>OY756962.1:11250000-12500000 GCA_963580455.1 Euonymus europaeus | reverse complement strand
ACCGAAATTTGTTCTCTTGAGAACAAAACAATTTACGAAGCGAATACTAGTAATTTTGGACATTAATAAACAATAAAAATTGTACACCGAGCAACTTTGGTGGTTCGGAATTGCTCAACTCTCCTTATGGAGGAGCTTTAATCGATTTTGTCTATTTGTCATAGAAAGTTAGTGTTTTGGCATCGAAATAATCTAGGAAGCTTATACTCGTTAAATTTGACATAGAAGAACAATAAAAAGTGTACATCCACCAACTTTGATGGTCCGAAGTTGCTCAATTCTCTCTATGGTGGAGCTTTTAACGGTTTTTGTCCATTTCTCATAGGAAGGTGGTGTTTTGGCATCGAAATAATATAGGAAGCTTATACTCGTAAAATTTGACATAGAAAAAGAATAAAATATGTACACCGAGCAACTTTGATGGCAAGAAATTACTCAACTCTCTCGATGGGGTTGTTTTTAATAGTTTTGCAAATATTAGACTGAAACTTGTTCTCTAGACAACAAAACAGTTTACGAAGCGAATACTAGTAATTGTCGACATAAAGAAATAATAAAAAGTGAAATTCGAGCAAATTTCATTGTACCGAATTTCTCAACTCTCCTTATGGAGGAGCATTTAACAGTTTTGTCTATTTGTCATAGAAAGTTGGTGTTTTGGCATCGAAATAATCTAGGAAGCTTATACTCATAAAATTTGACATAGAAAAACAATAAAAATTGTACACAGAGCAACTTCGGTGTTTCGGAATTGCTCAACTCTCCTTATGGAGGAGCTTTTAACCGTTTTGTCTATCTGTCATAGAAAGTTGATGTTTCCGCATCGAAATAATCTATGAAGTTTATACTCGTTAAATTTGTTCTATTTGGTGTTTTGGCATCGAAATAGTCTATTTGTTCTCTTGACAACAAAACAATTTACGAAGCGAATACTAGTAATTTTGGACATAAAGAAACAATGAAAAGTGCATACCGAGCAACTTTCGTGGTTTCGAATTTCTCAACTCTCCTTATGGAGGAGCTTTTAACGGTTTTGTCTATTTTTCATAGAAAGAAGATGTTTTGGCATCAAAATAATCTAGGAAGCTTATACTCGTAAAATTTGACATAGAAGAACAATAAAAAGTATAAACTGAGCAACTTTTGTGGTTCGGAATTGTTCAACTCTCCTTATGGAGGAGCTTTAAACGGTTGTCTATTTTTCATAGAAAGTTTGTGTTTTGGCATCGAAATAATCTAGAAAGCTTATACTCGTAAAATTTAACATAGAAAAACAATAAAAAGCGTACACAGAGCAACTTTTGTGGTTCGGAATTGCTCAGCCTTACGGAGGAGCTTCTAACCGTTTTGTCAATTTGTCATAGAAAGTTGGTGCTTTGGAATCGAAATAATCTAGGAAGCTTATACTCGTCAAATTTGACGTAGAAGAACAATAAAAAGTGTACACTGAGCAACTTTGACAGCCCGAAATTGCTCAACTCTCTCGATGGAGTTGTTTTTAATAGTTTTACTAAATTTGGACCTAAATTTGTTCTCTTGACAAGAAAACAGTTTACGAAGCGAATACTAGAAATTTTGGACATAAAGAAACTATAAAAAGTGCATACCGAGCAACTTTCATGGTTTCGAATTTCTCAACTCTCCTTATGGAGGAGCTTTTAACGATTTTGTCTATTTGTCATAGAAAGTTGGTGTTTTGGCATCGAAGTAATGGAAGCTTATACTCGTATAATTTGACATAGTAAGACAATAAAAAGTGTACACCGATCAACTATGATTGTTCGAAGTTACTCAACTTTATTTTAGGTGGAGCTTTTAACGGCTTTTGTCTATTTGTCATAAAAAGGTGACATTTTCACATCGAAATAATCTAGCAAGCTTATACTCGTCAAATTGGACATAGAAGAACAATAAAAAGTGTTCACCGAGCAACTTTGATGGTCCGAACTTGCTCAACTCTATCTATGGTGGAGCTTTTAACGGTTTTTGTCCATTTGTCATAGAAGGGTGACGTTTTGACATCGAAATAATCTAGGAAGCTTATACTCGTCAAATTTAACATAGAAGATCAATAAAAAGTGTACACCGAGCAACTTTGATGGTCCGAACTTGCTCAACTCTATCTATGATGGAGCTTTTAACGGTTTTTGTCCATTTATCATAGAAGGGTGACGTTTTGACATCAAAATAATCTAGGAAGCTTATACTTGTCAAATTTGACATAGAAGATCAATAAAAAGTGTACACCGAGCAAATTTGACGGTCCGAACTTGCTCAACTCTATCTATGGTGGAGCTTTTAACGGTTTTTGTCCATTTATCATAGAAGGGTGATGTTTTGACATCGAAATAATCTAGGAAGCTTATACTCGTCAAATTTGACATAGAAGAACAATAAAAAGTGTACACCGAGCAACTTTGATGGTCCGAACTTGTTCAACTCTATCTATGGTGGAGCTTTTAACCGTTTTTGTCCATTTTTCATAGAAGGGTGACGTTTTGACATCGAAATAATCTAGGAAGCATATACTCGTCAAATTTGACATAGAAGAACAATAAAAAGTGTACACCGAGCAATTTTGATGGTCCGAACTTGCTCAACTCTATCTATGGTGGTGCTTTTAACGGTTTTTGTCCATTTGTCATAGAAGGGTGACGTTTTGACATCGAAATAATCTAGGAAGCTTATACTCGTCAAATTTGACATAGAAGAACAATAAAAAGCGTACACCGAGCAACTTTGATGGTCCGAACTTGCTCAACTCTATCTATGGTGGAGCTTTTAACGGTTTTTGTCCATTTGTCATAGAAGGGTGACGATTTGACATCGAAATAATCTACGAAGCTTATACTCGTCAAATTTGATAAAGAAGAACAACAAAAAGTGTACACCGAGCAACTATAATGGTCCGAAGTTGCTCAACTTTATCTTTCGTGGAGCTTTTAACGGTTTTTGTCCATTTGTCATAGAAGGGTGACGTTTTTGCATTGAAATAATTTAGGAAGCTTATACTCGTAAAATTTGACGTAGAAGAACAATAAAAAGTGTACACTAAGAAACTTTGATGGTCCGAACTTGCTCAACTCTATCTATGGTGGAGCTTTTAACGGTTTTTGTCCATTTGTCATAGAAGGGTGACGTTTTGACATCGAAATAATCTAGGAAGCTTATAGTCGTCAAATTTGACATAGAAGAACAATAAAAAGTGTACACCGAGCAATTTTGATGGTCCGAACTTGCTCAACTCTATCTATGGTGGTGCTTTTAACGGTTTTTGTCCATTTGTCATAGAAGGGTGACGTTTTGACATCGAAATAATCTAGGAAGCTTATACTCGTCAAATTTGACATAGAAAAACAATAAAAAGCGTACACCGAGCAACTTTGATGGTCCGAACTTGCTCAACTCTATCTATGGTGGAGCTTTTAACGGTTTTTGTCCATTTGTCATAGAAGGGAGACGATTTGACATCGAAATAATCTACGAAGCTTATACTCGTCAAATTTGACATAGAAGAACAATAAAAAGTGTACACCGAGCAACTATAATGGTCCGAAGTTGCTCAACTTTATCTTTCGTGGAGCTTTTAACGGTTTTTGTCCATTTGTCATAGAAGGGTGACGTTTTTGCATTGAAATAATTTAGGAAGCTTATACTCGTAAAATTTGACGTAGAAGAACAATAAAAAGTGTACACTAAGAAACTTTGATGGTCCAAAGTTGCTCAACTCTATCTATGGTTGAGATTTTAACGGTTTTTGTCCATTTGTCATAGAAGTGTGACGTTTCGACATCGAAATAATCTAGGATGCTTATACTCGTCAAATTTGACGTAGAAGAACGATAAAAAGTGTACGCCGGGCAAGTTTGATGGTCCGAAGTTGCTCAATTCTATCTATTGTAGAGCTTTTAACGGTTTTTGTCCATTTGTCATAGAAGTGTGACGTTTTGACATCGAAATAATCTAGGAAGTTTGTACTCGTCAAATTTTACGTAGAAGAACGATAAAAAGTGTACGCCGAGCAAGTTTGATGGTACGAAGTTGCTCAATTCTATCTATGGTAGAGCTTTTAACGGGTTTTATCCATTTTCATAGAAAGGTGGTGTTTTGGCATCGAAATAATCTAGGAAACTTGTACTCGTAAAATTTGACATAGAAGAACAATAAAAAGTGTACACCGAGCAACTTTGATGGCACGAAATTGCTCAACTCTTTGGATGAAGTTTTTTTTAATAGTTATGCTAAATTTTGACCGAAATTTGTTCTCTTGACAAAAAAATAATTTACAAAGCGAATACTAGTGATTTTGGAAATAAAGAAACAATAAAAAGTGCACACCGAGCAATTTTCAAGGTTCAGAATTGCTCAACTCTCCTTATGGAGGAGATTTTAACGGTTTTGTCTATTTGTCATAAAAAGATGGTGCTTTGGCATCGAAAAAATCTAGGAAGCTTATACTCGTAAAATTTGACATAGAAGAACAATAAAAATTGTACACCGAGCACCTTTGATGGTCCAAAGTTGCTCAACTCTATCTATGGCGGACCTTTTAATGGTTTTTGTCCAATTGTCATAGAAAGGTGGTGTTTTGGCATCGATATAATCTAGAAACCTTATACTCGTAAAATTTGACATAGAAGAACAATAAAAAGTGTACACTGAGCAAATTTGATGGCACAAAATTGCTCAACTCTCTTGATGGATTTGTTTTTAATAGTTTCGCAAAATTTAGAATGAAATTTGTTCTCATGACAACAAAACAGTTTACGAAGCGAATACTATTAATTTTGGACAGAAAAAAATAATAAAAAGTGCATATCGAGCAACTTTCATGGTTCCGAATTTCTCAACTCTCCTTATGGAGGAGCCTTTAACGGTTTTGTCTATTTGTCATAGAAAGTTGGTGTTTTGGCATCGAAATAATCTAGGAAGCATATACTCATAAAATTTGACATAGAAGAACAATAAAAAGTGTACACAGAGCAACTTTTGTGGTTCGGAGTTGCTTAACTCTCCTTATGGAAGAGTTTTAATCGGTTTTGTCTATTTGTCATATATAGTTGGTGTTTTGGCATCGAAATAATCTAGGAAGCTTTTACTCGTCAAATTTTACATAGAAGAACAATAAAAAGTGTACACCGAGCAACTTTGATGGTCCGAACTTGCTCAACTCTATCTATGGTGGAGCTTTTAACGGTTTTTGTCCATTTGTCATAGAAGGGTGACGTTTTGACATCGAAATAATCTAGGAAGCTTATACTCGTCAAATTTGACAAAGACGATCAATAAAAAGTGTACACCGAGCAACTTTGATGGTCCGAACTTGCTCAACTCTATCTATGGTGGAGCTTTTAACGATTTTCGTCCATTTGTCATAGAAGGGTGACGTTTTGACATCGAAATAATCTAGGAAGCTTATACTCGTCAAATTTTACATAGAAGAACAATAAAAAGTGTACACCGAGCAACTTTGATGGTCCGAAGTTGCCCAACTCTATCTATGGTGGAGTTTTTAACGGTTTTTGTCCATTTGTCATAAAGGAGTGACGTTTTGACATTGAAATAATCTAGGAAGCTTATACTCGTCAAATTGGACAAAGAAGAACAATAAAAAGTGTACACCGAGCAACTTTGATGGACCGAACTTGCTCAATTATATCTATGGTGGAGCTTTTAACGATTTTTGTCCATTTGTCATAGAAGGGTGATGTTTTGACATCGACATAATCTTGGAAGCTTATACTCGTCAAATTTGACATAGAAGACCAATAAAAAGTGTACACCGAGCAACTTTGATGGTCCGAAGTTGCCCAACTCTATCTATGGTGGAGTTTTTAACGGTTTTTGTCCATTTGTCATAAAAGAGTGACGTTTTGACATTGAAATAATCTAGGAAGCTTATACTCGTCAAATTGGACAAAGAAGAACAATAAAAAGTGTACACCGAGCAACTTTGATGGTCCGAACTTGCTCAACTATATCTATGGTGGAGCTTTTAACGATTTTTGTCCATTTGTCATAGAAGGGTGATGTTTTGACATCGAAATAATCTTGGAAGCTTATACTCGTCAAATTTGACATAGAAGAACAATAAAAGTGTACACCGAGCAACTTTGATGGTCCGAACTTGCTCAACTCTATCTATGGTGGAGTTTTTAACGGTTTTTGTCCATTTGTCATAAAAGACTGACGTTTTGACATCGAAATAATCTAGGAAGCTTATACTAGTCAAATTGGACATAGAAGAACAATAAAAAGTGTACACCGAGCAACTTTGATGGCCCGAACTTGCTCAAATATATCTATGATGGAGCTTTTAACGATTTTCGTCCATTTGTCATAGAAGGGTGACGTTTTGACATCGTAATAATCTTGGAAGCTTATACTCGTCAAATTTGACATAGAAGAACAATAAAAAGTGTACACCGAGCAACTTTGACGGTCCGAACTTGCTCAACTCTATCTATGGTGGAGCTTTTAACGGTTTTTGTCCATTTATCATAGAAGGGTGACGTTTTGACATCGAAATAATCTAGGAAGCTTATACTCGTCAAATTTGACAAAGACGATCAATAAAAAGTGTACACCGAGCAACTTTGATGGTCCGAACTTGCTCAACTCTATCTATGGTGGAGCTTTTAACGATTTTTGTCCATTTGTCATAGAAGGGTGACGTTTTCACATCGAAATAATCTAGGAAGCTTATACTCGTCAAATTTTACATAGAAGAACAATAAAAAGTGTGCACCGAGCAACTTTGATGGTCCGAAGTTGCCCAACTCTATCTATGGTGGAGTTTTTAACGGTTTTTGTCCATTTGTCATAAAAGAGTGACGTTTTAACATCGAAATAATCTAGGAAGCTTATACTCGTCGAATTGGACAAAGAAGAACAATAAAAAGTGTACACCGAGCAACTTTGATGGTCCGAACTTGCTCAACTATATCTATGGTGGAGCTTTTAACGATTTTTGTCCATTTGTCATAGAAGGGTGACGTTTTGACATCGAAAAAATCTTGGAAGCTTATACTCGTCAAATTTGACATAGAAGAACAATAAAAAGTGTACACCGATCAACTTTGATGGTCCGAACTTGCTCAACTCTATCTATGGTGGAGCTTTTAACGGTTTTTGTCCATTTGTCATAGAAGGTTGACGTTTTGACATCGAAATAATCTTGGAAGCTTATACTCGTCAAATTTGACATAGAAGAACAATAAAAAGTGTACGCCGAGCAACTTTGATGGTCCGAACTTGCTCAACTCTATCTATGGTGGAGCTTTTAACAATTTTTGTCCATTTGTCATAGAAGAGTGACGTTTTGACATCGAAATAATCTAGGAAGCTTATACTCGTCAAATTTGACATAGAAGATCAATAAAAAGTGTACACCGAGCAAATTTGATGGTTCGAACTTGCTCAACTCTATCTATGGTGGAGCTTTTAACGTTTTTTGTCCATTAGTCATAGAAGGGTGACGTTTTGACATCAAAATAATCTAGGAAGCTTATACTCGTCAAATTTTACATAGAAGAACAATAAAAAGTGTACACCGAGCAACTTTGATGGTCCGAACTTGCTCAACTCTATCTATGATGGAGCTTTTAACTGTTTTTGTCCTTTTGTCATAGAAGGGTGACGTTTTGACATCGAAATAATTTAGGAAGCTTATACTCGTCAAATTTGACATAGAAGAACAATAAAAAGTGTAAACCGAGCAACTTTGATGGTCCGAACTTGCTCAACTCTATCTATGGTGGAGCTTTTAACGGTTTTTGTCCATTTGTCTTAGAAGGGTGACGATTTGACATCGAAATAATCTACCAAGCTTATACTCGTCAAATTTGACATAGAAGAACAGTAAAAAGTGTACACCGAGCAACTATAATGGTCCGAAGTTGGTCAACTTTATCTTTCGTGGAGCTTTTAACGGTTTTTGTTTATTTGTCATAGAAAGGTGACGTTTTGGCATCGAAATAATCTAGGAAGCTTATACTCGTAAAATTTGACGTAGAAGAAAAATAAAAAGTGTACACTAAGCAACTTTGATGGTCCAAAGTTGCTCAACTCTATCTATGGTTGAGATTTTAACGGTTTTTGTCCATTTGTCATAGAAGTGTGACATTTTGACATCGAAATAATCTAGGAAGCTTATACTCGTCAAATTTGACGTAGAAGAACAATAAAAAGTGTACGCCGAGCAACTTTGATGGTCCGAAGTTGCTCAATTCTATCTATGGTGGATCTTTTAACGATTTTTATCCATTTGTCATAGAAATGTGGTGTTTTGACATCGAAATAATCTAGGAAACTTATACTCGTAAAATTTGACATAGAAGAACAATAAAAAGTGTACACCGAGTAACTTTGATGGTCCAAAGTTGCTCAACTCTATCTATGGTTGAGATTTTAACGGTTTTTGTCGATTTGTCATAGAAGTGTGACATTTTGACATCGAAATAATCTAGGAAGCTTATACTCGTCAAATTTGACGTAGAAGAACAATAAAAAGTTTACGCCGAGCAACTTTGATGGTCCGAAGTTGCTCAATTCTATCTATGGTGGATCTTTTAACGGTTTTTATCCATTTGTCATAGAAATGTGGTGTTTTGACATCGAAATAATCTAGGAAACTTATACTCGTAAAATTTGACATAGAAGAACAATAAAAAGTGTACACCGAGCAACTTTGATGGCATGAAATTGCTCAACTCTTTGGATGGAGTTGTTTTTAATAGTTATGCTAAATTTTGACCGAAATTTGTTCTCTTGACAAAAAAATAATTTACGAAGTGAATACTAGTGATTTTGGAAATAAAGAAATACTAAAAAGTGCATACCGAGCAATTTTCATGGTTCAGAATTGCTCAACTCTCCTTATGGAGGAGATTTTAGTGGTTTTGTCTATTTGTCATAAAAGGATGGTGATTTGGCATCGAAAAAATCTAGGAAACTTATACTCGTAAAAAGTGCATATCGAGCAACTTTCATGGTTCCGAATTTCTCAACTCTCCTTATGGAGGAGCCTTTAACGGTTTTGTCTATTTGTCATAGAAAGTTGGTGTTTTGGCGTCGAAATAATCTAGGAAGCATATACTCATAAAATTTGACATAGAAGAACAGTAAAAAGTGTACACAGAGCAACTTTTGTGGTTCGGAATTGCTCAACTCTCCTTATGGAAGAGTTTTAAACGGTTTTGTCTATTTCTCATATATAGTTGGTGTTTTGGCATCGAAATAATCTAGGAAGCTTTTACTCGTCTAATTTTATATAGAAGAACAATAAAAAGTGTACACCAAGCAACTTTGATGGTCCGAACTTGCTCCACTCTATCTATGGTGGAGCTTTTAACGGTTTTTGTCCGTTTGTCATAGAAGGTTGACGTTTTGACATCGAAATAATCTAGGAAGCTTATACTCGTCAAATTTGACATAGAAGAACAATAAAAAGTGTACACCGAGCAACTTTGATGGTCCGAACTTGCTCAACTCTATCTATGGTGGAGCTTTTAACGGTTTTTGTCCGTTTGTCATAGAAGGTTGACGTTTTGACATCGAAATAATCTAGAAAGCTTATACTCGTCAAATTGGACATAGAAGAACAACAAAAAGTGTACACCAAGCAACTTTGATGGTCCAAACTTGCTCTATCTATGGTGGAGCTTTTAACGGTTTTTGTCCATTTGTCATTGAAGGGTGACGTTTTGACATCGAAATAATCTAGGAAGCTTATACTCGTCAAATTTGACATAGAAGAAAAATAATAAGTATACACCGAGCAACTTTTATGGTCCGAACTTGCACAACTCTATCTATGGTGGAGCTTTTAACGGTTTTTGTCAATTTGTCATAGAAGGGTGACGTTTTGACATCGAAATAATCTTGGAAGCTTATACTTGTCAAATTTTACATAGAAGAACAATAAAAAGTGTACACCGAGCAATTTTGATGGTCCGAACTAGCTCAACTCTATCTATGGTGGAGTTTTTAACGGTTTTTGTCCATTTGTCATAAAAGAGTGACGTTTTGACATCGAAATAATCTAGGAAGCTTATACTCGTCAAATTGGACAAAGAAGAACAATAAAAAGTGTACACCGAGCAACTTTGATGGTCCGAACTTGCTCAACTCTATCTATGGTGGAGTTTTTAACGGTTTTTGTCCATTTGTCATAAAAGACTGACGTTTTGACATCGAAATAATCTAGGAAGCTTATACTAGTCAAATTGGACATAGAAGAACAATAAAAAGTGTACACCGAGCAAATTTGATGGCCCGAACTTGCTCAAATATATCTATGGTGGAGCTTTTAACGATTTTTGTCCATTTGTCATAGAAGGGTGACGTTTTGACATCGTAATAATCTTGGAAGCTTATACTCGTCAAATTTGACATAGAAGAACAATAAAAAGTGTACACCGAGCAACTTTGATGGTCCGAACTTGCTCAACTCTATCTATGGTGGAGCTTTTAACGGTTTTTGTCCATTTATCATAGAAGGGTGACGTTTTGACATCGAAATAATCTAGGAAGCTTATACTCGTCAAATTTGACAAAGACGATCAATAAAAAGTGTACAACGAGCAACTTTGATGGTCCGAACTTGCTCAACTCTATCTATGGTGGAGCTTTTAACGATTTTTGTCCATTTGTCATAGAAGGGTGACGTTTTGACATCGAAATAATCTAGGAAGCTTATACTCGTCAAATTTTACATAGAAGAACAATAAAAAGTGTACACCGAGCAACTTTGATGGTCCGAAGTTGCCCAACTCTATCTATGGTGGAGTTTTTAACGGTTTTTGTCCATTTGTCATAAAAGAGTGACGTTTTGACATCGAAATAATCTAGGAAGCTTATACTCGTCAAATTGGACAAAGAAGAACAATAAAAAGTGTACACCGAGCAACTTTGATGGTCCGAACTTGCTCAACTATATCTATGGTGGAGCTTTTAACGATTTTTGTCCATTTGTCATAGAAGGGTGACGGTTTGACATCAAAAAAATCTTGGAAGCTTATACTCGTCAAATTTGACATAGAAGAACAATAAAAAGTGTACACCGAGCGACTTTGATGGTCCGAACTTGCTCAACTCTATCTATGGTGGAGCTTTTAACGGTTTTTGTCCATTTGTCATAGAAGGTTGACGTTTTGACATCGAAATAATCTTGAAAGCTTATACTCATCAAATTTGACATAGAAGAACAATAAAAAGTGTACACCGAGCAACTTTGATGGTCCGAACTTGCTCAACTCTATCTATGGTGGAGCTTTTAACAATTTTTGTCCATTTGTCATAGAAGAGTGACGTTTTGACATCGAAATAATCTAGGAAGCTTATACTCGTCAAATTTGACATAGAAGATCAATAAAAAGTGTACACCGAGCAAATTTGATGGTTCGAACTTGCTCAACTCTATCTATGGTGGAGCTTTTAACGGTTTTTGTCCATTAGTCATAGAAGGGTGACGTTTTGACATCAAAATAATCTAGGAAGCTTATACTCGTCAAATTTTTCATAGAAGAACAATAAAAAGTGTACACCGAGCAACTTTGATGGTCCGAACTTGCTCAACTCTATCTATGGTGGAGCTTTTAACGGTTTTTGTCCATTTGTCTTAGAAGGGTGACGATTTGACATCGAAATAATCTACCAAGCTTATACTCGTCAAATTTGACATAGAAGAACAGTAAAAAGTGTACACCGAGCAACTATAATGGTCCGAAGTTGGTCAACTTTATCTTTCGTGGAGCTTTTAACGGTTTTTGTTTATTTGTCATAGAAAGGTGACGTTTTGGCATCGAAATAATCTAGGAAGCTTATACTCGTAAAATTTGACGTAGAAGAAAAATAAAAAGTGTACACTAAGCAACTTTGATGGTCCAAAGTTGCTCAACTCTATCTATGGTTGAGATTTTAACGGTTTTTATCCATTTGTCATAGAAGTGTGACATTTTGACATCGAAATAATCTAGGAAGCTTATACTCGTCAAATTTGACGTAGAAGAACAATAAAAAGTGTGCGCCGAGCAACTTTGATGGTCCGAAGTTGCTCAATTCTATCTATGGTGGATCTTTTAACGATTTTTATCCATTTGTCATAGAAATGTGGTGTTTTGACATCGAAATAATCTAGGAAACTTATACTCGTAAAATTTGACATAGAAGAACAATAAAAAGTGTACACCGAGTAACTTTGATGGTCCAAAGTTGCTCAACTCTATCTATGGTTGAGATTTTAACGGTTTTTGTCGATTTGTCATAGAAGTGTGACATTTTGACATCGAAATAATCTAGGAAGCTTATACTCGTCGAATTTGACGTAGAAGAACAATAAAAAGTTTACGCCGAGCAACTTTGATGGTTCGAAGTTGCTCAATTCTATCTATGGTGGATCTTTTAACGGTTTTTATCCATTTGTCATAGAAATGTGGTGTTTTGACATCGAAATAATCTAGAAAACTTATACTCGTAAAATTTGACATAGAAGAACAATAAAAAGTGTACACCGAGCAACTTTGATGGCATGAAATTGCTCAACTCTTTGGATGGAGTTGTTTTTAATAGTTATGCTAAATTTTGACCGAAATTTGTTCTCTTGACAAAAAAATAATTTACGAAGTGAATACTAGTGATTTTGGAAATAAAGAAATAATAAAAAGTGCATACCGAGCAATTTTCATGGTTCAGAATTGCTCAACTCTCCTTATGGAGGAGATTTTAGTGGTTTTGTCTATTTGTCATAAAAAGATGGTGATTTGGCATCGAAAAAATCTAGGAAGCTTATACTCGTAAAAAGTGCATATCAAGCAACTTTCATGGTTCCGAATTTCTCAACTCTCCTTATGGAGGTGCCTTTAACGGTTTTGTCTATTTGTCATAGAAAGTTGGTGTTTTGGCGTCGAAATAATCTAGGAAGCACATACTCATAAAATTTGACATAGAAGAACAGTAAAAAGTGTACACAGAGCAACTTTTGTGGTTCGGAATTGCTCAACTCTCCTTATGGAAGAGTTTTAAACGGTTTTGTCTATTTCTCATATATAGTTGGTGTTTTGGCATCAAAATAATCTAGGAAGCTTTTACTCGTCTAATTTTACATAGAAGAACAATAAAAAGTGTACACCAAGCAACTTTGATGATCCGAACTTGCTCCACTCTATCTATGGTGGAGCTTTTAACGGTTTTTGTCCGTTTGTCATAGAAGGTTGACGTTTTGACATCGAAATAATCTAGGAAGCTTATACTCGTCAAATTTGACATAGAAGAACAATAAAAAGTGTACACCGAGCAAGTTTGACGGTCCGAACTTGCACAACTCTATCTATGGTGGGGCTTCTAACGGTTTTTGTCCATTTGTCATAGAAGGTTGACGTTTTGACATCGAAATAATCTGGAAAGCTTATACTCGTCAAATTGGACATAGAAGAACAATAAAAAGTGTACACCGAGCAACTTTGATGGTCCGAACTTGCTCAACTCTATCTATGGTGGAGCTTTTAACGGTTTTTGTCCATTTGTCATTGAAGGGTGACGTTTTGACATCGAAATAATCTAGGAAGCTTATACTCGTCAAATTTGACATAGAAGAAAAATAAAAAGTATACACCGAGCAACTTTTATGGTCCGAACTTGCACAACTCTATCTATGGTGGAGCTTTTAATGGTTTTTGTCAATTTGTCATAGAAGGGTGACGTTTTGACATCGAAATAATCTAGGAAGCTTATACTTGTCAAATTTTACATAGAAGAACAATAAAAAGTGTACACCGAGCAACTTTGATGGTCCGAACTAGCTCAACTCTATCTATGGTGGAGCTTTTAACGGTTTTTGTCCATTTTTCAAAGAAGGGTGACGTTTTGACATCGAAATAATCTAGGAAGCTTATACTCGTCAAATTTGACATAGAAGAACAATAAAAAGTGTACACCGAGCAATTTTGATGGTCCGAACTTGCTCAACTCTATCTATGGTGGTGCTTTTAACGGTTTTTGTCCATTTGTCATAGAAGGGTGACGTTTTGACATCGAAATAATCTAGGAAGCTTATACTCGTCAAATTTGACATAGAAGAACAATAAAAAGCGTACACCGAGAACTATAATGGTCCGAAGTTGCTCAACTTTATCTTTCGTGGAGCTTTTAACGGTTTTTGTCCATTTGTCATAGAAAGGTGACGTTTTTGCATTGAAATAATTTAGGAAGCTTATACTCGTAAAATTTGACATAGAAAAACAATAAAAAGTGTACACTAAGAAACTTTGATGGTCCAAAGTTGCTCAACTCTATCTATGGTTGAGATTTTAACGGTTTTTGTCCATTTGTCATAGAAGTGTGACGTTTTGACATCGAAATAATCTAGGAAACTTGTACTCCTCAAATTTGACGTAGAAGAACGATAAAAAGTGTACGCCGAGCAAGTTTGATGGTCCGAAGTTGCTCAATTCTATCTATGGTAGAGCTTTTAACGGTTTTTATCCATTTTCATAGAAAGGTGGTGTTTTGGCATCGAAATAATCTAGGAAACTTATACTCGTAAAATTTGACATAGAAGAACAATAAAAAGTGTACACCGAGCAACTTTGATGGCACGAAATTGCTCAACTCTTTGGATGAAGTTTTTTTTAATAGTTATGCTAAATTTTGACCGAAATTTGTTCTCTTGACAAAAAAATAATTTACAAAGCGAATACTAGTGATTTTGGAAATAAAGAAACAATAAAAAGTGCATACCGAGCAATTTTCAAGGTTCAGAATTGCTCAACTCTCCTTATGGAGGAGATTTTAACGGTTTTGTCTATTTGTCATAAAAAGATGGTGCTTTGCCATCGAAAAAATCTAAGAAGCTTATACTCGTAAAATTTGACATAGAAGAACAATAAAAAGTGTACACAGAGCAACTTTTGTGGTTCAGAATTGCTCAACTCTCCTTATGGAAGAGTTTTAAACGGTTTTGTCTATTTGTCATATATAGTTGGTGTTTTGCAATCGAAATAATCTAGGAAGCTTTTACTCGTTAAATTTGACGTAGAAGAACAATAAAAAGTGTACGCCGAGCAACTTTGATGGTCCGAAGTTGCTCAATTCTATCTATGGTGGATCTTTTAACGGTTTTTATCCATTTGTCATAGAAATGTGGTGTTTTGACATCGAAATAATCTAGGAAACTTATACTCGTAAAATTTGACATAGAAGAACAATAAAAAGTGTACACCGAGTAACTTTGATGGTATGAAATTGCTCAACTCTTTGGATGGAGTTGTTTTTAATAGTTATGCTAAATTTTGACCGAAATTTGTTCTCTTGACAAAAAAATAATTTACGAAGTGAATACTAGTGATTTTGGAAATAAAGAAACAATAAAAAGTGCATACCGAGCAATTTTCATGGTTCAGAATTTCTCAACTCTCCTTATGGAGGAGATTTTAGTGGTTTTGTCTATTTGTCATTAAAAGATGGTGATTTGGCATCGAAAAAATCTAGGAAGCTTATACTCGTAAAATTTGACATAGAAGAACAATAAAAATTGTACACCGAGCACCTTTGATGGTCCAAAGTTGCTCAACTGTATCTATGGCAGACCTTTTAATGGTTTTTGTCCAATTGTCATAGAAAGTCGGTGTTTTGGCAGCGAAATAATCTAGGAAGCTTATACTCGTAAAATTTGACATAGACGAACAATAAAAAGTGTACACCGAGCAACTTTCAAGGTCTGAAGTTGCTTAATTCTATCTATGGCGGAGCTTTTAACGGTTTTATCCATTTTTCATAGAAAGGTGGTGTTTTGGCATCGAAATAATCTAGGAAGCTTATACTCGTAAAATTTGACATAGAAGAACAATAAAAAGTGTACACTGAGCAACTTTGATGGCACAAAATTGCTCAACTCTCTCGATGGATTTGTTTTTAATAGTTTCGCAAAATTTAGAATGAAATTTGTTCTCATGACAACAAAACAGTTTACGAAGCGAATACTATTAATTTTGGACATAAAGAAATAATAAAAAGTGCATATCGAGCAACTTTCATGGTTCCGAATTTCTCAACTCTCCTTATGGAGGAGCCTTTAACTGTTTTGTCTATTTGTCATAGAAAGTTGGTGTTTTGGCGTCGAAATAATCTAGGAAGCATATACTCATAAAATTTGACATAGAAGAACAATAAAAAGTGTACACAGAGCAACATTTGTGGTTCGGAATTGCTCAACTCTCCTTATGGAAGAGTTTTAAACGGTTTTGTCTATTTCTCATATATAGTTGGTGTTTTGGCATCGAAATAATCTAGGAAGCTTTTACTCGTCAAATTTTACATAGAAGAACAATAAAAAGTGTACACCGAGCAACTTTGATGGTCCGAACTTGCTCCACTCTATCTATGGTGGAGCTTTTAACGGTTTTTGTCCGTTTGTCATAGAAGGTTGACGTTTTGACATCGAAATAATCTAGGAAGCTTATACCCGTCAAATTTGACATAGACGAACAATAAAAAGTGTACACCGAGCAAGTTTGACGGTCCGAACTTGCTCAACTCTATCTATGGTGGAGCTTCTAACGTTTTTTGTCCATTTGTCATAGAAGGTTGACGTTTTGACATCGAAATAATCTTTGAAAGCTTATTCTCGTCAAATTTGACATAGAAGAACAATAAAAAGTGTACACCGAGCAACTTTGATGGTCCGAACTTGCTCAACTCTATCTATGGTGGAGCTTTTAACGGTTTTTGTCCATTTGTCATAGAAGGGCGACGTTTTGACATCGAAATCATCTAGGAAGCTTATACTCGTCAAATTTGACATAGAAGAAAAATAAAAAGTATACACCGAGCAACTTTGATGGTCCGAACTTGCTCAACTCTATCTATGGTGGAGCTTTTAACGGTTTTTGTCAATTTGTCATAGAAGGGTGACGTTTTGACATCGAAATAATTTAGGAAGCTTATACTTGTCAAATTTTACAAAGAAGAACAATAAAAAGTGTACACCGAGCAACTTTGATGGTCCGAACTAGCTCAACTCTATCTATGGTGGAGCTTTTAACGGTTTATGTCCATTTTTCAAAGAAGGGTGACGTTTTGACACCGAAATAATTTAGGAAGCTTATACTCGTCAAATTTGACATAGAAGAACAATAAAAAGTGTACACCGAGCAACTTTGACGGTCCGAACTTGCTGAACTCTATCTATGGTGCAGCTTTTAACGGTTTTTGTCCATTTGTCATAGAAGGGTGACGTTTTGACATCGAAATAATGTAGAAAGCTTATACTCGTCAAATTTGACGTAGAAGAACAATAAAAAGCGTACACCGAGCAACTTTGATGGTCCGAACTTGCTCAACTCTATCTATGGTGGAGCTTTTAACGGTTTTTTTCCATTTGTCATAGAAGGGTGACGATTTGATATCGAAATAATCTACGAAGATTATACTCGTCAAATTTGACATAGAAGAACAATAAAAAGTGTACACCGAGCAACTATAATGGTCCGAAGTTGCTCAACTTTATCTTTGGTGGAGCTTTTAACGGTTTTTGCCCATTTGTCATAGAAAGGTGATGTTTTGGCATCGAAATAATCTAGGAAGCTTATACTCGTAAAATTTGACATAGAAGAACAATAACAAGTGTATACGAAGCAACTTTGATGGTCCGATGTTGCTCAACTCTATCTATGGTTGAGATTTTAACGGTTTTTGTCCATTTGTCATAGAAGTGTGACGTTTTGACATCGAAATAATCTAGGATGCTTATACTCGTCAAATTTGACGTAGAAGAGATTTTGATGCTCCGAAGTTGCTCCATTCTATCTATGGTGGAGCTTTTAACGGTTTTTATCCATTTGTCATAGCAAGGTGTTGTTTTCGCATCGAAATAATCTAGGAAACTTATACTCGTAAAATTTGACATTGAAAAAGAATAAAAAGTGTACACCGAGCAACTTTGTTGCTCAACTCTTTCGATGGAGTTGTTTTTAATAGTTATGCTAAATTTTGACCGAAATTTATTCTCTTGACAAAAAAATAATTTACGAAGCGAATACTAGTGATTTTGGAAATAAAGAAACAATAAAAAGTGCATACCGAGCAATTTTCATGGTTCGGAATTGCTCAACTCTCCTTATGGAGGAGATTTTAACGGTTTTGTCTATTTGTCATAAAACGATCGTGCTTTGGCATCGAAAAAATCTAAGAAGCTTATACTCGTAAAATTTGACATAGAAGAACAATAAAAAGTGTACACAGAGCAACTTTTGTGGTTCGGAATTGCTCAACTCTCCTTATGGAAGAGTTTTAAACGGTTTTGTCTATTTATCATATATAGTTGGTGTTTTGCAATCGAAATAATCTAGGAAGCTTTTACGCGTTAAATTTGACATAGAAGAACAATAAAAATTGTACACCGAGCAACTTTGATGGCCAGAAATTGCACAACTCTCTCGATGGATTTGTTTTTTATAGTTTTGCCTAATTTGGACCGAATTTTGTTCTTTTGACAACAAAACAATTTACGAAGCGAGTACTAGTAATTTTGCACATAAAGAAACAATAAAAATTGCATACCGAGCAACTTTCATGGTCCCGAATTTCTCAACTCTCCTTATGGAGCTGCTTTTAACAGTTTTGTCTATTTGTCAAAGAAAGTCGGTGTTTTGGCATCGAAATAATCTAGGAAGCTTATACTCGTAAAATTTGACATAGAAGAACAATAAAAAGTGTACACCGAGCAACTTTCATGGTCCGAAGTTGCTCAACTTTATCTATGGTGGAGCTTTTAACAGTTGTTTTCTATTTGTCATAGAAAGGTGACGTTTTGGCATCGAAATAATCTAGCAAGCCTATACTCGTAAAATTTGACATAGAAGAGCAATAATAAGTGTACACCGAGAAACTTTGATGGCCGAAATTGCTCAACTCTCTCGGTGGAGTTGTTTTTAATAGATTTGCAAATTTATACCGAAATTTGTTCTCTTGACAACGAAACAATTTACGAAGCGAATACTAGTAATTTTGCACACAAAGAAAAGATAAAAAGTGCATACGGAGCAACATTCATAGATCGGAATTGCTCAACTCTCCTTATGGAGGAGCTTTTAACGATTTTGTCTATTTGTCATAGAAAGTTGGTGTTTTGGCATCGAAATAATCTTGGAAGCTTATACTCGTCAAATTTGACATAGAAGAACAATAAGAAGTTTACACCGAGCAACTTTGATGGTCCGAAGTTGCTCAATTATATCTATGGTGGAGCTTTTAACGGTTTTGTCCATTTATCATAGAAGGTGGTGTTTTGGCATCGAAGTAATCTAGGAAGCTTATACTCGTAAAATTTGACATAGAAAAACAACAAAAACTGTACACCGAGCAACTTTGATGGCCATAAATTGCTCAACTCTCTCGATGGATTTGTTTTTTATAGTTTTGCCTAATTTGGACCGAATTTTGTTCTCTTGACAACAAAACAATTTACGAAGCGAGTACTAGTAATTTTGCACATAAAGAAACAATAAAAATTGCATACCGAGCAACTTTCATGGTCCCGAATTTCTCAACTCTCCTTATGGAGCTGCTTTTAACAGTTTTGTCTATTTGTCAAAGAAAGTCGGTGTTTTGGCATCGAAATAATCTAGGAAGCTTATACTCGTAAAATTTGACATAGAAGAACAATAAAAAGTGTACACCGAGCAACTTTCATGGTCCGAAGTTGCTTAACTTTATCTATGGTGGAGCTTTTAACGGTTGTTTTCTATTTGTCATAGAAAGGTGACGTTTTGGCATCGAAATAATCTAGCAAGCCTATACTCGTAAAATTTGACATAGAAGAGCAATAATAAGTGTACACCGAGAAACTTTGATGGCCGAAATTGCTCAACTCTCTCGGTGGAGTTGTTTTTAATAGATTTGCAAATTTATACCGAAATTTGTTCTCTTGACAACGAAACAATTTACGAAGCGAATACTAGTAATTTTGCACACAAAGAAAAGATAAAAAGTGCATACGGAGCAACTTTCATAGATCGGAATTGCTCAACTCTCCTTATGGAGGAGCTTTTAACAATTTTGTCTATTTGTCATAGAAAGTTGGTGTTTTGGCATCGAAATAATCTTAGAAGCTTATACTCGTCAAATTTGACATAGAAGAACAATAAAAAGTTTACACCGAGCAACTTTGATGGCACGAAATTGCTCAACTCTCTTGATGGAGTTGTGTTTAATAGTTTTCCCAAATTTAGATCGAAAGTTGTTCTCTTGACAACAAAACAGTTTACGAAGCGAATACTAGTAATTTTGGACATAAAGAAATAATAAAAAGTGCATATCGAGCGACTTTCACGGTTTCGAATTTATCAACTCTCCTTATGGAGGTGATTTTAACGGTTTTATGCATTTGTCATAGAAAGGTGGTGTTTTGTCATCGAAAAAATCTAGGAAGCTTATACTCGGAAAATTTGACATAGAAGAACAATAAAAACTATACACCGAGCAACTTTGATGGTCCGAAGTTGCTCAATTCTATCTATGGTAGAGCTTTTAACGTTTTTTATCCATTTGTCATATAAATGTGCTGTTTTGGCATCGAAATAATATAGGAAGCTTATACTCGTAAAATTTGACATAGAAGAACGATAAAAAGTGTACACCGAGCAAATTTGATGGCACGAAATTGCTTAACTCTATGGATGGAGTTGTTTTTAATAATTTTGCCAAATTTAGACCAAAAGTTGTTCTCTTGACAAAAAACAATTTACGAAGCGAATACTAGTAATTTTGGACATAAAGAAACAATAAAAAGTGCATACCGAGCAACTTTTATGATTAGCAATTGCTCAACTCTCCTTATGGAGGTGATTTTAACGGTTTTGTGCATTTGTCATAGAAACGTGGTGTTTTGTCATCGAAAAAATTTAGGAAGCTTATACTCGGAAAATTTGACATAGAAGAACAATAAAACCTCTACACCGAGCAACTTTGATGGTCCGAAGTTGCTCAACTTTATCTATGGTGGAGCTTTTAACGGTTTTTGTCTATTTGTCATAGAAAGTTGGTGTTTTAGCATCGAAAAAATCTAGAAAACTTATACTTGTAAAATTTGACATAGAAGAACAATAAAAATTGTACATCAAATAACTTTGTTGTTCCGAAGTTGCTCAACTCTACCTATGGTGGAGCTTTTAACGGTTTTTGTCCATTTGTCATATAATGGTGGTGTTTTGGCATCGAAATAATCTAGCAAGCTTGTACTCGTAAAATTTGATATAGAAGAATAATAAAAAGTGTGCACCGAGCAACTTTGATGGCACGAAATTGCTCAACTCTCTCGATGGAGTTGTTCTTAATAGTTTTACAAAATTTAGACCAAATTTTTTTCTCTTGACAACAAAACAGTTTACGAAGCGAATACTAGTAATTTTGGACATAAAGAAATAATAAAAAGTGCATATCGAGCGACTTTCACGGTTTCGAATTTATCAACTCTTCTTTTGGAGGAGCTTTTAACGGTTTTGTCTATTTATCATAGAAAGTTGGTGTTTTGGCATCGAAATAATCTAGGAAGGTTATACTCGTAAAATTTGACATAGAATAACAATAAAAAGTGTACGCAGATAAACTTTAGTAATTCGAAATTGCTCAAATTGCCCAACTCTCCTTATAGAGGAGCTTTAAACAGTTTTGTCTATTTGTCATAAAAAGTTGGTGTTTTGGCATCGAAATAATCTACGAAGCTTATACTCGTAAAATTTGATATACAAGAACAATTAAAGTCTACACCGAGCAACATTGATGGCCCAAAATTGCTCAACTCTCTCGATGGATTTTTTTTAATAGTTTTGTCAAATTTGGACCGAAAATTGTTCTATTGACAATAAAACAATTTACGAAGCGAATACTAGTAATTTTGGACATAAAGAAACAATAAAAAGTGCATACCGAGCAACTTTTATGGTTCGGAATTTCTCAATTGTCCTTATGGAGGAGCATTTAACGGTTTTGTCAATTTGTCATAGAAAGTTGGTGTTATGGCAATGAAATAATCCAGGAAACTTATACTCGTAAAATTTGACATAGACGAACAATAAAAACTGTACATAGAGCAACTTCGGTGGTTCGGAATTGCTCAAGTCTCCTTATAAAGGAGTTTTAACGGTTTTGTCTATTTGTCATAGAAAGTTGGTGTTTTGGTATTGAAATAATCTAGAAAGCTTATATTCATAAAATTTGACATAGAAGAGCAATAAAAAGTGTACACCCGGCAACTTTGATGGTCCGAAGTTGCTCCGTTCTATCTATGGTGGAGCTTTTAGTGATTTTTGCCCATTTGTCATAGACAGCTGGTGTTTTGACATCAAAATAATCTAGGAAGCTTATACTCATAAAATTTGACATAGAAGAACAATAAAAAGTGTACACAGAGCAACTATAATGGTCCGAAGTTGCTCAAATTTATTTATGGTGGAGCTTTTTACGTTTTTTGTCCATTTTTCATAGAAAGATGACGTTTTGGCATTGAAATAAACCACTAAGCTTATACTCGTAAAATTTGACATAAAAAAACATTAAAAAGTGTACACCGAGCAACTTTGATGGCCCGAAATTGCTCAACTCTCTCGATGGATTTGTTTTTAATAGTTTTGCGAAATTTGGATCGAAATTTGTTCTCTTGACAGCAAAACAATTTACGAAGTGAATACTAGTAATTTTGGACACAAAGAAACAATAAAAAGTGCATACCGAGCAACTTTCATGGTTCCGAATTTCTCAAGTCTCCTTATGGAGGAGCTTTTAACAGTTTTGTCCATTTGTCAAAGAATGTCAGTGTTTTGGCATCGAAATATTCTAGGAAGCTTATACTCCTAAAATTTGACATAGAAGAACAATAAAAAGTGTACACCGAGCAACTTTGATGGTCCGAAGTTGCTCAACTCTATCTATGGTGGAGCTTTTAACGATTTTGTCCATTTGTCATAGAAAAGTGGTGTTTTGCAATCGAAAAAATCTAGAAAGCTTATACTCGTAAAATTTGACATAGAAGAACAATAAAAACTGTACAACAAATAACTTTGTTGGTCCGAAGTTGCTCAACTCTACCTATGGTGGAGCTTTTAACGGTTTTTGTCCATTTGTCATATAAAGTTGGTGTTTTAGCATCGAAATAATCTAGAAAGCTTATACTCGTAAAATTTGATATAGAAGAATAATAAAAAGTGTATACCGAGCAACTTTGATGGCACGAAATTGCTCAACTCTCTCGATGGAGTTGTTCTTAATAGTTTTACAAAATTTAGACCGAAATTTGTTCTCTTGACAACAAAACAGTTTACGAAGCGAATACTAGTAATTTTGGACATAAAGAAATAATAAAAATTGCATATCGAGCAACTTTCACGGTTCCGAATTTCTCAACTCTCCTTATGGAGGTGCTTTTAACGGTTTTGTCTATTTATCATAGAAAATTGGTGTTTTGGCATCTAAATAATCTAGGAAGCTTATACTCATAAAATTTGACATAGAAGAACAATAAAAAGTGTACGCAGAACAACTTTGGGGGTTCGGAATTGCACAACTCTCGTTATAGAGGAGCTTTAAACGGTTTTGTCTATTTCTCATAAAAAGTTGGTGTTTTGGCATCGAAATAATCTAGGAAGCTTATACTCGTAAAATTTGATATACAAGAACAATAAAAGTCTACACCGAGCAACTTTGATGGCCCGAAATTGCTCAACTCTCTCGATGGATTTGTATTTAATAGTTTTGCCAAATTTGGACCGAAATTTGTTCTATTGACAATAAAACAATTTACGAACCGAATACTAGTAATTTTGGACATAAAAAACAATAAAAAGTGCATACCGAGTAACTTTCATGTTTCGGAATTTCTCAACTGTCCTTATGGAGGAGCTATTAACGGTTTTGTCTATTTGCCATAGAAAGTTGGTGTTTTAGCAATGAAATAATCTAGGAAACTTATACTCGTAAAATTTGACATAGTAGAACAATAAAAACTGTACACAGAGCAACTTTGATGGTTCGGAATTGCTCAACTCTCTTTATAGAGGAGTTTTAACGGTTTTGTCTATTTGTCATAGAAAGTTGGTGTTTTGGCATTGAAATAGTCTAGGAAGCTTATACTCGTAAAATTTGACATAGAAGAGCAATAAAAAGTGTACACCCCGCAACATTGATGGTCCGAAGTTGCTCTGTTCTATCTATGGTGGAGCTTTTAATGGTTTTTGCCCATTTGTCATAGACAGGTGGTGTTTTGACATCAAAATAATCTAGGAAGCTTATACACATAAAATTTGGCATATAAGAACAATAAAAAGTGTACACAGAGCAACTATAATGGTCCCAAGTTGCTCAACTTTATCTATGGTGGAGCTTTTTACGGTTTTTGTCCATTTGTCATAGAAAGATAACGTTTTGTCATCGAAATAATCCACTAAGCTTATACTCGTAAAATTTGACATAGAAGAACATTAAAAAGTCTACACCGAGCAACTCTGATGGCCCGAAATTGCTCAAATCTCCCGGTAGAGTTGATTTTGATAGTTTTGGCAAATTTATACTGAAATTTGTTCTCTTGACAAAGACAAAATTTACGAAGCGAATACTAGTAATTTTGGACATAAATAAACAATAAAAGGTGCATACCGAGCAACTTTCATGGTTCGGAATTGCTCAACTCTCCTGATGGAGGTGATTTTAACGGTTTTGTCTATTTATCATAGAAAGGTGGTGTTTTGGCATCGAAATAATTTAGGAAGCTTATACTCGTAAAATTTGACAGAGAAGAACAATAAAAAGTGTACACCTAGCAACTATGATGGTCCGAAGTTGCTCAACTTTATCTATGTTGGAGCTTTTAACGGTTGTTTTCTATTTGTCATAGAAAGGTGACGTTTTGGCATCGAAATAATCTAACAAGCTTATACTCGTAAAATTTGATATAGAAGAGCAATAATAAGTGTACACCGAGAAACTTTGATGGCCGAAATTGCTCAACTCTCTCGGTGGAGTTGTTTTTAATAGTTTTGCAAATTTATATGGAAATTTGTTCTCTTGACAACGAAACAATTTACGAAGCGAATACTAGTAATTTTGCACATAAAGAAAAAATAAAAAGTGCATACAGAGCAACTTTCATAGATCGGAATTGCTCAACTCTCCTTATGGACGAGCTTTTAACAATTTTGTCTATTTGTCATAGAAAGTTGGTGTTTTGGCATCGAAATAATCTTAGAAGCTTATACTCGTCAAATTTGACATAGAAGAACAATAAAAAGTTTACACCGAGCAACTTTGATGGCACGAAATTGCTCAACTCTCTCGATGGAGTTGTGTTTAATAGTTTTCCCAAATTTAGATCGAAAGTTGTTCTCTTGACAAAGAAACAATTTACTAAGTGAATATTAGTAATTTTGGACATAAAGAAACAATAAAAAGTGCATACCGAGCAACTTTCATTGTTTGGAATTGCACAACTCTTCTTATGGAGGTGATTTTAACGGTTTTGTCCATTTGTCATAGAAAGGTAGTGCTTTGGCATCAAAAAAATCTAGGAGGCTTATACTCGTAAAATTTGACATAAAAGAACAATAAAAACTATACACCGAGCAATTTTGATGGTCCGAAGTTGCTCAATTCTATATATGGTAGAGCTTTTAACGTTTTTTATCCATTTGTCATATAAATGTGCTGTTTTGGCATCGAAATAATATAGGAAGCTTATACTCGTAAAATTTGACATAGAAGAACAATAAAAAGTGTACACCGAGCAAATTTGATGGCACGAAATTGCTTAACTCTCTGGATGGAGTTGTTTTTAATAATTTTGCCAAATTTAGACCGAAAGTTGTTCTCTTGACAAAAAACAATTTACGAAGCGAATACTAGTAATTTTGGACATAAAGAAACAATAAAAAGTGCATACCGAGCAACTTTTATGGTTAGCAATTGCTCAACTCTCCTTATGGAGGTGATTTTAACGGTTTTGTGCATTTGTCATAGAAAGGTGGTGTTTTGTCATCGAAAAAATCTAGGAAGCTTATACTCGGAAAATTTGACATAGAAGAACAATAAAACCTCTACACCGAGCAACTTTGATGGTCCGAAGTTGCTCAACTTTATCTATGGTGGAGCTTTTAACGGTTTTTTTCTATTTGTCATAGAAAGGTGGTGTTTTGCAATCGAAAAAATCTAGAAAGCTTATACTCGTAAAATTTGACATAGAAGAACAATAAAAACTGTACAGCAAATAACTTTGTTGGTCCGAAGTTGCTCAACTCTACCTATGGTGGAGCTTTTAACGGTTTTTGTCCATTTGTCATATAATGGTGGTATTTTGGCATCGAAATAATCTAGAAAGCTTGTACTCGTAAAATTTGATATAGAAGAATAATAAAAAGTGTACACCGAGCAACTTTTATGGCACGAAATTGCTCAACTCTCTCGATGGAGTTGTTCTTAATAGTTTTACAAAATTTAGACCAAATTTTTTTCTCTTGACAACAAAACAGTTTACGAAGCGAATACTAGTAATTTTGGACATAAAGAAATAATAAAAAGTGCATATCGAGCGACTTTCACGGTTCCGAATTTATCAACTCTTCTTTTGGAGGAGCTTTTAACGGTTTTGTCTATTTATCATAGAAAGTTGGTGTTTTGGCATCGAAATAATCTAGGAAGCTTATACTCATAAAATTTGACATAGAATAACAATAAAAAGTGTACGCAGATAAACTTTAGTGGTTCGAAATTGCTCAAATTTCCCAACTCTCCTTATAGAGGAGCTTTAAACAGTTTTGTCTATTTGTCATAAAAAGTTGGTGTTTTGGCATCGAAATAATCTACGAAGCTTATACTCGTAAAATTTGATATACAAGAACAATAAAAGTGTACACCGAGCAACATTGATGGCCCAAAATTGCTCGACTCTCTCGATGGATTTTTTTTTTAATAGTTTTGTCAAATTTGGACCCAAAATTGTTCTATTGACAATAAAACAATTTACGAAGCGAATACTAGTAATTTTGGACATAAAGAAACAATAAAAAGGTCATACCGAGCAACTTTTATGGTTCGGAATTTCTCAATTGTCCTTATGGAGGAGCTTTTAACGGTTTTGTCAATTTGTCATAGAAAGTTGGTGTTATGGCAATGAAATAATCTAGGAAACTTATACTCGTAAAATTTGACATAGACGAACAATAAAAACTGTACAGAGAGCAACTTTGGTGGTTCGGAATTGCTCAAGTCTCCTTATAAAGGAGTTTTAACGGTTTTGTCTATTTGTCATAGAAAGTTGGTGTTTTGGTATTGAAATAGTCTAGGAAGCTTATATTCATAAAATTTGACATAGAAGAGCAATACAAAGTGTATACCCGGCAACTTTGATGGTCCGAAGTTGCTCCGTTCTATCTATGGTGGAGCTTTTAGTGATTTTTGCCCATTTGTCATAGACAGGTGGTGTTTTGACATCAAAATAATCTAGGAAGCTTATACTCATAAAATTTGACATAGAAGAACAATAAAAAGTGTACACAGAGCAACTATAATGGTCCGAAGTTGCTCAAATTTATTTATGGTGGAGCTTTTTACGTTTTTTGTCCATTTTTCATAGAAAGATGACGTTTTGGCATTGAAATAAACCACTAAGCTTATACTCGTAAAATTTGACATAAAAAAACATTAAAAAGTACACCGAGCAACTTTGATGGCCCGAAATTGCTCAACTCTCTCGATGGATTTGTTTTCAATAGTTTTGCGAAATTTGGATCGAAATTTGTTCACTTGACAGCAAAACAATTTACGAAGCGAATACTAGTAATTTTGGACACAAAGAAACAATAAAAAGTGCATACCGAGCAACTTTCACGGTTCCGAATTTCTCAAGTCTCCTTATGGAGGAGCTTTTAACGGTTTTGTCTATTTGTCAAAGAATGTCGGTGTTTTGGCATCGAAATATTCTAGGAAGCTTATACTCCTAAAATTTGACATAGAAGAACAATAAAAAGTGTACACCGAGCAACTTTGATGGTCCGAAGTTGCTCAACTCTATCTATGGTGGAGCTTTTAACGATTTTGTCCATTTGTCATAGAAAGGTGGTGTTTTGCAATCGAAAAAATATAGAAAGCTTATACTCGTAAAATTTGACATAGCAGAACAATAAAAACTGTACAGGAAATAACTTTGTTGGTCCGAAGTTGCTCAACTCTACCTATGGTGGAGCTTTTAACGGTTTTTGTCCATTTGTCATATAAAGTTGGTGTTTTAGCATCGAAATAATCTAGAAAGCTTATACTCGTAAAATTTGATATAGAAGAATAATAAAAAGTGTACACCGAGCAACTTTGATGGCACGAAATTGCTCAACTCTCTCGATGGAGTTGTTCTTAATAGTTTTGCAAAATTTAGGCCGAAATTTGTTCTCTTGACAACAAAACAGTTTACGAAGCGAATACTAGTAATTTTGGACATAAAGAAATAATAAAAATTGCATATCGAGCAACTTTCACGGTTCCGAATTTCTCAACTCTCCCTATGCAGGAGCTTTTAACGGTTTTGTCTATTTATCATAGAAAGTTGGTGTTTTGACATCGAAATAATCTAGGAAGCTTATACTCATAAAATTTGACATAGAAGAACAATAAAAAGTGTACGCAGAACAACTTTGGGGGTTCGGAATTGCACAACTCTCGTTATAGAGGAGCTTTAAACGGTTTTGTCTATTTCTCATAAAAAGTTGGTGTTTTGGCATCGAAATAATCTAGGAAGCTTATACTCGTAAAATTTGATATACAAGAACAATAAAAGTCTACACCGAGCAACTTTGATGGCCCGAAATTGCTCAAATCTCTCGATGGATTTGTTTTTAATAGTTTTGCCAAATTTGGACCGAAATTTGTTCTATTGACAATAAAACAATTTACGAACCGAATACTAGTAATTTTGGACATAAAAAACAATAAAAAGTGCATACGGAGCAACTTTCATGTTTCGGAATTTCTCAACTGTCCTTGTGGAGGAGCTTTTAACGGTTTTGTCTATTTGTCATAGAAAGTTGGTGTTTTAGCAATGAAATAATCTAGGAAACTTATAGTCGTAAAATTTGACATAGTAGAACAATAAAAACTGTACACAGAGCAACTTTGATGGTTCGGAATTGCTTAACTCTCTTTATAGAGGAGTTTTAACGGTTTTGTCTATTTGTCATAAAAAGTTGGTGTTTTGGCGTTGAAATAGTCTAGGAAGCTTATACTCGTAAAATTTGACATAGAAGAGCAATAAAAAGTGTACACCCAGCAACATTGATGGTCCGAAGTTGCTCTGTTCTATCTATGGTGGAGCTTTTAATGGTTTTTGCCCATTTGTCATAGACAGGTGGTGTTTTGACATCAAAATAATCTAGGAAGCTTATACTCATAAAATTTGGCATATAAGAACAATAAAAAGTGTACAAAGAGCAACTATAATGGTCCCAAGTTGCTCAACTTTATCTATGGTGGAGCTTTTTACGGTTTTTGTCCATTTGTCATAGAAAGATGACGTTTTGGCATCGAAATAATCCACTAAGCTTATACTCGTAAAATTTGACATAGAAGAACATTAAAAAGTCTACACCGAGCAACTCTGATGGCCCGAAATTGCTCAACTCTCCCGGTAGAGTTGATTTTGATAGTTTTGGCAAATTTATACCGAAATTTGTTCTCTTGACAAGGACAAAATTTACGAAGCGAATACTAGTAATTTTGGACATAAATAAACAATAAAAGGTGCATACCGAGCAACTTTCATGGTTCGGAATTGCTCAACTCTCCTGATGGAGGTGATTTTAACGGTTTTGTCTATTTATCATAGAAAGGTGGTGTTTTGGCATCGAAGTAATTTAGGAAGCTTATACTCGTAAAATTTGATATAGAAGAACAATAAAAAGTATACACCGAGCAACTTCGATGGCACGAAATTGCTCAACTCTCTCGATTGAGTTGTTCTTAATAGTTTTGCAAAATTTAGACCAAAATTTGTTCGCTTGACAACAAAACAGTTTACGAAGCGAATACTAGTAATTTTGGACATAAAGAAATAATAAAAAGTGCATATCTAGCAACTTTCACGGTTTCGAATTTCTCAACTCCCCTTAATGGAGGAGCTTTTAACGGTTTTGTCTATTTATCATAGAAAGTTGGTGTTTTGGGATCGAAATAATCTAGGAAGCTTATACTCGTAGAATTTGACAGAGAAGAAGAATAAAAAGTGTACGCAGAGCAACTTTGGTGGTTCGGAATTGCTCAACTCTCCTTATAGAGGAGCTTTAAACGGTTTTGTCTATTTGTCATAAAAAGTTGGTGTTTTGGCATCGAAATAATCTAGGAAGCTTATACTCGGAAAATTTGATATACAAGAACAATAAAAGTGTACACCGAGCAACTTTGATGGCCCGAGATTGCTCAACTCTCTCGATGGATTTGTTTTTAGTAGTTTTGCCAAATTTGGACGGAAATTTGTCCTATTGACAATAAAACAATTTACGAATCGAATACTAGTAATTTCGGACATAAAGAAACAATAAAAAGTGCATACCGAGCAACTTTCATGGTTCGGAATTTCTCAACTGTCCTTATGGAGGAGCTTTTAACGGTTTTATCTATTTGTCATAGAAAGTTGGTGTTTTAGCAATAAAATAAACTAGGATACTTATACTCGTAAAATTTGACATAGTAGAACAATAAAAACTGTACACAGAGCAACTTTGATGGTTCGGAATTGCTCAACTCTTTTTATAGAGGAGTTTTAACGGTTTTGTCTATTTGTCATAGAAGTTGGTGTTTTGGCATTGAAATAGTCTAGGAAGCTTATACTCGTAAAATTTGACATAGAAGAGCAAAAAAAAGTGTACACGCAGCAACTTTGATGGTCCGAAGTTGCTCCAATCTATATATGGTGGAGCTTTTAATGGTTTTTGCCCATTTCTCATAGACAGGTGGTGTTTTGACATCAAAATAATCTAGGAAGCTTATACTGTGACGCCCCGGTCCGGGCACGCCACGGGTGCACTCCGGCACCGTCCTAGGCCACTAGTGCGATCATCCGGCGAATCGAAAATCCAGCGGCATCTCCCCGTATATCGGAGAGTCCCCGCTTGCATCAGAAAACACACAGCAATAAATATACAATCCATCACACTAGCAACCTAGCCAGGCCTCAGGCCTCGATCACATGCAATCCTGATCCTAGGGGCCTCAGGCCATCCACTACCAGCATGCACAAACTGATAGTAATAATCAAATCAACCAATTGACAATATCATATAACCATAACAACAACTCCGCATACATCATGTATACACCCTCTGGTGCCAAATGGTTATAAGAATATCATGAATAAACATCAATACATCATATACAAAATACGTGCTTAGAGTATCTCTCTAGCACCCACATCCTACCCAGGGCCATCCATGTCACATCCGCTCTCACTGATCCGCTCCACTAATACCTATACCTGTACCAGTATCACCTGTGGGGAGGAATGAAAGTAAAGGGTGGGCAAGAAGCTCAGTAGGGTTTAGAGTATGTAGAGTATAATGGCTGAATCCAAAACAGTAGGTTATGCAACAATATGAAAACTACCACATGAACGTATACTCAACAATCACATAAAACATCAATCCGGGCAATCCCCTCATGAGCAAACCTCATCGATACCATGGCTCGTTCCATGTAATATCGAACATGAGCAAACTCACCAAATCAACTCATCAATATCATGGTCGCTAACCATGACTATTGAATAGGAGCAAGCTCCCCAACAACGAACGCTCTTGGATTACCCGGTTGCGTGATCCTATCACGCCCGCACCACTCCAGGCAAGGTCCCTCATGAACCATACCTCTAGTGCGTTATCCTACTTGGAGTTCACTTGACTCAGTGGTAACTCTCTTCACCTCGTCATCCCTCCAAATAGCTTTCAAGAATCCTAAGGAGTCTCGAGTCCATACCCGGTCCCCAACGCAACTCTAATGCATTAATGCCATGACATGCCGAAAAGATATATATATGAACAACCTACATATATATATACATAACTACCATGATGCATGAACGGAAAAACATATCGTGCCCATAGGTGATGGAACACACATATTCGGTCATGCAATATCAAGAATTTACAACATTTCCCAAGAAGGCTCGTTTCCCCTTAGAAGCAATTAAGGCGGAAACACAAATAGAACCACCAATGAGAAATCGAAAAGCTCTTTAAAATATCAAAACGAATGATAGAAAACATGATTGGAAATCCCCTACCTCGTGTCGAGTAAATTACCAAAATTTCCCAAATTCCGTTCCTAGGGTTCCGGTTTGCTCAAACCTACAATGTGGCGTAACCGAACCCTCACATGCATCAATATATCAACCACAACTCATATAAACATCAATTAAAATCAATAAATTCGAAATCACTTACTTCTCTCTCTAGAAATTTCGTCCAAAATCCTCCAACTCACTCCAAGCACAAACCAATCTACATAAACATCCAAAATCAACCTATAAACCACATATCTAAAGCATAGCACCCAACTCTTCAAGAATCTAGCAAATCTAGAAAAACCTAGAATTTCCAAAAACTAAGAAAAACTTACCAAATCACTTGAATCAACCTTGAATCTTCCTTGCTTAGCTTCAAGGATCATCAATCCACAATCTCCAAGTCAATCTCTTGCCAAAATCTACTTCTCTCTCTTCTTCTCTCTCTCTCTTTCTCTCTCTAGTCGGGCTCCCAAAGTTGGAATGCCCAGAAATGTCTAATTCTGTTCTTTAAAAACTAATTTGTCGATAGCCGTCCGGACACCCTAGGTATCCGTCCGGACGGATACCCTTCTCAAAACTCACTGCCTCGGACTAGGCATATCCGTCCGGACGGCTAATTTATCCGTCTTGAAAGATCACTGTTCACAGAACTTTCTGCCCTCACTCTAGGCTTATCCGTCCGGATGGCTAATTTATCCGTCCGGATGGATCACTATTCACAGAACCCAGTTTTTTTCTCAAATTTGTTTTCCGGCTCGGTCTAAGCTTCGATTTGATATATTACGGGCCCGAAACGGACATGTATACTAAACGCTATGACCCATTTACCGAACCAAGCTCCAAAACTATTTTTCCCTGATTCCGTACTTCACGGATCATCCGTATTTCGACTCAAAACTAAAATTTTTGGGTCGGGATTTCACATCCTTCCCCCCTTAATAAAATTTCGTCCCGAAATTTAACTACACACGTACCTGAATCTCCGAACAACTTCGGGTACTTCTTCTTCATTCTGGATTCCAACTCCCAAGTTGCTTCTTCAACTCCATGGTACATCCACATCACTTTTACTAATGGTATCACACTCGACCTCGTGACCTTGTTCTGTCGGTCTAGAATTTTTACCGGTTGAAGAGTGTAACTCCCATCTTCTTCAACTTCCAACGTAGTCCAATCTATCACATGCGATGGATCCAGCTCATATTTCCGAAGCATAGATACATGGAATACATTGTGAACTTTCTCAAGCTTAGGTGGAAGTGCCAAAAGGTACGCGACCGGTCCAACTGTCTCCAAAATCTCAAATGGCCCCACAAACCTCGGTGCCAACTTCCCATGCTTGCTATATCTCTGAATCCCCCGTCTCGGACTAACCTTCAAGAAAACCTTATCGCCTACAGCGAACTCCAAAGGTCTCCTCCTCCGGTCAGCATAAGACTTTTGTCGGCTTTGTGCGGTGATCAACCGCTTCCGTATCTCCTCAACTCTCTCTCGTGCTTCTTTGACCATCTCCTGTCCTGAAACAACTTTCTCATCAACCTCTGCCCAACACAAATGCGACCTACAAGGCCTCCCGTAGAGCGCCTCATAAGGTGCCATTCCGATACTACTTTGGAAAGAGTTGTTATACACAAACTCCGCCAAATGTAAGTACCGATCCGAACTTCCTCCAAAATCAACTACACATGCCCGTAGCATGTCCTCCAAAACCTGTATGGTTCTCTCACTCTGCCTATCACTATGAGGATGATAAGCTGTAGAGAAATCTAACTTCGTTCCCAATGCCTCCTGTAAACTACTCCAGAATCGACCTGTGAACCGCGGGTCTCGGTCTGACACAATAGATAATGGAATTCCATGAAGTCTCACAATCTCCTTCACATACATCGTACTCAAGGTCTCCAACGAATCCGTCTTGTTCATGGGTAAGAAGTGTGCAGACTTGGTCAATCTGTCCACTATCACCCAAACCGTGTCATGCCTCCTCTGAGTCATTGGCAACGCCGTCACAGAGTCCATAGTGATCTTCTCCCACTTCCATTGTGCTAACGGTAAGGGTTGCAACAATCCAGCTGGTCTCTGATGCTCTGCCTTCACTTGTTGACAAGTACGACACTTCGTCACAAATCTAGCAACATCGGCCTTCATACCCTTCCACCAGAAACTCTGCCTCAAGTCTCTGTACATCTTCGTACCCCCTGGATGCATGGCAAACCAAGAATGATGTGCTTCCTTTAGAATCTCTTGTCTCAACTTATCATCTTCGGGAACTACTAACCTTCCCGCATATCGTACTCCACCATCATTCCCTCGAACCCATCCAAGATTCTCATCAATTACATCAAATGTATGATCCCCATTCTGTGCATCTATAACCTTCTGAACCATCATAGGTCTCGAGGTTATAGAACACAAATAGGTCTTTTCCTCTTGACTCCTCAACTCCAATCCAAACTCATCGATTGTCTCCACAATTTTCCACTCATGCATGAATAAGCTAGCAACCTTCTGCTTCCTACTCAATGCATCCGCAACCACATTCACTTTACCAGGATGGTATTGCAAATTAAAATCAAAATCCTCCAAGTACTCCATCCACCGCCTTTGCCTTAAGTTCAACTCTTTTTGGGTGAATAGGTACTTGAGGCTTTTGTGATCCGAGAACACCTCAAATGTCACTCCGTAGAGATAATACCTCCACTGCTTAAGAGCAAATACCACTGCCGCCAACTCCAGATCATGCACTGGATAATTCCTCTCATGTGTCTTCAGCAACCTCGAACCATACTCTATCACTCGGCCCTGCTGCATCAACACACAACCCAACCCGACTCCAGATCCATCGCAATACACCTGATAGCCAACATTCCTCTCCGGAACTACTAAAACTGGAGGTGTTGTCAACCTATTCTTCAACTCTTCAAATGCGGCCTCACATTCGTCTGTCCACACAAACGGTGTACCCTTCTTCGTGAGCTGCGTCATCGGCGAAGCAACTCTTGAGAAGTCCTCAATAAACCTCCGGTAGTAACCTGCCAACCCTAGGAAACTCCGGATCTCAGTCACATTCTTTGGTCTCTCCCAATTCAAAACCGACTCAACTTTGGAGTAGTCAACCGCTATGCCTTCTTGAGTGATAACATGGCCTAGGAATTTTACTTCCGTGGCCCAAAATTCACACTTACTAAATTTAGCATACAGTTGATTCTCCCTCAACGTCTATAACACTACCCTCAAGTGTTCCTCATGCTCTTCCTCCGTAGGAGAATAAATCAACATATCATCAATAAACACAACTACAAACTTGTCCAAAAACAGTCGAAGAACCCTTTGCATTAGGTCCATGAATACCGCCGGGGCATTTGTCAACCCAAACGGCATCACAAGGAACTCATAATGACCATAACGTGTCCTAAACGCCGTCTTTTGGATATCACCATCTTTAATTTTCAGCTGATGATAACCCGACCTCAAATCAATCTTGGAGAAATTCCTAGCACATCTCAATTGGTCAAACAAATCATTGATCCTAGGCAATGGATACTTATTCCTCACTATAACCTTATTCAACTGCCTATAATCAATACACATCCTCAAACTTCCGTCTTTCTTCTTGACAAACAACACCGGTGCTCCCCACGGGGACACACTCGGTCTAATGAACCCCAAGTCTAGCAACTCCTCTAATTGAGAACTCAACTCCTTCAACTCTGCTGGAGCCATCCGATACGGCGGAATTGAAATTGGCTTGACGTTCGGATGCAACTCGATAGCAAAGTCAATCTCCCTCTTTAGAGGTAATCCCATCAACTCTTCCGGAAACACATCCATAAATTCTTCCACTACCCGAATCATAGTAGCTACATCTCCCTTAGGAGCCGAAGTCACCAAACTTGCGACTCTAAAATCCAAATACGAAGGGTTATCCATGAAATGAGGGCATGGCATCCCCTTCGATCCCTGTAGATGAATCACCCCACCCTCTGGTACTCTAAGAGTGATCCTCCTTTGCCAAAAGTCAAGCACTCCGTGGTGCTTTGTCAACCAATCCACTCCGAGTATCACATCGAAGTCCTTGAAATCTAACACATACAAATCGGATTGTAGAGTTATTTCTCCAAACCGACACTCACATCCGAACACTACCCCTTCCAACGTGGTAAAGTGCCCGAATGGTGAGGACATCGTAAACATTCTTCTAATCGGTGAAATCTCCACCGCTACTGCGTTTGCTAACGAACTATTAATAAATGATGAGGTAGCTCCATAATCAAACAAGACTCTTGCCCAACAATTTGAAATAAAAAATGTACCTCCAATGAAGTTGGGATGCTCCTGTGCCTCATGATGTCCCATAGAAAAGACACGACCATCTGTCAGGGCATACTGCTGCTGTTGAGACTGTCTGCCTCCACCTCGTCCTCTCCCTCCCGATGGAATAGTGGAAGGAAGAGTTGGAGGTGGTACCCCCGGTATGCTCTGTTGCTGTGCTCTCCGGACATTCACTCTTTCTGTGACCCAACTTGCCACACCCAAAGCACTTAAATCCAGAAGATCTGCACTTATTCTTCATGTGTCCCTCTTTCCCGCACTTGTAGCACGTCACCTTGCCCCCTTGAAGCCTTGGACCCTTGTCTCGGTCCCCTCTTTCTGTCGGCTTTGTGCGGTGATCAACCGCTTCCGTATCTCATCAACTCTCTCTCGTGCTTCTTTGACCATCTCCGGGATTTCACATATACTCATAAAATTTGACATAAAAGAACAATAAAAGTGTACACAGAGCAACTATAATGGTCCGAAGTTTCCCAACTATATTTATGGTGGAGATTTTATTTTTTTTGTCCATTTGTCATAGAAAGATGATGTTTTGGCATTGAAATAAACCACTATGCTTATAATCGTAAAATTTGACATAGAAAAATATTAAAAAGTGTACACCGACCAACTTTAATGGCCCAAAATTTCTCAACTCTCTCGATGGATTTGTTTTTAATAGTTTTTTGAAATTTGGATCGAAATTTGTTCTCTTGACAGTAAAACAATTTACGAAGCGAATACTAGTAATTTTGGACACAAAGACCCAATAAAAAGAGCATACCGAGCAACTTTCATGGTTCCGAATTTCTCAAGTCTCCTTATGGAGGAACTTTTAACGGTTTTGTCTATTTGTCAAAGAAAGTCGGTGTTTTGGCATCAAAATATTTTAGGAAGCTTATACTCCTAAAATTTGACATAGAAGAACAATAAAAAGTGTACACCGAGCAACTATGATGCTCCGAAGTTGATCAACTTTATCTATGGTGGAGCTTTGAATGGTTTTTTTTCCATTTGTCATAGAAAGGTGAGTTTTTCGCATCGAAATAATCTAGCAAGCTTATACACGTAAAATTTGACATAGAAAAACAATAAAAAGTGTACACCGAGAAATTTTGATGGCACGAAGTTGCTCAACTCTCTGGATTGAGTTATTTTTAATTGTTTTGCCAAATTTAGACCGAAAGTTGTTCTCATGACAAAAAAAACAATTTACGAAGCGAATACTAGTAATTTTGGACATAAGGAAACAATAAAAAGTGCATACCGAGCAACTTCCATGGTTCGGAATTACTCAACTCTCCTTATGGAGGTGATTTTAACAGTTTTGTCCATTTGTCATAGAAAGGTGTTGTTTTGGCATCGAAAAAATCTAGGAAACTTATACTCGTAAAATTTGACATAGAAGAACAATAAAAGCTGTACACCGAGCAACTTTGATGGTCCGAAGTTGCTCAACTCTATCTATGGTGGAGCTTTTAACGGTTTTGTCCATTTGTCATAGAAAGTTGGTGTTTTGCAATCGAAAAAATCTAGAAAGCTTATACTCATAAAGTTTGACATAGAAGAACAATAAAAACTGTACAGAAAATAACTTTGTTGGTCCGAAGTTGCTCAACTCTACCTATGGTGGAGCTTTTAACGATTTTTGTCCGTTTGTCATATAAAGGTGGTGTTTTAGCAACTTTGATGGCACGAAATTGCTCAACTCTCTCGATGGAGTTGTTCTTAATAGTTTTGCAAAATTTAGACCAAAATTTGTTCTCTTGACAACAAAACAGTTTACGAAGCGAATACTAGTAATTTTGGACATAAAGAAATAATAAAAATTGCATATCGAGCAACTTTCACGGTTCCGAATTTCTCAACTCTCCTTATGGAGGAGCTTTTAACGGTTTTGTCTATTTATCATAGAAAGTTGGTGTTTTGGCATCGAAATAATCTAGGAAGCTAATACTCGTAAAATTTGACATAGAAGAACAATAAAAAGTGTACGCAGAGCAACTTTGGTGGTTCGGAATTGCACAACTCTCCTTATAGAGGAGCTTTAAACGGTTTTGTCTAATTGTCATAAAAAGTTGTTGTTTTGGCATCGAAATAATATAGGAAGCTTATACACGTAAAATTTGATATACAAGAACAATAAAAGTCTACACCAAGAAACTTTGATGGCCCGAAATTGCTCAACTCTCTCGATGGATTTGTTTTTATTAGTTTTGCCAAATTTGGACCGAAATTTGTTCTATTGACAATAAAACAATTTACGAACCGAATACTAGTAATTTTGGACATAAAGAAACAATTAAAAGTGCATACCGAGCAACTTTCATGTTTCGGAATTTCTCAATTGTCCTTATGGAGGAGGTTTTAACGGTTTTGTCTATTTGTCATAGAAAGTTGGTGTTTTGGCAATGAAATAATCTAGGAAACTTATACTCGTAAAATTTGACATAATAGAACAATAAAAACTGTACACAGAGCAACTTTGATGGTTTGGAATTGCTCAACTCTCTTTATAGAGGAGTTTTAACGATTTTGTCTATTTGTCATAGAAAGTTGGTGTTTTGGCATTGAAATAGTCTAGGAAGCTTATACTCGCAAATTCTGATATAGAAGAGCAATAAAAAGTGTACACCCAGCAACTTTGATGGTCCGAAGTTGCACTGTTCTATATGGTGGAGCTTTTAATGGTTTTTGCCCATTTGTCATAGACAGGTGGTGTTTTGACATCAAAATAATCTAGGAAGCTTATACTCATAAAATTTGACATGGAAGAACAATAAAAAGTGTACAGAGAGCAACTATAATGATCCAAAGTTGCTCAACATTATCTATGGTGGAGCTTTTTACGGTTTTTGTCCATTTGTCATAGAAAGATGACAATTTGGCATCAAAATAATCCACTAAGCTTGTACTTGTAAAATTTGACATAGAAGAACATCAAAAAGTCTACACCGAGCAACTCTGATGGCCCGAAATTGCTCAACTCTCCCGGTAGAGTTGATTTTAATAGTTTTGCCAAATTTATACCGAAATTTGTTTTCTTGACAAAGACACAATTTACGAAGCGAATACTAGTAATTTTGGACATAAATAAGCAATAAAAAGTGCATACCAATCAACTTTCACGGTTCGGAATTGCTCAACTCTCTTTATGGAGGTGATTTTAACGGTTTTGTCCATTTCTCATAGAAAGGTGGTGTTTTGGCATCGAAATAATCTCGGAAGCTTATACTCATAAAATTTGATATAGAAAAATAATAAAAAGTGTACACCGAGCAACTTTGATGGCACGAAATTGCTCAACTCTCTCGATGGAGTTGTTCTTAATTGTTTTGCAAAATTTAGACCGAAATTTGTTCTCTTGACAACAAAACAGTTTACGAAGCGAATATTAGTAATTTTGGACATAGAGAAATAATAAAAAGTGCATATCGAGCAACTTTCGCGGTTCCAAATTTCTCAACTCTCCTTATGGAGGAGCTTTTAACGGTTTTGTCTATTTATCATAGAAAGTTGGTGTTTTGGCATCGAAATAATCTAGGAAGCTTAGACTCGTAAAATTTGGCATAGAAGAACAATAAAATGTGTACGCAGAGCAACTTTGGTGGTTCGGAATTGCTCAACTCTCCTTGTAGAGGAGCTTTAAACGGTTTTGTCTATTTGTCATAAAAAGTTGGTGTTTTGGCATCGAAATAATCTAGGAAGCTTACACTCGTAAAATTTGATATACAAGAACAATAAAAGTGTACACCGAGCAACTTTGATGGCCCGAAATTGCTCAACTCTCTCGATGGATTTGTTTTTAGTAGTTTTGCCAAATTTGGACCGAAATTTCTTCTATTGACCATAAAACAATTTACGAACCGAATACTAGTAATTTCGGACAAAAAGAAACAATAAAAAGTGCATACCGAGCAACTTTCATGGTTCGGAATTTCTCAACTGTCCTTATGGAGGAGCTTTTAACGGTTTTGTCTATTTGTCATAGAAAGTTGGTGTTTTAGCAATGAAATAATCTAGGAAACTTATACTCGTAAAATTTGACAAAGTAGAACAATAAAAACTGTACACAGAGCAACTCTGATGGTTCGGAATTGCTCAACTCTCTTTATAGAGGAGTTTTAACGGTTTTGTCTATTTGTCATAGAAAGTTGGTGTTTTTAGATCGAAATAGTCTAGGAAGCTTATACTCGTAAAATTTGACATAGAAGAGCAATAAAAAGTGTACACCTAGCAACTTTGATGGTCTGAAGTTGCTCCGTTTTATCTATGGTGGAGCTTTTAATGGTTTTTGCCCATTTGTCATAGAAAGATGACGTTTTGGCATCGAAATAATCCACCAAGCTTATACTCGTAAAATTTGACATAGAAGAAGATTAAAAAGTATACACCGAGCAACTCTGATGGCCTGAAATTGCTCAACTATCCCGGTAGAGTTGTTTTTAATAGTTTTGCCAAATTTATACCGAAATTTGTTCTCTTGACAAAGACACAATTTACGAAGCGAATACTAGTAATTTTGCACATAAAGAAAGAATAAAAAGTGCATACCGAGCAACTTTCATGGTTCGGAATTGCTCAACTCTCCTTATGGAGGTGATTTTAACGGTTTTGTCCATTTGTCATAGAAAGGTGGTGTTTTCGCATCGAAAAAATCTAGGAAGCTTATACTCGTAAAATTTGACATAGAAGAACAATAAAAACTGTACACCGAGCAACTTTGATGGTCTGAAGTTGCTCAACTCTATCTATGGTGGTTCTTTTAATAGTTTTTGTCTGCTTTTTTTATAGAAAGTTGGTGTTTTGGCATCAAAATAATCTAGGAAGCTTATAATTATAAAATTTGATATAAAAGAACAATAAAAATTGTACACCGAGCAAATTTGATGGTCCGAAGTTGCTCAATTCTATCTATGGTTGAGCTTTTGACGGTTTTGTCCATTTATCATAGAAAGGTGGTGTTTTGGTATCGTAATAATCTAGGAGGCTTATACTCGTAAAATTTGACATAGAAGAACAATAAAAAGTTTACACCGAGCAACTTTGATTGCACGAAATTGCTCAACTCTCTCGACGGAGTTGTTTTTAATAGTTTTGCAAAATTTAGACCGAAATTTGTTCTCATGACAACAAAACAGTTTACGAAGCGAATACTAGTAACTTTGGACATAAAGAAATAATAAAAAGTGCCTATAGAGCAACTTTCACGGTTCCGAATTTCTCAACTCTCCTTATGGGGCAGCTTTTAACGATCTTGTCTATTTGTCATAGAAAGTTGGTGTTTTGGCATCGAAATAATCTAGGAAGTTTATACTCATAAAATTTGACATAGAAGAATAATAAAAAGTGTACACAGAGCAGCTTTTGGGAGTTTCGAATTGCTCAACTCTCCTTATGGAGGAGCTTTAAACGGTTTTGTCTATTTGTCATAGAAACTTGGTGTTTTGGCATCGAAATAATCTAGGAAGCTTATACTCGTTAAATTTAAGATAGAAGAATAATAAAAAGTGTACACCGAGCAACTTTGATGGCCCGAAACTGCTCAACTCTCTCGATGGATTTGTTTTTAATAGTTTTGCCAAATTTGGACCGAAATTTGTTCTCTCGACAGCAAAACAATTTACGAACCGAATACTAGTAATTATGGACACAAAGAAACAATAAAAAGTGCATACCGAGCAACTTTCATGGTTTCGAATTTCTCAACTCTCCTTATGGAGGTGATTCTAACAGTTTTGTCCATTTGTCATAGAAAAGTGTTGTTTTGGCATCAAAAAAAGCATCAAAAAAATCTAGGAAGCTTATACTCGTAAAATTTGACATAGAAAAACAATAAAAACTGTACACCGAGCACTTTGATGGTCCGAAGTTGCTCAACTCTATCTATGGTGGAGCTTTTAACGGTTTTGTCCATTTGTCATAGAAAGGTGGTGTTTTGCAATCGAAAAAATCTAGAAAGCTTATACTCGTAAAATTTGACATAGAAAAACAATAAAAACTGTATACCAAATAACTTTGTTGGTCCGAAATTGCTCAACTCTATCTATGGTGGAGCTTTTAACGGTTTTGTCCATTTATCATATAAAGGTGGTCTTTTGGCATCGAAATAATCTAGGAAGCTTATACTCGTAAAATTTGATATAGAAGAATAATAAAAAGTGTACACCGAGCAACTTTGATGGCACGAAATTGCTCAACTCTCTCGATGGAGTAGTTCTTAAAAGTTTTGCAAAATTTAGACCGAAATTTGTTCTCTTGACAACAAAACAGTTTACAAAGCGAATACTAGTAATTTTGGACATAAAGAAATAATAAAAAGTGCATATCGAGCAACTTTCACGGTTCCGAATTTCTCAACTCTCCTTATGGAGGTGCTTTTAACGGTTTTGTCCATTTATCATAGAAAGTTGGTGTTTTGGCATCGAAATAATCTAGGAAGCTTATACTCGTAAAATTTGACATAGAAGAACAATAAAATGTGTACGCAGAGCAACTTTTGGGGGTTTTGAATTGCTCAACTCTCCTCATAGAGGAGCTTTAAACGGTTTTGTCTATTTGTCATAAAAAGTTGGTGTTTTGCCATCGAAATAATCTAAGGAAGCTTATACTCATAAAATTTGATATACAAGAACAATAAAAGTGTTCACCGAGCAATTTTGATGGCCCGAAATTGCTCAACTCTCTCTATGGATTTGTTTTTAATAGTTTTGCCAAATTTGGACCGAAAGTTGTTCTATTGACAATAAAACAATTTACGAAGCGAATACTAGTAATTTTGGACATAAAGAAACAATAAAAAGTGCATACCGAGCAACTGTCATGGTTCGGAATTGTTCAACTGTCCTTATGGAGGAGCTTTTAACGATTTTGTCTATTTGTCATAGAAAGTTGGTGTTTTGGCATCGAAATAATCTAGGAAGCTTAAACTCATAAAATTTGACATAGAAAAACAATAAAAAAAGTACTCATAGCAGCTTTTGGGGGTTTGGAATTGCTCAACTTTCCTTATGGGGGAGCTTGAAATGGTTTTGTCTATTTGTCATTTAAAGTTGGTGTTTTGGCATCGAAATAATCTAGAAAGCTTATACTCGTTAAATTTGACATAGAAGAATAATAAAAAGTGTACACCGAGCAACTTTGATGGCCTGAAATTGCTCAACTCTCTCGATGGATTTGTTTTAATAGTTTTGCCAAATTTGGGCCGAAATTTGTTCTCTTGACAATAAAACAATATACGAAGCGAATACTAGTAATTTTGGACACAAAGAAACAATAAAAAGTGCATACCGAGCAACTTTCATGGTTCTGAATTTCTCAACTCTTCTTATGGAGGTGCTTTTAACGGTTTTGTCTATTTGTCAAAGAGAGTCGGTGTTTTGGCATCGAAATATTCTGGGAAGCTTATACTCCTAAAATTTGACATAGAAAAATAATAAAAAGTGTACACCGAGCAACTATGATGGTCCGAAGTTGCTGAACTTTATCTATGCTGGAGCTTTGAATGGTTTTTTGTCCATTTGTCATAGAAAAGTGGTGTTTTCGCATCGAAAAAATCTAGGAAGCTTATACTCGTAAAATTTGACATCGAAGAACAATAAAAACTGTACACCGAGCAACTTTGATGGTCCGAAGTTGCTCAGCTCTATCTATGGTGGTTCTTTTAACAGTTTTTGTCTATTTTTTTATAGAAAGTTGGTGTTTTGGCATCAACATAATCTAGGAAGCTTATAATTATAAAATTTGTTATAAAAGAACAATAAAAATTGTACACCGAGCAAATTTGATGGTCCGAAGTTGCTGAATTCTATCTATGGTTGAGCTTTTGACGGTTTTGTCCATTTATCATAGAAAGGTGGTGTTTTGGTATCGTAATAATCTAGGAGGCTTATACTCGTAAAATTTGACATAGAAGAACAATAAAAAGTTTACACCGAGCAACTTTGATTGCACGAAATTGCTCAACTCTCTCGACGGAGTTGTTTTTAATAGTTTTGCAAAATTTAGACCGAAATTTGTTCTCATGACAACAAAACAGTTTACGAAGCGAATACTAGTAACTTTGGACATAAAGAAATAATAAAAAGTGCCTATAAAGCAACTTTCACGGTTCCGAATTTCTCAACTCTCCTTATGGGGCAACTTTTAACGATCTTGTCTATTTGTCATAGAAAGTTGGTGTTTTGGCATCGAAATAATCTAGGAAGCTTATACTCATAAAATTTGACATAGAAGAATAATAAAAAGTGTACACAGAGCAGCTTTTGGGGGTTTTGAATTGCTCAACTCTCCTTATGGAGGAGCTTTAAACGGTTTTGTCTATTTGTCATAGAAACTTGGTGTTTTGGCATCGAAATAATCTAGGAAGCTTATACTCGTTAAATTTAACATAGAAGAATAATAAAAAGTGTACACCGAGCAACTTTGATGGCCCGAAACTGCTCAACTCTCTCGATGGATTTGTTTTTAATAGTTTTGCCAAATTTGGACCAAAATTTGTTCTCTTGACGGCAAAACAATTTACGAACCGAATACTAGTAATTATGGACACAAAGAAACAATAAAAAGTGCATACCGAGCAACTTTCATGGTTCCGAATTTCTCAAATCTCCTTATGGAGGAGCTTTTAACGGTTTTGTCTATTTGTTAAAGAAAGTCGGAGTTTTGGCATCGAAATATTCGTGGAAGCTTATACTCCTAAAATTTGACATAGAAGAACAATAAAAAGTGTACACCGAGCAACTATGATGGTCCGAAGTTGCTCAACTTTATCTATGGTGGAGCTTTGAATGGTTTTTTTCCATTTGGCATCGAAATAATCTAGCAAGCTTATACTCGTAAAATTTGACATAGAAGAACAATAAAAAGTTTACACCAAGAAACTTTGATGGCACGAAATTGCTCAACTCTCTCGGTGGAGTTCTTTTAATAGTTTTGCCAAATTTATACCGAAATTTATTCTCTTGAAAACAAAACAATTTACGAAGCGACTACTAGTAATTTTGGACATAAAGAAAAAATAAAATGTGCATACGGAGGAAGTTTCATGGTTTGGAATTTCTCAACTCTCCTTATGGAGAAGCTTTTAACGGTTTTGTCTATTTGTCAAAGAAAGTTAGTGTTTTGGCATCGAAATAATATAGGAAGCTTATACTCATCTAATTTGACGTAGAAGAACAATAAAAAGTGAACACTGAGCAACTTTGATGGTCCGTAGTTGCTCAATTCTATATATGGTAGAGTTTTAATGATTTTTGTCCATTTGTCATACAAAAGTGGTGTTTTGGCATCGAAATAATCTAGGAAGCTTATACTCGTAAAATTTGACATAGAAGAACAATAAAAAGTGTACACCGAGAAAATTTGATGGCACGAAATTGCTCAACTCTCTGGATAGAGTTGTTTTTAATAGTTTTGCCAAATTTAGACCGAAAGTTGTTCTCTTGATAAAAAAACAATTTACGAAGCAAATACTAGTAATTTTGGACATAAAGAAACAATAAAAAGTGCATACCGAGCAACTTTCATGGTTTGGAATTGCTCAACTCTCCTTATGGAGGTGATTCTAACAGTTTTGTCCATTTGTCATAGAAAAGTGTTGTTTTGGCATCGAAAAAATCTAGGAAGCTTATACTCGTAAAATTTGACATAGAAAAACAATAAAAACTGTACACCGAGCACTTTGATGCTCCGAAGTTGCTCAACTCTATCTATGGTGGAGCTTTTAACGGTTTCGTCCATTTTTCATAGAAAGGTTGTGTTTTGCAATCGAAAAAATCTAGAAAGCTTATACTCGTAAAATTTGACATAGAAGAACAATAAAAACTGTATACCAAATAACTTTGTTGGTCCGAAGTTTCTCAACTCTATCTATGGTGGAGCTTTTAACGGTTTTGTCCATTTATCATATAAAGGTGGTCTTTTGGCATCGAAATAATCTAAGAAGCTTATACTCGTAAAATTTGATATAGAAGAATAATAAAAAGTGTACACCGAGCAACTTTGATGGCACGAAATTGCTCAACTCTCTCGATGGAGTTGTTCTTAAAAGTTTTGCAAAATTTAGACCGAAATTTGTTCTCTTGACAACAAAACAGTTTACAAAGCGAATACTAGTAATTTTGGACATAAAGAAATAATAAAAAGTGCATATCGAGCAACTTTTACGGTTCCGAATTTCTCAACTCTCCTTATGGAGGTGCTTTTAACGGTTTTGTCCATTTATCATAGAAAGTTGGTGTTTTGGTATCGAAATAATCTAGGAAGCTTATACTCGTAAAATTTGACATAGAAGAACAATAAAATGTGTACGCAGAGCAACTTTGGTGGTTCGAAATTTCTCAACTCTCCTCATAGAGGAGCTTTAAACGGTTTTGTCTATTTGTCATAAAAAGTTGGTGTTTTGCCATCGAAATAATCTAAGGAAGCTTATACTCATAAAATTTGATATACAAGAACAATAAAAGTGTTCACCGAGCAATTTCGATGGCCCGAAATTGCTCAACTCTCTCTATGGATTTGTTTTTAATAGTTTTGCCAAATTTGGACCGAAAGTTGTTCTATTGACAATAAAACAATTTACGAAGCGAATACTAGAAATTTTGGACATAAAGAAACAATAAAAAGTGCATACCGAGCAACTTTCATGGTTCGGAATTGTTCAACTGTCCTTATGGAGGAGCTTTTAACGGTTTTGTCTATTTGTCATAGAAAGTTGGTATTTTGGCATCGAAATAATCTAGGAAGCTTAAACTCATAAAATTTGACATAGAAAAACAATAAAAAGTGTACTCAGAGCAGCTTTTGGGGGTTTGGAATTGCTCAACTTTCCTTATGGGGGAGCTTGAAATGGTTTTGTCTATTTGTCGTTTAAAGTTGGTGTTTTGGCATCGAAATAATCTAGAAAGCTTATACTCGTTAAATTTGACATAGAAGATTAATAAAAAGTGTACAGCGAGCAACTTTGATGGCCCGAAATTGCTCAACTCTCTCGATGGATTTGTTTTTAATAGTTTTGCCAAATTTGGACCGAAATTTGTTCTCTTGACAATAAAACAATATACGAAGCGAATACTAGTAATTTTGGACACAAAGAAACAATAAAAAGTGCATACCGAGCAACTTTCATGGTTCTGAATTTCTCAACTCTTCTTCTGGAGGAGCTTTTAACCGTTTTGTCTATTTGTCAAAGAGAGTCGGTGTTTTGGCATCCAAATATTCTGGGAAGCTTATACTCCTAAAATTTGACGTAGAAAAATAATAAAAAGTGTACACCGAGCAACTATGATGGTCCGAAGTTGCTGAACTTTATCTATGCTGGAGCTTTGAATGGTTTTTTTTCCATTTGTCATAGAAAGGTGACGTTTTGGCATCGAAATAATCTACCAAGCTTATACTTATAAAATTTGACATAGAAGAACAATAAAAAGTGTACACCGAGAAACTTTGATGGCCCGAAATTGCTCCTCTCTCGGTGCAGTTGTTTTTAATAGTTTTGCTAAATTTATATCGAAATTTTCTCTTTCGAAAACAAAACAATTTTCGAAGCGAATACTAGTAATTTTGGACATAAAGAAAAAATAAAATGTGCATACGGAGGAACATTCATGGTTCCGAATTGCTCAACTCTCCTTATGGAGGTGATTTTAACGGTTTTGTCCATTTGTCATAGAAAGGTGGTGTTTTGGCATCGATAAAATCTAGAAAGCTTATACTCGTAAAATTTGACATAGAAGAACAATAAAAACTATACATCAAATAACTTTGTTGGTCCGAAGTTGCTAAACTCTATCTATGGTGGAGCTTTTAACGGTTTTTATCCATTTGTCATATAAAGGTGGTGTTTTGGCATCGAAATAATCTAGGAAGCTAATACTCGTAAAATTTGACATATAAGAACAATAAAAAGTGTACGCAGAGCAACTTTGGTGGTTCGGAATTGCACAACTCTCCTTATAGAGGAGCTTTAAACAATTTTGTCTGTTTGTCATAAAAAGTTGGTGTTTTGGCATCAAAATAATCTAGGAAGCTTATAATCGTAAAATTTGATATACAAGAAAAATAAAAGTCTACACCGAGCAACTTTGATGGCCTGAAATTGCTCAACTCTCTCGATTGATTTGTTTTTAATAGTTTTGCCAAATTTGGACCGAAATTTTTTCTATTGACAATAAAACAATTTACGAATCGAATACTAGTAATTTTGGACATAAAGAAACAATAAAAAGTGCATACCGAGCAACTTTCATGTTTCAGAATTTCTCAACTGTCCTTATGGAGGAGCTTTTAACGGTTTTGTCTATTTGTCATAGAAAGTTGGTGTTTTGGCAGTGAAATAATCTAGGAAACTTATACTCGTAAAATTTGACATAGTAGAACAATAAAAACTGTACACATAGCAACTTTGATGGTTTGGAATTGCTCAACTCTCTTTATAGAGGACTTTGAACGGTTTTGTCTATTTGTCATAGAAAGTTGGTGTTTTGGCATTGAAATAGTCTAGGAAGCTTATACTCGTAAAATTTGACATAGAAGAGCAATAAAAAGTGTACACCCAGCAACTTTGATGGTCCGAAGTTGCTCTGTTCTATCTATGGTGGAGCTTTTAATGGTTTTTGCCCATTTGTCATAGACAGGTGGTGTTTTGACATCAAAATAATCTAGGAAACTTATACTCATAAAATTTGACATAGAAGAACAATCAAAAGTGTACACATAGCAACTATAATGGTCTGAAGTTGCTCAACTTTATCTATGGTGGAGCTTTTTACGATTTTTGTCCATTTGTCATAGAAAGATGACGTTTTGGCATCGAAATAACCCACTAAGCTTATACTCATAAAATTTGACATAGAAGAACATTAAAAAGTCTACACCGAGCAACTCTGATGGCCCGAAATTGCTCAACTCTCCCGGTAAAGTTGATTTTAATAGTTTTGCCAAATTTGTACCAAAATTTGTTCTCTTGACAAAGACACAATTTACGAAGCGAATACTAGTAATTTTGGACATAAAGAAACAATAAAAAGTGCATACCGAGCAACGTTCATGGTTCGGAATTGCTCAACTCTCCTTATGGAGGCAATTTTAACGGTTTTGTCCATTTGTCATTGAAAAGTGGTGTTTTAGCATCGAAAAAATCTAGGAAGCTTATACTCGCAAAATTTAACATAGAAGAACAATAAAAACTGTACACCGAGCAACTTTGATGGTCCGAAGTTGCTCAACTCTATCTATGTTGGAGCTTTTAACAGTTTTTGTCCATTTGTCATAGAAAGTTGGTGTTTTGGCATCGAAATAATCTAGGAAGCTTATAATTGTAAAATTTGATATAAAAGAACAATAAAACGTGTACACTGAGCAAATTTGATGGTTCGAAGTTGCTCAATTCTATCTATGGTGGAGCTTTAAACGGTTTGTCCATTTTTCATAGAAAGGTGGTTTTTTGGCATCGAAATAATCTAGGAGGCTTATACTCGTAAAATTTGACACAGAAGAACAATAAAAAGTTTACACCGAGCAACTTTGATTGCACGAAATTGCTCAACTCTCTCGATGGAGTTGTTTTTAATAGTTTTGCAAAATTTAGACTGAAATTTGTTCTCTTGACAATAAAACAGTTTACGAAGCGAATACTAGTAATTTTGGACGTAAAGAAATAATAAAAAGTGCATATCGAGCAACTTTCATCGTTCCAAATTTCGCAACTCTCCTTATTGAGGGATTTTAATGGTTTTGTCTATTTGTCATAGAAAGTTGGTGTTTTGGCAACGAAATAATCTAGGAAACTTATACTCGTAAAATTTGACATAGAAGAACAACAAAAAGTGTAAGTATAGCAGCTTTTGGGGGTTTGGAATTGCTCAACTTTCCTTATGGAGGAGCTTTAAACATTTTTTTCTATTTGTCATAGAAAGTTGGTGTTTTGGCATCGAAATAATCTAGGAAGCTTATACTCGTAAAATTTGACATAAAAGAACAATAAAAAGTGTACATCGAGCAACTCTGATGGTTCGAAGTTGCTCAATTCTATCTATGGTGGAGGTTTTAACGTGATGACGTCTCAAACTAGTTGAGTACAAAAAAGTATCAGTATAGGTTTGAACAAGGACTTCCTCGGTTCCACGTCTTCCTCCTCGACTGGATAGTCTTCTCGATACAATTTGTCCTGTAGAAACGAGCAAACGTAAGCTAGAGGCCCGCCAGAGAGTGTTCTCTGGCGTTGGCGCTCCGATGCTTAAGTCAGATGCCTGCACAAGGAATCTCTCCGAAGAATACAACTCGGTGTTCCAGAGAAATGTGTAAAGAGTGTTTTTAGCGAAAGGAGTCCTCCCTCTTACCTGTGGGATAACCACCTTTATATAGTGAAGGTGGTTTCCATTAATAGAATTCATGTGGTGGTGAATAATACCTTGCCAAATGAAGGAATTACTGTTTTACCGGGAACTTGTTACTGTCCTGAGGGTACGAGGACGAGAAGAGCGTCTCTATTGCTCGGTACCGAGGATCTCCCAGCGAGAAGGCTGTGTCTTCTGTTGACAGCTGATGCCACGTGTCATGTTCTTATTGCAGAGGATAAATATCTTCATCATTTGCCCCCCAGGCCTGTGATTGGTAGCTGCAGACGACCAATGATAGGCCTGTATTAGCTGTCATTTGGTTTTCTCGAGAGTGGCATTGATGAGGAAACATTGAACGGTTACAATGGAATCTGAGGTGATCCAATGGTCTTTCGATGAACAGAGCCTGAACGGTCTGGATGAGGGGATGCCGAAGGTCTCTTCATCGGGTCCATTGACCATGGCGGTCTTCCACTATAAAGAGCGAAGACGTCGCTTTCAAGAACCACTTGTTGCCAAATCTTGAGAGATCCGAGCTTAGGGAATACCGAGCAAACATATTCTTCTCCTACCGAGAATACTCTATTCCTCGTCTTCGTCTCTGCTTTCAGGTATGAGAAAATGTCTTCCCCTTCCTCGGATAGTGTGAGTAATTTGTTAGAGGATGCCGACTTAGGTTCTTCTCCTTCAACCTCTACTTCCCCTCCTGTTAGGATGAGTCTTAAGCTTCCCCCAGCCAAACGTACTTTCTTCGCCCCGCCTGGGTTCGAGGCTCCCCCACAGGAAGCCCGAGCAGCGGGTGATGGAACTAGGGAGCCTAAAACCGTAGTTGTAGTCTTACTGCCTCTGAGGTTGAAGCCCAACGCAAGTTGTTCGGCATTCCATACCCTTGCAGGCCTGTGCCTGAGGGGGTGTCTCCTTTTAATCCTCAACATGGGGAATTCGCCATTTCCACAACCACTCTCACATATGGTTGTCGGATTCCTATTGCACCAGCCATATGTTCTTTCTTTGCTCGGTTTGACATTTGTCCTACCTGCTTAGCTCCCAACTCCTGGGTTTTTCTCGGTACAATACTCCATTATTGTGACGAGCTTCGTGTTCCTTTCTCTTCCAATGTCCTTCAGCATATTTTCTCCTTATGTAGAGCCCCAAGGAACCCTGGGTTATGTTATTTGAAATTTAAGAAGGGTTTGGTGGCCCCGAAATACTCCTCTTCCAATCAACATTGGAAGTCTAGTTATATTTTTGTTCGGATGCCCTTGGCCGAGGATGAGGTTCTTCCTTTTAGAACCTCGTGGACACTCCCTAAATTTAGTAAATTCGCACGTTTGCCCCAGCTTTCTCATGAGGAGCTTGACTGGTATCTGAGCCTCAAGCAACCTTTCACCAAACCTTATATCCCCCTCGTGTGCCGAGCTGTAGACTTTACGAGGGCACATAGGTCTGAGCGAGCAATGCAAGGTGTGACTTGCTCTTGCTCGGTCTTATCTATGTACTTTCTTTGTTTTTGACTTGTTTTCTAACTTGTTGCTATTTTTTCAGATATGTCTTCGGCTGCGGAATATTTAAAGATGCAGAAAAGGGCAGCGACTCTCGGCCAGAAGAGAAGACCCTCTGGGGAGGCTGAGCCGAGCCAGAGGAAGAAAGTTCCAGCTGGGGGAGTTCGGTTGAAACCTGGCCGAGGAAAAGACCTAGGTCGTGGACGTGGTGTGTTAATTGGCACACCAGCTTTCCGACCGACCGACTCTCTTTCTCGTGCCTCGGAGGCCCACTCCTCGTCCCCGCCTCACCGAATGGGGGATATCCACGCTCCCCAGTGGAGCGTTCGCCTTTCGGACACGGTGGCCAACCCTCAAGTAGCCATGGAAATGCTCGAGAAGCTCTCTCTCCCCTCAGATCAGAGGCGAGCCAAGGAAATGTCTGCCGAGGAAAGAATGGAGGCATCTGCTGTCAAGTTTTTGGAGGTATTGACTGTTGCTAGCTTTGTCATTCTTCTTTTTCGGTTTTCTTTTATAATTTATTGCATTGTTGCTTTTAGCTGGCCTCTCTTCTCGGGAAACTCTCCGTCGATGTCCGGAGCTCGGCGGCCGAGAAGAATACTGCTGCTCAGGAAATCCACCTGCTCAAAGGGGCCGAGGAGTCTGAGGCTCTTTTGACAGCCAAGCTGAAAGAGACCGAGGAGGAGCTGGAGAAGAAAAAGTCGGCCGTTTGAGAGTGGCCGCCAATCTGGTCTTCAGGAGTTCAGGGACTCCACAGAGTTCCAGTTCACCTTTAAAAAGGAGGGTTTTTTCTGCTTCTAGGCTGCTGTCAAGGAAGCTCGGAGGTTTCTTGCTAGCAAGGGCCAGAGCTCAGAGATCATGGACGAGTTGTGTCCCGACCTTGCCGGGAAGGACGACGTGGACATTGTCAAGGAAGAGGCGTACGAGCAGTTCCGCCTTCTTCAGAAGGATGGGGACGACGAGGACGACATCGAGGCGTACATGGACACCGATGTTCCTCTCGCTCCTACCGAAGACATTGCTCCCGCCGATACTGCTCGGGGCGAGGTATCCGAGAAGCGCCTGATCACCGAGGAACATGTTGATGTAGAAAACTAGTTTTTCTTTCCTCTTTTTTTTATGTTTCTTCGCTTTCTATGTAAATGACTCAATTATCAATGAAGTTTCTTCTCTTATTGCCTTTTGCAATCTCATTAATATAATTCTGTTTATGCTCAGATATTGTAATTTAAAACATTTTAAATTCTAATAGATCCGAGCATAACGACTCAATTGTTGTGACCTTACTCTTTTAGGTCGTAGCAAAGTTGTTATCGCTTGGTTGTTGTAGCTCACGGGATTGAGCTGTAACATATGCCAAGTCTCTTCTCGTCCACCATAACTTGAGAATCCTGGGGCGATGCTCGGCCATTGTTACTTAGACAAGATAAGTCATAATGTACCATTTAAAGCATCTTAAATTGTAATAGATCCGAGCATAACCACTTAATTGCTGTGACCTTAGACACTTTTAGGTTGTAGCAAAGTTTTTATCGCTTGGTTGTTGTAGCTCAACGGGATTGAGCTGTAACAAATGCCAAGTCTCTTCTCGTCCACCATAACTTGAGAAGCCTGGGGCGACGCTCGGCCATTGTAACTTAGACAAAATAAGTTGTAATGTACCCGAGCAGTGTTCTGGGAATCTTGGTGAGAGAACGAGCTACTTTCATTGAAATGAGAAAAGTTCTAGACATCGTGTGAGGAACAAGCAAGAAAATAAAAAAGGTTCTTAAGAACATGCCGACAAATGAAAACTAAATGTAGTATCTTCGTAGGTTCTCAGCATTCCAAGGACGCATCTCTCCTGGTTTATCGGGATTCTCCACCTTGTAGGTTCCATCCAGCATGACCCTGACAACCCGGAAAGGGCCTTCCCAAGTCTCCCCGAGCTTGCCCGGATGCTTTCCAGCTGCTGTGGCTTTCCTGAGGACCAAATCTCCCTCGGAGAATCTCCTTGTTCGGACTTTCTTGTTGTAGTAACGAGCTGTCCTTTGCTTGTAAGCTGCAGTCCTGATCCGAGCAGTCTCCCGAGCTTCTTCCAAGAGATCCAGATTGTTAAGTAGCAAGTCGTTGTTTTATGACTCATTGAAGTTAACAACCCGGGGAGTGGGGACTCCAATCTCTACTGGAATGACAGTTTCTAATCCAAACATTAGGGAGAAAGGTGTTTCTCCCGTTGACGTTCTCGGCGTGGTCCTGTAGGACCAGAGGACACTATGAAGTTGCTCTGTCCAAAGCCCTTTGGCTTGGTCAAGATGAGTTTTTAGTCCCTGGAGAATGATACGGTTGGTTACTTCCACCTGGTCATTGGCTTGAAGGTGTGCTACAGCAGTGATTCTGAGGTTGATGCCTAGCTCTTCGCAAAATTCTTGGATGTTCGCGCTTACAAACTGTCGCCCATTGTCGGTAATGAGGATCCGAGGGACACCATATCTGTAGATGATGGCCCTCCATATGAATTCTTTTACCTTGTGGTCAGTTATGGTTGCGAAGGGCTCGGCTTCGACCCACTTTGTGAAGTAATCTACTGGAACTATAATAAATTTTCTCTGAGCTGTTGCCTGATGGAAGGGTCCCAGCAGGTCTAGCCCCCATTGAGCGAAGGGACAAGGGTTCTCAATAATCCTCATCTCGGATGGTGGAAGGTGTGGTATGTTAGCATGTCTCTGGCACTTGTCGCACTTTCGTACCAGATCTTCGGCATCTTTCTTCATGTTCGGCCAATAATAGCCACAGCGCAAGACCTTGTTGGCTAAGGTCCTTGCCCCTGCATGGCTGCCATAAATCCCCTCGTGTACTTCTCGGAGAGCATACTCGGACTCCCGGGGAGCAAGGCATTTAAGGTAAGGGAGTGTAAAAGATCTTCTGTATAGCGTCCCTTGAATGATTGAGTACCTCGCAGCTCTTGCTCAGAGATTCCTAGCCTCGTTTTTGTCTTCGGGTAACACTCCATCTGTGAGGAAGGTTCGTATTGGATCCATCCAAGACGGTTCCGTGTTAATCTCGATGATAGCCCTGACGAAGATGCTCGACTTGGGTAGTATCTCTATTCTTACTGACGAGGCCTTGTCTTTTTTAGAGGTCGATGCTAGGCGAGCGAGCACATCGGCTTGCTGATTCTCTTCTCGGGGCACTCTCCGTATTTCAACGTTTGGGATTTCCTTCATCAGTTCTTTAGCTTTCTCCAAGTATTTGATCATGTTTTGGAGCCTCTCGCCTTGTACCCTCCCCGAACTTGTTCGGTGACGAGTTGAGAGTCGCTGTTGATCACCAGATTGCGCACCTCTAGCTCAATTGCCAACTTTAACCTAGCTAGTAGCGCTTCGTACTCGGCCTCGTTGTTGGAAGCTTTGAATTGGAAACGGAGAGCATATTCAGCGGTCAAGCCGTCAGGCCCGAGAAGCAGAATTCCTGCTCCACTCCCGTCCTTGTTTGAAGATCCATCTACGAAAAGCTCCCATAGGTCATGTGGTACCTCTTCCCCAAGAGGATGTTGGCACTCAGTGATAAAATCTGCTAAGGCTTGAGCTTTGATGGTTTTCTTCGGTTCATAGTGGATATCGAACTCGCTAAGTTCGATTGACCACCTAATGAGCCTTCCCGACGTATCCGGTTTCTGGAGTATGCTCTTAAGAGGTTGGTCGGTCAACACTGTAACTGTATGGGCTTGAAAGTAAGGCCGCAACTTTCTAGCCGCAGTTACCAGTGCCAAGGCCAACTTCTCTGCTCTAGTGTATCTCTTCTCGATCTGAGTGAGCACTTTACTGGTGTAGTATATTGGTTTCTGAATTTTCTCCTCGTCCTCCCTTATGAGCACTGCACTCACTGCGTGCTCAGTAGTGGCAAGATAAAGAAATAATGGTTCTCCCTCTGCTGGGGAAGTGAGTAGGGGAGGCTAGCTAAGGTAAGACTTTAGTTCTTCAAAAGCTGTCTGACACTCTTCGGTCCACTGAAAATTGATCGTTTGCTTGAGCGCGTTAAAGAAATGCTTGCACCGATCTCCTGATCTGGCGAGGAAACGGCTTAAAGCTGCGGTTCTCCCGATGAGCTGTTGAACCTCTTTCTTGTTTCTCGGTGCTTGCATATTGATTATTGCCAACACTTTGTCAGGGTTTACCTCTATTCCTCGTTTGGAGATGAGGAATCCGAGAAACTTTCCCGACGAAACGCCAAACGCACATTTCTCGGGATTAAGCTTCATGTTAAATTTGTTCAAGTGATCCTGCAGGTCGCCCAAGTGATCCTTGGGTTTCTTGCTTTTAACAACTATATCATCCACGTATGCCTCGACCGTCTTGCCGAGCATTGGGGAGAATATTTTGTTAACGAGTCGTTGGTAGGTGGCTCCCGCGTTCTTCAACCCAAAAGGCATGACTTGGTAGCAGTACGTACCCTCAGGAGTAATGAATGAGGTGTGTTCCTCATCAGCTTGATGCATTTGGATCTGGTGATAACCTGAATAGGCATCAAGGAAGCTGAGGATACCCTTTCCCGAGGTTGCTTCTACCAATTGGTCTATCTTTGGCAGTGGATAGCTGTCCTTCGGGCAAGCCTTGTTGAGGTCGGTGAAGTCGACACACATACGCCACTTACCATTCTGTTTCGTTACCATAACAACATTTGAGAGCCATTCTGGGTATTGTACTTCACGAACGAATTCGGCATCCAAAAGCTTGCTGACATCCGTTTTGATGGCCTCTTGCCTGTCTTGTGCAAAATTCCTCTTCTTCTGTTTTACTGGTCGGCTGCCAGGTTTTATGCTGAGATGGTGGGTGATAACATCAGCGCTGATACCCGGCATCTCATCTGCACTCCATGCGAATGTGCTGATGTTTTCTCGGAGGAGACTCGTCAAGCTTTTGCTTAAGTCTCGACCAAGCTCGGAGTCGTAGTACAATCTCCTTTCTGTCCCCTGCTCGACAGGAATTGTGATGAGCTGTTCGGCGGGGGAGGGCTTCAAGGTCTGGTTGTTGTGATCATCCAACAATTCTAGGACTGAAACTGGCTTTTTCTTCTCTTTTAGGTCTGTAACATACATCTGACGGGCGAGCTTCTGGTCACCCCGAACTTTACCTACTCCTCGGTCAGTGGGGAATTTCATCTTTAAATAGTAAGTGGAGACAACCGCTTGGGTTTTGTGAAGTAGTGGTCGGCCAATCAATGCATTGTATGGGGTCTTCACATCTATAACTAGAAGCTCTACCATGATTAGTTTTGACCTCGGATAGTCCCCTAAGGTTATGGGCAGATTGATCATCCCGACAGGGACGACCTGCTCTCCCGTGAAACCGTAAAGGGGGAGGAAAACTTCTTCAGGCTCTCTTTTGGGAGGTTCATCTGCTTGAAAGCATGCTAGAAAAGAACATCTGTTGCGCTCCCGTTGTCGACCAAGATCTTCTTCACCGTGTAGTTGGCGATGACTGCCTCAATGACTAAGGCATCATCGTGTGGCTAATGTAAACCATCCCCATCCCTCTCGGAGAATACTATCTTCTCGTCGTCCGTTCTGGCTTTCTTAGACCTCTCAGACACCTGATGCACAGTCCTGGCGTATGCTCTTCTGCCCGAGGAGCTTTCTCCTCTCGAGGCTATGACCCCGACTATCATGCCTATAGTGTATGCTGTTCCTCGGTTTCTCCGACGAGGAGACTCATCTCGATGTCTCCTCTGTCGCCTATCATCCTCTCTTTCATCTCTTCTGTTGTCTCTTCTCCCTTCTCTTTCTCGTTTGTCTCTTCTCCCTTCTCTTTCTCGTTTGTCTCCTGCCGAGCTGGTGAAATTTTTGAGGTATCCTCTTTGAATTAGATTCTCTATTTCGTCCTTCAGATGACGGCATTCATCGGTGTCGTGTCCGGGACCCCGATGGAATTTGCAATACTTATCACTCTCTTTCCTTCTAGGAGTTGACTTCGTCCTTGGAGGCCATTTGACGATGTCGCGATCCTTATCTCATTCAGTACTCTTTTCAAAGAGGTGTTGAGAGGAGTATAGGAATCATATCGTATTGGCCTCGTCCGTTCATCTCTTCGAGAAGATGGTCTTTTTCCCTCCGCTGTCTTCTCGTTTGGCCGACCAGAATCGTTTCTTCATCTCGGAGGGGACCTATCAGGGGATTGCTCGGTCATGTGTGGTTCTGCCATAATTTCATCTGCTGTAATATATTTTTCAACCCTCGAGAGCAACTCAGGAATGCTCTTCGGGTGCTTCTTGGATAGGGAGTGCTTCAATGTTGTGTGACGGACTCCCTTCGTGAAGGCTGTAATGGCTATGATCGGTTGGAGGTCTGGTATCTCCAAAAAATCACAGTTGAATCGGGTCACAAATTCTCTTAAGCTCTCATGAGGCTTTTGTCGAATAGTCACCAATGTAGCATTGGTCTTTTTGACTGGTCTTGAGCTTGCGAAATGAGCAACGAACCTGTTGGTGAGGTCATTAAAGCTACTGATGGAACCTTGTGGAAGAGCTCTGAATCATCGTCTTGCTACACCGACAAGAGAGACTGGGAAGATCTTGCAGCAACCTTTCTGAGATGCTCGCTGGAACTCCATCATGGTTTGGAAACCGATGACATGGTCAAGGGGATCTCCCGTCCCGTTGTACTTTTCCATGCTGGAGACCTTAAAACTTGCTGGTACCCGAGCACGCTGAGCCGTCAATGGAGTTAAGTTCCTGTCCCATTCCATTATATCCAAAAAAGGGCGTCCTTGCAAAGCAGCTATTTTTCGGTCCACTACTCCCTCGATGAACTTGCTATCTCCCTCGTGAGTATGAATGGGTTGAGGCCTCCGAGCAGTGGTCAGCGAGGCTCCCGGAAGATCGGGATTTCTTGATTTGTCCGAATGATAATGGTCATTTCTCGTCCCGTGAGAAATGTTCTCATTTTGGACGGGTTGATGCCCCTGTGCCTCCTGAATCATGTCCAAACGGTGTGCGAAGACATTCATCTGTTGTAACAACTGGGCTATCTGGTCCTGCACCGGTGGTTGGCGTTGTTGCTCGACAGTAACACTGGCCGTTGGGGCTTGCTGGTCTTCTCCTCTCAAAGCCCTAGTTCGAACCATATTTTTTGTTATGGAAAATCTCTTCCCACAGACGGCGCCAATCTGATGACGTCTCAAACTAGTTGAGTACAAAAACGTATCAGTATAGGTTTGAACAAGGGCTTCCTCGGTTCCACGTCTTCTTTCTCGACCGGATAGTCTTCTCGGTATAGTTTGTCCTGTAGAAACTAGCAAACGTAAGCTAGAGGCCCGCCAGAGAGTGTTCTCTGGCATTGGCGCTCTGATGCTTAAGTCAGATGCCTGCACAGGGAATCTCTCCGAAGAACATAGCTCGGTGTTCCAGGGAAATGTGTAAAGCGTGTTTTTTAGCGAAAGGAGTCCTCCCTCTTACTTGTGGGATAACCACCTTTATATAGTGAAGGTGGTTTCCATTAATAGAATTCATGTGGTGGTGAATAATACCTTGCAAAATGAAGGAATTACTATTTTATCGAGAACTTGTTACTGTCCGGAGGGTACGGAGCCGAGAAGAGCGTCTCTATTGCTCGGTACCGAGGATCTCCCAGCGAGAAGGCTGTGTCTTTTGTTGACAGTTGTTGTCACGTGTCCTGTTCTTATTACAGAGGATAAATATCCTCATCATAATGGTTTTGTCCATTTGTCATAGAAGGTGGTGTTTTGGCATCGAAATAATCTAGGAAGCTTATACTCGTAAAATTTGACATAGAAGAACAATAAAAAGTGTACACCGAGCAACTTTGATAGCACGAAATTGCTCAACTCTTTCGATGGAGTTGTTTTTAATAGTTTTGCAAAATTTAGACCGAAGTTTGTTCTCATGACAACAAAATAGTTTACGAAGCGAATACTAGTAATTTTGGACATAAAGAAATAATAAAAAGTGCCTATTTAGCAACTTTCATGGTTTCGAATTTCTCAACTCTCCTTATGGTGGAGCTTTTAACGGTTTTATCTATTTGTCATAGAAAGTTGTTGTTTTGGCATCGAAATAATCTAGGAAGCTTATACTCATAAAATTTGACATAGAAGAACAATAAAAAGTGTACACAGAGCAGCTTTTGGGGGTTTGGAATTGGTCAACTTTTCTTATAGAGGAGCTTTAAATGGTTTTGTCTATTAGTCATAGAAAGTTGGTGTTTTGGCATCGAAATAATCTAGGAAGCTTATACTCATTAAATTTGACATAGAAGAATAATAAAAAGTGTACACCGAGCAACTTTGATGGTCCAAAATTGCTCAACTCTCTCAATGGATTTATTTTTAATAGTTTTGCCAAATTTGGACCGAAATTCGTTCTCTTGACAACAAAGCAATTTACGAAGCGAATACTAGTAATTTTGGACACAAAGAAACAATTAAAAGTGCATACCGAGCAACTTTAATGGTTCCGAATTTCTCAACTCTCCTTATGGAGGAGCTTTTAATGGTTTTGTCTATTTGTCAAAGAAAGTCGGTGTTTTAGCATCGAAATATTCTGGGAAGCTTATACTCCAAAAATTTGACATAGAAGAATAATAAAAAGTGTACACCGAGCAACTATGATGGTCCGAAGTTGCTGAACTTTATCTATGATGGAGCTTTGAATGGTTTTTTTTCCATTTGTCATAGAAAGGTGACGTTTTGGCATCAAAATAATCTACCAAGCTTATACTCGAAAAACTTGACATTGAAGAACAATAAAAAGTGTACACCGAGAAACTTTGATGGCCCGAAATTGCTCAACTCTCTCAGTGGAGTTGTTTTTAATAGTTTTGAGAAATTTATACCGAAATTTGCTCTCTTGAAAACAAAACAATTTAAGAAGCGAATACTAGTAATTTTGGACATAAAGAAAAAATAAAATGTGCATACGGAGGAACATTCATGGTTCGAAATTGCTCAACTCTCCTTATGGAGGTGATTTTAACGGTTTTGTCCATTTGTAATAGAAGGTGGTGTTTTGGCATCGAAATAATCTAGGAAGCTTATACTCGTAAAATTTGACATAGAAGAACAATAAAAAGTGTACGCCGAGCAACTTTGATAGCACGAAATTGCTCAACTCTCCTTATAGAGGAGCTTTAAACGGTTTTCTCTATTTGTCATAAAAAGTTGGTGTTTTGGCATCGAAATAATCTTGGAAACTTCTACTCGTAAAATTTGATATACAAGTACAATAAAAGTGTACACCGAGCAACTTTGATAGTCCGAAGTTGCTGAGTTCTTTCTATGGTGGAGCTTTTAATGGTTTTTGCCCATTTGTCATAGGCAGGTGGTATTTTGACATCAAAATAATCTAGGAAGCTTATACTCATAAAATTTTACATAGAAGAACAATAAAAAGTGTACACAGAGCAACCATAATGGTCCGACTCCTGGTAGAATTGTTTTTAATAGTTTTTCCAAATTTATACCGAAATTGGTTCTCTTGACAAAGAAACAATTTATGAAGGGAATATTTGTAATTTTGGACACAAAGAAATAATAAAAAGTGCATACCGAACAACTTTCATGGTTCGGAATTGCTCAACTCTCCTTATGGAGGAGCTTTTAACGGTTTTGTCTATTTGTCATAGAAACTTGGTGTTTTGGCATCGAAATAATCTAGGAAGCTGATACTCGTCAATATTGACATAGAAGAACAATAAAAAGTGTACACCGAGCAAGTTTGATGGTCCGAAGTTGCTCAATTCTATCTATAGTGGAGCTTTTAACGGTTTATGTCCATTTGTCATAGAAATGTCGTGTTTTGGCATCGAAATAATCTAGGAAGCAGATAGTCATAAAATTTGACATAGAAGAACAATAAAAAGTGTACACAAAGCAAATTTGGTGGTTCGGAATTGCTCAACTCTCCTTATGGAGGAGCTTTAAAAGGTTTTGTGTATTAATCATAGAAATTTGGTATTTTGTCTTCGAAATAATCTAGGAAGCTTATACGTGTTAAATTTGACATAGAAGAACAATAAAAAAGTGTACACCGAGCAACTTTGATGGCCCGAAATTGCTCAATTCTCTCGAGGGATTTGTTTTTAAGAGTTTTGCCAAATTTGGACCGAAATTTGTTCTCTTGACAAAAAAACAATATACGAAGCGAATACAAGTAATTTTGGACACAAAGAAACAATAAAAAGTGCATACCGAGCAACTTTCACAGTTCCGAATTTCTCAACTCTCCTTATGGAGGAGCTTTTTACGGTTTTGTCTACTTGTCAACGAAAGTTGGTGTTTTGGCATCGAAATAATCTAGAAAGCTTATACTCGTAAAATTTGTCATAAAAGAACAATAAAAAGTGTATATCGAGCAATTTTGATGTTTCGAAGTTGTTCTATTCTCCTTATGGAGGAGCTTTAAAAGGTTTTGTCTATTTGTCATAGAAATTTGGTGTTTTGTCATCGAAATAATCTAGGAAGCTTATACTTGTTAAATTTTACATAGAAGAACAATAAAAAGTGTACACCGAGCAACTTTGATGGCCCGAAATTGCTCAATTCTCTCGATGGATTTGTTTTTAATAGTTTTGCCAAATTTGGACCGAAATTTGTTCTTTTGACAAAAAAACAATTTACGAAGCGAATCCTAGTAATTTTGGACACAAAGAAACAATAAAAAGTGCATACCGAGCAACTTTCATGGTTCCAAATTTCTCAACTCTCCTTATGGAGGAGCTTTTAACGGTTTTGTCTACTTGTCAACGAAAGTTGTTGTTTTGGCATCGAAATAATCTAGAAAGCTTATACTCGTAAAATGTTTCATAAAAGAACAATAAAAAGTGTACATCGAGCAATTTTCATGGTCCGAAGTTGCTCAATTCTATCTATGGGGGAGCTTTTAACGGTTTTGTCCATTTGTCATAAAAGGTGGTGTTTTGGCATCGAAATAATCTAGGAAGCTTATACTCGTAAAATTTGACATAGAAGAACAATAAAAAGTGTACACAGAGCAGCTTTTGGGGGTTTGGAATTGGTCAACTTTTCTTATAGAGGAGCTTTAAATGGTTTTGTCTATTAGTCATAGAAAGTTGGTGTTTTGGCATCGAAATAATCTAGGAAGCTTATACTCATTAAATTTGACATAGAAGAATAATAAAAAGTGTACACCGAGCAACTTTGATGGTCCAAAATTGCTCAACTCTCTCAATGGATTTATTTTTAATAGTTTTGCCAAATTTGGACCGAAATTCGTTCTCTTGACAACAAAGCAATTTACGAAGCGAATACTAGTAATTTTGGACACAAAGAAACAATTAAAAGTGCATACCGAGCAACTTTAATGGTTCCGAATTTCTCAACTCTCCTTATGGAGGAGCTTTTAATGGTTTTGTCTATTTGTCAAAGAAAGTCGGTGTTTTAGCATCGAAATATTCTGGGAAGCTTATACTCCAAAAATTTGACATAGAAGAATAATAAAAAGTGTACACCGAGCAACTATGATGGTCCGAAGTTGCTGAACTTTATCTATGATGGAGCTTTGAATGGTTTTTTTTCCATTTGTCATAGAAAGGTGACGTTTTGGCATCAAAATAATCTACCAAGCTTATACTCGAAAAACTTGACATTGAAGAACAATAAAAAGTGTACACCGAGAAACTTTGATGGCCCGAAATTGGTCAACTCTCTCAGTGGAGTTGTTTTTAATAGTTTTGAGAAATTTATACCGAAATTTGCTCTCTTGAAAACAAAACAATTTAAGAAGCGAATACTAGTAATTTTGGACATAAAGAAAAAATAAAATGTGCATACGGAGGAACATTCATGGTTCGAAATTGCTCAACTCTCCTTATGGAGGTGATTTTAACGGTTTTGTCCATTTGTAATAGAAGGTGGTGTTTTGGCATCGAAATAATCTAGGAAGCTTATACTCGTAAAATTTGACATAGAAGAACAATAAAAAGTGTACGCCGAGCAACTTTGATAGCACGAAATTGCTCAACTCTCCTTATAGAGGAGCTTTAAACGGTTTTCTCTATTTGTCATAAAAAGTTGGTGTTTTGGCATCGAAATAATCTTGGAAACTTCTACTCGTAAAATTTGATATACAAGTACAATAAAAGTGTACACCGAGCAACTTTGATAGTCCGAAGTTGCTGAGTTCTTTCTATGGTGGAGCTTTTAATGGTTTTTGCCCATTTGTCATAGGCAGGTGGTATTTTGACATCAAAATAATCTAGGAAGCTTATACTCATAAAATTTTACATAGAAGAACAATAAAAAGTGTACACAGAGCAACCATAATGGTCCGACTCCTGGTAGAATTGTTTTTAATAGTTTTTCCAAATTTATACCGAAATTGGTTCTCTTGACAAAGAACAATTTATGAAGGGAATATTAGTAATTTTGGACATAAAGAAATAATAAAAAGTGCATACCGAACAACTTTCATGGTTCGGAATTGCTCAACTCTCCTTATGGAGGAGCTTTTAACGGTTTTGTCTATTTGTCATAGAAACTTGGTGTTTTGGCATCGAAATAATCTAGGAAGCTGATACTCGTCAATATTGACATAGAAGAACAATAAAAAGTGTACACCGAGCAAGTTTGATGGTCCGAAGTTGCTCAATTCTATCTATAGTGGAGCTTTTAACGGTTTATGTCCATTTGTCATAGAAATGTCGTGTTTTGGCATCGAAATAATCTAGGAAGCAGATAGTCATAAAATTTGACATAGAAGAACAATAAAAAGTGTACACAAAGCAAATTTGGTGGTTCGGAATTGCTCAACTCTCCTTATGGAGGAGCTTTAAAAGGTTTTGTGTATTAATCATAGAAATTTGGTATTTTGTCATCGAAATAATCTAGGAAGCTTATACGTGTTAAATTTGACATAGAAGAACAATAAAAAAGTGTACACCGAGCAACTTTGATGGCCCGAAATTGCTCAATTCTCTCGATGGATTAGTTTTTAAGAGTTTTGCCAAATTTGGACCGAAATTTGTTCTCTTGACAAAAAAAACAATATACGAAGCGAATACAAGTAATTTTGGACACAAAGAAACAATAAAAAGTGCATACCGAGCAACTTTCACAGTTCCGAATTTCTCAACTCTCCTTATGGAGGAGCTTTTTACGGTTTTGTCTACTTGTCAACGAAAGTTGGTGTTTTGGCATCGAAATAATCTAGAAAGCTTATACTCGTAAAATTTGTCATAAAAGAACAATAAAAAGTGTATATCGAGCAATTTTGATGTTCCGAAGTTGTTCTATTCTCCTTATGGAGGAGGTTTAAAAGGTTTTGTCTATTTGTCATAGAAATTTGGTGTTTTGTCATCGAAATAATCTAGGAAGCTTATACTTGTTAAATTTTACATAGAAGAACAATAAAAAGTGTACACCGAGTAACTTTGATGGCCCGAAATTGCTCAATTCTCTCGATGGATTTTTTTTTAATAGTTTTGCCAAATTTGGACCGAAATTTGTTCTTTTGACAAAAAAACAATTTACGAAGCGAATCCTAGTAATTTTGGACACAAAGAAACAATAAAAAGTGCATACCGAGCAACTTTCATGGTTCCAAATTTCTCAACTCTCCTTATGGAGGAGCTTTTAACGGTTTTGTCTACTTGTCAAAGAAAGTTGTTGTTTTGGCATCGAAATAATCTAGAAAGCTTATACTCGTAAAATGTTTCATAAAAGAACAATAAAAAGTGTACATCGAGCAATTTTCATGGTCCGAAGTTGCTCAATTCTATCTATGGGGGAGCTTTTAACGGTTTTGTCCATTTGTCATAAAAGGTGGTGTTTTGGCATCGAAATAATCTAGGAAGCTTATACTCGTAAAATTTGACATAGAAGAACAATAAAAAGTGTACACAGAGCAAGTTTGATGGTCTGAAGTTGCTCAATTCTATCTATGGTGGAGCTTTTAACGGTTTATGTTTATTTGTCATAGAAATGTCATGTTTTGGCTTCAAAATAATCTAGGAAGTAGATACTCGTAAAATTTGACATAGAAGAACAATAAAAAGTGTACACAAAGCAACTTTGGTGGTTCGGAATTGCTCAACTCTCCTTATGGAGATGCTTTAAAAGGTTTTGTCTATTTGTCATAGAAAGTTGGTGTTTTGTCATCGAAATAATCTAGGAAGCTTATACGTGTTAAATTTTACATAGAAGAACAATAAAAAGTGTACACCGAGCAACTTTGATGGCCCCAAATTGCTCAATTCTCTCGATGGATTTGTTTTTAATAGTTTTGCCAAATTTGGACCGAAATTTGTTCTCTTGACAAAAAAATAATTTACGAAGCGAATCCTAGTAATTTTGGACACAAAGAAACAATAAAAAGTGCATACCGAGCAACTTTCATGGTTCCAAATTTCTCAACTCTCCTTATGGAGGAGCTTTTAACGGTTTTGTCTACTTGTCAACGAAAGTTGTTGTTTTGGCATCGATATAATCTAGAAAGCTTATACTCGTAAAATGTTTCATAAAAGAACAATAAAAAGTGTACATCGAGCCATTTTCATGGTCCGAGGTTGCTCAATTCTATCTATGGTGGAGCTTTTAACGGTTTTGTCCATTTGTTATAAAAGGTGGTGTTTTGGCATCGAAATAATCTAGGAAGCTTATACTCGTAAAATTTGACATAAAAGAACAATAAAAAGTGCACACCGAGCAACTTTGATGGCACGAAATTGCTCAACTCTCTCGATGGAGTTGTTTTTAATAGTTTTGCAAAATTTAGACTGAAATTTGTTCTCATGACAACAAAATAGTTTACGAAGCGAATACTAGTAATTTTGGACATAATGAAATAATAAAAAGTGCCTATTTAGAAAATTTCATGGTTCTGAATTTCTCAACTCTTGTTATGGTGGAGCTTTTAACGGTTTTTTCTATTTGTTATAGAAAGTTGGTGTTTTGGCATCAAAATAATCTAGGAAGCTTATACACATCAATATTGATATAGAAGAACAATAAAAAGTGTACACCGAGCAAGTTTGATGGTCCGAAGTTGCTCAATTCTATTTATGGTGGCGCTTTTAACGGTTTATGTCCATTTGTCATAGAAATGTCGTGTTTTGGCATCGAAATAATCTAGGAAGCAGATACTCGTAAAATTTGACATAGGAGAACAATAAAAAGTGTACACAAAACAACTTTGGTGGTTCGGAATTGCTCAACTCTCCTTATGGAGGAGTTTTAAAAGGTTTTTGTCTATTTGTCATAGAAAGTTGGTGTTTTGTCATCGAAATAATCTAGGAAGCTTATACTTGTAAAATTTGACATAGAAGAACAATAAAAAATGTACACCGAGCAACTTTGATGGCCCGAAATTGCTCAATTCTCTCGATGGATTTGTTTTTAATAGTTTTGCCAAATTTGGACCGAAATTTGTTCTCTTGAGAAAAAAACAATTTACGAAGCGAATACTAGTAATTTTGGACACAAAGAAACAATAAAAAGTGCATACCGAGCAATTTTCATGGTTCCGAATTTCTCAACTCTCCTTATGGAGGAGCTTTTAACGGTTTTGTCTACTTGTCAAAGAAAGTTGGTGTTTTGGCGTCGAAATAATCTAGAAAGCTTATACTCGTAAATTTTTTCATAAAAGAACAATAAAAAGTGTACATCGAGCAATTTTGATTGTCCGAAGTTGCTCAATTCTATCTATGGTGGAGCTTTTAACGGTTTTGTCAATTTGTCATAGAAGGTGGTGTTTTGGCATCGAAATAATCTAGGAAGCTTCTTCTCGTAAAATTTGACATAGAAGAACAATAAAAAGTGTACACCGAGCAAGTTTGATAGCACGACATTGCTCAACTCTCTCGATGGAGTTGTTTTTAATAGTTTTGCAAAATTTAGAGTGAAATTTGTTCTCATGACAACAAAACAATTGACAAAGCGAATACTAGTAATTTTGGACATAATGAAAAAATAAAAAGTGCCTATTTAGCAACTTTCATGGTTCTGAATTTCTCAACTCTTCTTATGGTGGAGCTTTTAGCGGTTTTGTCTATATGTTATAGAAAGTTGGAATTTTGGCATCGAAATAATCTAGGAAGTTTATACTCGTCAATATTGATATAGAAGAACAATAAAAAGTGTAAACCGAGCAAGTTTGATGGTCAGAAGTTGCTATGGTGGAGTTTTTAACGGTTTCTGTCCATTTGTCATAGAAATGTCGTGTTTTGGCATCGAAATAATCTTGGAAGTAGATACTCGTAAAATTTGACATAGGAGAACAATAAAAAGTGTACACAAAGCAACTTTGGTGGTTCGGAATTGCTCAACTCTCCTTATGGAGGAGCTTTAAAAGGTTTTGTCTATTTGTCATAGAAAGTTGGTGTTTTGTCATCGAAATAATCTAGGAAGCTTATACTTGTTAAATTTGACATAGAAGAACAATCAAAAATGTACACCGAGCAACTTTGATGGCCCAAAATTGCTAAATTCTCTCGATGGATTTGTTTTTAATAGTTTTGCCAAATTTGGACCGAAATTTGTTCTCTTGAGAAAAAAACAATTTACGAAGCGAATACTAGTAATTTTGGACACAAAGAAACAATAAAAAGTGCATACCGAGCAACTTTCAGGGTTCCGAATTTCTCAACTCTCCTTATGGACGTGCTTTTAACGGTTTTGTCTACTTGTCAACGAAAGTTGGTGTTTTGGCATCGAAATAATCTAGAAAGCTTATACTCGTAAAATTTGTCATAAAAGAATAATAAAAAGTGTACATCGAGCAATTTTGATGGTCTGAAGTTGCTCAATTCTATCTATGGTGGAGCTTTTAACAGCTTTGTCCATTTGTCATAAAAGTGGAGTTTTGGCATCGAAATAATCTAGGAAGCTTATACTCGTAAAATTTCACATAGAAGAACAATAAAAAGTGCACACCGAGCAACTTTGATGGCACGAAATTGCTCAACTCTCTCGATGGAGTTGTTTTTAATAGTTTTGCAAAATTTAGATTGAAATTTGTTCTAATGACAACAAAACAGTTTACGATGCGAATACTAGTAATTTTGGACATAATGAAATAATAAAAAGTTCCTATTTTGCAACTTTCATGGTTCTGAATTTCTCAACTCTTGTTATGGTGGAGCTTTTAACGTTTTTGTCTATTTGTTATAGAAAGTTGGTGTTTTGGCATCAAAATAATCTAGGAAGCTTATACTCATCAATATTGATATAGAAGAACAATAAAAAGTTCACACAGGGCAAGTTTGATGGTCTGAAGTTGCTCAATTCTATCTATCGTGGAGCTTTTAACGGTTTATGTTTATTTGTCATAGAAATGTCGTGTTTTGGCATCGAAATAATCTAGGAAGTAGATACTCGTAAAATTTGACATAGAAGAACAATAAAAAGTGTACACAAAGCAACTTTGGTGGTTCGGAATTGCTCAACTCTCCTTATGGAGATGCTTTAAAAGGTTTTGTCTATTTGTCATAGAAAGTTGGTGTTTTGTCATCGAAATAATCTAGGAAGCTTATACGTGTTAAATTTTACATAGAAGAAAAATAAAAAGTGTACACCGAGCACTTTGATGGCCCCAAATTGCTCAATTCTCTCGATGGATTTGTTTTAAATAGTTTTGCCAAATTTGGACCGAAATTTGTTCTCTTGACAAAAAAATAATTTACGAAGCGAATCCTAGTAATTTTGGACAGAAAGAAACAATAAAAAGTGCATACCGAGCAACTTTCATGGTTCCGAATTTCTCAACTCTCCTTAAGGAGGAGCTTTTAACGGTTTTGTCTACTTGTCAACGAAAGTTGTTGTTTTGGCATCGAAATAATCTAGAAAGCTTATACTCGTAAAATGTTTCATAAAAGAACAATAAAAAGTGTACAACGAGCCATTTTCATGGTCCGAAGTTGCTCAAATCTATCTATGGTGGAGCTTTTAACGGTTTTGTCCATTTGTCATAAAAGGTGGTGTTTTGGCATCGAAATAATCTAGGAAGCTTATACTCGTAAAATTTGACATAGAAGAACAATAAAAAGTGCACACCGAGCAACTTTGATGGCACGAAATTGCTCAACTCTCTCGATGGAGTTGTTTTTAATAGTTTTGCAAAATTTAGACTGAAATTTGTTCTCATGACAACAAAACAGTTTACGAAGCGAATACTAGTAATTTTGGACATAATGAAATAATAAAAAGTGCCTATTTAGCAAATTTCATGGTTCTGAATTTCTCAACTCTTGTTATGGTGGAGCTTTTAACGGTTTTGTCTATTTGTTATAGAAAGTTGTTGTTTTGGCATCAAAATAATCTAAGAAGCTTATACTCATGAATATTGATATAGAAGAACAATAAAAAGTGTACACCGAGCAAGTTTGATGGTCCGAAGTTGCTCAATTCTATTTATGGTGGCGCTTTTAACGGTTTATGTCCATTTGTCATAGAAATGTCGTGTTTTGGCATCGAAATAATCTTGGAAGCAGATACTCGTAAAATTTGACATAGGAGAACAATAAAAAGTGTACACAAAGCAACTTTGGTGGTTCGGAATTGCTCAACTCTCCTTATGGAGGAGCTTTAAAAGGTTTTGTCTATTTGTCGTAGAAAGTTGGTGTTTTGTCATCGAAATAATCTAGGAAGCTTATACTTGTTAAATTTGACATAGAAGAACAATAAAAAATATACACCGAGCAACTTTGATGGCCCAAAATTGCTCAATTCTCTCGATGGATTTGTTTTTAATAGTTTTGCCAAATTTGGACCGAAATTTGTTCTCTTGAGAAAAAAACAATTTACGAAGCGAATGCTAGTAATTTTGGACACAAAGAAACAATAAAAAGTGCATACCGAGCAACTTTCATGGTTCCGAAATTCTCAACTCTCCTTATGGAGGTGCTTTTAACGGTTTTGTCTACTTGTCAACGAAAGTTGGTGTTTTGGCATCGAAATAATCTAGAAAGCTTATACTCGTAAAATTTGTCATAAAAGAATAATAAAAAGTGTACATCGAGCAATTTTGATGGTCCGAAGTTGCTCAATTCTATCTATGGTGGAGCTTTTAACAGCTTTGTCCATTTGTCATAAAAGTTGGTGTTTTGGCATCGAAATAATCTAGGAAGCTTATACTTGTAAAGTTTCACATAGAAGAACAATAAAAAGTGCACACCGAGCAACTTTGATGGCACGAAATTGCTCAACTCTCTCGATGGAGTTGTTTTTAATAGTTTTGCAAAATTTAGATTGAAATTTGTTCTCATGACAACAAAACAGTTTACGATGCGAATACTAGTAATTTTGGACATAATGAAATAATAAAAAGTTCCTATTTTGCAACTTTCATGGTTCTGAATTTCTCAACTCTTGTTATGGTGGAGCTTTTAACGGTTTTGTCTATTTGTTATAGAAAGTTGGCGTTTTGGCATCAAAATAATCTAGGAAGCTTATACTCATCAATATTGATATAGAAGAACAATAAAAAGTTCACACAGGGCAAGTTTGATGGTCTGAAGTTGCTCAATTCTATCTATCGTGGAGCTTTTAACGGTTTATGTTTATTTGTCATAGAAATGTCGTGTTTTGGCATCGAAATAATCTAGGAAGTAGATACTCGTAAAATTTGACATAGAAGAACAATAAAAAGTGTACACAAAGCAACTTTGGTGGTTCGGAATTGCTCAACTCTCCTTATGAAGATGCTTTAAAAGGTTTTGTCTATTTGTCATAGAAAGTTGGTGTTTTGTCATCGAAATAATCTAGGAAGCTTATACTTGTTAAATTTGACATAGAAGAACAATCAAAAATGTACACCGAGCAACTTTGATGGCCCAAAATTGCTCAATTCTCTTGATGGATTTGTTTTTAATAGTTTTGCCAAATTTGGACCGAAATTAGTTCTCTTGAGAAAAAAACAATTTACGAAGCGAATACTAGTAATTTTAGACACAAAGAAACAATAAAAAGTGCATACCGAGCAACTTTCATGGTTCCGAATTTCTCAACTCTCCTTATGGAGGTGCTTTTAACGGTTTTGTCTACTTGTCAACGAAAGTTGGTGTTTTGGCATCGAAATAATCTAGAAAGCTTATACTCGTAAAATTTGTCACAAAAGAATAATAAAAAGTGTACATCGAGAAATTTTGATGGTCCGAAGTTGCTCAATTCTATCTATGGTGGAGCTTTTAACAGCTTTGTCCATTTGTCATAAAAGTGGTGTTTTGGCATCGAAATAATCTAGGAAGCTTATACTGGTAAAATTTCACATAGAAGAACAATAAAAAGTGCACACCGAGCAACTTTGATGGCACGAAATTGCTCAACTCTCTCGATGGAGTTGTTTTTAATAGTTTTGTAAAATTTAGATTGAAATTTGTTCTCATGACAACAAAACAGTTTACGATGCGAATACTAGTAATTTTGGACATAATGAAATAATAAAAAGTTCCTATTTTGCAACTTTCATGGTTCTGAATTTCTCAACTCTTGTTATGGTGGAGCTTTTAACGGTTTTGTCTATTTGTTATAGAAAGTTGGTGTTTTGGCATCAAAATAATCTAGGAAGCTTATACTCATCAATATTGATATAGAAGAACAATAAAAAGTCTACACAGAGCAAGTTTGATGGTCTGAAATTGCTCAATTCTATCTATGGTGGAGCTTTTAACGGTTTATGTTTATTTGTCATAGAAATGTCGTGTTTTGGCATCGAAATAATCTAGGAAGTAGATACTCGTAAAATTTGACATAGAAGAACAATAAAAAGTGTACACAAAGCAACTTTGGTGGTTCGGAATTGCTCAACTCTCCTTATGGAGATGCTTTAAAAGGTTTTGTCTATTTGTCATAGAAAGTTGGTGTTTTGTCATCGAAATAATCTAGGAAGCTTATACGTGTTAAATTTTACATAGAAGAACAATAAAAAGTGTACACCGAGCAACTTTGATGGCCCCAAATTGCTCAATTCTCTCGATGGATTTGTTTTTAATAGTTTTGCCAAATTTGGACCGAAATTTGTTCTCTTGACAAAAAAATAATTTACGAAGCGAATCCTAGTAATTTTGGACACAAAGAAACAATAAAAAGTGCATACCGAGCAACTTTCATGGTTCCGAATTTCTCAACTCTCCTTATGGAGGAGCTTTTAACGGTTTTGTCTACTTGTCAACGAAAGTTGTTGTTTTGGCATCGAAATAATCTAGAAAGCTTATACTCGTAAAATGTTTCATAAAAGAACAATAAAAAGTGTACAACGAGCCATTTTCATGGTCCGAAGTTGCTCAAATCTATCTATGGTGGAGCTTTTAACGGTTTTGTCCATTTGTCATAAAAGGTGGTGTTTTGGCATCGAAATAATCTAGGAAGCTTATACTCGTAAAATTTGACATAGAAGAACAATAAAAAGTGCACACCGAGCAACTTTGATGGCACGAAATTGCTCAACTCTCTCGAAGGAGTTGTTTTTAATAGTTTTGCAAAATTTAGACTGAAATTTGTTCTCATGACAACAAAACAGTTTACGAAGCGAATATTAGTAATTTTGGACATAATGAAATAATAAAAAGTGCCTATTTAGCAAATTCCATGGTTCTGAATTTCTCAACTCTTGTTATGGTGGAGCTTTTAACGGTTTTGTCTATTTGTTATAGAAAGTTGGTGTTTTGGCATCAAAATAATCTAAGAAGCTTATACTCATGAATATTGATATAGAAGAACAATAAAAAGTGTACACAGAGCAAGTTTGATGGTCTGAAGATGCTCAATTCTATCTATGGTGGAGCTTTTAACGGTTTATGTTTATTTGTCATAGAAATGTCGTGTTTTGGCATCGAAATAATCTAGGAAGTAGATACTCGTAAAATTTGACATTGAAGAACAAAAAAATGTGTACACAAAGCAACTTTGGTGGTTCGGAATTGCTCAACTTTCCTTATGGAGATGCTTTAAAAGGTTTTGTCTATTTGTCATAGAAAGTTGGTGTTTTTTCATCGAAATAATCTAGGAAGCTTATACGTGTTAAATTTTACATAGAAGAACAATAAAAAGTGTACACCGAGCAACTTTGATGGCCCCAAATTGCTCAAATCTCTCGGTGGATTTGTTTTTAATAGTTTTGCCAAATTTGGACCGAAATTTGTTCTCTTGACAAAAAAATAATTTACGAAGCGAATACTAGTAATTTTGGACACAAAGAAACAATAAAAAGTGCATACCGAGCAACTTTCATGGTTCCGAATTTCTCAACTCTCCTTATAGATGAGCTTTTAACGGTTTTGTCTACTTGTCAACGAAAGTTGGTGTTTTGGCGTCGAAATAATCTAGAAAGCTTATACTCGTAAAATGTTTCATAAAAGAACAATAAAAAGTGTACATCGAGCCATTTTCATGGTCCGAAGTTGCTCAATTCTATCTATGGTGGAGATTTTAACGGTTTTGTCCATTTGTCATAAAAGGTGGTGTTTTGGCATCGAAATAATCTAGGAAGCTTATACTCGTAAAATTTGACATAGAAGAACAATAAAAAGTGCACACCGAGCAACTTTGATGGCACGAAATTGCTCAACTCTCTCGATGGAGTTGTTTTTAATAGTTTTGCAAAATTTAGACTGAAATTTGTTCTCATGACAACAAAACAGTTTACGAAGCGAATACTAGTAATTTTGGACATAATGAAATAATAAAAAGTGCCTATTTAGCAAATTTCATGGTTCTGAATTTCTCAACTCTTGTTATGATGGAGCTTTTAACGGTTTTGTCTATTTGTTATAGAAAGTTGAAGTTTTGGCATCAAAATAATCTAGGAAGCTTATACTCGTCAATATTGATATAGAAGAACAATAAAAAGTGTACACCGAGTAAGTTTGAAGGTCCGAAGTTGCTCAATTCTATTTATGGTGGCGCTTTTAACGGTTTATGTCCATTTGTCATAGAAATGTCGTGTTTTGGCATCGAAATAATCTTGGAAGCAGATACTCGTAAAATTTGACATAGGAGAACAATAAAAAGTGTACACAAAGCAACTTTGGTGGTTCGGAATTGATCACTCTCCTTATGGAGGATCTTTAAAAGGTTTTGTCTATTTGTCATAGAAAGTTGGTGTTTTGTCATCGAAATAGTCTAGGAAGCTTATACTTGTTAAATTTGACATAGAAGAACAATCAAAAATGTACACCGAGCAACTTTGATGGCCCGAAATTGCTCAATTTTCTCGATGGATTTGTTTTTAGTAGTTTTGCCAAATTTGGACCGAAATTTGTTCTCTTGAGAAAAAAATAATTTACGAAGCGAATACTAGTAATTTTGGACACAAAGAAACAATAAAAAGTGCATACCGAGTAACTTTCATGGTTCCAAATTTCTCAACTCTCCCTATGGAGGTGCTTTTAACGGTTTTGTCTACTTGTCAACGAAAGTTGGTGTTTTGGCATCGATATAATCTAGAAAGCTTATACTCGTAAAAATTTTCATAAAAGAATAATAAAAATTGTACATCTAGCAATTTTGATGGTCCGAAGTTGCTCAATTCTATCTATGGTGGAGCTTTTAACAGCTTTGTCCATTTGTCATAAAAGGTGGTGTTTTGGCATCGAAATAATCCAGGAAGCTTATGCTCGTATCACAAAGAAGAACAATAAAAAGTACACACCGAGCAACTTTGATGACACGAAATTGCTCAACTCTCTCGATGGAGTTGTTTTTAATAGTTTTGCAAAATTTAGATTGAAATTTGTTCTCATGACAACAAAACAGTTTACATTGCGAATACTAGTAATTTTGGACATAATGAAATAATAAAAAGTTCCTATTTTGCAACATTCATGGTTCTGTATTTCTCAACTCTTGTTATGGTGGAGCTTTTAACGGTTTTGTCTATTTGTTATAGAAAGTTGGTGTTTTGGCATCAAAATAATCTAGGAAGCTTATACTCATCAATATTGATATAGAAGAACAATAAAAAGTGTACACAGAGCAAGTTTGATGGTCTGAAGTTGTTCAATTCTATCTATGGTGGAGCTTTTAACGGTTTATGTTTATTTGTCATAGAAATGTCGTGTTTTGGCATCGAAATAATCTAGGAAGTAGATACTCGTAAAATTTGACATAGAAGAACAATAAAAAGTGTACACAAAGCAACTTTGGTGGTTCGGAATTGCTCAACTCTCCTTATGGAGATGCTTTAAAAGGTTTTGTCTATTTGTCATAGAAAGTTGGTGTTTTGTCATCGAAATAATCTAGGAAGCTTATACGTGTTAAATTTTACATAGAAGAACAATAAAAAGTGTACACCGAGCAACTTTGATGGCCCCAAATTGCTCAATTCTCTCGATGGATTTGTTTTTAATAGTTTTGCCGAATTTGGACCGAAATTTGTTCTCTTGAGAAAAAAACAATTTACGAAGCGAATACTAGTAATTTTGGACACAAAGAAACAATAAAAAGTGCATACCGAGCAATTTTCATGGTTCCGAATTTCTCAACTCTCCTTATGGAGGAGCTTTTAACGGTTTTGTCTACTTGTCAAAGAAAGTTGGTGTTTTGGCATCGAAATAATCTAGAAAGCTTATACTCGTAAAATTTGTCATAAAAGAACAATAAAAAGTGTACATCGAGCAATTTTGATTGTCCGAAGTTGCTCAATTCTATCTATGGTGGAGCTTTTAACGGTTTTGTCAATTTGTCATAGAAGGTGGTGTTTTGGCATCGAAATAATCTAGGAAGCTTATACTCGTAAAATTTGACATAGAAGAACAATAAAAAGTGTACACCGAGAAAGTTTGATAGCACGACATTGCTCAACTCTCTCGATGGAGTTGTTTTTAATAGTTTTGCATAATTTCGAGTGAAATTTGTTCTCATGACAACAAAACAGTTTACAAAGCGAATACTAGTAATTTTGGACATAATGAAATAATAAAAAGTGCCTATTTAGCAACTTTCATGGTTCTGAATTTCTCAACTCTTCTTATGGTGGAGCTTTTAGCGGTTTTGTCTATTTGTTATAGAAAGTTGGTGTTTTGGCATCAAAATAATCTAGGAAGCTTATACTCGTCAATATTGATATAGAAGAACAATAAAAAGTGTACACGGAGGAAGTTTGATGGTCTGAAGTTGCTCAATTCTATCTATGGTGGAGCTTTTAACGGTTTATGTTTATTTGTCATAGAAATGTCGTGTTTTGGCATCGAAATAATCTAGGAAGTAGATACTCGTAAAATTTGACATAGAAGAACATTAAAAAGTGTACACAAAGCAACTTTGGTGGTTCGGAATTGCTCAACTCTCCTTATGGAGATGCTTTAAAAGGTTTTGTCTATTTGTCATAGAAAGTTGGTGTTTTGTCATCGAAATAATCTAGGAAGCTTATACGTGTTAAATTTTACATAGAAGAACAATAAAAAGTGTACACCGAGCAACTTTGATGGCCCCAAATTGCTCAATTCTCTCGATGGATTTGTTTTTAATAGTTTTGCCAAATTTGGACCGAAATTTGTTCTCTTGACAAAAAAATAATTTACGAAGCGAATACTAGTAATTTTGGACACAAAGAAACAATAAAAAGTGCATACCGAGCAACTTTCATGGTTCCGAATTTCTCAACTCTCCTTCTGGAGGAGCTTTTAACGGTTTTGTCTACTTGTCAACGAAAGTTGTTGTTTTTGCATCGAAATAATCTAGAAAGCTTATACTCGTAAAATGTTTCATAAAAGAACAATAAAAAGTGTACATCGAGCCATTTTCATGGTCCGAAATTGCTCAATTCTATCTATGGTGGAGCTTTTAACGGTTTTTTCCATTTGTCATAAAAGGTGGTGTTTTGGCATCGAAATAATCTAGGAAGCTTATACTCGTAAAATTTGACATAGAAGAACAATAAAAAGTGCACACCGAGCAACTTTGATGGCACGAAATTGCTCAACTCTCTCGATGGAGTTGTTTTTAATAGTTTTGCAAAATTTAGATTGAAATTTGTTCTCATGACAACAAAACAGTTTACGATGCGAATACTAGTAATTTTGGACATAATGAAATAATAAAAAGTTCCTATTTTGCAACTTTCATGGTTCTGAATTTCTCAACTCTTGTTATGGTGGAGCTTTTAACGGTTTTGTCTATTTGTTATAGAAAGTTGGTGTTTTGGCATCAAAATAATCTAGGAAGCTTATACTCGTCAATATTGATATAGAAGAACAATAAAAAGTGTACAAAGAGCAAGTTTGATGGTCTGAAGTTGCTCAATTCTATCTATGGTGGAGCTTTTAACGGTTTATGTTTATTTGTCATAGAAATGTCGTGTTTTGGCATCGAAATAATCTAGGAAGTAGATACTCGTAAAATTTGAAATAGAAGAACAATAAAAAGTGTACACAAAGCAACTTTGGTGGTTCGGAATTGCTCAACTCTCCTTATGGAGATGCTTTAAAAGGTTTTGTCTATTTGTCATAGAAAGTTGGTGTTTTGTCATCGAAATAATCTAGGAAGCTTATACGTGTTAAATTTTACATAGAAGAACAATAAAAAGTGTACACCGAGCAACTTTGATGGCCCCAAATTGCTCAATTCTCTCGATGGATTTGTTTTTAATAGTTTTGCCAAATTTGGACCGAAATTTTTTCTCTTCACAAAAAAATAATTTACGAAGCGAATACTAGTAATTTTGGACACAAAGAAACAATAAAAAGTGCATACCGAGCAACTTTCATGGTTCCGAATTTCTCAACTCTCCTTCTGGAGGAGCTTTTAACGGTTTTGTCTACTTGTCAACGAAAGTTGTTGTTTTGGCATCGAAATAATCTAGAAAGCTTATACTCGTAAAATGTTTCATAAAGGAACAATAAAAAGTGTACATCGAGCCATTTTCATGGTCCGAAGTTGCTCAATTCTATCTATGGTGGAGCTTTTAACGGTTTTGTCCATTTGTCATAAAAGGTGGTGTTTTGGCATCGAAATAATCTAGGAAGCTTATACTCGTAAAATTTGACATAGAAGAACAATAAAAACTGCACACCGAGCAACTTTGATGGCACGAAATTGCTCAACTCTCTCGATGGAGTTGTTTTTAATAGTTTTGCAAAATTTAGATTGAAATTTTTTCTCATGACAACAAAACAGTTTACGATGCGAATACTAGTAATTTTGGACATAATGAAATAATAAAAAGTTCCTATTTTGCAACTTTCATGGTTCTGAATTTCTCAACTCTTGTTATGGTGGAGCTTTTAACGGTTTTGTCTATTTGTTATAGAAAGTTGGTGTTTTGGCATCAAAATAATCTAGGAAGCTTATACTCGTCAATATTGATATAGAAGAACAATAAAAAGTGTACACAGAGCAAGTTTGATGGTCTGAAGTTGCTCAATTCTATCTATGGTGGAGCTTTTAACGGTTTATGTTTATTTGTCATAGAAATGTCGTGTTTTGGCATCGAAATAATCTAGGAAGTAGATACTCGTAAAATTTGACATAGCAGAACAATAAAAAGTGTACACAAAGCAACTTTGGTGGTTCGGAATTGCTCAACTCTCCTTATGGAGATGCTTTAAAAGGTTTTGTCTATTTGTCATAGAAAGTTGGTGTTTTGTCATCGAAATAATCTAGGAAGCTTATACGTGTTAAATTTTACATAGAAGAACAATAAAAAGTGTACACCGAGCAACTTTGATGGCCCCAAATTGCTCAATTCTCTCGATGGATTTGTTTTTAATAGTTTTGCCAAATTTGGACCGAAATTTATTCTCTTGACAAAAAAATAATTTACGAAGCGAATACTAGTAATTTTGGACACAAAGAAACAATAAAAAGTGCATACCGAGCAACTTTCATGGTTCCGAATTTCTCAACTCTCCTTCTGGAGGAGCTTTTAACGGTTTTGTCTACTTGTCAACGAAAGTTGTTGTTTTTGCATCGAAATAATCTAGAAAGCTTATACTCGTAAAATGTTTCATAAAAGAACAATAAAAAGTGTACATCGAGCCATTTTCATGGTCCGAAGTTGCTCAATTCTATCTATGGTGGAGCTTTTAACGGTTTTGTCCATTTTTTATTAAAGGTGGTGTTTTGGCATCGAAATAATCTAGGAAGCTTATACTCGTAAAATTTGACATAGAAGAACAATAAAAAGTGCACACCGAGCAACTTTGATGGCACGAAATTGCTCAACTCTCTCGATGGAGTTGTTTTTAATAGTTTTGCAAAATTTAGATTGAAATTTGTTCTCATGACAACAAAACAGTTTACGATGCGAATACTAGTAATTTTGGACATAATGAAATAATAAAAAGTTCCTATTTTGCAACTTTCCTGGTTCTGAATTTCTCAACTCTTGTTATGGTGGAGCTTTTAACGGTTTTGTCTATTTGTTATAGAAAGTTGGTGTTTTGGCATCAAAATAATCTAGGAAGCTTATACTCGTCAATATTGATATAGAAGAACAATAAAAAGTGTACACAGAGCAAGTTTGATGGTCTGAAGTTGCTCAATTCTATCTATGGTGGAGCTTTTAACAGTTTATGTTTATTTGTCATAGAAATGTCGTGTTTTGGCATCGAAATAATCTAGGAAGTAGATACTCGTAAAATTTGACATAGAAGAACAATAAAAAGTGTACACAAAGCAACTTTGGTGGTTCGGAATTGCTCAACTCTCCTTATGGAGATGCTTTAAAAGGTTTTGTCTATTTGTCATAGAAAGTTGGTGTTTTCTTATCGAAATAATCTAGGAAGCTTATACGTGTTAAATTTTACATAGAAGAACAATAAAAAGTGTACACCGAGCAACTTTGATGGCCCCAAATTGCTCAATTCTCTCGATGGATTTGTTTTTAATAGTTTTGCCAAATTTTGACCGAAATTTGTTCTCTTGACAAAAAAATAATTTACGAAGCGAATACTAGTAATTTTGGACACAAAGAAACAATAAAAAGTGCATACCGAGCAACTTTCATGGTTCCGAATTTCTCAACTCTCCTTCTGGAGGAGCTTTTAACGGTTTTGTCTACTTGTCAACGAAAGTTGTTGTTTTGGCATCGAAATAATCTAGAAAGCTTATACTCGTAAAATGTTTCATAAAAGAACAATAAAAAGTGTAAATCGAGCCATTTTCATGGTCCGAAGTTGCTCAATTCTATCTATGGTGGAGCTTTTAACGATTTTGTCCATTTGTCATAAAAGGTGGTGTTTTGGCATCGAAATAATCTAGGAAGCTTATACTCGTAAAATTTGACATAGAAGAACAATAAAAAGTGCACACCGAGCAACTTTGATGGCACGAAATTTCTCAACTCTCTCGATGGAGTTGTTTTTAATAGTTTTGCAAAATTTAGACTGAAATTTGTTCTCATGACAACAAAACAGTTTACGAAGCGAATACTAGTAATTTTGGACATAATGAAATAATAAAAAGTTCCTATTTAGCAAATTTCATGGTTCTGAATTTCTCAACTCTTGTTATGGAGGAGCTTTTAACGGTTTTGTCTATTTGTTATAGAAAGTTGGTGTTTTGGCATCAAAATAATCTAGGAAGCTTATACTCGTCAATATTGATATAGAAGAACAATGAAAAGTGTACACCGAGCAAGTTTGATGGTCCGAAGTTGCTCAATTCTATTTATGGTGGCGCTTTTAACGGTTTATGTCCATTTGTCATAGAAATATCGTGTTTTGGCATCGAAATAATCTTGGAAGCAGATACTCGTAAAATTTGACATAGGAGAACAATAAAAAGTGTACACAAAGCAACTTTGGTCGTTCGGAATTGCTCAACTCTCCTTATGGAGGAGCTTTAAAAGGTTTTGTCTATTTGTCATAGAAAGTTGATGTTTTGTCATCGAAATAATCTAGGAAGCTTATACTTGTTAAATTTGACATAGAAGAACAATCAAAAATGTACACCGAGCAACTTTGATGGCCCCAAATTGCTCAATTCTCTCGATGGATTTGTTTTTAATAGTTTTGCCAAATTTGGACCGAAATTTGTTCTCTTGAGAAAAAAACAATTTACGAAGCGAATACTAGTAATTTTGGACACAAAGAAACAATAAAAAGTGCATACCGAGCAATTTTCATGGTTCCGAATTTCTCAACTCTCCTTATGGAGGAGCTTTTAACGGTTTTGTCTACTTGTCAAAGAAAGTTGGTGTTTTGGCATCGAAATAATCTAGAAAGCTTATACTCGTAAAATTTGTCATAAAAGAACAATAAAAAGTGTACATCGAGCAATTTTGATTGTCCGAAGTTGCTCAATTCTATCTATGGTGGAGCTTTTAACGGTTTTGTCAATTTGTCATAGAAGGTGGTGTTTTGGCATCGAAATAATCTAGGAAGCTTATACTCGTAAAATTTGACATAGAAGAACAATAAAAAGTGTACACCGAGCAAGTTTGATAGCACGACATTGCTCAACTCTCTCGATGGAGTTGTTTTTAATAGTTTTGCATAATTTCGAGTGAAATTTGTTCTCATGACAACAAAACAGTTTACAAAGCGAATACTAGTAATTTTGGACATAATGAAATAATAAAAAGTGCCTATTTAGCAACTTTCATGGTTCTGAATTTCTCAACTCTTCTTATGGTGGAGCTTTTAGCGGTTTTGTCTATTTGTTATAGAAAGTTGGTGTTTTGGCATCAAAATAATCTAGGAAGCTTATACTCGTCAATATTGATATAGAAGAACAATAAAAAGTGTACACGGAGGAAGTTTGATGGTCTGAAGTTGCTCAATTCTATCTATGGTGGAGCTTTTAATGGTTTTTGTTTATTTGTCATAGAAATGTCGTGTTTTGGCATCGAAATAATCTAGGAAGTAGATACTCGTAAAATTTGACATAGAAGAACATTAAAAAGTGTACACAAAGCAACTTTGGTGGTTCGGAATTGCTCAACTCTCCTTATGGAGATGCTTTAAAAGGTTTTGTCTATTTGTCATAGAAAGTTGGTGTTTTGTCATCGAAATAATCTAGGAAGCTTATACGTGTTAAATTTTACATAGAAGAACAATAAAAAGTGTACACCGAGCAACTTTGATGGCCCCAAATTGCTCAATTCTCTCGATGGATTTGTTTTTAATAGTTTTGCCAAATTTGGACCGAAATTTGTTCTCTTGACAAAAAAATAATTTACGAAGCGAATACTAGTAATTTTGGACACAAAGAAACAATAAAAAGTGCATACCGAGCAACTTTCATGGTTCCGAATTTCTCAACTCTCCTTCTGGAGGAGCTTTTAATGGTTTTGTCTACTTGTCAACGAAAGTTGTTGTTTTTGCATCGAAATAATCTAGAAAGCTTATACTCGTAAAATGTTTCATAAAAGAACAATAAAAAGTGTACATCGAGCCATTTTCATGGTCCGAAGTTGCTCAATTCTATCTATGGTGGAGCTTTTAACGGTTTTTTCCATTTGTCATAAAAGGTGGTGTTTTGGCATCGAAATAATCTAGGAAGCTTATACTCGTAAAATTTGACATAGAAGAACAATAAAAAGTGCACACCGAGCAACTTTGATGGCACGAAATTGCTCAACTCTCTCGATGGAGTTGTTTTTAATAGTTTTGCAAAATTTAGATTGAAATTTGTTCTCATGACAACAAAACAGTTTACGATGCGAATACTAGTAATTTTGGACATAATGAAATAATAAAAAGTTCCTATTTTGCAACTTTCATGGTTCTGAATTTCTCAACTCTTGTTATGGTGGAGCTTTTAACGGTTTTGTCTATTTGTTATAGAAAGTTGGTGTTTTGGCATCAAAATAATCTAGGAAGCTTATACTCGTCAATATTGATATAGAAGAACAATAAAAAGTGTACAAAGAGCAAGTTTGATGGTCTGAAGTTGCTCAATTCTATCTATGGTGGAGCTTTTAACGGTTTATGTTTATTTGTCATAGAAATGTCGTGTTTTGGCATCGAAATAATCTAGGAAGTAGATACTCGTAAAATTTGAAATAGAAGAACAATAAAAAGTGTACACAAAGCAACTTTGGTGGTTCGGAATTGCTCAACTCTCCTTATGGAGATGCTTTAAAAGGTTTTGTCTATTTGTCATAGAAAGTTGGTGTTTTGTCATCGAAATAATCTAGGAAGCTTATACGTGTTAAATTTTACATAGAAGAACAATAAAAAGTGTACACCGAGCAACTTTGATGGCCCCAAATTGCTCAATTCTCTCGATGGATTTGTTTTTAATAGTTTTGCCAAATTTGGACCGAAATTTTTTCTCTTCACAAAAAAATAATTTACGAAGCGAATACTAGTAATTTTGGACACAAAGAAACAATAAAAAGTGCATACCGAGCAACTTTCATGGTTCCGAATTTCTCAACTCTCCTTCTGGAGGAGCTTTTAACGGTTTTGTCTACTTGTCAACGAAAGTTGTTGTTTTGGCATCGAAATAATCTAGAAAGCTTATACTCGTAAAATGTTTCATAAAAGAACAATAAAAAGTGTACATCGAGCCATTTTCATGGTCCGAAGTTGCTCAATTCTATCTATGGTGGAGCTTTTAACGGTTTTGTCCATTTGTCATAAAAGGTGGTGTTTTGGCATCGAAATAATCTAGGAAGCTTATACTCGTAAAATTTGACATAGAAGAACAATAAAAACTGCACACCGAGCAACTTTGATGGCACGAAATTGCTCAACTCTCTCGATGTAGTTGTTTTTAATAGTTTTGCAAAATTTAGATTGAAATTTTTTCTCATGACAACAAAACAGTTTACGATGCGAATACTAGTAATTTTGGACATAATGAAATAATAAAAAGTTCCTATTTTGCAACTTTCATGGTTCTGAATTTCTCAACTCTTGTTATGGTGGAGCTTTTAACGGTTTTGTCTATTTGTTATAGAAAGTTGGTGTTTTGGCATCAAAATAATCTAGGAAGCTTATACTCGTCAATATTGATATAGAAGAACAATAAAAAGTGTACACAGAGCAAGTTTGATGGTCTGAAGTTGCTCAATTCTATCTATGGTGGAGCTTTTAACGGTTTATGTTTATTTGTCATAGAAATGTCGTGTTTTGGCATCGAAATAATCTAGGAAGTAGATACTCGTAAAATTTGACATAGCAGAACAATAAAAAGTGTACACAAAGCAACTTTGGTGTTTCGGAATTGCTCAACTCTCCTTATGGAGATGCTTTAAAAGGTTTTGTCTATTTGTCATAGAAAGTTGGTGTTTTGTCATCGAAATAATCTAGGAAGCTTATACGTGTTAAATTTTACATAGAAGAACAATAAAAAGTGTACACCGAGCAACTTTGATGGCCCCAAATTGCTCAATTCTCTCGATGGATTTGTTTTTAATAGTTTTGCCAAATTTGGACCGAAATTTATTCTCTTGACAAAAAAATAATTTACGAAGCGAATACTAGTAATTTTGGACACAAAGAAACAATAAAAAGTGCATACCGAGCAACTTTCATGGTTCCGAATTTCTCAACTCTCCTTCTGGAGGAGCTTTTAACGGTTTTGTCTACTTGTCAACGAAAGTTGTTGTTTTTGCATCGAAATAATCTAGAAAGCTTATACTCGTAAAATGTTTCATAAAAGAACAATAAAAAGTGTACATCGAGCCATTTTCATGGTCCGAAGTTGCTCAATTCTATCTATGGTGGAGCTTTTAACGGTTTTGTCCATTTGTTATTAAAGGTGGTGTTTTGGCATCGAAATAATCTAGGAAGCTTATACTCGTAAAATTTGACATAGAAGAACAATAAAAAGTGCACACCGAGCAACTTTGATGGCACGAAATTGCTCAACTCTCTCGATGGAGTTGTTTTTAATAGTTTTGCAAAATTTAGATTGAAATTTGTTCTCATGACAACAAAACAGTTTACGATGCGAATACTAGTAATTTTGGACATAATGAAATAATAAAAAGTTCCTATTTTGCAACTTTCCTGGTTCTGAATTTCTCAACTCTTGTTATGGTGGAGCTTTTAACGGTTTTGTCTATTTGTTATAGAAAGTTGGTGTTTTGGCATCAAAATAATCTAGGAAGCTTATACTCGTCAATATTGATATAGAAGAACAATAAAAAGTGTACACAGAGCAAGTTTGATGGTCTGAAGTTGCTCAATTCTATCTATGGTGGAGCTTTTAACAGTTTATGTTTATTTGTCATAGAAATGTCGTGTTTTGGCATCGAAATAATCTAGGAAGTAGATACTCGTAAAATTTGACATAGAAGAACAATAAAAAGTGTACACAAAGCAACTTTGGTGGTTCGGAATTGCTCAACTCTCCTTATGGAGATGCTTTAAAAGGTTTTGTCTATTTGTCATAGAAAGTTGGTGTTTTCTTATCGAAATAATCTAGGAAGCTTATACGTGTTAAATTTTACATAGAAGAACAATAAAAAGTGTACACCGAGCAACTTTGATGGCCCCAAATTGCTCAATTCTCTCGATGGATTTGTTTTTAATAGTTTTGCCAAATTTTGACCGAAATTTGTTCTCTTGACAAAAAAATAATTTACGAAGCGAATACTAGTAATTTTGGACACAAAGAAACAATAAAAAGTGCATACCGAGCAACTTTCATGGTTCCGAATTTCTCAACTCTCCTTCTGGAGGAGCTTTTAACGGTTTTGTCTACTTGTCAACGAAAGTTGTTGTTTTGGCATCGAAATAATCTAGAAAGCTTATACTCGTAAAATGTTTCATAAAAGAACAATAAAAAGTGTACAACGAGCCATTTTCATGGTCCGAAGTTGCTCAAATCTATCTATGGTGGAGCTTTTAACGGTTTTGTCCATTTGTCATAAAAGGTGGTGTTTTGGCATCGAAATAATCTAGGAAGCTTATACTCGTAAAATTTGACATAGAAGAACAATAAAAAGTGCACACCGAGCAACTTTGATGGCACGAAATTGCTCAACTCTCTCGAAGGAGTTGTTTTTAATAGTTTTGCAAAATTTAGACTGAAATTTGTTCTCATGACAACAAAACAGTTTACGAAGCGAATACTAGTAATTTTGGACATAATGAAATAATAAAAAGTGCCTATTTAGCAAATTTCATGGTTCTGAATTTCTCAACTCTTGTTATGGTGGAGCTTTTAACGGTTTTGTCTATTTGTTATAGAAAGTTGGTGTTTTGGCATCAAAATAATCTAAGAAGCTTATACTCATGAATATTGATATAGAAGAACAATAAAAAGTGTACACAGAGCAAGTTTGATGGTCTGAAGTTGCTCAATTCTATCTATGGTGGAGCTTTTAACGGTTTATGTTTATTTGTCATAGAAATGTCGTGTTTTGGCATCGAAATAATCTAGGAAGTAGATACTCGTAAAATTTGACATTGAAGAACAAAAAAAAGTGTACACAAAGCAACTTTGGTGGTTCGGAATTGCTCAACTTTCCTTATGGAGATGCTTTAAAAGGTTTTGTCATGGAAAGTTGGTGTTTTTTCATCGAAATAATCTAGGAAGCTTATACGTGTTAAATTTTACATAGAAGAACAATAAAAAGTGTACACCGAGCAACTTTGATGGCCCCAAATTGCTCAAATCTCTCGGTGGATTTGTTTTTAATAGTTTTGCCAAATTTGGACCGAAATTTGTTCTCTTGACAAAAAAATAATTTACGAAGCGAATACTAGTAATTTTGGACACAAAGAAACAATAAAAAGTGCATACCGAGCAACTTTCATGGTTCCGAATTTCTCAACTCTCCTTATGGATGAGCTTTTAACGGTTTTGTCTACTTGTCAACGAAAGTTGGTGTTTTGGCATCGAAATAATCTAGAAAGCTTATACTCGTAAAATGTTTCATAAAAGAACAATAAAAAGTGTACATCGAGCCATTTTCATGGTCCGAAGTTGCTCAATTCTATCTATGGTGGAGCTTTTAACGGTTTTGTCCATTTGTTATAAAAGGTGGTGTTTTGGCATCGAAATAATCTAGGAAGCTTATACTCGTAAAATTTGACATAGAAGAACAATAAAAAGTGCACACCGAGCAAATTTGATGGCACGAAATTGCTCAACTCTCTCGATGGAGTTGTTTTTAATAGTTTTGCAAAATTTAGATTGAAATTTGTTCTCATGACAACAAAACAGTTTACGATGCGAATACTAGTAATTTTGGACATAATGAAATAATAAAAAGTTCCTATTTTGCAACTTTCATGGTTCTGAATTTCTCAACTCTTGTTATGGTGGAGCTTTTAACGGTTTTGTCTATTTGTTATAGAAAGTTGGTGTTTTGGCATCAAAATAATCTAGGAAGCTTATACTCGTCAATATTGATATAGAAGAACAATAAAAAGTGTACACCGAGCAAGTTTGATGGTCCGAAGTTGCTCAATTCTATTTATGGTGGAGCTTTTAACGGTGTATGTCCATTTGTCATAGAAATGTCGTGTTTTGACGTCGAAATAATCTAGGAAGCATATACTCGTAAAATTTGACATAGAAGAACAATAAAAAGTGTACACCGAGCAACTTTGATGGCACGAAATTGCTCAATTCTCTTGATGGATTTGTTTTTAATTGTTTTGCCAAATTTGGACCGAAATTTGTTCTATTGACAAAAAAATAATTTACGATACAAATACTAGTAATTTTGGACACAAAGAAACAATAAAAAGTGCATCTCGAGCAACTTTCATGGTTCTGAATTTCTCAACTCTCCTTATGGAGAATCTTTTAACGGTTTTGTCTACTTGTCAAAGAAAGTTGGTGTTTTGGCATCGAAATAATCTAAAAAGCTTATACTCGTAAAATTTGTCAAAAAGAATAATAAAAAGTATACATCGAGAAATTTTGATGGTCCGAAGTTGCTCAATTCTATCTATGGTGGAGATTTTATAGGTTTTGTGCATTTGTCATAGAAGGTGGTGTTTTGGCATTGAAATAATCTAGGAAGCTTATACTCGTAAAATTTGACATAGAAGAACAATAAAAAGTGTACACCGAGCAACTTTGATGGCACGAAATTGCTCAATTCTCTCGATGGATTTGTTTTTTATTGTTTTGCCAAATTTGGACCGAAATTTGTTCTATTGACAAAAAAAATTTACGAAGCGAATACTAGTAATTTTGGACACAAAGAACAATAAAAAGTGCATCTCGAGCAACTTTCATCGTTCTGAATTTCTCAACTGTCTTTATGGAGGAGCTTTTAACGGTTTTGTCTACTTGTTAAAGAAAGTTGGTGTTTTAGCATCGAAATAATCTAAAAAGCTTATACTCGTAAAATTTGTCATAAAAGAATAATAAAAAGTATACATCGAGAAATTTTGATGGTCCGAAGTTGCTCAATTCTATCTCTGGTGGAGCTTTTACAGGTTTTGTCCATTTGTCATAGAAGGTGGTGTTTTGGCATTGAAATAATCTAGGAAGCTTATACTCGTAAAATTTGACATAGAAGAACAATAAAAAGTGTACACCGAGCAACTTTGATGGCACGAAATTGCTCAACTCTCTCGATGGAGTTGTTTTTAATAGTTTTGCAAAATTTAGACAGAAATTTGTTCTCATGACAACAAAACAGTTTAGGAAGCGAATACTAGTAATTTTGGACATAATGAAATGATAAAAAGTGCGTATTTAGCAACTTTCATGGTTCCGAATTTCTCAACTCTTCTTATGGTGGAGCTTTTAACGGTTTTATCTATTTGTTATAGAAAGTTGGTGTTTTGGCATGGAAATAATCTGGGAAGCTTATACTCGTCAGTATTGATATAAAAGAACAATAAAAAGTGTACATCGAGCAAGTTTGATGGTCCGAAGTTGCTCAACTCTCCTTAAGGAGGAGCTTTAAAAGGTTTTGTCTATTTGTCATAGAAAGTTGGTGTTTTGTCATCGAAATAATCTAGGAAGCTTATACTTGTTAAATTTGACATAGAAGAACAATCAAAAGTGTACACCGAGCAACTTTGATGGCCCGAAATTCCTCAATTCTCTCGATGGATTTGTTTTAATGGTTTTGCCAAATTTGGACCGAAATTTGTTCTCTTGACAAAAAAACAATTTACGAAGCGAATACTAGTAATTTTGGACACAAAGAAACAATAAAAAGTGCATACCGAGCAACTTTAATGGTTCCGAATTTCTCAACTCTCCTTATGGAGGAGCTTTTAACGGTTTTGTCTACTTGTCAAAGAAAGTTGGTGTTTTGGCATCGAAATAATCTAGAAAGCTTATACTCGTAAAATTTGTCGTAAAAGAACAATAAAAAGTGTACAACGAGAAATTTTGATGGTCCGAAGTTGCTCAATTCTATCTATGGTGGAGCTTTTAACGGTTTTGTCCATTTGTCATAGAAGGTGGTGTTTTGGCATCGAAATAATCTAGGTAGCTTATACTCGTAAAATTTGACATAGAAGAACAATAAAAAGTGTACACCGAGCAACTTTGATGGCACAAAATTGCTCAACTCTCTCGATGGTGTTGTTCTTAATAGTTTTACAAATTTTAGACTGAAATATGTTCTCATGACAACAAAACAGTTTACGAAGCGAATACTAGTAATTTTGGACATAATGAAATAATAAAAAGTGCCTATTTAGCAAATTTCGTGGTTCCGAATTTCTCAACTCTTCTTATGGTGGAGCTTTTAACGGTTTTGTCTATTTGTTATAGAAAGTTGGTGTTTTGGCATCGAAATAATCTAGGAAGCCTATACTCGTCAGTATTGATATAGAAGAACAATAAAAAGTGCATATCGGGCAACTTTCAGGGTTCCAAGTTTCTCAACTCTCCTTGTGGAGGAGCTTTTAACGGTTTTGTCTATTTGTCATAGAAAGTTAGTCTTTTGGCATTGAAATAATCTAGGAAACTTATACTCGTAAAATTTGACATAGAAGAACAATAAAAAGTGTAGACAAAGCAACTTTGGTAGTTCGGAATTGCTCAACTCTCCTTATGGAGGAGCTTTAAAAGGTTTTGTCTATTTGTCATAGTAAGTTGGTGTTTTGTCATCGAAATAATTTAGGAAGCTTAGACTTGTTAACTTTGACATAGAAGAATAATAAAAAGTGTACACCGAGCAACTTTGATGGCCCAAAATTGCTTAGTTCTCTTGATTGATTTGTTTTTAATAGTTTTGCCAAATTTGGACCGAAATTTGTTCTCTTGACAACAAAACAGTTTACGAAGCGAATACTAGTAATTTTGGACATAAAGAAATAATAAAAAGTGCATATCGAACAACGTTCACGGTTCCAAATTTCTCAACTCTCATTATGGTGGAGCTTTTAATGGTTTTGTCTACTTGTCGTAGAAAGTTGGTGTTTTGGCATCGAAATAATCAAGAAAGCTTATACTCATAAAATTTGACAAAAAAGAACAATAAACGTGTACACCGAGCAACTTTGATGGTCCGAAGTTTCTCAATTCTATCTATGGTGGAGCTTTTAACGGTTTTGTCCATTTGTCATAGAAGGTGGTGTTTTGGCATCGAAATAATCTAGGAAGCTTATACTCGTAAAATTTGACATAGAAGAACAATAAAAAGTGTACACCGAGCAACTTTGATGGCACAAAATTGCTCAACTCTCTCGATGGAGTTGTTCTTAATAGTTTTGCAAAATTTAGACCGAAATTTGTTCTCTTGACCACAAAACAGTTTACGAAGCGAATACTATTAATTTTGGACATAAAGAAATAATAAAAAATGCATATCGAGCAACTTTCAGGGTTTCGAGTTTCTCAACTCTCCTTATGGAGGAGCTTTAAAAGTTTTTGTCTATTTTTCATAGAAAGTTGGCGTTTTGGCAATGAAATAATCTAGGAAACTTCTACTCGTAAAATTTTACATAGAAGAACAATAAAACGTGTACACCGAGAATCTTTGATGGCCCGAAATTGCTCAACTCTCTCGATGGATTTATTTTTAATAGTTTTGCGAAGTTTCGGCTGAAATTTGTTCTGTTGACAACAAAACAATTTACGAAGCGAATACTAGTAAGTTTGGACATAAAGAAACAATGAAAAGTACATACCGAGCAACTTTCATGGTTCCGAATTTCTCAACTCTCCTTATGGTGGAGCTTTTAACGGTTTTGTCTACTTGTCATAGAAAGTTGGTGTTTTGGCATCGAAATAATCGAGAAAGCTTATACTCGTAAAATTTGACATAAAAGAACAATAAAAAGTGTACACAGAGCAACTATAATGGTCCGAAGTTGCTCAACTTTATCTATGGTGGAGCTCTTAGTGGTTTTTGTCCATTTGTCATAGAAAGGTGACATTTTGGCATCGAAATAGTCTAGTAAGCTTATACGCGTAAAATTTGACATAGAAGAACATTAAAAAGCGTACACCGAGCAATTTTGATGGCCAAAATTGCTTAACTCTCTCGGTAGAATTTTTTTTAATAGTTTTGACAAATTTATACCGAAATTTTTCTCTTTGCAAAGAAAAAATTTACGAAGGGAATACCAGTAATTTTGGACATAAAAAAACTATAAAAAGTGCATACCGAGCAACTTTCGTGGTTTGAAATTGCTCAACTCTCCTTATGAAGGAGCTTTTAACGGTTTTGTCTATTTGTCATAGAAAGGTGGTGTTTTGGCATCGAAATAATCTAGCAAGCTTATGTTAATCTATTATATGTATATGTGAATGTTATTCTGTAGGCATGCCTACACTAAGTTTGTGTGTAACCGTTATTGTTAATAAAGCAGTATGTATGTGTGTTGTAAAAACGCACAGAAACATACATTACAACCCTAGCCTCTTCTTCTATTTTCTAAATTACATGGTATCGGAGGCTGACAGCCGCCGCTGCTGCCTCCACCTCGTCTTCCAGGCAAACAAAACAGCCTTCTTACTTCTCCTTCTTCTGGTTTCTTTGTTCTTCCCCGGAGCATTTTCCTTCACTCCTCAACTCCTCGGGTGAGGAGACCACCACTGGTGATGGTGGAAATCGCGCGACCTTTGGTGTCCGACTTGGTCTCCGGCGACTTGTGATCTGGTTGATGGCTTCCGATCTCCCTTCTGGTGGTTTCTGATCTGGTCTTGGCTTCCGATCTCCTCTCTGGTTGATGGCTTCCGATATCCCTTATGGTGGTTTTCCGATCTGGTCTTGGCTTCCGATCTCCTCTCTGGCAATTTCCGATCTGGTTCCAGGTGTTTTCGATCTGACTTTTCTGGTTCCCGATCTCCTGTAGCTTCGGATCTCCTCTGGCGCTTCTGTCTGTGATGTTTGGCCATGATTATGCTATTTTTTGGTCAAGACTGTGACCACCTGTACTGATTTCGGACACATCTGTGAGGTCCGATCCTCTGTTCCTGCATTTACAGCTACTGGTCCTTCGGGTTTATTTATTTTGAGGCTGCTGGTTCTTCAATGTTTATTTGGGTATGAGTTCTATTGAATCTGGATCGGACCACTTCTACTGAATCTTTTTTTGTGTTGGTATTTGTAATCTGCACTATGTCATCCCAGCTTGATACTCCCGTATCTAGTAGTACTACTGGAACTCCCACTCCTGCGGGTGGCCAACGTACAGAGTTGTTTACCTCATCTATTCGACTAGTTGACGAGAAGCTTGATGGTATTACAGCCTATTCATTATGGCAAAAAAATGTGTTAAAAGCTCTTCAGGGCATGGGATTGGATGGACACTTATGTGATGATCCTCCATCTACAACTGATGTTGAATATAAAAGTTGGGTGATGCGTGATGCTAGAATTTTCAGTCAGCTTATGAATTCTATGGACCGTTCTGTGAAAATGTTGTTTTCTAGTGCAGATACAGTGAAAGAATTATGGACTGCACTTGAAGATACTTATTCTTCATCACAAGATTTATCTCGATTATATGATGTCATGAATGGTTTATTTCGGTCCAAGCAAGGTGATAAAACTCTACAAGAACATTTTGCTACATTCAAGAGTATGGCTGATGAATTTGCTCGCTTGTTTCCATTCACAAGTAATGTGAGCAAATTTAATGAGCAACGTATGCAGATTGTTGTGGTATGCTTCCTTGCCAGTTTGCATCCTGATTTGGAAAATGCCCGCTCTCAGATTTTATCAGGGCATGAGATTCCAAGTTTATCTGACACCTTTCGCCGGCTGAGTCGTTCTCTGCGACGTGATGATCCTTCTAGTGTTCCTCCTACTAGTAGTGATCACTCGGCCCTAGTAGCATTTCGAAGTGGTGGTCGTCGTGGCCAAGGCCGCGGCCGCGGTCGCATTATCGGTGAACGTGAATCACGCACTTGTCATCATTGTGGGAAAATTGGTCATATTCGCCCTCAGTGTTGGAAATTGCATGGTAAACCGATTGCCACTGCTGCAATATCTGATTCTAACAATACTGGCCGACACGTAGTGGAGATGACAAATGAGGAATTTGCTCGTTATACTCAGCACCAACTTGGGAGTTCACTTGATCCACCTGCTGCAGGTAATTCCGCTGCTTGCTTGGCCACCAAACGCACCTGGGTTCTTGACTCAGGCTCCACACATCATTTGACTAATACCTCAGGTATACTTTCTGATTATTTGGTGACTCCTGATCATCAAGGAATTACTGTTGCCAATGGTTCTAATTTGGCGGTACTTGGTTGTGGTTCTGCTCAAATATCTTCTTCCTTGAAGCTTCACAATGTTCTTCATACACCACACAATCCTTTTAATTTGTTATCTATTGGTCAAGTTACTAAGGATTTGCACTGTTCGGTAACCTTTTTCCCTACATCTTGTGTCTTTCAGGATCTTACGACGAGGAGGACTATCAGTAGAGGTCGCTTGGCTGATGGATTATATGTGTTGGACGAGTGTTCTCTGACCACGTGTGCTGCTGTCGACACCCTTCCCTTGACAATTCATTCCAGATTGGGACATCCATCTTTATCTACTTTACAAAGTTTGCTTCCTGTTTTCCGTTCTTTCAATACGTTATCCTGTGAGTCTTGTCATTTCGCTAAAAATACTCGTGTAAGTTATCCTACTAGATTGAACATTCGAGCTTCTGCTCCTTATGCACTAGTTCATTCTGATATTTGGGGTCCATGCCCAGTAACTTCTGTTTTGGGATTTCGCTATTATGTGACCTTTATTGATGATTTTTCTCGTGTCACTTATCTTTATTTGATGCGTTCTCGTTCTGAATTGTTATCTATATTTCAGACTTTTGTGTTAAAAGTCCAAAATCAATTTCATACAAAGGTTCAAGTTCTTCGTAGTGATAATGGTGGTGAATACATTTCTCAGTCTATGCTTACTTATCTTCGCCAACAGGGTATTATTCACCAAACTTCTTGTTCCTATACACCCCAACAAAATGGTGTGGCCGAGCGTAAGCATCGCCATTTATTGGATACTGCTCGTGCTTTATTGTTTCAAATGCAGGTTCCTAAGTTTTTTTGGAGTGAGGAGTTGTTGACTGTTTGCTATCTCATCAACCGTTTGCCTTCTTCTGTTCTTGGGGGTAAAACTCCTCTATCTGTATTGTCTCCTCACCTGAGTCTTTTTTCTTTACCATTACATGTTTTTGGGTGTACTGCTTATGTTCGGGATGTCCGTCCCAATAAGACTAAATTAGATGCTCGTACATTACGTTGTTTGTTTCTTGGATACTCTAAAACTCAAAAAGGTTACCGTTGTTTCTCTCTCCAGTAAAACCGCTTCCTTGTTTCCTCCGATGTTTTGTTTGAGGAATCTCTTCCATTTCCTTTATCTTCTTTTCCACATCCTCTTGGGTCTTCTCCAGCTTTGGTCTCTCGTGATGATAATTTTTTGGTATATCACATTACTACTAACTCTGATTCAGCTTCCATGGACACTTCTCCCACATCAATAGTTCCTGTGCCAGCGGTTCCTCCTGTGCCTGTCCCCTCGTCTCCAGATCAAGTAAGTACACTATCCCCCTCTGATGTTCCTATTGCTAGTCGTCGTCCTTACCGTTCTTGCAGGGATCACCCTCTCTACACCACCTCTTTCCATGGTCTCTCTGTCTCACTACAAGCTTCAATCTCCACCATTGATGCTCATGCTATTCCACGAACCGTTTCTGATGCTCTTGCTCATCCCAGATGGTGTAGTGCTATGCACGCGGAAATGCATGCTCTTGAGCACAATTGTACTTGGGATTTGGTTTCACTACCTCCTTCCAAAAAGGCCATTGGCTGCAAATGGGTGTATACTGTGAAACTGCATCCTGATGGCACTTTGGCCTGCTTGAAAGCTCGTCTTGTTGCTAAAGGCTATGCTCAGACTTATGGTCTTGATTACTTTGAGACGTTCTCTCATGTTGCCAAAATGGCCACTGTCGGCCTCTTTCTATCTTTGGTTGTTACCCGCCATTGGCCACTTTATCAACTTGATGTCACGAATGCCTTTCTTCATGGTGATTTAGATGAACAAGTGTACATGGAGCAACCTCCTGGCTTTGTTACTCCGGGGGGGGCTGGCAAAGTATGCCGGTTACGTCGTTCTCTCTATGGTCTCAAACAATCTCCTCGGGCTTGGTTTGGGCATTTTAGTACTGTTGTCATGTCCTTTGGTATGCACCAATCTGAAAAAGATCACACAGTGTTTTATCGACGAACATCTACAGGTTGTATTCTCTTGGTAGTCTATGTGGATGATATTGTCATTACTGGTGATGATGCTGTTGGTATATCTGCTCTCAAACTGTTTCTTCAATCCAAATTTCATACTAAAGACTTAGGTATCCTGAAATATTTTTTGGGTATTGAAGTGGCTCGGTGTAAGAAAGGCATATTCATATCCTAGAGGAAATATGTTTTAGACTTGTTACAGGATGTAGGTCTTTTTCATACTAAAGGAGTTGACTCTCCCATGGATCCCAGTGTGAAGTTAACTCCAGATGTTGGTGATCTATTTCCACACCCTGAGAGGTATCGTCGAACTGTGGGCAAACTTAATTATTTGACCACAATGACTCGTCCTGATATTGCTTTTCCTGTTAGTGTGGTGAGTCAATTTATGGCGAATCCACGTACCTCTCATTGGACTGCTATGGTTCGTATTCTCCGTTATCTGCAGTCTAATCCAGGAAAGGGAATAGAGTTTAGTGATCATGGTCACTTGTCTATAGAAGCTTATTCTGATGCTGATTGGGCTGGCAATCCTACCGATCGCCGATCTACGTCTGGCTTTGCCATCTTTTTAGGTGGTAACATGATTGCCTGGAAAAGTAAGAAACAGGATGTGGTTGCCCGGTCAAGCGCCGAAGCAGAATACCGGGCCATGGCTCTTGTTGCTATGGAGATTATGTGGCTTCGAGAATTATTGACTGAAATAGGCGAGTTGCTTGTTGGCCCAACTGAGTTGTGGTGTGATAATCGATCTGCTATTTATATTGCCACCAATCCTGTATATCATGAGAGAACCAAACATATTGAGATTGACTGTCATTTTATTCGCCATGCTTTTCGAAAGAAAATTCTTAAGTTTGGTTATGTTCGCTCTAGCGAACAATTAGCAGATGTTCTTACTAAATCTTTACTTGGGTCTCGTGTCCGGTACATTTGTAACAAGCTTGGCATGCGAGATATTTATGCTCCAGCTTGAGGGGGGGGTGTTAATCTATTATATATATATGTGAATGTTATTCTGTAGGCATGCCTACACTAAGTTTGTGTGTAACCGTTATTGTTAATAAAGCAGTATGTATGTGTGTTGTAAAAACACACAGAAACATACATTACAACCCTAGCCTCTTCTTCTCTTTTCTAAATTACAGCTTATACTCGTCAATATTGATATAGAAGAGCAATAAAAATTGTAGACCGAGAAACTTTGATTGTCCGAAGTTGCTCAATTCTATCTATGATGGAGCTTTTAACGGTTTATGTCCATTTGTCATAGAAATATCGTGTTTTGCCATCGAAATAATCTAGAAAACTTATGCTCGTAAAATTTGACATAGAAGAACAATAAAAAGTGTACACAGAGCAACTTTGGTGGTTTCGGAATTGCTCAACTCTCCTTATGGAGGAGCTTTAAAAGGTTTTGTCTATTTGTCATAAAAGTTGGTGTTTTGGCATCGAAATAATCTAGGAAGCTTATACTTATTAAATTTGACATAGAAGAAAGTGTACACCGAGCAACTTTTATGGCCGAAATTGCTCAACTCTCTCGATAGATTTCTTTTTAATAGTTTTACCAAATTTGGACCAAAATTTGTTCTCTAGACAACAAAACAATTTACGAAGCGAATACTAGTAATTTTGGACATAAAAAATAATAAAAAGTGCATACCGAGCAACTTTCATGGTTCCGAATTTCTCAACTCTCCTTATGGACGTGCTTTTAACGGTTTGTCTATTTGTCATAGAAATTTGTTGTTTTGGCAATTAAATAATATAGGAAACTTATACTCGTAAAATTTGACATAGAAGAACAATAAAAAGTGTACATCGAGCAACTTTGATGGCCCGAAATTGCTCAACTCTCTGGATGAAGTTGGATTTAATAATTTCGCCAAATTTAGACCGAAATTTGTTCTCTTGAAAACAAAACAATTTACGAAGCGAATACTAGTAATTTTGGCCATAAAGAAACAATAAAAAGTGCATACCGAGCAACTTTCATGGTTCGGAATTGCTCAACTCTCCTTACGGAGGAGTCTTTAACGGTTTTGTCTATTTGTCATAAAAAGTTGGTGTTTCGGCATCGAAATAATCTAGGAAACTTATTCTAATAAAATTTGGCATAGAAGAGCAATAAAAAGTGTACATCGAGCAACTTTGATGGTCCGAAGTTGCTCAATTCTATCCATGGTGGAGCTTTTAATGTTTTTTGCCCTTTTGTCGTAGAGAGGTGGAGTTTTGACATCAAAATAATCTAGAAAGCCAATACTCATAAAATTTGAAATAGAAGAACAATAAAAAGTGTACACCGAGCAACATTGATAGCCCAAAATTACTCAACTCTCTTAATGGAGTTTTTTTGAATAGTTTTGACGAATTTAGACCGAAATTTGTTCTCTTGACAACAAAACAATTTACAAAATGAATACCAGTAATTTTGGACATAAAGAAACAATAAAAAGTGTACGCCGAGCAACTTTCATGGTTCGGAATTGCTCAATTCTATCTATGGTGCAGCTTTTAACGGTTTTTGTCCATTTGACATAGGATGGTGGTCTTTTGGCATCGAAATAATCTAGGAAGATTATACTTGTAAAATCTGACATAGAAGCACAATAAAAATTGTACACCGAGCAACTTTGATGGTCTGAAGTTGCTCAATTCTATCTATAGTGGAGCTTTTAGCGGTTTTGTCTATTTGTCATAGAAAGTTCATGTTTTGGCATCGAAATATTCAAGGAAGCTTATACTCATAAAAGCTGACATATAAGAACAATAAAAAGTGTACACCGAGCAACTTTGAAGTTCTGAAGTTGCTCAATTCTATCTATGGTGGTGTTTTGGCATCGAAATAATCAAGGAAGCTTATACTCGTAAAATTTGACATAGAAGAATAATAAAAAGTGTACAACGAGCAACTTTGATCGCACGAAATTGCTCAACTCTCTCGATTGAGTTGTTTTTAATAGTTTTTCAAAATTTAGACCGAAATTTGTTCTCTTGACAAGAAAACAGTTTACGAAGCTAATACTTGTAATTTTAGACATAAAGAAACAATAAAAAATGCATATCGAGCAACTTTCATGGTTCCAGATTTCTCAACTCTCCTTATAGAGGAGCTTTTAACTGTTTCGTCGATTTGTCATAGAAATTTGATGTTTTAATTGCGAAATAATCTAGTAAGCTTATACTCGTAAAATTTGACATAGAAGAATAATAAAAAGTGTACACAGAGCGACTTTGGTGCTTCGAAATTGCTCAACTCTCCCTATGGAGAAGCTTTAAAAGGTTTTGTCTATTTGTCATAGAAAGTTCATGTTTTGGCATCGAAATATTCAAGGAAGCTTATACTCATAAAAGTTGACATATAAGAACAATAAAAAGTGTACACCGAGCAACTTTGAAGGTCTGAAGTTGCTCAATTCTATCTATGGTGGTGTTTTGGCATCGAAATAATCAAGGAAGCTTATACTCGTAAAATTTGACATAGAAGAATAATAAAAAGTGTACAACGAGCAACTTTGATCGCACGAAATTGCTCAAGTCTCTCGATTGAGTTGTTTTTAATAGTTTTTCAAAATTTAGACCGAAATTTGTTCTCTTGACAAGAAAACAGTTTACGAAGCTAATACTTGTAATTTTGGACATAAAGAAACAATAAAAAATGCATATCGAGCAACTTTCATGGTTCCAGATTTCTCAACTCTCCTTATAGAGGAGCTTTTAACTGTTTTGTCGATTTGTCATAGAAATTTGATGTTTTAGTTGCGAAATAATCTAGTAAGCTTATACTCGTAAAATTTGACATAGAAGAATAATAAAAAGTGTACACAGAGCGACTTTGGTGCTTCGAAATTGCTCAACTCTCCCTATGGAGGAGCTTTAAAAGGTTTTGTCTATTTGTCATAGAAAGTTGGTGTTTTGGATTTGAAATAATCTAGTCAGCTTATACTCGTAAAATTTGACATAGAATAACAGTAAAAAATGTACACAGAGCAACTTTGGTGGTTCGAAATTGCTCAACTCTCCCTATGGATGAGCTTTAAAAGGTTTTGTCTATTTCTCATAGAAAGTTGGTGTCTTGGCATCGAAATAATCTAGGAAGCTTATACTCTTTAAATTTGACATAGAAGAACAATAAAAAGTGTACACTGGGTAACTTTAATGGCCTGAAATTGCTCAGCTCTCTCGATGGATTTGTTTTTAATAGTTTTGCCAAATTTGGACCGAAATTTGTTCTCTTGACAACAAAACAGTTTACGAAGCGATTACTAGTAATTTTGAAATAAAGAAATAATAAAAAGTGCATATCGAGCAACTTTCATGGTTCCGAATTTCCCAACTCTCCTTATGGAGGAGCTTTTAACGGTTTTATCTATTTATCATAGAAAGTTGGTGTTTTGGCATCGAAATAATCTAGGAAACTTATACTCGTAAAATTTGACATAGAAGAACTATAAAAAGTGTACGCAGAGCAACTTTGGTGGTTCGGAATTGCTCAACACTCCTTATGGAGGAGCTTTTAACTGTTTTGTCCATTTGTTATAGAAAGTTGGTGTTTTGGCATCGAAAATATCTAGAAAGCTTATACTCGTAAAATTTGAGATAGAAGAACAATAAAAACTGTACACCAAATAATTTTGTTGGTCCGAAGTTGCTCAACTCTATCTATGGTGGAGCTTTTAACGGTTTTTGTCCATTTGTCATATAGAGGTAGTGTTTTGGCATCGAAATAAACTAGGAAACTTATACTCGTAAAATTTGATATAGAAGAATAATAAAAAGTGTACACCGAGCAACTTTTATGCCAAGAAATTGCTCAACTCTCACGATGGAGTTGTTCTTAATAGTTTTGAAAAAATTTAGACCGAAATTTGTTCTCTTGCCAAGAAAACAGTTTACGAAGCGATTACTAGTAATTTTGAACATAAAGAAATAATAAAAAGTGCATATCGAGCAACTTTCATGGTTCCGAATTTCTCAACTCTCCTTATGGACGTGCTTTTAACAGTTTTGTCTATTTATCACAGAAAGTTGGTGTTTTGGCATCGAAATAATCTAGGAAGGTTATACTCGTAAAATTTGACATAGAAGAACAATAAAAAGACTACACAGAGCAACTTTGGTGGTTCGAATTTGCTCAACTCTCCCTATGGAGGAGCTTTAAAAGGTTTTGTCTATTTGTCATAGAAAGTTGGTGTTTTGGTATCAAAATAATCTAGGAAGCTTATACTCTTTAAATTTGACATAGAAGAACAATAAAAAGTATACGCAGAGCAACTTTGGTGGTTCGAAATTGTTCAACTCTCCCTATGGAGGAGCTTTAAAAGCTTTTGTCTATTTATCATAGAAAGTTGGTGTTTTGGCATCAAAATAGTCTAGTAAGCTTATACTCATAAAATTTGACATAGAAGAACAATAAAAAGTGTACACCGAGCAACTTTGATGACCCAAAATTGCTTAACTCTCTCGATAGAATTGTTTTTAATAGTTTTGACAAATTTATACCGAAATTTGTTCTCTTGACAAAGAAAAAATGTACGAAAGGAATACTAGTAATCTTGAACATAAAGAAACAATAAAAAGTGCATACCGAGCAACTTTCATGGTTCGGAATTGCTCAACTCTCCTTATGAAGGAGCTTTTAACGGTTTTGTCTGTTTGTCATAGAAACTTAGAGTTTTGGCATCCAAATAATCTAGGAAGCTTATACTCGTCAATATTGATATAGAAGAGCAATAAAAAGTTTACAACGAACAACTTTGATGGTCCAAAGTTGCTCAATTCTATCTATGATGGAGCTTTTAACGGTTTTTGTCCATTTGTCATAGGAAGGTGGCGTTTTGGCATCGAAATAATCTAGGAAGCTTATACTTGTAAAATTTGACATAGAAGAACAATAAAAAGTGTACACCGAGCAACTTTGGTGGTCTGAAGTTGCTCAATTATATCTATGGTGGAACTTTTAGCGGTTTTGTCCATTTGTCGTAGAAAGGTGGTGTTTTGGCATCGAAATAATCAAGGAAGCTTATAGTCGTAAAACTTGACATAGAAGAACAATAAAAAGTGTACAACGAGCAACTTTGATCGCATGAAATTGCTCAACTCTGTCGATGGAGTTGTTTTTAATAGTTTTACAAAATTTAGACCGAAATTTGTTCTCTTGACAAGAAAACAATTTACGAAGCTAATACTTGTAATTTTGGACATAATGAAATAATAAAAAATGCATATCGAGCAACTTTCATGGTTTCGAATTTCTCAACTCTCCTTATGGAGGAGCTTTTAACTGTTTTGTCTATTTGTCATAGAAAGTTGGTGTTTTGGCAGCGAAACAATCTAGTAAGCTTATACTCGTAAAATTTGACATAGAAGAACAATAAAAAGTGTACACAGAGAAACTTTGGTCGTTCGAAATTGCTCAACTCTCCCTATGGAGGAGCTTTAAAAGGTTTTGTCTATTTGTCATAGAAAGTTGGTGTCTTGGCATCGAAATATTCTAGGAAGCTTATACTCTTTAAATTTGACATAGAAGAACAATAAAAAGTGTACACTGGGTAACTTTAAAGGCCTGAAATTGCTCAGCTCTCTCGATGGATTTGTTTTTAATAGTTTTGCCAAATTTGGACCGAAATTTGTTCTCTTGACAACAAAACAGTTTACGAAGCGATTACTAGTAATTTTGAAATAAAGAAATAATAAAAAGTGCATATCGAGCAACTTTCATGGTTCCGAATTTCCCAACTCTCCTTATGGAGGAGCTTTTAACGGTTTTATCTATTTATCATAGAAAGTTGGTGTTTTGGCATCGAAATAATCTAGGAAACTTATACTCGTAAAATTTGACATAGAAGAACTATAAAAAGTGTACGCAGAGCAACTTTGGTGGTTCGGAATTGCTCAACACTCCTTATGGAGGAGCTTTTAACTGTTTTGTCCATTTGTTATAGAAAGTTGGTGTTTTGGCATCGAAAAAAATCTAGAAAGCTTATACTCGTAAAATTTGAGATAGAAGAACAATAAAAACTGTACACCAAATAATTTTGTTGGTCCGAAGTTGCTCAACTCTATCTATGGTGGAGCTTTTAACGGTTTTTGTCCATTTGTCATATAGAGGTAGTGTTTTGGCATCGAAATAAACTAGGAAACTTATACTCGTAAAATTTGATATAGAAGAATAATAAAAAGTGTACACCGAGCAACTTTTATGCCAAGAAATTGCTCAACTCTCACGATGGAGTTGTTCTTAATAGTTTTGAAAAAATTTAGACCGAAATTTGTTCTCTTGCCAAGAAAACAGTTTACGAAGCGATTACTAGTAATTTTGAACATAAAGAAATAATAAAAAGTGCATATCGAGCAACTTTCATGGTTCCGAATTTCTCAACTCTCCTTATGGACGTGCTTTTAACAGTTTTGTCTATTTATCACAGAAAGTTAGTGTTTTGGCATCGAAATAATCTAGGAAGGTTATACTCGTAAAATTTGACATAGAAGAACAATAAAAAGTCTACACAGAGCAACTTTGGTGGTTCGAATTTGCTCAACTCTCCCTATGGAGGAGCTTTAAAAGGTTTTGTCTATTTGTCATAGAAAGTTGGTGTTTTGGTATCGAAATAATCTAGGAAGCTTATACTCTTTAAATTTGACATAGAAGAACAATAAAAAGTGTACGCAGAGCAACTTTGGTGGTTCGAAATTGTTCAACTCTCCCTATGGAGGAGCTTTAAAAGCTTTTGTCTATTTATCATAGAAAGTTGGTGTTTTGGCATCAAAATAGTCTAGTAAGCTTATACTCATAAAATTTGACATAGAAGAACATTAAAAAGTGTACACCGAGCAACTTTGATGACCCAAAATTGCTTAACTCTCTCGGTAGAATTGTTTTTAATAGTTTTGACAAATTTATACCGAAATTTGTTCTCTTGACAAAGAAAAAATGTATGAAAGGAATACTAGTAATCTTGAACATAAAGAAACAATAAAAAGTGCATACCGAGCAACTTTCATGGTTCGGAATTGCTCAACTCTCCTTATGAAGGAGCTTTTAACGGTTTTGTCTGTTTGTCATAGAAACTTAGAGTTTTGGCATCAAAATAATCTAGGAAGCTTATACTCGTCAATATTGATATAGAAGAGCAATAAAAAGTTTACAACGAGCAACTTTGATGGTCCAAAGTTGCTCAATTCTATCTATGATTGAGCTTTTAACGGTTTTTGTCCATTTGTCATAGGAAGGTGGCGTTTTGGCATCGAAATAATCTAGGAAGCTTATACTTGTAAAATTTGACATAGAAGAACAATAAAAAGTGTACACCGAGCAACTTGGATGGTCTGAATTTGCTCAATTCTATCTATGGTGGACCTTTTAGCGGTTTTGTCTATTTGTCATAGAAAGTTGGTGTTTTGGCATCGAAATAATCAAGGAAGCTTATCCTCGTAAAATTTGACAGAAAAGAACAATAAAAAGTGTACACCGAGCAACTTTGGTGGTCTGAAGTTGCTCAATTATATCTATGGTGGAGCTTTTAGCGGTTTTGTCCATTTGTCGTAGAAAGGTGGTGTTTTGGCATCGAAATAATCAAGAAAGCTTATAGTCGTAAAACTTGACATAGAAGAACAATAAAAAGTGTACAACGAGCAACTTTGATCGCATGAAATTGCTCAACTCTGTCGATGGAGTTGTTTTTAATAGTTTTACAAAATTTAGACCGAAATTTGTTCTCTTGACAAGAAAACAATTTACGAAGCTAATACTTGTAATTTTGGACATAATGAAATAATAAAAAATGCATATCGAGCAACTTTCATGGTTTCGAATTTCTCAACTCTCCTTATGGAGGAGCTTTTAACTGTTTTGTCTATTTGTCATAGAAAGTTGGTGTTTTGGCAGCGAAATAATCTAGTAAGCTTATACTCGTAAAATTTAATATAGAAGAAAAATAAAAAGTGTACACAGAGCAACTTTGGTGGTTCAAAATTGCTCAACTCTCCCTATGGAGGAGCTTTAAAAGGTTTTGTCTATTTGTCATAGAAAGTTGGTGTTTTGGCATCGAAATATTCTAGGAAGCTTATACTCTTTAAATTTGACATAGAAGAACAATAAAAAGTGTACACTGGATAACTTTAATGGCCTGAAATTGCTCAGCTCTCTCGATGGATTTGTTTTTAATAGTTTTGCCAAATTTGGACCGAAATTTGTTCTCTTGACAACAAAACAGTTTACGAAGGGATTACTAGTAATTTTGAAATAAAGAAATAATAAAAAGTGCATATCGAGCAACTTTCATGGTTCCGAATTTCCCAACTCTCCTTATGGAGGAGCTTTTAACGGTTTTATCTATTTATCATAGAAAGTTGGTGTTTTGGCATCGAAATAATCTAGGAAACTTATACTCGTAAAATTTGACATAGAAGAATAATAAAAAGTGTACGCAGAGCAACTTTGGTGGTTCGAAATTGTTCAACTCTCCCTATGGAGGAGCTTTAAAAGCTTTTGTCTATTTATCATAGAAAGTTGGTGTTTTGGTATCGAAATAATCTAGGAAGCTTATACTCTTTAAATTTGACATAGAAGAACAATAAAAAGTGTACGCAGAGCAACTTTGGTGGTTCGAAATTGTTCAACTCTCCCTATGGAGGAGCTTTAAAAGCTTTTGTCTATTTATCATAGAAAGTTGGTGTTTTGGCATCAAAATAGTCTAGTAAGCTTATACTCATAAAATTTGACATAGAAGAACATTAAAAAGTGTACACCGAGCAACTTTGATGACCCAAAATTGCTTAACTCTCTCGGTAGAATTGTTTTTAATAGTTTTGACAAATTTATACCGAAATTTGTTCTCTTGACAAAGAAAAAATGTACGAAAGGAATACTAGTAATCTTGAACATAAAGAAACAATAAAAAGTGCATACCGAGCAACTTTCATGGTTCGGAATTGCTCAACTCTCCTTATGAAGGAGCTTTTAACGGTTTTGTCTGTTTGTCATAGAAACTTAGAGTTTTGACATCAAAATAATCTAGGAAGCTTATACTCGTCAATATTGATATAGAAGAGCAATAAAAAGTTTACAACGAGCAACTTTGATGGTCCAAAGTTGCTCAATTCTATCTATGATGGAGCTTTTAACGGTTTTTGTCCATTTGTCATAGGAAGGTGGCGTTTTGGCATCGAAATAATCTAGGAAGCTTATACTTGTAAAATTTGACATAGAAGAACAATAAAAAGTGTACACCGAGCAACTTGGATGGTCTGAACTTGCTCAATTCTATCTATGGTGGACCTTTTAGCGGTTTTGTCTATTTGTCATAGAAAGTCGGTGTTTTGGCATCGAAATAATCAAGGAAGCTTATCCTCGTAAAATTTGACAAAGAAGAACAATAAAAAGTGTACACCGAGCAACTTTGGGGGTCTGAAGTTGCTCAATTATATCTATGGTGGAGCTTTTAGCGGTTTTGTCCATTTGTCGTAGAAAGGTGGTGTTTTGGCATCGAAATAATCAAGGAAGCTTATAGTCGTAAAACTTGACATAGAAGAACAATAAAAAGTGTACAACGAGCAACTTTGATCGCATGAAATTGCTCAACTCTGTCGATGGAGTTGTTTTTAATAGTTTTACAAAATTTAGACCGAAATTTGTTCTCTTGACAAGAAAACAATTTACGAAGCTAATACTTGTAATTTTGGACATAATGAAATAATAAAAAATGCATATCGAGCAACTTTCATGGTTTCGAATTTCTCAACTCTCCTTATGGAGGAGCTTTTAACTGTTTTGTATATTTGTCATAGAAAGTTGGTGTTTTGGCAGCGAAATAATCTTGTAAGCTTATACTCGTAAAATTTAATATAGAAGAACAATAAAAAGTGTACACAGAGCAACTTTGGTGGTTCAAAATTGCTCAACTCTCCCTATGGAGGAGCTTTAAAAGGTTTTGTCTATTTGTCATAGAAAGTTGGTGTTTTGGCATCGAAATATTCTAGGAAGCTTATACTCTTTAAATTTGACATAGAAGAACAATAAAAAGTGTACACTGGGTAACTTTAATGGCCTGAAATTGCTCAGCTCTCTCGATGGATTTGTTTTTAATAGTTTTGCCAAATTTGGACCGAAATTTGTTCTCTTGACAACAAAACAGTTTACGAAGCGATTACTAGTAATTTTGAAATAAAGAAATAATAAAAAGTGCATATCGAGCAACTTTCATGGTTCCGAATTTCCCAACTCTCCTTATGGAGGAGCTTTTAACGGTTTTATCTATTTATCATAGAAAGTTGGTGTTTTGGCATCGAAATAATCTAGGAAACTTATACTCGTAAAATTTGACATAGAAGAACTATAAAAAGTGTACGCAGAGCAAATTTGGTGGTTCGGAATTGCTCAACACTCCTTATGGAGGAGCTTTTAACTGTTTTGTCCATTTGTTATAGAAAGTTGGTGTTTTGGCATCGAAAAAATCTAGAAAGCTTATACTCGTAAAATTTGAGATAGAAGAACAATAAAACCTGTACACCAAATAATTTTGTTGGTCCGAAGTTGCTCAACTCTATCTATGGTGGAGCTTTTAACGGTTTTTGTCCATTTTTCATATAGAGGTAGTGTTTTGGCATCGAAATAAACTAGGAAACTTATACTCGTAAAATTTGATATAGAAGAATAATAAAAAGTGTACATCGAGCAACTTTTATGCCAAGAAATTGCTCAACTCTCTCGATGGAGTTGTTCTTAATAGTTTTGAAAAAATTTAGACCGAAATTTGTTCTCTTGCCAAGAAAACAGTTTACGAAGCGATTACTAGTAATTTTGAACATAAAGAAATAATAAAAAGTGCATATCGAGCAACTTTCATGGTTCCGAATTTCTCAACTCTCCTTATGGACGTGCTTTTAACAGTTTTGTCTATTTATCACAGAAAGTTGGTGTTTTGGCATCGAAATAATCTAGGAAGGTTATACTCGTAAAATTTGACATAGAAGAACAATAAAAAGTCTACACAGAGCAACTTTGGTGGTTCGAATTTGCTCAACTCTCCCTATGGAGGAGCTTTAAAAGGTTTTGTCTATTTGTCATAGAAAGTTGGTGTTTTGGTATCGAAATAATCTAGGAAGCTTATACTCTTTAAATTTGACATAGAAGAACAATAAAAAGTGTACGCAGAGCAACTTTGGTGGTTCGAAATTGTTCAACTCTCCCTATGGAGGAGCTTTAAAAGCTTTTGTCTATTTATCATAGAAAGTTGGTGTTTTGGCATCAAAATAGTCTAGTAAGCTTATACTCATAAAATTTGACATAGAAGAACATTAAAAAGTGTACACCGAGCAACTTTGATGACCCAAAATTGCTTAACTCTCTCGGTAGAATTGTTTTTAATAGTTTTGACAAATTTATACCGAAATTTGTTCTCTTGACAAAGAAAAAATGTACGAAAGGAATACTAGTAATCTTGAACATAAAGAAACAATAAAAAGTGCATACCGAGCAACTTTCATGGTTCGGAATTGCTCAACTCTCCTTATGAAGGAGCTTTTAACGGTTTTGTCTGTTTGTCATAGAAACTTAGAGTTTTGACATCAAAATAATCTAGGAAGCTTATACTCGTCAATATTGATATAGAAGAGCAATAAAAAGTTTACAACGAGCAACTTTGATGGTCCAAAGTTGCTCAATTCTATCTATGATGGAGCTTTTAACGGTTTTTGTCCATTTGTCATAGGAAGGTGGCGTTTTGGCATCGAAATAATCTAGGAAGCTTATACTTGTAAAATTTGACATAGAAGAACAATAAAAAGTGTACACCGAGCAACTTGGATGGTCTGAACTTGCTCAATTCTATCTATGGTGGACCTTTTAGCGGTTTTGTCTATTTGTCATAGAAAGTTGGTGTTTTGGCATCCAAATAATCAAGGAAGCTTATCCTCGTAAAATTTGACAAAGAAGAACAATAAAAAGTGTACACCGAGCAACTTTGGCGGTCTGAAGTTGCTCAATTATATCTATGGTGGAGCTTTTAGCGGTTTTGTCCATTTGTCGTAGAAAGGTGGTGTTTTGGCATCGAAATAATCAAGGAAGCTTATAGTCGTAAAACTTGACATAGAAGAACAATAAAAAGTGTACAACGAGCAACTTTGATCGCATGAAATTGCTCAACTCTGTCGATGGAGTTGTTTTTAATAGTTTTACAAAATTTAGACCGAAATTTATTCTCTTGACAAGAAAACAATTTACGAAGCTAATACTTGTAATTTTGGACATAATGAAATAATAAAAAATGCATATCGAGCAACTTTCATGGTTTCGAATTTCTCAACTCTCCTTATGGAGGAGCTTTTAACTGTTTTGTCTATTTGTCACAGAAAGTTGGTGTTTTGGCAGCGAAATAATCTAGTAAGCTTATACTCGTAAAATTTAATATAGAAGAACAATAAAAAGTGTACGCAGAGCAACTTTGGTGGTTCGAAATTGTTCAACTCTCCCTATGGAGGAGCTTTAAAAGCTTTTGTCTATTTATCATAGAAAGTTGGTGTTTTGGCATCAAAATAGTCTAGTAAGCTTATACTCATAAAATTTGACATAGAAGAACATTAAAAAGTGTACACCGAGCAACTTTGATGACCCAAAATTGCTTAACTCTCTCGGTAGAATTGTTTTTAATAGTTTCGACAAATTTATACCGAAATTTGTTCTCTTGACAAAGAAAAAATGTACGAAAGGAATACTAGTAATCTTGAACATAAAGAAACAATAAAAAGTGCATACCGAGCAACTTTCATGGTTCGGAATTGCTCAACTCTCCTTATGAAGGAGCTTTTAACGGTTTTGTCTGTTTGTCATAGAAACTTAGAGTTTTGGCATCAAAATAATCTAGGAAGCTTATACTCGTCAATATTGATATAGAAGAGCAATAAAAAGTTTACAACGAGCAACTTTGATGGTCCAAAGTTGCTCAATTCTATCTATGATGGAGCTTTTAACGGTTTTTGTCCATTTGTCATAGGAAGGTGGCGTTTTGGCATCGAAATAATCTAGGAAGCTTATACTTGTAAAATTTGACATAGAAGAACAATAAAAAGTGTACACCGAGCAACTTGGATGGTCTGAACTTGCTCAATTCTATCTATGGTGGACCTTTTAGCGGTTTTGTCTATTTGTCATAGAAAGTTGGTGTTTTGGCATCGAAATAATCAAGGAAGCTTATCCTCGTAAAATTTGACAAAGAAGAACAATAAAAAGTGTACACCGAGCAACTTTGGTGGTCTGAAGTTGCTCAATTATATCTATGGTGGAGCTTTTAGCGGTTTTGTCCATTTGTCGTAGAAAGGTGGTGTTTTGGCATCGAAATAATCAAGGAAGCTTATAGTCGTAAAACTTGACATAGAAGAACAATAAAAAGTGTACAACGAGCAACTTTGATCGCATGAAATTGCTCAACTCTGTCGATGGAGTTGTTTTTAATAGTTTTACAAAATTTTGACCGAAATTTGTTCTCTTGACAAGAAAACAATTTACGAAGCTAATACTTGTAATTTTGGACATAATGAAATTATAAAAAATGCATATCGAGCAACTTTCATGGTTTCGAATTTCTCAACTCTCCTTATGGAGGAGCTTTTAACTGTTTTGTCTATTTGTCATAGAAAGTTGGTGTTTTGGCAGCGAAATAATCTAGTAAGCTTATACTCGTAAAATTTAATATAGAAGAACAATAAAAAGTGTACACAGAGCAACTTTGGTGGTTCAAAATTGCTCAACTCTCCCTATGGAGGAGCTTTAAAAGGTTTTGTCTATTTGTCATAGAAAGTTGGTGTTTTGGCATCGAAATATTCTAGGAAGCTTATACTCTTTAAATTTGACATAGAAGAACAATAAAAGGTGTACACCGAGCAACTTTAATGTCTTGAAATTGCTCAGCTCTCTCGATGGATTTGTTTTTAATAGTTTTACCACATTTGGACCGAAATTTGTTCTCTTGAAATAAAGAAATAATAAAAAGTGCATATCGAGCAACTTTCATGGTTCCGAATTTCTCAACTCTCCTTATGGAGGTGCTTTTAACGGTTTTGTCTATTTATCATAGAAAGTTGGTGTTTTGGAATCGAAATAATCTAGTAAGCTTATACTTGTAAAATTTGACATAGAAGAACAATAAAAAGTGTACGCAGAGCAACTTTGGTTGTTCAAAATTGCTCAACTCTCCTTATGGAGGAGCTTTTAACTGTTTTGTCCATTTGTTATAGAAAGTTGGTGTTTTGGTATCGAAAAAATCTAGAAAGCTTATACTCGTAAAATTTGACATAGAATAACAATAAAAACTGTACACCAAATAACTTTGTTGGTCCGAAGTTGCTCAACTCTATCTATGATGGAGCTTTGAACGGTTTTTGTCCATTTGTCATATAAAAGTGGTGTTTTGGCATCGAAATAATCTAGGAAGCTTATACTCGTAAAATTTGTTATAGAAGAATAATAAAAAGTGTACACCGAGCAACTTTTATGCCACGAAATTGCTCAACTCTCTCGATGGAGTTGTTCTTAATAGTTTGGCAAAATTTAGACCGAAATTTCTTCTCTTGACAACAAAATAGTTTACGAAGCGATTACTAGTAATTTTGAACATAAAGAAATAATAAAAAGTGCATATCGAGCAACTTTCATGGTTCTAAATTTCTCAACTCTCCTTATAGAGGTGCTTTTAACGGTTTTGTCTATTTATCATAGAAAGTTGGTGTTTTAGCATCGAAATAATCTAGGAAGCTTATACTCGTAAAATTTGACATATAAGAACAATAAAAAGTTTACGCAGAGCAACTTTGGTGGTTTGGAATTGCTCAACTCTCCTTATGGAGGTGCTTTTTACGGTTTTGTCTATTTATCATAGAAAGTTGGTGTTTTGGCATCGAAATAGTCTAGTAAGCTTATACTCATAAAATTTGACATAGAAGAACATTAAAAAGTGTACACCGAGCAACTTTGACGGCTCAAAATTGCTTAACTCTCTCAGTAGAATTGTTTTTAATAGTTTTGACAAATTTATACCGAAATTTGTTCTCTTGACAAAGAAAAAATGTACGAAGGGAATACTAGTAATTTTGGACATAAATAAACAATAAAAAGTGCATACCGAGCAACTTTTGTGGTTCGGAATTGCTCAACTCTCCTTATGAAGGAGCTTTTAACGGTTTTGTCTATTTGTCATAGAAACGTAGAGTTTTGGCATCGAAATAATCTAGGAAGCTTATACTCGTCAATATTGATATAGAAGAACAATAAAAAGTGTACACCGAGCAACTTTGATGGTCCGAAGTTGCTCAATTCTATCTATGGTGGATCTTTTAACGGTTTATGTCCATTTATCATTGAAATGTCGTGTTTTGCCATCGAAATAATCTAGAAATCCTATACTCATAAAATTTGACGAAGAAAAACAATAAAAAGTGTACACCGAGCAACTTTGGTGGTTTCGGAATTGCTCAACTCTCCTTATGGAGGAGCTTTAAAAGGTTTTGTCTATTTGTCATAAAAGTTGGTGTTTTGACATCGAAATAATCTAGGAAGCTTATACTTGTTAAATTTGACATAGAAGAACAGTAAAAAGTGTACACCGAGCAACTTTGACGGCCCAAAATTGCTCAACTCTCTCGATGGATTTCTTTTTAATAGTTTTGCCAAATTTGGACCGAAATTTGTTCTCTAGACAGCAAAACAATTTATGAAGCGAATACTAGTAACTTTAGACATAAAAAATAATAAAAAGTGCATACCGAGCAACTTTCATGGTTCCGAATTTCTCAACTCTCCTTATGGACGTGCTTTTAACGGTTTGTCTATTTGTCATAAAAAGTTGTTGTTTTGGCAATGAAATAATCTAGGAAACTTATACTCGTAAAATTTGACATAGAAGAACAATAAAAAGTGTACAGAGAGAAACTTTGATGGCCCGAAATTGCTCAACTCTTTGGATGAAGTTGTTTTTAATAATTTTGCTAAATTTAGACCGAAATTTGTTCTCTTGACAACAAAACAATTTACGAAGCGAATACTAGTAATTTTGGCCATAAAGAAACAATAAAATGTGCATACCGAGCAAGTTTCATGGTTCGGAATTGCTCAACTCTCCTTACGGAGGAGTCTTTAACGGTTTTGTCTATTTGTCATAAAAAGTTGGTGTTTCGGCATCGAAATAATCTAGAAAACTTATACTCGTAAAATTTGACATAGAAGAACTATAAAAAGTGCACACAGATCAACTTTAGTGGCTCGGAATTGTTCAACTCTCCTTATGGAGGAGTTTTAACGGTTTTGTCTATTTGTCATAGAAAGTTAGAGTTTTCGCATTGAAATAATCTAGGAAGCTTATACTCATAAAATTTGACATAGAAGAACAAGAAAAAGTGTACATTGAGCAACTTTGATGGTCCGAAGTTGCTCAATTCTATCCGTGGTGTAGCTTTTAACGTTTTTTGCCCTTTTGTCATAGAGAGCTTGTCACGCCCCGTTTCCGGAGACGCGACTGGGTGCTCTATCCGCACCCTTCCTAGGTCACTAGTGTGAACATCCGGGATCAACCGAAAATCCGGCGGCACCTCCCTGTATATCGGAGAGCGCCCACCTGCATCAGAAACGCAGCAACAACAACATCACACTAGCAACCTAGCAAACATAGGCCTCGGGCCTCAACCACATGCAATCCTGACCCTAGGCCTCAGGTCATCCACTACCAGCATGCACAAACTGATGGCATCACATATAAATCAACACACAGATTTATAAAACATCAAATATAACCATAAATCAACATCTACATCCACATACAAGCACCACAGTGCCAAATGGTTATATTCTCTCAACATAGATATACTACGTACACCCACATGCATAGAGTATATCTCTAGCACCCTATTCTATCCAGGGCCATCCATGTCATGACCTGCTCACCGATCCGCAGCACCAGTACCCGTACCAGTGTCTCTTGTGGAAGGAAGAAAGTAAAGGAGTGAGCTAGAAGCTCAGTAGGGTATGAAGTAAACATCAATATAAGCTGAACCAAAAGGAAGCAATGCATCAATATGTAACTACCACATGAACGTATAATCAACAAGTTCACATCAACATTTACCCGGATAACCCTTTCGGAGCATAACAACCACAATATCATTGCAACTCAATGAAATATTGCACGGGAGCAAGCTCACCACAACCAACCACTCCTAGGATCATCCGGTTGCGTGAACCTATCACGCCCGCACCCCACAAGGCAAGTCACTCTTGACCTTACCCCTAGTGCGTTATCCTACTTGGAATTCACATGACTCAGTGGTAACTCTCATCACCTCGTCATCCCCCCAAGTAGCTTTCAAGAAACCTAAAGGAGATGGAACACACACACTCGGGTCATGCAACATCAAGAATCAACAAGAATCACAATTAGGGTTCGTTTCTGATGAGTCACAAAATTTATAAAACATATGTGTTAATTGTGGATAATTATGGAAATTAATGAATTAAAATTATAGTTTTGTATATGTAAATTGTAAATGATATGTTTAAAGTGATTTGGTTATTTCATTGTATTTTCTAGGCCAAAGATAATATAAACAAGATATTTGAAGTGAAGTGAAGGATGAGAACTCTACACAAAGAAGAAACAAAGTTTGATCTTCAATTCCAAGTAGGCTCCCAAGTGATTGAAAACAAATTTGATTCTTCTTTGTGTAGAGTTCTCATCCTTCACTTCACTTCAAATATCTTGTTTATATTATCTTTGGCCTAGAAAATACAATGAAATAACCAAATCACTTTAAACATATCATTTACAATTTACATATACAAAACTATAATTTTAATTCATTAATTTCCATAATTATCCACAATTAACACATATGTTTTATAAATTTTGTGACTCATCACAACTCCCAACCAGCTTTTTGCTAGTCCCTAGCAATTCAAGCGTAAAAAGCATGTCATGATGAAATATTTAAAAAGGACACCACACAATAACAGAACCAAAAAGTAAGAGATCACAATTGCTATCCAGATTATTATAGTCACAATTTCCAACATTTGTGTGTGTGTGCACTAAGTCAAAACTTTCTTACCACAAACCATAATGTATAAACCTCGAGAAATTATCCAAGTAAAAAAAAAAACCTCAACTCCATATTCTCACGGGTTAGAAAATGATTTCAGTATATAGAATTTCTCTCATGGAGTTGGAAAATATATAAGCACTCAGAAGAACAATCAATTTAAGGACAAACAGATAAACAAACATTGATCAAAAGATAGGTATATTAGCTGTCTAGAACTTCCACCATTCTTACCAACAAACCTGCTTTGAAATTCTAAAGATCAATTTTGCTAAGAAAATAATCACTCATATAACAGAAAAGAAACTACATATCTTCTTAAGGAAGAATAAGACTTTTTTTCTTTTTTCAAATTCAGAATATCATACAATTCTCTGTTTTTCTTTTTCTTTTTCTTTTTTTTTTTTTTTCTTTTTTTTTAGAATATCATACAATACAACAACAAAGGCTCAGTAATTTACAACATTGTTTTAACAAAATTGATCTCTATCATCCTTAGCATCCTACCAGCATTCCACAAATCATGTAATGGTGTTCATAGACAGCAATTATCCATTTCCAAAGATCAATGAAAGGTCATAAGTCGTTTTCTCAGTTCTCGCCACTCATGTATAATTCACTTTGTGTTGTAGCTTGGAAATCTCTTGGTATTATGCATTATCATCCATCTTACCACACGACTTAGTATTTGTGCACAAAAGAGCTTTACAAATTGCTTTCTAACAATCCAAATAGAAAAATTGACTCAAACCAGTTGTAGCAAATCAATTTTTAGAAAATCAGCAATGTTCAATTTTTGCATATGTTACCCCCAACTAAAATGAAACATTGTCCTCAATGTAACAATACAGAACTGATTATGGAAATGCAATGCAAAAACAAAAACAGGGGTAGAAAAAAAAAATACAACCTGAGATGAAAGCGTTGTTGACAGGGTAGTAGCAGAGAATCCTTATTGTTGCACCTTATCCAGGAGGACATTCAGCATATGTTCCAGCCTGAGCTGGCCAACCTCTAATTGATGCAAACGGGCGAGTAGTTCCTGCCATTGGTGAGAGTGTGGTGGTTCAGCAGCAACAGAAGATAGAGCTGTGTTCCTTGGTGTGGCAACTGGAAGTCCTGGTGATGCTCTATGTTGGGAGGAATCCTCAGCGGGTTGTGCTAAAGCAGTTCGAGTAGTTCTCATATTGCTTGTACTTTGGCTCCATGTCCACATTTCCAGTAGTGTTACTGGATAATCTAAAGATTGCAGAGGTCCAGGAGGGCGAATACCCTTGAATTGAAGCAATCGCGTAATGAGCCTCGGAAAATATAATTTTCCAACTTTGGTAGGCCTTTGTTCCACAAAAAGTTTGGCTTTGAGCATCGAAGCCATATAAATGGTCCCTATGTCAAACCAAGTTCCCTTATACATGTAGTATAAGGTTGTTAAGAACTTGCTCCGCCGCTGCTGAGAATGGCCGATGGGGCACAGATTTTTCCGGATGGCGTCGTCCAGCAACCACATCCTTGGTGGTAAGTAAGATCGTCGTGTAGCGTTGGCATAGCGATCATACTGACCCTGACACATCTCATCAATCATCTGTTCTTTTGTTGATGTGATAGGTGCTTTAAATCCAGTGGAAGCATCATATTCAAGTGGAAAGCCAAGACAAAAACAGAGTTCCGCTGTCGTAAATCGAATTTTCACGCCAACTATGATTACCTCATATACTGTGCCCTTCTCGATCTCCGTAAGAGTGGAATAAAAAGAACGAACGATCTTTGGATAGATAGGCAAGTTAGGATCTGGATTCACAAGAAACATCAAGTTGTGCATCCTCAAAAATCGCATCGCCCACTGATTAGCCTTGGCTTGTTGAATTAGTGGATCAATCTGGCATTCCGGGATGATATCGGCTTTCTGGAAGAGATAGGTCTTCGGCTGAGAAGTAGAAGAACGAGGGCGTCTCGGCATTTTCCGATAGCTGTAGGAGGAAATGAGAAATGAGTAAAGGTAAAAACAGTAGGGAAGGCTGCAATGCACAAATAGATTTTTATTTTTTATTTTTTATTTTTTATTTTATTTTATAGGTGAAAAAGATATAAACAATTATATCACTAATTACACCAGGTAAATTCCCAGGAAAGATTGGAGGGACACAATGGTCCACTTAAATACCAAACTCCTTAGACAGAATTTTCCTAGACATGCAATTAATAGCATAATATATCATACCAACTTACCCGATCGAAATATAGATTGCAGAAGCAATCCCAAATATATATAGATACCTTTTGTTCTTTTTTTTTCTTTTTGAAAGAAAAAAAAATACATATCATGAAATTGGAATATGGGTTGCCTCCCATAAGCGCTATATTTAAAGTCTGAGCAAGACGAAATGATACCTTGTAATTACTTACCTGGGTCACAAAGAATAATAGTAGACACTGTACATCTGGAAATGGGCCATACCATCTCAAAAATAAGTTCCCTGGAAAAAAAAAGTTTAAGTAGAAAAAGCAGGTGGTTCCTGTAATGTCACATTCTCTTTCCCAAGCTCAAATGATGCATAATATGGTTTCAATCGATGCCCATTTACTTTGAAAATATTCCCCGATTGTTCATTCTTAATTGTAACTGCACCATGAAGAGAAACATGAGTAACAATAAAAGGGCCATACCATCTAGAACGTAACTTACCTGGGAATAAACGAAGGCGTGAGTTGAATAGCAAAACCTTTTGCCCAACTTGAAAAATCTTTCTCTGAATTGCGTTATCATGAAAAGCTTTAGTCTTTGCTTTATAAGTTAGTGCACTTTCATAAGCATCATTACGCAGCTCATCCAATTCACTCAATTGAAGTCTCCTAGAGTCTCCAGCTTCTTTCATGTCAAAGTTGAATTTCTTAATTGCCCAAAATGCCCTATGTTCAAGTTCAACAGGAAGGTGACATGCTTTACCATAAACCAACCGAAAAGGGGACATACCAATAGGGGTTTTGTAGGCGGTCCTGTATGCCCATAATGCATCGGGAAGTCGCATGCTCCAGTCTTTTCTTGAAGGACTCACAGTTTTCTCCAAGATTTGCTTAATTTCTCGATTACTGATTTCCACTTGTCCACTCGTTTGGGGATGATAAGGTGTCGAGACTCGATGTGTTATTCCATACCTTTTTAAAAGTGCTTCGAATGATCTATTACAAAAGTGGCTTCCTCCATCACTGATTATAGCTCTTGGTGTTCCAAACCTGGAAAAAATATACTCCTTCACAAAGCTCAAGACAACTTTGGAATCATTAGTACGGGAAGGAATTGCTTCCACCCATTTAGAGACATAGTCAACAGCAAGGAGAATATAAAGAAAACCATATGAAGATGGAAATGGTCCCATAAAATCAATGCCCCACACATCAAATATTTCAACAATAAGTATAGGTGTCAATGGCATTTGATTTTTAGAACTAATGTTACCAGTTCTTTGACATCGATCACATGTGGAACAATAAATATAAGCATCTTTAAACAATGTAGGCCAATAAAAACCACATTGTAGTACTTTAAGAGCTGTTTTCTTTGCACCAAAATGTCCACCACATGCAGATGAATGACAAAAGGCAAATATGGAGTTAAATTCAGATTCAGGAATACATCGTCTAACAACTTGATCTAAACAAAATTTCCATAAATATGGGTCATCCCAAACATAATACTTACTGGTCTTGATTAGTTTATCTTTTTGAAAACGAGTGAAGTCCTCTGGAACCAATTTTAATACTTTATAATTTATAATGTCAGCATACCATGGATCTTTTGCTTCAACAACAAAAAGTTGTTCATCTAAGAAACTCTCATCTAAAGGAAGCATATCTTCTTCTTCATTCGATCCATCCGCAAGTCTGCTCAAATGATCGGCCACCACGTTTTCGCTCCCTTTTTTGTCCTTGATTACTAGATCAAATTCTTGAAGCAACAGGATCCATCGAATTAGGCGTGGTTTAGCATCTTTCTTCTGGAGGAGATACCTAAGAGCTGCATGATCAGAAAATACAATTACTTTAGTTCCAATAAGATATGATCTAAATTTTTCCAAAGAAAAAATAACCGCCAACAACTCTTTTTCGGTGGTAGAATAATTCAACTGAGCATCATTTAGAGTTCGTGAGGCATAATAGATGACATGAGGCAAATTATTCAATCTTTGTCCAAGAACAGCTCCCAAAGCATAGTCAGAGGCGTCACACATTAATTCAAAAGGCAAATTCCAATCTGGAGGCATCAAAACAGGGGCAGATGTGAGAAGTTCTTTAAGCTTGTGAAATGCATTCATGCATTCTTCATTGAAATCAAAATCCACATCTTTTCCTAGCAAATGACATAGTGGTCGTGAAATTTTTGAAAAGTCTTTAATAAAGCGCCGATAAAATCCTGCATGCCCTAGAAAAGATCGGATTTCTCTAACAGTTTTGGGAGGTTGTAAACCCTTCACAATATCAACCTTTGCTTTGTCCACCTCAATTCCCCTACAAGAAATAATATGACCCAAAACAATACCTTGTTGTACCATGAAGTGACACTTCTCCCAGTTAAGAACTAAGTTGCAATCCTGACACCTTTTCAACACTAACGAAAGATTGTGGAGGCATATATCAAAAGAATCACCAAAAACAGAAAAATCATCCATAAATACCTCAATTATTTCTTCCACCATGTCAGAAAAGATAGACATCATACATCTTTGGAACGTAGCAGGTGCATTACATAAACCAAAAGGCATACGCCTGTAAGCAAACGTACCAAACGGACATGTGAAAGTGGTCTTTTCTTGATCCTCAGGGGCTATGGCAATTTGATTGTAGCCAGAGTATCCGTCTAAGAAACAATAGTGGCTATGACCTGCAAGACGCTCAAGCATTTGATCTTATGGTAATTTCTTGAACCTGTTCATGAGTGTTAGGATTAACAACAACTTGACTAGGTAACTTACCAGGTTCTCTGTGATTTATGGCAGTAGCAATCTGTCCCAATTGAAGTTCCAGATTGGCTATAGATTTGTTAGTTTTCTGCATGAAACTGTGAGTGTTTTGAGCCATAGAATGCACGAGGTCTTCAAGAGATTTTCTTTGAACGGCAGGTTGACTCTGATAAGATGAAGAAGCTGGAAAATTTGGAGCCTGATCTTGTTGTATATTTGGATTGTTGCTCCACCTAAAGTTAGGGTGATTTCGAAATCCTGGATTATAAGTATTGGAAAAGGGATCATTCCTAGGCCTCTGATTAGGTTGGTATGTCCCTAACACATTAGCTTGCTCTTGATCTTGCAAACTGGGACATGCTTCACTTGAATGATCTGACAAGGTGCAAATCGCACAGACCTTGGTAGGTTGGTGCATCATCTGTGACACAAGATTAGTCAAGTGAACAATTTGATTTTCAACATTAGATGTACTAACCTCATACATCCCAGCTTTCTTTGGTGGTGGCCTTCGGTAATTGAATTGTTGAGAATTAGCAGCAATATTCTCAAACATCTCTTTAGCTTGTTCTGCATTTTTATTCATTAGTCCACCTCCAGATGCTGCATCTACCATCATTCGATCAGAATCCAAAAGGCCTTCGTAAAAATATTGCATGAGAAGCCATTCTTGGATGTTGTGGTGAGGGCAAGAGTTTAGCAATTGCTTGAATCTCTCCCAATATTCATGAAAAACTTCCCCCTCATATTGCTGAATGCTCACAATATTCTTTCGAATTTCATTGGTTCTCTTAGCTGGAAAGAAATTTTGTAGGAACCGGGAAGCCAAATCTATCCATGTTGTGATTGAAGCTGGCTGTAAAGAATGGAGCCACTCCTTGGCTTTTTCTTTCAATGAAAATGGAAAGAGTCGCATCCTTATTTCTTCATCGTTCATGCCCTCTATTTTCATAGTTGAACATACCTCAAAAAATTCTTTAATATGCATATGTGGATCATCTCCGGGTTGTCCAAGGAATTTAGGCAGCAAGTGAATCATACCAGATCTCAATTCAAAGTTTGCAATGGTTGTTTGAGGGTAGACGATGCACGAAGGCTGATTTGTGGCCTGAGGTACTGCAAAATCCTTCAAAGGACGTGCCATGTTGTTAATAGCTACTGGTTGTATAGCAACTTCTCGTTCAACCCTTTGTTCTTCTTCTTGGCGTTCTGCCATTTTGGGTTGTTCTTGAAATATTTGTTGTCGAAGATGAAGAGTTCTTTCAAGCTCAAGATCAATAGGAAGAAGCTTTGGTTTCAATGAACGCCGTCCTTGCATACACAAAGAAGTACCTACAGAAAATATGAATAATCAAAAACTAAGTAATATTAATAGAAAATAAAATATATACACAACCGGAGAAAATACAGCCTCCCCGGCAACGGCGCCAAAAACTTGTTCTCTGAATTAACAATCTAAATTTAGATGCTAATTCAATAACTTAAAAACCTTGCAAGCGCACAAATCATATAAACAATATAGTATGTAAGCAAGGGTCGAACCCACAGAGGTTGTTTCTTATAGGTTGCTTAACTAATATTTTCTAACTAATAATTACTTATTCAACACAAAATCTAAATTCGTAAAGACTTAAGTACACACGCCAACACAAGGGGGGGGGGTAAGTTTGAAACTGATTTAATAATAGAAATAAAATAAAGCAGTAAATGAAAAGGCAAGTAAAACTTTGCAACTAAAATATAATAACAATTGTTTTGGATGAAGACTAAGTAGAACAATAGTTAGAACTCACTATCCACCACTAGACAGTTAATCAAACCATAAACAGTAATATACTAACAATTTCTTAACAAGCTTATGGTGAAAACATTCACAACAAGATCATGGCATTTGACTCAAGTTGTATGATTCTCTCTTAAGTTCATGTAAGGTGTATGGTATCTACATCAATACGTGTACTCTTAATTGAAATCTAACATGGTATTTGCTTCAATTAACAATCAAGAGTCCAATAAGATTTAAGAAAATATGAATGCCACAAGAACTCTAATACATGGTATTTGCAATTAGATATTCCTGAATTGATTTCCCATAATTCATTCTTAAGCAAATTATGTGTTGCAAATAAAAACATAATCAATATGGCAATTGAGTTATGTTCTACAACTGAATAATCCCAATACATGTCCCTAAGTTAGCTACTCAAAGAAACAAAGTATCAAAATTCACATAACATAGAGAAACCAAAATCACCAAACTTGTAGAAATTGAAAATACACACTTCTTATAGTATTGACAACATGTTTAGGGCTTCAAGATTAAGCCCTAACTAATAGAGATTTAGTTACACATACCTTAATATAACTCACAATTCATATCACAAATTCTAAGAAGAAAGTGTGCTAGAATTGGAAAAGAGAAGAAATAGATAACACACTTATCTCACAAATTCTAGAAAGAAAGAATGAGATAATATTACAATACCACAATACAAATAATTCACCTCTCAAATTCTCTCTTACTTGGTAGTCTATCTCTCTTCATCCCACTCCCTATATATAGAACTTTGAAGTTCAAACAAGTGGCTTCAAGAAGTTGAAGAAAATAATGTCTAAAGATAGTAAATACTAAAAATAGTAAAAAAAACAAACAAGTGGCTGCAAGACGCTCAAGCATTTGATCAATAAATGGTAATGGAAAATGATCCTTACGTGTTGTAGTGTTGAGCTTTCTGTAGTCAATGCAAACTCTCCACCCTGTTTGAACTCTTTGCGCCACCAACTCCTTGTCTTCATTTTTTACAACAGTGATGCCAGATTTCTTGGGAACAACTTGAATAGGGCTTACCCACTTACTATCTGAAATTGGATAAATAATTCCTACATCCAGAAGTTTGATCTTCAATATGGGAAATCAATTCAGGAATATCTAATTGCAAATACCATGTATTAGAGTTCTTGTGGCATTCATATTTTCTTAAATCTTATTGGACTCTTGATTGTTAATTGAAGCAAATACCATGTTAGATTTCAATTAAGAGTACACGTATTGATGTAGATACCATACACCTTACATGAACTTAAGAGAGAATCATACAACTTGAGTCAAATGCCATGATCTTGTTGTGAATGTTTTCACCATAAGCTTGTTAAGAAATTGTTAGTATATTACTGTTTATGGTTTGATTAACTGTCTAGTGGTGGATAGTGAGTTCTAACTATTGTTCTACTTAGTCTTCATCCAAAACAATTGTTATTATATTTTAGTTGCAAAGTTTTACTTGCCTTTTCATTTACTGCTTTATTTTATTTCTATTATTAAATCAGTTTCAAACTTACCCACCCCCCTTGTGTTGGCGTGTGTACTTAAGTCTTTACGAATTTAGATTTTGTGTTGAATAAGTAATTATTAGTTAGAAAATATTAGTTAAGCAACCTATAAGAAACAACCTCTGTGGGTTCGACCCTTGCTTACATACTATATTGTTTATATGATTTGTGCGCTTGCAAGGTTTTTAAGTTATTGAATTAGCATCTAAATTTAGATTGTTAATTCAGAGACCAAGTTTTTGGCGCCGTTGCCGGGGAGGCTGTATTTTCTCCGGTTGTGTATATATTTTATTTTCTATTAATATTACTTAGTTTTTGATTATTCATATTTTCTGTAGGTACTTCTTTGTGTATGCAAGGACGGCGTTCATTGAAACCAAAGCTTCTTCCTATTGATCTTGAGCTTGAAAGAACTCTTCATCTTCGACAACAAATATTTCAAGAACAACCCAAAATGGCAGAACGCCAAGAAGAAGAACAAAGGGTTGAACGAGAAGTTGCTATACAACCAGTAGCTATTAACAACATGGCACGTCCTTTGAAGGATTTTGCAGTACCTCAGGCCACAAATCAGCCTTCGTGCATCGTCTACCCTCAAACAACCATTGCAAACTTTGAATTGAGATCTGGTATGATTCACTTGCTGCCTAAATTCCTTGGACAACCCGGAGATGATCCACATATGCATATTAAAGAATTTTTTGAGGTATGTTCAACTATGAAAATAGAGGGCATGAACGATGAAGAAATAAGGATGCGACTCTTTCCATTTTCATTGAAAGAAAAAGCCAAGGAGTGGCTCCATTCTTTACAGCCAGCTTCAATCACAACATGGATAGATTTGGCTTCCCGGTTCCTACAAAATTTCTTTCCAGCTAAGAGAACCAATGAAATTCGAAAGAATATTGTGAGCATTCAGCAATATGAGGGGGAAGTTTTTCATGAATATTGGGAGAGATTCAAGCAATTGCTAAACTCTTGCCCTCACCACAACATCCAAGAATGGCTTCTCATGCAATATTTTTACGAAGGCCTTTTGGATTCTGATCGAATGATGGTAGATGCAGCATCTGGAGGTGGACTAATGAATAAAAATGCAGAACAAGCTAAAGAGATGTTTGAGAATATTCCTGCTAATTCTCAACAATTCAATTACCGAAGGCCACCACCAAAGAAAGCTGGGATGTATGAGGTTAGTACATCTAATGTTGAAAATCAAATTGTTCACTTGACTAATCTTGTGTCACAGATGATGCACCAACCTACCAAGGTCTGTGCGATTTGCACCTTGTCAGATCATTCAAGTGAAGCATGTCCCAGTTTGCAAGATCAAGAGCAAGCTAATGTGTTAGGGACATACCAACCTAATCAGAGGCCTAGGAATGATCCCTTTTCCAATACTTATAATCCAGGATTTCGAAATCACCCTAACTTTAGGTGGAGCAACAATCCAAATATACAACAAGATCAGGCTCCAAATTTTCCAGCTTCTTCATCTTATCAGAGTCAACCTGCCGTTCAAAGAAAATCTCTTGAAGACCTCGTGCATTCTATGGCTCAAAACACTCACAGTTTCATGCAGAAAACTAACAAATCTATAGCCAATCTGGAACTTCAATTGGGACAGATTGCTACTGCCATAAATCACAGAGAACCTGGTAAGTTACCTAGTCAAGTTGTTGTTAATCCTAACACTCATGAACAGGTTCAAGAAATTACCATAAGATCAAATGCTTGAGCGTCTTGCAGGTCATAGCCACTATTGTTTCTTAGACGGATACTCTGGCTACAATCAAATTGCCATAGCCCCTGAGGATCAAGAAAAGACCACTTTCACATGTCCGTTTGGTACGTTTGCTTACAGGCGTATGCCTTTTGGTTTATGTAATGCACCTGCTACGTTCCAAAGATGTATGATGTCTATCTTTTCTGACATGGTGGAAGAAATAATTGAGGTATTTATGGATGATTTTTCTGTTTTTGGTGATTCTTTTGATATATGCCTCCACAATCTTTCGTTAGTGTTGAAAAGGTGTCAGGATTGCAACTTAGTTCTTAACTGGGAGAAGTGTCACTTCATGGTACAACAAGGTATTGTTTTGGGTCATATTATTTCTTGTAGGGGAATTGAGGTGGACAAAGCAAAGGTTGATATTGTGAAGGGTTTACAACCTCCCAAAACTGTTAGAGAAATCCGATCTTTTCTAGGGCATGCAGGATTTTATCGGCGCTTTATTAAAGACTTTTCAAAAATTTCACGACCACTATGTCATTTGCTAGGAAAAGATGTGGATTTTGATTTCAATGAAGAATGCATGAATGCATTTCACAAGCTTAAAGAACTTCTCACATCTGCCCCTGTTTTGATGCCTCCAGATTGGAATTTGCCTTTTGAATTAATGTGTGACGCCTCTGACTATGCTTTGGGAGCTGTTCTTGGACAAAGATTGAATAATTTGCCTCATGTCATCTATTATGCCTCAAGAACTCTAAATGATGCTCAGTTGAATTATTCTACCACCGAAAAAGAGTTGTTGGCGGTTATTTTTTCTTTGGAAAAATTTTGATCATATCTTATTGGAACTAAAGTAATTGTATTTTCTGATCATGCAGCTCTTAGGTATCTCCTCCAGAAGAAAGATGCTAAACCACGCCTAATTCGATGGATCCTGTTGCTTCAAGAATTTGATCTAGTAATCAAGGACAAAAAAGGGAGCGAAAACGTGGTGGCCGATCATTTGAGTAGACTTGCGGATGGATCGAATGAAGAAGAAGATATGCTTCCTTTAGATGAGAGTTTCCCAGATGAACAACTTTTTGTTGTTGAAGCAAAAGATCCATGGTATGCTGACATTATAAATTATAAAGTATTAAAATTGGTTCCAGAGGACTTCACTCGTTTTCAAAAAGATAAACTAATCAAGACCAGTAAGTATTATGTTTGGGATGACCCATATTTATGGAAATTTTGTTTAGATCAAGTTGTTAGACGATGTATTCCTGAATCTGAATTTAACTCCATATTTGCCTTTTGTCATTCATCTGCATGTGGTGGACATTTTGGTGCAAAGAAAACAGCTCTTAAAGTACTACAATGTGGTTTTTATTGGCCTACATTGTTTAAAGATGCTTATATTTATTGTTCCACATGTGATCGATGTCAAAGAACTGGTAACATTAGTTCTAAAAATCAAATGCCATTGACACCTATACTTATTGTTGAAATATTTGATGTGTGGGGCATTGATTTTATGGGACCATTTCCATCTTCATATGGTTTTCTTTATATTCTCCTTGCTGTTGACTATGTCTCTAAATGGGTGGAAGCAATTCCTTCCCGTACTAATGATTCCAAAGTTGTCTTGAGCTTTGTGAAGGAGTATATTTTTTCCAGGTTTGGAACACCAAGAGCTATAATCAGTGATGGAGGAAGCCACTTTTGTAATAGATCATTCGAGGCACTTTTAAAAAGGTATGGAATAACACATCGAGTCTCGACACCTTATCATCCCCAAACGAGTGGACAAGTGGAAATCAGTAATCGAGAAATTAAGCAAATCTTGGAGAAAACTGTGAGTCCTTCAAGAAAAGACTGGAGCATGCGACTTCCCGATGCATTATGGGCATACAGGACCGCCTACAAAACCCCTATTGGTATGTCCCCTTTTCGGTTGGTTTATGGTAAAGCATGTCACCTTCCTGTTGAACTTGAACATAGGGCATTTTGGGCAATTAAGAAATTCAACTTTGACATGAAAGAAGCTGGAGACTCTAGGAGACTTCAATTGAGTGAATTGGATGAGCTGCGTAATGATGCTTATGAAAGTGCACTAACTTATAAAGCAAAGACTAAAGCTTTTCATGATAACGCAATTCAGAGAAAGATTTTTCAAGTTGGGCAAAAGGTTTTGCTATTAAACTCACGCCTTCGTTTATTCCCAGGTAAGTTACGTTCTAGATGGTATGGCCCTTTTATTGTTACTCATGTTTCTCTTCATGGTGCAGTTACAATTAAGAATGAACAATCGGGGAATATTTTCAAAGTAAATGGGCATCGATTGAAACCATATTATGCATCATTTGAGCTTGGGAAAGAGAATGTGACATTACAGGAACCACCTGCTTTTTCTACTTAAACTTTTTTTTTCCAGGGAACTTATTTTTGAGATGGTATGGCCCATTTCCAGATGTACAGTGTCTACTATTATTCTTTGTGACCCAGGTAAGTAATTACAAGCTATCGGAAAATGCCGAGACGCCCTCGTTCTTCTACTTCCCAGCCGAAGAACTATCTCTTCCAGAAAGCCGATATCATTCCGGAATGCAAGATTGATCCACTAATTCAACAAGCCAAGGCTAATCAGTGGGCGATGCGATTTTTGAGAACTCACAACTTGTTGTTTCTTGTGAATCCAGATCCTAACTTGTCTGTCTATCCAACGATCGTTCGTTCATTTTATTCCACTCTTACGGAGATCGAGAAGGGCACAGTATATGAGGTAATCATAGTTGGCGTGAAAGTTCGATTTACGACAGCGGAACTCTGTTTTTGTCTTGGTTTTCCACTTGAATATGATGATTCCACTGGATTTAAAGCTCCTATCACAGCAAGCAAAGAACAGATGATTAATGAGATGTGTCAGGGTCAGTACGATCGATATGCCAACGCTACACGACGATCTTACTTACCACCAAGGATGTGGTTGCTGGACGACGCCATCCGGAAAAATCTGTGCCCCATCGGCCATTCTCAGCAGCGGCGGAGCAAGTTCTTAACAACCTTATACTACATGTATAAGGGAACTTGGTTTGACATAGGGACCATTTATATGGCTTCGATGCTCAAAGCCAAACTTTTTGTGGAACAAAGGCCTACCAAAGTTGGAAAATTATATTTTCCGAGGCTCATTACGCGATTGCTTCAATTCAAGGGTATTCGCCCTCCTGGACCTCTGCAATCTTTAGATTATCCAGTAACACTACTGGAAATGTGGACATGGAGCCAAAGTACAAGCAATATGAGAACTACTCAAACTGCTTTAGCACAACCCGCTGAGGATTCCTCCCAACATAGAGCATCACCAGGACTTCCAGTTGCCACACCAAGGAACACAGCTCTATCTTCTGTTGCTGCTGAACCACCACACTCTCACCAATGGCAGGAACTACTCGCCCGTTTGCATCAATTAGAGGTTGGCCAGCTCAGGCTGGAACATATGCTGAATGTCCTCCTGGATAAGGTGTAACAATAAGGATTCTCTGCTACTACCCTGTCAACAACGCTTTCATCTCAGGTTGTATTTTTTTTTCTACCCGTGTTTTTGTTTTTGCATTGCATTTCCATAATCAGTTCTGTATTGTTACATTGAGGACAATGTTTCATTTTAGTTGGGGGTAACATATGCAAAAATTGAACATTGCTGATTTTCTAAAAATTGATTTGCTACAACTGGTTTGAGTCAATTTTTCTATTTGGATTGTTAGAAAGCAATTTCTAAAGCTCTTTTGTGCACAAATACTAAGTCGTGTGGTAAGATGGATGATAATGCATAATACCAAGAGATTTCCAAGCTACAACACAAAGTGAATTATACATGAGTGGCGAGAACTGAGAAAACGACTTATGACCTTTCATTGATCTTTGGAAATGGATAATTGCTGTCTATGAACACCATTACATGATTTGTGGAATGCTGGTAGGATGCTAAGGATGATAGAGATCAATTTTGTTAAAACAATGTTGTAAATTACTGAGCCTTTGTTGTTGTATTGTATGATATTCTAAAAAAAAAGAAAAAAAAAAAAAGAAAAAAGAAAAAGAAAAACAGAGAATTGTATGATATTCTGAATTTGAAAAAAGAAAAAAAGTCTTATTCTTCCTTAAGAAGATATGTAGTTTCTTTTCTGTTATATGAGTGATTATTTTCTTAGCAAAATTGATCTTTAGAATTTCAAAGCAGGTTTGTTGGTAAGAATGGTGGAAGTTCTAGACAGCTAATATACCTATCTTTTGATCAATGTTTGTTTATCTGTTTGTCCTTAAATTGATTATTCTTCTGAGTGCTTATATATTTTCCAACTCCATGAGAGAAATTCTATATACTGAAATCATTTTCTAACCCGTGAGAATATGGAGTTGAGGTTTTTTTTTTACTTGGATAATTTCTCGAGGTTTATACATTATGGTTTGTGGTAAGAAAGTTTTGACTTAGTGCACACACACACAAATGTTGGAAATTGTGACTATAATAATCTGGATAGCAATTGTGATCTCTTACTTTTTGGTTCTGTTATTGTGTGGTGTCCTTTTTAAATATTTCATCATGACATGCTTTTTACGCTTGAATTACTAGGGACTAGCAAAAAGCTGGTTGGGAGTTGTGATGAGTCACAAAATTTATAAAACATGTGTTAATTGTGGATAATTATGGAAATTAATGAATTAAAATTATAGTTTTGTATATGTAAATTGTAAATGATATGTTTAAAGTGATTTGGTTATATCATTGTATTTTCTAGGCCAAAGATAATATAAACAAGATATTTGAAGTGAAGTGAAGGATGAGAACTCTACACAAAGAAGAATCAAATTTGTTTTCAATCACTTGGGAGCCTACTTGGAATTGAAGATCAAACTTTGTTTTTTTTACTATTTTTAGTATTTACTATCTTTAGTATTTACTATCTTTAGACATTATTTTCTTCAACTTCTTGAAGCCACTTGTTTGAACTTCAAAGTTCTATATATAGGGAGTGGGATGAAGAGAGATAGACTACCAAGTAAGAGAGAATTTGAGAGGTGAATTATTTGTATTGTGGTATTGTAATATTATCTCATTCATTCTTTCTAGAATTTGTGAGATAAGTGTGTTATCTATTTCTTCTCTTTTCCAATTCTAGCACACTTTCTTCTTAGAATTTGTGATATGAATTGTGAGTTATATTAAGGTATGTGTAACTAAATCTCTATTAGTTAGGACTTAATCTTGAAGCCCTAAACATGTTGTCAATACTATAAGAAGTGTGTATTTTCAATTTCTACAAGTTTGGTGATTTTGGTTTCTCTATGTTATGTGAATTTTGATACTTTGTTTCTTTGAGTAGCTAACTTAGGGACATGTATTGGGATTATTCAGTTGTAGAACATAACTCAATTGCCATATTGATTATGTTTTTATTTGCAACACATAATTTGGTTAAGAATGAATTATGGGAAATCAATTCAGGAATATCTAATTGCAAATACCATGTATTGGAGTTCTTGTGGCATTCATATTTTCTTAAATCTTATTGGACTCTTGATTGTTAATTGAAGCAAATACCATGTTAGATTTCAATTAAGAGTACACGTATTGATGTAGATACCATACACCTTACATGAACTTAAGAGAGAATCATACAACTTGAGTCAAATGCCATGATCTTGTTGTGAATGTTTTCACCATAAGCTTGTTAAGAAATTGTTAGTATATTACTGTTTATGGTTTGATTAACTGTCTAGTGGATTTCACTATTGTTCTACTTAGTCTTCATCCAAAACAATTGTTATTATATTTTAGTTGCAAAGTTTTACTTGCCTTTTCATTTACTGCTTTATTTTATTTCTATTATTAAATCAGTTTCAAACTTACCCCCCCCCCCCTTGTGTTAGCGTGTGTACTTAAGTCTTTACGAATTTAGATTTTGTGTTGAATAAGTAATTATTAGTTAGAAAATATTAGTTAAGCAACCTATAAGAAACAACCTCTGTGGGTTCGACCCTTGCTTACATACTATATTGTTTATATGATTTGTGCGCTTGCAAGGTTTTTAAGTTATTGAATTAGAATCTAAATTTAGATTGTTAATTCAGAGAACAGTTTCCCCTTAGGAGCAATTAAGGCGGAACCACAAATGGAACGACCAATGAGGAATCGAAAAGCTCTTTACATATCGAAAATGAACGATAGAAAGTATGGTTGAAATCCCCCACCTCGTGTCGAGTAAATTACCACAATTTCCCAAATTCCGTTCCTAGGGTTCCGGTTTGCCCAAACCTACAATGTGGTGTAACCGAACCCTCACATGCATCAATATATCAACCACAACTCATATAAACATCAATTAAAATCAATAAATTCGAAATCACTTACTTCTCTCTCTAGAAATTTCTTCCAAAAATCCTCCAACTCACTCCAAGCTCAACTCAACTCCAAAACACAAACCAATCTACATAAACATCCAAAATCAACCTATAAACAATATATCTAAAGCATAGCACTCAACTCTTCAAGAATCTAGCAAATCTAGAAAAACCTAGAATTTACAAAAACTATGAAAAACTTACCAAATCACTTGAATCAACCTTGAATCTTCCTTACTTAGCTTCAATGGTCATCAATCTTCAATCCCCAAGCCAAAATCTTGCTAAAATCACTTTCTCTCTCTTCTTCTCTCTCTCTTTCTCTCTCTACTCGGGAGCTTCTCCAAGAAAATATGAAGAAATGTCTAAAAATTGGCTTAAAAACTGATTTCTCTAAAAATGAATCTGCCCCAGTTCCTTCACAAACCGTCCGGACGGTTCCTGTTTTCCAGAAACCCAGTTTTTCTCACATTTATTTTTCGGCTCGGTTCAAGCTTCGATTTGATATATTACAGGCCCGAAACGGACATGTATACTAAAAGTTATGCCCCATTTACCGAACCAAGCTCCAAAACTATTTTTCTATGATTCCGTACCTCACGGATCATCCGTATTTCGACTCAAAACTAAAATTTTTGGGTCGGGGTTTCACATCCTCCCCCCCTTAATAAAATTTCGTCCCGAAATTTAACTACACGCACGTACCTGAATCTCCGAACAACTCCGGGTACCTTTCCTTCATTCGAGACTCCAACTCCCAAGTTGCTTCTTCAACTCCGTGGTACATCCACATCACTTTTACCAATGGAATCACACTCGACCTCGTGACCTTGTTCTGTCGGTCTAGAATCTTCACCGGGTGATAAGTGTAGCTCCCATCTTCCTCAACTTCCAACGTAGTCCAATCTATCACATGCGACGGATCCGGCTCATATTTCCGAAGCATAGATACATGGAATGCATTGTGAACCTTCTCAAGCTTCGGTGGAAGCGCCAAATGGTATGCCACCGGTCCAACTGTCTCCAAAATCTCAAATGGCCCCACAAACCTCGGTGCCAACTTCCCATGCTTGCTATATCTCTGAATTCCCCATCTTGGACTAACCTTCAAGAAAACCTTATAGCCTACAGCGAACTCCAAAGGTCTCCTCCTCCGGTCAGCATAAGACTTATGTCGGCTCTGTGCTGTGATCAACCGCTTCCGTATTTCATCAACTCTCTCTCGTGCTTCTTTGACCATCTCCGGTCCTGACACAACTTTCTCACCAACCTCTGCCCAACACAAAGGCGACCTACAAGGCCTCCCGTAGAGCGTCTCGTAAGGTGCCATTCCGATACTACTTTGGAAAGAGTTGTTATACACAAACTCCGCCAAATGTAAGTACCGATCCCAACTTCCTCCAAAATCAACTACACATGCCCGTAGCATGTCCTCCAAAATCTGTATGGTTCTCTCACTCTGTCCATCACTCTGAGGATGATATGCTGTAGAGAAATCCAACTTCGTTCCCAATGCCTCCTGTAAACTACTCCAGAATCTACCTGTGAACCTCGGGTCTCGGTCCGACACAATAGATAATGGAATTCCGTGAAGTCTCACAATCTCCTTGACATACAGAGTACTCAAGGTCTCCAATGAATCCGTCTTGTTCATGGGTAAGAAGTGTGCAGACTTAGTTAATCTGTCCACTATCACCCAAACCGCATCATGCCTCCTCTGAGTCATTGGCAATGCCGTCACAAAGTCCATTGTGATCTTCTCCCACTTCCATTCCGATACTGGTAATGGTTGCAACAATCCAGCTGGTCTCTGATGTTCTGCCTTCACTTGTTGGCAAGTAAGACACTTCGTCACAAATCTAGCAACATCGGCTTTCATGCCCTTCCACCAGAAACTCTGCTTCAAGTCTCGGTACATCTTCGTACCCCCGGGATGCATAGCAAACCAAGAATGATGTGCTTCCCTTAGAATCTCCTGTCTCAACTCATCATCTTCGGGAACCACTAACCTTCCCGCATATCGTACTCCACCATCATTCCCTCGAACCCATCCAAGACTCTTATCAATCACATCAAAGGTATGATCTCCGTTTTGTGCATCTATAACCTTCTGAACCATCATAGGTCTCGAAGTCATAGAACACAAATGCACCTTTTCCTCTTGACTCCTCAACTGCAATCCAAACTCATTGATTGTCTCCACAATTTTCCACTCATGCATGAATAGGCTAGCAACTCTCTGCTTCCTACTCAATGCATCCGCAACCACATTTGCTTTACCAGGATGGTATTGCAAATTAAAATCAAAATCCTCTAAGTACTCCATCCACCGCCTTTGCCGTAAGTTCAACTCATTTTGGGTGAATAGGTACTTAAGGCTTTTGTGATCCGAGAACACCTCAAACGTCTCTCCGTAGAGATAGTACCTCCATTGCTTAAGAGCAAATACTACTGCCGCCAACTCCAGATCATGCACTGGATAGTTCCTCTCATGTGTCTTCAGCAACCTCGAACCATACTCTATCTCTCGGCCCTGCTGCATCAACACACAACCCAACCCAACTCCAGATGCATCACAATACACCTGATAGCCAACATTCCTCTCCGGAACTACTAACACTGGAGGTGTTGTCAACCTCTTCTTCAACTCTTCAAATGCGACCTCACACTCGTCTGTCCACACAAACGGCGTACCCTTCTTCGTGAGCTGCGTCATCGGCGAAGCAACTCTTGAGAAGTCCTCAATAAACCTCCGGTAGTATCCTGCCAATCCTAGGAAACTCCGGATCTCAGTCACATTCTTCGGCCTCTCCCAATTCAAAACTGACTCAACTTTGGAGTAGTCAACCGCTATGCCTTCTTGAGCGATACATGGCCTAGGAACTTCACTTTCGTAGCCCAAAATTCACACTTACTCAATTTAGCATACAGTTGATTCTCCCTCAACGTCTGTAACACTACCCTCAAGTGTTCCTCATGCTCTTCCTCCGTAGGAGAATAAATCAATATATCATCAATAAACACCCCTACAAACTTGTCCAAAAACGGTCGAAGAACCCTTTGCATTAGGTCCATGAATACCGCCAGGGCATTTGTCAACCCAAACGGCATCACAAGGAACTCATAATGTCCATAACGAGTTCTAAACGCTGTTTTCTGGATATCCTCATCCTTAATCCTCAACTGATGATAACCCGACCTCAAGTCAATCTTAGAGAAATGCCTAGCACCTCTCAATTGGTCAAACAAGTCATTGATCCTAGGCAATGGATACTTATTCCTCACTGTAACCTTATTCAACTGCCTATAATCAATACACATCCTCAAACTTCAATCTTTCTTCTTGACGAACAACACCGGTGCTCCCCACGGGGACACACTCAGTCTAATGAACCCCAAGTCTAGCAACTCTTCTAACTGAGTACTCAACTCCTTCAACTCTGCTGGAGCCATCCGATACGGCGGAATCGAAATTGGTTTGACGTTCGGATGCAACTCAATAGCAAACTCCTCCACTATCAATATCGGTGTAGCTACATCGCCCTTAGGCGCCGAAGTCACTAAACTCGCAACTCTACAATCTTGGTACGAAGGATTATCCATGAAATGTGGGCATGGAATCCCCTTCGATCCCCTCAACTGAATCACTCCTCCCTCGGGTACTCTAAGAGTAATCTTCCTCTCCCAGAAATCAAGCAACCCTTGGTGCTTCGTCAACCAATCAACTCCAAGAATCACATCAAAATCCTGGAAATCTAATACATACAAGTCGGCTTTCAGAGATATTTCTCCAAACCGACACTCACAACCGAACACTACCCCCTCCAATGTGGTAAAGTATCCGAATGGTGAGGATACCGTGAACATTCGTCTTATTGGCGAAATCTCTACCTCTAGTGTGTGTGCTAACGAACTAGTAATGAAAGATGAGGTAGCCCCCGAGTCAAACAAAACTCTTGCCCAACAATTAGAAATCAAAAAGGTACCTACAATGAAGTTTGGATGCTTCTGTGCCTCCTGATGACCCAATGCATAGACACGCCCCTCTACCAGTGCATTCTGCTGCTGCTGTGGCTGACGAGTCCCACCCCGCCCCCTTCCTCCCATTGGAACATTGGAAGGAAGAGCCGGAGGCAGTACTCCCGGTGTGCTCTGCTGCTGGGCTCTCTGGTTGCCCTCTGGACACTCGCTCTTTCTATGACCCAACTTGCCACACCCAAAGCACTTAAACCCAGAAAGCTTGCACTCACTTGCCTTGTGCCCCTCTTTCCCACACTTGAAGCATGTCATCTTACCCCATGGTAGCCTAGGACCCTTGCCTCGGTCCCCTCTCTGTTGACGAAAATCTGTTCTCGGTTTCTTGTGGCTACTACCACCACCACTACTACCCTCACTCACTGGACGCTTCCTCTGAGCTTCACTTTTCTCACTCAACTCAAAATCAAGAGCCATCTCCACTGTGTCCTAATATGACACCACCCTAGTGGCCATCACCATTCTACCAAGACTGGGAAGCAACCCATCTCGGTACCTCACTGCCTTCTTCACATCTGTGGGAGCAAACTCCTTCCCATACCGGTATAACTCCTCAAACTGCTTGGTGTACTGAGACACCGTCATCTCTGATGTCTGCAACAAATCTAGAAATTGTTTGGCCTTCTCCGTTTGCAGAGGCATTGGCACAAACTTCTGCATAAACAACTGCTCAAACGAAGTCCAAGTCAGCTCATTCCGTCTCTGGCCCATGGACATCCACCATTCATAGGCCGCACCACTCAAGTAATAAAACACAAACTTCACCCGTCTCTCATCGAGTATCTCAAGAGTGTCCATTCTCATACTCAGCTGGTTGAACCACTCCTCCGCCCCCACACCCATTCCATCTCCAGAAAATGTTGGAGGAGTAGTCCTCCTCAATTGGTCCACCTCATACATCCCTCTCCCAGCTCTAGGTACTGCTGCTACCTCAGTTGTAGCCTTTGGTACAACTCCCTCAGCACGAGTGCCAGTAGCACCCATCGCCTGAGCCACTGCCTGAGCTATGATCTGCGCCTGTGTCTGCACCATACTCATCATAAAACTAGTAAGACTCTCCATCGTCACTGGTTGCCCCCCTGTAGTAACAGGAGCAACCTGCACCTCAGGTGGTGCCTGCTGATCATCACTCTCCATCGGTAGTCCCTCTTGAACTATCTCTTCCTCTCTCAACTCCGGATCCACATTCGGAACCGAATCCTCAATGCTAGGAGTGCCTCTTGTGACACGTTCCACCCCAACACTACGGCCTCTACCTCGGCCCCTACCAACTCCCCGTCGGCCTCTGCCACGAGGTACTACAGTCCTACTCTCGGACCTGGTAGTTCTACGGGTATTCATCTGCATGGCAAACAGACAATACCATTTAACCCACTACTCAAACGAGGATTTAAGGGAAAAAGAAAACATACCGGATCAGTAGCAGTCGTGACATGGCCTGGATATACAACTCTACAACTAGGACCCAACACTCAGATCCTATAAAGAGTCGTAAACCTGGCTCCGATACCAAATTGTCACGCCCTGTTTCCAGAGACGCGACTGGGTGCTCTCTCCGCACCCTTCCTAGGTCACTAGTGTGAACATCCGGGATCAACCGAAAATCCGGCGGCACCTCCCCGTATATCGGAGAGCGCCCACCTGCATCAGAAACGCAGCAACAACAACATCACACTAGCAACCTAGCAAACATAGGCCTCGGGCCTCAACCACATGCAATCCTGACCCTAGGCCTCAGGCCATCCACTACCAGCATGCACAAACTGATGGCATCACATATAAATCAACACACAGATTTATAAAACATCAAATATAACCATAAATCAACATCTACATCCACATACAAGCACCACAGTGCCAAATGGTTATATTCTCTCAACATAGATATACTACGTACACCCACATGCATAGAGTATATCTCTAGCACCCTATTCTATCCAGGGCCATCCATGTCATGACCTGTTCACCGATCCGCAGCACCAGTACCCGTACCAGTGTCTCCTGTGGAAGGAAGAAAGTAAAGGAGTGAGCTAGAAGCTCAGTAGGGTATGAAGTAAACATCAATATAAGCTGAACCAAAAGGAAGCAATGCATCAATATGTAACTACCACATGAACGTATAATCAACAAGTTCACATCAACATTTACCCGGATAACCCTTTCGGAGCATAACAACCACAATATCATTGCAACTCAATGAAATATTGCACGGGAGCAAGCTCACCACAACCAACCACTCCTAGGATCATCCGGTTGCGTGAACCTATCACGCCCGCACCCCACAAGGCAAGTCACTCTTGACCTTACCCCTAGTACGTTATCCTACTTGGAATTCACATGACTCAGTGGTAACTCTCATCACCTCGTCATCCCCCCAAGTAGCTTTCAAGAAACCTAAAGGTTCCCGAGTCCATACCCGGTCCCCCATGCAACTCTAATGCATTATGTCATGACATGCTGAATAGATATATATGATCAACCTACATATATATATATATACATAACTACCATGATGCATGAACGGAAATCACATCGTGTCCATAGGAGATGGAACACACACACTCGGGTCATGCAACATCAAGAATCAACAAGAATCACAATTAGGGTTCGTTTCCTCTTAGGAGCAATTAAGGCGGAACCACAAATGGAACGACCAATGAGGAATCGAAAAGCTCTTTACATATCGAAAATGAACGATAGAAAGTATGGTTGGAAATCCCCCACCTCGTGTCGAGTAAATTACCACAATTTCTCAAATTCCGTTCCTAGGGTTCCGGTTTGCCCAAACCTACAATGTGGTGTAACCGAACCCTCACATGCATCAATATATCAACCACAACTCATATAAACATCAATTAAAATCAATAAATTCGAAATCACTTACTTCTCTCTCTAGAAATTTCTTCCAAAAATCCTCCAACTCACTCCAAGCTCAACTCAACTCCAAAACACAAACCAATCTACATAAACATCCAAAATCAACCTATAAACAATATATCTAAAGCATAGCACTCAACTCTTCAAGAATCTAGCAAATCTAGAAAAACCTAGAATTTACAAAAACTATGAAAAACTTACCAAATCACTTGAATCAACCTTGAATCTTCTCTACTCGGGAGCTTCTCCAAGAAAATATGAAGAAATGTCTAAAAACTGGCTTAAAAACTGATTTCCCGATAACCGTCCGGACGCCTCAAGTGACCGTCCGGACGGTTGCCTCTTCCTCCACTCTCTGCCCACTTCGCAGGCTTAACCGTCCGGACGCCTCGTTAGACCGTCCGGACGGTCTATTGTTCACAGCACCAAAATTTTTCTCTAAAAATGAATCTGCCCCAGTTCCTTCACAAACCGTCCGGACGGCTGTTTTAACCGTCCTCGTTAGACCGTCCGGACGGTCTATTGTTCACAGCACCAAAATTTTTCTCTAAAAATGAATCTGCCCCAGTTCCTTCACAAACCGTCCGGACGGCTGTTTTAACCGTCCGGACGGTTCCTTTTTTCCAGAAACCCAGTTTTTCTCACTTTTATTTTTCGGCTCGGTTCAAGCTTCGATTTGATATATTACAGGCCCGAAACGGACATGTATACTAAAAGTTATGCCCCATTTACCAAACCAAGCTCCAAAACTATTTTGCTATGATTTCGTACCTCACGGATCATCCGTATTTCGACTCAAAACTAAAATTTTTGGGTCGGGGTTTCACAGAGCTGGTATTTTGACAACAAAATAATCTAGAGAGCCAATACTCATAAAATTTGACGTAGAAGAACAATAAAAAGTGTATACCGAGAAACATTGATAGCCCGAAATTGCTCAACTCTCTCGATGGAGTTTTTTTAATAGTTTTGACGAACTTAGATCGAAATTTGTTCTCTCAACAACAAAACAATTTACGAATAGAATATTAGTAATTTTTGACATAAAGAAACAATAAAAATTGCGTACCGAGCAACTTTCATCGTTCGGAATTGCTCAACTCTCCTTTTGGAGAAGCTTTTAGCGGTTTTGTCTATTTGTCATAGAAAGTTGGTGTTTTGGCATCGAAATAATCTAGGAAGCTTATACTCGTAAAATTTGACATAGAAGAGCAATAAAAAGTGTACACCGAGCAACTTTGATGGTCCGAAGTTGCTCAATTCTATCTATGGTGGAGTTTTTAGCGGTTTTGTCTATTTGTCATAGAGAGGTGGTGATTTGACATCGAAATAATCGAGGAAGCTTCTACTCGTAAAATTTGACATAGAAGAACAATAAAAAGTGTACACTGAGCGACTTTAATGGTCTGAAGTTGCTCAATTCTATCTAGAGTGGAGCTTTTAGCTGTTTTGTCCATTTGTCATAGAAAGGTGGTGTTTTGGCATCGAAATAATCAAGGAAGCTTATACTCGTAAAATTTGACATAGAAGAACAATAAAAAGTGTACAACGAGCAACTTTGGTGGTTCGAAATTGCTCAACTCTCCTTATGGAGGAGCTTTAAAAGGTTTTGTCTATTTGTCAGAGAAAGTTGGTGTTTTGGCATCAAAATAATCTAGGAAGCTTATACGCTTTAAATTTGACATAGAAGAACAATAAAAAGTGTACACAGAGCAACTTTGATGGCGTAAAATTGCTCAACTCTCTCGATGAAATTGTTTTTAATGGTTTTGCCAAATTTGGAACGAAATTTGTTCTCTTGAAAACAAAACAATTTATGAAGCGAATACTAGAAATTTTAAAGATAAAGAAACAATAAAAATTGCATACCGAGCAACTTTCATGGTTCCGAATTTCTCACCTCTCCTTATGGAGGAGCTTTTAACTGTTTTGTCTATTTCTCATAGAAAGTTGGTGTTTTGGCATCCAAATAATCCAGGAAGCTTATATTCATAAAATTTGACATAGTAGGACAATAAAAAAGTGTCCACAGAGCAACATTGGTGGTTCGAAATTGCTCATCTCTCCATATGGAGGAGCTTTAAAAGGTTTTGTCTATTTGTCATAGAAAGTTGGTGTTTTGGCATTGAAATAATCTAGGAAGCTTATACTCGTTAAATTTGACATAGAAGAACAATAAATAGTGTACACCGAGCAACTTTGATGGCCGGAAATTGCTCAACTTTCTCGATGGATTTGTTTTCATACTTTTGCCAAATTTGGACCGAATTTTGTTCTCTTGACAACAAAAAAATTTACAAAGCGAATATTAGTAATTTTGGACATAAAGAAACAATAAAAAGTGCATGCCGAGGAACTTTCATGGTTCCGAATTTCTCAACTCTCCTTATGGAGGAGCTTTTAACAGTTCTGTCTATTTGTCATAGAAAGTTGGCGTTTTGGCATCGAAATAATCTAGGAAGCTTATACTCATAAAATTTGACATAGAAGGACAATAAAAAAGTATACACAGAGCATCTTTGGTGGTTCGGAATTGCTCAACTCTCCTTATGGAGGAGATTTGAAAGGTTTTGTCTATTTGTCATAGAAAGTTGGTGTTTGGGCATCGAAATCATCTAGGAAGCTTATACTCTTTAAATTTGACATAGAAAAACAATAAAAAGTGTACACCGAGCAACTTTGATGGCCGGAAATTGCTCAACTCTCTCGATAGATTTGTTTTTAATAGTTTTGGCAAATTTGGACCGAAATTTGTTCTCTTGATAACAAAAAAATTTACGAAGAGAATACTAGTAATTTTGGACATGAAGAAACAATAAAGAGTGCATACCGAGCAACTTTCATGGTTCGGAATTGCTCAACTCTCCTTATGGAGGTGATTTTAACGGTTTTGTCCATTTATCATGGAAAGGTGGTGTTTTGGCATCGAAAAAATCTAGAAAGCTTATACTCGTAAAATTTGACATAGAAGAACAATAAAAACTGTACAGCAAATAACTTTGTTGGTCCGAAGTTGCTCAACTCTATCTATGATGGTGCTTTTAACGGTTTTTGTCCATTTGTCATAGGAAAGTGGTGTTTTGGCATCGAAATAATCTAGGAAGCTTATACTCGTAAAATTTGACATAGAAGAACAATAAAAAGTGTACACTGATAAACTTTGATGATCTGAAGTTTCTCAATTCTATCTATGGTGGAGTTTTTAGCGGTTTTGTCCATTTGTCATAGAAAAGTGGTATTTTAGCATCCAAATAATCGAGGAAGCTTCTACTCGTAAAATTTGACATAAAAGGACAATACAAAGTGTACACTGAGCAACTTTGATGGTCTGAAATTGCTCAATTCTATCCATACTAGAGCTTTTAGCGGTTTTGTCCATTTGTCATAGAAAGCTGGTGTTTTGGTATCGAAATAATCAGGGAAGCTTATACTCATAAAATTTGACATAGAAGAACAATAAAAAGTGTACAACGAGCAACTTAGATCACACAAAATTGGTCAACTCACTCGATGGAGTTGTTTTTAATAGTTTTACAATATTTAGACCGAAATTTGTTCTCTTGACAGCAAAATTGTTTACAAAGCTAATACTTGTAATTTTGGACATAAAGAAATAATAAAAATTGCATATCGAGCAACTTTCATGGTTCTAAATTTCTCAACTCTCCTTATGGAGGTGCTTTTAACTGTTTTGCCTATTTCTCATAGAAAGTTGGTGTTTTGGAAGCGAAATAATCTAGGAAGCTTATACTCGTAAAATTTGACATAGAAGAACAATAAAAAATGTACACATAGCAACTTTGGTGGTTCGAAATTGCTCAACTCTCCTTATGGTGGAGCTTTAACGGGTTTTGTCTATTTGTCATAGAAAGTTGGTGTTTGGCCATCAAAATAAACTAGAAAGCTTATACTCTTTAAATTTGACATAGAAGAACAATAAAAAGTGTACACAGAGTAACTTTGATGGCCTAAAATTGCTCAACTCTCTCGATGGATTTGTTTTTAATGGTTTTGCCAAATTTGGATCGAAATTTGTTCTCTTGACAACAAAACAATTTACGAAGAGAATACTACTAATTTTAAACATAAAGAAACAATAAAAAGTGAATAGCGAGCAACTTTTATGGTTCCGAATTTCTCAACTCTCCTTATGGAGAAGCTTTTAACTGTTTTGTCTATTTGTCATAGAAAGTTGGTGTTTTGGAATCCAAATAATCTAGGAAGCTTATACTCATAAAATTTGACATAGAAGGACAATAAAAAAGTGTACACAGAGCAACATTGGTGGTTCGGAATTGCTCAACTCTCCATATGGAGGAGCTTTAAAATGTTTTGTCTATTTGTCATAGAAAGTTGGTGTTTTGGCATCGAAATAATCTAGGAAGCTTATACTCGTTAAATTTGACATAGAAGAACAATAAAAAGTGTACACCGAACAACTTTGGTGGCCGGAAATTGCTGAACTCTCTCGATGGATTTGTTTTTCATAGTTTTGCCAAATTTGGACCCAAATTTGTTCTCTTGACAACAAAACAATTTATGATGCGAATACTAGTAATTTTAAAGATAAAGAAACAATAAAAATTGCATACCGAGCAACTTTCATGGTTCCGAATTTCTCAACTCTCTTTATGGAGGAGCTTTTAACTGTTTTGTCTATTTCTCATAGAAAGTTGGTGTTTTGGCATCCAAATAATCCAGGAAGCTTATACTCATAAAATTTGACATAGAAGGACAATAAAAAAGTGTACACAGAGCAACATTGGTGGTTCGGAATTTCTCATCTCTCCATATGGTGGAGCTTTAAAAGGTTTTGTCTATTTGTCATAGAAAGTTGGTGTTTCGGCATCGAAATAATCTAGGAAGCTTATACTCGTTAAATTTGACATAGAAGAACAATAAATAGTGTACAACAAGCAACTTTGATGGCCGGAAATTGCTCAACTCTCTCGATGGATTTGTTTTTCATAGTTTTGCCAAATTTGGACCGAAATTTGTTCTCTTGACAGCAAAAAATTTTACAAAGCGAATATTAGAAATTTTGGACATAAAGAAACAATAAAAAGTGCATACCGAGCAACTTTCATGGTTCCGAATTTCTCAACTCTCCTTATGGAGGAGATTTGAAAGGTTTTGTCTATTTGTCATAGAAAGTTGGTGTTTGGGCATCGAAATAATCTAGGAAGCTTATACTCTTTAAATTTGACATTGAAAAACAATAAAAAGTGTACACCGAGCAACTTTGATGGCCGAAAATTTCTCTACTCTCTCGATAGATTTGTTTTTAATAGTTTTGGCAAATTTGGACCGAAATTTGTTCTCTTGACAAAAAAAAAATTTACGAAGAGAATACTAGTAATTTTGGACCTAAAGAAACAATAAAGAGTGCATACCGAGCAACTTTCATGGTTCGGAATTGCTCAACTCTCCTTATGGAGGTGATTTTAACGGTTTTGTCCATTTGTCGTGGAAAGGCGGTGTTTTGGCATCGAAAAAATCTAGAAAGCTTATACTCGTAAAATTTGACATAGAAGAACAATAAAAACTGTACAGCGAATAACTTTGTTGGTCCGAAGTTGCTCAACTCTATCTATGATGGAGCTTTTAACGGTTTTTGTCCATTTGTCATAGTAAGGTGGTGTTTTGGCATCGAAATAATCTAGGAAGCATATACTCGTAAAATTTGACATAGAAGAACAATAAAAAGTGTACACCGATAAACTTTGATGATCTGAAGTTTCTCAATTCTATCTATGGTGGAGTTTTTAGCGCTTTTCTCCATTTTTCATAGAAAGCTGGTATTTTGGCATCGAAATAATCGAGGAAGCTTCTACTCGTAAAATTTGACATAGAAGGACAATACAAAGTGTACACAGAGCAACTTTGATGGTTTGAAGTTGCTCAATTCTATCCATACTAGAGCTTTTAGCGGTTTTGTCCATTTTTCATAGAAAGCTGGTGTTTTGATATCGAAATAATCAAGGAAGCTTATACTCATAAAATTTGACATAGAAGAACAATAAAAAGTGTACAACGAGCAACTTTGATCACATGAAATTGCTCAACTCACTCGATGGAGTTGTTTTTAATTGTTTTACAAAATTTAGATCGAAATTTGTTCACTTGACAACAAAAAAATTTACGAAGTGAATACTAGTAATCTTGGACATAAAGAAATAATAAAAAATGCATATCGAGCAACTTTCATGGTTCTAAATTTCTCAACTCTCCTTATGGAGGTGCTTTTAACTCTTTTGTCCATTTCTCATAGAAAGTTGGTGTTTTGGAAGCGAAATAATCTAGGAAGCTTATACTCGTAAAATTTGACATAGAAGAACAATAAAAAGTGTACACATAGCAACTTTGGTGGTTCGAAATTGCTCAACTCTCCTTATGGAGGAGCTTTAACAGGTTTTGTCTATTTGTCATAGAAAGTTGGTGTTTGGGCATCGAAATAAACTAGAAAGCTTATACTCTTTAAATTTGACATAGAAGAACAATAAAAACTGTGCACAGAGCAACTTTGATGGCCTAAAATTGCTCAACTCTCTCGATGGAATTATTTTTAATGGTTTTGCCATATTTGGACCGAAATTTGTTCTCTTGACAACAAAACAATTTATGAAGCGAATACTAGTAATTTTAAATAAAGTTGGTGTTTTGGCATCCAAATAATCTAGGAAGCTTATACTCATAAAATTTGACATAGAAGGACAATAAAAAAGTGTACACAGAGCAACATTGGTGGTTCGGAATTGCTCATCTCTCCATATGGAGGAGCTTTAAAAGGTTTTGTCTATTTGTCATAGAAAGTTGGTGTTTTGGCATCGAAATAATCTAGGAAGCTTATACTCGTTAAATTTGACATAGAAGAAGAATAAATAGTGTACACCGAGCAACTTTGATGGCCGGAAATTGCTCAACTCTCTCGATGGATTTGTTTTTCATAGTTTTGCCAAATTTGGACCGAAATTTGTTCTCTTGACAACAAAAAAATTTATAAAGCGAATATTAGTAATTTTGGACATATAGAAACAATAAAAAGTGCATACCGAGCAACTTTCATGGTTCCGAATTTCTCAACTCTCCTTATGGAGGAGCTTTTAACAGTTCTGTCTATTTGTCATAGAAAGTTGGTGTTTTGGCATCGAAATAATCTAGGAAGCTTATACTCATAAAATTTGACATAGATGGACAATAAAAAAGTGTACACAGAGCATCTTTGGTGGTTCGGAATTGCTCAACTCTCCTTATGGAGGAGATTTGAAAGGTTTTGTCTATTTGTCATAGAAAGTTGGTGTTTTGGCATCGAAATAATCTAGGAAGCTTATACTCTTTAAATTTGACATAGAAGAACAATAAAAAGTGTACACCGAGCAACTTTGATTGCCCGAAATTGCGCAACTCTCTCGTTGGATTTGTTTTTAATAGTTTTGCAAAATTTGGACTGAAATTTGTTCTCTTGACAACAAAACAATTTACGAAGAGAATACTAGTAATTTTGGACATAAAGAAAGAATAAAGAGTGCATACCGAGCTGAAATCACTAGGCTAACACAAGAAGGGGGGGGGGGTGAATTGTGTCTCCAAAAACTAAGTATAAACCCCAAATACAAAAACCACAATCTAAAAACATACAAATGATCAAAACAGTGTTTATAGTACAAATCTGCCACCCAACCAAGTAGATATTATTTGACCTAGCAATTCAAGTCCAAATGCAACGAAATTTGGTATGAAATATCACAATATCTTAATGAATACTATATCAAAAATTCAGATTAAAATTCAAAGTCTAGCTATATGAACAGTGCACGGACAGATTGCTATTCCAGAAAATCAAACACAAGCAATATCCCAACAAGCAATGACAGCAAGCAACACCCTAATATCAATTTCTAAGGCACACAAATCACTAATAGCACCAAACAAGAAAGGAATTCAAAAATAGAGTGCACAAGGATATATAGTGGTTCGGTGCTCACACCTACATCCACTACCTAAGCCCTCAAGCTTAGGATTTCCAAATCCACTAAAGGATATAAATGGTTTTGCAAGTTCACCACAAACTTAGGGTTTTCAAGCACACCCCAAGCTTGTACACCACCAAGGTTTGAAGCTAACCTTAAACTTTCACACACCTCTCAAAGGTAATGCCCTCAAAAGGGACTTTTACAAGTGATTTGGTTTTTGGTTCTCTCAAGATTAGCTCTAAGCTATTTTGATGAGGAACATTTAATCTCTCAATGTATAGCTCACTGGTAGGATATAAATTTGGCTCAAATTCGTGGCTTTCACTCAACCAAAGGTTCACGCAAAGTCTCGCAAAGATGGAAATAAGTTTAGGAGAAGCTTTTGTGGAAAGTAGCTCAAGAACACTCAAAGAAATACCATAATGATTTTTGGCTTGAAAGTGTGTCTTAGCTTGAGGTTGATGAAGGGAAGATGGTGACAATAATCTCAGAAAATGATGATCAAAAGATCAAGAGAATATCACTCAAAAATTGTAGAATCAAGAACAAAAGCTCTCTTGGTAATTTTTGCACATATGTTTTCCAAGTGTGGAATGAAGCATGATTTTCCTCTTCATTTGTCTCCATTTAATCTTGGCCATTGGATCTTGTTAATCTTCAATCTCAGCCCTCAATCAACTTATAATCTCTGCCCTTCATCTTCAAAAACGAAATCAATCAACACCATTGAAAGGCTAGCCGTTATTGACTTTTGGTCAACCTTTGATTCAAATTTCAAATCTTGGCTCCAAGGTTTGTTTGGATCTTTTGTGCTTCTTGTATAACTCTTCTTCATGCTTACAAAGGCTTCAACACTCAACCAAACAACCCCTGCAAGTCTCACAAGAAATTCCCCCCAAAATACTTGAAAGCAAGAACATAATAGTACATGGTGATGTGGACAATTTTCCTCCAAGTGTTTTGGCTCCAATCCTTTTCATTTGATTTCAAATGAATCCAAGGCTTCTCAAACTCCCTCCAAAGGCTCCTAAGGCTTTTTAGAAGGGTTATGACCGAGCCCCTACTCCAAATAAATCATCCAACATTAATTCAACTTACTCTTCTTCATGCTTGCACTTGGGTTAACCAATATGATATAAGCTCAATAAAATTCAAGTAAGCACATGATAAATCAATTCATCTATATAAGAATGTGCATACAAAATTTCACTTATAATTGAGGTCATTTGGTCATTCAATTTGATCATGCAAATCTCAACTAGGCTAGTTTCACAACAACACTAGTAAATTAATTTCAACTGACAAATTGAACCTGATAAAATTAAAATTGACCTGACACTATTTGACAATGAAAAATTCCAGAGTGTCTTAAATAATTTTCAGAACAAGAATCAAGTTAATCAGAGCTCATATGAATAAGTTATGACTGTTCAACCAACGTGTGTGCAGTGTGATGTTGTAACAGATTTTAGCATCGAAAAATAAGTCAGTCCAGATTCATCCAATTTATATCAAACATGATCAATCATGATTCCAAAGATATATAATGAAGCTTAAATCAGTAGATATAATTCATTTCATGATTTGTCCAAATTCATCCAAAGTTAAGCACAATCAAATAGTCCAATATGTATTTTTGTATCAAAACACAAATGTAGGACCTATGGTCCAACATGAGCAACTTTCATGGTTCGGAATTTTCGGGATGATGTCCTAAAAAACATACCATGTAAAGACAATTCTGAAATTCAAGAATAAACATTTTATGATTGCATTTGTGTTTTAAATGTTTTATTTTAAATATTTCATTTATATGTGAATGTTCTAACAAGGTCTAAGGATGTTAGATATGTGAATCTTGGATACTCAGATACACTTATAGTGTGAGTATAGATTGACACAAGATTCATTATTACATTCTAAATCATTAGTCACAACCAGATTAACAAAGTTAGGCACTTTGTTGATATAGGTTGTAGTGCATGGACATCTCCAATTAGGGGAATGGTTTGTCTTGACCGTTTGAGAGGATTCTCGGATTGGTGCACTAGTGTGTATGTGGACATATACATTGACGGACTTACATAGGAATGAACAACTAGAAACGTGCTATCAAAGAGTTGTTCATCCTATAGCTATGGGAGTACGGTATATCTCAAGCTTGAGTAGGTCAATACGTTTATACTTATAGCGTGTGCATTTTGATTCATCAATAAGTGAGACACGCACTATTGTCAAAATCTTGATGATTTGGATGTAAGTCACTAGGGTATAAGCGCATACCTACAAAATAGTCATTCATGTACTTTCAGTTATGAAAGTGTAAGCACCCATCTGAGAGGTTCAAATTAATCTATCTAAAAAACTATGCATAGTGATTCTAACGAATCAAGCGTTGTGAATTAAATTGATCGACGCTTAGAGGATAGATATAAAGGAATTTGGAGCTCAGAGAAAATATGGATTTTGGAGTGTTTGATAGTATGAATAAATTCACTCCATCTTACCGGGTGTTGCATGGAGGATATGCAAGTACACTTCCCATAGGTCAGGGATAGGTTTCTAATTATGGAAAAGCCTCGATGTAAGAATCGTACATATTGGGGAGTGCATCCAAAGTTCAGGTAGTGTCAGACGAACATTGGATTGTTATATTATTCCTAGTCATAGAGTTTGACGGTAAAGAATAATATTTCGGGAGCCACAATATGTATGTCCTGCGGAGTCCCCTTGGTAGCTCTATATATTCTCTTGTCCTATTTAAGGAAGATCGGCAAAATTCACCATATCACAACGGTTGTTGGAGAAGTTACAAGAATAGAATTTGTATTACAAATAGATATAATTTTATTGGGTTTTGGTCTTCCAAAGATAACCCTAAGATAAAATTATTTTTGTTAAGATATACAAAATTCTTGTAAGTATATTTATAGAAAAATAATAAGTCTCGAAATTTCGATTTAGATTGTGAAATAAATATTTTGCATAATCGAAATTAAAGTCAAGAATGGGCTTAGGATCAAAATAATATTTGAGCCTTGAATTCTTGAAGTATTGGGCCAAAAGAAAACCTAGAGGTCTAATTAGATTGGACTTAATCAAAAAGGTTTTTACTTTGGGCCATGATTAGGTCCAAATCATGCTTGAATGCATGGCCCAATAAATGTACATGCAATAGGCGCCAATTACAATATGTGTTTTAGGTGACCTTGGGTTTTGACTTTTTCTATTTCATGTAGGACTAGTAAAACAAAACCAAAAAGGAGACTTGTTGACTTTAGATATAAATACATCATGTATCTCTCTCATATGGGTAACTTTTATAACACAAAAAAAAGGTGATGCCGTGTGATTCAATTCACAAAGAAAGCCAAGTTGTGTTTTTTATAAAAGTTGCCGAGTGTTCTTTTGAGAAAAAAAGAAAGTGCAGCCGTGTGTGATTATTTTCGGTTCACTACGGATCGGTGTTTTTGCTTTGCTCGTTCGCAAGGAGATTAAAGGGAATACCTAGGAAACGACGCAGGCCGTTCTTGGTGATCCGTTCGTTACTCTATCAATCGGTGGTTCGTGATCAAGTGTTGAGTTCGTGATCAAGACGGATAGCACGTTGGACCTCGATAGTAAAGAGGTTGGTATTCTTCTTCTAACCTTCTTCATGCCATGATTGTATGTTTAGATCTAAGAATTATTTTGTATGAAATTAATACTAGAATCATGCTAGGATTAATTACAAAATTAATTGGATCTTGGATAACACTTGATAGGCGTGTAGCAATCTAGGGTTGTTTGGCTTCCAATTAAAATTTTGATTTGTACCTATGCTAAGAACGATCCGTAAAATGCTTCCGCATGTTCTAAAAATTATTTTAGCAACCAACAAATGGTATCGGAGCCGAACTTAGTATGTATTAAATCAAGATTTAATTAAAAGATTCACTTGAAAATAATTGTGCGCTAGATTGGCGCCTAGGGTGTGCGATTATTTTGTGAATGTTTGGATGCCACTAACGATTGTTTTTGCAGCCCTAAGATACTGTACTAAGCTGGTATATTATTGTAATAATTTTAGTTTTGGGTATGGCCACATAGGTTCGTGTTTAGAGCCTATGTGATGTCTTTTTTGTAAAGCTGTTAATGTGCAGTTTTTATTATTTTTTTCTTTGCTTTAAATTCATTAGAATCACTTGTAAGCCTCCCCGGAGGTATAGGACTTTATGTACTATTTTATGGTGATGTTATGGATGAAGAAGCATGAAGAAAAAGATGCAAAAACGTGCAGAAATATTGCAGTAACCAAAACTATGCGCAAGCGCGACAGAAAATCCAGATTTGCGCTTGGACTGTTCCTATGGGTTGTTTTGGTTTGCAACTCAATCTTTTGGGTAACCAAAATAATTCCTAGCTAGGTAACACTCCTGGACAGCCGCTGGAAGTTTCCTTTGTGCATTCATGATGGAGTTTGACACGTAGCAAAATCTCATCCGCGAAGAGTCCTACATCGCCGATGACAAGGGTTTTATTTTAGGCTTTTGAGTTGCGTTTGGAGAAGATTTTTGGCACGTTGACATCATGAAGACCAGCTTAGTTACAGTATCATTTTTGTCTATATTTGCTTTATTTAATTATGCTTTTGCTTATGTAAATGGATGTATGATTAAATTGGCATGTCATGTAGACAAGTCAAGGCACCTGGCTTATTAGGTATCACATTGACATCTAATATGGTATATGTAATTGCGTGATTGAAAAAAAACATAACATGGCATAATTTAATAGTTTAAAGATTTAGGCTAATCACCTAATTAATCTATTTGAATAAATTATTATGTTTAATCATGTGGAATTACATAATGAGTTAAAGATTAAAGGTTGATCTAAGCCACTTTGGATCATAAGGTAATCTTCAACTAGAAAAACCCTATTAATAAATTATTGAGTGGGAGAGGGTTATATCTCCAAGTTATGACCCAAGGCTTCCCAAAGGTTGATCCTTGCTAGTGCATATAAGCTTACTCGTGTTGCATGCGCAACCCCCCTTAGGGATGGAGATTATATGCTAGATCTAGTGGGAGGATTTTAGCATATATTTTAATTCTTATTTGTAGATGGGTACTTACTCGTGTTGCATGCGCAAACCCCCTTAGGGATGGAGTATCCATTAAGTACAATAGTGGAATTAAAAAGCTAATAGCCTAAGCGCAAATGTGAAAGTTTACTCGTGTTGCATGCGCAATCCCCTTTTTGGATGGAATTTTCACAATGAGCGACTTGAAAAGGTTAAACCTTGGTTTACACTCAACCTATTAAGGAGCCAAACATAATAGCGATCAAAAGGGTTCAAGAAGCCCAAAAGGCTAGATGCTTGAGTTTGTTTTGACCAAGAGTGACTTGGGTCAACTAGACAAGAAATTGTAGTCGGTCGACTCGCTATTACATGAATTTATATTGTAAATGTTTGGGTTTTTATTGCTATATAAATGTGTAAAAAGTTTTAAAATAATAATAATAATAATTGGAGCATTCATCTAATGCATGTTTAAATGTTTATGAATTTCAGATGACGACTTTTTCTCCTATTGCTTCCATATTGAATGAAAACAAATTGACTGGACCAAATTATGTTGACTGGAAAAGAAACTTGGACATAGTGCTCACCTCAGGTGGGTACAAGTATGCCCTCGTTGAAGTCTGTCCTGAGTTGGGACCCGATCCAACTGAACAGGAGAGACTAGCTCAAGAAAAGTGGATTAAGGCTGATGAGATGGCCAAGTGCTATATCTTAGCGTCTCTTATGCCTGTCTTGTAGAAGCAACATGAGACCATGCAAACAGCTGCAGATATGATCTACAGTTTGTATGAAATGTTTGCCCATACTACTCGTCCCGCAAGACAGCAGGCGATAAGAAAGTTGATGAACACCAAGCAAGCTGAGGGAGCACCTGTGAGAGAGCATATGCTCAAAGTCATGGGTTATCTCTATGAAGCCCTAGATCTTGGTGCTGAAATCGACGCGACCACGCAGACAGATATGATCTTGGAGACCCTCTCTAGTTCCTTTGCTCAGTTCAAGTTGAATTTCAGCATGAACAAGATGGAGATGACTCTTCCAGTTCTCATGAAAGAACTCCAATCTGCTGAGGAGATCATGGGAAAGAAAGAGCAAGCTCACTTTACTACTGCTTCTAATTCTAAGCCCAAAAAGCCCAAGAATAAGAAGAAGAAGCAAATTGCTACAGTTGCCAAAGGAGCTCAAAAGAAAAAGAGCAAGGTTGCAAAAAGGAAAGGAAAATGCTTTCATTGCAACCAGAAGGGGCACTGGAAGATTGATTGCCCAAAGTTTCTAAGCAAGAAGAAAACTGAGGGTAAGACCTTTTATATTGAGACTTGTTTAGTGGTTGATTCTACAAATTCCTAGGTTGTAGACACTGGAGCCACTACTCATATTTGCAATTCTTTGCAGGGGTTCCAGGAAACTCAATGAAGGGGAGATCACAATTCAAATTGCTTCAGGAGCTAGGATAGGAGCATCTAGTTTAGGAGTAGTTACTCTAGATTTTGGATGTAATAAATATCTAGTTTTGAACGATTGCTTATTTGTTCCAAACGTTGCAAGGAATTTAGTTTCAGCTATTTTCTTGATTTCTGAAGGGTATGAGATATCTTTACGTTCTAATGTTACAATTAGTAGAAATGGAAAAGATATATGCTCTAGAACAATGATAGGCAACCTATATTATTTACATCCACGCTCCTATAATGATGCTAGTGTCATGCATACTGAATCTAAAAAGAGAAAAGCCGAATCTAATGAAGAGACTCTTTGGCATTTACGACTTGGTCACATTAACCAAACAAGAATCAACAGGCTAATTCATGATGGGTCTCTTGGCCCATTAGACATGAATAAGATGCCACAATGTCGATCTTGTTTAGAAGGAAAAATGACCAAAAGGTCGTTTAAGTCCAAAGGCCTTAGAGCTTCTGAGTTACTTGAATTGGTGCATACTGATGTATGTGGTCCAATGACAGTTCAAGCTCGTGGAGGTTTTGAGTACTTCATTACTTTTACTGATGACTACTCTAGGTATGGATGTATTTATCTAATGCACCGTAAGTCTGATGCATTTGACAAGTTCAAAGAATTCAAGGCCTATGCGGAGAACCAATTAGATAAACGCATCAAAGCTATGCGGTCTGACCGTGGTGGCGAATACATGCTAGATGAGTACAAGCAGTATCTAGCAGATAATGGCATAGTTTCTCAGCTCTCTGCGCCTAGAACGCCTCAGCAGAACGGGGTTGCAGAAAGGAGAAACAGAACTCTATTAGAGATGGCAAGATGCATGATGTGTCATGCAACTCTTCCTGAGTCATTTTGGGGATATGCCCTAGAAAATGCTGCACATATTTTAAACTTGGTACCGTCTAAGTCAGTCCCTAAGACACCCCATGAGATGTGGATTGGACGAAAGTCTGATCTTAGGAATCTCAAAGTTTGGGGATGTCCAGCTTATGTACTAGCGGATAAGACAACCAAGTTTGGGCCTAGATCTGTGCTATGTTATTGGGTAGGATTTCCAAAAGGGACTCATGGTGGCTATTTCTACAATCCCAAGAGTCAGAAAGTATTTGTTAGCACAAATGCTAGATTCTTAGAAGAGGAATGTATAAATAGTGGTGAACCAAGAAAGGTAGTTTTGCATGAACAGGAATCTAATGATTCACAATCCAGTTCAACACAAGTAGTAGATGATGAACACATTACTGAACCTATTTTAGATGCAACACCGGAGCTTCGTCGCAGTGGGAGGGTTTCACGACAACCCGACAGATACATGTTCATTGGAGAGTCATTTATGGCAGTTTCTGATGAACTTGAGTCGGATCCTACTACATACGAAGAAGCAGTTACTGATGTCGATTCAGACCATTGGCAAAAAGCAATGGAATCCGAGTTGGAGTCCATGTACTCCAACGAAGTTTGGGATCTTGTAGATATACCTGCTGGAGTAAAACCCATAGGGTGTAAGTGGGTATACAAGAGAAAGAGAGGAGTAGATGGAAAGGTTGAAACCTTTAAAGCAAGGTTGGTGGCGAAGGGTTATACCCAAAAGGAGGGTATTGACTATGAGGAGACCTTCTCACCAGTAGCCATGCTTAAGTCCATCAGAATACTTCTCGCCCTATCAGCTCACTTTGATTTTGAGATATGGCATATGTATGTCAAGACTGCTTTCCTCAATGGCAATATTGACGAGTGTATCTACATGATGCAACCCAACGGATTTATTGCTAAGAGCCGGGAAAATATGGTTTGCAAGCTTAAGAGGTCTATTTATGGACTTAAGCAAGCATCTAGATCTTGGAACATACGCTTTGATCAGGCGATTAAATCCTATGGATTTCATCAGAATCCTGATGAACCGTGTGTATACAAGAGATTGGATGGTAAGAACATTGTGTTCTTCATTCTCTACGTGGATGACATATTGCTTATTGGAAATGATGTAGCGACATTGTCATCAGTTAAAATTTGGTTATCTAATCAGTTTAGCATGAAATACCTAGGAGAAGCGAGCTATGTTCTAGGCATCAAGCTAACCCGAGATCGCGGATCTAGAACTTTAGCTCTATCTCAATCTACTTACATAGAAAAGATATTGGTCAAGTATGCAATGCAGGACTCCAAGAAAGGTTTGTTGCCTTTTAGACATGGAGTTCCTCTTTCCAGGGATGACTGTCCTAAGACAGAAGAAGAAAGGCAACAAATGAGTAAGGTACCATATGCTTCGGCAGTTGGTAGTCTCATGTACGCCATGCTATGCACTAGACCAGATATTTGTTATGCAGTAGGATTGGTCAGCAGATATCAATCTAATCCAGGAATGCATCACTGGACAGCGGTAAAACATATATTCAAGTATCTTCGGAGAACGAAAGATTATATGCTTGTTTACCGTAGTGATGAGATCATTCCAGTGGGCTATATTGATTCAGACTTTCAGGCAGACAAAGGCTCTAGGAGATCCACGTCTGGTTATGTATTTACCCTTGGTGGTGGAGCCATTAGTTGGAGGAGTGTGAAGCAAACTTGCATCGCAGACTCCACCATGGAAGCCGAATATGTGGCAGCATCAGATGCCGCAAAGGAGGCTGTATGGTTAAAGAAATTCCTCTTGAATTAGAGGTAGTTCCTAATATTGAGAGACCTATGACCCTATATTGTGACAATATGGGTGCCATAGCTCAAAGTAAGGAACCTCGCTATCACAGTAAAGGGAAACACATTGAACGCAAGTTCCATTTGATAAGGGAGTTCGTGCAGCGAAAGGAAGTGGAGATGCTAAAGATAGCCTCTTTGCATAATTTGGTGGATCCATTCACAAAGGCCCTTACTGGAAAGAGCTTTACAGCTCATGTTGAGGGGATGGGTGTTAGGATACTCTAGTAGTATGTTCTTCAGTCCAAGTGGGAGTTTGTTGGGATGATGTCCTAAAAAACATACCATGTAAAGACAATTCTGAAATTCAAGAATAAACATTTTATGATTGCATTTGTGTTTTAAATGTTTTATTTTAAATATTTCATTTATATGTGAATGTGACGCGCCGATCCCCGGGACGCCAGGTGCCCTCTCTGACACCGTCCTAGGTCACTAGTGTGAACATCCAGGATGAACCGGAAATCCGGCGGCACCTCCCCGTATATCGCAGCGACAATCATCACACTAGCAACCTAGCATCCAAGCCTCAGGCCTCAATCACAAGCAATCCTGATCCTAGAGCCTCAGGCCCTCCACTACCAGCATGCACAAACTGATAGCTTTAAATATAAATCATCACACAGATCTATATATCTCAAGCATATAACCATCATCATCAAACATCATAATCATACAAGCACTGTCCATGCCACATGGTTATATACACTACTCTGACATACAAAATAAAACAACAACATGCATAGAGTATGTCTCATGCATCCCAATCCTACCCAGGGCCATCCATGTCACATCCCGTCTCACTGATCCGCACCACCAGTACCTGTACCAGTGTCACCTGTAGAAGACAGAAATTAGGGGAGTGAGCTAGAAGCTCAGTAGGGTACAAGAGTTTATAAGAAGTAAGGCCGAACCAATCAAAGGACAATGCACCAACATGTATCTACAACATGCACGTATACTCAACAAGCACATATAACATCAATCCAAGTAATCCCCTCACCCTGAGCAATCAACAATACTACCATGTCTCATACATGTGGCATCCCACAGGGAGCAAGCTCCACCACAACAACGCTCCTGGGATTACCTGGTTGCGTGAACCTATCACGCCCGCACATAACCAGCTAGGTCGCTCTCCAACCTTCGCCCAAGTGCGTTATCCCAACATAGAGTTCACGTGACCCGGTGGCAACTCTCTTCACCTGTCATCCCTCCATGAGGCTTTCAAGGAACCTAAGAGTCCCTGAGTCCACACTCAAGTCCCCCATGCAACTCTAATGCAATTATGCAATGTCATGCCGAATAGATATATATATGAACATCCTGCATACATACATATATAACTACCGTGATGCATGAACGGATTTCAACTCATGCCCGTATGAGACGGAACACACAAATCGGGTCATGCATACAATCCACAATCAAGAATTAACCACACATTGGCTCGTTTCCCCTTAGAAGCAATTAAGGTGGAAACACAACAAAAGGACCAATGAAGAATCGAAACGCCATTTAGAAAGGAGAACGGACGATAGAAAAGAATCGGTTAGGAAACCCTACCTCAATCGAGCACAATCACCTCAAATATCAAATTAGGGTTTCGAACCCTCGTTTCTTCCAAACCTATCGATTCACATAATCGAACTCACAATATCAACCAAAACATACCACATTATCCCTACTAATATCAATCAATCAACAAAAATCGAAATACTTACCTTCTCTCTCTAGAATTCTCTTTCAAAAGCTTGTTCCAAAGCCCAATCCAAATCTCACTCCAAAATCCCAACTAAACCTACACATAGGTCCACAAACAAGCCTATATCAACATATCTAAACCTTACCTTCCATCTATTAAAGAATCAAACAAATCTAGGAAAAACCCTAGAATTCCAAAACTATGAAAACTCACCTCAAACCTTCAAATCTTCCTTGATTCCACCTTGATTCTTGACATGCTTCATGAATCCATGGAAAACCAAGCAAAAACCTCAACAAATCTCCTTCTCTCTCTAAGTTTCTCGCTCTCTCTCTCACTAAAAGTCGGAATTTTTCAGAACGATTAAGTTCTGGTCGCGCACTGGCTTTTAACAGCTCGGGGAGCGCCTAGGCGTTCAGAATTTGCGCCTAGCCGCATTGACCTTAAGTTTCAATTTTGAACCCACTGTCCCGTGCAACTTTTGTACACGCCTAGGCGATCTCCTAGGCATGTGACCTTACATTTTTAGCTCCGTCTCGTTCTTAGCTTCGATTTGATATATTATGGGCCCAAAACAGACATTTGTGCTAAAAGTTATGACCGATTTACCGAACCAAGTTCAAAACTATTTTTCCATGATGCCGTACTTCACGAATCATCCGTAACTCGACTCAAAACTAAATTTTTGGGTCGGGATTTCACATCCTCCCCCCCTTAATAAAATTTCGTCCCGAAATTTAACTACACACGTACCTGAATCTCCGAACAACTCCGGGTACTTCTCCTTCATTCTGGATTCCAACTCCCAAGTTGCTTCTTCAACTCCGTGATACATCCACATCACTTTTACTAATGGAATCACACTCGACCTCGTGACCTTGTTCTGTCGGTCTAGAATTTTTATCGGTTGAAGAGTGTAACTCCCATCTTCTTCAACCTTCAATGTAGTCCAATCTATCACATGCGACGGATCCGGCTCATATTTCCGAAGCATTGATATATGGAATACATTGTGAACCTTCTCAAGCTTCGGTGGAAGTGCCAAACGGTACGCCACCGGTCCCACCGCCTCAAGAATCTCAAATGGCCCCACAAATCTCGGTGCCAACTTCCCATGCTTACTATACCTCTGAATCCCCCGTCTCGGACTAACCTTCAAGAAAACCTTATCGCCTACAGCGAACACCAAAGGTCTCCTCCTCCGGTCAGCATAAGACTTCTGTCGGCTCTGCGCGGTGATCAACCGCTTCCGGATCTCATCCACTCTCTCTCGTGCCTCTTTGACCATCTCCGGTCCTAAAACAACTTTCTCACCAACCTCCGCCCAACACAAGGGCGACCTGCAAGGCCTCCCGTAGAGCGCCTCATAAGGTGCCATCCCGATACTACTTTGGAAAGAGTTGTTATACACAAACTCCGCCAAATGTAAGTACCGATCCCAACTTCCTCCAAAGTCCACGACACATGCCCGCAGCATATCCTCCAAAATTTGGATAGTTCTCTCACTCTGCCCATCACTCTGAGGATGATAAGCTGTAGAGAAATCCAACTTCGTTCCCAACGCTTCTTGTAAACTACTCCAGAATCTACCTGTGAACCGCGGGTCTCGGTCCGACACAATAGATAATGGAATTCCGTGAAGTCTCACAATCTCCTTGACATACATAGTACTCAAGGTCTCCAACGAATCCGTCTTATTCATGGGTAAAAAGTGTGCAGACTTGGTCAATCTGTCCACTTGATACCCAAACCGTGTCATGCCTCCTCTGAGTCATTGGCAACGCCGTCACAAAGTCCATAGTGATCTTCTCCCACTTCCATTCCGCTACTAATAATGGTTGCAACAATCCGGCTGGTCTCTGATGCTCTGCCTTCACTTGTTGACAAGTAAGACACTTCATCACAAATCTAGCAACATCGGCCTTCATTGCCTTCCACCAGAAACTCTGCCTCAAGTCTCTGTACATCTTCGTACCCCCTGGATGCATAGCAAACCAAGAATGATGTGCCTCCTTCAGAATCTCTTGCCTCAACTCATCATCATCGGGAACCACTAACCTTCCCGCATATTGTACTCCACCATCATTTCCTCGAACCCATCCAAGACTCTCATCAATCACATCAAATGTATGATCTCCATTCTGTGCATCTATAACCTTATGAACCATCGTAGGTCTCGAAGTCATAGAACACAAATGTACCCTTTCCTCTTGCTCTCGCAACTCTAATCCAAACTGGTTAATTGTTTCCACAATTCTCCACTCATGCATGAATAGACTAGCCATCCTTTGCTTCCTACTCAATTCATCCGCGACTACATTTGCCTTACCGGGATGGTATTGCAAATCGAAGTCGAAGTCCTCTAGGTATTCCATCCACCTTCTTTGTCGCAAGTTCAACTCTTTCTGGGTGAACAGATACTTGAGACTCTTGTGATCCGAGAACACCTCAAATCTCTCTCCATAGAGATAGTACCTTCATTGCTTCAGAGCAAATACTACTGCCGCCAACTCTAAATCGTGCACCGGATAATTCTTCTCATATGCCTTGAGCAATCTCGAGCCATATTCTATCACTCGGCCCTACTGCATCAACACACAACCCAATCCGACCCCAGACGCATCACAATACACCTGGTAGCCTAAATTCCTCTCCGGGACCACTAACACTGGAGGTGTTGTCAACCTCTTCTTCAACTCTCCAAATGCGGCCTCTCACTCGTCTGTCCAAACAAACGGTGTACCCTTTTTCGTAAGCTGCGTCATTGGTGAAGCAACTCTCGAAAAGTTCTCGATAAATCTCCGGTAGTAACCTGCTAATCCTAGGAAACTCCGAATCTCAGTCACGTTCTTCGGTCTTTCCCAATTCAAAACCGACTCAACCTTGGAGTAGTCAACTGCTATGCCCTCTTGAGTGATGACATGGCCTAAGAACTTCACTTCGGTAGCCCAAAATTCACACTTACTTAATTTAGCATACAGTTGATTCTCCCTCAACGTCTGTAGCACCACCCTCAAGTGCCCCTCATGCTCTTCCTCCGTAGAAGAATAAATTAGAATGTCATCTATGAAGACCACCACAAACCTATCCAAAAACGGTCGAAGAACCCTCTGCATTAGGTCCATGAATACTGCTGGGGCATTCGTCAACCCAAACGGCATCACAAGGAACTCATAATGCCCATAACGAGTTCTAAACGCTGTTTTCTGGATATCCTCATCCTTAATCCTCAACTGATGATAACCCGACCTCAAGTCAATCTTAGAGAAATGCCTAGCACCTCTCAATTGGTCAAACAAATCATTGATTCTAGGCAACGGATACTTGTTCCTTACAGTAACCTTATTCAACTGCCTATAGTCGATACACATCCTCAAGCTTCCGTCTTTCTTCTTGACGAACAACACCGGTGCTCCCCACGGGGACACACTCGGCCTTATAAATCCCAACTCTATCAACTCTTCCAACTGGTCACTCAACTCTTTCAACTCTGCGGGAGCCATCCGATACGGTGGAATCGATATCGGCTTGACGTTCAGATGCAACTCAATAGCAAAGTCAATTTCCCTCTTCGGAGGTAATCCCGGCAACTCTTCCGGAAATACATCCATAAATTCTTTCACCACTCTAATCTCTGTAGCTACATCTCCCTTAGGAGCTGAAGTCCTCAAACTTGCTACTCTACAATCTTGGTACAAAGGGTTATCCATGAAATGTGGGCATGGCATCCCCTTCGAACCCTGCAATTGGATCACCCCACCCTCCGGTACTCTAAGTGTGATCCTCCTTTGCCAAAAATCAAGCAACCCTTGGTGCTTAGTCAACCAATCAACTCCGAGTATCACATCGAAGTCTTTGAAATCCAATACATACAAATCAGCTTCCAGAGACACCTATCCAAACCGACACTCACATCCGAACACCACCCCCTCCAACATGGTAAAGTGTCCGAATGGTGAGGACACCGTAAACATGCGCCTAATCGGCGAAATCTCCACCTCTAGTGCGTTTGCTAACGAACTAGTAATAAAAGATGAAGTCGCTCCAGAGTCAAACAAGACTCTTGCCCAACAATTGAAAATCAAGAAAGTACCTCCAATGAAATTTGGATGCTCCTGCGCACCTAATGCAAAGACACGTCCCTCTACCAGCGCATTCTGCTGCTGTCTGCCTCCACCTCGCCCTCTCCCTCCCGATGGAACAGTGGAAGGAAGAGCTGGAAGTGGTACCCCCGGTATAGCCGGCTGCTGTGCTCTCTGGTTGCCCTCTGGACAATCTCTCTTCTGGTGGCCTGGCTTGCCACAACCATAGCATCTATTCTTAGGGACTCTACACTCCCTTGCCTTATGCCCCTCCTTCCCATACTTGAAGCATGCTGTCTTACTCCAGGGAAGCTTAGGACCCTTGCTTCAATCCCATCTCTGCTGACGAAAGTCAGGCTTCCGCCTCTTGTGACTAGAACCACTGCCACCACTACTCTCAACAACTGGACGCTTCCTCTGAGCTTCACTCTTTTCACTCAACTCAAAGTCCAGCGCCATTTCCACCGTGTCATCATATGATACCACTCTAGTGGCCATCACCATCCTACCAAGACTGGGAAGCTACCCATCTCGGTATCTCACCACCTTCTTCGCATCAGTTGGAGCAAACTCCTTCCCATACCGGTATAGCTCCTCAAACTGCTTGGTGTACTGAGACACCGTCATCTCTGATGTCGACAATAAATCAAGAAACTGCTTGGCCTTCTCAGTCTGCAGAGGTCTCGGCACAAACTTCTGCATGAACAACTTCTCAAAAGAAGTCCAAGTCAGCTCATTCCTCCTCTGACCCATGGACATCCACCATTCATAGGCCACTCCACCCAAATAATAAAACACAAACTTCACCCGTCGCTCATCAGGTATCTCCAACGTGTCCATCCTCATGCTCAACTGATTGAACCACTCCTCCGCCCCCACATCTGTTCCATCTCCGGAAAAGGTTGCGGAGAAGTCCTCCTCAGCTGATCCACCTCGTACATGCCTCTCCCGGCTCTCGGTACCACAACACCCTCAGTAGCAGCTCCCGGTATTACTCCGTCGGTACGAACCCCCGCAACTCCCATAGCCTGTGTTATGGTCTGTGCTTGTGTCTGCGCCATCGTTATCATGAAACTGGCAAGACCCTCCATGGTCACAGGTTCCCCCCCTGTAGCGACAGGAGCAACCGGTCCCGCAGGTGGTACCTGCTGACCCTCACTCTCACTAGGTAGTCCCTCGTGAACTATCTCCTCCTCTCTCAACTCCGGCTCCACATTCGGAACCGAATCCTCCGTACTAGGAGTGCCTCTAGCAACTACTGCAACCCTAGCACCACGGCCTCTACCTCGGCCTCTACCTCGGCCTCTGCCCCGAGGTACCTCAGTCCCACTCTCGGACCGCGTAGTCCTACGGGTATTCATCTGCATGGCAAACAGACAATACCATTTAACACACTACTCAAAAGAGGATTTAATAGGGATAGAAAGACATACCGGATCAGCAGCGGTTGTGACATGGCCTGGATTTCACTACCATATACCTAGGACCCAATCCCAATCCTACATATGGCCGTAAATAAACAAACCTCGCTTCGATACCCAACCCCAATCCTAACAAGGTCTAAGGATGTTAGATATGTGAATCTTGGATACTCAGATACACTTATAGTGTGAGTATAGATTGACACAAGATTCATTATTACATTCTAAATCATTAGTCACAACCAGATTAACAAAGTTATGCACTTTGTTGATATAGGTTGTAGTGCATGGACATCTCCAATTAGGAGAATGGTTTGTCTTGACCGTTTGAGAGGATTCTCGGATTGGTGCACTAGTGTGTATGTGGACATATACATTGACGGACTTACATAGGAATGAACAACTAGAAACATGCTATCAAAGAGTTGTTCATCCTATAGCTATGGGAGTACGGTATATCTCAAGCTTGAGTAGGTCAATACGTTTATACTTATAGCGTGTGCATTTTTGATTCATCAATAAGTGAGACACGCACTATTGTAAAAATCTTGATGATTTGGATGTATGTCACTAGGGTATAAGCGCATACCTACAAAATAGTCATTCATGTACTTTCAGTTATGAAAGTGTAAGCACCCATCTGAGAGGTTCAAATTAATCTATCTAAAAAACTATGCATAGTGATTCTAACGAATCAAGCGTTGTGAATTAAATTGATCGACGGGTCAATTTAATACGCTTAGAGGATAGATATAAAGGAATCTGGAGCTCAGAGAAAATATGGATTTTGGAGTGTTTGATAGTATGAATAAATTCACTCCATCTTACCGGGTGTTGCATGGAGGATATGCAAGTACACTTCCCATAGGTCAGGGATAGGTTTCTAATTATGGAAAAGCCTCGATGTAAGAATCGTACATATTGGGGAGTGCATCCAAAGTTCAGGTAGTGTCAAACGAACATTGGATTGTTATATTATTCCTAGTCATAGAGTTTGACGGTAAAGAATAATATTTCGGGAGCCACAATATGTATGTCCTGCGGATTCCCCTTGGTAGCTCTATATATTCTCTTATCCTATTTAAGGAAGATCGGCAAAATTCACCATATCACAACGGTTGTTGGAGAAGTTACAAGAATAGAATTTGTATTACAAATAGATATAATTTTATTGGGTTTTGGTCTTCCAAAGATAACCCAAAGATAAAATTATTTTTGTTAAGATATACAAAATTCTTGTAAGTGTATTTATAGAAAAATAATAAGTCTCGAAATTTCGATTTAGATTGTGAAATAAATATTTTGCATAATCGAAATTAAAGTCAAGAATGGGCTTAGGATCAAAATAATATTTGAGCCTTGAATTCTTGAAGAATTGGGCCAAAAGAAAACCTAGAGGTCTAATTAGATTGGACTTAATCAAAAAGGTTTTTACTTTGGGCCATGATTAGGTCCAAATCATGCTTGAATGCATGGCCCAATAAATGTACATGCAATAGGCGCCAATTACAATATGTGTTTTAGGTGACCTTGGGTTTTGACTTTTCCTATTTCATGTAGGACTAGTAAAACAAAACCTAAAAGGAGACTTGTTGACTTTAGATATAAATACATCATGTATCTCTCTCATATGGGTAACTTTTATAACACAAAAAAAGGTGATGCCGTGTGATTCAATTCACAAAGAAAGCCAAGTTGTGTTTTTTATAAAAGTTGCCGAGTGTTCTTTTGAGAAAAAAAGAAAGTGCAGCCGTGTGTGATTATTTTCGGTTCACTACGGATCGGTGTTTTTGCTTTGCTCGTTCGCAAGGAGATTAAAGGGAATACCTAGGAAACGACGCAGGCCATTCTTGGTGATCCGTTCGTTACTCTATCAATCGGTGGTTCGTGATCAAGTGTTGAGTTCGTGATCAAGACGGATAGCACGTTGGACCTCGATAGTAAAGAGGTTGGTATTCTTCTTCTAACCTTCTTCATGCCATGATTGTATGTTTAGATCTAAGAATTATTTTGTATGAAATTAATACTAGAATCATGCTAGGATTAATTACAAAATTAATTGGATCTAGGATAACACTTGATAGGCGTGTAGCAATCTAGGGTCGTTTGGCTTCCAATTAAAATTTTGATTTGTACCTATGCTAAGAACGATCCGTAAAATGCTTCCGCATGTTCTAAAAATTATTTTAGCAACCAACAGGAATTCCTCAACTCTCCTTATGGAGGTGATTTTAACGGTTTTGTCCATTTGTCATAGAAAGGTGGTGTTTTGGCATCGAAAAAATCTAGAAAGCTTACTCGTAAAATTTGACATAGAAGAACAATAAAAACTGTACACCAAATAACTTTGTTGGTCCGAATTTGCTCAACTCTATCTATGGTGGAGCTTTTAATGGTTTTTGTCCATTTGTCATATAAAGGTGGTGTTTTGCAATCGAAATAATTTAGGAAGCTTATACTCGTAAAATTTTACATAGAAGAATAATAAAAAGTGTACACCGAGCAACTTTGATGGCACGAAATTGCTCAACTCTCTCGATGAAGTTGTTCTTAATAGTTTTGCAAAATTTAGACCGAAATTTGATCTCTTGACAACAAAACAGTTTACGAAGCGAATACTTTTAATTTTGGACATAAAGAAATAATAAAAAATGCATATCGTGCAACTTTCATGGTTCTAAATTTGTCAACTCTCCTTATGGAGGTGCTTTTAACTGTTTTGTCTATTTCTCATAGAAAGTTGGTGTTTTGGCAGTGAAATAATCTAGAAAGCTTATACTCGTAAAATTTGACATAGAAGAACAATAAAAAGTATACACATAGCAACTTTGGTGGTTCGAAATTGCTCAACTCTCCTTATGGAGGAGCTTTAAAAGGTTTTGTCTATTTGTCTTAGAAAGTTGGTGTTTGAGCATCGAAATAAACTAGGAAGCTTATACTCTTTAAATTAGATATAGAAGAACAATAAAAAGTGTACACAAAGCAACTTTGATGGCCTAAAATTGCTCAACTCTCTCGATGGATTTGTTTTTAATGATTTTGCCAAATTTGGACCGAAATTTGTTCTCTAGACAACAAAACAATTTACGAAGCGAATACTAGTAATTATAAATATAAAGAAACAATAAAAAGTGAATAGCGAGCAACTTTTATGGTTCCGAATTTCTAAACTCTCCTTATGGAGGAGCTTTTAACTGTTTTGTCTATTTTTCATAGAAAGTTGGTGTTTTGGCATCCAAATAATCTAGGAAGCTTATACTCATAAAATTTGACATAGAAGGACAATAAAAAAGTGTACACAGAGAAACATTGGTGGTTCGGAATTGCTCAACTCTCCATATGGAGGAGCTTTAAAAGGTTTTGTCTATTTGTCATAGAAAGTTGGTGTTTTGGCATCGAAATAATCTAGGAAGCTTATACTCGTTAAATTTGACATAGAAGAACAATAAAAAGTGTACACCGAGCAACTTTGATGGCCGAAAATTGCTCAACTCTCTCGATGGATTTGTTTTTCATAGTTTTGCCAAATTTGGACCGAAATTTGTTCTCTTAACAACAAAAAAATTTACGAAGCGAATATTAGTAATTTTGGACATAAAGAAACAATAAAAATTGCATACCGAGCAACTTTCATGGTTCTGAATTTCCCAACTCTCTTTATGGAGGAGCTTTTAACAGTTTTGTCTATTTGTCATAGAATGTTGTTGTTTTGGCATCGAAATAATCTAGGAAGCTTATACTCATAAAATTTGACATAGAAGGACAATAAAAAGTGTACACAGAGCATCTTCGGTGGTTCGGAATTGCTCAACTCTCCTTATGGAGGACCTTTAAAAGGTTTTGTCTATTTGTCATAGAAAGTTGGTGTTTTGGCATCGAAATACTCTAGGAATCTTATACTCGTTAAATTTGACATAGAAGAACAATAAAAAGTGTACACCGAGCAACTTTGATTGCCCGAAATTGCTCAACTCTCTCGTTGGATTTGTTTTTAATAGTTTTGCCAAATTTGGACTGAAATTTGTTCTCTTGACAACAGAACAATTTACGTAGAGAATACTAGTAATTTTGGACATAAAGAAACAATAAAGAGTGCATACCGAGCAACTTTCATGGCTCGAAATTGCTCAACTCTCCTTATGGAGGTGATTTTAACGGTTTTGTCCATTTGTCATAGAAATGTGGTGTTTTGGCATCGAAAAAATCTAGAAAGCTTATACTCGTAAAATGTGACATAGAAGAACAATAAAAATTGTACACCAAATAACTTTGTTGGTCCGAAGTTGCTCAACTCTATCTATGGTGGAGCTTTTAACGGTTTTTGTTCATTTGTCATATAAAGGTGGTGTTTTGGCATCGAAATAATCTAGGAAGCTTATACTCGTAAAATTTTATATAGAAGAATAATAAAAAGTGTACACCGAGCAACTTTGGTGGCACGAAATGGTTCAACTCTCTCGATGGAGTTGTTCTTAATAGTTTTGCAAAATTTAGACCGAAATTTGATCTCTTGACAACAAAACAGTTTACGAAGCGAATACTTTTAATTTTGGATATAAAGAAATAATAAAAAATGCATATCGTGCAACTTTCATGGTTCTAAATTTGTCAACTCTCCTTATGGAGGTGCTTTTAACTGTTTTGTCTATTTCTCATAGAAAGTTGGTGTTTTGGCAACGAAATAATCTAGGAAGCTTATACTCATAAAATTTGACATAGAAGAACAATAAAAAGTGTACACAGAGCAACTTTGGTGGTTCGGAATTGCTCAACTCTCCTTATGGGGGAGCTTTAAAAGGTTTTGTCTATTTGTCATAGAAAGTTGGTGTTTGGGCATCAAAATAATCTAGGAAGCTTATACTCTTTAAATTTGACATAGAAAAATAATAAAAAGTGTACACAGAGCAACTTTGATGGCCTGAAATTGCTCAACTCTCTCGATGAATTTATTTTTAATGGTTTTGCCAAATTTGGACCGAAATTTGTTCTCTTGACAACAAAACAATTTACGAAGCGAATACTAGTAATTTTGGACATAAAGAAATAATAAAAAGTGCATACCGAGCAAGTGTTCCTCATGCTCTTCCTCCGTAGGAGAATAAATCAATAAATCATCAATAAACACAACTACAAATAGTAAAGACCAATGAAGAATTTCAACCGCTCTTTAGAGAAGAATAATACGATAGAAAATGGGGTAAGAATCATTACCTCATTACCCAAGCAAAAGCTTACCAACTCAAATTCCCAAAACTAGGGTTTCGAGCTTCTCTCTCAACCTATCCATCTCAACCAACCAATCCCATATACTGATATCAATAACATCCATATACCATAAAAATATGAATTTAATCATAAATCAAGAGAGACATACCTTCTCTCTCTAGGATTTCACCAAATCCTCCAAACTCCACCCAATTCAAAACTCAACCTAAACCAATGATCAAACATAGTAAAACAATCATAAATAACCCTAGAATCAACATATATAAACCCCAAAACTTAACTCTTCACGAATCATGCTAGATCTAACGAAAACCTAGAATTTTGAAACATGGAAAAACTCACCTTTGATCTTAAAATCCCTTGGAATGTTGCTTGAATCTTCAACACAAGCTCCAAATCTTCAATAATCTCTCAAAACCTCACTTTCTCCCTTTATTTTCTCTCTCTCTCTCACTAGAATCAAGTCTCACGAAGAAAATACCATTTCTGGTCGCGCACTGGCTTTTAACAGCTCGAGGAGCGCCTAGGCGCTCAAAATTTGCGCCTAGGCGTATTGACCTTAAGTTTTAATTTTGAACCCACTGTCCCGTGCAACTTTTGTACACGCCTAGGCGACTGCCTAGGCGCCCTCCTAGGCGTGTGTCCTTACATTTTTAGCTCCGTCTCGTTCTTAGCTTCGATTTGATATATTATGGGCCCGAAACAGACATCTGTGCTAAAAGTTATGACCGATTTACCGAACCTAGTTCAAAAACTATCATTTAGGCCTTATACACTTCCAATGGTCCGTTATCACTTCGAACCCATTTTTCAATAATTTATTACTTAAAATTTAACCAAACATAATATTTTTGGGTCGGGATCTCACATCCCTTCCCCCTTAAACAAATTTCTTCCCGAAATTTAGTTATGTACCTGGATTTTTGAACAAAACCGGGTACTTGTCCATCATACGAGATTCCAACTCCCAAGTTGCTTCATCCGTGCCATGGTACATCCGCTTCACTTTTACCAAAGGAATTATACTCGTTCTCGTGACCTTATTTTGACGGTCTAAGATTTTAACCGGTTGAAGAGTATAGCTCCCATCTTCTTCAACCTCCAAGGTGGTCCAATCCAATACATGTGTAGGGTCCGGCTCATACTTCCGGAGCATAGAGACATGAAATACATTATGAATCCTTTCTAGCTTAGGTGGCAGAGCCAACCGATATGCTACCGGTCCCACCATTTCTAGAATTTCAAATGGTCCCACAAACCTTGGTGCTAACTTTCCCTGTTTACTATACCGTTGAACACCATGTCTCGGACTAACTTTGAGGAAGACCTTGTCTCCCACCGCAAACTCCAACGGTCTTCTTCTATTATCAGCATATGACTTTTGACGACTCTGTGCGGTGACAAGCCGCCTCTTAATCTCCTCAACTCGCTCTTGAGCCTCTTTGACCAATTCCGGTCCCGAAATCACTTTTTCACTGACCTCAGCCCAACACAATGGTGATCTGCAAGGTCTCCCATAAAGTGCCTCAAACGGAGCCATACCAATACTACTTTGGAATGAGTTGTTGTACACAAACTCCGCCAAATATATGTATCGATCCCAGCTCTTTCCGAACTCCACCACACATGCTCTAAGCATGTCCTCCAGAATCTGGATAGTTCTTGTTATGTCGTTAGTAACAATTTAAAATAACCTACAAATGTACAATTAATATATATAGTGAATAAGTAAGAGTCGATCCCACAAGGAGTGATGCTAATAGATATACAATCTTACACCTGAATATAATTGATACAAGGGGGGTTAAGTCTTGCAATAGATAAAAATTAAGACAAAGAAATTGACGTTAAGAACAAGAATGAGAATTAATGAAAACAATAGCTAAGACTCACTATCCACCACAAAACATTCAAACAATTTATAAGAAATAATAGAGTAACAATTTAAACAAGCATATGATGACAACATTCACAACAAGGTCATGGTCAAACTCAAGTTGTATGATTCTCTCTTAATTGCATGTAAAGTGTATGGCGTCTACCTCATTACGTGTACTCTTAATTGAAATCTAGCATGACATTTGCATCAATCAACAATCAAGAATCCAATAAGAGTAAAGAGAATATGAATGTCACAAGAATCCTAATACATGGTATTTGTACTTAGGTATTCAAGAATTGATTTTTCATAATTCATTTTCAATTGAATTATATGTTGCAAGAAAGAACATATTCAACAAGGCAATTGACCATGTTCTACAACAATTAATTCTAATACATGCTTCAAAGTTAGCTAATCAAAGAAACACAATACTAGAACTCACATAACATGGAAAAATCAAAATCATCATGCTTGTAGAAATTGAAATCCACACAACTTATAAAATTGAAAGCATGCTTGGGGCTTCAAGACAAGCCCTAACTAACAAGATTTTAGTTATACATAACCAAATAAAACATGAAACATAAAAACATAATTACAAATACAAGCCTTGTTTTCTTCTTTTCCTTCTCCTCTTTTTGCTTCCAATCCTTCTCCTTCTTTCCTTCTTGTCTCCAAGCTCCCCCTCCTAGCTCCTACTCCTCTCTATTTATAGAGAAAATGAGCACATAGTGGAGGAGTTAGTGCCATCTTTTGGTGGTGGATTGTCCATCAAATTGGTGTGGTGGATTGTCCACTCTTTGAATGGAAATGGTATCATCAATGACATCAACATCCAATTACACACTAATCTTGTAACTACATTCTGGGCCTAAACGAAGCCTATTATGAACTCAAATCCTTCATCAATAATGTAGATACAAATGTGTAGATAATTATGGGCTTTTGAATCACTCAATTTGGATATCAGAAGCTCAAGTTATGGGCTTCTAAAGGTCTGGTCTGCAAACAGAAATTCTGCTCCGGATATAACTTCCAAACTTGACTTTGAGGCAACATTTAGAGGCCCAAATGAACTCTGATTTTTGTGAACCAGCACTTCCTGCAAAGCTTGAAGTGTCCTCTTAACATTTTCTGAAGATCAAATCTCATTCCAATAGCTCTTACTAGCTCTTAACCTGCAAAACATCCAAGAAGATCTTAAGTACAATAATCTTGAAAATTCAGCTTTTAAGCACAATTTCTTGGCATTGCTTTGGTAGTATTTTATCACTTTAAGAACGTACATTCTGGCACTTATCAGTTCTCTCACTCTGCCCATCACTCTGAGGATGGTATGCCGTACTAAAATCTAACTTCGTACCCAAAGCTTCTTGCAAACTGCTCCAGAATCTACCAGTGAACCGTGGATCCCGGTCTGACACGATAGATAATGGCACTCCATGCAACTTCACAATCTCTCTCACATAATAGCTACTCAAGGATTCCAATGAATCTGTCTTGTTCATTGGTAGAAAGTGTGCCGACTTGGTCAATCGATCCACTATCACCCACACCGTGTCATATTTCTTCTGAGTCATTGGAAGCCCTGTCACAAAGTCCATAGTGATCATCTCCCATTTCCATTGCGCTACTGGTAGTGGTTGTAACAACCCCGCCGGCTTTTGATGTTCACCTTTCACCTGTTGGCAAGTCAGACACCTCGCCACATACCTGGCCACATCGGCCTTCATCCCCTTCCACCAAAAGTTTCTTTTTAAATCTTGATACATTTTTGTAATCCCAGGATGCATGGCAAACCATGAATGGTGTGCCTCCTTCAAGATCTCTAGCTGTAGTTCCTCATCATCGGGAACTATCAACCTCCCAACATATCTCACTCCACCGTCAATCCCACGAACCCATCCTGAACTCTCATCCATCACATCAAAAGAGGGATCGCCGTTCTGCGCATCCATAACCTTCTGAACCATCTGTGGTCTCGAAGTTATACAACCCAAGTATACTTTTTCTTCCTCACTCCTCAATTCCAACCCAAATTGGTTGATTGTCTCAACAATCTCCCATTCGTGCAACGCCAAACTGGCCAACCCAAGTTTCTGACTCAACGCATCCGCCACTACATTTGCTTTACCGGGATGGTATTGCAAACTAAAGTCGAAATCCTCCAAGTATTCCATCCACCGCCTTTGTCGCAAGTTCAACTCCTTTTGAGTGAATAAGTACTTGAGGCTTTTATGATCTGAAAAGACTTCAAATCTCTCTCCGTAGAGATAATACCACCATTGCTTCAAAGCAAATACTACTGCTGCAAGTTCTAAGTCATGAACTGGATAATTCCTCTCATGTGTCTTCAGCAATCTAGAGCCATACTCCACAACTCTCCCACATTGCATCAACACACATCTCAATCCCACTCCAGATGCATCATAATACACCTGGTAGCCTACATCTCTCTCCGGCACCACTAATACAGGAGGAGTTGTCAACCTTTTCTTCAACTCTTCAAATGCCGCCTCACACTCGTCTGTCCAAACAAACGGTGTACCTTTCTTAGTCAATTGTGTCATGGGTGCAGCCACTCTCGAAAAGTCCTCAATGAACCTTCGGTAGTAGCCTGCCAACCCTAGGAAACTTCTTATCTCTGTCACATTCTTCGGTCTCACCCAATTCAAAACTGATTCAACCTTAGAATAATCAACTGCTATGCCCTCCTGTGTAATAACATGACCCAGAAATTTCACTTCTGTAGCCCAAAACTCACATTTACTAAGTTTAGCATACAGCTGATTCTCTCTCAGAGTTGACAGAACCACTCTTAAGTGTTCACTATGCTCTTCCTCCGTTGTAGAGTAAATCAAGATATCATCTATGAATACCACTACAAACTTATCCAAAAACGGTTTAAGAACCCGCTGCATCAAATCCATGAATACCGCTGGGGCATTAGTCAACCCAAATGGCATTACTAAGAACTCGTAATGCCCATATCGAGTCCTAAATGCTGTCCTCTGAATATCTTCATCCCTTATCCGCAATTGATGATATCCTGACCTCAAGTCAATCTTGGAGAAATGCTTGGCACCTCTCAACTAATCAAATAAATCATTGATCCGTGGTAATGGATACTTATTCTTCACTGTAGCTCTATTCAGCTGCCGATAGTCGATACACATTCTCAACGACCCATCTTTCTTCTTTACAAGCAATACCGGTGCACCCCATGGAGATACACTCGGCCTAATAAACCCCAAATCTTGCAACTCTTCTAGTTGCATCATCAATTCTTTCAACTCCGCCGGAGCCATCCGATAAGGAGAAATCGAAATTGGTTTCACGTTCGGATGCAACTCGATGGCAAAATCTATTTCTCTCTTTGGAGGCAGTCCGGGTAACTCTTCCGGAAACACATCCATAAACTCTTCCACTACCCGAATCGGTGTTGTGAAATCACCCCTAGGTGCTGATGTCACCAAACTCGCCATCCCACAATCCTGGTATAAAGGATTTTCTAGGAAATGAGGACAAGGAATCCCCTTCGATCCCTTCAACCGAATCACCCCACCCTCGGATACTCTAAGAGTAATTTTCCTCTCCCAAAAATCTAGCAACCCATGGTGCTTTGTCAACCAATCTGCTCCAAGGATTACATCGAAATCCTTGAAGTCCATCACATAAAAATCAGCCTTCAAGACCACTTCCCCAAATCGACACTCATACCCAAATGCTACCCCTTCTAAAGGAGTAAAATACCCAAATGGTGAAGACACTGTAAACATACGCCTTATCGGCGAAATTTCCAACCCTAAGGAATGTGCCAAGACACTAGTAATGAATGAAGCTGTAGCTCCCGAATCAAACAACACCCTAGCCCAACAGTTTGAAATAAGGAAAGTACCTCCAATGAAGTTCGGATGTTCAGGAGTCTCCTGATGTCCCAATGCAAATGCCCGGGTCTGCGTCTGGGTCGACTGCAGCTGCGGAGTCTGCCTAGATCCGCCTCGTCCTCTTCCCCCTGATGGAATAGTGGAAGGAAGAGCTGGAGAAATTGCAGAAGATGGTACTCCGGGTGTATGATATTGATCTGAAGTTTTGCCACCTTGAGGACATTCATTCCTCTTATGGCCAGCCGCACCACACCCAAAGCACACAATCCCCTTCACCGGACACTGATCTTTCTTGTGCCCTTCCTTTACGCACTTGAAACATGCAAATCTGCCACCCCGTGGCCTTTGTCCCTGGTCCCTACCACCTCTCTGGCCTCCCTGAGTCTGAGGTTCTATCTTCTGCCTCTTCTGACTACTACTGCTTCCTCCACTAGAAGCTGGGGTCTTTCGACCCTTCTGAATGTCCCAGTACTGACGGGAGTTGCGCTCTCCCCGCTCTATCTTAAGAGCCATGTCCACTGCCTTGTCATATGACATCACTCCTGAAGGTATCATCAACTTCCCAATAGTAAGAATCAACCCATCTCGGTATCTCTCTGTCTTGCTCCAATCGTCTAGAGCAAACTTCTTTCCAAACCTATAGAGTTCCTCATACCTCTTGGTATATTGTGTCACCGTCATATCAGGAGTTTGCACCAACTCCATGTACTGCCTGGCCTTGTCAGATTGGAAGCTATCTGGCACAAATCGTTGCATGAACAACATTTCAAATGATGTCCAAGTTAAATCATTCTTTCTCTGATCCAGCGAATCCCACCAGTCATGTGCTGCTCCTTTAAGATAATAAAAGATCAGCTTCATCCTCCGGTCATCGGGTAGAACTAGAGATTCAAATCTCTTGCTCATTTGCCTTAGCCATTCACCGGCTTCGTACCCTTCTCCCTCGCCATCAAACACTAGAGGATTAGTCCTCGTCAACTGATCAACCTCATAAATCTCTCGTCCCGGTCTGGCACCATCTCCAGTACTAGCCCCGGAACCTTGTCCCTCACTTCGGACTTCTGGTGCTCTCACCACTTGCGCCTGAGTCTGCGCTTGTATAACCTGAACTAAGTTCATCACAATTCCTGTCAAAGCCTTTAAGGTCACAGGCTGTCCCACAGTACTAGTCGGAGCAATTTGTACCTCCGGCAATACTGGCTCTAAAGTCCTCCCCGGATCCTCCACCTCAACTCTTTCCTCCACTCTTTCGTTGGTATCGTTCACCGGCTCTGAATTCTGAGTGCTAGGAGTGCGTCTAGTAGCACGCGTCACTCCTCTACCGTGGCCCCTAGGTCATCCTCGCCTGCCCCCATCTCCCGGGGTTGCTACAGCACGAGTAGATCGGGTCTCCCTACGAGTATCCATCTGCGCCACAACAGATAAGATACTTAACATGACTTAATTAATTGAGGATTTAAGGAGTGAGCTAGAAGCTCAGTAGGGTAAGGAAATAAACATTGTTATAGGCAGAACCAAAAGGAAGTAATGCAACAATATGTACCTACCACATGAACATATACTCAACAAATTCACATCAACATTTATCCGGATAAACCCTTTCGGAGCACAACAACCACCATATCATTGCAACTCGATACAATATTGCACGGGAGCAAGCTCACCACAACCAACCACTCCTTGGATCATCCGGTTGCGTGAACCTATCACGCCCGCACCCCACAAGGCATGTGACGCCCTGACCCAGAATTCACGCACTGAGCCAAGAGCGCCACTTTAGGCGTGTGCCCCGTCACTAAGGACCTCACCACACGCCAACCTAACCCCGGATTCTAACAGAAATCCGACAGCACCTCCCCGTATATCGGAGGGTGCCAACCTGGAGTCACATCTCATTTAACACGGAAAATAATAATCAATAATAATCAGAGAAGTTTCACAGCCTAACAGGGCCTCTGGCCATCTAACCACATTCACACTCTAGGCAGAGCCTCAGGCCTCCTAATCACATGCAATCAATAAGCAAAACATATTCATATCAATAATATTATCAGAGACTATCAAAGTCTATCAATCCGGACCCAAGGTCCTATATCCAAGTACGGGAGTCCCGATCACACGGCATACCCCCTGACCATCCATCAAACATACCAAAAAGGTATTTAAGCAACATAACAGTCAACCAATAAAAGTACTACATGTACTTAATTCATAACCAAGGTTCTCAAACAACCAAATACATATCCTAGTGCTCCTAGGGTGGCCTTCCATGTCACGCCGCCTCCTACTGATCCGCAGCCTGGTTCTCAGCACCAGTCTCACCTGAAGGATATAGAAAAGTAATAGTGTGAGCAGGAGGCTCAGTAGGGAAAACAAAATGAATCATAAGAACGTAAAGGCTGAATAATGAAACAAGCTCAATGCAGCAACATGACATCCTAAAATGTCACAACAATGTATAACCTCGGGCTACACCCTACAGCGCCTGGCACTAGTCAACGAATATTCCGGAAAATCATCGGAACCCTTGCACTTTGCCCCAGAACGACTATAGGTGCACCTACACCATGGAAATCCCGATTTCCGACAACAATGTGCCCATTCGGTATCCAACATCATCACAAAAGTATAACCTAAGGATACTACGAGTCCATACTCGTAGACCCAATGCATCTATAATTCATGTCCAATAATGTCATGCAAAAGAAGCTCATATATATAACAATCCTATATATGTACATAACTACATGATGCATGAACGAGGTTTATCATGCCCAATAGATGATTAAGCATTCAAAGGGTATGCAAATTCTTCAATAACCAACAACAAGGTTCGTTCTTCCTAAGGAACAATTTAGGCAAGAACACAAATAGTAAAGACAAATGAAGAATTTCAACCGCTCTTTAGAGAAGAACAATACGATAGAAAATGGGGTAAGAATCCCTACCTCATTACCCAAGCAAAAGCTTACCAACTCAAATTCCCAAAACTAGGGTTTCGAGCTTCTCTCTCAACCTATCCATTTCAACCAACCAATCCCATATACTGATATCAATAACATCCATATACCATAAAAATATGAATTTAATCATAAATCAAGAGAGACATACCTTCTCTCTCTAGGATTTCACCAAATCCTCCAAACTCCACCCAATTCAAAACTCAACCTAAACCAATGATCAAACCTAGTAAAACAATCATAAATAACCCTTGAATCAACATATATAAACCCCAAAACTTAACTCTTCACGAATCATGCTAGATCTAACGAAAACCTAGAATTTTGAAACATGGAAAAACTCACCTTTGATCTTAAAATCCCTTGGAATGTTGCTTGAATCTTCAACCCAAGCTCCAAATCTTCAATAATCTCTCCAAACCTCACTTTCTCTCTTTGATTTTTTCTCTCTCTCTCACTAGAATCAAGTCTCACGAAGAAAATACCATTTCTGGTCTCGCACTGGCTTTTAACAGCTCAGGGAGCTCCTAGGCGCTCAGAATTTGCGCCTAGGCGTATTGACCTTAAGTTTAAATTTTGAACCCACTGTCCCGTGCAACTTTTGTACACGCCTAGGCGTGTGGCCTTACATTTTTAGCTCCGTCTCGTTCTCAGCTTCGATTTGATATATTATGGGCCCGAAACAGACATCTGTGCTAAAAGTTATGACCGATTTACCGAATGTAGTTCAAAAACTATCATTTAGGCCTTATACACTTTCAATGGTCTGTTATCACTTCGAACCCATTTTTCAATAATTTATTACTTAAAATTTAACCAAACATAATATTTTTGGGTCGGGATCTCACAAGGCAAGTCACTCTCGACCCCGCCCCTAGTGCGTTATCCCACAAGGGGTTCACGTGACTTGGTGATAACAACCTTCACCTTGCCATCCTCCCATGTGACTTTCAAGTAAACTAAAAGTTCCCGAGTCCATACCCGAGTCCCCCATGCATCTCTAATGCATTATGACATGTCATGCCGAATAGATAAATATATATGAATATCCTATATATCTTACATAACTACCATGATGCATGAACGAAAGATCACATCGTGTCCGTAAATGACGGAACACAAAATCGGGTCATGAAACATTCAACTTCAACAATAATCCACACAAGGCTCGTTTCCCCTTAGAAGCAATTAAGGCGGAAACACAAACAACGGCGACCAATGAAGAATCGAAACGCTATTTAGGCAACAATAACGAATGATAGATAGAAAGGTTGGAAATCCCCTACCTCATTCCGAGCCAACATACAAATTCTCAAATTTAGGGTTTTAACCCTTGGTTCTCCCAACCTATCGATTCACATCCAATTGAACTCATATAATCAAACCAAAAATACCATATTATCATATCAATAACAATTTAATCAACCAATTCGAAATTACTTACTTCTCTCTCTAGAAATTCCTTCCAAAATCCTCCAAACTCACTCCAAGCTCAACTCCACTTCAAAACACAAACCAATCTACATAAACATCCAAAATCAACCTATAATCAACATATCTAAAGCATAGAGCTCATCTCCCAAAGAATCAAATGAATCTATCAAAAACCTAGAATTTAAAAACTATGGAAAAACTTACCAAAATCTTCAAACCTAGCTTGAATCTTCAATATAGCACTCCAATCATCATGAATCCTCAAGAATTAGGTTGAATCCTTTCTTGAAACCCTTTCTCTCTCTAGAATCGTCGTTCTCTCTCACTCTAGGACTGAAAATACCCAAAAATTACTCTACTGGCTCGCTGGAACTCTTTTTGAAAGCTCGGGTTGCGCCTAGGCACTACTTTGGGCGCCTAGGCGCTTTGGCCTAACTGGTTTTACCATAACACGCTGTCTTGGGCGCTCCTCGGTGCACTTTTGTTCACGCCTAGGCGCACACCGCCTAGGTGCCCGCCTAGGCATGTGATCTCAAATTTTCTTACTTTGTCTCGGTCTTAGCTTCGATTTGATATATTATGGTCCCAAAACGGACATCTGTGCTAAAAGTTATGACCCATTTAACGAACCTAGCTCAAAAATTACCTTTCCATGATTCGTACCTCATGGATCATCCGTAATTAACTCAAACCTAAATTTTTTTGGGTCGGGATTTCACATCCTCTCCCCCTTAAAGAAATTTCGTCTTGAAATTTAACTACACACGTACCTGAATCTTCAAACAACTTCGGGTACTTCTCCTTCATTCTGGATTCTAACTCCCAAGTTGCTTCTTCAACTCCATGATACATCCACATCACCTTTACTAGGAAGCTTATACTCGTTAAATTTGACATAGAAGAACAATAAAAAGTGTACACCAAGCAACTTTGATGGCCCGAAATTGCTCAACTCTCTCGATGGATTTGTTTTTAATAGTTTTGCCAAATTTGGACCAAAATTTGTTCTCTTGACAGCAAAACAATTTACGAAGCGAATACTAGTAATTTTGGACATAAAAAAACAATAAAGAGTGCATACCGAGCAACTTTCATGGTTCGGAATTGCTCAACTCCCCTTATGGAGGTAATTTTAACGGGTTTGTCCATTTGTCATAGAAAGGTAGTGTTTTGGCATCGAAAAAATCTAGAAAGCCTTTACTCGTAAAATTTGACATAGAAGAACAATAAAAACTGTACACCAAATAACTTTTTTGGTCCGAAGTTGCTCAACTCTATATATGGTGGAGCTTTTAACAGTTTTTGTCCATTTCTCATATAAAGGTGGTGTTTTGGTATCGAAATAATATAGGAAGCTTATACTCGTAAAATTTTATATAGAAGAATAATAAAAAGTGTACACCAAGAAACTTTGATGGCAGGAAATTGCTCAACTCTCTCGATGGAGTTGTTCTTAATAGTTTTGCAAAATTTAGACCGAAATTTGTTCTCTTGACAACAAAACAGTTTACGAAGCGAATACTAGTAATTTTGGACATAAAGAAGTAATAAAAAGTGCATATCGAGCAACTTTCACGGTTCTGAATTTCTCAACTCTCCTTATGGAGGAGCTTTTAACGGTTTTGTCTATTTATCATAGAAAGTTGGTGTTTTAGCATCGAAATAATCTAGGAAGCTTATACTCATAAAATTTGACATTGAAGGACAATAAAAAAAGTGTACACAGAGCAACTTTGGCGGTTCGGAATTGCTGAACTCTCCTTATGGAGGAGATTTAAAAGTTTTTGTCTATTTGTCATAGAAATTTGGTGTCTTGGCATCGAAATAATCAAGGAAGCTTATACTCGTTAAATTTGACATAGAAGAACAACAAAAAGTGTACACCAAGCAACTTTTATGGCCAAAAATTGCTCAACTCTCTCGATGGATTTGTTTTTAATAGTTTTTGCCAAATTTGGACCAAAATGTGTTCTCTTGACAGCAAAACAATTTACGAAGCGAATACTAGTAATTTTGGACATAAAAAAACAATAAAAAGTGCATATCGAGCAACTTTCATGGTTCAGAATTGCTCAACTCTCCTTATTGAGGAGATTTTAACGGTTTTTTCTATTTGTCATAGAAAAGTAGAGTTTTGACATCGAAAAAATCTAGAAAGATTTTACTCGTAAAATTTGACATAGAAGAACAATAAAAACTGTACACCAAATAACTTTGTTGGTCCGAAGTTTCTCAACTCTATCTATGGTGGAGCTTTAACGGTTTTTGTGTATTTGTCATAGAAAGTTGGTGTTTTTGCATTGAAGTAATCTAGGAAGCTTATACTTGTAAAATTTGACATAGAAGAGCAATAAAAAGTGTACACCAAGCAACTTTGATGGTCCAAGGTTGCTCAGTTCTATCTATGGTGGATCTTTTAATGGTTTTTGCCCATTTGTCATAGACAGGTGGTGTTTTGGCATCGAAATAATCTAGAAAGCTTATACTCGTAAAATTTGACATAAAAGAACAATAAAAAGTGTACACAGAGCAACTATAATGGTCCGAAGTTGCTCAACTTTATCTATGGTGGAGCTTTTAGCGGTTTTTGTCCATTTGTCATAGAAAGGTGACGTTTTGGCATCGTAATAGTCTAGTAAGCTTATACTCGTAAAATTTGACATAGAAGAACATTAAAAAGCGTACACCGAGCAACTCTGATGGTCCAAAATTGCTTAACTCTCTCGGTAGAATTGTTTTTAATAGTTTTCACAAATTTATACCGAAATTTGTTCTCTTGACAAAGAAAAATTTTACGAAGGGAATACTAGTAATTTTGGACATAAAGAAACAATAAAAAGTGTATACTGAGCAATTTTAGTGGTTCGGAATTGCTCAACTCTCCTTTTGAAGGAGCTTTTAACGATTTTGTCTATTTGTCATAGAAACTTAGAGTTTTAGCATCGAAATAATCTAGGAAGCTTATACTCGTCAATATTGATATAGAAGAACAATAAAAAGTGTACACCGAGCAACTTCGATGGTCCGAAGTTGCTCGGTTTTATCTATGGTGATCTTTTAATAGTTTATGTCCATTTTTCATAGAAATGTCGTGTTTTGCCATCTAAATAATCTAGAAATCTTATACTCGTAACATTTGACATAGAAGAACAATAAAAAGTGTACACAGAACAACTTTGGTGGTTTCGGAATTGCTCAACTCTCCTTATGGAGGAGCTTTAAAAGGTTTTGTCTATTTGACATAAAAAGTAGGTGTTTTGACATCGAAATAATCTAGGAAGCTTATACTTGTTAAATTTGACATAGAAGAACAATAAAAAGTGTACAGCGAGCAACTTTGATGACCCGAAATTGCTCAACTCTCTAGATGGATTTCTTTTTAATAGTTTTACCAAATTTTGACCGAAATTTGTTCACTAGACAACAAAACAATTTACGAAACGAATACTAGTAATTTTCGACATAAAAAATAATAAAAAGTGCATACCGAGCAACTTTCATGGTTCCGAATTTCTCAACTCTCCTTATGGACGTGCTTTTAACGGTTTGTCTATTTGTCATAGAAAGTTGTTGTTTTGGCAATGAAATAATCTAGGAAACTTATACTCATAAAATTTGACATAGAAGAACAACAAAAAGTGTACACCAAGCAACTTTTATGGCCAAAAATTGCTCAACTCTCTCGATGGATTTGTTTTTAATAGTTTTTGCCAAATTTGGACCAAAATGTGTTCTCTTGACAGCAAAACAATTTACGAAGCGAATACTAATAATTTTGGACTTAAAAAAACAATAAAAAGTGCATATCGAGCAACTTTCATGGTTCAGAATTGCTCAACTCTCCTTATAGAGCAGATTTTAACGGTTTTTTCTATTTGTCATAGAAAAGTGGAGTTTTGACATCGAAAAAATCTAGAAAGCTTTTACTCGTAAAATTTGACATAGAAGAACAATAAAAACTGTACACCAAATAACTTTGTTGGTCCGAAGTTGCTCAACTCTATCTATGGTGGAACTTTAACGGTTTTTGTGTATTTGTCATAGAAAGTTGGTGTTTTTGCATTGAAATAATCTAGGAAGCTTATACTTGTAAAATTTGACATAGAAGAGCAATAAAAAGTGTACACCAAGCAACTTTGATGGTCCAAGGTTGCTCAGTTCTATCTATGGTGGATCTTTTAATGGTTTTTGCACATTTGTCATAGACAGGTGGTGTTTTGGCATCGAAATAATCTAGAAAGCTTATACTCGTAAAATTTGACATAAAAGAACAATAAAAAGTGTACACAGAGCAACTATAATGGTCCGAAGTTGCTCAACTTTATCTATGGTGGAGCTTTTAGCGGTTTTTGTCCATTTGTCATAGAAAGGTGACGTTTTGGCATCGTAATAGTCTAGTAAGCTTATACTCGTAAAATTTGACATAGAAGAACATTAAAAAGCGTACACCGAGCAACTCTGATGGTCCAAAATTGCTTAACTCTCTCGGTAGAATTGTTTTTAATAGTTTTCACAAATTTATACCGAAATTTGTTCTCTTGACAATGAAAAATTTTACGAAGGGAATACTAGTAATTTTGGACATAAGGAAACAATAAAAAGTGTATACTGAGCAACTTTAGTGGTTCGGAATTGCTCAACTCTCCTGTTGAAGGAGCTTTTAACGGTTTTGTCTATTTGTCATAGAAACTTAGAGTTTTAGCATCGAAATAATCTAGGAAGCTTATACTCGTCAATATTGATATAGAAGAACAATAAAAAGTGTACACCGAGCAACTTCGACGGTCCGAAGTTGCTCGGTTTTATCTATGGTGATCTTTTAATAGTTTATGTCCATTTTTCATAGAAATGTCGTGTTTTGCCATCTAAATAATCTAGAAATCTTATACTCGTAACATTTGACACAGAAGAACAATAAAAAGTGTACACAGAACAACTTTGGTGGTTTCGGAATTGCTCAACTCTCCTTATGGAGGAGCTTTAAAAGGTTTTGTCTATTTGACATAAAAAGTAGGTGTTTTGACATCGAAATAATCTAGGAAGCTTATACTTGTTAAATTTGACATAGAAGAACAATAAAAAGTGTACACCGAGCAACTTTGATGACCCGAAATTGCTCAACTCTCTAGATGGATTTCTTTTTAATAAATTTACCAAATTTTGACCGAAATTTGTTCTCTAGACCACAAAACAATTTACGAAACGAATACTAGTAATTTTCGACATAAAAAATAATAAAAAGTGCATACCGAGCAACTTTCATGGTTCCGAATTTCTCAACTCTCCTTATGGACGTGCTTTTAACGGTTTGTCTATTTGTCATAGAAAGTTGTTGTTTTGGCAATGAAATAATCTAGGAAACTTATACTCATAAAATTTGACATTGAAGAACAATAAAATGTGTACACCGTGCAACTTCGATGGCCTGAAATTGCTCAACTCTCTGGATGCAGATGTCTTTAATAAGTTTGCCAAATTTAGACCGAAATTTGTTCTCTTGACAAAAAAACAATTTACGAAGCGAATACTAGTAATTTTGGCCATAAAGAAACAATAAAAAGTGCATACCGAGCAACTTTCATGGTTCGGAACTGCTCAACTCTCCTTACTGAGGAGTCTTTAACGGTTTTGTCTATTTGGCATAAAAAGTTGGGGTTTCGGCATCAAAATAATCTAGTAAACTTATACTCGTAAAATTTGACATAGAAGAACTATAAAAAGTGGACACAGAGCAACTTTGGTGTTTCGGAATTGTTCAACTCTTCCTATGGAGGAGTTTTAACGGTTTTGTCTATTTGTCATAGAAAGTTGGTGTTTTGGCATAGAAATAATCTAGGAATCGTATAATCATAAAATTTGACATAGAAGAGCAATAAAAAATGTACATTGAGCAACTTTGATTATCCGAAGTTGCTCCATTCTATCCATGGTGGAGCTTTTAACGTTTTTTGCCCTTTTGTCATATAGAGGTGGTGTTTTGACATCAAAATAATCTAGAAAGCTAATACTCATAAAATTTGACATAGAAGAACAATAAAAAGTGTACACCGAGCAACATTGATAGCCCGAAATTGCTCAACTCTCTCGATGGAGTTTTAATAGTTTTGATGAATTTAGACCGAAATTTGTTCTCTTTACAACAAAACAATTTACGAAGCAAATAGTAGTAATTTTGGACATAAAGAAACAATAAAAAGTGCATACCGAGCAACTTCATGGTTCAGAATTGCTCAACTCTCCTTATGTAGGAGCTTTTAACGGTTTTGTCTATTTGTTATAGAAAGTTGGTGCTTTGGCAGCGAAATAATCTTGGAAGCTTATACTCATAAAATTTGACATAGAAGAGCAATAAAAAGTGTACAACGAGCAACTTTGATGGTCCGAAGTTGCTCAACTCTCCTTTTGCAGGAGCTTTAAAAGGTTTTGTCTATTTGTCATAAAAAGTTGGTATTTGGGCATCGAAATAATCTAGGAAGCTTATACTCTTCAAATTTGATATAGAAGAACAATAAAAAATGTACACCGAGCAACTTTGATAGCTTGAAATTGCTCGACTCTCTCAATGAATTTGTTTTTAGTAGTTTTGCCAAATTTGGACCGAAATTTGTTCTCTTGACAACAAAACAATTTACGAAGCGAATACTCATAAAATTTGACATAGAAAAACAATAAAAAGTGTACACAGAGCAACTTTCACGGTTCCGAATTTCTCAACTCTCCTTATGGACGTGCTTTTAACGGTTTGTCTATTTGTCATAGAAAGTTGTTGTTTTGGCAATGAAATAATCTAGGAAACTTATACTCGTAAATTTTGACATTGAAGAACAATAAAAAGTGTACACCGAGCAACTTTGATGGCCCGAAATTGCTCAACTCTCTCGATGGATTTGTTTTTAATAGTTTTGCCAAATTTGTACCGAAATTTGTTCTCTTGACAACAAAACAATTTACGAAGCGAATACTAGTAATTTTGGACATAGAGAAACAATAAAAAGTGCATACCGAGCAACTTTCAGGGTTTCGAATTTCTCAACTCTTCTTATTGAGGAGCTTTTAACGGTTTTGTCTATTTGTCATAGAAAGTTGGTGTTTTGGCATCGAAATAATCTATGAAACTTATACTCGTAAAATTTGACATAGAAGAACAATAAAAAGTGTACACAGAGCAACTTTGGTGGTTCGGAACTGCTCAACTCTCCTTATCGAGGAGTTTTAAAGGTTTTGTCTATTTGTCATAGAAAGTTGGTGTTTTGGCATCGAAATAATCTAGGAAGCTTATACTTGTAAAATTTGACATAGAAGAGAAATAAAAAGTGTACACCGGGCAACTTTGATGGTCCGAAGTTGCTCAATTATATCCATGGTGGAGCTTTTAACGTTTTTTGCCCTTTTATCATAGAGAGGTGGTGTTTTGACATCAAAATAATCTAGAAAGCCAATACTCATAAAATTTCACATAGAAGAATAATAAAAAGTGTACATCGAGCAACATTGATAGCCCAAAATTGCTCAACTCTCTCGATGGAGTTTTTTTTAATAGTTTTAACGAATTTAGGCTGAAATTTGTTCTCTTGACAACAAAACAATTTACGAAGCAAATAGTAGTAATTTTGGACATAAAGAAACAATAAAAAGTGCATACCGAGCAACTTTCAAGTTTCGAAATTGTTCAAATCTCCTTATGGAGGAGCTTTTAACGGTTTTGTCTATTTTTCATAGAAAGTTGGTGGTTTGGCATCGAAATAATCTAGGAAGCTTATACTCGTAAAATTTCACTTAGAAGAGCACTAAAAAGTGTACAACGAGCAACTTTGATGGTCCGAAGTTGTTCAATTCTATCTATGGTGGAGCTTTTAACGGCTTTTGTTCATTTGTCATAGGAAGGTGATGTTTTGGCATCGAAATAATCTAGGAAGCTTATACTGGTAAAATTTGACATAGAAGAACAATCAAAAGCGTACACTGAGCAACTTTGATGGTCTGAAGTTGCTCAATTCTATCTATGATGGAGCTTTTAGCTGTTTTGTCCATTTGTCATAGCAAGGTGGTGTTTTGACATCGAAATAATCAAGGAAGCTTATACTCGTAAAATTTGACATAGAAGAATAATAAAAAGTGTACATCGAGAAAACTTTGATGGTCTGAAGTTGCTCAATTCTATCTATGGTGGAGCTTTTAGCGGTTTTGTACATTTGTCATAGAAAGGTGGTGTTTTGGCATCGAAATAATCTAGAAAACTTATCCTCGTAAATTTTGACATAGAAAAATAATAAAAAGTGTACACAGAGCAACTTTGGTGGTTCGAAATTGCTCAACTCTCCTTATGGAGGAGGTTTAAAAGGTTTTGTCTATTTTTCATAGAAAGTTGGTGTTTTGGCATCGAAATATACTAGGAAGTCTATACTCTTTAAATTTGACACAGAAGAACAATAAAAAGTGTACACCGAGGAACTCTGATGGCTTGAAATTGCTCAACTCTCTCGGTCGATTGGTTTTTAATAGTTTTGCCAAATTTGGACTGAAATTTGTTTTCTTGACAACAAAACAATTTACGAAACGAATACAAGTAATTTTGGACATAAAGAAACATTAAGAAGTGCATACCGAGCAACTTTCACGGTTTCGAATTTCTCAACTCTCCTTATGGAGGAGCTTTTAACAGTTTTGTCTATTTGTCATAGAAAGTTGGCTTTTTGGCATCGAAATAATCTAGGAAGCTTATACTCATAAAATTTGACATAGAAAGACAATAAAAAAGTGTACACAAAGCAACTTCGGTGGTTCAGAATTGCTCAACTCTCCTTATGGAGGACCTTTAAAAGGTTTTGTCTATTTGTCATAGAAAGTTGATGTTTTGGCATCGAAATAATCTAGGAAGCTTATACTCGTTAAATTTGACATAGAAGAACAATAAAAAGTGTACACCGAGCAACTTTGATGCCCCGGAATTGCTCAACTCTCTCGATGGATTTGTTTTTCATAGTTTTGCCAAATTTGGACCGAAATTTGTTCTCTTGACAACAAAAAAATTTACGAAGCGAATACTAGTAATTTTGGACATAAAGAAACAATAAAAAGTGCATACGGAGCAACTTTCATTGTTTCGAATTTCTCAACTCTCCTTATGGAGGAGCTTTTAATGGTTTTGTCTATTTGTCATAGAAAGTTGGTGTTTTCGCATCAAAATAATCTACGAAGCTTATACTCATAAAATTTGACATAGAACAACAATAAAAAGTGTACACAGAGCATCTTTGGGGGTTCGGAATTGCTCAACTCTCCTTATCGAGGAGTTTTAAAAGTTTTGTCTATTTGTCATAGAAAGTTGTTGTTTTGGCAATGAAATAATCTAGGAAACTTATACTCATAAAATTTGACATAGAAGAACAATAAAAAGTGTACACCGAGCAACTTGGATGGCCTGAAATTGCTCAACTCTCTCGATGGATTTGTTTTTATTAGTTTTGCCAAATTTGGACCGAAATTTGTTCTCTTGACAACAAAACAATTTACGAAGCAAATACTAGCAATTTTGGACATAAAAGAAACAGTAAAAAGTTCATACCGGGCAACTTTCATGGTTCCGAATTTCTCAACTCTCCTTATGGACGAGCTTTTAACAATTTTGTCTATTTGTCATATAAAGTTGGTGTTTTGGCATCGAAATAATCTAGGAAGCTTATACTAGTAAAATTTGACATAGAAGGACAACAAAAAATGTACACAGAGCAACTTTGGTGGTTTGGAATTTCTCAACTCTTGTTATGGAGGAGCTTTAAAAGGTTTTGTCTATTTGTCATAAAAAGTTGGTGTTTTGGCATCGAAATAATCTAGGATTCTTATACTCGTTAAATTTTACATAGAGGAACAATAAAAAATATACACCGAGCAACTTTGATGGCCTGAAATTGCTCAACTCTTTTGATCGATTTGTTTTTAATTGTTTTGCCAAATTTGGACCGAAATTTGTTCTCTTGACAACAGAACAATTTACGAAGCAAATACTAGCAATTTTGGATATAAAGAAACAATAAAAATTGCATACCGAGCAACTTTCATGGTTCCGAATTTCTCAACTCTCCTTATGGACGAGCTTTTAACAATTTTGTCTATTTGTCATAGAAAGTTGGTGTTTTGGCATCGAAATAATCTAGGATGCTTATACTCGTTAAATTTGACATAGAGGAACAATAAAATGTGTGCACCGAGCAACTTTGATGGCCCGAAATTGCTCAACTCTCTCGATCGATTTGTTTTTAATTGTTTTGCCAAATTTGGACCGAAATTTATTCTCCTGACAACAAAACAATTTACGAAGCGAATACTGATAATTTTGGACGTAAAGAAACAATAAAAATTGCATACCGAGCAACTTTCATGGTTTCGAATTTCTCAATTCTCCTTATGGAGGAGCTTTTAACGGTTTTGCCTATTTTTCATAAAAAGTTGGTGTTTTCGCATCGAAATAATCTAGGAAGCTTATACTCGAAAATTTGACATAGAATAATAATAAAAAGTGTACAACAAGCAAATTTGATCGCAGGGAATTGCTCAACTATCTCGATGGAGTTGTTTTTAATAGTTTTACAAAATTTAGATCGACAATTGCTCACTTGACAACAAAACAATTTACGAAGCGAATACTAGTAATCTTGGACATAAAGAAAGAATAAAAGGTGCATACGGAGCAACTTTCATGGTTCGGAATTGCTCAACTCTCTTTATGGAGGAGCTTTTAACGGTTTTCTCTATTTGTCATAGAAAGTTGGTGTTTTGGCATCGAAATATTCTAGAAAACTTATACTCGTAAAATTTGACATAGAAAAACAATAAAAAGTGTACACAGAGCAACTTTGGTGGTTCGAAATTGCTCAACTCTCCTTATGGAGGAGGTTTAAAAGGTTTTGTCTATTTTTCATAGAAAGTTGGTGTTTTGGCATCGAAATAATGTAGGAAGTCTATACTCTTTAAATTTGACACAGAAGAACAATAAAAAGTGTACACTGAGCAACTTTGATGGTCCAAAGTTTCTCAATTCTATCCATGGTGGAGCTTTTAACGATTTTTGCCCATTTGTCAAAGGGAGGTGGTGTTTTGACATCCAAATAATCTAGGAAGCTTATACTCATAAAATTGGACATAGAAGAACAATAAAAAGTGTGCATCGAGCAACTTTGATAGCCCGAAATTGCTCAACTCCCTCAATGGAGTTGTTTTTAATAGTTTTGCCAAATTTAGATCAAAATTTATTCTCTTGACAACAAAACAATTTATGAAGTGAATACTAGTAATTTTGGACATAAAGAAATAATAAAAAGTGCGTACCGAGCAAATTTCATGGTTCGGAATAGCTTAACTCTCTTTATGGAGGTGCTTTTAACGGTTTTTTCTATTTGTCATAGAAAGTTGTTGTTTTGGCAATGAAATAATCTAGGAAACTTATGCTCGTAAAATTTGACATAGAAGAACAATAAAAAGTGTACACCGAGCAACTTTGATGGCCTGAAATTGCTCAACTCTCTCGATGGATTTGTTTTTAATAGTTTTGCCAAATTTGGACCGAAATTTGTTCTCTTGACAACAAAAAAATTTACGAAGCAAATACTAGCAATTTTGGACATAAAGAAACAGTAAAAAGTTCATACCGAGCAACTTTCATGGTTCCGAATTTCTCAACTCTCCTTATGGACGAGCTTTTAACAATTTTGTCTATTTTTCATAGAAAGTTGGTGTTTTGGCATCGAAATAATCTAGGATGCTTATACTCGAAAATTTGACATAGAAGAACAATAAAAAGTGTACACAGAACAACTTTGGTGGTTCGGAATTGCTCAACTCTACTTATCGAGGAGTTCTAATGGTTTTGTCTATTTGTCATAGAAAGTTGGTGTTTTGGCATTGAAATAATCCTGAAAGCTTATACTCATAAAATTTGACATAGAAGAGAAATAAAAAGTGTACACCGAGCAACTTTGATGGTCCGAAGTTGCTCAATTCTATCTATGGTGGAGTTTTTAACGGTTTTTGTCCATTTTTCATAGAGAGGTGGTGTTTTGACATCCAAATAATCTAGGAAGCTTATACTGATAAAATTTGACATAGAAGAACAATAAAAAGTGTACACTGAGCAACTTTGATAGCCCGAAATTGCTCAACTCCATCGATGGAGTTGTTTTTAATAATTTTGCCAAATTTAGACCGAAATTTGTTCTCTTGAAAACAAAACAATTCACGAAGTGAATACTAGTAATTTTGGACATAAAGAAACAATAAAAAGTATGTACCGACCAACTTTCATGGTTCAGAATTGCTTAACTTTCCTTATGAAGGAGAGATTTTAACGATTTTGTCTATTTGTCCTAGAAAGTTGGTGTTTGGCATCAAAATAATCTAGGAAACTTATACTCATAAAATTTGACATAGAAGAACAATAAAAAGTGTACACAGAGCAACTTTGGTGGTTCGGAATTGCTCAAATCTCCTTATGGAGGACTTGTCGCAACCGGTTTTGCGAAGAGGAATTTTAAAAGAGAGTCACCACCAATTGTAATAGGTGCAATTGGTCACCGTTTAAAAATAATTTGGTCTGCGAAAATCCAGAGAAAATGGGTAAGTGAGTTTGTTACGTGTGGGGAAGGTGTTAGGCACCCCACAACGTCTGTTTCAAAACAGTTGCCAATTTAACTTTTATTATCCCATTAAATGATTTTTTTTAAGAAAAATTAATTATGGCAGGAATCATATATTGAGTAACAAAAATATATTGAAATAAGATAAAAATAAGTTTGATAAAAACTATGTTAAAATTGAATAAAATAATTTTAGGAAACATAAAAATTATATTGAAGATCTAATGTTGAGGTTCATAGAATTTTTCCATCCAATGGTCCAATTTCTTAGAAACACTCTCGCCTCAAGAATTTTTCCGAGGGTGCATCCGATGCATTCCCCGAATCAATTCCATCGTAGGTAAAGATTCTCGATATAACTTTTATACATAATAAAAATATACAATATAAATTTTGGAAAAGCATAAAATATAAAAATGAAAATAAAATAACAATAAGAATAAAAAATAAAACGAAAATTAAATAAAATAAATTTGAAATAAAGATAAAACGAAAATAAAATTAAAAGATAAAATTAAAATTAAAATTAAAATGAAATTGAAATTAAAATGTTGGGAACCGAGTTTTGAGGACTATACGATATGAATTATCGCAAATCCCGACTCAAATATATCAATACTTTAAATCATATAACACGTAGATCAAATAACACCTTTAAATTAATCACATTATTCATATAACATGGAAAAACACACATTGAAGAAAACACATCATCACATATAGTAAAAAAAAACACATGAGAGGGACTCGGTTCCCGTTTTTATTTAGGTAATTCATCATTTCAACCATACTATTAAATTAGTATGATTGAAGATAAAGATTTATTACCGAGGGTCGGTTATTGTATTGAAGGCTCCGCACTTCATGAAATCCTTTTCCATCCAATGGTAGGGATTCCATCATTTCATTTCCTCAAGAATCCTTTCGGGATAGCATCCAATGCTTTCCCATTTTGGCTCCGTCATCGGATTAATTAATCAATCATTTATGTACAATAAATTATAAATCAAACAATACAGTCTAAGCCCCTTTAAAAATCGAAGCCCAAGTAATACATATAATCCCTTGACCCATTTAAACAATTCTACAAATTAGCAAAACAATTAACAATCCCAACTTCATAACTATTACCACATTCAATTTAAAAAAGCCCATAACCCATTTTAATCTTGTAATTCATGAACCCAAATTCATGCTCAAAACCAAGTGAATCATAGAAATTCAGACCAAATGAAATACAACCAAAGCCCGTTATACATATCAAAACTCATAACCTTGGCCCAACGTTTATTTTCCATATCATGCTTGCTCAAACCAAATCATTACCCCGAACTTTCAAATTACACAGATCAAACTTCTCTCAAAATAATGATATCATTGTCATCAAATATGAATGCCACGATTGACTGAAACCTACTTCTATTAATCAGACAAATGAACACACAAACAGACAGGATCATTTCGCAAGCTAGGTAGAAGCAAGACATACAACCTCCTCCACAAAATCCTCCAATCTTCAATCTCCGACATACCATAGCAGAATATTCAAGAATTTGCAACATAACATGAATAAACATCCGGAAATCAAGCATTACAAACAGAAATTAACAAAGAAACGAAATCATGGGATCCTAGGTATTTTCTTTGGCTCACAAGCTAATCAATCTACCATTGAACAATGAAGTCCCTGAATTCACGAAGATGAAAGATACAGGCACAGAAACACAATCAAGGAAAATAAATCACCAGCTCCAGGCACACATCGCAATTAATAAGAAAAAGTCACAGAAAGTTACAATTGTTCTTCCTCTGGCATACATGCCATCCGAACCTCCACAGAATAATGAAACTTGCCAATGAATCACAAGACAAACAATTGAGAAAGGTTTAGGAAAATTTCGAAACAAGGAACAAACAGTGGCAATAATTTCTCCGCAAATTCCCCCAGATTTCAGAAAAGCAAGAAGAAGAAGAAACACCCAAAAATTTCCAATAAACTCAATCACTCTTTTAAAACTCTCTCCCCAGATTTCCCTTCAATCTTTTCCTAAAAACCAGTACTCCCCGTTTCTGGAATTTCACTCTCAAACCCTTGTCTCCGGAAAATCGAAAAAGAAGAAGGGAAATCCAGAAATTCGAAACCACCGAAGAGAGCTCACCGAAACCCTCGAAGACCCCCTCCCTGTCAAAAAATCGATCTCCAAAAATTCAAAAGAAAAACATCCCCTCTCTGAAACCCTCTCTCCATCAAAACCGAAACAGAAACAGAAAGCCTCATTTTCTACTCGCAGCACCGAATCCTTCCATCCCCAAAATCAACAACATGCGGCGCCCTTTGTCAACCCAAATCACCTTTGTTTGAATTTTCAATACCCTCTCTCTCCTCTGGCACCCATTTTTCTTCCTCCCGTTGGTTCCGGTCGGACGGCATCGCCTCTCTCTTCCGTTTCTTTCCGTCTCTCGCGTTTCCTTCTCTCTCTTCTGTTTCTGTACTTAGGGTAATAAAACGTGGGCTGGGCTAGTATTAGGTTACTAAGCCATTATGAGTTTGGGCTGGGATTCCAATTGGGCCGGGCTACTAGTTGGGCCGAGCTGCTAGTTGGGTCAAGGTTTTGGGTTTAAGTAATTTATTTGGGGTAGTGATGTAATGATATGGGCCATTAACCAAATGGGTTTTTATTCACTTAGACAATGTTTTAAATGAGCTTATATTGGACTCGTAAATTATGAGAATTGTAAATTTTTAAGTTTGAAATTTTTGGGGCTTTCAGATTTTGACAAAAATTGGGGTACAACAGCTGCCCCCCTTTGCGGGATTTTACGTAGTAAATGACACGTAAAGGTTTGGTATCCCAATTTTAACTGTATGAATTCTTTAAACCAATCCAAAATATTTTGAACTCTTACTTTAATCCGCCACAATACTTTAATCGAGGACCACTCCCATCTTAGCTAATCATGGGATTTTTTTTAAAATGCTCGGGATCACTAGGGCCATTCCCGGCTTGGCGATTTTTTTTATTATTTTATAAAATGCTCGGGATCACTAAGGCCATTCCCGGCTTGGCGAATCTTAAAAGTGCCCGGGATCACTAGCGCCATTCCCGGCTTGGCTGATTTTATTAATATTTTATAAAATGCTCGGGATCACTATGGCCATTCCCGGCTTGGCGAATCTTAAAAGTGCTCGGGATCACTAGCGCCATTCCCGGCTTGGCTGATTTTATTATTATTTTATGAAATACTTATTTTACAATCTAAATCAAAATTTCGAGACTTATTAATTTTCATAAATACTCTTACAAGAATTTTGTATATCTCAACGAAAATAATTTTATCTTAGGGTTATCATTGGAAAACCAACACCCAATAAAATTATATCTATTCGTTATACAAATATTATTCTTGTAACTTTCCCAATAGCCGTTGTGATATGGTGAATTTTGCCGATCTTCCTTAAATAGGACAAGAGAATATATAGAGCTACCAAGGGGACTCTGCAGGACATATATATTATGGCTCCCGAAATATTATTCTTTACCGTCAAACTCTATGACTAGGAATAATATAACAATCCAATATTCGTCTGACACTACCTGAACTTTGGATGCACTCCCCAATATGTACGATTCTTACATCGAGGATTTTCCATAATTAGAAACCTATCCCTGACCTATGGGAAGTGTACTTGCATATCCTCCATGCAACACCCGGTAAGATGGAGTGAATTTATTCGTACTATCGAACACTCCAAAATCCATATTTTCTCTGAGCTCCAGATTCCTTTATATCTATCCTCTAAGCGTATTAAATTGACCCGTCGATCCATTTAATTCACAACGCTTGATTCGTTAGAATCACTATGCATAGTTTCTAGATAGATTAATTTGAACCTCTCAGATGGGTGCTTACACTTTCATAACTGAAAGTACATGAATGACTATTTTGTAGGTATGCGCTTATACCCTAGTGACATACATCCAAATCATCAAGATTTTGACAATAGTGCGTGTCTCACTTATTGATGAATCAAAATGCACACGTTATAAGTATAAACGTATTGACCTACTCAAGCTTGAGATATACCGTACTCCCATAGCTATAGGATGAACAACTCTTTGATAGCACGTTTCTAGTTGTTCATTCCTATGTAAGTCCGTCAATGTATATGTCCACATACACACTAGTGCACCAATCCGAGAATCCTCTCAAACGGTCAAGACAAACCATTCCCCTAATTGGAGATGTCCATGCACTACAACCTATATCAACAAAGTGCCTAACTTTGTTAATCTGGTTGTGACTAATGATTTAGAATGTAATAATGAATCTTGTGTCAATCTATACTCACACTATAAGTGTATCTGAGTATCCAAGATTCACATATCTAACATCCTTAGACCTTGTAGAACATTCACATATAAATGAAATATTTAAAATAAAACATTTAAAACACAAATGCAATCATAAAATGTTTATTCTTGAATTTCAAATTTGTCTTTACATGGTATGTTTTTTAAGACATCATCCCAACAAACTCCCACTTGGACTGAAGAACATACTACTAGAGTATCCTAACACTCATCCCCTCAACATGAGCTGTAAAGCTCTTTCCAGTAAGGGCCTTTGTGAATGGATCCGCCAAATTATGCAAAGAGGCTATCTTTAGTATCTCCATTTCCTTTCGCTGCACGAACTCCCTTATCAAATGGAACTTGCGTTCAATGTGTTTCCCTTTACTGTGATAGCGAGGTTCCTTACTTTGAGCTATGGCACCCATATTGTCACAATATAGGGTCATAAGTCTCTCAATATTAGGAACTACCTCTAATTCTAAGAGGAATTTCTTTAACCATACAGCCTCCTTTGCGGCATCTAATGCTGCCACATATTCGGCTTCCATGGTGGAGTCTGCGATACAAGTTTGCTTTACGCTCCTCCAACTAATGGCTCCACCACCAAGGGTAAATACATAACCAAACGTGGATCTCCTGGAGTCCTTGTCTACCTGAAAGTCTGAATCAGTATAGCCCACTGGAATGATCTCATCACTGTAGTAAACAAGCATATAATCTTTCGTTCTCCGAAGATTCTTGAATATATGTTTTACTGCTGTCCAGTGATGCATTCCTGGATTAGATTGATATCGACTGACCAATCCTACTGCATAACAAATATCTGGTCTAGTGCATAGCATGGCGTACATGAGACTACCAACTGCCGAAGCATATGGTACTTTACTCATTTGTTGCCTTTCTTCTTCTGTCTTAGGATAGTTGTCCCTAGAAAGAGGAACTCCATGTCTAAAAGGCAACAAACCTTTCTTGGAGTCTTGCATTGCATACTTGACCAATATCTTTTCTATGTAAGTAGATTGAGATAGAGCTAAAGTTCTAGTTCCGCGATCTCGGGTTAGCTTGATGCCTAGAACATAGCTCGCTTCTCCTAGGTCTTTCATGCTAAATTGATTAGATAACCAAATTTTAACTGATGACAATGTCGCTACATCATTTCCAATAAGCAATATGTCATCCACGTAGAGAATCAAGAACACAATGTTCTTACCATCCAATCTCTTGTATACACACGGTTCATCAGGATTCTGATGAAATCCATAGGATTTAATCGCCTGATCAAAGCGTATGTTCCAAGATCTAGATACTTGCTTAAGTCCATAAATAGACCTCTTAAGCTTGCGAACCATATTTTCCTGGCTTTTAGCAATAAATCCGTTGGGTTGCATCATGTAGATACACTCGTCAAGATTACCATTGAGAAAAGCAGTCTTGACATCCATCTGCCATATCTCAAAATCAAAGTGAGCTGATATGGCGAGAAGTATTCTGATGGACTTAAGCATGGCTACTGGTGAGAAGGTCTCCTCATAGTCAATACCCTCCTTTTGGGTATAACCCTTCGCCACCAACCTTGCTTTAAAGGTTTCAACCTTTCCATCTACTCCTCTCTTTCTCTTGTATACCCACTTACACCCTATGAGTTTTACTCCAGCAGGTATATCTACAAGATCCCAAACTTCGTTGGAGTGCATGGACTCCAACTCAGATTCCATTGCTTTTTGCCAATGGTCTTAATCGACATCGGTAACTGCTTCTTCGTATGTAGTAGGATCCGACTCAAGTTCATCAGAAACTGCCATAAATGACTCTCCAATGAACATGTATCTGTCGGGTTGTCGTGAAACCCTCCCACTGCGACGAAGCTCCGGTGTTGCATCTAAAATAGGTTCAGTAATGTGTTCATCATCTACTACTTATGTTGAACTGGATTGTGAATCATTAGATTCCTGCTCATGCAAAACCACCTTTCTTGGTTCACCACTATTTATACATTCCTCTTCTAAGAATCTAGCATTTGTGCTAACAAATACTTTCTGACTCTCGGGATTGTAGAAATAGCCACCACGAGTCCCTTTTGGAAATCCTACCCAATAACACAGCACAGATCTAGGCCCAAACTTGGTTGTCTTATCTGCTAGTACATAAGCTGGACATCCCCAAACTTTGAGATTCCTAAGATCAGATTTTCGTCCAATCCACATCTCATGGGGTGTCCTAGGTACTGACTTAGACGGTACCAAGTTTAAGATATGTGCAGCATTTTCTAGGGCATATCCCAAAAATGACTCAGGAAGAGTTGCATGACACATCATGCATCTTGCCATCTCTAATAGAGTTCTGTTTCTCCTTTCTGCAACCCCGTTCTGCTGAGCTGTTCTAGGCGTAGAGAGCTGAGAAACTATGTCATTATCTGCTAGATACTGCTTGTACTCATCTAGCATGTATTCGCCACCACGGTCAGACCGCACAGATTTGATGCATTTATCTAATTGGTTCTCCGCATAGGCCTTGAATTCTTTAAACTTGTCAAATGCATCAGACTTACGGCGCATTAGATAAATACATCCATACCTAGAGTAGTCATCAGCAAGCTTATACTCGTAAAATTTGACATAGAAGAACAATAAAAAGTGTACACAGAGCAACTTTGGTGCTTCGAAATTGCTCAACTCTCCTTATGGAGGAGCTTTAAAAGGTATTGTCTATTTGTCATAGAAAGTTGGTGTTTTGGCATCGAAATAATCTAGGTAGCTTACACTCATAAAATTTGACATAAAAGAACAATAAAAAGTGTACACCGAGCAACTTCGATGGCCCGAAATTGCTCAACTCTCTCGATGGATTTGTTTTAAATAGTTTTGCCAAATATGGACCGAAATTTGTTCTCTTGACCACAAAACAATTTACGAAATGAATACTAGTAATTTTGGAGATAAAGAAACAATAAAAAGTTCATACCGAGCAACTTTCATGGTTCCGAATTTCTCACCTCTCCCTATTGAGGAGCTTTTAGTAGTTTTGCCCATTTGTCATAGAAAGGTGGTGTTTTGGCATCGAAATAATCTAGGAAGCTTATACTCGTCAAATTTTACATAGAAGAACAATAAAAAGTGTACACAAAGCAACTTTGATGGTCCGAAGTTGCTCAACTCTATCTATGGTAGAGCTTTTAACGGTATTTGTCCATTTGTCATAGAAAGATAGTGTTTTGGCATCGAAATAATCTAGGAAGCTTATACACGTAAAATTTGATATAGAAGAACAATAAAAAGTGTACACCGAGCAACTTTGATTGCCCAAAATTGCTCCACTCTCTCGATGGAGTAGTTTTTAATAGTTTTTCCAAATTTAGATCGAGATTTGTTCTCTTGACAACAAAACAGTTTACGAAGCGAATACTAGTAATTTTGGACATAAAGAAACAATAAAAAGTGCATACCGAGAAATTTTCATGGTTCGGAATTGCTCAACTCTCCTTATGGAGGAGCTTTTAACGGTTTTGTCTATTTGTCGTAGAAAGCTGGTTTTTTGTTAATGAAATAATATAGGAAACTTATACTCATAAAATTTGACATAGAAGAACAATAAAAAGTGTACACAGAGCAACTTTGGTGGTCAGGAATTGCTCAACTCTCCTTATGGAGTAGTTTTAACGGTTTTGTCTATTTACCATAGAAAGTTGGTGTTTTGGCATTGAAATAATCTAGGAAGCTTATACTCGTAAAATTTGACATAGAAGAGCAATAAAAAGTCTACACCGAGGAACTTTGATGGTCCGAAATTGCTCAGTTATATCTATGGAGGAGCTTTAAAAGGTATTGTCTATTTGTCATAGAAAGTTGGTGTTTTGGCATCAAAATAATCTAAGAAGCTTATACTCGTTAAATTTGACATAGAAGAACAATAAAAAGTGTACACCGAGCAAATTTGATGGCTCGAAATTGCTCAACTCTCTCGATGGATTTGTTTTTAATAGTTTTGCCAAATTTGGACCGAAATTTGTTCTCTTGACAACAAAACAATTTACGAAACGAATACTAGTAATTTTGGAGATAAAGAAACAATAAAAAGTTCATACCGAGCAACTTTCATGGTTTCGAATTTCTCAACTCTCCCTATTGAGGAGCTTTTAACAGTTTTGTCTATTTTTCATAGAAAGTTAGTGTTTTGGGATCGAAATAATCAACGAAGCTTATACTCGTAAAATTTGACATAGAAGGATAATAAAAAGTGTACACAGAGCAACTTTGGTGGTTCGGAATTGCTCAACTCTCCTTATGGAGGAGCTTTAAAAGGTATTGTCTATTTGTCATAGAAAGTTGGTGTTTTGGCATCGAAATAATCTAGGAAGCTTATACTAGTTAAATTTGACATAGAAGAACAATAAAAAGTGTACACCGAGCAAATTTGGTGGCTCGAAATTGCTCAACTCTCTCGATAGATTTGTTTTTAATAGTTTTGCCAAATTTGGACCGAAATTTGTTCTCTTGACAACAAAACAATTTACGAAACGAATACTAGTAATTTTGGAGATAAAGAAACAATAAAAAGTTCATACTGAGCAACTTTCATGGTTCCGAATTTCTCAACTCTCCTTATGGAAGAGCTTTTAGCGGTTTTTGCCCATTTGTCATAGAGAGGTGGTGTTTTGACATCAAAATAATCTAGGAAACTTGTACTCATAAAATTTGACATAGAAGAACAATAAAAAGTTCATACCGAGCAACTTTCATGGTTCCGAATTTCTCAACTCTCCCTATTGAAGAGCTTTTAACAGTTTTGTCCAATTGTCATAGAAAGGTGTTGTTTGGCATCGAAATAATCTAGGAACTCGTAAAATTTGAACTAGAAGAACAATAAAAAGTGTACACAAAGCAACATTCTTGGCACAAAATTGGTCAACTCTCTCGATGGAGTAGTTTTTAATAGTATTGCCAAATTTAGACTGAAATTTGTTCTCTTGACAAAAAAACAATTTACGAAGCGAATACTAGTAATTTTGGACATAAAAAAACAATAAAAAATGCATACCGAGCAAATTTCAGGGTTAGAAATTGCTCTACTCTCATTATGGGGGATCTTTTAACGGTTTTGACCATTTTTCGTAGAAAGGTAGTGTTTTGGCATCGAAAAAATCTAGGAAGCTTATACTCGTAAAATTTGACATAGAAGAGCAAAAAAAAGTGTACACTGAGCAACTTTGAAGTTCCGAAGTTTCTCAACTCTATCTATGTTAGAGCTTTTAACGGTTTTTGTCCATTTGTCATAGAAAGGTGGTGTTTCGGCATCGAAATAAGCTAGGAAGCTTATACTCATAAAATTTGACATAGAAGAACAATAAAAAGTGTACACCGAGCAACTTCGATTGCCTGAAATCGCTCCACTCTCTCGATGGAGTTGTTTTTAATAGTTTTGCCAAATTTAGATCGAGATTTGTTCTCTTGAAAACAAAAGAATTTACGAAGCGAATAGTAGTAATTTTGGACATAAAGAAACAATAAAAAGTGCATACCGAGCAACTTTCGTGGTTCGGAATTGCTCCACTCAACTTATGGAGGAGCTTTTAACGGTTTTGTCTATTTGTCATAGAAAGTTGGTGTTTTGGCATTGAAATAGTCTAGGAAGCTGATACTCGTAAAATTTGACATAGAAGGATAATATAAAGTGTACACAGAGCAACTTTGGTGGTTCGGAATTGTTCAACTCTCCTTATGGAGGAGCTTTAAAAGGTATTGTCTATTTGTCATAGAAAGTTGGTGTTTTGGCATCGAAATAATCGAGGAAGCTTATACTCGTAAAATTTGACATAGAAGGACAATAAAAAGTGTACACAGAGCAACTTTGGTGGTTCGGAATTGCTCAACTCTCCTTATGGAGGAGCTTTAAAAGGTATTGTCTATTTGTCATAGAAAGTTGGTGTTTTGGCATCGAAATAATCTAGGAAGTTTATACTCGTTAAATTTGACATAGAAGAACAATAAAAAGTGTACACCGAGCAAATTTGATGGCTCGAAATTGCTCAACTCTCTCGATGGATTTGTTTTTAATAGTTTTGCCAAATTTGGACCGAAATTTGTTCTCTTGACAACAAAACAATTTACGAAACGAATACTAGTAATTTTGGAGATAAAGAAACAATAAAAAGTTCATACCGAGCAACTTTCAAGGTTCCGAATTTTTCAACTCTCCCTATTGAGGAGCTTTTAACGGTTTTGTCTATTTGTCATAGAAAGTTGTTGTTTTGGGATCGAAATAATCAAGGAAGCTTATACTCGTAAAATTTGACATAGAAGGATAAGAAAAAGTGTACACAGAGCAACTTTGGTGGTTCGGAATTGCTCAACTCTCCTTATGGAGGAGCTTTAAAAGGTATTGTCTATTTGTCATAGAAAGTTGGTGCTTTGGCATCGAAATAATCTAGGAAGCTTATACTCGTTAAATTTGACATAGAAGAACAATAAAAAGTGTACACCGAGCAAATTTGATGGCTCGAAATTGCTCAACTCTCTCGATGGATTTGTTTTTAATAGTTTTGCCAAATTTGGACCGAAATTTGTTCAGTTGACAACAAAACAATTTACGAAACGAATACTAGTAATTTTGGAGATAAAGAAACAATAAAAAGTTCATACCGAGCAACTTTCATGGTTCAGAATTTCTCAACTCTCCCTATTGAGGAGCTTTTAGTAGTTTTGCCCATTTGTCATAGAAAGGTGGTGTTTTGGCATCGAAATAATCTAGGAAGCTTATACTCGTCAAATTTGACATAGAAGAACAATAAAAAGTGTACACAGAGCAACTTTAATGGCACAAAATTGGTCATTTCTATCTATGGTGGAGCTTTTAACGGTTTTTGCCCATTTGTCATTAAGAGGTGGTGTTTTGACATCAAAATAATCTAGGAAACTTGTACTCATAAAATTTGACATAGAAGAACAATAAAAAGTGTACACCGAGCAACTTTGGTGGTTCGGAATTTCTCAACTCCCTTTATGGAGGAGCTTTAAAAGGTATTGTCTATTTGTCATAGAAATTTGGTGTTTTGCATCGAAATAATCTAGGAAGCTTATACTCGTTAAATTTGACATAGAAGAACAATAAAAAATGTACACCGAGCAACTTTGATGGCCTGAAATTGCTCAACTCTCTTGATGGATTTGTTTTTAATAGTTTTGCCAAATTTGGACAGAAATTTGTTCTCTTGACAACAAAACAATTTACGAAATGAAAACTAGTAATTTTGGAGATAAAGAAACAATAAAAAGTGCATACCGAGCAACTATCATGGTTCCGAATTTCTCAACTCTCCCTATTGAAGATCTTTTAACAGTTTTGTCCAATTGTCATAGAAAGGTGTTGTTTGGCATCGAAATCATCTAGGAAGCTTATACTCGTAAAATTTGAACTAGAAGAACAATAAAAAGAGTACACAGAGCAACATTCTTGGCACGAAATTGGTCAACTCTCTCGATGGAGTTGTTTTTAATAGTATTGACAAATTTAGACTAAAATTTGTTCTCTTGACAAAAAAACAATTTACGAAGCGAATACTAGTAATTTTGGACATAAAGAAACAATAAAAAATGCATACCGAGCAAATTTCAGGGTTAGAAATTGCTCTACTCTCATTATGGAGGATCTTTTAACGGTTTTGACCATTTTTTGTAGAAAGGTGGTGTTTTGGCATCGAAATAATCTAGGAAGCTTATACTCGTAAAATTTGACATAGAAGGACAATAAAAAGTGTACACAGAGCAACTTTGGTGGTTCGGAATTGCTCAACTCTCCTTATGGACGAGCTTTAAAAGGTATTGTCTATTTGTCATAGAAAGTTGGTGTTTTGGCATCGAAATACTCTAGGAAGCTTATACTCGTTAAATTTGACATAGAAGAACAATAAAAAGTGTACACCGAGCAAATTTGATGGCTCGAATATGATCAACTCTCTCGATGGATTTGTTTTTAATAGTTTTGCCAAATTTTGATCGAAATTTGTTCTCTTGACAACAAAACAATTTACGAAATGAATACTAGTAATTTTGGAGATAAAGAAACAATAAAAAGTTCATACCGAGCAACTTTCATGGTTCCGAATTTCTCAACTCGCCCTATTGAGGAGCTTTTAACAGTTTTGTCTATTTGTCTTAGAAAGTTGGTGTTTTGGCATCGAAATAATCAAGGAAGCTTATACTCGTAAAATTTGAGATAGAAGGATAATAAAAAGCGTACACAGAGCAACTTTGGTGGTTCGGAATTGCTCAAATCTCCTTATGGAGGAGCTTTAAAAGGTATTGTCTATTTGTCATAGAAAGTTGGTGTTTTGGCATCGAAATAATCTAGGAAGCTTATACTCGTTAAATTTGACATAGAAGAACAATAAAAAGTGTACACCGAGCAACTTTGATGGCTCGAATATGATCAACTCTCTCGATGAATTTTTTTTTAATAATTTTGCCAAATTTGGACCGAAATTTGTTCACTTGACAACAAAACAATTTACGAAACGAATACTAGTAATTTTGGAGATAAATAAACAATAAAAAGTTCATACCGAGCAACTTTCATGGTTCAGAATTTCTCAACTCTCCCTATTGAGGAGCTTTTAGTAGTTTTGCCCATTTGTCATAGAAAGGTGGTGTTTTGGCATCGAAATAATCTAGGAAGCTTATACTCGTCAAATTTGACATAGAAGAACAATAAAAAGTGTACACAGAGCAACTTTGATGGCACGAAATTGGTCATTTCTATCTATGTTGGAGCTTTTAACGGTTTTTGCCCATTTGTCATAGAGAGGTGGTGTTTTGACATCAAAATAATCTAGGAAACTTGTACTCATAAAATTTGACATAGAAGAACAATAAAAAGTGTACGCCGAGCAACTTTAGTGGTTCGGAATTTCTCAACTCCCTTTATGGAGGAGCTTTAAAAGGTATTGTCTATTTGTCATAGAAATTTAGTGTTTTGCCATCGAAATAATCTAGGAAGCTTATACTCGTTAAATTTGACATAGAAGAACAATAAAAAATGTACACCGAGCAACTTTGATGGCCTGAAATTGCTCAACTCTCTCGATGGATTTGTTTTTAATAGTTTTGCCAAATTTGGACTGAAATTTATTCTCTTGACAACAAAACAATTTACGAAATGGAAACTAGTAATTTTGGAGATAAAGAAATAATAAAAAGTGCATACCGAGCAACTTTCATGGTTCCGAATTTCTCAACTCTCCCTATTGAAGAGCTTTTAACAGTTTTGTCCAATTGTCATAGAAAGGTGTTGTTTGGCATCGAAATAATCTAGGAAGCTTATACTCGTAAAATTTGAACTAGAAGAACAATAAAAAGTGTACACAGAGCAACATTCTTGGCAAGAAATTGGTCAACTCTCTCGATGGAGTTGTTTTTAATAGTATTGCCAAATTTAGACTGAAATTTGTTCTCTTGACAAAAAAACAATTTACAAAGCGAATACTAGTAATTTTGGACATAAAGAAACAATAAAAAATGCATACCAAGCAAATTTCACGGTTAGAAATTCCTCTACTCTCATTATGGAGGATCTTTTAACGGTTTTGACCATTTTTCCTAGAAAGGTGGTGTTTTGGCATCGAAAAAATCTAGGAAGCTTATACTCGTTAAATTTGACATAGAAGAACAATAAAAAGTGTACACCGAGCAACTTTGATGGCTCGAATATGATCAACTCTCTCGATGAATTTTTTTTTAATAATTTTGCCAAATTTGGACCGAAATTTGTTCACTTGACAACAAAACAATTTACGAAACGAATACTAGTAATTTTGGAGATAAATAAACAATAAAAAGTTCATACCGAGCAACTTTCATGGTTCAGAATTTCTCAACTCTCCCTATTGAGGAGCTTTTAGTAGTTTTGCCCATTTGTCATAGAAAGGTGGTGTTTTGGCATCGAAATAATCTAGGAAGCTTATACTCGTCAAATTTGACATAGAAGAACAATAAAAAGTGTACACAGAGCAACTTTGATGGCACGAAATTGGTCATTTCTATCTATGTTGGAGCTTTTAACGGTTTTTGCCCATTTGTCATAGAGAGGTGGTGTTTTGACATCAAAATAATCTAGGAAACTTGTACTCATAAAATTTGACATAGAAGAACAATAAAAAGTGTACGCCGAGCAACTTTAGTGGTTCGGAATTTCTCAACTCCCTTTATGGAGGAGCTTTAAAAGGTATTGTCTATTTGTCATAGAAATTTAGTGTTTTGCCATCGAAATAATCTAGGAAGCTTATACTCGTTAAATTTGACATAGAAGAACAATAAAAAATGTACACCGAGCAACTTTGATGGCCTGAAATTGCTCAACTCTCTCGATGGATTTGTTTTTAATAGTTTTGCCAAATTTGGACTGAAATTTATTCTCTTGACAACAAAACAATTTACGAAATGGAAACTAGTAATTTTGGAGATAAAGAAATAATAAAAAGTGCATACCGAGCAACTTTCATGGTTCCGAATTTCTCAACTCTCCCTATTGAAGAGCTTTTAACAGTTTTGTCCAATTGTCATAGAAAGGTGTTGTTTGGCATCGAAATAATCTAGGAAGCTTATACTCGTAAAATTTGAACTAGAAGAACAATAAAAAGTGTACACAGAGCAACATTCTTGGCAAGAAATTGGTCAACTCTCTCGATGGAGTTGTTTTTAATAGTATTGCCAAATTTAGACTGAAATTTGTTCTCTTGACAAAAAAACAATTTACAAAGCGAATACTAGTAATTTTGGACATAAAGAAACAATAAAAAATGCATACCAAGCAAATTTCACGGTTAGAAATTCCTCTACTCTCATTATGGAGGATCTTTTAACGGTTTTGACCATTTTTCCTAGAAAGGTGGTGTTTTGGCATCGAAAAAATCTAGGAAGCTTATACTCGTAAAATTTGACATAGAATAGGAAAAAAAAGTGTACACTGAGCAACTTTGAAGTTCCGAACTTTCTCAACTCTATCTATGGTAGAGCTTTTAACGGTTTATGTCCATTTGTCATAGAAAGGTGGTGTTTTGGCATCGAAATAATCTAGGAAGCTTATACTCATAAAATTTGACATAGAAGAACAATAAAAAGTGTACACCGAGCAACTTCGATTGCCCGAAATCGCTCAACTCTCTCGATGGAGTTGTTTTTAATAGTTTTGCCAAATTTAGATCGAGATTTGTTCTCTTGAAAACAAAACAATTTACGAAGCGAATACTAGTAATTTTGGACATAAAGAAACAATAAAAAGTGCATACCGAGCAACTTTCGTTGTTCGGAATTGCTCCACTCACCTTATGGAGGAGCTTTTAACGGTTTTGTCTATTTGTCATAGAAAGTTGGTGTTTTGGTAATGAAACAATCTAGGAAACTTATACCCGCAAAATTTGGCATAGAAGAACAATAAAAAGTGTACACATAGCAACTTTGATGGCTCGGAATTGCTCAACTCTCCTTATGGTGGAGTTTTAACGGTTTTGTCTATTTGTCATAAAAAGTTGGTGTTTTGGCATTGAAATAATCTAGGAAGCTTATACTCCTAAAATTTGACATAGAAGAGCAATAAAAAGTCTACATTGAGCAACTTTGATGGTCCGATGTTGCTTAGTTCTATCTATCGTGGAACTTTTAACGGTTTTTGCCCATTTGTCATAGAGAGGTCGTGTTTTGACATCAAAATAATCTAGAAAGCTTATACCCATAAAATTTTACATAGAAGAAGAATAAAAAGTGTACACCGAGCAACTTTGATAGCCCGAAATTGCTCAACTCTCTCGATGGAGTTGTTTTTAATGGTTTTGCCAAATTTAGATCGAGATTTGTTCTCTTGACAAAAAAACAATTTAAGAAGCGAATACTAGTAATTTTGGACATAAAGAAACAATAAAAAGTGCATACCGAGCAACTTTCATGGTTCGACATTGCTGTACTCTCATTGTCAAGGATCTTTTAACGGTTTTGATCATTTGTCATAGAAAGGTGGTGTTTTGGCATCGAAAAAATCTAGGAAGCCTATACTCATAAAATTTTACATAGAAGACCAATAAAAAGTGTACACCGAGCAACTTTGATGGTCCGACATTCTCAACTCTATCTAGGGTAGAGCTTTTAACGGTATTTGTCCATTTGTCATAGAAAGGTAGTGTTTTGGCATCGAAATAATCTAGGAAGCTTATAGACGTAACATTTGATATAGAAGAACAATAAAAAGTGTACACCGAGCAACTTTGATTGCCCAAAATTGCTCCACTCTCTCGATGGAGTTGTTTTTAATAGTTTTGCCAAATTTAGATCGAGATTTGTTCTTTTGACAACAAAACGATTTACGAAGCGAATACTAGTAATTTTGGACATAAAGAAACAAGAAAAAGTGCATACCGAGAAACTTTCATGGTTCGGAATTGCTCAACTCTCTTTATGGTGGCGCTTTTAACGGTTTTGTCTATTTGTCGTAGAAAACTGGTTTTTTGGTAATGAAATAATTTAGGAAACTTATACTCGTAAAATTTGACATAGAAGAACAATAAAAAGTGTACACAGAGCAACTTTGGTGGTTCGGAATTGCTCAACTCTCCTTATGGAGGAGTTTTAACGGTTTTGTCTATTTGTCATAGAAAGTTAGTGTTTTGTCATTGAAATAATCTATGAAGCTTATACTCGTAAAATTTGACATAGAAGAGTAAAAAAAAGTGAACACGGAATAACTTTGATGGTTCAAAATTGCCCAGTTCTATCTATGGTGGAGCTTTTAAATGTTTTTGCCCATTTGTCGTAGAGAGATGGTGTTTTGACATCAAAATAATCTAGGAAGCTTATACTCATAAAATTTGACATAAAAGAACAATAAAAAGTGTACAACGAGCAACTTTGATAGCCCGAAATAGCTCAACTCTCTCGATGGAGTTGTTTTTAATGGTTTTGCCAAATTTAGACCGAAATTAGTTCTCTTGACAAAAAAACAATTTAGGAAGCGAATACTAGTAATTTTGGACATAAAGAAACAATAAAAAGTGCATACCGAGCAACTTTCATCGTTCGAAATTGCTCTACTCTCATTATGGAGGATCTTTTAACGGTTTTGACCATTTGTCATAGAAAGTTGGTGTTTTGGCATCGAAAAAATCTAGGAAGCCTATACTCATAAAATTTGACATAGAAGACCAATAAAAATGTACACCGAGCAACTTTGTAAGGCTCGAAATTGCTCAACTCTCTCGATGGAGTTGTTTTTAATGGTTTTGCCAAATTTAGACCGAAATTAGTTCTCTTGACAAAAAAATAAATTACGAAGCGAATACTAGTAATTTTGGACATAAAGAAACAATAAAAAGTGCATACCGAGCAACTTTCATGGTTCGACAATGCTCTACTCTCATTATGGAGGATCTTTTAACGGTTTTGACCATTTGTCATAAAAAGGTGGTGTTTTGGCATCGAAAAAATCTAAGAAACCTATACTCATAAAATTTGACATAGAAGACCAATAAAAAGTGTACACCGAGCAACTTTGTTTCTCAACTCTATCTATGGTATAGCTTTTAACGGTATTTGTCCATTTGTCATAGAAAGGTGGTGTTTTGGCATCGAAATAATCTTGGAAGCTTATACACGTAAAATTTGATATAGAAGAACAATAAAAAGTGTTCACCGAGCAACTTTAATTGCCCAAAATTGTTCCACTCTCTCGATGGAGTAGTTTTTAATAGTTTTGACAAATTTAGATCGAGATTTGTTCTCTTGACAACAAAACGATTTACGAAGCAAATACTAGTAATTTTGGATATAAAGAAACAATAAAAAGTGCATACCGAGAAACATTCATGGTTCGGAATCGCTCAACTCTCTTTCTGGAGGTGCTTTTAACGGTTTTGTCTATTTGTCGTAAAAAGCTTGTTTTTTGGTAATGAAATAATATAGGAAACTTATACTCGTAAAATTTGACATAGAAGAACAATAAAAAGTGTACACAGAGCAACTTTGGTGGTTCGGAATTGCTCAACTCTCCTTATGGAGGAGTTTTAACAGTTTTGTCTATTTGTCATAGAAAGTTGGTGTTTTGGCATTGAAATAATCTAGAAAGCTTATACTCGTAAAATTTGACATAGAAGAGCAATAAAAAGTGTACACCGAGCAACTTTGATGGTCCGAAATTGCTCAGTTCTATCTATGGTGGAGCTTTTAACGGTTTTTGCCCATTTTTCATAGAGAAATGGTGTTTTGACATCAAAATAATCTAGGAAGCTTATACTCATAAAATTTGACATAAAAGAACAATAAAAAGTGTACACCGAGCAACTTTGATAGCCCGAAATAGCTCAACTCTCTCGATGGAGTTGTTTTTAATGGATTTGCCAAATTTAGACCGAAATTAGTTCTCTTGACAAAAAAACAATTTACAAAGCGAATACTAGTAATTTTGGACATAAAGAAACAATGAAAAGTGCATACCGAGCAACTTTCATGGTTCGAAATTGCTCTACTCTCATTATGGAGGATCTTTTAAAGGTTTTGACCATTTGTCATAGAAAGGTGGTGTTTTGGCATCGAAAAAATCTAGGAAGCCTATACTCATAAAATTTGACATAGAAGACCAATAAAAATGTACACCGAGCAACTTTGTAAGGCTCAAAATTGCTCAACTCTCTCGATGGAGTTGTTTTTAATGGTTTTGCCAAATTTAGACCGAAATTAGTTCTCTTGACAAAAAAATAATTTACGAAGCGAATACTAGTAATTTTGGACATAAAGAAACAATTAAAAGTGCATACCGAGCAACATTCATGGTTCGACATTGCTCTACTCTCATTATGGAGAATCTTTTAATGGTTTTGACCATTTGTCATAGAAAGGTGGTGTTTTGCCATCGAAAAAATCTAGGAAACCTATACTCATAAAATTTGACATAGAAGACCAATAAAAAGTGTACACCGAGCAACATTGTTTCTCAACCTTATCTAGGGTAGAGCTTTTAACGGTATTTGTCCATTTGTCATAGAAAGGTGATGTTTTGGCATCGAAATAATCTAGGAAGCTTATACACGTAAAATTTGATATAGAAGAACAATAAAAAGTGTACACCGAGCAACTTTGATTGCCCAAAATTGCTCCACTCTCTCGATGGAGTTGTTTTTAATAGTTTTGCCAAATTTAGATCGAGATTTGTTCTCTTGACAACAAAACGATTTACGAAGTGAATACTAGTAATTTTGGACATAAAGAAACAATAAAAAGTGCATACCGAGAAACTTTCATGGTTCGGAATTGCTCAACTCTCTTTATGGAGGTGCTTTTAACGGTTTTGTCTATTTGTCGTAGAAAGTTGGTTTTTTGGTAATGAAATAATATAGGAAACTTATACTCGTAAAATTTGACATAGAAGAACGATAAAAAGTATACACAGAGCAACTTTGGTGGTCCAGAATTGCTCAACTCTCCTTATGGAGGAGTTTTAACGGTTTTGTCTATTTTTCATAGAAAGTTGGTGTTTTGGCATTGAAATAATCTATGAAGCTTATAATCATAAAATTTGACATAGAAGAGCAATAAAAAGTGTACACCGAGCAACTTTGATGGTCCGAAATTGCTCAGTTCTATCTATGGTGGAGCTTTTAACGGTTTTTGCCCATTTGTCATAGAGAGATGGTGTTTTGACATCAAAATAATCTAGGAAGATTGTACTCATAAAATTTGACATAAAAGAACAATAAAAAGTGTACACCCAGCAACTTTGATAGCCGAAAATAGCTCAACTCTCTCGATGAAGTTGTTTTTAATGGTTTTACCAAATTTAGACCGAAATTAGTTCTCTTGACAAAAAAACAATTTACGAAGAGAATACTAGTAATTTTGGACATAAAGAAACAATAAAAAGTGCATACCGAGCAACTTTCATGGTTCGAAATTGCTCTACTCTCATTATGGAGGATCTTTTAACGGTTTTTGTCCATTTGTCATAGAAAAGTGGTGTTTTGGCATCGAAATAATCTAGGAAGCTTATACTCATAAAATTTGACATAGAAGAACAATAAAAAGTGTACACATTGCCTGAAATCGCTCCACTCTCTCGAAGGAGTTGTTTTTAATAGTTTTGCCAAATTTAGATCGAGATTTGTTCTCTTGAAAACAAAACAATTTACGAAGCGAATACTAGTAATTTTGGACATAAAGAAACAATAAAAAGTTCATACCGAGCAACTTTCGTGGTTTGGAATTGCTCCACTCACCTTATGGAGGAGCTTTTAACGGTTTTGTCTATTTGTCATAGAAAGTTGGTGTTTTGGCATTGAAATAATCTAGGAAGCTTATACTCGTAAAATTTGACATAGAAGGATAATAAAAAGTGTACACAGAGCAACTTTGGTGGTTTGGAATTGCTCAACTCTCCTTATGGAGGAGCTTTAAAAGGTATTGTCTATTTGTCATAGAAAGTTGGTGTTTTGGCATCGAAATAATCTAGGAAGCTTATACTCGTAAAATTTGACATAGAAGGACAATAAAAAGTGTACACAGAGCAACTTTGGTGGTTCGGAATTGCTCAACTCTCCTTATGGAGGAGCTTTAAAAGGTATTGTCTATTTGTCAAAGAAAGTTGGTGTTTTGGCATCGAAATAATCTAGGAAGCTTATACTCGTTAAATTTGACATAGAAGAACAATAAAAAGTGTACACCGAGCAAATTTGATGGCTCGAAATTGCTCAACTCTCTCGATGGATTTGTTTTTAATAGTTTTGCCAAATTTGGACCGAAATTTGTTCTCTTGACAACAAAACAATTTACGAAACGAATACTAGTAATTTTGGAGATAAAGAAACAATAAAAAGTTCATACCGAGCAACTTTCATGGTTCCGAATTTCTCAACTCTCCTTATTGAGGAGCTTTTAACGGTTTTGTCTATTTGTCATAGAAAGTTGGTGTTTTGGCATTGAAATAACCTAGGAAGCTTATACTCGTAAAATTTGACATTGAAGGATAATAAAAAGTGTACACAGAGCAACTTTGGGAGTTCGGAAATGCTCAACTCTCCTTATGGAGGAGCTTTAAAAGGTATTGTCTATTTTTCATAGAAAGTTGTTGTTTTGGCATCGAAATAATCTAGGAAGCTTATACTCGTAAAATTTGACATAGAAGGACAATAAAAAGTGTACACAGAACAACTTTGGTGGTTCGGAATTGCTCAACTCTCCTTATGGAGAAGCTTTAAAAGGTATTGTCTATTTGTCATAGAAAGTTGGTGTTTTGGCATCGAAATAATCTAGGATGCTTATACTCGTTAAATTTGACATAGAAGAACAATAAAAAGTGTACACCAAGCAAATTTGATGGCTCAAATATGATCAACTCTCTCGATGGATTTGTTTTTAATAGTTTTGCCAAATTTGGATCGAAATTTGTTCTCTTGACAACAAAACAATTTACGAAACGAATACTAGTAATTTTGGAGATAAAGAAACAATAAAAAGTTCATACCGAGCAACTTTCATGGTTCCGAATTTCTCAACTCTCCCTATTGAGGAGCTTTTAACAGTTTTGTCTATTTGTCATAGAAAGTTGGTGTTTTGGCATCGAAATAATCAAGGAAGCTTATACTCGTAAAATTTGACATAGAAGGATGATAAAATGTGTACACAGAGCAACTTTGGTGGTTCGGAATTGCTCAACTCTCCTTATGGAGGAGCTTTAAAAGGTATTGTCTATTTGTCATAGAAAGTTGGCGTTTTGACATCGAAATAATCTAGGAAGCTTATACTCGTTAAATTTGACATAGAAGAACAATAAAAAGTGTACACCGAGCAACTTTGATGGCTCGAATATGATCAACTCTCTCGATGAATTTTTTTTTAATTGTTTTGCCAAATTTGGACCGAAATTTGTTCACTTGACAACAAAACAATTTACGAAACGAATACAATAATTTTGGAGATAAAGAAACAATAAAAAGTTCATACCGAGCAACTTTCATGGTTCCGAATTTCTCAACTCTCTCTATTGAGGAGCTTTTAGTAGTTTTGCCCATTTGTCATAGAAATGTGGTGTTTTGGCATCGAAATAATCTAGGAAGCTTATACTCGTCAAATTTGACATAGAAGAACAATAAAAAGTGTACACCAAGCAACTTTGATGGCACGAAATTGCTCATTTCTATCTATGGTGGAGCTTTTAAAGGTTTTGTCTATTTGTCATAGAAATTTGGTGTTTTGGCATCGAAATAATCTAGTAAGCTTATACTCGTTAAATTTGACATAGAAGAACAATAAAAAGTGTACACCGAGCAACTTTGATGGGCCGAAATTGCTCAACTCTCTCGATGGATTTGTTTTTAATAGTTTTGCCAAATTTGGACCGAAATTTGTTCTCTTGACAACAAAACAATTTACGAAACGAATACTAGTAATTTTGGAGATATAGAAACAATAAAAAGTTCGTACCGAGCAACTTTCATGGTTCCGAATTTCTCAACTCTCCCTATTGAAGAGCTTTTAACAGTTTTGTCCAATTGTCATAGAAAGGTGTTGTTTGGCATCGAAATAATCAAGGAAGCTTATACTCGTAAAATTTGAACTAGAAGAACAATAAAAAGTGTACACAGAGCAACATTCTTGGCACGAAATTGGTCAACTCTCTCGATGGAGTGGTTTTTAATAGTATTGCCAAATTTAGACTGAAATTTGTTCTCTTGACAAAAAAATAATTTACGAAGCGAATACTAGTAATTTTGGACATAAAGAAAAAATAAAAAATGCATACCGAGCAAATTTCAGGGTTAGAAATTGCTCTACTCTCATTATGGAGGATCTTTTAACGGTTTTGACCATTTTTCGTAGAAAGGTGGTGTTTTGGCATCGAAAAAATCTAGGAAGCTTATACTCGTAAAATTTGACATAGAAGAGCAAAAAAAAGTGTACACTGAGCAACTTTGAAGTTCCGAAGTTTCTCAACTCTATCTATGGTAGAGCTTTTAACGGTTTTTGTCCATTTGTCATAGAAAGGTGGTGTTTTGGCATCGAAATAATCTAGGAAGCTTATACTCATAAAATTTGACATAGAAGAACAATAAAAAGTGTACACCGAGCAACTTCGATTGCCCGAAATCGCTCCACTCTCTCGATGGTGTTGTTTTTAATAGTTTTGCCATATTTAGATCGAGATTTATTCTCTTGAAAACAAAACAATTTACGAAGTGAATACTAGTAATTTTGGACATAAAAAAACAATAAAAAGTGCATACCGAGCAACTTTCGTGGTTCGGAATTGCTCCACTCACCTTATGGAGGAGCTTTTAACGGTTTTGTCTATTTGTCATAGAAAGTTGGTGTTTTGGGATCGAAATAATCTAGGAAGCTTATACTCGTAAAATTTGACATAGAAGGATAATAAAAAGTGTACACAGAGCAACTTTGGTGGTTCGGAATTGCTCAACTCTCCTTATGGAGGAGCTTTAAAAGGTATTGTCTATTTGTCATAGAAAGTTGGTGTTTTGGCATCGAAATAATCTAGGAAGCTTATACTCGTTAAATTTGACATAGAAGAACAATAAAAAGTGTACACCGAGCAACTTTGATGGCTCGAATATGATCAACTCTCTCGATGAATTTTTTTTTAATAGTTTTGCCAAATTTGGACCGAAATTTTTTCACTTGACAACAAAACAATTTACGAAACGAATACTAGTAATTTTGGAGATAAAGAAACAATAAAAAGTTCATACCGAGCAACTTTCATGGTTCCGAATTTCTCAACTCTCTCTATTGAGGATCTTTTAGTAGTTTTACCCATTTGTCATAAAAAGGTGGTGTTTTGGCATCGAAATAATCTAGGAAGCTTATACTCGTCAAATTTGACATAGAAGAACAATAAAAAGTGTACACCGAGCAACTTTGGTGGTTCGGAATTGCTCAACTCTCTTTATGGAGGAGCTTTAAAAGGTATTGTCTATTTGTCATAGAAATTTGGTGTTTTGGCATCGAAATAATCTAGGAAGCTTATACTCGTTAAATTTGACATAAAATAACAATAAAAAATGTACACCGAGCAACTTTGATGGGCCGAAATTGCTCAACTCTCTCGATGGATTTGTTTTTAATAGTTTTGCCAAATTTGGACCGAAATTTGTTCTCTTGACAACAAAACAATTTACGAAATGAAAACTAGTAATTTTGGTGATAAAGAAACAATAAAAAATGCATACCGATCAACTTTCATGGTTCCGAATTTCTCAACTCTCCCTATTGAAGAGCTTTTAACAGTTTTGTCCAATTGTCATAGAAAGGTGTTGTTTGGCATCGAAATAATCTAGGAAGCTTATACTCGTAAAATTTGAACTAGAAGAACAATAAAAATTGTACACAGAGCAACATTCTTGGCACGAAATTGGTCAACTCTCTCGATGGAGTTGTTTTTAATAGTATTGCCAAATTTAGACTGAAATTTGTTCTCCTGACAAAAAAACAATTTACGAAGCGAATACTAGTAATTTTGGACATAAAGAAACAATAAAAAATGCATACCGAGCAAATTTCAGGTTTAGAAATTGCTCTACTCTCATTATGGAGGATCTTTTAACGGTTTTGACCATTTTTCGTAGAAAGGTGGTGTTTTGGCATCGAAAAAATCTAGGAAGCTTATACTCGTAAAATTTGACAAAGAAGAGCAAAAAAAAGTGTACACTGAGCAACTTTGAAGTTCCGAAGTTTCTCAACTCTATCGATGGTAGAGCTTTTAACGGTTTTTGTCCATTTGTCATAGAAAGGTGGTGTTTTGGCATCGAAATAATCTAGGAAGCTTATACTCATAAAATTTGACATAGAAGAACAATAAAAAGTGTACACCGAGCAACTTCGATTGCCCGAAATCGCTCCACTCTCTCGATGGAGTTGTTTTTAATAGTTTTGCCATATTTAGATCGAGATTTGTTCTCTTGAAAACAAAACAATTTACGAAGCGAATACTAGTAATTTTGGACATTAAGAAAAAATAAAAAGTGCATACCGAGCAACTTTCGTGGTTCGGAATTGCTCCACTCACCTTATAGAGGAGCTTTTAACGGTTTTGTCTATTTGTCATAGAAAGTTGGTGTTTTGGTAATCAAACAATCTAGGAAACTTATACTCGTAAAATTTGACATAGAAGGATAATAAAAAGTGTACACAGAGCAACTTTGGTGGTTCGGAATTGCTCAACTCTCCTTATGGTGGAGTTTTAACGGTTTTGTCTATTTGTCATAGAAAGTTGGTGTTTTGGCATTGAAATAATCTAGAAAGCTTATACTCGTAAAATTTGACATAGAACGATAATAAAAAGTGTACACAGAGCAACTTTGGGAGTTCGGAATTGCTCAACTCTCCTTATGGAGGAGATTTAAAAGGTATTGTCTATTTGTGATAGAAAGTTGGTGTTTTGACATCAAAATAATCTAGGAAGCTTATACTCGTAAAATTTGACATAGAAGGACAATAAGAAGTGTACACAGAGCAACTTTGGTGGTTCGGAATTTCTCAACTCTCCTTATAGAGGAGCTTTAAAAGGTATTGTCTATTTGTCATAGAAAGTTAGTGTTTTGGCACCGAAATAATCTAGGAAGCTTATACACGTTAAATTTGACATAGAAGAACAATAAAAAGTAAACACCGAGAAAATTTGATGACTCGAAATTGCTCAACTCTCTCGATGGATTTATTTTTAATAGTTTTGCCAAATTTGGACCGAAATTTGTTCTCTTGACAACAAAAAAATTTATGAAACGAATACTAGTAATTTTGGAGATAAAGAAACAATAAAAAGTTCATACCGAGGAACTTTCATGGTTCCGAATTTCTCAACTCTCCCTATTGAGGAGCTTTTAACGGTTTTGTCTATTTGTCATAGAAAGTTGGTATTTTGGGATCGAAATAATCAAGGAAGCTTATACTCGTAAAATTTGACATAGAAGGATAATAAAAAGTGTACACAGAGCAACTTTGGTGGTTCGGAATTGCTCAACTCTCCTTATGGAGGAGCTTTAAAAGGTATTGTCTATTTGTCATAGAAAGTTGGTGTTTTGGCATCGAAATAATCTAGGAAGCTTATACTCGTTAAATTTGACATAGAAGAACAATAAAAAGTGTACACCGAGCAACTTTGATGGCTCGAATATGATCAACTCTCTCGATGAATTTTTTTTTAATAGTTTTGCCAAATTTGGACCGAAATTTGTTCATTTGACAACAAAACAATTTACGAAACGAATACTAGTAATTTTGGGGATAAAGAAACAATAAAAAGTTCATACCGAGCAACTTTCATGGTTCCGAATTTCTCAACTCTCTCTATTGAGGATCTTTTAGTAGTTTTACCCATTTGTCATAGAAAGGTGGTGTTTTGGCATCGAAATAATCTAGGAAGCTTATACTCGTCAAATTTGACATAGAAGAACAATAAAAAGTGTACACCGAGCAACTTTGGTGGTTCGGAATTGCTTAACTCTCTTTATGGAGGAGCTTTAAAAGGTATTGTCTATTTGTCATAGAAATTTGGTGTTTTGGCATCGAAATAATCTAGGAAGCTTATATTCGTTAAATTTGACATAAAAGAATAATAAAAAATGTACACCGAGCAACTTTGATGGGCCGAAATTGCTCAACTCTCTCGATGGATTTGTTTTTAATAGTTTTGCCAAATTTGGACCGAAATTTGTTCTCTTGACAACAAAACAATTTACGAAATGAAAACTAGTAATTTTGGTGATAAAGAAACAATAAAAAATGCATACCAAGCAACTTTCATGGTTCCGAATTTCTCAACTCTCCCTATTGAAGAGCTTTTAACAGTTTTGTCCAATTGTCATAGAAAGGTGTTGTTTGGCATCGAAATAATCTAGGAAGCTTATACTCGTAAAATTTGAACTAGAAGAACAATAAAAAGTGTACACAGAGCAACATTCTTGGCACGATATTGGTCAACTCTCTCGATGGAGTTGTTTTTAATAGTATTGCCAAATTTAGACTGAAATTTGTTCTCTTGACAAAAAAACAATTTACGAAGCGAATACTAGTAATTTTGGACATAAAGAAACAATAAAAAATGCATACCGATCAAATTTCAGGGTTAGAAATTGCTCTACTCTCATTATGGAGGATCTTTTAAAGGTTTTGACCATTTTTCGTAGAAAGGTGGTGTTTTGGCGTCGAAAAAATCTAGGAAGCTTATACTCGTAAAATTTGACATAGAAGAGCAATAAAAAGTGTATATTGAGCAAATTTGATGGTCCGATGTTGCTTAGTTCTATCTATGGTGGAACTTTTAACGGTTTTTGCCCATTTGTCATAGAGAGGTGGTGTTTTGACATCAAAATAATCTAGAAAGCTTATACCCATAAAATTTTACATAGAAGAAGAATAAAAAGTGTACACCGAGCAACTTTGATAGCCCGAAATTGCTCAACTCTCTCGATGGAGTTGTTTTTAATGGTTTTGCCAAATTTAGATCGAGATTTGTTCTCTTAACAAAAAAAACAATTTACGAAGCGAATACTAGTAATTTTGGACATAAAAAACAATAAAAAGTGCATACCGAGCAACTTTCATGGTTCGACATTGCTGAACTCTCATTATCGAGGATCTTTTAACGGTTTTGACCATTTGTCATAGAAAGGTGGTGTTTTGGCATCGAAAAAATCTAGGAAGCCTATATTCATAAAATTTTACATAGAAGACCAGTAAAAAGTGTACACCGAGCAACTTTGATGGTCCGACATTCTCAACTCTATCTAGGGTAGAGCTTTTAACGGTATTTATCCATTTGTCATAGAAAGGTAGTATTTTGGCATCGAAATAATCTAGGAGGCTTATACACGTAAAATTTGATATAGAAGAACAATAAAAAGTGTACACCGAGCAACTTTGATTGCCCAAAGTTGCTCCACTCTCTCGATGGAGTTGTTTTTAATAGTTTTGCCAAATTTAGATCGAGATTTGTTCTCTTGAGAAAAAAACGATTTACAAAGTGAATACTAGTAATTTTGGACATAAAGAAACAAAAAAAAGTGCATACCGAGAAACTTTCACGGTTCGGAATTGCTCAACTCTCTTTATGGTGGCGCTTTTAACGGTTTTGTCTATTTGTCGTAGAAAGCTGGTTTTTTGGTAATGAAATAATATAGGAAACTTATACTCCTAAAATTTTAGATAGAAGAACAATAAAAAGTGTACACAGAGCAACTTTGGTGGTTCGGAATTGCTCAACTCTCCTTATGGAGGAGTTTTAAGGATTTCGTTTATTTGTCATAGAAAGTTGGTGTTTTGGCATTGAAATAATCTATAAAGCTTATACTCGTAAAATTTGACATAGAAGAGTAAAAAAAAGTGTACACCGAGTAACTTTGATGGTCCGAAATTGCTCAGTTCTATCTATGGTGGAGCTTTTAACTGTTTTTGCCCATTTGTCATAGAGAGATGGTGTTTTGACATCAAAATAATCTAGGGAGCATATACTCATAAAATTTGACATAAAAGAACAATAAAAAGTGTACACCGAGCAACTTTGATAGCCCGAAATAGCTCAACTCTCTCGATGGAGTTGTTTTTAATGGTTTTGCCTAATTTAGACCGAAATTAGTTCTCTTGACAAAAAAACAATTTACGAAGCCAATACTAGTAATTTTGGACATAAAGAAACAATAAAAAGTGCATACCGGGCAACTTTCATCGTTCGAAATTGCTCTACTCTCATTATGGAGGATCTTTTAACGGTTTTGACCATTTGTCATAGAAAGGTGGTGTTTTGGCATCGAAAAAATCTAGGAAGCCTATACTCATAAAATTTGACATAGAAGACCAATAAAAATGTACACCGAGCAACTTTGTAAGGCTCGAAATTGCTCAACTCTCTCGATGGAGTTGTTTTTAATGGTTTTGCCAAATTTAGACCGAAATTAGTTCTCTTGACGAAAAAATAATTTACGAAGCGAATACTAATAATTTTGGACATAAAGAAACAATAAAAAGTGCATACCGAGCAACTTTCATGGTTCGACATTGCTCTACTCTCATTATGGAGGATCTTTTAACGGTTTTGACCATTTGTCATAAAAAGGTGGTGTTTTGGCATCGAAAAAATCTAAGAAACCTATACTCATAAAATTTGACATAGAAGACCAATAAAAAGTGTACACCGAGCAACTTTGTTTCTCAACTCTATCTAGGGTAGAGCTTTTAACGGTATTTGTCCATTTGTCATAGAAAGGTGGTGTTTTGGCATCAAAATAATCTAGGAAGCTTATACACGTAAAATTTGATATAGAAGAACAATAAAAAGTGTACACCGAGCAACTTAGATTGCCCAAAATTGCTCCACTCTCTCGATGGAGTTGTTTTTAATAGTTTTGCCAAATTTAGATCGAGATTTGTTCTCTTGACAATAAAACGATTTACGAAGCGAATACTAGTAATTTTGGATATAAAGAAACAATAAAAAGTGCATACCGAGAAACTTTCATGGTTCGCAATTGCTCAACTCTCTTTATGGAGGTGCTTTTAACGGTTTTGTATATTTGTCGTAGAAAGCTGGTTTTTTGGTAATGAAATAATATAGGAAACTTATACTCGTATAATTTGACATAGAAAAACAATAAAAAGTGTACACAGAGCAACTTTGGTGGTTCGGAATTGCTCAACTCTCCTTATGGAGGAGTTTTAACGGTTTTGTCTATTTGTCATAGAAAGTTGGTGTTTTGGAATTGAAATAATCTAGAAAGCTTATACTCGTAAAATTTGACATAGAAGAGCAATAAAAATTGTACACCGAGCAACTTTGATGGTCCGAAATTGCTCAGTTCTATCTATGGTGGAGCTTTTAACGGTTTTTGCCCATTTTTCATAGAGAGATGGTGTTTTGACATCAAAATAATCTAGGAAGCTTATACACATAAAATTTGACATAAAAGAACAATAAAAAGTGTACACCGAGCAACTTTGATAGCTCGAAATAGCTCAACTCTCTCGATGGAGTTGTTTTTAATGGTTTTGCCAAATTTAGACCGAAATTAGTTCTCTTGACAAAAAAACAATTTACGATGCGAATACTAGTAATTTTGGACATAAAGAAACAATAAAAAGTGCATACCGAGCAACTTTCATGGTTCGAAATTGCTCTACTCTCATTATGGAGGATCTTTTAAAGGTTTTGACCATTTGTCATAGAAAGGTGGTGTTTTGGCATTGAAAAAATCTAGGAAGCCTATACTCATAAAATTTGACATATAAGACCAATAAAAATGTACACTGAGCAACTTTGTAAGGCTCAAAATTGCTCAACTCTCTCGATGGAGTTGTTTTTAATGGTTTTGCCAAATTTAGACCGAAATTAGTTCTCTTGACAAAAAAATAATTTACGAAGCGAATACTAGTAATTTTGGACATAAAGAAACAATTAAAAGTGCATACCGAGCAACTTTCATGGTTCGACATTGCTCTACTCTCATTATGGAGAATCTTTTAATGGTTTTAACCATTTGTCATAGAAAGGTGGTGTTTTGGCATCGAAAAAATCTAGGAAACCAAAACTCATAAAATTTGACATAGAAGACCAATAAAAAGTGTACACCGAGCAACATTGTTTCTCAACCCTATCTGGGGTAGAGCTTTTAACGGTATTTGTCCATTTGTCATAGAAAGGTGGTGTTTTTGGCATCGAAATAATCTAGGAAGCTTATACACGTAAAATTAGATATAGAAGAACAATAAAAAGTGTACACCGAGCAACTTTGATTGCCCAAAATTGCTCCACTCTCTCGATGGAGTTGTTTTTAATAGTTTTGCCAAATTTAGATCGAGATTTTTTCTCCTGACAACAAAACGATTTACGAAGGGAATACTAGTAATTTTGGACATAAAGAAACAATAAAAAGTGCATACCGAGAAACTTTCATGGTTCGGAATTGCTCAACTCTCTTTATGGAGGTGCTTTTAACGGTTTTGTCTATTTGTCGTAGAAAGCTGGTTTTTTTGGTAATGAAATAATATAGGAAACTTATACTCGTAAAATTTGACATAGAAGAACAATAAAAAGTGTACACAGAGCAACTTTGGTGGTTCGGAATTGCTCAACTCTCCTTATGGAGGAGTTTTAACGGTTTTGTCTATTTGTCATAGAAAGTTGGTGTTTTGGCATTGAAATAATCTATGAAGCTTATACTCATAAAATTTGACATAGAAGAGCAATAAAAAGTGTACACCGAGCAACTTTGATGGTCCGAAATTGCTCAGTTCTATCTATGGTGGAGCTTTTAACTGTTTTTGCCCATTTGTCATAGAGAGATGGTGTTTTGACATCAAAATAATCTAGGGAGCATATACTCATAAAATTTGACATAAAAGAACAATAAAAAGTGTACACCGAGCAACTTTGATAGCCCGAAATAGCTCAACTCTCTCGATGGAGTTGTTTTTAATGGTTTTGCCAAATTTAGACCGAAATTAGTTCTCTTGACAAAAAAACAATTTACGAAGCCAATACTAGTAATTTTGGACATAAAGAAACAATAAAAAGTGCATACCGGGCAACTTTCATCGTTCGAAATTGCTCTACTCTCATTATGGAGGATCTTTTAACGGTTTTGACCATTTGTCATAGAAAGGTGGTGTTTTGGCATCGAAAAAATCTAGGAAGCCTATACTCATAAAATTTGACATAGAAGACCAATAAAAATGTACACCGAGCAACTTTGTAAGGCTCGAAATTGCACAACTCTCTCGATGGAGTTGTTTTTAATGGTTTTGCCAAATTTAGACCGAAATTAGTTCTCTTGACGAAAAAATAATTTACGAAGCGAATACTAGTAATTTTGGACATAAAGAAACAATAAAAAGTGCATACCGAGCAACTTTCACGGTTCGACATTGCTCTACTCTCATTATGGAGGATCTTTTAACGGTTTTGACCATTTGTCATAAAAAGGTGGTGTTTTGGCATCGAAAAAATCTTAGAAACCTATACTCATAAAATTTGACATAGAAGACCAATAAAAAGTGTACACCGAGCAACTTTGTTTCTCAACTCTATCTAGGGTAGAGCTTTTAACGGTATTTGTCCATTTGTCATAGAAAGGTGGTGTTTTGGCATCAAAATAATCTAGGAAGCTTATACACGTAAAATTTGATATAGAAGAACAATAAAAAGTGTACACCGAGCAACTTAGATTGCCCAAAATTGCTCCACTCTCTCGATGGAGTTGTTTTTAATAGTTTTGCCAAATTTAGATCGAGATTTGTTCTCTTGACAATAAAACGATTTACGAAGCGAATACTAGTAATTTTGGATATAAAGAAACAATAAAAAGTGCATACCGAGAAACTTTCATGGTTCGCAATTGCTCAACTCTCTTTATGGAGGTGCTTTTAACGGTTTTGTATATTTGTCGTAGAAAGCTGGTTTTTTGGTAATGAAATAATATAGGAAACTTATACTCGTATAATTTGACATAGAAAAACAATAAAAAGTGTACACAGAGCAACTTTGGTGGTTCGGAATTGCTCAACTCTCCTTATGGAGGAGTTTTAACGGTTTTGTCTATTTGTCATAGAAAGTTGGTGTTTTGGAATTGAAATAATCTAGAAAGCTTATACTCGTAAAATTTGACATAGAAGAGCAATAAAAAGTGTACACCGAGCAACATTGTTTTTAATGGTTTTGCCAAATTTAGACCGAAATTAGTTCTCTTGACAAAAAAACAATTTACGATGCGAATACTAGTAATTTTGGACATAAAGAAACAATAAAAAGTGCATACCGAGCAACTTTCATGGTTCGAAATTGCTCTACTCTCATTATGGAGGATCTTTTAAAGGTTTTGACCATTTGTCATAGAAAGGTGGTGTTTTGGCATTGAAAAAATCTAGGAAGCCTATACTCATAAAATTTGACATATAAGACCAATAAAAATGTACACTGAGCAACTTTGTAAGGCTCAAAATTGCTCAACTCTCTCGATGGAGTTGTTTTTAATGGTTTTGCCAAATTTAGACCGAAATTAGTTCTCTTGACAAAAAAATAATTTACGAAGCGAATACTAGTAATTTTGGACATAAAGAAACAATTAAAAGTGCATACCGAGCAACTTTCATGGTTCGACATTGCTCTACTCTCATTATGGAGAATCTTTTAATGGTTTTAACCATTTGTCATAGAAAGGTGGTGTTTTGGCATCGAAAAAATCTAGAAAGCCTATACTCATAAAATTTGACATAGAAGACCAATAAAAATGTACACCCAGCAACTTTGTAAGGCTCGAAATTGCTCAACTCTCTCGATGGAGTTGTTTTTAATGGTTTTGCCAAATTTAGACCGAAATTAGTTCTCTTGACAAAAAAATAATTTACGAAGCGAATACTAGTAATTTTGGACATAAAGAAACAATTAAAAGTGCATACCGAGCAACTTTCATGGTTCGACATTGCTCTACTCTCATTATGGAGAATCTTTTAATGGTTTTAACCATTTGTCATAGAAAGGTGGTGTTTTGGCATCGAAAAAATCTAGGAAACCAAAACTCATAAAATTTGACATAGAAGACCAATAAAAAGTGTACACCGAGCAACATTGTTTCTCAACCCTATCTGGGGTAGAGCTTTTAACGGTATTTGTCCATTTGTCATAGAAAGGTGGTGTTTTGGCATCGAAATAATCTAGGAAGCTTATACACGTAAAATTAGATATAGAAGAACAATAAAAAGTGTACACCGAGCAACTTTGATTGCCCAAAATAGCTCCACTATCTCGATGGAGTTATTTTTCATAGTTTTGCCAAATTTAGATCGAGATTTGTTCTCTTGAAAACAAAACGATTTACGAAGCGAATACTAGTAATTTTGGACATAAAGAAACAATAAAAAGTGCATACCGAGAAACTTTCATGGTTCGGAATTGCTCAACTCTCTTTATGGAGGTGCTTTTAACGGTTTTGTCTATTTGTCGTAGAAAGCTGGTTTTTTGGTAATGAAATAATATAGGAAACTTATACTCGTAAAATTTGACATAGAATAACAATAAAAAGTGTACACAGAGCAACTTTGGTCGTTCGGAATTGCTCAACTCTCCTTATGGAGGAGTTTTAACGGTTTTGTCTATTTGTCATAGAAAGTTGGTGTTTTGGCATTGAAATAATCTATGAAGCTTATACTCGTAAAATTTGACATAGAAGAGCAATAAAAAGTGTACACCGAGCAACTTTGATGCTTCGAAATTGCTCAGTTCTATCTATGGTGGAGCTTTTAACGGTTTTTGCCCATTTGTCATAGAGAGATGGTGTTTTGACATCAAAATAATCTAGGAAGATTGTACTCATAAAATTTGACATAAAAGAACAATAAAAAGTGTACACCCAGCAACTTTGATAGCAGAAAATAGCTCAACTCTCTCGATGAAGTTGTTTTTAATGGTTTTACCAAATTTAGACCGAAATTAGTTCTCTTGACAAAAAAACAATTTACGAAGCGAATACTAGTAATTTTTGACATAAAGAAACAATAAAAAAAGTGCATACCGAGCAACTTTCATGGTTCGAAATTGCTCTACTTTATGGAGGAGCTATTAACGGTTTTTTCCATTTGTCATGCAAAGGTTGTGCTTTGGCATCGAAAAAATTTAGGAAGCTTATACTCGTAAAATTTGACATAGAAGACCAATAAAAAGTGTACACCGAGCAACTTCGATGGTCCGAAGTTGCTCAACTCTATCTATGGTAGAGCTTTTAACGGTTTTTGTCCATTTGTCATAGAAAGGTGGTGTTTTGGCATCGAAATAATCTAGGAAGCTTATACTCGTAAAATTTGACATAGAAGAACAATAAAAAGTGTACACCGAGCAATTTTGATGGCTCGAAATTGGTCAACTCTCTTGATGGTGTTGTTTTTAATAGTTTTGCCAAATTTAGATCGAGATTTGTTCTCTTTACAACAAAACAATTTACGAAGCGAATACTAGTAATTTTGGACATAAAGAAACAATAAAAAGTGCATACCGAGAAACTTTCATGGTTCGGAATTGCTCAACTCTCCTTATTGATGAGCTTTTAACAGTTTTGTCTATTTGTCATACAAAGTTGGTGTTTTGGCAATGAAATAATCTAGGAAACTTATACTAATAAAATTTGACATAGAAGAACAAACAAAAGTGTACATCCAACTTTGGTGTTTCGGAATTGCTCAACTCTTCTTATGGAGGAGTTTTAACAGTTTTGTCTATTTGTCACAGAAATTTGGTGTTTTGGCTTTAATATAATCTAGGAAGCTTATTCTCGTAAAATTTGACATAGAAGAGCACTAAAAAGTGTAAACTGAGCAACTTTGATGGTCCGAATTTGCTCAGTTCTAACTATGGTGGAGCTTTGAACGGTTTTTGCCCATTTGTCATAGAGAGGTGGTGTTTTGACATCAAAATAATCTAGGAAGCTTATACTCATAAAATTTGACATAGAAGAACAGTAAAAGGTGTACACCGAGCAACTTTGATAGCCTGAAATTGCTCAACTCTCTCGATGGAGTTGTTTTTAGTAGTTTTGCCAAATTTATAACGAAATTTGTTCTCTTGACAACAAAACAATTTACGAAGCGAATACTAGTAATTTTGTATATAAAGAAACAATAAAAAGTGCATACCGAGCAACTTTCAGGGTTTGGAATTGCTCAACTCTCCTTATGGAGGAGCTTTTAACGGTTTTGTCTATTTGTGATAGAAAGTTGGTGTTTTGGCATCGAAATAATCTAGGAAGCTTATACTCGTTAAATTTGACAGAGAATAACAATAAAAAGTGTACACCGAGAAAATTTTATGGCCCGAAATTGCTCAACTCTCTCGATGGAGTTGTTTTTTATAGTTTTGCCAAATTTGGAACGAAATTTGTTCTCTTGATAAAAAAACAATTTACGAAGCGAATACTAGTAATTTTTGACATAAAGAAACAATAAAAAGTTCATACCGAACAACTTTCATGGTTCGAAATTGCTCAACTCTTCTTATGGAGGAGCTTTTAACGGTTTTGTCCATTTGTCATAGAAAGGTGGTGTTCTGGCATCGAAAAAATGTACGAAGCTTATACTCGTAAAATTTGACATAGAAGACCAATAAAAAATGTACACCGAGCAACTTTGACAGTTCGAAGTTGCACAACTCTATCTATGGTAGAGCTTTTAACAGTTTTTGTCCATTTGTCATAGAAAGTTGGTTGTTTTGCCATCGAAATAATCTTGGAGGCTTATACTCGTAAAATTTGACATAGAAGAACAATAAAAAGTGTACTCCGAGCAACTTTTATGGCTCGAAATTGCTCAACTCTCTTGATGGTGTTGTTTTTAATAGTTTTGCCAAATTTAGATCGAGATTTGTTCTCTTGACAACAAAACAATTTACGAAGCGAATACTAGTAGTTTTGGACATAAAGAAACAATAAAAAGTGCATACCGAGAAACTTTCATGGTTCGGAATTGCTCAACTCTCCTTATTGATGAGCTTTTAACAGTTTTGTCTATTTGTCATACAAACTTGGTGTTTTGGCAATGAAATAATCTAGGAAACTTTGCTCATAAAATTTTGACACAGAAGAACAAACAAAAGTGTACATCCAACTTTGGTGGTTCGGAATTGCTCAACTCTTCTTATGGAGGAGTTTTAACAGTTTTGTCTATTTGTCATAGAAATTTGGTGTTTTGGCTTTAAAATAATCTAGGAAGCTTATTCTCGTAAAATTTGACATAGAAGAGCAATAAAAAGTGTAAACTGAGCAACTTTGATGGTCCGAATTTGCTCAGTTCTAACTATGGTGGAGCTTTTAACGGTTTTTGCCCATTTGTCATAGAGAGGGGGTGTTTTGACATCAAAATAATCTAGAAAGCTTATACTCATAAAATTTGACATAGAAGAACAATAAAAGGTGTACACCGAGCAACTTTGATAGCCTGAAATTGCTCAACTCTCTCGATGGAGTTGTTTTTAATAGTTTTGCCAAATTTATAACGAAATTTGTTTTCTTGACAACAAAACAATTTACGAAGCGAATACTAGTAATTTTGGACATAAAGAAACAATAAAAAGTGCATGCCGAGCAACTTTCATGGTTCCGAATTTCTCAACTCTCTTTATGGAGGTGTTTTAATGGTTTTGTCTATTTGTCAAAGAAAGTTGGTGTTTTGGCATCGAAATGATCTACGAAGCTTATAGTCGTAAAATTTGACATAGGAGAACAATAAAAACTGTACATCGAGCAACTATGATGGTCCGAAGTTGCTCAACTTTATCTATGGTGGAGATTTTAATGGTTTTTGTCCACTCGTCATAAAAAGGTGACGTTTTGGCATCGAAATAATTTGGGAAGCTTATACTCGAAAAATTTGACATTGAAGAACAATAAAAAGTGTACACCGAGAAACTTTGATGGCCCAAAATTGCTCAACTCTGTCGGTGGAGTTGTTTTTAATAGTTTTGACAAATTTAGTCCGAAACTTGATCTCTTGACAATGAAACAATTCACGAAGCGAAACAATAAAAAGTGCATACGGAGCAACTTTAATGGTTCGGAATTGCTCAACTCTCCTTATGGAGGAGCTTTTAACGGTTTTGTCTATTTGTCATAGAAACATGGTATTTTAGCATCGAAATAATCTAGAAAACTTATTATACTCGTCAAATTTGATATAGAAGACCAATAAAAAGTGTACATCGAGAAACTTTGATGGTCCGAAGCTGCTCAATTATATCTATGGTGGAGCTTTTAACGGTTTTTGTCCATTTGCCATAGAACGCTCGTGTTTTCGCATCGAAATAATCTTGGAAGCTTATACTAGTAAAATTTGACATAGAAGAACAATAAAAAGTGTACACCGAGCAACTTTGATGATCGGAATTGCTCAACTCTCCGATGGAGTTGTTTTCAATAGTTTTGCCAAATTTAGACCGAAATTTGTTCTCTTGACAACAAAGCGATTTACGAAGCGAATAATAGTGATTTTGGACATAAAGAAATAATAAAAAATGCATATCGAGGAACTTTCATGGTTCGGAATCACTCAACTCTCCTTATGGGGGAGCTTTTAATGGTTTTGTCTATTTGTCATAGAAAGTTGGTGTTTGGCATCAAAATAATCTAGGAAGCTTATACTCGTAAAATTTGACGTATAAGAACAATAAAAATTGTACACCGAGCAACTTTGATGGTCCGAAGTCGCTCAACTCTCTCGCTGGAGTTGTTTTTAATAGTATTGCCAAATTTAGATTGAAATTTGTTCTCTTGACAACAAAACAATTTACGAAGCGAATACTAGTAATTTTGGACATAAAAAATAATAAAAAGTGCATACTGAGCAACTTTCTTGGTTCGTAATTACTCAACTCTCGTTATGGAGGAGCTTTTAACGGTTTTGTTTATTTGTCATAGAAAGTTGATGATTTGACATCGAAATAAGCTAGGATGCTTATACTCATCAAATTTGACATAGAAGAACAATAAAAAGTGTACACCGAACAACTTCGATGGTCCGAAGTTGTTCAATTCTATCTATGGTGCAACTTTAAACTGTTTTTCTCCATTGGTCATAGAACGCTTATGTTTTGGCATCGAAATAATCTTGGAATCTTATACTCGTAAAATTTGACATAGAAGAACAATAAAAAGTGTACACCGAGCAACTTTGATGGCCCGAAATTGCTGAACTCTCTCGATGGAATTATTTTAAATAGTTTTACCAAATTTAGACTGCAATTTGTTCTCCTGACAACAAAACAATTTACGAAGCAAATACTAGTAATTTTGAACATAAAAAACAATAAAAATGTGCATATCGAGCAACTTTCATATTTCGGAATTGCTGAACTCTCCTTATCGAGGAGCTTTTAACGGGTTTGTCCATTTGTCATAAAAAGTTGGTGTTTTGGCATCAAAATAATCTAAGAAGCTTATACTCGTCAAATTTGACATATAAGAACAATAAAAAGTGTACACCGAACAACTTTGATGGTCCGAAGTTGCTCAATTCTATCTATGGTGGAGCTTTTAACGGTTTTTGTCCATTTGTCATAGAAATGTGGTGTTTTGGTATCGAAATAAGCTAGGAATCTTATACTCGTAAAATTTGACATAGAAGAACAATAAAAAGTGTACACTGAGCAACTTTGATGATCAGAATTGCTCAACTCTTCGATAGAGTTGTTTTTAATAGTTTTGCAAATTTAGACCGAAATTTGTTCTCTTGACAACAAAACGATTTACGAAACGAATACTAGTATTTTAGGACATAAAGAAACAATAAAAAGTGAAAACAGAGCAACTTTCGTGGTTTGGAATTGCTGAACTCTCCTTATGGAGGAGCTTTTAACAGTTTTGTCTATTTGTCATAGAAACTTGTTGTTTTGGCATCGAAATAATCTAGGAAGCTTATACTCGTCCAATTTCATATAGAAGAACAATAAAAAGTGTACAACGAGCAACTTTGATGGTCCGAAGCTGCTCAATTCTATCTATGGTGGAACGTTTAACGGTTTTTGTCCATTTGTCACAGAACGCTTATGTTTTGGCATCGAAATAATCTTGGAAGCTTATACTCGTAAAATTTGACATAGAAGAACAATAAAAAGTGTACACCAAGCAACTTTGATGGCCCGAAATTACTCATATCTCTCGCTGGAGTTGTTTTTAATAGTTTTGCCAAATTTATAATTAAATTTGTTGTCTTAGCAACAAAACAATTTATGAAGCGAATACTAGTAATTTTGGACATAAAGAAACAATAAAAAGAGCATACCGAGCAACTTTCATAGTTCGGAATTGCTCAACTCCCCTTATGAAGTAGCTTTTTACAGTTTTGTCTATTTGTCATAGAAAGTTGGTGTTTGGCATCGAAATAATCTAGGAAGCTTATACTCGTCAAATTTCACATAGAAGAACAATAAAATTTGTACACCGAACAACTTTGATGGTCCGAAGTTGCTCTACTGTATCTATGGTGGAGCTTTTAACGGTTTTTGTCCATTTGTCATAGAAATGTGGTGTTTTGACATCGAAATAATCGAGGAAACTTATACTCGTAAAATTTGACATAGAAGAACAATAAAAGGTGTAAACCGAGCAACTTTGACAGCCCGAAATTGCTCAACTCTCTCGATGGAGTTGTTTTTAATAGTTTTGCGAAATTTAGACCGAAATTTGTTCTCTTGACAAAAACAAATATACGAAATGAATACTAGTAATTTTGGACATAAAGAAATAATAAAAAGTGCATATCAAAAAAATTTCACATTCCAAATTTTTCAACTCTCCTTATCGAGGAGCCTTTAACGGTTTTTTCTATTTGTCATAGAAAAGTGGTGTTTTGGCATCGAAATAATCTAGGAAGCTTATACTCGTCAAATTTGACATAGAAGAACAATCAAAAGTGTACACCGAGAAACTTTGATGGTCCGAAGTTGCTCAATTCTATCTATGGTGGATCTTTTTACGGTTTTTGTCCATTCGTCATAGAAAGGTGGTGTTTTGGCATCAAAATAATCTAGGAAGTTTATACTCATAAAATTTGACAGAGAAGAACAATAAAAAGTGCACACTAAGCAACTTTGATGGCACGAAATTGCTCAACTCTATCGAGGGAGTTGTTTTTAATAGTTTTGTAAAATTTAGACCAAAATTTGTTCTCTTGACAAAAAAATAATTTACGAAGCGAATACTAGTAAGTTTGGTCATATAGAAACAATAAAAAGTGGATACCGAGAAACTTTCATGGTTCGGAATTGCTCAACTTTCCTTATCGAGGAGCTTTTAACGGTTTTGTCTATTTGTCATAGAAACTTGGTGTTTTGGCATAGAAATAATCTAGGAAACTTATACTCGTAAAATTTCACACAGAAGAATAATAAAAAGTGTACACCGACCAACTTTGATGGCACGAAATTGCTCAACTCTCTCGAGGGAGTTGTTTTTAATAGTTTTGCGAAGTTTAAGCCAAAATTTGTTCTCTTGACAAAAAAACAATTTTTGAAGCGAATACTAGTTATTTTGGTCATAAAGAAACAATAAAAAGTGGAAACCGAGAAACTTTCATGGTTCGGAATTGCTCAACTCTCCTTATCGAGGAGCTTTTAACGGTTTTGTCTATTTGTCATGGAAACTTGGTGTTTTGGCATCGAAATAATCTAGGAAACTTATACTCATCAAATTTCATATAGAAGAACAGTAAAAAGTGTACAACGAGCAACTTTGATGGTCCGAAGCTGCTCAATTCTATCTATGGTGGAGCTTTTAACAGATTTTGTCCATTTTTCATAGAACGCTTATGTTTTCGCATCGAAATAATCTTGGAAGCTTATACTCGTAAAATTTGACATAGAAGAACAATAAAAAGTGTACATCGAGCAACTTTGATGGCCCGAAATTGCTCAAATCTCTCGCTGAAGTTGTTTTTAATAGTTTTGCCAAATTTATAATTAAATTTGTTGTCTTGGCAACAAGACAATTTACGAAGTGAATACTAGTAATTTTGGACATAAAGAAACAATAAAAAGTGCATACCGAGCAACTTTCATAGTTCGGAATTGCTCAACTCCCCTTATTAAGTAGCTTTTTACAGTTTTGTCTATTTGTCATAGAAAGTTGGTGTTTTTGCATCGAAGTAATCTAGGAATATTATACACGTCAAATTTGACATAGAAGAACAATAAAAATTGTACACCGAGCAACTTTCATGGTTCAGAATTACTCAACTCTCCTTATGGAGGAGCTTTTAACGGTTTTGTCTATTCGTCAGAGAAAGTCGGTGTTTGGCATCAAAATAATCTGGGAATCTTATACTTATAAAATTTGACATAGAAGAACAATAAAAAGTGTACACTGAGCAACTTTGATGGTCTGAAGTCGCTCAACTCTCTCGCTGGAGTTGTTTTTAATAGTATTGCCAAATTTAGATTGAAATTTGTTCTCTTGACAACAAAACAATTTACGAAGCGAATACCAGTAATTTTGGACATAAAAAAATAAAAAGTGCATACTGAGGAACCTTCCTGGTTCGGAATTACTCAACTCTCGTTATGGAGGAGCTTTTAACAGTTTTGTCTATTTGTCATAGAAAGTTGGTGTTTTGACATCGAAATAATCTGGGAAGCTTATACTCGTAAAATTTCACATAGAAGGACAATAAAAAGTGTACACCGAACAACTTTGATGGTCCGAAGTTGCTCTACTGTATCTATGGTGGAGCTTTTAATTGTTTTTGTCCATTTGTCCTAGAAAGGTGGTGTTTTGACATCGAAATAATCGAGGAAACTTATACTCGTAAAATTTGACATAGAAGAACAATAAAAGGTGTAAACCGAGCAACTTTGACAGCCCGAAATTGCTCAACTCTCTCGATGGAGTTGTTTTTAATAGTTTTGCGAAATTTAGACCGAAATTTGTTCTCTTGACAAAAAAAAATTTACGAAACGTATACTAGTAATTTTGGACATAAAGAAATAATAAAAAGTGCATATCGAAAAAATTTCACGTTCCGAACTTTTCAACTCTTCTTATCGAGGAGCCTTTAACAGTTTTGTCTATTTGTCATAGAAAAGTGGTGTTTTGGCATCGAAATAATCTAGGAAGCTTATACTCGTCAAATTTGACATAGTAGAACAATCAAAAGTGTACACCGAGAAACTTTGATGGTCCGAAGTTGCTCAATTCTATCTATGGTGGAGCTTTTTACGATTTTTGTCCATTTGTCATAGAAATGTGGTGTTTTGTCATCAAAATAATCTAGGAAGTTTATACTCGTAAAATTTGACATAGAAGAACAATAAAAAGTGTACACTAAGCAACTTTGATGGCACGAAATTGCTCAACTCTATCGAGGGAGTTGTTTTTAATAGTTTTGCGAAATTTAGACCGAAATTTATTCCCTTGACAAAAAAACAATTTACGAAGCGAATACTAGTAATTTTGGACATAAAGAAACAATAAAAAGTGCATACCGAGAAACTTTCACGGTTCGGAATTGCTCAACTCTCCTTATGGAGGAGCTTTTAACGGTTTCTTCCATTTGTCAAAGAAAGGTGGTGTTTTGGCATCGAACTAATCTAGGAAGCTTATACTCGTAAAATTTCACATAGAAGAACAATAAAAAGTGTACACCGAGCAACTTTGATGGTCCGAAGTTGCTCAACTCTATCTATGGTGGCGCTTTTAACGATTTTTGTCCGTTTGTCCTAGAAAGGTGGTGTTTTGGCATCGAAATAATCTAGGAAGCTTATACTCGTAAATATTCATATAGAAGAACAATAAAAAGTGTACACCGAGCAACTTTGATGGTCCGAAGTTGCTCAGCTCTATCTATGGTGGCAGTTTTAACGATTTTTTCCATTTGTCCTAGAAAGGTGGTATTTTGGCATCGAAATAATCTAGGAAGCTTATACTCGTCAAATTTGACATAGAAGAACAATCATTAGTGTACACCGAGAAACTTTGATGGTCCAAAGTTGCTCAATTCTATCTATGGTGGAGTTTTTTACGGTTTTTGTCCATTTGTCATAGAAAGGTGGTGTTTTGGCATCAAAATAATCTAGGAATGTAACGCCCCAATTTCGGGAACGTTACGTGATACTCTCCGCACCGTTCTAGGTTATCAATGTGATTCACAACAAAAATCCGGCAGCATCTCCCCATAATTCGGGTAATGCCCACCTGATTAAACGCAGCATAACATCATATAATCACATTCCAACCTAACAAGGCCTCCAGCCATCTAGCAACATGCACAAACTCAATTTATGATTCATATATCACAATGATTCCACACGACCAATAAACAGGACTAAATGTCCACACTCTGTTCAGAAGTCCCACATCTATGGAATAACCTTCTAACCGTCCATAATCCATACCATATGGTGTCACGCAGTCAAGATATCACACATGGAATCATTTCGCACAAATATTTCAATAAAAATGTTTAAGACTCTAATCCCAAACCTACACCCTCTCCAAGAGCCATCCATGCCACAACGTCGTCTCTACTGATCCGCACCTCTGGCACTAGTACCTGTCTCACCTGTAGGGAGGAAGAAAAATATAGGGTGAGCTAGAAGCTCAGTAGGGGTAAAGAGTAAAACAAGCAACATGGCGGTTATTAAAGAAAGGACAATGCATCAATATGTTCTCTTCTATGCACATGTCACATAACACAACCAATAGTCCAGGTATTCCCTTCGGGGTAAAACACATTCATCAATCCACTAGTCTTCAACTATGGATTGAACAAACCTCAAATGCACTACATGGTTCCCAACCATCATGAATGAGAGCGCAATCATCATTCACATTACACCCGCGAAGGTTCTACCGGGTTGTGTGAATCCCGTCACACCCACACCTTAAGTGTGTTGCCTCACATGGACTCATATGACCTGTGCCCATGCCTTGACACGCAACCATCCTCTCATGTGACTTTCAAGTAACCTATGGTATCCCGAGTCCATACCCGAGCATCCCATGCAAGCTCTAATGCTTTCATGCTCGTGCCATGCCAAATACACACATATATATATATATATATACAACTACTAATGATGCATGACAAGATTCAAAACATGGTCAATGGATGATTGAACATGTAATTGGGCAATGCAATCTACATTTAGAAGAATATATAAATAAACCCTAGGTTCGTTCTTCCTTAGGCACGATAAGGCAAGAACACAAACAAAAAGACCAATGAGAATTCAAACCGAAATTTTAGAATCAACGAACGATATTGAAGAAAAGAAAGGGTCAAGAAATCCCCTACCTCAAGTTGAGCACAACACACAATTCCAAATTCCAAGAATTAGGGTTTAAATCCCCCTTTCACCAACCTAACCATATTTCATCATTCCAATCTATATATATATGTTAATAACACACATTTATCATAACAATAACAATTCCAATACAAAATCCAAGAGAGACTAACCTTCTGTCTCTAGAATTCCCAAATTCCTCCAAATTTGTCCAATAATCAAACTCAACCTAAACCAAGGATTGAAACCTATGAAACAACCTTAAATTACCCTAAGAACAACATATGTAAACCCTACAATCAAACTCTAAAAGAATCATGATAGATCTAAAGAAAACCTAGAATTTCAAAACTTGGAAAAAAACTTACCAAAATCTTCAAACCTAGCTTGAATCTTCAATATAGCACTCCAATCATCATGAATCCTCAAGGATTAGGTTGAATCCTTGCTAGAAACTCTCTCTCTCTCTAAAATCATCACTCTCTCTCTCACTCTAGGACTGAAAACAACCAGAAATTCCTCTAAAAGCTTGCTGGAGCGTCTTTTGAAAGCTCGGGTTGGGCTCTCTTACGGGCGCACTTTGCACACGCCTAGCCGCACACCGCCTAGGCTTGTGGCCCCTAATTTTTCCAAGTCCGTCTCGGTCTTAGCTTCGATTTGATATATTATGGGCCCAAAACGGACATCTGTGCTAAAAGTTATGACCCATTTAGTGAACCTAGTTCCAAAATGTTTCCTTATGGACTTATGCAACTCGGGTGGGTCCATAACCTCCCGAATATATTCCAAATTATTATTATCTACCGCAAATAACTATAACTTAATATTTTTGGGTCGGGGTTTCACATCCCTTCCCCCTTAAAGAAATTTCGTCCCCGAAATTACTCAACATACCTGAACTGTCGAACAACTCCGGATGCTTCTCCCTCATTTTGGATTCAAGCTCCCAAGTTGCTTCTTCAACTCCATGGTACATCCACATCACCTTCACCAATGGTATGACACTCGATCTTGTGATATTGTCTTGGCGATCCACAATCTTCACCGGTTGTAGCGCGTAACTCCCGTCTTCCTCAACTTCTAATGTGGTCCAATCCAACACATGCGACGGATCCGGCTCGTATTTCCGAAGCATTGAGACATGGAACACATTATGAACTCTTGCTACCTTAGGTAGTAGAGCCAAACAGTATGCAACCGATCCCACTATTTCCAGAATTTCAAATGGCCCTACATACCTTGGTGCCAACTTCCCTTGTTTACTATATCGTTGAATGCCGCGTCTCGGGCTGACTTTCAAAAACACCTTGTCACCCACCGCAAACTCTAACGGTCTTCTCCTCTTATCAGCATATGACTTCTGGCGACTCTGAGCTGTAATGAGCCATCTTTTTATCTCTTCAATTCTTTCTTGAGCTTTTTTGACCATCTCCGGTCCTGAAACTACTCTCTCACCGACTTCAGCCCAACACAATGGTGACCTGCAAGGTCTTCCGTATAATGCCTCGAAAGGAGCCATACCGATACTACTTTGGAATGAGTTGTTGTACACAAACTCAGCCAAGTATATGTACCGATCCCAACTCTTTCCGAAGTCCACCACACATGCCCTAAGCATATCCTCCAAAATCTGTATAGTTCTCTCGCTCTGGCCATCACTCTGAGGATGGTAAGCCGTACTGAATTCTAGCTTCGTCCCCAAAGCCTCTTGCAAACTGTTCCAGAATCTACCTGTGAACCGTGGATCCCGGTCTGACACGATAGATAATGGAACTCCATGCAGTTTCACAATTTCTCTCACGTAGTAATTGCTCAAGGATTCCAACGAATCCGTCTTGTTCATTGGTAGAATATGTGCCGACTTAGTCAATCGATCCACAATCACCCACACCGTGTCGTATCTTTTCTGAGTCATTGGAAGTCCTGTCACAAAATCCATAGTGATCCTCTCCTACTTCCATTGCGCTATCGGTAGTGGTTGGAGCAACCCCCTGGTTTCTGATGTTCACCCTTCACTTGTTGGCAAGTCAGACACTTCGCCACATACCTAGCCACATCGGCCTTCATCCCCTTCCACCAGAAACTTCGTTTCAAGTCTTGGTACATTTTTGTACCACCCGGATGCATGGCAAACCCTGAATGGTGTGCCTCCTTCAATATCTCCTGTTGTAACTCTTCATCATTGGGAACTACCAATCTCCCCACATATCTCACTCCTCCATCATTTCCACGGACCCATCCGGAACCCTCATCCAGTACATCAAATGTCGAATCACCATTTTGAGCATCCATAACCTTCTGGACCATCTGTGGCCTCGAGGTCATGCTACTCAAGAATACTCTTTCTCCTTCACCCCTCAAATCCAAACCGAACTGGTTGATTGTCTCCACAATCCCGCATTCATGTAAACACAAATTAGCCACCCTAAGTTTCCGACTCAACGCATCCGCCACCACATTTGCTTTACCGGGATGGTATTGCAAATTGAAGTCAAAGTCCTCCAAGTACTCCATCCACCTCCTTTGCCGCAAGTTCAATTCCTTCTGGGTGAATAGATACTTGAGGCTCTTGTGATCTGAGAACACCTCAAACCGTTCTCCGTAGAGATAATATCGCCATTGCTTCAAGGCAAACACAACCGCTGCAAGTTCCAGATCATGAACTGGATAATTCCTCTCGTGTGTCTTCAACAGTCTAGAGCCGTACTCCACAACTCTCCCACGCTGCATCAGCACACATCCCAATCCCACTCCAGATGCATCACAATACACCTGGTAGCCTACATCTCTCTCCGGCACTACTAACACTGGAGGTGTTGTCAACCTCTTCTTCAACTCTTTGAATGCCATATCACACTCTCCTGTCCACACAAATGGTGTACCTTTCTTGGTTAACTGCGTCATGATTGCAGCCACTCTCGAAAAGTCCAGAATGAACCTTCGATAGTAGCCTGCCAACCCTAGAAAACTTCGAATTTCTGTTACATTCTTTGGCCTCAACCAATTCAGAACTGACTCAACTTTGGTGTAATCAACTGCAATACACTCTTGAGTAATTACATGGCCTAAGAATTTCACCTCCGTAGCCCAAAACTCACATTTGCTTAATTTGGCATACAACTGATTCTCCCTTAGCGTCTGCAGAATCACTCTCAAGTGTTCCTCATGCTCTTCCTCCGTAGGAGAATAAATCAATATATCATCGATAAATACTACAACAAACTTGTCCAAAAACGGTCTAAGAACCCTTTGCATTAGGTCCATGAACACCGCCGGGGCATTTGTCAACCCAAACGGCATCACAAGGAACTCATAATGCCCATAACGTGTTCTAAACTCCGTCTTCTGGATATCCTCATCCTTTATCCTCAGCTGATGATAACCCGACCTCAAATCAATCTTAGAGAAATGCCTAGCACCTCTCAATTGGTCAAACAAATCACTAATTCTTGGCAAAGGATACTTGTTCTTTACCGTAACCTTATTCAGCTGTCGATAGTCGATACACATCCGCAACGACCCATCATTCTTTTTCACGAATAGCATCGGTGCTCCCCATGGGGACACACTCGGCCTTATGAATCCCAAGTCTTGCAACTCTTCCAGCTGCGTCATCAGCTCCTTCAACTCTGCCGGAGCCATCCGATACGGAGGAATTGAAATTGGCTTCACGTTCGGATGCAACTCTATGGCAAAGTCAATTTCTCTTCTTGGAGGTAATCCCGGTAACTCCTCCGGAAATAGATCCATAAATTCATCTACTACCCTTATCGGTGTAGAAAAATCGCCCTTAGGTGCCGAAGTCACCAAACTCGCCATTCCACAATCTTGGTATGAAGGATTTTCCAAGAAATGTGAACAAGGAATACCCTTTGATCTCTTCAACTGCATCACTCCACCCTCGGGTACCCTGAGTGTGATTTTTCTCTCCCAAAAATCCAACAACCCATGGTACTTTGTCAACCAATCAACTCCAAGGATCACATCGAACTCCTTGAAGTTCATCACATAGAAGTCGGCCTTTAAGACCACTTCTCCAAACCGACACTCACAGCCAAAGGCTATCCTCTCCAACGGAGTGAAATACCCCATCGGCGAAGTCACCGTGAACATGCGCCTTATTGGCGAAACCTCTAATCCAAGTGAACGTGCAAAGGCACTAGTGATGAATGATGTTGTGGCCCCAGAATCAAACAACACTCTGGCCAAACAATTTGAAACAAGAAAAGTACCTCCAATGAAGTTCGGATGCTCTAGTGCCTCTTGATGCCCCATAGCAAACATCCTTGTCTGAGTAATAGCTGTCTGCGGCTGCGGAGTCTGCTGCTGCTGCTTAGAGCCACCGCGCCCCCTCCCCCTGATGGGACAGTAGATGGGAGAGATGGAACCGATGCTGGAGCTGGCAATCCAGGCGCCGTAGACTGCTGTGCTTCCTTACTACTCTGTCGACACTCACTTTTCTTGTGGCCAATCTTGCCACACCCAAAGCACTTGATCCCAGTAGATCTGCACTGATTCTGCTTGTGCCCCTCTTTCCCACACTTGAAACAAGTCATCTTGCCCCCTTGTGCCCTAGGACCCTTGCCCTGATCCCCTTTTTGTGAGTAGGAATCGGTCCTCTGACGCTTGTTACTACTTCCGCCACCACCACTATTACCCCCGGAAGTTAGTACACTCCGCTGAGCTTCTTCCTTCTCACTTTGCTCAAACTCCAATGCCATCTCCACCGTCTCGGCATACCTCTTCACCCTAGTAGCCAACACCATCCGACCAAGGCTTGGAAGTAGCCCACTACGATATCTCATAGCCTTACTCTCATCAGTCGGGGCAAACTGCTTCCCAAACTGATAGAGCATCTCAAACTGTTTGGTGTACTGTGCCACCGTCATCTCCCTTATCTCTATCAGCTCTAGGAACTTCTTGGCCCTCTCCGTCTGAAAGGCCTCGGAACAAACTTCTGCATGAACAAGTCTTCAAATGATGCCCATGAGAGGTCATTCTTCCTCTCATCAAGTGCACTCCACCATTCATGTGCAGACCCACTCAGATAGAAGTAGACCAGCCTCATCCTTCTACTGTCGGGTATCTCCAACGTATCTAATCTAGCACTCTTTTGCTTCAGCCATTCTTTAGCTTCTGTCCCCTCTCCATCTCCGAAGAACGTAGGAGGAGTTCTCCTCAACTGATCAACCTCATAGATACCTCTACTCGGCCTCGGATATGCCTCCACCTCAGCACCCGCTCCTAATGTAGGAGGAGGTGTAGGTGTAATCTCCTCCGTGCTAACCTCTGCAGCTCTAACCACTTGTGACTGAACCACTTGGACCAGGTTCATCACAATTCCCATGAGTTCCTGTAAAGTCTTCGATGGTACCGCTGCGGTATTACCGGCAGTCACTGTAACTCCCTCAGTCCCCACTACCTGTCCCAGTGGAACCTCTGGGGTCTTCTCTCTAGCCTCCTCAGGTACAGATTCCTGAGTACTCGTTGCACGCCTAGGAGCGCGCATCGCACCAACACTACGTCCCCTACCCCGGCCTCTCCGGGTAGTAGCACACCCACCCCCACCCCTAGGTGTCTCATCGGTAGGCGTAGACCTCACAGTCCTAGGAGTATTCATTTGCATGGCACACAGATAATACTATCAACAAATAGCTCAATTGAGGATTTACAAGGGAAAAAGAAACATACCGAATCAGTAGAGCTCGTGGCATGGCTTGGAGACAACACTAACATACCCCCTCAAATCCCAGACCCATACCTAGGTCTTTAATCTAACCTCCCTCTGATACCAAATTGTAACGCCCCAATTTCGGGAACGTTACGTGGTGCTCACCGCACCGTCCTAGGTTATCAATGTGATTCACAACACGAGGATTTAACTCTAGTTCGTCTAACTAAGTTAAATCTTCCAACAAAAATCCGGCAGCATCTCCCCGTAATTCGGGTAATGCCCACCTGATTAAACGCAGCATAACATCATATAATCACATCCCAACCTAGCAAGGCCTCTGGCCATCTAACAGCAAGCAAATTCACAACCTATGGCCTCAGGCCTTCTAACAGCATAAAAATTCACAACCTATGGCCTCAGGCCATCTAGCAGCTTGCACAAACTGAATTCATGATTCATACATCACAATGATTCCACACAACCAATAAATAGGACTAAATGTCCACACCCTGTTCAGAAGTCCCACATCATTGGAATAACCTTCTAACCGTCCATAATCCACACCTTACGGTGTCACGCAGTCAAGATATCACACAGGGAATCATTTCATACAAATATTTCAACAAAAAGGTTTAAGACTCTAATCCCAAACCTACACCCTCTCCAAGAGCCATCCATGCCACAACGTCGTCTCTACTGATCCGCACCTCTGGCACTAGCACCAGTCTCACCTGTAGGGAGGAAGAAAAATAAAGGGTGAGCTAGAAGCTCAGTAGGGGTAAAGAGTAAAACAAGCAACATGGCGGTTATTAAAGAAAATATAATGCATCAATATGTTCTCTTCTATGCACATGTCACATAACACAACCAATAGTCCGGGTATTCCCTTCGGTGTAAAACACATTCATCAATCCACTAGTCTTCAACTATGGATTTACCAAACCTCAAATGCACCACATGGTTCCCAACCATCATGAATGAGAGCGCAATCATCATTCACATTACACCCGCGAAGGTTCTACCCGGTTGTGTGAACCCCGTCACACCCACACCTTAAGTGTGTTGCCTCACATGGAGTCATATGATCCGTGCCCATGCCTTGACACGCAACCATCCTCCCATGTGACTTTCAAGTAACCTATGGTATCCCGGGTTCATACCCGGGCATCCCATGCAAGCTCTAATGCTTTCATGCTCATGCCATGCCAAATACACATATATATCAACCTATATATATATATACAACTACTAATGATGCATGACAAGATTCAAAACATGCTCAATGGATGATTGAACATGAAATTGGGCAATGCAATCTACATTTAGAAGAATATATAAATAAACCCTAGGTTCGTTCTTCCTTAGGCACTATAAGGCAAGAACACAAACAAAGAGACCAATGAGAATTCGAACCGATATTTTAGAATCAACGAACGATATTGAAGTAAGAAAGGGTCAAGAAATCCCCTACCTCAAGTTGAGCACAACACACAATTCCAAATTCCAAGAATTAGGGTTTAAATCCCCCTTTCACCAACCTAACCATATTTCATCATTCTAATCCATATATACATGTTAATAACACACATTTATCATAACAATAACAATTCCAATTCCAATACAAAATCCAAGAGAGAGTAACCTTCTCTCTCTAGAATTCTCAAATTCCTCCAAATTTCTCCAATAATCGAACTCAACCTAAACCAAGGATTGAAACCTATGAAACAACCTTAAATTACCCTAAGAACAACATATGTAAACCCTACAATCAAACTCTAAAAGCATCCAAGTAGATCTACAAAAATTCTTAAGTTCCAAAACCATAGGAAACTTACCTTAAACTTTCAAATCTCTTTTGATTCTTCCTTGAATGTTGTTAATCGCCCACAATCCACTCGAAATCAAGCTTTATCTTGCCCAAATCACCTTATCTCTCTTCTTACCTCTCTCTTTCTATCTCTAGACGGAAAGAACCAGAAAAATGAAGAAGAAGAAGCATTTTCGCATTATAAGATTGCTGGGTCGACTCTGCCCAAAATGAGCTCTTCCAGCGCTCCAGCGCTGGAAGGGCGCTCGACTCTGTCCCTTATTTTTTTCTATGTTTTCTACTTTCACATTTACATCCGTCTCGGTCTAAGCTTCGTTTTGATATATTATGGGCCCGAAACGGACATGTATATCAAAAGTTATGGCCCATTTTCCGAACCTAGCTCAAAAACTATTTTTCCATGATTCCGTACCTCACGGATCATCGGTAACTTGACTCAAAACTATATATATATATATATATATATATATATTTGGGTTGGGGTTTCACATCAACTCTCTCGATGGAGTTGTTTTTAATAGTTTTGCCAATTTAGACTGAAATTTGTTCTCTTGACACGAAAACGATTTACGAAATGAATACTAGTATTTTTGGACATAAAGAAACAATAAAAAGTGCATACAGAGGAACTTTCATGGTTTGGAATTCCTCAACTCTCCTTATGGAGGAGCTTTTAACGGTTTTGTCTATTTGTCACAGAAACTTGGTGTTTTGCCATCGAAATAATCTAGGAAGCTTATACTCGTCAAATTTGATATAGAAGAACAATAAAAAGTGTACACAGAGCAATTTTGATGGTCCGAAGCTGCTCAATTCTATCTATGATGGAGCTTTTAACGATTTTTGTCCATTTTTCATAGAACGGTCGTGTTTTGGCATTGAAATAATCTTGGAAGCCTATACTCGTAAAATTTGACATAGAAGAACAATAAAAAGTGTACACCGAGCAACTTTGATGGCCCGAAATTGCTCAACTCTCTCGATGGAATTATTTTAAATAGTTTTGCCAAATTTAGACTGCAATTTGTTCTCCTAACAACAAAATAATTTACGAAGCGAATAATAGTAATTTTGGACATAAAAAACAATAAGAAGTGCATACCGAGCAACTTTCATAGTTCGGAATAAAAAGTTGGTGTTTTGGCATCGAAATAATCTAAGAAGCTTATACTCGTAAAATTTGACATAGAAGAAGAATAAAAAAAAGTGTACACCGATCAACTTTGATGGCCCGAAATTGCTCTAATCTCTCGCTGGAGTTGTTTTTAATAGTTTTACCAAATTTATAATTAAATTTGTTTTCTTGACAACAAAACAGTTTACGAAGCGAATACTAGTAATTTTGGAAATAAAAAAAATAAAAAGTGCATACTGAGGAACTTTGATGGTTCGGAATTTCTCAACTCTCCTTATGAAGGAGCTTTTTACGGTTTAGTCTATTTGTCATAGAAAGTTGGTGTTTTGGCATCGAAATAATCTAGGAAGCTTATATTCGTCAAATTTGTCATAGAAGAACAATAAAAATTGTTCACCGAACAACTTTGATGGTACGATGTTGCTCAATTCTATCTATGGTGGAGCTTTCAACTGTTTTTGTCCATTTGTCATAGAAAGGTGGTGTTTTGATATCGAAATAATCTAGGAAGCTTATACTCGTAAAATTTGACATATAGGAACAATAAAAATTGTACACCGAGCAACTTTTATGGTCCGAAGTTGCTCAACTCTCTCGCTGGAGTTGTTTTTAATAGTACTGCCAAATTTGGGTTGAAAATTGTTCTCTTGACAACAAAACAATTTACGAGGCGAATACTAGTAATTTTGGACATAAAAAAACAATAAAAAGTGCATACTGAGCAACTTTCCTGGTTCAGAATTACTCAACTCTCGTTATGGAGGAGCTTTTGACAGTTTTGTCTATTTGTTATAGAAAGTTGATGTTTTGGCATCGAAATAATCTAGGAAGCTTATACTCGTAAAATTTCACATAGAAGAACAATAAAAGGTGTACACCGAGCAACTTTGATGGGCCGAAGTTGCTCAACTGTATCTATGGTGGAGCTTTTAATGATTTTTGTCCATTTTTCATAGAAAGGTGGTGTTTTGACATCGAAATAATCGAGGAAACTCATACTCGTAAAATTTGACATAGAAGAACAATAAAGGATGTAAACCGAGCAACTTTGACAGCCCGAAATTGCTCAACTCTCTCAATGGAGTTGCTTTTAATAGTTTTGCCAAATTTAGACCGAAATTTGTTCTCTTGACAGCAAAACAGTTTACGAAGCAAATACTAGTAATTTTGGACATAAAGAAATATTAAAAGGTGCATATCGAAAAACTTTCATGGTTCCCAATTTCTCAACTCTCCTTATGGAGGAGCCTTTAACGGTTTTGTCTATTTGTCATAGAAAAGTGGCGTTTTGGCATCGAAATAATCTAGGAAGCTTTTACTCGTCAAATTTGACATAGAGGAACAATCAAAAGTGTACACCGAGAAACTTTGATGGTCCGAAGTTCCTCAATTCTATCTATGGTGGAGCTTTTTACGGTTTTTATCCATTTGTCATAGAAAGGTGGTGTTTCGGCTTTCAAATAATCTAGGAAGCTTATACTCGTAAAATTTGACATAGAAGAACAATAAAAAGTGTACACCGAGCAACTTTGATGGCACGAAATTGCTCAACTCTCTCGAGGGAGTTGTTTTAAATAGTTTTGCGAAATTTAGACCAAAATTTGTTCTCTTGACAAAAAAACAATTTACGAAGCGAACACTAGTAATTTTGGAAATAAAGAAACAATAAAAAGTGCATACCGAGAAACTTTCATGGTTCGGAATTGCTCAACTCTCATTATGAAGTAGCTTTTTACGGTTTTGTCTATTTGTCCTAGAAAGTTGGTGTTTTGGCATCGAAATAATCTAGGAAGCTTATACTCGTCAAATTTCACATAGAAGAACAATAAAAATTGTACACCGAACAACTTTGATTGTACGAAGTTGCTCAATACTATCTATGGTGGAGCTTTTTACGATTTTTATCCATTTGTCATAGAAAGGTGGTGTTGGCGCATCCAAATAATCTAGGAAGCTTATACTCATAAAATTTGACATAGAAGAACAATAAAAAGTGTACACCGAGCAACTTTGATCGCACGAAATTGCTCAACTCTCTCGAGGGAGTTGTTTTTAATAGTTTTGCGAAATTTAAATCGAAATTGGTTCTCTTGACAAAAAAATTGTTTACGAAGCGAATACTAGTAATTTTGGACATAAAGAAACAATAAAAAGTGCATACCGAGAAACTTTCATGGTTCGGAATTGCTCAACTCTCCTTATGAAGTAGCTTTTTACGGTTTTGTCTATTTGTCATAGAAAGTTGGTGTTTTGGCATCGAAATAATCTAGGAAGCTTATACTCGTCAAATTTCACATAGAAGAACAATAAATATTGTGCACCGAACAATTTTGATTGTCCGAAGTTGCTCAATTCTATCTATGGTGGAGCTTTTAACTGTTTTTGTCCATTTGTCATAGAAAGGTGGTGTTTTGGCATCGAAAAAATCTAGGAATCTTATACTCGTAAAATTTAACATAGAAGAACAGTAAAAAGTGTAGACCGAGCAACTTTGATGATCGGAATTGCTCAACTCTTCAATGGAGTTGTTTTTAATAGTTTTACCAAATTTAGACCGAAATTTGTTCTCTAGACAACAAAACGATTTATGAAGTGAATAATAGTAATTTTGGACATAAAGAAATACTAAAAAATGCATACCGAGCAACTTTCATGGTTCGGAATTACTCAACTCTCCTTATGGAGGAGCTTTTAACGGTTTTGTCTATTTGTCATAGAAAGTTGGTGTTTTGGCATCAAAATAATCTAGGAAGCTTATACTCGTAAAATTTGACATATAGGAACAATAAAAATTGTACACCGAGCAACTTTTATGGTCCGAAGTCGCTCAACTCTCTCGCTGGAGTTGTTTTTAATAGTATTGCCAAATTTAGGTTGAAAATTGTTCTCTTGACAACAAAACAATTTACGAGGCGAATACTGGTAATTTTGGACATAAAGAAACAATATAAAGTGCATACCGAGCAACTTTCATGGTTCAGAATTGCTCAAATCCCTTTATAAAGTAGCTTTTTACGATTTTGTCTATTTGTCATAGAAAGTTGGTGTTTTGGCATCGAAATAATCTAGGAAGCTTATACTCGTCAAATTTGACATAGAAGAACAATAAAAATTGTACACCGAACAACTTTGATGGTCCGAAGTTGCTCAATTCTATCAATGGTGGAGCTTTTAACTGTTTTTGTCCATTTGTCATAGAAAGGTGGTGTTTTGGCATCGAAATAATCTAGGAATCTTATACTCGTAAAATTTGACATAGAAGAACAATAAAAAGTGTACACCGAGCAACATTGAACATCGGAATTGCTCAACTCTCCGATGGAGTTGTTTTTAATAGTTTTGCCAAATTTAGAAGGAAATTTGTTCTCTTGACAACAAAACGATATACGAAGCGAATACTAGTAATTTTGGACATAAAGAAATAATAAAATGTGCCTATCGAGCAACTTTCATGGTTCCGAATTTCTCGACTCTCCGTATGGGGGAGCTTTTGACGATTTTGTCTATTTCTCATAGAAAGTTGATATTTTGGAATCAAAATAATCTAGGAAGCTTATACACGTAAAATTTCACATGGAAGAAGAATAAAAAGTGTACACCGAGCAACTTTGATGGGCCGAAGTTGCTCAACTGTATCTATGGTGGAGCTTTTAATGGTTTTTGTCCATTTTTCATAGAAAGGTGGTGTTTTGGCATCGAAATAATCGAGGAAACTCATACTCGTAAAATTTGACATAGAAGAACAATAAAAAGTGTACACCGAGAAACTTTGATGGCCAGAAATTGCTCAACTCTCTCGATGGAATTATTTTAAATAGTTTTGCCAAATTTAGACTGCAATTTGTTCTCCTAACAACAAAATAATTTACGAAGCGAATAATAGTAATTTTGGACATAAAAAAACAATAAGAAGTGCATACCGAGCAACTTTCCTAGTTCGGAATTGCTAAACTCTCCTTATCGAGGAGCTTTTAACGGTTTTGTCTATTTGTCATAAAAAATTGGTGTTTTGGCATCGAAATAATCTAAGAAACTTATACTCGTAAAATTTGACATAGAAGAAGAATAAAAAAAAGACTATACCGAGCAACTTTGATGGCCCGAAATTGCTCAAATCTCTCGCTGGAGTTGTTTTTAATAGTTTTGCCAAATTTATAATTAAATTTATTGTCTTGACAACAAAACAGTTTACGAAGCGAATACTAGTAATTTTGGAAATAAAAAACAATAAAAAGTGCATACTGAGGAACTTTGATGGTTCGGAATTGCTCAACTCTCCTTATGAAGGAGCTTTTTACGGTTTAGTCTATTTGTCATAGAAAGTTGGTGTTTTGGCATCGAAATAATCTAGGAAGCTTATACTCGTCAAATTTGTCAAAGAATAACAATAAAAATTGTTCACCGAACAACTTTGATGGTCCGATGTTGCTCAATTCTATCTATGGTGGAGCTTTCAACTGTTTTTGTCCATTTGTCATAGAAAGGTGGTGTTTTGATATCGAAATAATCTAGGAAACTTATACTCGTAAAATTTGACATACAAGAACAATAAAAAGTGTAAACCGAGCAACTTTGACCACCCGAAATTGGTCAACCCTCTCGATGGAGTTGTTTTTAATAGTTTTGCCAAATTTGGACCGAAATTTGTTCTTTTGACAACAAAACAATTTAGGAATCGAATACTAGTAATTTTGGACATAAAAAAACAATAAAAGGTGCATACTGGGCAACTTTCCTGGTTCAGAATTACTCAACTCTCGTTATGGGGGAGCTTTTGACGGTTTTGTCTATTTGTTATAGAAAGTTGATGTTTTGGCATCGAAATAATCTAGGAAGCTTATACTCGTAAAATTTCACATAGAAGAACAATAAAAAGTGTACACCGAGCAACTTTGATGGGCCGAAGTTGCTCAACTGTATCTATGGTGGAGCTTTTAATGATTTTTGTCCATTTTTCATAGAAAGGTGGTGTTTTGACATCGAAATAATCAAGGAAACTCATACTCGTAAAATTTGACATAGAAGAACAATAAAGGATGTAAACCGAGCAACTTTGACAGCCCGAAATTGCTCAACTCTCTCAATGGAGTTGTTTTTAATAGTTTTGCCAAATTTAGACCGAAATTTGTTCTCTTGACAGCAAAACAGTTTACGAAGCAAATACTAGTAATTTTGGACATAAAGAAATATTAAAAGGTGCATATCGAAAAACTTTCATGGTTCCCAATTTCTCAACTCTCCTTATGGAGGAGCCTTTAACGGTTTTGTCTATTTGTCATAGAAAAGTGGCGTTTTGGCATCGAAATAATCTAGGAAGCTTTTACTCGTCAAATTTGACATAGAGGAACAATCTAAAGTGTACACCGAGAAACTTTGATGATCCAAAATTCCTCAATTCTATCTATGGTGGAGCTTTTTACGGTTTTTGTCCATTTGTCATAGAAAGGTGGTGTTTTGGCTTTCAAATAATCTAGGAAGCTTATACTCGTAAAATTTGAGATAGAAGAACAATAAAAAGTGTACACCGAGCAACTTTGATGGCACGAAATTGCTCAACTCTCTCGAGGGAGTTGTTTTTAATAGTTTTGCGAAATTTAGACCAAAATTTGTTCTCTTGACAAAAAAAACAATTTACGAAGCGAACACTAGTAGTTTTGGAAATAAAGAAACAATAAAAAGTGCATACCGAGAAACTTTCATGGTTCGGAATTGTTCAACTCTCATTATCAAGTAGCTTTTTACGGTTTTGTCTATTTGTCATAGAAAGTTGGTGTTTTGGCATCGAAATAGTCTAGGAAGCTACATCTCGTCAAATTTCACATAGAAGAACAATAAAAATTGTACACCGAACAACTTTGATGGTCCGAAGTTGCTCAATTCTATCTATGGTGGAGCTTTTTACGATTTTTATCCATTTGTCATGGAAATGTGGTGTTGGCGCATCCAAATAATCTAGGAAGCTTATACTCGTAAAATTTGACATAGAAGAACAATAAAAAGTGTACATCGAGCAACTTTGATCGCACGAAATTGCTCAACTCTCTCGAGGGAGTTGTTTTTAATAGTTTTGCGAAATTTAAACCGAAATTGGTTCTCTTGACAAAAAAATAGTTTACGAAGCGAATACTAGTAATTTTGGACATAAAGAAACAATAAAAAGTGCATACCGAGAAACTTTCATGGTTCGGAATTGCTCAACTCTCCTTATGAAGTAGCTTTTTTTGGTTTTGTCTATTTGTCATAGAAAGTTGGTGTTTTGGCATCGAAATAATCTAGGAAGCTTATACTCGTCAAATTTCACATAGAAGAACAATAAATATTGTGCACCAACAACTTTGATTGTCCGAAGTTGCTCAATTCTATCTATGGTGGAGCTTTTAACTGTTTTTGTCCATTTGTCATAGAAAGGTGGTGTTTTGGCATCGAAAAAATCTAGGAATCTTATACTCGTAAAATTTAACATAGAAGATCAATAAAAAGTGTAGACCGAGCAACTTTGATGATCGGAATTGCTCAACTCTTCAATGGAGTTGTTTTTAATAGTTTTGCCAAATTTAGACCGAAATTTGTTCTCTAGACAACAAAACGATTTATGAAGTGAATAATAGTAATTTTGGACATAAAGAAATACTAAAAAATGCATACCGAGCAACTTTCATGGTTCGGAATTACTCAACTCTCCTTATGGAGGAGCTTTTAACGGTTTTGTCTATTTGTCATAGAAAGTTGGTGTTTGGCATCAAAATAATCTAGGAAGCTTATACTCGTAAAATTTGACATATAGGAACAATAAAAATTGTACATCGAGCAACTTTTATGGTCCGAAGTCGCTCAACTCTCTCGCTGGAGTTGTTTTTAATAGTATTGCCAAATTTAGGTTGAAAATTGTTCTCTTGACAACAAAACAATTTATGAGGCGAATACTGGTAATTTTGGACATAAAGAAACAATTTAAAGTGCATACCGAGCAACTTTCATGGTTCAGAATTGCTCAAATCCCTTTATAAAGTAGCTTTTTACGATTTTGTCTTTTTGTCATAGAAAGTTGGTGTTTTGGCATCGAAATAATCTAGGAAGCTTATACTCGTCAAATTTGACATAGAAGAACAATAAAAATTGTACACCGAACAACTTTGATGGTCCGAAGTTGCTCAATTCTATCAATGGTGGAGCTTTTAACTGTTTTTGTCCATTTGTCATAGAAAGGTGGTATTTTGGCATCGAAATAATCTAGGAATCTTATACTCGTAAAATTTGACATAGAAGAACAATAAAAAGTGTACACCGAGCAACATTGAACATCGGAATTGCTCAACTCTCCGATGCAGTTGTTTTTAATAGTTTTGCCAAATTTAGAAGGAAATTTGTTCTCTTGACAACAAAACGATATACGAAGCGAATACTAGTAATTTTGGACATAAAGAAATAATAAAATGTGCCTATCGAGCAACTTTCATGGTTCCGAATTTCTCGACTCTCCGTATGGAGGAGCTTTTGACGGTTTTGTCTATTTGTCATAGAAAGTTGGTGTTTTGGAATCGAAATAATCTAGGAAGCTTATACACGTAAAATTTCACATAGAAGAACAATAAAAAGTGTAAACCGAGCAACTATGACGGGCCGAAGTTGCTCAACTGTATCTATGGTGGAGCTTTTAATGATTTTTGTCCATTTTTCATAGAAAGGTGGTGTTTTGACATCGAAATAATCGAAGAAACTCATACTCGTAAAATTTGACGTAGAAGAACAATAAACGGCGTAAACCGAGGAAATTTGAGAGCCCGAAATTGCTCAACTTTCCCAATGGAGTTGTTTTTAATAGTTTTGCCAAATTTAGGTCAAAATTTATTCTCTTGACAGCAAAACAGTTTACGAAGCGTATACTAGTAATTTTGGACATAAAGAAATATTAAAAGGTGCATATCGAAAAACTTTCATGGTTCCGAATTTCTCAACTCTCCTTATGGAGGAGCCTTTAACGGTTTTGTCTATTTGTCATAGAAAAGTGGCTTTTTGGCATCGAAGTAATCTAGTAAGCTTATACTCGTCAAATTTGACATAGAAGAACAATCAAAAGTGTACACCGAGAAACTTTGATGGTCCGAAGTTGCTCAATTCTATCTATGGTGGAGCTTTTTACGATTTTTGTCCATTTGTCATAGAAAGGTGGTGTTTTGGCATCCAAATAATCTAGGAAGCTTATACTCGTAAAATTTGACATAGAAGAACAATAAAAAGTGTACACCGAGCAACTTTGATGGCACGAAATCGCTCAACTCTCTCGAGCGAGTTGTTTTTAATAGTTTTGTCAAATTGGGACCAAAATTTGTTCTTTTGACAACAAAACAATTTAGGAAGCGAATACTAGCAATTTTGGACATAAAAAAAATAAAAAGTGCGTACTGAGCAACTTTCCTCGTTCAGAATTACTCAACTCTCGTTATGGAGGAGCTTTTGACAGTTTTGTCTATTTGTCATAGAAAGTTGATGTTCTGGCATCGAAATAATCTAGGAACTTATACTCGTAAAATTTCACATGGAAGAAGAATAAAAAGTGTACACCAAGCAACTTTGATGGGCCGAAGTTGCTCAACTGTATCTATGGTGGAGCTTTTAATGGTTTTTGTCCATTTTTCATAGAAAGGTGGTGTTTTGGCATCGAAATAATCGAGGAAACTCATACTCGTAAAATTTGACATAGAAGAACAATAAACGGTGTAAACCGAGCAACTTTGACAGCCCGAAATTGCTCACTCTCTCAATGGAGTTGTTTTTAATAGTTTTGCCAAATTTAGACCGAAATTTGTTCTCTTGACAGCAAAACAGTTTACGAAGCGAATACTAGTAATTTTGGAAATAAAGAAATATTAAAAGGTGCATATAAAAAAACTTTCATGGTTTCGAATTTCTCAACACTCCTTATGGAGGAGCCTTTAACGGTTTTGTCTATTTGTCATAGAAAAGTGGCGTTTTGGCATCAAAATAATCTAGAAAGCTTATACTCGTCAAATTTGACATAGAAGAACAATCAAAAGTGTACACCGAGAAACTTTGATGGTCCGAAGTTGCTCAATTCTATCTATGGTGGAGCTTTTAACTGTTTTTGTCCATTTGTCTTAGAAAGGTGGTATTTTGGCATCCAAATAATCTAGGAAGCTTATACTCGTAAAATTTGACATAGAAGAACAATAAAAAGCGTACACCGAGAAACTTTGATGATCGGAATTGCTCAACTCTCCGATGGAGTTGTTTTTAATAGTTTTGCCAAATTTAGACGGAAATTTGTTCTCTTGACAACAAAACGATATACGAAGCGAATTCTAGTAATTTTGGACATAAAGAAATAATAAAATATGCCTATCGAGCAACTTTCATGGTTCCGAATTTCTCAACTCTCCGTATGGAGGAGCTTTTGACGGTTTTGTCTATTTGTCATAGAAAGTTGGTGTTTTGGAATCGAAATAATCTAGGAAGCTTATACACGTAAAATTTCACATAGAAGAACAATAAAAAGTGTAAACCGAGCAACTATGACGGGCCGAAGTTGCTCAACTGTATCTATGGTGGAGCTTTTAATGATTTTTGTCCATTTTTCATAGAAAGGTGGTGTTTTGACATCGAAATAATCGAAGAAACTCATACTCGTAAAATTTGACGTAGAAGAACAATAAACGGCGTAAACCGAGGAACTTTGAGAGCCCGAAATTGCTCAACTTTCCCAATGGAGTTGTTTTTAATAGTTTTGCCAAATTTAGGTCAAAATTTATTCTCTTGACAGCAAAACAGTTTACGAAGCGTATACTAGTAATTTTGGACATAAAGAAATATTAAAAGGTGCATATCGAAAAACTTTCATGGTTCCGAATTTCTCAACTCTCCTTATGGAGGAGCCTTTAACGGTTTTGTCTATTTGTCATAGAAAAGTGGCTTTTTGGCATCGAAATAATCTAGGAAGCTTATACTCGTCAAATTTGACATAGAAGAACAATCAAAAGTGTACACCGAGAAACTTTGATGGTCCGAAGTTGCTCAATTCTATCTATGGTGGAGCTTTTTACGATTTTTGTCCATTTGTCATAGAAAGGTGGTGTTTTGGCATCCAAATAATCTAGGAAGCTTATACTCGTAAAATTTGACATAGAAGAACAATAAAAAGTGTACACCGAGCAACTTTGATGGCACGAAATTGCTCAACTCTCTCGAGCGAGTTGTTTTTAATAGTTTTGCCAAATTGGGACCGAAATTTGTTCTTTTGACAACAAAACAATTTAGGAATCGAATACTAGTAATTTTGGACATAAAAAAAATAAAAAGTGCGTACTGAGCAACTTTCCTCGTTCAGAATTACTCAACTCTCGTTATGGAGGAGCTTTTGACAGTTTTGTCTATTTGTCATAGAAAGTTGATGTTCTGGCATCGAAATAATCTAGGAACTTATACTCGTAAAATTTCACATAGAAGAACAATAAAAAGTGGACTCCGAGCAACTTTGATGGGCCGAAGTTGCTCAACTGTATCTATGGTGGAGCTTTTAATGGTTTTTGTCCATTTTTCATAGAAAGGTGGTGTTTTGGCATCGAAATAATCGAGGAAACTCATACTCGTAAAATTTGACATAGAAGAACAATAAACGGTGTAAACCGAGCAACTTTGACAACCCGAAATTGCTCATCTCTCTCAATGGAGTTGTTTTTAATAGTTTTGCTAAATTTGGACCGAAATTTGTTCTCTAGACAGCAAAACAGTTTACGAAGCGAATACTAGTAATTTTGGACATAAAGAAATATTAAAAGGTGCATATCGAAAAAACTTTCATGGTTCCGAATTTCTCAACTCTCTTTATGCAGGAGCCTTTAACGGTTTTGTCTATTTGTCATAGAAAAGTGGCGTTTTGGCATCAAAATAATCTAGGAAGCTTACACTTGTCAAATTTGACATAGAAGAACAATCAAAAGTGTACACCGAGAAACTTTGATGGTCCGAAGTTGCTCAATTCTATCTATGGTGGAGCTTTTTACTGTTTTTGTCCATTTGTCATAAAAAGGTGGTGTTTTGGCATCCAAATAATCTAGGAAGCTTATACTCGTAAAATTTGACATAGAAGAACAATAAAAAGTGTACACTGAGAAACTTTGATGATCGGAATTGCTCAACTCTCCGATGGAGTTGTTTTTAATAGTTTTGCCAAATTTAGAAGGAAATTTGTTCTCTTGACAACAAAACGATATACGAAGCGAATACTAGTAATTTTGGACTTAAAGAAATAATAAAATATACCTATCGAGCAACTTTCATGGTTCCGAATTTCTCAACTCTCCGTATGGAGGAGCTTTTGACGGTTTTGTCTATTTGTCATAGAAAGTTGGTGTTTTGGAATCGAAATAATCTAGGATGCTTATACACGTAAAATTTCACATAGAAGAACAATAAAAAGTGTACAACGAGCAACTTTGATGGGCCAAAGTTGCTCAACTGTATCTATGGTGGAGCTTTTAATGATTTTTGTCCATTTTTCATAGAAAGGTGGTGTTTTGACATCGAAATAATCAAAGAAACTCATACTCGTAAAATTTGACGTAGAAGAACAATAAACGGCGTAAACCGAGCAACTTTGACAGCCCGAAATTGCTCAACTTTCTCAATGGAGTTGTTTTTAATAGTTTTGCCAAATTTAGACCAAACTTTATTGTCTTGACAGCAAAACAGTTTACGAAGCAAATACTAGTAATTTTGGACATAAAGAAATATTAAAAGGTCCATATCGAAAAACTTTCATGGTTCCGAATTTCTCAACTCTCCTTATGGAGGAGCCTTTAACGGTTTTGTCTATTTGTCATAGAAAAGTGGCGTTTTGGCATCGAAGTAATCTAGGAAGCTTATACTCGTCAAATTTGACATAGAAGAACAATCAAAAGTGTACACCGAGAAACTTTGATGGTCCGAAGTTGCTCAATTCTATCTATGGTGGAGCTTTTTACGATTTTTGTCCATTTGTCATAGAAAGGTGGTGTTTTGGCATCCAAATAATCTAGGAAGCTTATACTCATAAAATTTGACATAGAAGAACAATAAAAAGTGTACACCGAGCAACTTTGATGGCCCGAAATTGCTCAACTCTCTCGAGCGAGTTGTTTTTAATAGTTTTGCCAAATTTGGACCGAAATTTGTGAAATCACTAGGCTAACACAAGAGGGGGGGTGAATTGTGTCTCCAAAAACTAAGTATAAACCCCAAATACAAAAACCACAATCTAAAAACGTACAAATGATCAAAACAGTGTTTATAGTACAAATCTGCCACCCAACCAAGTAGATTTTATTTGACCTAGAAATTCAAGTCCAAATGCAACGAAATTTGGTATGCAATATCACAATACCTTAATGAATACGATATCAAAAATTCAGATCAGAATTCAAAGTCTAGCTATATGAACAGTGCACGGACAGATTGCTATTCCAGAAAATTAACTATCAAAAGTATACCTAGAATCCACTAATCACAAGTTTTTCAAGCACAAGCAATATCCCAACAAGCAATGGCAGCAAGCAACACCCTAATATCAATTTCTAAGGCACACAAATCACTAATAGCACCAAACAAGAAAGGAAATCAAAAATAGAGTGCACAAGGATATATAGTGGTTCAGTGCTCACACCTACATCCACTACCTAAGCCCTCAAGCTTAGGATTTCCAAATCCACTAAAGGATATAAATGGTTTTGCAAGTTCACCACAAACTTAGGGTTTTCAAGCACACCCCAAACTTGTACACCACCAAGGTTTGAAGCTAACCTTAAACTTTCACACACCTCTCAAAGGTAATGCCCTCAAAAGGGACTTTTACAAGTGATTTGGTTTTTGGTTCTCTCAAGATTAGCTCTAAGCTATTTTGATGAGGAACATTTAATCTCTCAATGTATAGCTCACTGGTAGGATATAAATTTGGCTCAAATTCGTGGCTTTCACTCAACCAAAGGTTCACACAAAGTCTCACAAAGATGGAAATAAGTTTAGGAGAAGCTTTTGTGGAAAGTAGCTCAAGAACACTCAAAGAAATACCTTAATGATTTTGGCTTGAAAGTGTGTCTTAGCTTGAGGTTGATGAAGGGAAGATGATGACAATAATCTCAGCAAATGATGATCAAAAGATCAAGAGAAGATCACTCAAAAATTGTAGAATCAAGAACAAAAGCTCTCTTGGTGATTTTTTCACATATGTTTTCCAAGTGTGGAATGAAGCATGATTTTCCTCTTCATTTGTCTCCATTTAATCTTGGCCATTGGATCTTGTTAATCTTCAATCTCAGCCCTCAATCAACTTATAATCTCTGCCCTTCATCTTCAAAAACGAAATCAATCAACACCATTGAAAGGCTAGCCGTTATTGACTTTTGGTCAACCTTTGATTCAAATTTCAAATCTTGGCTCCAAGGTTTGTTTGGATCTTTTGTGCTTCCTGTTAAACTTTTCTTCATGCTTACAAAGGCTTCAACACTCAACCAAACAACCCCTGCAAGTCTCACACGAAATTTCCCCCAAAATACTTGAAAACAAGAACATAATAGTACATGGTGATGTGGACAATTTTCCTCCAAGTGTTTTGGCTCCAATCTTTTTCATTTGATTTCAAATGAATCCAAGGCTTCTCAAACTCCCTCCAAAGGCTCCTAAGGCTTTCTAGAAGGGTTATGACCAAGCCCCTACTCCAAATAAATCATCCAACATTAATTCAACTTAGTCTAACCCATGGAAGGTCAATTTGAGAAATTTAGGCTATTTTGGATAAGAATGGGTTGCACCAATTTAAGTCTTCTTCACTCCAAATTTGGTCAAGTTTCTCGATAAATATGTCTTAGACTATTTCCTAAATAAATCCTTCAATGTAGCTCACATAGTCTCAATTGCTCCCAAATAGGGTTTCCTAGGGGATTTCGGGTTCTAAGTGCCTAAACACTGAAACCTCAATACTCCATGACCATTTCACATCCTCAATTAATGTCCCAAATAAGTGTATGATTTGTACCTACAAAGAAATGAGTGATAGAACACTCCAATTTTGCTTGTAAGCTCAAAGAGCTTCAATGCTTGCACTTGGGTTAACCAATATGATATAAGCTCAATAAAATTCAAGTAAGCACATGATAAATCAATTCATCTATATAAGGATGTTCATACAAAATTTCACTTATAATTGAGGTCATTTGGTCATTCAATTTGATCATGCAAATCTCAACTAGGCTAGTTTCACAACTACACTAGTGAATTAGTTTCAACTGACAAATTGAAACTGATAAACTTAAAATGGACCTGACACTATTTGACAATGAAAAATTCCAGAGTGTCTTAAATAATTTTCAGAACAAGAATCAAGTCAATCAGAGCTCATATGAATAAGTTATGATTGTTCAACCAACGTGTGCGCAGTGTGATGTTGTGACAGATTTCAGCATCGAAAAATAAGTCAGTCCAGATTCATCCAATTTATATCAAACATGATCAATCATGATTCCAAAGATATATAATGAAGCTTAAATCAGTAGATATAATTCATTTCATGATTTGTCCAAATTCATCCAAAGTTAAGCACAATCAAATAGTCCAATATGTATTTTTGCATCAAAACACAAATGTAGGACCTATGGTCCAACAATCTCCCCCTTTTTGATGATTAAAAAACTACATGATGTAAAAGAGCTATTTGATATCAATATAATTTGGATACCAAACCTCATGCATAAAGTGAGCAAAATTGTATCTCCATGTTGAAATCAAATGAAATTTTGAGATACATTTTCAGATTTTCAAAATCTTATTATGCTCCCCCTCACTTTAAGCTTCCTACTCTCCCTTAACATGGCAAGCTCACTCCCCCTTAAGTTGTGCAACTAATATGCATTTTTAATAAAATCATATGCACTTTTTCATCAATTATCTCTCCCCCTTTTTGTAAGAACTCAAAAAGGTGAGGAAATAGGGGTAATGCAACTTCAAAAACAATGAATGGTTTAACTCAATGAAGTGCATCAACTAGTGCTTCCTAAGCCATGTAACAACATTGAATGCATAGCTTGAAAATCATTCAAAATACCAATTAAAAATCAAATATGTTTTCAAGCTCATATATGCTAGCAAGGAATACCAATAACATGGAAGCAATCATGGATCATCATTTAAGCAAGGAATCACATCAAACACATAAGAGTTTATTTGGGAACTCCCCCTATACATGTGCATCTCATTCAAATAAGTATATATAACCAATTGAGATGTGTCACATACAATTAAGTAAAGACCATGAGTTCAAGGTGCATTAATCAATCCTAATGCATCTCTTAATTTTATAAACCTATCCTTAGCTAATGGTTTTGTAAACAAATCGGCAATATTGTGTTCTCCTTCAACATGTTCAAGCACAATGTTTCCTTTAGCTACATGATCTCTTATAAAATGATGTCTAATCTCAATGTGTTTGGCTTTTCCATGATGAATCGGATTCTTAGATAAATGGATTGCACTAATGTTGTCACATTGAATAAGTGTGTTATCAAATGACATATTAAAATCAATCAATTGTTGTTTAATCCATAGAATTTGTGCAACACAACTACCTATGGCCATGTACTCGGCTTCGGTTGTACTTAAGGCAACACAAGTTTGTTTCTTTGAAAACCAAGATATAAGCATGTTCCCTAAGTATTGACATGTACCACTTGTACTTTTCCTATCAATTCTACAACCTCCATAATCGGCATCACTAAAAGCATGCAAGTCAAATGAGGATTTTCTATCATACCATAACCCTAAGGTTGGTGTATCTTTCAAGTATCTCAATATCCTCTTAACGGCCAATAAATGTGATTCTTTAGGATTAGATTGATATCTAGCACACATACACACACTAAACATGATATCCGGCCTAGATGCGGTCAAATAAAGTAAACTTCCAATCATAGACCTATACATCTTTTGATCCACTTCTTTGCTTTTAAGGTCGGCTTCCAATTTGGATGACACCCCCATTGGTGTAGAACATCCTTTAGACAAGTCCATCCCAAACCTTTTAAGCAAGTCATAAGTGTATTTAGTTTGACTTATATGAATGCCATGCAATGTTTGTCTAATTTGCAATCCTAGAAAATATGTCAACTCACCCATCATAGACATTTCAAATTCACTTTTCATGCACATAGCAAATTCATCACACATTGATTCCAAAGTAGCACCAAATATAATGTCATCCACATATATTTGCACAATCAACAAGTCATCACCTTTGCATTTAGTAAACAAAGTATTATCAATACTACCACAAGAAAAATCATTTTCTAACAAGAATTTACTAAGTCTCTCATACCATGCCCTAGGTGCTTGCTTTAAGCCATACAATGCCTTGTCTAATTTATAAACATGATTAGGGTATTCTTTAGATTCAAAACCCGGAGGTTGTTTAACATACACTTCCTCATTTATCACACCATTCAAGAAAGCACTCTTAACATCCATTTGAAAAAGTTTAAAACCCTTATAGCATGCAAAAGCTAATAAAAGTCTAATGGCCTCCAACCTTGCAACCGGTGCAAAGGTTTCTTCATAATCTATACCCTCTTCTTGACAATAACCTTGAGCTACTAGCCTAGCCTTATTCCTAGTCACCTCACCATTCTCATTTATCTTATTTCTAAACACCCATTTGGTTCCAATAATGGTGTGGTCTCTAGGTTTTGGAACAAGTGTCCAAACCTTGCTTCTTTCAAATTGTTCAAGTTCTTCTTGCATAGCAAAAATCCAATCTTCATCAATTAAAGCATCTTTTACATTCTTAGGTTCTATCATAGATATCATAGCATAAAGATTTAAAGGATGAGAGTTGACCGTCGAATTCAATCTTGATCTTGTTTGAATGCCTTTTGAGAAGTCTCCAATGATAAGCTCTTTAGGATGCATGTGCTTGTCCTTCTTTTGAAGCCTATTTCCTTGATTATTAGAGCTGCCCGATTGTATATCATTACCATGTTCATCATGATCTTCATTATTAGACATAGGTTCCACTTGATTTTCTTGATTTGATGTAGCATCATTTGAGATTTTCATCTCCTTCAAGCTTCCCACCAATAAATTATCATCCTCTTTTATTTGTAGATCATGACCACCAATAGAGTGTGAACTCTTTGGATGATCTAGCCCTTCAAAACCTGAAATTTCTTCTTCTACAAGCACATTTGGATCAAATGAAAACATATCATCGAATTTAATATGCACACTTTCTTCCACAACCTTAGACTTATCATTAAAAACTCTATAAGCTGTAGAATGAGTAGAATAACCAAGAAATATACCAATTTCACTCTTAGCATCAAACTTATCAAGATTGTCTTTTGTATTCAAAATATAGCATTTACAACCAAACACTCTAAAATAGTCAACTTTAGGCTTCCTAGCATACAAAAGCTCATATGGAGTCTTTTTCAAAATCTTTCTAATAGACAACCTATTAGAGACATAACATGCATTATTTATAGCTTCGGCCCAAAAGTATTTAGGTAAGGCATATTCAAGCATCATGGTTCTACCTAACTCTTGTAATGTCCTATTTTTCCTTTCAACAACTCCATTTTGTTGTGGTGTTCTAGGTGCACTAAAATTATGTATAATACCATAAGAACCACATAAAGCATCAAATCCATAGTTTTCAAATTCACCTCCATGGTCACTCCTAATTTTGGAAACATGCAATTCATGCTCATTTTGCACTCTTTTAATGAAAGATTTAAACTCATGTAATGCATCACTTTTATGAGCTAAAAACAAACACCAAGTAAATCTTGAATAATCATCAACAATAACAAATGCATAATACTTGCCACCTAAACTCTTTGTCCTACTAGGACCAAACAAATCATTATGCAATAGTTGAAGTGGCCTAGAAGTAGAAACAATATTTTTTATTTAAAAGACTCCTTAATTTGCTTACCTCTAATGCAATGTTCACATATAATGGAATCACCAAACTTCAACTTGGGTAAGCCTCTAACTAATTCTTTTGAACTAAGCTTTCTCAAAGTAGAAACACCTACATGACCCAATCTTCTATGCCAATACAACATATCATCATTAGAAGAAATCAAACATGTCATATTATCATTCATCATATTTAAGTCAAGTGCATACATATGACCTATTCTAACACCGGATGTAATGATATTATCATGCTCATCTACAATACAACATTTACCTTTCTTAAAATGTGAATCATATCCTTTATCCGCTAATTGACTAATGCTAAGAAAATTAAATTACAACCTTTCAACCAAAAGACAATCATTTAGAGAAAAGGAACCCTTACCAACCGATCCTATGCCTAGAATCTTTCCCTTAGAATTGTCTCCAAAAGTCACATAACCACCATTCTTCTTTTCCTTGAATGAAGTAAATAAGGTTCGATCTCCACTCATATGCCTTGAGCATCCACTATCCAAGTACCATTGGCATGGATTGGATGAAGACTTGAAGCATACCTAACCATATGAATTCAAAAGACCTTAGGTATCCAAACTTTGGATCCTTGAGGGTTAGATACAATAGCATAGACATTTAATTTTAGCACAACACTTGCATATTCAATTTTGTCATCATATTTCAAGCACTTTGGCACCCAAACCTTTTTCAAACTCACTTTCCTCGCTCTAGGGTGTGTGGCCCTAGATGAAGATGCACCACCCAAGGAGTGAGCACCTTTGGCCTTGGCTTTTGAAGCCTTGGCCGAGCCTTGTATAGTCCTTGAAGTTTTAGTCAAGTCTCCTTTAGGTCTTACAAGCTTAACCGATTCTTCATTTTCACATTTAGAACCATCAAGAGTCATAGCATCATAACCAAGTCCACTCCTATCTAAATAATGCCTTTGAGAGGCCAACATTTCATCCAATTTCAAGGAACTCATGGCAAATTTAGATAATTGAGTTTCTAGAAATCTATTCTTTTCTTTTATCATATCAAGCTCATGTTGCAAAGAAGTAGCATTGGAAAGCATTACACACTCATGTTCATTCCATGTAACTAATTCTTCTTCTAACTCAAGCACTCTAGCTTTAAGATGATCATAATCATGCATATTTACATTTGAATTTTCAGCCATACAAGCATTCTCATCAAGCATAACAGATTTTTGTTTTAAACACTTATTCTCATCAATCAAAACATCATGCTCAAGTATCATATCATCATTTTTAGCACATATAGCAACATACTTGGCATTCAACTCCTCAAGTTCACTAACATGCATTTCATCATTTTTCATAAGTCTAGCATTTTCTTTCTTAAGTTGTTTGCACTTTCTAAGCAACATACCATGAGAATCACATAAATCATCATAATTGGAATATAATTCATCATAGGTTAAAGGAGTAGAATCTTTTACCATTTCATCTTGAGAGGATGAGTCAATTTCCTCCTCTTTTGCCATAAGACAAAAGTGTGCCTTATGCTCCATCTCATCCTCACTTGATGAGCTTGATGATGAATCATCCCATGTTGCTTTCAATGCCTTCTTTTTCTCTTTCCCTTTTCCCTTGTGATATTTCTTGGATGCTTTGGGGCATTCGGCTTGGAAGTGGCCAACCTTGCCACAATTAAAGCAATATGGCTTCTCTCTTTCCTTCTCCTTTCCCTTGAACTTCCTATTCTTGAATCCTCCTCTTTTGTTCTTCACAAACTTCTTGAAGTTCTTCACCATCATTGCCATCTCATCATCACTATCCTCATCACTCTCACTACTTGAAGAGTTCTCTTCATCCTTCACCTTAGAAGCCATGGCCCCTTTAGGTTTAGTAGTCACGGCTAGGGCAATGCCCTTCTTCCTTTGAGGCTCTTCATCCACTCTATTCAACAATTTTATCTCATGAGTCATCAAACTCCCAATGAGCTCGTCCAACTTCAAAGTCCTCAAGTCTTTGGCCTCATCGATGGCGGTAACCTTCTCACTCCAATTTCTAGGTAAGCTCCTTAGAACTTTTTGTACCTTGTCATGCATAGGGTAAGGTTTGCCAAGAGCATTCAAATCATTGCATATGCATGTCAACCTATTAAACATGTCACTAATGCATTCACCTTCAAGCATTTTGAACAATTCATATTTTTGCACTAACATGTTAATTTTGCAATTTTTAACTTGACTAGTTCCTTCATGCTTTAATTCTAACATTTTCCAAATCTCTTGAGCACTAGTGCATGCACTAATATGATCATACTCACCCCTAGCTAATGCAATATGTAACAAGTTAATTGCTTTTTCATTTAAGCTCACCTTCTTGTCATCACTCTCACTATACTCACTCTCATCCTTAGGAACTTCCTTATCTCCCTCTTTCTTAGTAGGAATGAATGGTCCATTCTCTATAACTCTCCATAAGGCCATATCCATACTCCTAAGGAAAATCCTCATCCTATTCTTCCAAAAACCATAATCCTTCCCATCAAAGAAAGGTGGCCTATTTGATGACAAGCCCTCACCATCATGTGGTCTAGTACTAGTGTAAGCCATTTGATCTAAGCTAGAATGTTAATTCTATTACTTTGCGAACCTCCCTCTGATACCAATTGAAATCAGTAGGCTAACACAAGAGGGGGGGTGAATTGTGTCTCCAAAAACTAAGTATAAACCCCAAATACAAAAACCACAATCTAAAAACGTACAAATGATCAAAACAGTGTTTATAGTACAAATCTGCCACCCAACCAAGTAGATTTTATTTGACCTAGAAATTCAAGTCCAAATGCAACGAAATTTGGTATGCAATATCACAATACCTTAATGAATACTATATCAAAACTTCAGATCAAAATTCAAAGTCTAGCTATATGAACAGTGCACGGACAGATTGTTATTCCAGAAAATTAACTATCAAAAGTATACCTAGAATCCACTAATCACAAGTTGTTCAAACACAAGCAATATCCCAACAAGCAATGGCAGCAAGCAACACCCTAATATCAATTTCTAAGGCACACAAATCACTAATAGCACCAAACAAGAAAGGAAATCAAAAATAGAGTGCACAAGGATATATAGTGGTTCGGTGCTCACACCTACATCCACTACCTAAGCCCTCAAGCTTAGGATTTCCAAATCCACTAAAGGATATAATTGGTTTTGCAAGTTCACCACAAACTTAGGGTTTTCAAGCACACCCCAAACTTGTACACCACCAAGGTTTGAAGCTAACCTTAAACTTTCACACACCTCTCAAAGGTAATGCCCTCAAAAGGGACTTTTACAAGTGATTTGGTTTTTGGTTCTCTCAAGATTAGCTCTAAGCTATTTTGATGAGGAACATTTAATCTCTCAATGTATATCTCACTGGTAGGATATAAATTTGGCTCAAATTCGTGGCTTGCACTCAACCAAAGGTTCACACAAAGTCTCACAAAGATGGAAATAAGTTTAGGAGAAGCTTTTGTGGAAAGTAGCTCAAGAACACTCAAGGAAATACCTTAATGATTTTGGCTTGAAAGTGTGTCTTAGCTTGAGGTTGATGAAGGGAAGATGATGACAATAATCTCAGCAAATGATGATCAAAAGATCAAGAGAAGATCACTCAAAAATTGTAGAATCAAGAACAAAAGCTCTCTTGGTGATTTTTTCACATATGTTTTCCAAGTGTGGAATGAAGCATGATTTTCCTCTTCATTTGTCTCCATTTAATCTTGGCCATTGGATCTTGTTAATCTTCAATCTCAGCCCTCAATCAACTTATAATCTCTGCCCTTCATCTTCAAAAACGAAATCAATCAACACCATTGAAAGGCTAGCCGTTATTGACTTTTGGTCAACCTTTGATTCAAATTTCAAATCTTGGCTCCAAGGTTTGTTTGGATCTTTTGTGCTTCTTGTTAAACTCTTCTTCATGCTTACAAAGGCTTCAACACTCAACCAAACAACCCCTGCAAGTCTCACACGAAATTTCACCCAAAATACTTGAAAACAAGAACATAATAGTACATGGTGATGTGGACAATTTTCCTCCAAGTGTTTTGGCTCCAATCTTTTTCATTTGATTTCAAATGAATCCAAGGCTTCTCAAACTCCCTCCAAAGGCTCCTAAGGCTTTCTAGAAGGGTTATGACCAAGCCCCTACTCCAAATAAATCATCCAACATTAATTCAACTTAGTCTAACCCATGGAAGGTCAATTTGAGGAATTTAGGCTATTTTGGATAAGAATGGGTTGCACCAATTTAAGTCTTCTTGACTCCAAATTTGGTCAGGTTTCTCAATAAATATGTCTTAGACTATTCCTAAATAAATCCTTCAATATAGTTCACATAGTCTCAATTGCTCCCAAATAGGGTTTCCTAGGGGATTTCGGGTTCTAAGTGCCTAAACACTGAAACCTCAATACTCCATGACCATTTCACATCCTCAATTAATGTCCCAAATAAGTGTATGATTTGTACCTACAAAGAAATGAGTGATAGAACACTCCAATTTTGCTTGTAAGCTCAAAGAGCTTCAATGCTTGCACTTGGGTTAACCAATATGATATAAGCTCAATAAAATTCAAGTAAGCACATGATAAATCAATTCATCTATATAAGGATGTGCATACAAAATTTCACTTATAATTGAGGTCATTTGGTCATTCAATTTGATCATGCAAATCTCAACTAGGCTAGTTTCACAACTACACTAGTGAATTAATTTCAACTGACAAATTGAACCTGATAAACTTAAAATTGACCTGACACTATTTGACAATGAAAAATTTCAGAGTGTCTTAAATAATTTTCAGAATAAGAATCAAGTCAATCAGAGCTCATATGAATAAGTTATGACTGTTCAACCAACGTGTGCGCAGTGTGATGTGGTGACAGATTTTAGCATCGAAAAATAAGTCAGTCCAGATTCATCCAATTTATATCAAACATGATCAATCATGATTCCAAAGATATATAATGAAGCTTAAATCAGTAGATATAATTCATTTCATGATTTGTCCAAATTCATCCAAAGTTAAGCACAATCAAATAGTCCAATATGTATTTTTGCATCAAAACACAAATGTTGGACCTATGGTCCAACAATTTGTTCTTTTGACAACAAAACAATTTAGGAACGAATACTAGTAATTTTGGACATAAAAAAATAATAAAAAGTGCATACTGAGCAACTTTCCTCGTTCATAATTACTCAACTCTCGTTATGGAGGAGCTTTTGACAGTTTTGTCTATTTGTCATAGAAAGTTGATATTCTGGCATCGAAATAATCTAGGAACTTATACTCGTAAAATTTCACATAGAAGAACAATAAAAAGTGGACACCGAGCAACTTTGATGGGCCGAAGTTGCTCAACTGTATCTATGGTGGAGCTTTTAATGGTTTTTGTCCATTTTTCATAGAAAGGTGGTGTTTTGGTATCGAAATAATCGAGGAAACTCATACTCGTAAAATTTGACATAGAAGAACAATAAACGGTGTAAACCGAGCAACTTTGACAGCCCGAAATTGCTCAACTCTCTCAATGGAGTTGTTTTTGATAGTTTTGCCAAATTTGGACCGAAATTTGTTCTCCTGACAGCAAAACAGTTTACGAAGTGAATACTAGTAATTTTGGACATAAAGAAATATTAAAAGGTGCATATCGAAAAACTTTCATGGTTCCGAATTTCTCAACTCTCCTTATGGAGGAGCCTTTAAGGGTTTTGTCTATTTGTCATAGAAAAGTGGCGTTTTGGCAACAAAATAATCTAGGAAGCTTATACTCGTCAAATTTGACATAGAAGAACAATCAAAAGTGTACACCGAGAAACTTTGATGGTCCGAAGTTGCTCACTTCTATCTATGGTGGAGCTTTTTACGGTTATTGTCCATTTGTCATAGAAAGGTGGTGTTTTGGCATCCAAATAATCTAGGAAGCTTATACTCGTAAAATTTGACATAGAAGAACAATAAAAAGCGTACACCGAGAAACTTTGATGATCGGAATTGCTCAACTCTCCGATGGAGTTGTTTTTAATAGTTTTGCCAAATTTAGAAGGAAATTTGTTCTCTTGACAACAAAACGATATACGAAGCGAATACTAGTAATTTTGGACATAAAGAAATAATAAAATATGCCTATCGAGCAACTTTCATGGTTCCGAATTTCCCAACTCTCCGTATGGAGGAGCTTTTGACGGTTTTGTCTATTTGTCATAGAAAGTTGGTGTTTTGGAATCGAAATAATCTAGGAAGCTTATACACGTAAAATTTCACATAGAAGAACAATAAAAAGTGTACACCGAGCAACTTTGATGGGCCGAAGTTGCTCAACTGTATCTATGGTGGAGCTTTTAATGGTTTTTGTCCATTTTTCATAGAAAGGTGGTGTTTTGACATCGAAATAATCGAGGAAACTCATACTCGTAAAATTTGACATGGAAGAACAATAAACGCTGTAAACCGAGCAACTTTGACAGCCCGAAATTGCTCAACTCTCTCAATGGAGTTGTTTTTAATAGTTTTGCAAATTTAGACCCAAATTTGTTCTCTTGAACACAAAACAGTTTACGAAGCGAATACTAGTAATTTTGGACATAAAGAAATATTAAAAGGTGCATATCGAAAAACTTTCATGGTTCCGAATTTCTCAACTCTCCTTATGGAGGAGCCTTTAACGGTTTTGTCTATTTGTCATAGAAAAGTGGCGTTTTGGTATCGAAATAATGTAGGAAGCTTATACTCGTCAAATTTGACATAGAAGAACAATCAAAAGTGTACACCAAGAAACTTTGATGGTCCGAAGTTGCTCAATTCTATCTATGGTGGAGCTTTTTACGGTTTTTGTCCATTTGTCATAGAAAGGTGGTGTTTTGGCATTCAAATAATCTAGAAAGCTTATACTCGTAATATTTGACATAGAAGAACAATAAAAAGTTTACACCGAGCAACTTTGATGGCACGAAATTGGTCAACTCTCTCGAGGGAGTCATTTTTAATAGTTTTGCCAAATTTAGACCGAAATTTGTTCTCTTGACAAAAAAAACAATTTACGAAGCGAATACTAGTAATTTTGGACATAAAGAAACGATAAAAAATGCATACCGATTTTGGACATAAAGAAACGATAAAAAGTGCATACCGAGAAACTTTCATGGTTCAGAATTGCTCAACTCTCCTTATGAAGTAGCTTTTTACGGTTTTGTCTATTTGTCATAGAAAGTTGGTGTTTACGCATCGAAATAATCTAGGAAGCTTATACTCGTCAAATTTGACATAGAAGAACAATAAAAAGTGTACTCCAAGAAACTTTGACGGTCTGAAGTTGCTCAACTCTATCTATGGTGGAGCTCTTAACGGTTTTTGTCCGTTTGTCATAGAAACGTGGTGTTTGGGCATCCAAATAATCTAGGAAGCTTATACTCGTAAAATTTGACAGAAGAAAATAAAAAGTGTACACCGAGCAACTTTGATGGCACGAAATTGCTCAACCCTCTCGAGGGAGTTGTTTTTAATAGTTTTGCGAAGTTTAAGCCGAAATTTGTTCTCTTGACAAAAAAACAATTTACGAAGCGAATACTAGTAATTTTGGACATAAAGAAACAATAAAAAGTGCATACCGAGAAACGTTCATGGTTCGGAATTGCTCAACTCTCCTTATGAAGTAGCTTTTTACGGTTTTTGTCCATTTGTCATAGAAAGTTGGTGTTTTGGCATCAAAATAATCTAGGAAGCTTATACTCATAAAATTTGACATATAGGAACAATAAAAATTGTACATCGAGCAACTTTGATGGTCCGAAGTCGCTCAACTCTCTCGCTGGAGTTGTTTTTAATAGTATTGCCAAATTTAGGTTGAAAATTGTTCTCTTGACAACAAAACAATTTACGAGGCGAATACTAGTAATTTTGGACATAAAAAACAATAAAAAGTATATACCGAGCAATTTTTATGGTTCGGAATTGCTCAAATCTCCTTATGAAGTAGCTTTTTACGGTTTTGTCTATTTGTCATAGAAACTTGGTGTTTTGGCATCGAAATAATCTAGGAAGCTTATACTAGTAAAATTTGACATAGAAGAACAATAAAAAGTGTACACCGAGTAACTTTGATGATCGGAATTGCTCAACTCTCCGATGGAGTTGTTTTTAATAGTTTTGCCAAATTTAGAAGGAAATTTATTCTCTTGACAACAAAACGATATACGAAGCGAATACTAGTAATTTTGGACATAAAGAAATAATAAAATATGCCTATCGAGCAACTTTCATGGTTCCGAATTTCTCAACTCTCCGTATGGAGGAACTTTTGACGGTTTTGTCTATTTGTCATAGAAAGTTGGTGTTTTGGAATCGAAATAATCTAGGAAGCTTATACACGTAAAATTTCACATAGAAGAACAATAAAAAGTGTACACCGAGCAACTTTGATGGGCCGAAGTTGCTCAATTGTATCTATGGTGGAGCTTTTAATGATTTTTGTCCATTTTTCATAGAAAGGTGGTGTTTTGACATCGAAATAATCGAGGAAATGGTCGATATAAAATATCGGAAGTAAACCTGCAATATCAAATACTGACGGGTCTTACCCAATCGCAAGTGTACGTGTCGAAGGACAGTATAAAAGAGAGTGAGGTCGAATCCACAGGGACTGTATCAATCACCAAACAAACAAAATAGCAATAATAACGTAGAAAATTCAGATTGCAATAAAAAATTAAATTATGCTAAAATTGGATTAATAAATATATGGAGGAGATCTAGCTTGGGTTGGTGTTGTTCTTCTACTGTCACTCAATCACACAACTTAATATGCAATCACACAATTTAAAGGTTTACCGTTGTCAATTAGAAGACCTTGGTCCGGCTCTCCTAATTTTGACTTTCCTAAGCAACGACTTTGGCTTTGGTCCAGCCCAAAATCTTTTCTTACCGTAGGGGTCTTGGTTGGTGTACCCTAAGATTTCCCTAAGGCAAGCATATGAACGAGAAAGTCGACAATCGCACAACCCTAAGTGTTGGTGTACCACCTAGTCAATTGTGTTCACAATTCCCAAATCTGGATCCTATGCAGATTCTTGTTACTTCGTCAATCACCGGGTATGGGTCAGCCGAATGTGCTTAACTAACAATTCTTATCATCATGATGTTGATCAGGCAAACACAATAATAAGAAATCAACATTAAATTCCAGAGAATCAATGAATTAAACCTGGTGTAATCGTCAATCAAATTGTGCAACAAGTTGTAGTAGAAGAAACTAACCAAACCAAACCAAACTAAATAAGAATTTAGTTACACATGTTCATGTTTCAACTCTGTAAAATTAATCCTGAAATTAATTGAAGAAGAAGAATGCCGAATTGTGCTAGGAATCCTCTTCTCTCCGTGCCTCCTGAGTCTTGAGTCTTCTCTCCCTTGTTCTCCAATGCCACGGCGTCCAAAATCCTTTTTGGTCGAGTTTTTAGAAGTTAAAAACCCTATTTGCCACGTCAGCCCTTCAGCATTATGTCACTGGCCCGATAAAAACTGAGGTCACAAACAGGTCGCACTTTGGTTACATCTTGTTCACAATCAGGTCGCACTGTTTGCCCAGAAAACTCTTTAAATCACCATATTCCAGCCAGCTATCACCTGCTCAAATAAACACCAATTAAGTAATAATTGGACTTAAAATCTCATAATTAACTGCCCTACAAACTCAGAAATACAGGTGCATTTCTGCACCTATCAAAATCCCCCAAACTTGACTCTTGCTTGTCCCCAAGCAAGTATGCAAAACTCAGTGATGCTGGAAAAATCATATTGACTTTGAAAACTAAAACCAGATTAATGCCACACCAGTATCTTGTGCTTTTAAGAGAAATGAGGAATGAGTGTTTCAAGCTACATGCATGAAGAACCATGATCAACCAGCCTAAAACACATGTCACCATCGCACTCCTCACTTGGGTTCACTCATAAAGACATTTTAATTCACTCAAGTGTTTAATGGGTTGTGTTTACACTCATATACATCCACACTAGTTACCATAGGCTTGCATGTCCATCCATGCCTCATTTTACCAATGTAATGCTCCACAGATCAAAAGAACTACTCACTAGAAGCATAAATAGTTCAAGAACAGAATAGTTAAAGTTCTGAAACAGAGTTAGGTAGTCCATACAACGAAAAAAAAAATAGGTTTAGGAAAACGGAACATCATATGCAAAAAGAAACCAGACTCTAAATCATCACTCCTCCTAAGTTCATCTCTGCCTTCCACTCCTCCTAGGTGAAATCACAGCTGCCAGTGGCTCTGGTTCAGGTGCTGGTGCCCTTGGCACCACTTGAGCATTCCGCATAAAAGCTTCCAGACTGTGTTGCACAGCACCCATGGTGGACTCCAATTTCTCCATCTTCGATACAATCTGCCCCTGAACTTGTTCAATTTTTTCCATACGTGACACCACCTGTTCCTGTACACCCCTCAACTGCTCAACTTCATAACCAAAATCACATATCTTTTCCTCCAGAGCTTCAAGCTCTCTCACACGTCCCTCCTGCTCCATATCATCCCCTCCTTGCTGACCACTTGCAACATTCTTTTGCTGCCTTAACAATTGAGCTTCACTCCTGTCCCACCATGCACGAGTCAGTGGAGCCACTTTCTTCTGCATCTCATCTCCAGTTTCAACATCAACCCCCTCATTCAAACACATCATAGTAATGAGCACCCCAAATGGCAGCACCTGCCCACTCAGTTTATTCTCCCTCACCTTGACAATATGATCATAAATCGTGCCCCCCATGCAGAAATTCATTCTATTCAAAATGGCATACATTAAGTAACATGTTTTCGCATTCACAGTAGACACATGGGTCACAGGTATCACGTTCCTGGTCACAAACTGAGCTAATAACCTATAAGGTTGCAGTAATTCAGAATATGCCACTACATTCTTAGTAAAATCAGTGATAGACCCATCAGTCAAGCTTGAAACCACTACAGACCACTCTGGCCAAACAATATTTGACTCAGGTGCACCGAATTCTTTAAACCTATATGCAGGCTTGTGCACTGGTGATGGCAAAGTCAAAGTCAAACACACTTTTCTAGGGTTGAAATAAAATCTCACACCCCTAACATACGCTTCACAATAAGCTTCACTCACAACCAAATTGGCATAAAACTCACGCACCATTTGCAAATTAGCCACTCCTAACACACGGCCTAAAGGCAACCATCCCATTTCTTCAAAAATACCGTACCAACTAACCTGAGTGAAATCACCAACCATATGTCGTTCCACATGCAATGCCCTCTTCCTCCAACTCTTCTCAAACTCCTCAGCCACCGTGGGGGTAATGAATCGCTCAATCACAGCTTCCTCTGGCACCGAACTCGAACCCCCAGTGTTAATGGGCTGAGACTTAGTAGCCCGCACCTTCTTTCGAACCTTCTTCTCCGGCATGGCTACGCCGCAAAATGTCACTGGTGCGTATTTGGGATGAGGCAGCTGTATGCGGCTAGGGTTTAATTTGTATAAAGGTGGTCCCCAACTGATTTTACTTATATACCCCTCCAGGTCAAAGACTACACCTAATAATTGGACTTAAGTCCCACACATTACTCACATTGAGCCCGCAATTTGTATCAATACTTCACAACCACCCCTCCAATTCCAGCAAATTGTTGCCTACTCTGGTGTAACTTTAAACACATGATATTCCATAAAAGGTGCAGGTAGGTCTTTGGGTAAGTTAAAAGAGAAGGAGTTTGCCTGGTAAGAATTAATTGCAGTACTAGAAGGAAAATAACAAATAGGGTCTATTTTCAGAAGAAAGGCTGTTTGGATAATCAATAGCGGTGCCTTATCATCTCAATGTCACAGAACATGGTATATGACTTGGCTGATTTAATGTAAGTTCTAGTAAACATAGTAATGGATGTATATCACACATACTCTGCAGGCTTCTCACAGTTGAATGTTTTAGTGCTCAAGTGACATGCATAGGAGGCTTAAGTGTCACAAAATTCATCACATACTAAGCCAGATAACTCATGCCTTAAAAACAAAAATTCGTCAAACAACAGCATGCCAAATTTTTTTTTTAAGAACACCTTCCCCCCAAACTTATACTGGACAGTGTCCTCACAGTCAAAACATCCTTTTTTGTATATTATTTTTTATATATATATATATTTTCTTTTTTTAAAGAACAAAAACAGAAAATTGCAGAACAAAGAAAGCAATGAAATAAAAGAAGGTAAAGGAAAAGACTTAGCTGGTAAGGCATGAAGCAACAATGCTCTTCCCACCATGGGTTACCTCCCATGAAGTGCTGGAGTTAACGTCATCAGCTGGACGCAGCCATGAAGGGAACTAAGAAGAAACGACATCAAGGGTGATGTCCTCCTCGAACGTGACTGGGACAAACTCCCAGTAAGGCTTCACTCGATGACCATTAACCTTGAAAGTTTGCTCAGAATCAAGTTGCTGCAACTCTAATGCTCCATGGGGATACACGGTTTTTACCACAAACGGCCCATACCATCGAGATTTCAATTTCCCAGGAAATAAGCGCAAGCGAGAATTGTACACAAGCACCTTTTGGCCCTCAGAGAAAGTCTTGCGAACAAGTTTCCTATCATGATATTTCTTGGAACGCTCCTTGTATAACTTTGCATTCTCATATGCTTCATGACGCATTTCTTCTAACTCATTCAATTGCATACGACGCTTGTCACCCGCATCCTTCATGTCAAAATTAAATTTCTTTATTGCCCAATAAGCACGGTGCTCTAATTCCATTGGCAAATGACATTCTTTCCCATATACCAATCTGAACGGGGACATTCCGATAGGTGTTTTGAACGCGGTTCGGTATGCCCAAAGTGCATCATTGAGGCGGAGTGACCAGTCCTTTCGAGTTGGTTTACAGTCTTCTCTAAAATAGCCTTGATCTCGCGGTTGCTAACTTCCACTTGGCCACTTGTCTGTGGATGGTAAGGTGTCCCAACACGGTGAGTGATTCCATATTTCTTCATCAACGCAGCACAAGGATAATTATTGAAATGACTGCCTCCATCACTGATAATGGGTCGTGGAGTCCCGAATCTTGTAAAAATATTGTCCTGTAAAAACTTGACAACAACGCGATGGTCATTAGTTCGAGAGGGGACTGCCTCGACCCATTTAGACACATAATCAACGCCCACTAAAATATATTCAAAACCAAAAGATGAAGGGAATGGTCCCATAAAATCAATACCCCACACGTCAAAAAGCTCGATAATCTGAATACCAGTCAATGGCATTTGATCACGTGCGGAGATATTGCCAGTCCGTTGGCACCTATCGCAACTTCTGCAAAAAATGAACGCATCTTTAAAAATAGTGGGCCAGTAAAATCCAGAATGAAATACCTTCAGAGCAATTTTCTTGGGTCCAAAGTGGCCGCCACAAGCATAAGCGTGACAATGTTTCAGGATATTCAACTGCTCGGATTGAGGAATGCAACGTCGAATAATTTGGTCCGGGCAAATCTTGAACAAGTATGGATCGTCCCAAATGTAATCTCGCGCCCTAGAGATTATACGCTTCCGGTGCTGATAAGAAAAATCAGACGGAAAAGAATTAGTCACAAGATAATTGACTATATCAGCATACCAGGGAATTTCAGCCACCACAAGCAATTGTTCATCTGGAAAAGATTCTCCCAACGGTATCTCGTCATTGCCACCTTCAGTGATTAATCGAGAAAGGTGATCAGCCAACACATTCTCCACACCCCTTTTATCTTTGATTTCTAAGTCAAACTCTTGCAAAAGGAGTACCCACCGAATGAGGCGTGGCTGAGCATCCTTCTTAGTCATCAAATACCTCAATGCAGCATGGTCAGTATACACAACCACCCTAGATCCCACAAGATAAGACCTAAACTTCTCAAGAGCAAAAATCACAGCTAATGATTCCTTCTCAGTCGTGGAGTAATTAAGCTGAGCATCATTCATGGTGCGTGAGGCATAATAAATAGCATACGGCACCTTGTCCTTACGCTGTCCCAAAATAGCACCCAATGAATAATCGCTAGCATCACAAATCAATTCAAACGGAAGTTCCCAATCAGGAGCTCTCATAACAGGAGCTGAAGTAAGAGCACTTTTTAAGACATCAAATGCTGATTGACAAGCTGGAGTCCACACAAAATCTGCATCTTTTGCCAAAAGTTCACACAAAGGTCTAGAAATCTTGGAAAAATTCTGAATAAATCGCCGGTAAAAGCCTGCATGCCCAAGAAAACTTCGCACACCTTTAACTGTTGTAGGACTCTGCAACTTAGAAATAATGTCAATCTTAGCTTTGTCCACTTCAATGCCATGGCTGGAAATTAAATGTCCCAACACAATGCCTTCATTTACCATGAAATGACACTTCTCCCAATTCAAGACAAGGTTAGTTGCTTCACATCTTTCCAAAACCAGTCGTAAATGCTCGAGGCACTCATCAAAATCTGATCCAAATAAACTAAAATCATCCATGAAAACCTCAATAAATTGTTCGACCATATCGGAAAAAATACTCATCATGCACCTCTGAAAAGTGGCAGGAGCGTTACAAAGACCAAATGGCATCCTACGGTACGCAAAAGTTCCATAAGGGCAAGTAAACGTAGTCTTTGCTTGGTCCTCTGGTGCAGTAGCAATTTGATTATACCCACTATATCCATCCAAGAAACAATAATGACTGTGCCCCGCTAAACGCTCTAGCATCTGATCAATGAATGGCAAGGGGAAGTGATCCTTCCTTGTGGCATTATTGAGCTTCCGATAATCGATACACACTCGCCATCCAGTCTCCATCCTTGTTGGTATCAACTCATTATCTTCATTCTTGATCACAGTAATACCACTCTTCTTTGGAACCACATGCACTGGACTTACCCAATTGCTATCTGAAATAGGATATATGACTCCTACATCTAGCAATTTCAGAATTTCAGCCTTGACGACATCTTTCATATGAGGATTCAATCTCCTTTGTGCATCTCTAGTAGGTTTAGCATCGCTTTCCAATAAAATCTTATGCATGCACCTTGAAGGACTAATTCCCCTAATGTCAGCTATTGACCAACCAAGTGCAGTTTTATGTTGCCGTAGGATTCTGATTAACTTCTCCTCTTCCCCCAAACTTAAGCTTGCAGCAACAATAACTGGAAAAGTATTCTCCTCACCCAAATATATGTACTTCAAGTGATTCGGCAACTGTTTCATCTCCAATTTGGGCGCTTGAACTGTAGAAGGAACAAGAGATGAATTAGTAGGCGTTAATTGTTCAAAAACAGGAAAATTCTTACCCACAAAGGACCGATCAAGCTGGAGAACTTGAACAGCCTCTTCAATTTGGCTCCCATGCTCCACGGTTGCCGTGGATAATTTCCTGGCATCTATGCCGTGCACCATCACTGTCTCTAAAGAATCACCACTTGATACCTGAAAAACCTCACTCACTATTTCATGTAAATTGTCAACATTAAAACAATCATTATGGTCATCATGAGATTTCAAAGCTTCAAACACCCTAAATTCCAATTCTTGATCATTAACTTTCATAGTTATGGTTCCCTTTTTCACACAAATATTCATATCAGCGGTAATCATAAAAGGGCGACCAAGAATAATAGGCAAAGTACTAGCCATTGGACTATCTTCCATATCTAAAACAATGAAATCAGCTGGTAAGATTAATCCTTTTACAGAAACCAACACATCTTCCAAAATTCCCCTAGGTCTCTTCACACTACGATCAGCCAATTGTAGAGTGATGAATGTGGGTTGAAGCTCTCCTAGGCCTAGTCTCTCATACACAGAAAAAGGTAGTAAATTTATACTAGCCCCAAGGTCCAACAATGCCTTCTCAAAAAATTGATTTCCCACCTTGCAAGGTATAGTAAAACTACCTGGATCTTTGAGCTTAGGCGGTAGCTTATGCAACAAAACAGCACTAACCTCTTCAATCAATGCTACCTTCTCATGATCAACAAATTTCCTTTTGTTAGTGCAACATTCTTTCAAAAATTTAACATATGAAGGAATTTGTTTAATAGCATCAAGGAGTGGAATATTAATCTCTACCTTCCGTAAATTTTCAAAAACATCAAGAGATTTAGAATCAACCTTCTGCTTAACAAACCTTTGCGGGAAGGGTGGTGGATCTCTTCCCCAATCCGTTGTAACATCTGGTGTGGAACTGAGACCTGTTTGCATCCTATCGGCATCTGGAATGCATCCTTTTTGCATACGTTCTGAATCTCCAACTTTGTTATCAATTGTTTTTCCACTCCTCAGTGTTGTTACAGCCTTCAAATGTTCCACACCTGCTGGGTTACTGATTGGCTGTGCTGGTAGCTCGCCCTTCTTCGTTTCACTCATCTCTTTAGCCATTTGACCAACTTGAGTCTCCAACTTCTGAATTGCTTGAGTCGTTTGCTGCATGAATTGCATCATGGAAATTTCCAACTCACTTTTCTTTGCTGGTTGAGCTACTGGAGCTGGTACATTATTAATGGGTTGATCATTTTTCCAAGAAAAATTCGGATGACTTCGCCAAGGATACTGCTGGTTCCTTTGGTTAAAATTATACTGACCCATATAATTTGCTTCTTCTTGCTCCGTCATAGCTGTCAATGGACATGCCTCAGTAGCATGGTCTTGGTGTGAGCATATTGCACAAATCACGGCTGGCTGTGGTAAATTAGATGAGGCTGAAGTATTCATACCTCTCATAGTATCCACCAAAAGATCAATTTTCCTCGTCAAATTACCAATCTCAGCTTGCACAATTGTGTCTGAACTCACCTCATACACTCCTTGCCGCTTGGAGGAATTCTTACTTCTTGTAGAAAACCGTTGAGAATCCTCACTCAATTCCTCAAACAATTCCATCGCCTCTTCACTACTCTTCCTCATCAAAACTCCATTACATGCCGAATCAACCTTCATTCTATTGGCCTCATTCAATCCCTCATAGAAGTGAAGAACTATGTCGTCCTTGTGCAAATTATTTGTCGGACATCTAGCCAAGCGAATCTTAAAATCTTTCCAAGCTTCAAAAAATAAATCCCCATCCTTTTGTTGGAAATTCTGAATCTCTCGCATGAGCTGCTTAGTTCTATGAGCCGGAAAATATTCCCTCAAAAATTTCGTAGCCATTTGCTCCCATGTACCAATAGAACCTGCTTCAATGGAGTTATACCACATCTTAGCTCCTCCTCTTAGTGTGAACGGAAACAACATGAGCTTCAAATTATCAGCTGTAATCCCCGTCATATTTTGCGTTCGGCACAAATCAGTAAAATCTTTCAAGTGTTGGTGAGGATCTTCATCAAACCTCCCCTCGTAGTGAGGCACAGAGTTTAACAACTGAGGTGATAAACTGAAAGTGGCGCCTCTGTTGGGCTGAAAGGCAATGCAAGATGGTTGGGCAACATTACGTGGAATGTACCGATTCATCATAGGAACCCTCTCATTACCCGCATCACCAACTTCAACAATTTGATCATTCTCGGCAGCCATATTTCGTCGTCGCAATGCTCTCGCAGATCTCTCAATTTCAGGATTAAACTCTTCTAGCTCTCTGTGTTGCGAGAGTGTAGTTATCATGCAACTTGAATAGTCAAAAGATTACCTGCGACACAAATAAATAGCAAAGTAAGTTCGGGTATCACTTAATGAACAAGTAAATAAATAAATCAAAATTATCGCTAAACGTTTGAACAGTAATAAACTCAACAGTCCCCGGCAACGGCGCCAAAAACTTGGTCGATATAAAATATCACAAGTAAACCTGCAATATCAAATACTGACGGGTCTTACCCAATCGCAAGTGTACGTGTCGAAGGACAGTATAAAAGTGAGTGAGGTCGAATCCACAGGGACTGTATCAATCACCAAACAAACAAAATAGCAATAATAACGTAGAAAATTCAGATTGCAATAAACAATTAAATTATGCTAAAATTGGATTAATAAATATATGGAGGAGATCTAGCTTGGGTTGGTGTTGTTCTTCTACTGTCACTCAATCACACAACTTAATATGCAATCACACAATTTAAAGGTTTACCGTTGTCAATTAGAAGACCTTGGTCCGGCTCTCCTAATTTTGACTTTCCTAAGCAACGACTTTGGCTTTGGTCCAGCCCAAAATCTTTTCTTACCGTAGGGGTCTTAGTTGGTGTACCCTAAGATTTCCCTAAGGCAAGCATATGAACGAGAAAGTCGACAATCGCACAACCCTAAGTGTTGGTGTACCACCTAGTCAATTGTGTTCACAATTCCCAAATCTGGATCCTATGCAGATTCTTGTTACTTCGTCAACCACAAGGTATGGGTCAGCCGAATGTGCTTAACTAACAATTCTTATCATCATGATGTTGATCAAGCAAACACAATAATAAGAAATCAACATTAAATTCAGAGAATCAATGAATTAAACCTGGTGTAATCGTCAATCAAATTGTGCAACAAGTTATAGTAGAAGAAACTAACCAAACCAAACTAAATAAGAATTTAGTTACACATGTTCATGTTTCAACTCTGTAAAATTAATCCTGAAATTAATTGAAGAAGAAGAATGCCGAATTGTGCTAGGAATCTTCTTCTCTTCGTTCCTCCTGAGTCTTGAGTCTTCTCTCCCTTGTTCTCCAATGCCACGACGTCCAAAATCCTTTTTGGTCGAGTTTTTAGAAGTTAAAAACCCTACTTGCCACGTCAGCCGTCAGCATTATGTCACTGGCCCGATAAAAACTGAGGTCACAAACAGGTCGCACTTTGGTTATGTTAGAATACCTAAGGGTATTCTAGTCTTATTCCGTGTGTTAAACCTTGTAAATAGGATATACAACGTTGTAATGAAGAGTTAAGAAATAAGATACAATGAAAGAAATCAAAAAGATTATGCGCTGTAATATGGTATCGGAGGACCGGTGAATTTCCAGTCATAGCCGTGCGCCTGCGCAGGTGTCGCAAATCTGGTCGCGCCCGATCGAGCCTCTGTTTCCGAGTCGCCGTGCGCCTGCGCGAGTGTCGCAAGTCTGGTCGCGCCCGATCGTCCACCAGTCGCCTGCGCCCGATTGTCCGCCAGTCGCCTGCGCGCGTCGTCCGCTTCTGTCTCCGACTGCTTCTTCCGCTTCTGTCTTCGATTGCTTCTTCCGTTTCTGTTTCCGATCGCCTCTCCCAGTCGCGCCTCTTCATTCTGTTTCGGGATTCTGTTTCGGGGAGTGCTTCGTGCGACTACCCGAGTCTCTAGTTCCTTTGCTTGGTACATTTGTCTCTGGTTCCTTTGCTTGGTTTCTGGCCTGGAGCAGCCTGGTTTACTTCTGGTGTTTGGGGTTGACTTATCCAGCCTGTTTGGTGAAATTTGTTGTTTGTGTCGGCTTCTTGATTCTCTGAATTTCAATGGTCTTTCCTAGCTGGCTGATTCAGTGTATTTTTTGGTTACCTCTAGTTTGTGGTATTCCTTTTCTGAATTCCCTTGATTTATTGAGAATGGCAGAGGCGAGCGAGAAGAAGCCTACTACTGAAATTGTTGCCACTAGCACTCGTATTACAGATAGAAAATTGAATGGTACCAATTATCATCAATGGCGACGCATTATCCGACGCTATCTTTTTGGTATTGATATGGAAAGCCACTTGACTGATGATCCACCCACAGAACTTAAGGCCCGGGCTCAATGGCTGAAGGATGATGACAAACTTTATAATTTGATTCAGAACACTATGGAGCCGTCTGTAGATGATATGGTTGGCCACTGTGACTCTATCAAAGAATTGTGGGAATATATGGACTCTATTTATGCTAGCAAGAAAAATTTATCTCATGTACATGAGTTGCTGTCTGGATTATATCGTGCTGCTCAGAAGGGGTGCACATTGGTTGATTATTATACTACTTTCAAGAAGATGTTTGAAGAAATGAAGAACTTGTATCCCATTACTGCAGATGTGAAGAAAATGTAGGAACAACAAGAAGAGATAATTGTTCAATGTTTTCTTGCAGGCTTAGATGCTAATTATGATGTGCCACGGTCACAACTCCTTACTGATACTGCTCTTCCTTCCCTAGCTGAGGCATTCTCGCGCCTACGAATGGTTTGTAAGGATTCTAGTACTGATCCACCTAGCGGGTCTATTATTGGTGAGGCCTCTGCCTTGGCTGGCTAGATGTCCCCAGCTAGTAGTACTCGGGGTGGTCGTGGTGGCGGTGGCCAGGGTGGCCGTGGAGGTGGTCGTGGTGCTGAAGGAGGAGGACGTGGAGTTTCTAGGGTCTGTTTCTACTGTGGGGAGCAGGGTCATCTGAAAAAGAATTGTTGGAAGTTGCATGGGAAACCGAATGCTCCTCAGAGAATAGCTAATGTTGCAACCCATGACGGATTATTACCTACTCCGAGTAGAGCAGTGAGTTCTGATGGTCATATTGTGATTTCTGCCGATGAATATGCTCGTTTTGCTCAGTTTCAAGCTACCCAGAATTCTGCTCATACTGCCACTCTCGTTCAGTCAGGTAACCCCACTGCATGTCTCACTTCCTCCTCACCCAATTGGGTCATTGATTCTGGAGCTACAGATCACATGACTAGTAATACAGGTATCCTTTCTTCATTCCAGTCATCTTCTACGTTTCCTAGTGTCATACTTGCTGATGGTTCTAGTGTTCCGGTTCTTGGAAGTGGCACTGCTTCTCCTACTTCTTTTTTATCTCTATCCTCTGTTCTTTATTTACCTTATTTTCCTCTTAATTTGATGTCTGTTAGTAAACTTACTCGAGCTTTGAATTGTTCTGTTCACTACTTTCCTGATTCATGTGTTTTTCAGGATCTTGTGACGAAGAAGATTATTGGTAGAGGTCGTCAATCCAATGGTCTTTACGTTCTTGCTGCTGATTCTCCACAGGTGCCACAATCCCTTGCTTGCACCAATAGTCTCTCGTCTTACCACTTACATTGTCAGTTTGGTCATCCTTCTTTAAATGTCTTGAAACGCCTTTGTCCAAGTTTACGGTCTGTGTCTAAGTTGGAGAGTGAGGCATGTCAATTTGCCAAGCACCATCGTGTGTCTTATTTTCCTCGCGTCAATAAACGGGCTGCGTCCCCTTTTGCGTTGATTCATTCTGACATTTGGAGTCCCTGTCCTATTGTTTCTAAATCTGGATTTTGGTATTTTGTCACTGCAAAAATCCTTGTATGGGCTGAAACAATCCCCTCGTGCTTGGTTTGGACGTTTCAGCGAGGTAGTCTTTGAGTTTGGATTGTGGCGAAGTGCTCATGATCATTCAGTTTTCTATCGCACCTCAGCACATGGGTGCATTCTTCTGGTGGTCTATGTTGATGATATTGTGATTACTAGGAGTGATAGTGTGGGCATTATCGCTCTCAAATCCTTTCTGAACACTAAATTTCAGACAAAAGATCTTGGCTCTCTTCGATACTTCTTGGGGATCGAGGTGTATCGTAGTAAGAAAGGGATATTTCTGTCTCAGAGGAAATATGTTCTTGATATACTCCAAGAGATGGGGTTGACTACAGCTAAGCCATGTGATGCTCCCATGATACCAAATGTGAAACTCACAAATGAGGATGGAGATTTACTTCCGAATCCTGAACGGTATAGGCGATTGGTTGGAAAACTTAATTATCTCACTGTAACGCGTCCTGACATTGCTTTTCCAGTGAGTGTGATCAGTCAGTTCATGTCCTCTCCTAGGACATCTCATTGGGATGCAGTTGTTCATATTCTGAAATATCTTAAGAGTGCTCCAGGTCGTGGTGTTGTTTTTGGAGATAAGGGTCACAGTAACATAGAAGGATTTTGTGATGCGGATTGGGCGGGTTGTCCAATAGATCGACGGTCTACTACGGGTTATTGTGTCTTTGTGGGAGGAAACTTGATCTCTTGGAAGAGTAAGAAGCAAAGTGTGGTAGCTCGGTCGAGTGCAGAATCGGAATATAGAGCTATGGCTCACTCTACATGTGAACTTATGTGGGTACATCACTTGCTCCGAGAGATCGGTATAAAGAACTCAACTCCTATACGGTTGTGGTGCGATAATCGAGCAGCTATCCATATAGCTTCTAATCCTGTGTTCCATGAGCGGACGAAACATGACAGGAAATACAGGTGCATTTCTGCACCTATCAGGAAACTCATACTCGTAAAATTTGACACGGAAGAACAATAAACGGTGTAAACCGAGCAACTTTGACAGCCCGAAATTGCTCAACTCTCTCAATGGAGTTGTTTTAAATAGTTTTGCAAATTTAGACCCAAATTTGTTCTCTTGACCACAAAACAGTTTACGAAGCGAATACTAGTAATTTTGGACATAAAGAAATATTAAAAGGTGCATATCGAAAAACTTTCATGGTTCCGAATTTCTCAACTCTCCTTATGGAGGAGCCTTTAACGGTTTTGTCTATTTGTCATAGAAAAGTGGCGTTTTGGTATCGAAATAATCTAGGAAGCTTATACTCGTCAAATTTGACATAAAAGAACAATCAAAAGTGTACACCGAGAAACTTTGATGGTCCGAAGTTGCTCAATTCTATCTATGGTGGAGCTTTTTACGGTTTTTGTCTATTTGTCATAGAAAGGTGGTGTTCAGGCATCGAAATAATCTAGGAACCTTATACTCGTAAAATTTGACATAGAAGAACAATAAAAAGTGTACACCGAGCAACTTTGATGGCACGAAATTGCTCAACTCTCTCGAGGGAGTCATTTTTAATAGTTTTGCAAAATTTAGACCGAAATTTGTTCTCTTGACAAAAAAACAATTTACGAAGCGAATACTAGTAATTTTGGACATAAAGAAACGATAAAAAGTGCATACCGAGAAACTTTCATGGTTCAGAATTGCTCAACTCTCCTTATGAAGTAGCTTTTTACGGTTTTGTCTATTTGTCATAGAAAGTTGGTGTTCAGGCATCGAAATAATCTAGGAAGCTTATACTCGTCAAATTTCACATAGAAGAACAATAAAAATTGTACACCGAACAACTTTGATGGTCCGAAGTTGCTCACTTCTATCTATGGTGGAGCTTTTTACGGTTATTGTCCATTTGTCATAGAAAGGTGGTGTTTTGGCATCCAAATAATCTAGGAAGCTTATACTCGTAAAATTTGACGTAGAAGAACAATAAAAAGTGTACACCGAGCAACTTTGATGGCACGAAATTGCTCAACTCTCTCGAGCGAGTTGTTTTTAATAGTTTTTCCAAATTTGGACCGAAATTTGTTCTTTTGACAACAAAACAATTTAGGAAGCGAATACTAGTAATTTTGGACATAAAAAAACAATAAAAAGTGCATACTGTGCAACTTTCCTAGTTCAGAATTACTCAACTCTCGTTATGGAGGAGCTTTTGACAGTTTTGTCTATTTGTCATAGAAAGTTGATGTTCTGGCATCGAAATAATCTAGGAACTTATACTCGTAAAATTTCACATAGAAGAACAATACAAAGTGGACACCGAGCAACTTTGATGGGCCGAAGTTGCTCAACTGTATCTATGGTGGAGCTTTTAATGGTTTTTGTCCATTTTTCATAGAAAGGTGGTATTTTGACATCGAAATAATCGAGGAAACTCATACTCGTAAAATTTGACATGGAAGAACAATAAACAGTGTAAACCGAGCAACTTTGACAGCCCGAATATGCTCAACTCTCTCAATGGAGTTGTTTTTAATAGTTTTGCCAAATTTAGACCCAAATTTGTTCTCTTGACCACAAAACAGTTTACGAAGCGAATACTAGTAATTTTGGACATAAAGAAATATTAAAAGGTGCATATCGAAAAACTTTCATGGTTCCGAATTTCTAAACTCTCCTTATGGAGGAGCCTTCAACGGTTTTCTCTATTTGTCATAGAAAAGTGGCGTTTTGGTATCGAAATAATCTAGGAAGCTTATACTCGTCAAATTTGACATAGAAGAACAATCAAAAGTGTACACCGAGAAACTTTGATGGTCCGAAGTTTCTCAATTCTATCTATGGTGGAGCTTTTTACGGTTTTTGTTCATTTGTCATAGAAAGGTGGTGTTTTGGCATTCAAATAATCTAGAAAGCTTATACTCGTAAAATTTGACATAGAAGAACAATAAAAAGTGTACACCGAGCAACTTTGATGGCACGAAATTGCTGAACTCTCTCGAGGGAGTCCTTTTTAATAGTTTTGCGAAATTTAGACCGAAATTTGTTCTCTTGACAAAAAAACAATTTACGAAGCGAATTCTAGTAATTTTGGACATAAAGAAACGATAAAAAGTGCATACCGATTTTGGACATAAAGAAACGATAAAAAGTGCATATCGAGAAACTTTCATGGTTCAGAATTGCTCAACTCTCCTTATGAAGTTTTGTCTATTTGTCATAGAAACTTCGTGTTCAGGTATCGAAAAAATCTGGGAAGCTTATACTCGTCAAATTTCACATAGAAGAACAATAAAAATTGTACACCGAACAACTTTGATGGTCCGAAGTTGCTCAATTCTATCTATGGTGGAGCTTTTTACGGCTTTTGCCCGTTTGTCATAGAAAGGTGGTGTTTGGGCATCCAAATAATCTAGGAAGCTTATACTCGTAAAATTTGACATAGAAGAACAATAAAAAGTGTACACCGAGCAACTTTGATGGCACGAAATTGCTCAACTCTCTCGAGGGAGTCGTTTTTAATAGTTTTGCGAAGTTTAAGCCGAAATTTGTTCTCTTCACAAAAAAACAATTTACGAAGAGAATACTAGTAATTTTGGACATAAAGAAACAATAAAAAGTGCATACCGAGAAACGTTCATGGTTCAGAATTCTCTCAACTCTCCTTATAAAGTAGCTTTTTACGGTTTAGTCTATTTGTCATAGAAAGTTGGCGTTTTGGCATCGAAATAATCTAGGAAGCTTATACTCGTCAAATTTCACATAGAAGAACAATAAAAATTGTACACCGAACAACTTTGATGGTCCGAAGTTGCTCAATTCTATCTATGGTGGAGCTTTTTACGGTTTTTGTCCATTTGTCATAGAAAGTTGGTGTTTTGGCATCAAAATAATCTAGGTAGCTTATACTCGTAAAATTTGACATATAGGAACAATAAAATTGTACACCGAGCAACTTTGATAGTCCGAAGTCGCTCAACTCTCTCGCTGGAGTTGTTTTAAATAGTATTGCCAAATTTAGGTTGAAATTTGTTCTCTTGACAACAAAACAATTTACGAGGCGAATACTAGTAATTTTGGACATAAAGAAACAATAAAAAGTATATACCGAGCAACTTTTATGGTTCGGAATTACTCAAATTTCCTTATGAAGTAGCTTTTTACGGTTTTGTCTATTTGTCATAGAAAGTTGGTGTTTTGGCATAGAAATAATCTAGGAAGCTTATACTCGTAAAATTTGACATAGAAGAACAATAAAAAGTGTACACCGAGCAACTTTGATGATCGGAATTGCTCAACTCTCCGATGGAGTTGTTTTTAATAGTTTTGCCAAATTTAGAAGGAAATTTGTTCTCTTGACAACAAAACGATATACGAAGTGAATACTAGTAATTTTGGACATACAAAAATAATAAAATATGCCTATCGAGCAACTTTCATGGTTTCGAATTTCTCAACTCTCCGTATAGAGGACCTTTTGACGGTTTTGTCTATTTGTCATAGAAAGTTGGTGTTTTGGAATCGAAATAATCTAGGAAGCTTATACACGTAAAATTTCACATAGAAGAACAATAAAAAGTGTACGGCGAGCAACTTTGATGGGCCGAAGTTGCTCAACTGTATCTATGGTGGAGCTTTTAATGATTTTTGTCCATTTTTCATAGAAAGGTGGTGTTTTGACATCGAAATAATCGAAGAAACTCATACTCGTAAAATTTGACGTAGAAAAACAATAAACGGCGGAAACCGAGCAACTTTGACAGCCCGAAATTGCTCAACTCTCTCAATGGAGTTGTTTTTAATAGTTTTGCCAAATTTAGACCAAAATTTATTCTCTTGACAGCAAAACAGTTTACGAAGCGAATACTAGTAATTTTGGACATAAAGAAATATTAAAAGGTGCATATCGAAAAACTTTCATGGTTCCGAATTTCTCAACTCTCCTTATGGAGGAGCCTTTAAGGATTTTGTCTATTTGTCATAGAAAAGTTGCGTTTTGGCATCGAAGTAATCTAGGAAGCTTATACTCGTCAAATTTGACATAGAAGAACAATCAAAAGTGTACACCGAGAAACTTTGATGATCCGAAGTTGCTCACTTCTATCTATGGTGGAGCTTTTTACGGTTATTGTCCATTTGTCATAGAAAGGTGGTGTTTTGGCATCCAAATAATCTAGGAAGCTTATACTCGTAAAATTTGACGTAGAAGAACAATAAAAAGTGTACACCGAGCAACTTTGATGGCACGAAATTGCTCAACTCTCTCGAGCGAGTTGTTTTTAATAGTTTTGCCAAATTTGGACCGAAATTTGTTCTTTTGACAACAAAACAATTTAGGAAGCGAATACTAGTAATTTTGGACATAAAAAAACAATAAAAAGTGCATACTGAGCAACTTTCCTGGTTCAGAATTATTCAACTCTCGTTATGGAGGAGCTTTTGACAGTTTTGTCTATTTGTCATAGAAAGTTGATGTTCTGGCATCGAAATAATCTAGGAACTTATACTCGTAAAATTTCACATAGAAGAACAATACAAAGTGGACACCGAGCAACTTTGATGGGCCGAAGTTGCTCAACTGTATCTATGGTGGAGCTTTTAATGGTTTTTGTCCATTTTTCATAGAAAGGTGGTATTTTGACATCGAAATAATCGAGGAAACTCATACTCGTAAAATTTGACATGGAAGAACAATAAACGGTGTAAACCGAGCAACTTTGACAGCCCGAATATGCTCAACTCTCTCAATGGAGTTGTTTTTAATAGTTTTGCCAAATTTAGACCCAAATTTGTTCTCTTGACCACAAAACAGTTTACGAAGCGAATACTAGTAATTTTGGACATAAAGAAATATTAAAAGGTGCATATCGAAAAACTTTCATGGTTCCGAATTTCTCAACTCTCCTTATGGAGGAGCCTTCAACGGTTTTCTCTATTTGTCATAGAAAAGTGGCGTTTTGGTATCGAAATAATCTAGGAAGCTTATACTCGTCAAATTTGACATAGAAGAACAATCAAAAGTGTACACCGAGAAACTTTGATGGTCCGAAGTTTCTCAATTCTATCTATGGTGGAGCTTTTTACGGTTTTTGTTCATTTGTCATAGAAAGGTGGTGTTTTGTCATTCAAATAATCTAGAAAGCTTATACTCGTAAAATTTGACATAGAAGAACAATAAAAAGTGTACACCGAGCAACTTTGATGGCACGAAATTGCTCAACTCTCTCGAGGGAGTCCTTTTTAATAGTTTTGCGAAATTTAGACCGAAATTTGTTCTCTTGACAAAAAAACAATTTACGAAGCGAATACTAGTAATTTTGGACATAAAGAAACGATAAAAAGTGCATACCGATTTTGGACATAAAGAAACGATAAAAAGTGCATATCGAGAAACTTTCATGGTTCAGAATTGCTCAACTCTCCTTATGAAGTAGCTTTTTACGGTTTTGTCTATTTGTCATAGAAAGTTCGTGTTCAGGTATCGAAAAAATCTGGGAAGCTTATACTCGTCAAATTTCACATAGAAGAACAATAAAAATTGTACACCGAACAACTTTGATGGTCCGAAGTTGCTCAATTCTATCTATGGTGGAGCTTTTTACGGCTTTTGCTCGTTTGTCATAGAAAGGTGGTGTTTGGGCATCCAAATAATCTAGGAAGCTTATACTCGTAAAATTTGACATAGAAGAACAATAAAAAGCGTACACCGAGCAACTTTGATGGCACGAAATTGCTCAACTCTCTCGAGGGAGTCGTTTTTAATAGTTTTGCGAAGTTTAAGCCGAAATTTGTTCTCTTCACAAAAAAACAATTTACGAAGCGAATACTAGTAATTTTGGACATAAAGAAACAATAAAAAGTGCATACCGAGAAACGTTCATGGTTCAGAATTCTCTCAACTCTCCTTATAAAGTAGCTTTTTACGGTTTAGTCTATTTGTCATAGAAAGTTGGCGTTTTGGCATCGAAATAATCTAGGAAGCTTATACTCGTCAAATTTCACATAGAAGAACAATAAAAATTGTACACCGAACAACTTTGATGGTCCGAAGTTGCTCAATTCTATCTATGGTGGAGCTTTTTACGGTTTTTGTCCATTTGTCATAGAAAGTTGGTGTTTTAGCATCAAAATAATCTAGGTAGCTTATACTCGTAAAATTTGACATATAGGAACAATAAAATTGTACACCGAGCAACTTTGATAGTCCGAAGTCGCTCAACTCTCTCGCTGGAGTTGTTTTAAATAGTATTGCCAAATTTAGGTTGAAATTTGTTCTCTTGACAACAAAACAATTTACGAGGCGAATACTAGTAATTTTGGACATAAAGAAACAATAAAAAGTATATACCGAGCAACTTTTATGGTTCGGAATTACTCAAATTTCCTTATGAAGTAGCTTTTTACAGTTTTGTCTATTTGTCATAGAAAGTTGGTGTTTTGGCATCGAAATAATCTAGGAAGCTTATACTCGTAAAATTTGACATAGAAGAACAATAAAAAGTGTACACCGAGCAACTTTGATGATCGGAATTGCTCAACTCTCCGATGGAGTTGTTTTTAATAGTTTTGCCAAATTTAGAAGGAAATTTGTTCTCTTGACAACAAAACGATATACGAAGCGAATACTAGTAATTTTGGACATACAAAAATAATAAAATATGCCTATCGAGCAACTTTCATGGTTTCGAATTTCTCAACTCTCCGTATAGAGGACCTTTTGACGGTTTTGTCTATTTGTCATAGAAAGTTGGTGTTTTGGAATCGAAATAATCTAGGAAGCTTATACACGTAAAATTTCACATAGAAGAACAATAAAAAGTGTACAGCGAGCAACTTTGATGGGCCGAAGTTGCTCAACTGTATCTATGGTGGAGCTTTTAATGATTTTTGTCCATTTTTCATAGAAAGGTGGTGTTTTGACATCGAAATAATCGAAGAAACTCATACTCGTAAAATTTGACGTAGAAAAACAATAAACGGCGGAAACCGAGCAACTTTGACAGCCCGAAATTGCTCAACTCTCTCAATGGAGTTGTTTTTAATAGTTTTGCCAAATTTAGACCAAAATTTATTCTCTTGACAGCAAAACAGTTTACGAAGCCAATACTAGTAATTTTGGACATAAAGAAATATTAAAAGGTGCATATCGAAAAACTTTCATGGTTCCGAATTTCTCAACTCTCCTTATGGAGGAGCCTTTAAGGATTTTGTCTATTTGTCATAGAAAAGTTGCGTTTTGGCATCGAAGTAATCTAGGAAGCTTATACTCGTCAAATTTGACATAGAAGAACAATCAAAAGTGTACACCGAGAAACTTTGATGGTCCGAAGTTGCTCACTTCTATCTATGGTGGAGCTTTTTACGGTTATTGTCCATTTGTCATAGAAAGGTGGTGTTTTGGCATCCAAATAATCTAGGAAGGTTATACTCGTAAAATTTGACGTAGAAGAACAATAAAAAGTGTACACCGAGCAACTTTGATGGCACGAAATTGCTCAACTCTCTCGAGCGAGTTGTTTTTAATAGTTTTGCCAAATTTGGACCGAAATTTGTTCTTTTGACAACAAAACAATTTAGGAAGCGAATACTAGTAATTTTGGACATAAAAAAACAATAAAAAGTGCATACTGAGCAACTTTCCTAGTTCAGAATTACTCAACTCTCGTTATGGAGGAGCTTTTGACAGTTTTGTCTATTTGTCATAGAAATTTGATGTTCTGGCATCGAAATAATCTAGGAACTTATACTCGTAAAATTTCACATAGAAGAACAATACAAAGTGGACACCGAGCAACTTTGATGGGCCGAAGTTGCTCAACTGTATCTATGGTGGAGCTTTTAATGGTTTTTGTCCATTTTTCATAGAAAGGTGGTATTTTGACATCGAAATAATCGAGGAAACTCGTACTCGTAAAATTTGACGTGGAAGAACAATAAACGGTGTAAACCGAGCAACTTTGACAGCCCGAATATGCTCAACTCTCTCAATGGAGTTGTTTTTAATAGTTTTGCCAAATTTAATCCCAAATTTGTTCTCTTGACCACAAAATAGTTTACGAAGCGAATACTAGTAATTTTGGACATAAAGAAATATTAAAAGGAGCATATCGAAAAACTTTCATGGTTCCGAATTTCTCAACTCTCCTGATGGAGGAGCCTTCAACGGTTTTCTCTATTTGTCATAGAAAAGCGGCGTTTTGGGATCAAAATAATCTAGGAAGCTTATACTCGTCAAATTTGACATAGAAGAACAATCAAAAGTGTACACCGAGAAACTTTGATGGTCCGAAGTTTCTCAATTCTATCTATGGTGGAGCTTTTTACGGTTTTTGTTCATTTGTCATAGAAAGGTGGTGTTTTGGCATTCAAATAATCTAGAAAGCTTATACTCGTAAAATTTGACATAGAAGAACAATAAAAAGTGTACACCGAGCAAATTTGATGGCACGAAATTGCTCAACTCTCTCGAGGGAGTCGTTTTTAATAGTTTTGCGAAATTTAGACCGAAATTTGTTCTCTTGACAATAAAACAATTTACGAAGCGAATACTAGTAATTTTGGACATAAAGAAACGATAAAAAGTGCATACCGAGAAACTTTCATGGTTCAGAATTGCTCAACTCTCCTTATGAAGTAGCTTTTTACGGTTTTGTCTATTTGTCATACAAAGTTGGTGTTTTGGCATCGAAATAATATAGGATGCTTATACTCGTAAAATTTGACATAGAAGAACAATAAAAATTGTACGCCGAACAACTTTGATGGTCCGAAGTTGCTCAATTCTATCTATGGTGGAGCTTTTTACGGTTTTTGTCCGTTTGTCATAGAACGGTGGTGTTTGGGCATCCAAATAATCTAGGAAGCTTATACTCGTAAAATTTGACATAGAAGAACAATAAAAAGTGTACAACGAGCAACTTTGATGGCACGAAATTGCTCAACTCTCTCGAGGGAGTTGTTTTAAATAGTTTTGCGATGTTTAAGCCGAAATTCGTTCTCTTGACAAAAAAACAATTTACGAAGCGAATACTAGTAATTTTGGACATAAAGAAACAATAAAAAGTGCATACCGAGAAACGTTCATAGTTCGGAATTGCTCAACTCTCCTTGTGAAGTAGCTTTTTACGGTTTTGTCTATTTGTCATAGAAAGTTGGTGTTTTGGCATCGAAATAATCTAGGAAGCTTATACTCGTCAAATTTCACATAGAAGAACAATAAAAATTGTACACCGAACAACTTTGATGGTCCGAAGTTGCTCAATTCTATCTCCGGTGGAGCTTTTTACGGTTTTTGTCCATTTGTCATAGAACGTTGGTGTTTTGGCATCAAAATAATCTAGGAAGCTTATACTCGTAAAATTTGACATATAGGAAAAATAAATATTGTGCACCGAGCAACTTTGATGGTCCGAAGTCGCTCAACTCTCTTGCTGGAGTTGTTTTTAATAGTATTGCCAAATTTAGGTTGAAATTTGTTCTCTTGACAACAAAACAATTTACGAGGCGAATACTAGTAATTTTTTACATAAAGAAACAATAAAAAGTATATACCGAGCAACTTTTATGGTTTAGAATTGCCCAAATCTCCTTATGATGTAGCTTTTTACGGTTTTGTCTATTTGTCATCGAAAGTTGGTGTTTTGGCATCGAAATAATCTAGGAAGCTTATACTCGTAAAATTTGACATAGAAGAACAATAAAAATTGTACACCGAACAACTTTGATGGTCTGAATTGCTCAACTCTCCGATGGAGTTGTTTTTAATAGTTTTGCCAAATTTAGAAGGAAATTTGTTCTCTTGACAACAAAAGGATTTACGAAGCGAATACTAGTAATTTTGGACATAAAGAAATAATAAAATGTGCATATCGATCAACTTTCATGGTTTCGAATTTCTCAACTCTCCGTATGGAGAAGCTTTTGACGGTTTTGTCTATTTGTCATAGAAAGTTGGTGTTTTGGCATCGAAATAATCTAGCAAGCTTATACTCGTCAAATTTCACATAGAAGAACAATAAAAATTGTACACCAAACAACTTTGATGGTCTGAAGTTGCTCAATTCTATCTATGGTGGAGCTTTTTACGGTTTTTGTCCATTTGTCATAGAAAGGTGGTGTTTGGGCATCCAAATAATCTAGGAAGCTTATACTCGTAATATTTGACATAGGAGAACAATAAACGGTGTAAACCGAGCAGTTTTGACAGCCCAAAATTGCTCAACTCTCTCGATGGAGTTGTTTTTAATAGTTTTGCCAAATTTAGACCGAAATTTGTTCTCTTGACAGTAAAACAGTTTACGAAGCGAATAATAGCAATTTTGGACATAAAGAAACTATAAAAAGTGCATATCGAAAAACCTTCACGGTTCCAAATTTCTTAACTCTCCTTATGGAGGAGCCTTTAACGGTTTTGTCTATTTGTCTTAGAAAAGTGGTGTTTTGGCATCGAAATAATCTAGGAAGTCTATACTCGTCAAATTTGACATAGATGAACAATCAAAAGTGTACACCGTGAAACTTTGATGGTCCGAAGTTGCTCAATTCTATCTATGGTTGAGCTTTTTACGGTTTTTGTCCATTTGTCATAGAAAGGTGGTGTTTGGGCATCCAAATAATCTAGGAAGCTTATACTCGTCAAATTTGACATAGAAGAACAATAAAAAGTGTACACCGAGCAACTTTGATGGCACGAAATTGCTCAACTCTCTCGAGGAAGTTGTTTTTAATAGTTTTGTGAAATTTAGACCGAAATTTGTTCTCTTGACAAAAAAACAATTTACGAAGTGAATACTAGTAATTTTGGACATAAAGAAACGATAAAAAGTGCATACCGAGAAACTTTCATGGTTCAGAATTGCTCAACTCTCCTTATGAAGTAGCTTTTTATGGTTTTGTCTATTTGTCACATAAAGTTGGTGTTTAGGCATCAAAATAATCTAGGAAGCTTATACTCGTCAAATTTCACATAGAAGAACAATAAAAATTGTACACCGAACAACTTTGATGGTCCGAAGTTGCTCAATTCTATCTATTGTGGAGCTTTTTACGGTTTTTGTCCATTTGTCATAGAAAGGTGGTGTTTGGGCATCCAAATAATCTAGGAAGCTTATACTCGTAAAATTTGACATAGAAGAACAATAAAAAGTGTACACCGAGCAACTTTGATGGCACGAAATTGCTCAACCTCTCGAGGGAGTTGTTTTTAATAGTTTTGCGAAGTTTAAGCCGAAATTTGTTCTCTTGACAGAAAAACAATTTACGAAGCGAATACTAGTAATTTTGGACATAAAGAAACAATAAAAAGTGCGTACCGAGAAACGTTCATGGTTCGGAATTGCTCAACTCTCCTTATGAAGTAGCTGTTTACGGTTTTGTCTATTTGTCATAGAAAGTTGGTGTTTTGGCATCGAAATAATCTAGGAAGCTTATACTCGTCAAATTTCACATAGAAGAACAATAAAAATTGTACACCGAACAACTTTGATGGTCCGAAGTTGCTCAATTCTATCTATGGTGGAGCTTTTTACGGTTTTTGTCCATTTGTCATAGAAAGTTGGTGTTTTGGCATCAAAATAATCTAGGAAGCTTATACTAGTAAAATTTGACATATAGGAACAATAAAAGTTATACACCAAGCAACTTTGATGGTCCGAAGTCGCTCAACTCTCTCGCTGGAGTTGTTTTTAATAGTATTGCCAAATTTAGGTTGAAATTTTTTCTCTTGACAACAAAACAAGTTACGGGGCGAATACTAGTAATTTTGGACATAAAGAAACAATAAAAAGTATATACCGAGCAATTTTTACGGTTCGGAATTGCTCAAATCTCCTTATGAAGTAGCTTTTTACGGTTTTGTCTATTTGTCATAGAAAGTTGGTGTTTTGGCATTGAAATAATCTAGGAAGCTTATACTCGTAAAATTTGACATAGAAGAACAATAAAAATTGTACACCGAACAACTTTGATAGTCTGAATTGCTCAACTCTCCGATGGAGTTGTTTTTAATAGTTTTGCCTAATTTAGAAGGAAATTTGTTCTCTTGACAACAAAACGATTTACGAAGCGAATACTAGTAATTTTGGACATAAAGAGATAATAAAATGTGCATATCGAGCAACTTTCATGGTTCCGAATTTCTCAACTCTCCGTATGGAGGAGCGTTTGACGGTTTTGTCTATTTGTCATAGAAAAGTGGTGTTTTGGCATTGAAATAATCTAGGAAGCTTATACTCGTCAAATTTGACATAGAAAAACAATCAAAAGTGTACACCGTGAAACTTTGATGGTCCGAAGTTGCTCAATTCTATCTATGGTTAAGCTTTTTACGGTTTTTGTCCATTTGTCATAGAAAGGTGGTGTTTTGGCATCCAAATAATCTAGGAAGCTTATACTCGTCAAATTTCACATAGAAGAACAATAAAAATTGTACACCGAACAACTTTGATGGTCCGAAGTTGCTCAATTCTATCTATGGTGGAGCTTTTTACGGTTTTTGTCCATTTGTCATAGAAAGTTGGTGTTTTGGCATCAAAATAATCTAGGAAGCTTATACTAGTAAAATTTGACATATAGGAACAATAAAAATTATACACCAAGCAACTTTGATGGTCCGAAGTCGCTCAACTCTCTCGCTGGAGTTGTTTTTAATAGTATTGCCAAATTTAGGTTGAAATTTTTTCTCTTGACAACAAAACAAGTTACGAGGCGAATACTAGTAATTTTGGACATAAAGAAACAATAAAAATTATATACCGAGCAATTTTTACGGTTCGGAATTGCTCAAATCTCCTTATGAAGTAGCTTTTTACGGTTTTGTCTATTTGTCATAGAAAGTTGGTGTTTTGGCATTGAAATAATCTAGGAAGCTTATACTCGTAAAATTTGACATAGAAGAACAATAAAAATTGTACACTGAACAACTTTGATGGTCTGAATTGCTCAACTCTCCGATGGAGTTGTTTTTAATAGTTTTGCCTAATTTAGAAGGAAATTTGTTCTCTTGACAACAATACGATTTACGAAGCGAATACTAGTAATTTTGGACATAAAGAAATAATAAAATGTGCATATCGAGCAACTTTCATGGTTCCGAATTTCTCAACTCTCCGTACGGAGGAGCTTTTGACGGTTTTGTCTATTTGTCATAGAAAAGTGGTGTTTTGGCGCTGAAATAATCTAGGAAGGTTATACTCGTCAAATTTGACATAGAAGAACAATCAAAAGTGTTCACCGTGAAACTTTGATGGTCCGAAGTTGCTCAATTCTATCTATGGTTGAGCTTTTTACGGTTTTTGGCCATTTGTCATAGAAAGGTGGTGTTTTGGCATCCAAATAATCTAGGAAGCTTATACTCGTCAAATTTGACATAGAAGAACAATAAAAAGTGTACACCAAGCAACTTTGATGGCACGAAATTGCTCAACTCTCTCGAGGAAGTTGTTTTTAATAGTTTTGCGAAATTTAGACCGAAATTTGTTGTCTTGAAAAAAAAACAATTTACGAAGTGAATACTAGTAATTTTGGACATAAAGAAACGATAAAAAGTGCATACCGAGAAACTTTCATGGTTCAGAATTGCTCAACTCTCCTTATGAAGTAGCTTTTTATGGTTTTGTCTATTTGTCACAGAAAGTTGGTGTTTAGCCATCGAAATAATCTAGGAAGCTTATACTCGTCAAATTTCACATAGAAGAACAATAAAAATTGTACACCGAACAACTTTGATGGTCCGAAGTTGCTCAATTCTATCTATAGTGGAGCTTTTTACGGTTTTTGTCCATTTGTCATAGAAAGGTGGTGTTTGGGCATCCAAATAATCTAGGAAGCTTATACTCGTCAAATTTCACATAGAAGAACAATAAAAATTGTACACCGAACAACTTTGATGGTCCAAAGTTGCTCAATTCTATCTATAGTGGAGCTTTTTACGGTTTTTGTCCATTTGTCATAGAAAGGTGGTGTTTGGGCATCCAAATAATCTAGGAAGCTTATACTCGTAAAATTTGACATAGAAGAACAATAAAAAGTGTACACCGAGCAACTTTAATGGCACGAAATTGCTCAACTCTCTCGAGGGAGTCATTTTTAATAGTTTTGCGAAGTTTAAGCCGAAATTTGTTCTCTTGACAAAAAAACAATTTACGAAGCGAATACTAGTAATTTTGGACATAAAGAAACACTAAAAAGTGCGTACCGAGAAACGTTCATGGTTCGGAATTGCTCAACTCTCCTTATGAAGTAGCTTTTTACGGTTTTCTCTATTTGTCATAGAAAGTTGGTGTTTTGGCATCGAAATAATCTAGGAAGCTTATACTCGTCAAATTTCACATAGAAGAACAATAAAAATTGTACACCGAACAACTTTGATGGTCCGAAGTTGCTCAATTCTATCTATGGTGGAGCTTTTTACGGTTTTTGTCCATTTGTCATAGAAAGTTGGTGTTTTGGCGTCAAAATAATCTAGGAAGCTTATACTTGTAAAATTTGACATATAGGAACAATAAAAATTATACACCAAGCAACTTTGATGGTCCGAAGTCGCTCAACTCTCTCGCTGGAGTTGTTTTTAATAGTATTGCCAAATTTAGGTTGAAATTTTTTCTCTTGACAACAAAATAAGTTACGGGGCGAATACTAGTAATTTTGGACATAAAGAAACAATAAAAAGTATATACCGAGCAATTTTTACGGTTCGGAATTGCTCAAATCTCCTTATGAGGTAGCTTTTTACGGTTTTGTCTATTTGTCATAGAAAGTTGGTGTTTTGGCATTGAAATAATCTAGGAAGCTTATACTCGTAAAATTTGACATAGAAGAACAATAAAAATTGTACACCGAACAACTTTGATAGTCTGAATTGCTCAACTCTCCGATGGAGTTGTTTTTAATAGTTTTGCCAAATTTAGAAGGAAATTTGTTCTCTTGACAACAAAACGATTTACGAAGCGAATACTAGTAATTTTGGACATAAAGAGATAATAAAATGTGCATATCGAGCAACTTTCATGGTTCCGAATTTCTCAACTCTTCGTATGGAGGAGCGTTTGACGGTTTTGTCTATTTGTCATAGAAAAGTGGTGTTTTGGCATTGAAATAATCTAGGAAGCTTATACTCGTCAAATTTGACATAGAAAAACAATCAAAAGTGTACACCGTGAAACTTTGATGGTCCGAAGTTGCTCAATTCTATCTATGGTTAAGCTTTTTACGGTTTTTGTCCATTTTTCATAGAAAGGTGGTGTTTTGGCATCCAAATAATCTAGGAAGCTTATACTCGTAAAATTTGACATAGAAGAACAATAAAAAGTGTACACCGAGCAACTTTAATGGCACGAAATTGCTCAACTCTCTCGACGGAGTCGTATTTAATAGTTTTGCGAAGTTTAAGCCGAAATTTGTTCTCTTGACAAAAAAACAATTTACGAAGCGAGTACTAGTAATTTTGGACATAAAGAAACAATAAAAAGTGCGTACCGAGAAACGTTCATGGTTCGGAATTGCTCAACTCTCCTTATGAAGTAGCTTTTTACGGTTTTGTCTATTTGTCATGGAAAGTTGGTGTTTTGGCATCGAAATAATCTAGGAAGCTTATACTCGTCAAATTTCACATAGAAGAACAATAAAAATTGTACACCGAACAACTTTGATGGTCCAAAGTTGCTCAATTCTATCTATGGTGGAGCTTTTTATGGTTTTTGTCCATTTGTCATAGAAAGTTGGTGTTTTGGCATCAAAATAATCTAGGAAGCTTATACTAGTAAAATTTGACATATAGGAACAATAAAAATTATACACCAAGCAACTTTGATGGTCCGAAGTCGCTCAACTCTCTCGCTGGAGTTGTTTTTAATAGTATTGCCAAATTTAGGTTGAAATTTTTTCTCTTGACAACAAAACAAGTTACGAGGCGAATACTAGTAATTTTGGACATAAAGAAACAATAAAAAGTATATACCGAGCAATTTTTATGGTTCGGAATTGCTCAAATCTCCTTATGAAGTAGCTTTTTACGGTTTTGTCTATTTGTCATAGAAAGTTGGTGTTTTGGAATTGAAATAATCTAGGAAGCTTATACTCGTAAAATTTGACATAGAAGAACAATAAAAATTGTACACCGAACAACTTTGATAGTCTGAATTGCTCAACTCTCCGATGGAGTTGTTTTTAATAGTTTTGCCAAATTTAGAAGGAAATTTGTTCTCTTGACAACAAAACGATTTACGAAGCGAATACTAGTAATTTTGGACATAAAGAGATAATAAAATGTGCATATCGAGCAACTTTCATGGTTCCGAATTTCTCAACTCTCCGTATGGAGGAGCGTTTGACGGTTTTGTCTATTTGTCATAGAAAAGTGGTGTTTTGGCATTGAAATAATCTAGGAAGCTTATACTCGTCAAATTTGACATAGAAAAACAATCAAAAGTGTACACCGTGAAACTTTGATGGTCCGAAGTTGCTCAATTCTATCTATGGTTAAGCTTTTTACGGTTTTTGTCCATTTGTCATAGAAAGGTGGTGTTTTGGCATCCAAATAATCTAGGAAGCTTATACTCGTAAAATTTGACATAGAAGAACAATAAAAAGTGTACACCGAGAAACTTTAATGGCACGAAATTGCTCAACTCTCTCGAGGGAGTCGTTTTTAATAGTTTTGCGAAGTTTAAGCCGAAATTTGTTCTCTTGACAAAAAAACAATTTACAAAGCGAATACTTGTAATTTTGGACATAAAGAAACAATAAAAAGTGCGTACCGAGAAACGTTCATGGTTCGGAATTGCTCAACTCTCCTTATGAAGTAGCTTTTTACGGTTTTGTCTATTTGTCATAGAAAGTTGGTGTTTTGGCATCGAAATAATCTAGGAAGCTTATACTCGTCAAATTTCACATAGAAGAACAATAAAAATTGTACACCGAACAACTTTGATGGTCCGAAGTTGCTCAATTCTATCTATGGTGGAGCTTTTTACGGTTTTTGTCCATTTGTCATAGAAAGTTGGTGTTTTGGCATCAAAATAATCTAGGAAGCTTATACTAGTAAAATTTGACATATAGGAACAATAAAAATTATACACCAAGCAACTTTGACGGTCCGAAGTCGCTCAACTCTCTCGCTGGAGTTGTTTTTAATAGTATTGCCAAATTTAGGTTGAAATTTTTTCTCTTGACAACAAAACAAGTTACGAGGCGAATACTAGTAATTTTGGACATAAAGAAACAATAAAAAGTATATACCGAGCAATTTTTACGGTTCGGAATTGCTCAAATCTCCTTATGAAGTAGCTTTTTACGGTTTTGTCTATTTGTCATAGAAAGTTGGTGTTTTGGCATTGAAATAATCTAGGAAGCTTATACTCGTAAAATTTGACATAGAAGAACAATAAAAATTGTACACCGAACAACTTTGATAGTCTGAATTGCTCAACTCTCCGATGGAGTTGTTTTTAATAGTTTTGCCAAATTTAGAAGGAAATTTGTTCTCTTGACAACAAAACGATTTACGAAGCGAATACTAGTAATTTTGGACATAAAGAGATAATAAAATGTGCATATCGAGCAACTTTCATGGTTCCGAATTTCTCAACTCTCCGTATGGAGGAGCTTTTGACGGTTTTGTCTATTTGTCATAGAAAAGTGGTGTTTTGGTATTGAAATAATCTAGGAAGCTTATACTCGTCAAATTTGACATAGAAGAACAATCAAAAGTGTACACCGTGAAACTTTGATGGTCCGAAGTTGCTCAATTCTATCTATGGTTAAGCTTTTTACGGTTTTTGTCCATTTGTCATAGAAAGGTGGTGTTTTGGCATCAAAATAATCTAGGAAGCTTATACTCGTAAAATTTGACATAGAAGAACAATAAAAAGTGTACACCGAGCAACTTTGATGGCACGAAATTGCTCAACTCTCTCGAGGAAGTTGTTTTTAATAGTTTTGCAAAATTTAGACCGAAATTTGTTCTCTTGACAAAAAACAATTTACGAAGTGAATACTAGTAATTTGGACATAAAGAAACGATAAAAAGTGCATACCGAGAAACTTTCATGGTTCAGAATTGCTCAACTCTCCTTATGAAGTAGCTTTTTATGGTTTTGTCTATTTGTCACAGAAAGTTGGTGTTTAGGCATCGAAATAATCTAGAAAGCTTATACTCGTCAAATTTCACATAGAAGAACAATCAAAAGTGTACACCGTGAAACTTTGATGGTCCGAAGTTGCTCAATTCTATCTATGGTTAAGCTTTTTACGGTTTTTGTCCATTTGTCATAGAAAGGTGGTGTTTTGGCATCCAAATAATCTAGGAAGCTTATACTCGTAAAATTTGACATAGAAGAACAATAAAAAGTGTACACCGAGCAACTTTTATGGCACGAAATTGCTCAACTCTCTCGAGGAAGTTGTTTTTAATAGTTTTGCAAAATTTAGAACGAAATTTGTTCTCTTGACAAAAAACAATTTACGAAGTGAATACTAGTAATTTGGACATAAAGAAACGATAAAAAGTGCATACCGAGAAACTTTCATGGTTCAGAATTGCTCAACTCTCCTTATGAAGTAGCTTTTTATGGTTTTGTCTATTTGTCACAGAAAGTTGGTGTTTAGGCATCGAAATAATCTAGGAAGCTTATACTCGTCAAATTTCACATAGAAGAACAATAAAAATTGTACACCGAACAACTTTGATGGTCCGAAGTTGCTCAATTCTATCTATGGTGGAGCTTTTTACGGTTTTTGACCATTTGTCATAGAAAGGTGGTGTTTGAGCATCCAAATAATCTAGGAAGCTTATACTCGTAAAATTTGACATAGAAGAACAATAAAAAGTGTACACCGAGCAACTTTGATGGCACGAAATTGCTCTACTCTCTCGAGGGAGTCGTTTTTAATAGTTTTGCGAAGTTTAAGCCGAAATTTGTTCTCTTGACAAAAAAACAATTTACGAAGCGAATACTAGTAATTTTGGACATAAAGAAACAATAAAAAGTGCGTACCGAGAAACGTTCATGGTTCGGAATTGCTCAACTCTCCTTATGAAGTAGCTTTTTACGGTTTTGTCTATTTGTCATAGAAAGTTGGTGTTTTGGCATCGAAATAATCTAGGAAGCTTATACTCGTCAAATTTCACATAGAAGAACAATAAAAATTGTACACCGAACAACTTTGATGGTCCGAAGTTGCTCAATTCTATCTATGGTGGAGCTTTTTACGGTTTTTGTCCATTTGTCATAGAAAGTTGATGTTTTGGCATCAAAATAATCTAGGAAGCTTATACTAGTAAAATTTGACATATAGGAACAATAAAAATTATACACCAAGCAACTTTGATGGTCCGAAGTCGCTCAACTCTCTCGCTGGAGTTGTTTTTAACAGTATTGCCAAATTTAGGTTGAAATTTTTTCTCTTGACAACAAAACAAATTTCGTGGCGAATGCTAGTAATTTTGGACATAAAGAAACAATAAAAAGTATATTCCGAGCAATATTTACGGTTCGGAATTGCTCAAATCTCCTTATGAAGTAGCATTTTACGGTTTTGTCTATTTGTCGTAGAAAGTTGGTGTTTTGGGATCGAAATAATCTAGGAAGCTTATACTCATAAAATTTGACATAGAAGAACAATAAAAATTGTACACCGAACAACTTTGATGGTCTGAATTGCTCAACTCTCCGATGGAGTTGTTTTTAATAGTTTTTCAAAATTTAGAAGGAAATTTGTTCTCTTGACAACAAAACGATTTACGAAGCGAATACTAGTAATTTTGGACATAAAGAAATAATAAAATGTGCATATCTAGCAACTTTCATGGTTCCGAATTTCTCAACTCTCCGTATGAAGGAGCTTTTGACGGTTTTGTCTATTTGTCATAGAAAGTTGGTGTTTTGGCATCGAAATAAACTAGGAAGCTTATACTTGTCAAATTTGACATAGAAGAACAATAAAGAGTGTACACCGAGCAACTTTGATGGCCTGTATTGCTCAACTCTCCGATGGAGTTGTTTTTAATAGTTTCGCCAAATTTAGAAGGAAATTTGTTCTCTTGACAACAAAACGATTTACGAAGCGAATACTAGTAATTTTGGACATAAAGAAATAATAAAATGTGCATATCGAGCAACTTTCATGGTTCCGAATTTCTCAACTCTCCGTATGGAGGAGCTTTTGACGGTTTTGTCTATTTGTCATAGAAAAGTGGTGTTTTGGATCCAAATAATCTAGGAAGCTTATACTCGTCAAATTTGACATAGAAGAACAATAAAAAGTGTACACCGAGCAACTTTGATGGCACGAAATTGCTCAACTCTCTCGAGGAAGTTGTTTTTAATAGTTTTGCAAAATTTAGACCGAAATTTGTTCTCTTGACAAAAAAACAATTTACGAAGTGAATACTAGTAATTTTGGACATAAAGAAACGATAAAAAGTGCATACCGAGAAACTTTCATGGTTCAGAATTGCTCAACTCTCCTTATGAAGTAGCTTTTTATGGTTTTGTCTATTTGTCACAGAAAGTTGGTGTTTAGGCATCGAAATAATCTAGGAAGCTTATACTCGTCAAATTTCACATAGAAGAACAATAAAAATTGTACACCGAACAACTATGATGGTCTGAAGCTGCTCAATTCTATCTATGGTGGAGCTTTTTACGGTTTTTGTCCATTTGTCATAGAAAGGTGGTGTTTGGGCATCCAAATAATCTTGGAAGCTTATACTCGTAAAATTTGACATAGAAGAACAATAAAAAGTGTACACCGAGCAACTTTGATGGCACGAAATTGCTCAACTCTCTCGAGGGAGTCGTTTTTAATAGTTTTGCGAAGTTTAAGCCGAAATTTGTTCTCTTGACAAAAAAAACAATTTACGAAGCGAATACTAGTAATTTTGGACATAAAGAAACAATAAAAAGTGCGTACCGAGAAACGTTCATGGTTCGGAATTGCTCAACTCTCCTTATGAAGTAGCTTTTTACGGTTTTGTCTATTTGTCAAAGAAAGTTGGTGTTTTCGCATCGAAATAATCTAGGAAGCTTATACTCGTCAAATTTCACATAGAAGAACAATAAAAATTGTACACCGAACAACTTTGATGGTCCGAAGTTGCTCAATTCTATCTATGGTGGAGCTTTTTACGGTTTTTGTCCATTTGTCATAGAAAGTTGGTGTTTTGGCATCAAAATAATCTAGGAAGCTTATACTAGTAAAATTTGACATATAGGAACAATAAAAATTATACACCAAGCAACTTTGATGGTCCGAAGTCGCTCAACTCTCTCGCTGGAGTTGTTTTTAATAGTATTGCCAAATTTAGGTTGAAATTTTTTCTCTTGACAACAAAACGAGTTACGAGGCGAATGCTAGTAATTTTGGACATAAAGAAACAATAAAAAGTATATACCGAGCAATTTTAACGGTTCGGAATTGCTCAAATCTCCTTATGAAGTAGCTTTTTACGGTTTTGTCTATTTGTCATAGAAAGTTGGTGTTTTGGCATTGAAATAATCTAGGAAGCTTATACTCGTAAAATTTGACATAGAAGAACAATAAAAATTGTACACCGAACAACTTTGATGGTCTGTATTGCTCAACTCTCCGATGGAGTTGTTTTTAATAGTTTTGCCAAATTTAGAAGGAAATTTGTTCTCTTGACAACAAAACGATTTACGAAGCGAATACTAGTAATTTTGGACATAAAGAAATAATAAAATGTGCATATCGAGCAACTTTCATGGTTCCGAATTTCTCAACTCTCCGTATGGAGGAGCTTTTGACGGTTTTGTCTATTTGTCATAGAAAAGTGGTGTTTTGGCATCCAAATAATCTAGGAAGCTTATACTCGTCAAATTTGACATAGAAGAACAATAAAAAGTGTACACCGAGCAACTTTGATGGCACGAAATTGCTCAACATTCTCGAGGAACTTGTTTTTAATAGTTTTTTAAAATTTAGACCGAAATTTGTTCTCTTGACAAAAAAACAATTTACGAAGTGAATACTAGTAATTTTGGACATAAAGAAACGATAAAAAGTGCATACCGAGAAACTTTCATGGTTCAGAATTGCTCAACTCTCCTTATGAAGTAGCTTTTTATGGTTTTGTCTATTTGTCACAGAAAGTTGGTGTTTAGGCATCGAAATAATCTAGGAAGCTTATACTCGTCAAATTTCACATAGAAGAACAATAAAAATTGTACACCGAACAACTTTGATGGTCCGAAGCTGCTCAATTCTATCTATGGTGGAGCTTTTTACGGTTTTTGTCCATTTGTCATAGAAAGGTGGTGTTTGGGCATCCAAATAATCTGGGAAGCTTATACTCGTAAAATTTGACATAGAAGAACAATAAAAAGTGTACACCGAGCAACTTTGATGGCACGAAATTGCTCAACTCTCTCGAGGGAGTCGTTTTTAATAGTTTTGCGAAGTTTAAGCCGAAACTTGTTCTCTTGACAAAAAAACAATTTACGAAGCGAATACTAGTAATTTTGGACATAAAGAAACAATAAAAAGTGCGTACCGAGAAACGTTCATGGTTCGGAATTGCTCAACTCTCCTTATGAAGTAGCTTTTTACGGTTTTGTCTATTTGTCATAGAAAGTTGGTGTTTTGGCATCGAAATAATCTAGGAAGCTTATACTCGTCAAATTTCACATAGAAGAACAATAAAAATTGTACACCGAACAACTTTGATGGTCCGAAGTTGCTCAATTCTATCTATGGTGGAGCTTTTTACGGTTTTTGTCCATTTGTCATAGAAAGTTGGTGTTTTGGCATCAAAATAATCTAGGAAGCTTATACTAGTAAAATTTGACATATAGGAACAATAAAAATTATACACCAAGCAACTTTGATGGTCCGAAGTCGCTCAACTCTCTCGCTGGAGTTGTTTTTAATAGTATTGCCAAATTTAGGTTGAAATTTTTTCTCTTGACAACAAAACAAGTTACGAGGCGAATGCTAGTAATTTTGGACATAAAGAAACAATAAAAAGTATATACCGAGCAATTTTTACGGTTCGGAATTGCTCAAATCTCCTTATGAAGTAGCTTTTTACGGTTTTGTCTATTTGTCATAGAAAGTTGGTGTTTTGGCATTGAAATAATCTAGGAAGCTTATACTCGTAAAATTTGACATAGAAGAACAATAAAAATTGTACACCGAACAACTTTGATGGTCTGAATTGCTCAACTCTCCGATGGAGTTGTTTTTAATAGTTTTGCCAAATTTAGAAGGAAATTTGTTCTCTTGACAACAAAACGATTTACGAAGCGAATACTAGTAATTTTGGACATAAAGAAATAATAAAATGTGCATATCGAGCAACTTTCATGGTTCCAAATTTCTCAACTCTCCGTATGTAGGAGCTTTTGAAGGTTTTGTCTATTTGTCATAGAAAAGTGGTGTTTTGGCATTGAAATAATCTAGGAAGCTTATACTCGTCAAATTTGACACAGAAGAACAATCAAAAGTGTACACCGTGAAACTTTGATGGTGCGAAGTTGCTCAATTCTATCTATGGTTAAGCATTTTACGGTTTTTGTCCATTTTTCATAGAAAGGTGGTGTTTTGGCATCCAAATAATCTAGGAAGCTTATACTCGTCAAATTTGACATAGAAGAACAATAAAAAGTGTACACCGAGCAACTTTGATGGCACGAAATTGCTCAACTCTCTCGAGGAAGTTGTTTTTAATAGTTTTGCGAAATTTAGACCGAAATTTGTTCTCTTGACAAAAAGACAATTTACGAAGGGAATACTAGTAATTTTGGACATAAAGAAACGATAAAAAGTGCATACCGAGAAACTTTCATGGTTCAGAATTGCTCAACTCTCCTTATGAAGTAGCTTTTTATGGTTTTGTCTATTTGTCACAGAAAGTTGGTGTTTAGGCATCGAAATAATCTAGGAAGCTTATACTCGTCAAATTTCACATAGAAGAACAATAAAAATTGTACACCGAACAACTTTGATGGTCCGAAGCTGCTCAATTCTATCTATGGTGGAGCTTTTTATGGTTTTTGTCCATTTGTCATAGAAAGGTGGTGTTTGGGCATCCAAATAATCTAGGAAGCTTATACTCGTAAAATTTGACATAGAAGAACAATAAAAAGTGTATACCGAGCAACTTTGATGGCACGAAATTGCTCAACTCTCTCGAGGGAGTCGTTTTTAATAGTTTTGCGAAGTTTAAGCCGAAATTTGTTCTCTGGACAAAAAAACAATTTACGAAGCTAATACTAGTAATTTTGGACATAAAGAAACAATAAAAAGTGCGTACCGAGAAACGTTCGTGGTTCGGAATTGCTCAACTCTCCTTATGAAGTAGCTTTTTACGGTTTTGTCTATTTGTCAAAGAAAGTTGGTGTTTTGGCATCGAAATAATCTAGGAAGCTTATACTCGTCAAATTTCACATAGAAGAACAATAAAAATTGTACACCGAACAACTTTGAGGGTCCGAAGTTGCTCAATTCTATCTATGGTGGAGCTTTTTACGGTTTTCGTCCATTTGTCATAGAAAGTTGGTGTTTTGGCATCAAAATAATCTAGGAAGCTTATACTAGTAAAATTTGACATATAGGAACAATAAAAATTATACACCAAGCAACTTTGATGGTCCGAAGTCGCTCAACTCTCTCGTTGGAGTTGTTTTTAACAGTATTGCCAAATTTAGGTTGAAATTTTTTCTCTTGACAACAAAACAAGTTACGAGGCGAATGCTAGTAATTTTGGACATAAAGAAACAATAAAAAGTATATACCGAGCAATTTTTACGGTTCGGAATTGCTCAAATCTCCTTATGAAGTAGCTTTTTACGGTTTTGTCTATTTGTCATAGAAAGTTGGTGTTTTGGCAGTGAAATAATCTAGGAAGCTTATACTCGTAAAATTTGACATAGAAGAACAATAAAAATTGTACACCGAACAACTTTGATGGTCTGAATTGCTCAACTCTCCGATGGAGTTGTTTTTAATAGTTTTGCCAAATTTAGAAGGAAATTTGTTCTCTTGACAACAAAATGATTTACGAAGCGAATACTAGTAATTTTGGACATAAAGAAATAATAAAATGTGCATATCGAGCAACTTTCATGGTTCCGAATTTCTCAACTCTCCGTATGGAGGAGCTTTTGACGGTTTTGTCTATTTGTCATAGAAAAGTGGTGTTTTGGCATTGAAATAATCCAGGAAGCTTATACTCGTCAAATTTGACATAGAAGAACAATCAAAAGTGTACACCGTGAAACTTTGATGGTCCGAAGTTGCTCAATTCTATCTATGGTTAAACTTTTTACGGTTTTTGTCCATTTGTCATAGAATGGTGGTGTTTTGGCATCCAAATAATCTAGGAAGCTTATACTCGTCAAATTTGACATAGAAGAACAATAAAAAGTGTACACCGAGCAACTTTGATGGCACGAAATTGCTCAACTCTCTCGAGGAAGTTGTTTTTAATAGTTTTGCGAAATTTAGAACGAAATTTGTTCTCTTGACAAAAAAACAATTTACGAAGTGAATACTAGTAATTTTGGACATAAAGAAACGATAAAAAGTGCATACCGAGAAACTTTCATGGTTCAGAATTGCTCAACTCTCCTTATGAACTAGCTTTTTATGGTTTTGTCTATTTGTCACAGAAAGTTGGTGTTTAGGCATCGAAATAATCTAGGAAGCTTATACTCGTCAAATTTCACATAGAAGAACAATAAAAATTGTACACCGAACAACTTTGATGGTCCGAAGCTGCTCAATTCTATCTATGGTGGAGCTTTTTACGGTTTTTGTCCATTTGTCATAGAAAGGTGGTGTTTGGGCATCCAAATAATCTAGGAAGCTTATACTCGTAAAATTTGACATAGAAGAACAATAAAAAGTGTACACCGAGCAACTTTGATGGCACGAAATTGCTCAACTCTCTCGAGGGAGTCGTTTTTAATAGTTTTGCGAAGTTTAAGCCGAAATTTGTTCTCTTGACAAAAAAACAATTTACGAAGCGAATACTAGTAATTTTGGATATAAAGAAACAATAAAAAGTGCGTACCGAGAAACGTTCATGGTTCGGAATTGCTCAACTCTCCTTATGAAGTAGGTTTTTACGGTTTTGTCTATTTGTCAAAGAAAGTTGGTGTTTTGGCATCGAAATAATCTAGGAAGCTTATACTCGTCAAATTTCACATAGAAGAACAATAAAAATTGTACACCGAACAACTTTGATGGTCCGAAGTTGCTCAATTCTATCTATGGTGGAGCTTTTTACGGTTTTTGTCCATTTGTCATAGAAAGTTGGTGTTTTGGCATCAAAATAATCTAGGAAGCTTATACTAGTAAAATTTGACATATAGGAACAATAAAAATTATACACCAAGCAACTTTGATGGTCCGAAGTCGCTCAACTCTCTCGCTGGAGTTGTTTTTAATAGTATTGCCAAATTTAGGTTGAAATTTGTTCTCTTGACAACAAAACAAATTTCGTGGCGAATCCTAGTAATTTTGGACATAAAGAAACAATAAAAAGTATATACCGAGCAATTTTTACGGTTCGGAATTGCTCAAATCTCCTTATGAAGTAGTTTTTTACGGTTTTGTCTATTTGTCGAAGAAAGTTGGTGTTTTGGGATCGAAATAATCTAGGAAGCTTATACTCGTAAAATTTGACATAGAAGAACAATAAAAATTGTACACCGAACAACTTTGATGGTCTGAATTGCTCAACTCTCCGATGGAGTTGTTTTTAATAGTTTTTCAAAATTTAGAAGGAAATTTGTTCTCTTGACAACAAAACGATTTACGAAGCGAATACTAGTAATTTTGGACATAAAGAAATAATAAAATGTGCAAATCTAGCAACTTTCATGGTTCCGAATTTCTCAACTCTCCGTATGAAGGAGCTTTTGACGGTTTTGTCTATTTGTCATAGAAAGTTGGTGTTTTGGCATCGAAATAAACTAGGAAGCTTATACTCGTCAAATTTCACATAGAAGAACAATAAAAATTGTATACCGAACAACTTTGATGGTCTGAAGTTGCTCAATTCTATTTATGGTGGAGCTTTTTACGGTTTTTGTCCATTTGTCATAGAAAGATGGTGTTTGGGCATCCAAATAATCTTGGAAGCTTATACTCGTAATATTTTACATAGGAGAACAATAAACGGTGTAAACCGAGCAGTTTTGACAGCCCAAAATTGCTCAACTCTCTCGATGGAGTTGTTTTTAATAGTTTTGCCAAATTTAGACCGAAATTTGTTCTTCTGACAGCAAAACAGTTTACGAAGTGAATACTAGTAATTTTGGACATAAAGAAACTATAAAAAGTGCATATCGAAAAACTTTCACGGTTCCAAATTTCTTAACTCTCCTTATGGAGGAGCCTTTAACGGTTTTGTCTATTTGTCATAGAAAAGTGGTGTTTTGACATCTAAATAATCTAGGAAGCTTATACTCGTCAAATTTGACATAGAAGAACAATCAAAAGTGTACACCGTGAAACTTTGATGGTCCGAAGTTGCTCAATTCTATCTATGGTTGAGCTTTTTACGGTTTTTGTCCATTTTTAATAGAAAGGTGGTGTTTTGGCATCCAAATAATCTAAGAAGCTTATAATCATAAAATTGACATAGAAGAACAATAAAAAGTGTACACCGAGCAACTTTGATGGCACGAAATTGCTCAACTCTCTCGAGGAAGTCGTTTTTAATAGTTTTGCGAAATTTAGACCGAAATTTGTTCTCTTGACAAAAAAAACAATCTACGAAACGAATACTAGTAATTTTGGACATAAAGAGACAATAAAAAGTGCATACCGAGAAACTTTTATGGTTCGGAATTGCTCAACTCTACTTATGAAGTAGCTTTTTACGGTTTTGTCTATTTGTCGTAGAAAGTTGGTGTTTTGGGATCGAAATAATCTAGGAAGCTTATACTCGTAAAATTTGACATAGAAGAACAATAAAAATTGTACACCGAACAATTTTGATGGTCCGAAGTTGCTCAATTCTATCTATGGTGGAGCTTTTAACTGTTTTTGTCCATTTGTCATAGAAAGGTGGTGTTTTGGCATTGAAATAATATAGGAATCTTATACTCATAAAATTTAACATAGAAGAACAATAAAAAGTGTACAACGAGCAACTTTGATGATCGGAATTGCTCAACTCTCCGATGGAGTTGTTTTTAACAGTTTTGCAAAATTTAGACAGAAATTTGTTCTCTTGACAACAAAACGATTTACGAAGAGAATAATCTAGGAAGCTTATACTCGTAAAATTTCACATAGAAGTACAATAAAAAGTGTACACTGAACAACTTCGATGGTCCGAAGTTGCTCTATAGTGTCTATGGTGGAGCTTTTAATGATTTTTGTCCATTTGTCATAGAAAGATGGTGTTTTGACATCGAAATAATCTAGGAAACTTATACTTGTAAAATTTGACATAGAAGAACAATAAAAAGTGTAAACCGAGCAACTTTGACAGCACGAAATTGGTCAACTCTCTCGATGGAGTTGTTTTTAATATTTTAACAAATTTAGACCGAAATTTGTTATCTTGACAACAAAACAATTTACGAAGCGAATACTAGTAATTTTGGACATAAAAAAAGGATAAAAAGTGCATACAGAGCAACTTTCCTGGTTCGGAATTACTCAGCTCTCCTTATGGAGGTGCCTTGAACGGTTTAGTCTATTTGTCGTAGAAAGGTGGTGTTTTGGTATCGAAATAATCTAGAAAGCTTATACTCGTAAAATTTCACATAGAAGAACCATAAAAAGTGTACACCGAGCAACTTTGATGGTCTGAAGTTGCTCAAATGTATCTATGATGGAGCTTTTAATGGTTTTTGTCCATTTTTCATAAAAAGGTGGTGTTTTGACATCGAAATAATCAAGGAAACTTATGCTCGTAACATTTGACATAGAACAACAATAAACGGTGTAAACCGAGCAACTTTGAGATCCCGAAATTCCTCAACTCTCTCGATGGAGTTGTTTTTAATAGTTTTGCCAAATTTAGACCGAAATTTGTTCTCTTGACAGCAAAACAGTTTACGAAGTTAATACTAGAAAATTTGGACATAAAGAAATAATAAAAATTGCATATCGAAAAACTTTCACGGTTCTGAATTTTTCAACACTCCTTATGGAGGAGACTTTAACGGTTTTGTCTATTTGTCACAGAAATGTGTTGTTTTGACATCGAAATAACCTAGGAAGCTTATACTTTTTAAATTTGACATAGAAGAACAATCAAAATTGTACACCGAGAAACTGTGATGGTCCGAAGTTGCTCAATTCTATCTATGGTGGAGCTTTTTACGATTTTTGTCGATTTTTTATAGAAAGGTGGTGTTTCGGCATCAAAATAATTTAGGAAGCTTATACTCATAAAATTTGACATAGAAGAACAATAAAAAGTGTACACCGAGCAACTTTGATGGCACGAAATTGCTCAACTCTCTCGAGGGAGTTGTTTTTAATAGTTTTTCGAAATTTGGACCGAAATTTGTTCTCTTGACAAAAAAATAATTTACGAAGTGAATACTAGAAAATTTTGGACATAAAGAAACAATAAAAAGTGCATACCGAGAAACTTTCATGGTTTGGAATTGCTCAACTATCCTTATGGAGGAGCTTTTAACAGTTTTGTCCATTTGTCATAGAAAGGTGGTGTTTTGGCATCGAAATAATCTAGAAGCTTATACTCGTAAAATTTCACATAGAAGAACCATAAAAAGTGTACACCGAGCAACTTTGATGGTCCGAAGTTGCTCAAATGTATCTATGGTGGAGCTTTTAATGGTTTTTGTCCATTTTTCATAAAAAGGTGGTGTTTTGACATCGAAATAATCAAGGAAACTTATACTCGTAACATTTGACATAGAAGAACAATAAACGGTGTAAACCGAGCAACTTTGACATCCCGAAATTGCTAAACTCTCTCGATGGAGTTGTTTTTAATAGTTTTGCCAAATTTAGACCGAAATTTGTTCTCTTGACAGCAAAACAGTTTACGAAGTTAATACTAGTAATTTTGGACATAAAGAAAAAATAAAAATTGCATATCGAAAAACTTTCACGGTTCTGAATTTTTCAACACTCCTTATGGAGGAGACTTTAACGGTTTTGTCTATTTGTCATAGAAAAGTGGTGTTTTGACATCGAAATAACCTAGGAAGCTTATACTTTTTAAATTTGACATAGAAGAACAATCAAAAGTGTGCACCGAAAAACTTTGATGGTCCGAAGTTGCTTAATTCTATCTACGGTGGAGCTTTTTATTGTTTTTGTCCATTTGTCATACAAAGGTGGTGTTTTGTCATCAAAATAATCTAGGAAGCTTATACTCGTAAAATTTGACATAGAAGAACAATAAATAGTGTACACCGAGCAACTTTGATGGCACGAAATTGCTCAACTCTCTCGAAGAAGTTGTTTTTAATAGTTTTGCCAAATTTAGACCGAAATTTGTTCTCTTGACAACAAAACGATTTACGAAGCGAATAATAGTAATTTTGGACATAAAGAAATAATAAAAAATGCATACCGAGCAACTTTCATGGTTCAGAATTACTCAACTCTCCTTATGGAGGAACTTTTAACGGTTTTGTCTATTTGTCATAGAAAGTTAGTGCTTTGGCACCAAAATAATCTAGGAAGACGCTCAACTCTGTAGCTGGATTTGTTGTCGTAAAAGAACAATAAAAAGTGTAAACCGAGCAACTTTGACGACCTGAAATTGCTCAACTCTCTCGATAGAGTTGTTTTTAATGGTTTTGCCAAATTTAGACCGAAATTTGTTCCCTTTACAACAAAACAATTTAGGAAGCGAATACTAGTCATTTTGGACACAAAAAAACAATAAAATGTGCATACTGAGCAACTTTCCTGGTTCGGAATTACTCAACTCTCCTTATGGAGGAGCTTTTAACGGTTTTGTCTATTTGTCATAGAAAATTTGTGTTTTGGCATCGAAATAATCTTGGAAGCTTATACTCGTAAAATTTCACATAGAAGAACATTAAAAAGTGTACACCGAGCAACTTTGATGGTCCGAAGTTGCTCAACTGTATCTATGGTGGAGCTTTTAATGGTTTTTGTCCATTTTTCATAGAAATGTGGTGTTTTGACATTGAAATAATCTAGGAAACTTATACTCATAAAATTTGTCGTAGAAGAACAATAAAAAGTGTAAACCGAGCAACTTTGACAGCCTGAAATTGCTCAACTCTCTCGATAGAGTTGTTTTTAATGGTTTTGCCAAATTTAGACCGAAATTTGTTCCCTTGACAACAAAACAATTTAGGAAGCGAATACTAGTCATTTTGGAGACAAAAAACAATAAAATGTGCATACTGAGCAACTTTCCTGGTTCGGAATTACTCAACTCTCCTTATGGAGGAGCTTTTAACGGTTTTGTCTATTTGTCATAGAAAATTTTTGTTTTGGCATCGAAATAATCTTGGAAGCTTATACTCGTAAAATTTGACATAGAAGAACAATAAAAGGTGTAAACCGAGCAACTTTGACAGCCCGAAATTGCTCAGCTCTCTCGATGGAGTTGTTTTTAATAGTTTTGCCAAATTTATACCGAAATTTGTTCTCTTGATAGGAAAACTGTTTACGAAGCGAATACTAGTAATTTTGGACATAAAGAAATAGTAAAAAGTGCATATCGAAAAACTTTCACGGTTCTGAATTTCACAACTGTCCTTATCGAGAAGCCTTTAACGATTTTGTCTATTTGTCATAGAAAAGTGGTGTTTTGGCATCGAAATAATCTAGGAAGCTTATACTCGTCAAATTTGACATAGAAGAACAATCAAAAGTGTACTCCGAGAAACTTTGATGGTCCGAAATTGTTCAATTCTATCTATAGTGGAGCTTTTTACGATTTTTGTCCATTTGTCATAGAAAGGTGGTGTTTTGGCATCAAAATAATCTAGGAAGCTTATACTCGTAAAATTTGACATAGAAGAACAATAAAAAGTGTACCCCGAGCAACTTTGATGGCACGAAATTGCTCAGCTCTCTTGAGGGAGTTGTTTTTAATTGTTTTGCGAAATTTAGACCGAAATTTGTTCTCTTGACAAAAAAACAATTTACGAAGCGAATACTAGTAATTTTGGACATAAAGAAACAATAAAAAGTGCATACCGAGAAACTTTCATGGTTCGGAATTGCTCAACTCCTCCTATGGAGGAGCTTTTAACGGTTTTGTTTATTTGTCATAGAAAGGTGGTGTTTTGGCATCGAAATAATCTAGGAGGCTTATACTCTTAAAATTTCACATACAAGAACAATAAAAAGTGTACATCGAGCAACTTTGATGGTCCGAAGTTGCTCAACTCTATCTATGGTGGAGCTTTTAACGGTTTTTGTCCATTTGTCATAGAAAGGTGGTGTTTTGGCATCAAAATAATCTAGGAATCTTATACTCATAAAATTTGACATAGAAGAACAATAAAACATGTACACCGAGCAACTATGATGATCAGAATTGCACAACTCTCCGATGGAGTCGTTTTTAATAGTTTCGCCAAATTTAAACCAAAATTTGTTCTCTTGACAGCAAAATGATTTACGAAGCGAATAATAGTAATTTTGGACATAAAACAACAATAAAAAGTGCATATCGAGCAACTTTCATAGTTCGGAATTGCTGAACTCTCCTTATCGAGGAGCTTTTAACGGTTTTGAATATTTTTCATAAAAAGTTGGTGTTTTGGCATCGAAATAATCTAAGAACCTTATACTCGTAAAATTTGACATAGAAGAACAATAAAAAAAAAGTGTACACCGAGCAATTTTGATGGCCCGAAATTGCTCAAATCACTCGCTGGAGTTGTTTTTAATAGTTTTGCCAAATTTATAATTAAATTTGTTCTCTTGACAACAAAACAATTTACGAAGCGAATACTAGTAATTTTGGACATAAAGAAACAATAAAAAGTACATACCGAGCAACTTTCATGGTTCGGAATTGCTCAACTCCCCTTATGAACTAACTTTTTTCGATTTTGCCTATTTGTCATAGAAAGTTGTTGTTTTGGCATCGAAATAATCTAGGAATCTTATACTCGTAAAATTTGACATAGAAGAACAATAAAAAGTGTACATCGAGCAACTTTGATGATCGGAATTGCTCAACTCTCCGATGGAGTTGTTTTTAATACTTTTGTAAATTTAGACCGAAATTTGTTCTCTCGACAACAAAACGATTTACGAAGCGAATAATAGTAATTTTGGACATAAAGAAATAATAAAAAATGCATACCGAGCAACTTTCATGGTTCGAAATTACTCAACTCTCCTTATGGAGGAGCTTTTAACGGCTTTATCTATTTGTCATAGAAAGTTAGTGTTTTGGAATCAAAATAATCTAGAAAGCTTATACTCATAAAATTTGATAAATAAGAACAATAAAAATTGTACCCCGAGCAAATTTGATGGTCCGAAGTCGTTCAACTCTCTAGCTGGACTTGTTTCTAATAGTATTGCCAAATTTAGATTGAAATTTGTTCTCTTGACAACAAAACAATTTACGAAGCGAATACTAGTGATTTTGGACATAAAAAAACAATAACAAGTGCATACTGAGCAACTTTCCTGGTTCGGAATTACTCAACTCTCCTTATGGAAGAGCTTTTAACGATTTTGTCTATTTGTCATAGAAAGTTGGTGTTTTGGCATCGAAATAATCTAGGAAGCTTATACTCGTAAAATTTCACATAGAAGAACAATAAAAAGTGTACACCGAACAACTTTGATGGTCCGAAGTTGCTCTACTGTATCTATGGTAGAGCTTTTAATGGTTTTTGTTCATTTTTCATAGAAAGGTGGTGTTTTGACATCGAAATAATCTAGGAAACTTATACTTGTAAAATTTGTCATAGAAGAACAATAAAAAGTGTACACCGAGCAACTTTGATGGTCCGAAATTGCTCAACTCTATCTATGGTGGCGCTTTTAACGTTTTTGTCCATTTGTCATAAAAATGTGGTGTTTTCGCACTGAAATAATCTAGGAAACTTATACTCGTAAAATTTGACATAGAAGAACAATAGAAAGTGTAAACCGAGCAACTTTGACAGCTCGAAATTGCTCAACTCTCCCGATTGGTTTGTTTTTAATAGTTTTGCCAAATTTAGACTGAAATTTGTTCTCTTGACAAAAAAACAATATACGAAGTGAATACTAGTAATTTTGGACATAAAGAAACCATAAAAAGTGCATACCGAGAAAATTTCATGGTTCGGAATTGCTCAACTCTCCTTATGGAGGAGCTTTTAACGGTTTTGTCCATTTGTCATAGAAAGGTGGTGTTTTGGCAACGAAATAATATAGGAATCTTATACTCATAAAATTTCGCATAGAAGAACAATAAAAAGTGTACACCGAGCAACTTTGATAGTCCGAAGTTGCTCAACTCTATCTATGGTGTCGCTTTTAACGGTTTTTGTCCATTTGTCCTAGAAAGGTGATGTTTTGGCATCGAGATAACCTAGTAAGGTTATACTCGTAAAGTTGACATAGAAGAACAATAAAAAGTGTACACCGAGCAACTTTGACGGTCCGAAATTGCTCAACTCTATCTATGGTGGCGCTTTTAACGTTTTTCTCCATTTGTCCTAGAAATGTGGTGTTTTGGCATCGAAATAATCTAGGAAGCTTATACTCGTAAAATTTGACATAGAAGAACAATAAAAAGCGTACACCGAGCAACTTTGATGGTGCAAAGTTGCTCAATGTATCTATGGTGGTGCTTTTAGTGGTTTTTGTCCATTTGTCATAGAAATGTGGTATTTTCGCATCGAAATAATCTAGGAAACTTATACTCGTAAAATTTGACATGGAAGAACAATAAAAAATGTAAACCGAGCAACTTTGACAGCTCGAAATTGCTCAACTCTCTCGATTGGGTTGTTTTTAATAGTTTTGCCAAATTTAGACTGAAATTTGTTCTCTTGACAGCAAAACAGTTTACGAAGCGAATACTAGTAATTTTGGACATAAAGAAATAATAAAAAGTGCATATCGAGCAACTTTCACGGTTCCGAATTTCACAACTCTCCTTATGGAGGAGCTTTTAACGGTTTTGTCTATTTGTCATAGAAAGTTGGTGTTTTGACATTGAAATAATCTAGGAAATTTATACTTGTGAAATTTCACATAGAAGAACAATAAAAAGTGTCCACAGAGAAACTTTGATAGTCCAAAGTTGCTCAACTCTATCTATGGTGGCGCCTTTAAGGGTTTTTGTTCATTTGTCCTAGAAAGGTGGTGTTTTGGCATCGAAATAATCTAGGAAGCTTATACTCGTAAAATTTCACATAGAAGAACAATAAAAGGTGTAAACCGAGCAACTTTGACAGCCCGAAATTGCTCAACTCTCTCGATGGAGTTGTTTTTAATAGTTTTCCGAATTTAGACCGAAATTTGTTCTCTTGACAACGAAACAATTTAAAAAGCGAATATTAGTAATTTTGGACATAAAAAAATGATAAAAAGTGCATACTGAGCAACGTTTTTGGTTCGGAATTACTCAACTCTCCTTATGGAAGAGCTTTTAACGGTTTTGTCTATTTGTCATAGAAAGTTGGTGTTTTGGCATCGAAATAATCTAGGAAGCTTATACTCGTAAAATATCACATAGAAGAACAATAAAAAGTATACACCGAGCAACTTTGATGGTCCGAAGTTGCTCAACTGTATCTATGGTCGAGCTTTTAATGGATTTTGTCCATTTTCCATAGAAAGGTGGTGTTTTGACATCGAAATAATGGAGGAAACATATACTCGTAAAATTTGACATAGAAGAACAATAAAAGGTGTAAACCGAGCAACTTTGACTGCCCGAAATTGCTCAACTATCTCGATGGAGTTCTTTTTAATAGTTTTACCAAATTTAGACCGAAATTTGTACTCTTGATAGCAAAACAGTTTATGAAGCGAATACTATTAATTTTGGACATAAAGAAATAATAAAAAGTGCATATTGAAAAACTTTCTCGGTTCCGAATTTCTCAACTCTCCTTATGGAAGAGCCTTTAACGGTTTTGTCTATTTGTCAAAGACAAGTGGTGTTTTGGCATCGAAATAATCTAGGAAGCTTATACTTTTCAAATTTGACATAGAAGAACAATCAAAAGTATACACAGAGAAACTTTGATGGTCTGAAGTTGCTTAACTGTATCTATGGTGGAGCTTTTAATGCTTTTTGTCCATTTTCCATAGAAAGGTGGTGTTTTGACATCGAAATAATGGAGGAAACATATACTCGTAAAATTTGACATAGAAGAACAATAAAAGGTGTAAACTGAGCAACTTTGACTGCCCGAAATTGCTCAACTCTCTCGATGGAGTTGTTTTTAATAGTTTTGCCAAATTTAGACCGAAATTTGTACTCTTGACGGCAAAACAGTTTATGAAGCGAATACTATTAATTTTGTACAAAAAGAAATAATAAAAAGTGCATATCGAAAAACTTTCACGGTTCCGAATTTCTCAACTCTCCTTATGGAAGAGCCTTTAACGGTTTTGTCTATTTGTCAAAGACAAGTGGTGTTTTGGCATCGAAATAATCTAGGAAGCTTATACTTTTCAAATTTGACATAGAAGAACAATCAAAAGTGTACACCGAGCAACTTTGATAGTCCGAAGTTGCTCAACTCTATCTATGGTGTCGCTTTTAACGGTTTTTGTCCATTTGTCCTAGAAAGGTGATGTTTTGGCATCGAAATAACCTAGTAAGGTTATACTCGTAAAATTTGACATAGAAGAACAATAAAAAGTGTACACCGAGCAACTTTGATGGTCCGAAATTGCTCAACTCTATCTATGGTGGCGCTTTTAACGTTTTTGTCCATTTGTCCTAGAAATGTGGTGTTTTGGCATCGAAATAATCTAGGAAGCTTATACTCGTAAAATTTGACATAGAAGAAGAATAAAAAGTGTACACCGAGCAACTTTGATGGTGCAAAGTTGCTCAACTGTATCTATGGTGGTGCTTTTAGTAGTTTTTGTCCATTTGTCTTAGAAATGTGGTGTTTTCGCATCGAAATAATCTAGGAAACTTATACTCGTAAAATTTGACATAGAGGAACAATTAAAAGTGTAAACCGAGCAACTTTGACAGCCCGAAATTGCTCAACTCTCTCGATGGAGTTGTTTTTAATAGTTTTCCGAATTTAGACCGAAATTTGTTCTCTTGACAACGAAACAATTTAAAAAGCGAATATTAGTAATTTTGGACATAAAAAAATGATAAAAAGTGCATACTGAGCAACGTTTCTGGTTCAGAATTACTCAACTCTCCTTATGGAAGAGCTTTTAACGGTTTTGTCTATTTGTCATAGAAAGTTGGTGTTTTGGCATCGAAATAATCTAGGAAGCTTATACTCGTAAAATATCACATAGAAGAACAATAAAAAGTATACACCGAGCAACTTTGATGGTCCGAAGTTGCTCAACTGTATCTATGGTCGAGCTTTTAATGGATTTTGTCCATTTTCCATAGAAAGGTGGTGTTTTGACATCGAAATAATGGAGGAAACATATACTCGTAAAATTTTACATAGAAGAACAATAAAAGGTGTAAACCGAGCAACTTTGACTGCCCGAAATTGCTCAACTATCTCGATGGAGTTCTTTTTAATAGTTTTACCAAATTTAGACCGAAATTTGTACTCTTGACAGCAAAACAGTTTATGAAGCGAATACTATTAATTTTGGACAAAAAGAAATAATAAAAAGTGCATATCGAAAAACTTTCACGGTTCCGAATTTCTCAACTATCCTTATGGAAGAGCCTTTAACGGTTTTGTCTATTTGTCAAAGACAAGTGGTGTTTTGGCATCGAAATAATCTAGGAAGCTTATACTCGTAAAATGTCACATAGAAGAACAATAAAAAGTGTACACCGAGCAACTTTGATGGCACGAAATTTCTCAACTCTCTCGAGGGAGTTGTTTTTAATAGTATTACGAAATTTAGACCAAAATTTGTTCCCTTGACAAAAAAACAATTTACGAAGTGAATACTAGTAATTTTGGACATAAAGAAACAATAAAAAGTGCATACCGAGAAAATTTCATGGTTCGGAATTGCTCAACTCTCCTTATGTATGAGCTTTTAACGGTTTTGTCCATTTATCATAGAAAGGTGGTGTTTTGGCAACGAAATAATATAGGAAGCTTATACTCGTAAAATTTCACGTAAAAGAACAATAAAAAGTGTACACCGAGCAACTTTGATAGTCCGAAGTTGCTCAACTCTATCTATGGTGTCGCTTTTAACGGTTTTTGTCCATTTGTCCTAGAAAGGTGATGTTTCGGCATCGAAATAACCTACTAAGGTTATACTCGTAAAATTTGACATAGAAGAACAATAAAAAGTGTACACCGAGCAACTTTGATGGTCCGAAATTGCTCAACTCTATCTATGGTGGCGCTTTTAACGTTTTTGTCCATTTGTCCTAGAAATGTGGTGTTTTGGCATCGAAATAATCTAGGAAGCTTATACTCGTAAAATTTGACATAGAAGAAGAATAAAAAGTGTACACCGAGCAACTTTGATGGTGCAAAGTTGCTCAACTGTATCTATGGTGGTGCTTTTAGTGGTTTTTGTCCATTTGTCATAGAAATGTGGTGTTTTCGCATCGAAATAATCTAGTAAACTTATACTCGTAAAATTTGACATAGAAGAACAATAAAAAGTGTAAACCGAGCAACTTTGACAGCTCGAAATTGCTCAACTCTCTCGATTGGGTTGTTTTTAATAGTTTTGCCAAATTTAGACCGAAATTTGTTCTCTTGACAGCAAATTAGTTTACGAAGCGAATACTAGTAATTTTGGACATAAAGAAATAATAAAAAGTGCATATCAAATAATTTTCTCGGTTCCGAATTTCACAACTCTCCTTATGGAGGAGCTTTTAACGGTTTTGTCTATTTGTCATAGAAAGTTGGTGTTTTGGCATTGAAATAATCTAGGAAATTTATACTTGTAAAATTTCACATAGAAGAACAATAAAAAGTGTACACAGAGAAACTTTGATAGTCCAAAGTTGCTCAACTCTATCTATGGTGGCGCCTTTAACGGTTTTTGTCCATTTGTTCTAGAAAGGTGGTGTTTTGGCATCGAAATAATCTAGGAAGCTTATACTCGTAAAATTTCACATAGAAGAACAATAAAAAGTGTACATCGAACAACTTTGATGGTCCGAAGTTGCTCTACTGTATCTATGGTGGAGTTTTTAATAGTTTTTGTCCATTTGTCATAGAAAGGTGGTGTTTTGACATCGAAATAATCTAGGAAACTTATACTTGTGAAATTTGTCGTAGAAGAACAATAAAAAGTGTAAACCGAGCAACTTTGACAGCCCGAAATTGCTCAACTCTCTCGATGGAGTTGTTTTTAATAGTTTTACCAAATTTAGACCGAAATTTGTTCTCTTGACAACAAAACAATTTAAAAAGCGAATATTAGTAATTTTGGACATAAAATAAAAAGTGCATACTGAGCAACGTTTCTGGTTCGGAATTACTCAACTCTCCTTATGGAAGTGCTTTTAACGGTTTTGTCTATTTGTCATAGAAAGTTGGTGTTTTGGCATCAAAATAATCTAGGAAGCTTATACTCGTAAAATATCACATAGAAGAACAATAAAAAGTATACACCGAGCAACTTTGATGGTCCGAAGTTGCTCAACTGTATCTAAGGTGGAGCTTTTAATGGTTTTTGTCCATTTTCCATAGAAAGGTGGTGTTTTGACATCAAAATAATGGAGGAAACATATACTCGTAAAATTTGACATAGAAGAACAATAAAAGGTGTAAACGGAGCAACTTTGACTGGTCGAAATTGCTCAACTCTCTCGATGGAGTTGTTTTTAATAGTTTTGCCAAATTTAGACCAAAATTTGTACTCTTGACGGCAAAACAGTTTATGAAGCGAATACTATTAATTTTGGACATAAAGAAATAATAAAAGGTGCATATCGAAAAACTTTCACGGTTCCGAATTTCTCAACTCTCCTTATGAAAGAGCCTTTAACGATTTTGTCTATTTGTCAAAGACAAGTGGTGTTTTGGCATCGAAATAATCTAGGAAGCTTATACTTTTCAAATTTGACATAGAAGAACAATCAAAAGTGTACACTGAGAAACTTTGATGGTCCGAAGTTGCTTAATTCTTTCTTTGGTGGGGCTTGAACGGTTTTATTCCATTTGTCATAGAAATGTGGTGTTTTGGCATCAAAATAATCTAGGAAGCTTATACTCATAAAATTTGAAATAGAAGAACAATAAAAAGTGTACACCGAGCAACTTTGATGGCACGAAATTGCTCAACTCTCTCGAGGGAGTTGTTTTTAATAGTATTACGAAATTTAGATCGAAATTTGTTCTCTTGACAAAACAACAATTTACGAAGTGAATACTAGTAATTTTGGACATAAAGAAAAAATAAAAAGTGCATACCGAGAAAATTTCATGGTTCGGAATTGCTCAACTCTCCTTATGGAGGAGCTTTTAACGGTTTTGTCCATTTTTCATAGAAAGGTGGTATTTTGGCAACGAAATAATATAGGAAGCTTATACTCGTAAAATTTCACATAGAAGAACAATAAAAAGTGTACAACGAGCAACTTTGATAGTCTGAAGTTGCTCAACTCTATCTATGGTGTCGCTTTTAACGGTTTTCGTCCATTTGTCCTAGAAAGGTGATGTTTTGGTATCGAAATAACCTAGTAAGGTTATACTCGTAAAATTTGACATAGAAGAACAATAAAAAGTGTACACCGAACAACTTTGATGGTCCGAAATTGCTCAACTCTATCTATGGTGGCGTTTTTAACGTTTTTGTCCATTTGTCCTAGAAATGTGGTGTTTTGGCGTCGAAATAATCTATGAAGCTTATACTCGTAAAATTTGACATAGAAGAACAATAAAAAGTGTACACCGAGCAACTTTGATCGTGCAAAGTTGGTCAATTGTATCTATGGTGGTGCTTTTAGTGGTTTTTGTCCATTTGTCAAATAAAGTTGGTGTTTTGACATCGAAATAATGGAGGAAACATATACTCGTAAAATTTGACATAGAAGAACAATAAAAGGTGTAAAACGAGCAACTTTGACAGCCCGAAATTGCTCAACTCTCTCGATGGAGTTGTTTTTAATAGTTTTGCCAAATTTAGACCGAAATTTCTACTCTTGACCGCAAAACATTTTATGAAGCGAATACTATTAATTTTGGACATAAAGAAATAATAAAAAGTGCATATCGAAAAACTTTCACGGTTCCGAATTTCTCAACTCTCCTTATGGAAGAGCCTTTAACGGTTTTGTCTATTTGTCAAAGACAAGTGGTGTTTTGGCATCGAAATAATCTAGGAAGCTTATACTTTTCAAATTTGACATAGAAGAACAATCAAAAGTGTACACCGAGAAACTTTGATGGTCCGAAGTTGCTTAATTCTTTCTATGGTAGGGCTTTAACGGTTTTATTCCATTTGTCATAGAAATGTGGTGTTTTGGCATCCAAATAATCTAGGAAGTTTATACTCATAAAATTTGACATAGAAGAACAATAAAAAGTGTACACCGAGCAACTTTGATGGCACGAAATTGCTCAACTCTCTCGAGGGAGTTGTTTTTAATAGTATTACGAAATTTAGACTGAAATTTGTTCTCTTGACAAAAAAACAATTTACGAAGTTAATACTAGTAATTTTGGACATAAAGAAACAATAAAAAATGCATACCAAGAAAATTTCATGGTTCGGAATTGCTCAACTCTCCTTACGGAGGAGCTTTTAACGGTTTTGTCCATTTGTCATAGAAAGGTGGTGTTTTGGCAACGAAATAATATAGGAAGCTTATACTCGTAAAATTTCACATAGAAGAACAATAAAAAGTGTACACCGAGCAACTTTGATAGTCCGAAGTTGCTCGACTCTATCTATGGTGTCGCTTTTAACGGTTTTTGTCCATTTGTCCTAGAAGGGTGATGTTTTGGCATCGAAATAACCTAGTAAGGTTATACTCGTAAAATTTGACATAGAAGAACAATAAAAAGTGTACACCGAGAAACTTTGATGGTCCGAAATTGCTCAACTCTATCTATGGTGGCGCTTTTAACGTTTTTGTCCAGTTGTCCCAGAAATGTGGTGTTTTGGCATCGAAATAATCTAGGAAGCTTATACTCGTAAAATTTGACATAGAAGAACAATAAAAAGTGTACACCGAGCAACTTTAATGGCCTGAAATTTCTCAATTCTCTCGATGAAGTTGTTTTAAATAGTTTTGCCAAATATAGGCCGAAATTTGTTCTCTTGACAACTGAACAATTTACGAAGCGCATACTAGTAATTTTGGACATAAAGAAACAATAAAAAGTGCATATTGAGCAACTTTCATGTTTCGGAATTGCTCAACTCTCCTTATGGAGAAGCTTTTAAAGGATTTGTCTACTTGTCATAGAAAGTTGGTGTTTTGGCATCGAAATAATCTAGAAAGCTTATACTCGTAAAATTTGACATAGAAGAACAATAAAAAGTGTACACAGTACAACTTTCATGGTTCAGAATTGCTCAACTCTACTTATCGAGAAGCTTTTAAAGGTTTTGTCTATTTGTCATAGAAAGTTGGTGTTTTGGCATCGAAATAGTCTAGGAAGCTTATACTCGTAAAACTTGACATAGAAGAACAATAAAATGTGTACACCGAGAAACTTTGATGGTGCAAAGTTGCTCAACTGTATCTATGGTGGTGCTTTTAGTGGTTTTTGTCCATTTGTCATAGAAATGTGGTGTTTTCGCATCGAAATAATCGAGGAAACTTATACTCGTAAAATTTGACATAGAAGAACAATAAAAAGTGTAAACCGAGCAACTTTGACAGCTCGAAATTGCTCAATTCTCTCGATTGGGTTGTTTTTAATAGTTTTGCCAAATTTAGACTGAAATTTGTTCTCTTGACAGCAAAACAGTTTACGAAGCGAATACTAGTAATTTTGGACATAAAGAAATAATAAAAAGTGCATATCGAGCAACTTTCAAGGTTCCGAATTTCACAACTCTCCTTATGGAGGAGCTTTTAACGGTTTTGTCTATTTTTCATAGAAAGTTGGTGTTTTGGCATTGAAATAATCTAGGAAATTTATACTTGTAAAATTTCACATAGAAGAACAATAAAAAGTGTACACCGAACAACTTTGGCGGTCCGAAGTTGCTATACTGTATCTATGGTGGAGCTTTTAATAGTTTTTGTCCATTTGTCATAGAAATGTGGTGTTTTGACATCGAAATAATCTAGGAAACTTATACCCGTGAAATTTGTCGTAGAAGAACAATAAAAAGTGTAAACCGAGTAACTTTGACAGCCCGAAATTGCTCAACTCTCTCGATGGAGTTGTTTTTAATAGTTTTACCAAATTTAGACCGAAATTTGTTCTCTTGACAACAAAACAATTTAAAAAGCGAATATTAGTAATTTTGAACATAAAAAAATGATAAAAGGTGCATAGTGAGCAACGTTTCCGGTTCGGAATTACTCAACTCTCCTTATGGAAGAGCTTTTAATGGTTTTGTCTATTTGTCATAGAAAGTTAGTGTTTTGGCATTGAAATAATCTAGGAAGCTTATACTCGTAAAATATCACATAGAAGAACAATAAAAAGTATACACCGAGCAACTTTGATGGTCCGAAGTTGCTCAACTGTATCTTTGGTGGAGCTTTTAATGGTTTTTGTCCATTTTCCATAGAAAGGGGTGTTTTGACATCGAAATAATGGAGGAAACTTATACTTGTAAAATTTCACATAGAAGAACAATAAAAGGTGTAAACTGAGCAACTTTGACTGCTCGAAATTGCTCAACTCTCTCGATCCAGTTGTTTTTAATAATTTTGCCAAATTTATACCGAAATTTGTACTCTTGACAGCAAAACAGTTTACGAAGTGAATACTATTAATTTTGGACATAAAGAAATAATAAAAAGAGCATATCGAAAACTTTTTACGGTTCCGAATTTCTCAACCCTCCTTATGGAAGAGCCTTTAACGGTTTTATCTATTTGTTATAGAAAAGTGGTGTTTTGGCATCGAAATAATCTGGGAAGCTTATACTTTTCAAATTTGAAATAAAAGAACAATCAAAAGTGTACACCGAGAAACTTTGATGGTCCGAAGTTGCTCAACTCTATCTATGGTGTCGTTTTTAACGGTTTTTGTCCATTTGTCCTAGAAAGGTGATGTTTTGGCATCGAAATAACCTAGTAAGGTTATACTCGTAAAATTTGACATAGAAGAACAATAAAAAGTGTAGAATGAGCAACTTTGATGGTCCGAAATTGCTCAACTCTCTCGAGGGAGTTGTTTTTAATAGTATTACGAAATTTATACCGAAATTTGTTCTCTTGACAAAAAAACAATTTACGAAGTGAATACTAGTAATTTTGGACATAAAGAAACAATAAAAAGTGCATACCGAGAAAATTTCATGGTTCGAAATTGCTCAACTCTCCTTATGGAGAAGCTTTTAACGGTTTTGTCCATTTGTTATAGAAAGGTGGTGTTTTGGCAACGAAATAATATAGGAAGCTTATACTCGTAAAATTTGACATAGAAGAACAATAAAAAGTGTACAACGAGCAACTTTGATGGTCCGAAATTGCTCAACTCTCTCGAGGGAGTTGTTTTTAATAGTATTACGAAATTTATACCGAAATTTGTTCTCTTGACAAAAAAACAATTTACGAAGTGAATACTAGTAATTTTGGACATAAAGAAACAATAAAAAGTGCATACCGAGAAAATTTCATGGTTCGAAATTGCTCAACTCTCCTTATGGAGAAGCTTTTAACGGTTTTGTCCATTTTTTATAGAAAGGTGGTGTTTTGGCAACGAAATAATATTGGAAGCTTATACTCGTAAAATTTCACATAGAAGAACAATAAAAAGTGTACACCGAGCAACTTTGATAGTCCGAAGTTGCTCAACTCTACTTATCGAGAAGCTTTTAAACTGACCAATTTTGATTGTTCGAAATTGCTCAAATCTCTCAACAAAGCGGTTTTTAACTGTTTTTCTTATTGAGAACGAAAGTTTGTCTTTTGGCAACGAAAAAATCTACGCAGCGTATACTTGTAAATTTGGACATAAATGAACAATAAAAAAAGTATACCTATATAACCTTCGATGGTTCGGAATTGCTCAACTCTCTCCTTGTTGGAGCTTTTAATGATTTTGCCCATTTGCAAATGAAACTTGATCTTTTGGCAACGAAAGAATATACGAAGCCTATACTCGCACAATTTGACATAAAATAAAGGTACAAATTGTACAACGACCAATTTCGATTGTTCAAAATTGCTCAAGTCTCTCCACAAAGAGCTTTTTAACGGGTTTGTCCAATTGAGAATGATAGTTAGTCTTTTGGCAACGAAACAATCTACGAAGCGTATACTTATAAATTTGGACATAAAGGAACAATAAAAATGTACACCTATAACCTTTGATTGTTCAGAATTGCTCAACTCTCTCAATGTTGGAGCTTTTAATGATTTTGGCCATTTGGCAATGAAAGTTGTTATTTTGGCAACGAAACAATATTCGAAGCCAATACTCGAACAACTTGACATAAAATAACAATAAAAATAGTACACCGACCAATTTTGATTGTTTGAAATAACTCAGCTCTCTCCACAACGAAGGTTTTAGCGACGTTGTCCAATTCATAACGAAAATTGGTCTTTTGGCAACGAAACAATCTACAAAGCGTATACTTGTAAATTTGGACAAACGAACAATAAAAATGCACACCTATAACCTTTGATGGTCTGGAATTGCTCAACTCTCTCGATGTTGGATCTATTAATGATTTTGCCCATTCAGGAACGAAACTTGGTCTTTTGGAAAGGAAAAAATATACGAAGCTTATACTCATACAATTTGAAATAAAATAACAATAAAAATAGTACACTGATGAAGCGTATACTAGTAAATTTGGACATAAAGGAATAATAAAAAAGTACACATATATGCTTTGATGGTTCGGAATTGCTCAACTCTCTCCACGATGGAGCTTTTATTGATTTTGCTCATTTGGGAACGAAAGTTGGTATTTTGGCATTGAAACTATATACGAAGCCAATACTTGTACAATTTGAGTTTAAATAATAATAAAAATAGTACGCTGACCACATTTGATGAATCAAAATTGCCCAACTCTCTCCACAAAGAAGCTTTTAACGATTTTGTCCAATTTAGAACGAAAGTAGGGGTTTTTTGGCAATGAAACAATCTACGAAGCGTATACAAGTAAATTTGGACATAAAGGAATAATAAAAAAGTACACCTATATTCTTTGATGGTTCGGAATTGCTCAACTATCTCCACGATGGAGCTTTTATTGATTTTGCTCATTTGGGAACGAAAGTTGGTATTTTGGCATTGAAACTATATACGAAGCCAATACTTGTACAATTTGAGTTTAAATAATAATAAAAATAGTACGCCGACCACATTTGATGGATCGAAATTGCCCAACTCTCTCCACAAAGAAGCTTTTAACGATTTTATCCAATTTAGAACGAAAGTTGGTGTCTTTTGGCAAGAAAACAATTTACGAAGCGTATACTTGTAAATTTGGACATAAAGAAATAATAAAAAAGTACACCTATAACATTTGATGGTTTGAAATTCCTCAACTCTCTCCGTGTTGGATCTTTTAATGATTTTGCTCATTTGCGAACGAAACTTGGCCCTTTGGCAACGAAACAATATATGAAACCCACACTCGTACAATTTGACATAAAATAACTATAAAAGTAGTACACTGATTAATTTTGATTGTTTGAAAATGCTCAACTCTCTCCACAAAGAAACTTTTAACGATTTTGTCTAATTGAGAACGATAGTTGGTCGTTTGGCAACAAAACAATCTACGAGGAGTATACTTATAAATTTGGATATAAAGAAACAATAAAAATGTACACCAATAATCTATGATTGTTCAGAATTGCTCAAGTCTCTCCATGTTGAAGATTTTAATGATTTTGACCATTTAGAAACGAAAATTGGTCTTTTGGCAACGAAACAATATACGAAGCCTATACTCGTACAATATGACATAAAATAACAGTAAATATAATACACTGACCAATTTTGATTGTTCAAAATTTGTCAACTCTCTCTACAAAGCGGTTTTTAACTATTTTTTCCAATTGAGAACGAAAGTTAGTCTTTTGGCAACGAAACAATCTACAAAGGGTATACTTGTAAATTTGGACATAAAGGAACAATAAAAAAATAGACCTATAACCTTTGATGGTTCAGAATTGCTCAACTCTCTCCGTGTTGGTGCTTTTAATGATTTTGCCCATTTGTAAATGAAACTTGAACTTTTGGCAACAAAACAATATACGAAGCCTATACTCGACAATTTGACATAAAATAACGGTAAAAATTGTACACCAACAATTTTTGATTGTTCTAAATTGCTCAAGTCTCTCCACAAAGAGTTTTTTAACGGTTTTGTGCAATTGAGAACGATAGTTAGTCTTTTGGCAACGAAACAATCTACGAAGCGTATACTTATAAATTTGGAGATAAAGAAACAATAAAAATGTACACCTATAACCTCTGATTGTTCAGAATTGCTCAACTCTCTCCATGTTGAAGCTTTTAATGATTTTGCCCATTTGGGAATGAAAGTTGTTATTTTCGCAACGAAACAATATTAGAAGCCAATACTCGAACAACTTGACATAAACTAACAATAAGAATAGTACACCGACCAATTTTGATTGTTTGAAATAACTCAGCTCTCTCCACAAAGAAGCTTTTAACGGTTTTGTCCAATTGAGAACGAAAGTTGGTCTTTTGGCAACGAAACAATCTATAAAGCGTATACTTGTAAATTTGGACATAAAGGAACAATAAAAATGTTCACCTATAACCTTTAATGGTTCAGAATTGCTGTCACGCCCCGTTTCCGAAGATGCGACTAGGTGCTCTCTCCGCACCCTTCCTAGGTTGCTAGTGTGAACATCTAGGATCAACCGGAAATCCGGCGGCATCTCCCTGTATATCGGAGAGTGCCCACCTGCATCAGAAACGCAGTAAACACAACATTACACTGGCAACCTAGCAACCATAGGCCTCAAGCCTCAACCACATGCAATCCTGACCCTAGGCCTTAGGCCATCCACTACCAGCATGCACAAACTGATGGCATCACATATAAATCTACACACAGATTCATATATCATCAAATATAACCATATATCAACATCCACATCAACATGCAAACACAATCGTGCCAAATGGTTTTATTCTCACAACATAGATATACTACATACACCCACATGCATAGAGTATATCTCCAGCACCCAATCCTACCCAGGACCATCCATGTCACGTCTTGCTCACCGATCTGCACCACCGGTACTCGTACCAGTATCTCCTGTGGAAGGAAGAAAGTAAAGGAGTGAGCTAGAAGCTCAGTAGGGTAAAGAAGTAAACATTGATATAGGCAGAACCAAAAGAAAGTAATGCATCAATATGTACCAACCACATGAACGTATACTCAACAATTTCACATCAACATTTATCTGGATTAACCCTTTCGGAGCACAACAACCACAATACCATTGGAACTCAATGTAATATTGCACGGGAGCAAGCTCACCACACCCAACCACTCCTAGGATCATCCGGTTGCGTGAACCTATCATGCCCGCACCTCACAAGGCAAAGTCACTCTCGACTCTACCCCTAGTGCGTTACCCCACATGGGGTTCACATGACTCGGTGGTAACAACCTTCACCTTGCCATCCTCTCATGTGGCTTTCAAGTAACCTAAGGGTTCCCGAGTCCATACCCGAGTCCCCCATACATCTCTAATGCATTATGACATGTCATGCCAAACAGATATGTATATATCACAACGTGTCCGTAGATGACGGAACACACAATCGGGTCATGCAACATTCAACAACTAGCAACAATCCACACAAAGCTCGTTTCCCCTTAGAAGCAATTAAGGCGGAAACACAAACAACGGTGACCAATGAAGAATAGAAACTGCTCTTTAAGTAGTGAGAACGCACGATAGAAAGAAAGGTTGGAAATCCCCTATCTCGTGTCGAGCAATTCACCAAAAATCTCACAATTAGGGTTTTAAACCCCTTTTCACCAAACCTAACAATTTACGCAATGTCGTACTCATTTAATCATCCCAACATCTCAATATATCATATCAATAATGAATTAAACAAGCCATCATGAGAAACTTACTTTCTCTCTCTAGAACTTCTAAAATCCTCCAAAAATTCCACTTAGCTCAACTCAACATCAAACCACGAAATCAACCTACATATATGTTCCAAATCAACCTATAAACATATTTAAAGCATAGGACTCAACTCTTCAGGAATCTAGCAAATCTAACAAAAACCCTAGAATATCAGAAATAGGAAAGACTTATCAAAATCTTCCAATCTAGCTTGAATATTCAATATAGCACTCCAATAATCATGAATCCTCAAGATTTAGGTCGAATCCATGTAGAAACCCTTTCTCTCTAAAATCGTAGCTCCCTCTCACTCTAGGACTGAAACCAACCAAAAGGTTTTCTAAAGGCTCGCTGGAGCCTTTTTTGAAAGCTCGGGTTGCGCCTAGGCTCTCTGGCCTAACTAGTTCTCCAAGACACGCTGCCTTGGTCGCTCTTCTGGGCGCACTTTTTCACACGGCTAGCCGCCCTCCTAGGCGTCCGCCTAGGCGTGTGGCCTCAATTTGTCTAACTCTGTCTCGGTCTTAGCTTCTATTTGATATATTATGGGCCCGAAATGGACATCTGTGCTAAAAGTTATGACCCATTTAACGAACAAAGCTCAAAAACAATTTTTTCTTGATTCCGTACCTCATGGATCATCCGTAATTTGACTTAAACCTAAAGTTTTGGGTCGGGGTTTCACAATTGCTCAACTCTCTACATGTTGGAGCTTTTAATGATTTTGCCCATTTAGAAACGAAAGTTGATCTTTCTGCAACGAAACAATTTACGAGAGCTATACTCGTACAATTTGACATAAAATAATAGTAAAAATAGTACACAGACCAATTTTGATTGTTAAAAAAATGCTCAACTCTCTCCACAAAGAAGCTTGTAACATTTTTGTCTAATTGAGAATGATAGTTGGTCTTTTGGCAATGAAATAATATACGAAGCATATACTTGTAAATTTGGACATAAAGGAACAATAAAAAAGGTACACCTATAACCTTTGATAATGCGGAATTGCTCAACTCTCTCCACGTTGAAGCTTTTAATAATTTTGACCATTTAGAAACGAAAGTTGGTCTTTTGGCAACGAAAAAATATACGAAGTCTATACTCGTACTATTTGTTAGAAAATAACAACAAAAATAATACACTGACCAACTTCGATTATTGGAAATTGCTCAACTCTCTCTACAAAGAAGATTTTAACGGTTTTTTCCAATTGAGAACGAAGGTTGGTCTTTTAGCAACGAAACAATCTACGAGGCATATAATTATAAATTTGGACATAAAGGAAAAATAAAAAAGTAGACCTATAACCTTTGATGGTTCCGAATTGCTCAACTCTCTCCGTGTTGGAGCTTTTAATGATTTTGCCCATTTTCGAATGAAACTTGGTCTTTTGGTAACGAAACAATATACGAAGTCTATACTCATACAATTTGACATAAAAAATAATAAAAATAGTAAACAGACCAATTTTGATTGTTCAAAATTGCTCAACTCTCTTCACAAATAAGCTTTTAACGGTTTTCTTCAATTGAGAACGATAGTTGGTCTTCTGGCAACAAAACAATCTACGAAGCGTATACTTGTAAATTTGGACATAAAGGAACAATAAAAATGTACAACTATAAACTTTGATAGTTCGGAATTGCTCAACTCTCTCGATGTTGGAGCTTTTAATTATTTTGACCATTTAGAAATGAAAGTTTATCTTTTGGCAACGAAACAATATATGAAGCTCGTACAATTTGACATAAAATAACAATAAAAATTATACACTGACAAATTTTGATTGTTCGAAATTGCACAACTCTTTCTACAAAGAAGCTTCTAATGGTTTTTTCCAATTGAGAACGAAAGTTGGTCTTCTGGCAACGAAACAATCTACGAAGCGTATACTTGTAAATTTGGACATAAAGGAACAATAAAAAGGTACACCTATAACCTTTGATGGTTCGAAATTGCTCAACTCTCTCCAAGTAGAAGTTTTTAAAGATTTTACCCGTTTTGAAATGAAAGTTGGCCTTTTGGCTACGAAGTAATATATGAAGCCCATGCTCATACAATTTGACATAAAATAACAATAAAAGTAGTACACTGACCAATTTTGACCGTTCGAAATTGCTCAACTCTCTCCAGAGAGAAGCTTTGAACGATTTCGTCCAACTGAGAACGAAAGTTCATCGTTTGGCAACGAAACAATCTACGAAGCGTATACTTGTAAATTTAGACATAAAGGAACAATGAAAATGTACACTTATACCTTTGATGGTTTAGAATTGCTCAACTTTCTCCATGTTGGAGCTTTTAATGATTTTGCCCATTAGGGAACGAAAGTTGGTCTCTTGATAACGAAACAATATAAGGAGCCAATACTCGTACAATTTGAGTTCAAATAACAATAAAAATAGTACACTGAGCAAATTTGATTGTTTGAAATTGTCCATCTCTCTCCACAAAAAAGTTTTTAACAGCTTTGTTTAATTTAGAAAGAAAGTTGGTATTTTGGCAAGAAAACAATCTACGAAGAGTACATTTGTAAATTTGGACATAAAGGAACAATAAAAATGGACACCTATAACCTTTAATGGTCGGAATTGATCAACTCTCTCCATGTTGGAGCTTTTAATGATTTTGCTCATTTGCGAACGAAACTTGGTCTTTTGGCAATGAAACAACATACGAATCCTATACTTATACAATTTGACAAAAAATAACAGTAAAAATTGTACACCGACCAATTTTGATTTTCGAAATTGCTCAAGTCTCTCCACAAAGAGCTTTCTAACGGTTTTGTCCAATTGAGACCGATAGTTAGTCATTTGGCAACGAAACAATCTACGAATCGTATACTTATAAATATGGACATAAAGGAACAATAAAAATTTACACTTATTGCATTTAATGGTTCAGAATTGCACAACTCTCTCTACAAAGCAGCTTTTAACGGTTTTTGTGCAATTGAGAACGAAAGTTGGTCTTTTGGCAACAAAACAATCTACGAAGCGTATACTTGTAAATTTGGACATTAAGGAACAATAAAAAAATTAGACCTGTAACCTTTGATGGTTTGGAATTGCTCAACTCTCTCCGTGTTGGAGCTTTTAATGATTTTGCCCATTTGCGAACGAAACTTGATCTTTTGGCAACAAAACAATATACGAAGCCTATACTCGTACAATTTGACATAAAATAACGGTAAAAATTGTACACCGACCAATTTTGATTGTTCGAAATTGCTCAAGTCTCTCTACAAAGAGCTTTTTAACGGTTTTGTTCAATTGAGAACGATAGTTAGTCTTTTGGCAACGAAACAATTTACGAAGCGTATACTTATAAATTTGGACATAAAGGAACAATAAAAATGTACACCTATAACCTCTGATTGTTCAGAATTGCACAACTCTCTCCATGTTGAAGCTTTTAATGATTTTGCCCATTTGAGAATGAAAGTTGTTATTTTGGCAACGAAACAATATTCGAAGCCAATACTCAAACAACCTGACATAAAATAACAATAAAAATAGTACACCAACCAATTTTGATTGTTTGAAATAACTCAGCTCTCTCCACAAAGTTGGTCTTTTGGCAACGAAACAATCTACAAAGCGTATACTTGTAAATTTGGACATAAAGGAACAATAAAAATGCACACCTATAACCTTTGATGGTCTGGAATTGCTCAACTCTCTCCATGTTGGAGCTTTTAATGATTTTGCCCATTCGGGAACGAAACTAGGTCTTTTGGCAACGAAAAAATATACGAAACTTATACTCATACAATTTGAAATAAAATAACAATAAAAATAGTACACCGATGAATTTTTATTGTTCAAAATTGGTCTACTCTCTCCAAAAAGAAGCTTTTAAGGGTTTTGTCCAATTGAGAACGAAAGTTGGCCTTTTGACAACGAAACAATCTTCGAAGCGTATATTAGTAAATTTGGACAAAAAGTAACAATAAAACATTTATACCTATAGCTTTTGATGGTTCTTAATTACTTAATTCTTTCCACGTCGGAGCTTCTATGATTTTACCTATTTGGGAAAGAAAACTGGTCTTTTGGCAATGAAACAATATACGAATCCCGTACTCGTACAATTTGACATAAAATAGCAATAAAAATAATACACCGACCAATTTTGATTGTTCGAAAATACCCAACTCTCTCCACAAAGAAGCTTTTAACGGTTTTGTCCAATTGAGAACGATAGTTGGTATTTTGGCCACGAAACAATCTATGAAGCGGATACATGTAAATTTGGACATAAAAGAACAATAAAAATGGACACATATAACCTTTGATGTTTTGGAATTGCTCAACCCTCTCCAAGTTAGAGCTTTTAATGATTTTCTTCATTTGGGAACGAAATCTGGTATTTTTGCAATGAAACAATATTCAAAGCCAACACTAGTACAATTTGAGTTTAAGTATCAATAAAAATAGTACATCGACCAAATTTGGTTGTTCGAAATTCCCCAACTCTCTCCACAAAGATGCTTTTAACTGTTTTTTTCCAATTTCGAACGAAAGTTGGTATTTTGGCAAGAAAATAATTTAGGAAACGTATACTTGTAAATTTGGACATAAAGGAACAATAAAAAAAGTACTCCTAAAACCTTTGATGGTTTGGAATTGCTCAACTCTCTTCATGTTGGAGCTTTTAATGATTTTGAGCATTTACAAACAAAAATTGCTCCTTTGGCACCAAAACAATATACAAAGCCTATACTTGTACAATATGACGTAAAATAACTATAAAAATAATAAACTGACCAATTATGATTGTTCGAAATTGCTCAACTCTCTCAACAAAGCGGTTTTTAACTGTTTTTCTTATTGAGAACGAAAGTTTGTCTTTTGGCAATGAAAAAATCTACAAAGCGTATACTTATAAATTTTGACATAAATGAACAATAAGAAAACTATACCTATAACCTTTGGTGGTTCGGAATTGCTCAAATCTCTCTGTGTTGGAGCTTTGAATGATTTTGCCCATTTGTGAACGAAACTTAATCTTTTGGCAACAAAGCAATATACGAAACCTATACTCGTACAATTTGACATAAAATAACAGTAAAAATTGTACATCGACCAATTTTGATTGTTCGAAATTGCTTATGTCTTTCCACAAAGAGCTTTTTAACAGTTTTCTCCAATTGAGATTGATAGTCAGTCTTTTGGCAACGAAACAATCTACGAAGAGTATAATTATAAATTCGGACATAAAGGAACAATAAAAATGTACACCTATAACCTCTGTTTGTTTGGAATTGCTCAACTCTCTCCATGTTGAAGCTTTTAATGATCTTGCCCATTTGGGAATGAAAGTTGTTATTTTCGCAACAAAACAATATTCGAAGCCAATACTAGAACAACTTGACATAAAATTACAATAAAAATAGTACATCGACCAATTTTGAATGTTTGAAATAACTCAGCTCTCTCCACAAAGAAGCTTTTAACGGTTTTGTCCAATTGAGAATGAAAGTTGGTCCTTTGGCAACGAAACAATCTACCAAGCGCATACTTGTAAATTAGGACATAAAGGAATAATAAAAAAGTACACATATATGCTTTGATGGTTCGGAATTGCTCAACTCTCTCCATGGTGGAGCTTTTACTGATTTTGCTCATTTGGGAACGAAAGTTAGTATTTTGGCATTGAAACTATATACGAAGCCAATACTTGTATAATTTTAGTTTAAATAATAATAAAAATAGTACGCCGAACACATTTGATGGATCGAAATTGCCCAACTCTCTCCACAAAGAAGCTTTTAACAATTTTGTCCAATTTAGAACGAAAATTGGTGTCTTTTGGCAAGAAAACAATCTACGAAGCCTATACTCGTACAATAAGACATAAAATAACAGTAAATGTAATACACTGACCAATTTTGATTGTTCGAAATTCTTTAACTCTCTCTACAAAGCGGCTTTTAACTGTTTTTTCTAATTGAGAACGAAAGTTATTCTTTTGGCAACGAAACAATCTACGAAGGGTATACTTGTAAATTTGGACATAAAGGAACAATAAAAAAATTAGACCTATAACCTTTGATGGTTTGGAATTGCTCAACTCTCTCCGTGTTGGAGCTTTTAATGATTTTGCCCATTTGTGAATGAAACTTGATCTTTTGGCAACAAAACAATATACGAAGCCTATACTCGTACAATTTGACATAAAATAACGATAAAATTGTACACCAACCAATTTTGATTGTTCTAAATTGCTCAAGTCTCTCCACAAAGAGCTTTTTAACGGTTTTGTCCAATTGAGAACGATAGTTAGTCTTTCGGCAACGAAACAATCTATGAAGCGTATACTTATAAATTTGGACATAAAGAAACAATAAAAATGTACACCAATAACCTCTGATTGTTCGGAATTGCTCAACTCTCTCCATGTTGAAGCTTTTAATGATTTTGCCCATTTGGGAATGAAAGTTGTTATTTTGTCAACGAAACAATATTAGAAGCCAATACTCGAACAACTTGACATAAACTAACAATAAAAATAGTACAATGACCAATTTTGATAGTTTGAAATAACTCAGCTCTCTCCACAAAGAAGTTTTTAACGGTTTTGTCCAATTGAGAACGAAAGTTGGTCTTTTTGCAACGAAACAATCTACAAAGCGTATACTTGTAAATTTGGGCATAAAGGAACAATAAAAATGCACACCCATAACCTTTAATAGTCTGGAATTGCTCAACTCTCTCCATGTTGGATCTTTTAATGATTTTGCCTATTCGGGAACGAAACTTAATCTTTTGGAAACAAAAAAAATATACGAAGCCTATACTCGTAAAATTTGACATAAAATAACAGTAAAAATAGTACACCGACGAATTTTTATTGTTCAAAATTGGTCAACTCTCTCCACAAAGAAGCTTTTAACGCTTTTGTCCAATTGAGAATGAAAGTTGGTCTTTTGGCAACGAAATAATCTAAGAAGCATATATTAGTAAATATGGACAAAAAGTAACCATAAAACATTTATACCTATAACTTTTGATGGTTCTTAATTACTCAATTCTTCTACGTCATAGCTTTTATGATTTTACCTATTTGGGAGCGAAAACTGGTCTTTTAGCAACGAAACAATATACGAAGCCCATACTCGTACAATTTGACATAAAATATCAATAAAAATAATACACCGACCAATTTTGATTGTTCAAAATTGCTCAACTCTCTCAACAAAGAAGCTTTTAACGGTTTTATTCAATGTAGAACGATAGTTGGTCTTTTGGCCACGAAACAATCTATGAAGCGGATACATGTAAATTTGGACATAAAAGAACAATAAAAATGGACACCCATAACCTTTGATGGTTCGGAATTACTCAACCCTCTTCGTGTTGGAGCTTTTAATGATTTTCCTCATTTTGGAACGAAAACCGGTATTTTGGCAACGAAACAATATTCAAAGCCAATACTAGTGCAATTTGAGTTTAAGTATCAATAAAAATAGTACATCGACCAAATTTGGTGGTTCGAAATTCCCCAAATCTCTCTACAAAGAAGCCTTTAATTGTTTTTCCAATTTCAAACGAAAGTTGGTCTGTTGGCAAGAAAATAATTTACGAAGCGTATACTTGTAAATTTGGACATAAAGGAATAATAAAAAAAGAACTCCTAAAACCTTTGATGGTTCAGAATTGCTCAACTATCTCCATGTTGGAGCTTTTAATGATTTTGACCATTTAGAAACGAAAATTGCTCCTTTGGCAACAAAACAATATACGAAGCCCATACTCGTATAATATGACATAAAATAACTGTAAAAATAATACACTGACCAATTTTGATTGTTCGAAATTGCTCAACTCTCTCAACAAAGCGGTTTTAAATTGTTTTTTCTAATTGAGAACGATAGTTAGTCTTTTGGCAAGGAAACAATCTACGAAGCGTATACTTGTAAATTTGGACATAAAGGAACAATAAAAAAAGTATACCTATATAACATTTGATGGTTCGGAATTGCTCAACTCTCTACGTGTTGGAGCTTTTAATGATTTTGCCTATTTGCGAACGAGACTTGATCTTTTGGCAACGAAATAATATACGAAGCCTATACTCGTACAATTTGACATAAAATAAAGGTAAAAATTATACACCGACCAATTTTTATTGTTCGAAATTGCTCAAGTCTTTCCACAAAGAGCTTTTTAACAGTTTTGTCCAATTGAGAACGATAGTTAGTCTTTTGGCAACGAAAGTATCTACAAAGCGTATACTTATAAATTTGGACATAAAGGATTAATAAAAATGTACAACTATAACCTCTGATTGTTTGAAATTGCTCAAATCTCTCCATGTTGGAGATTTTAATGATTTTGCCCATTTGGGAGTGAAAGTTGTTATTTTGGCAATGAAACAATATTCGAAGCCAATTCTCCAACAACTTGACATAAAATAACGATAAAAATAGTACACCGACCAATTTTGATTGTTCGAAATTGCTCAACTCTATCCATAAAGAAGCTTTTAACGGTTTTGTCCAATTGAGAACGATAGTTGGTCTTTTGGCCACGAAACAATCTACGAAGCGGATACATGTAAATTTGGACATAAAAGTGCAATAAAGGTGGACACCTATAACCTTTGATAGTTCGGAATTGCTCAACCCTCTCCATGTTGGAGCTTTTAATGATTTTCCTTATTTGGGAATGAAAACCAGTATTTTGGCAACGAAACAATATTCGAAGCCAATACTAGTGCAATTTGAGTTTAAGTATCAATAAAAATAGTACATCGACCAAATTTGGTGGTTCGAAATTTCCCAACTATCTCCACAAAGAAGCTCTTAACTATTTTTTCCAATTTCGAACGAAAGTTGGCCTTTTGTCAAGAAAATAATTTAGGAAGCGTATACTTGTAAATTTGGACATAAAGGAACAATAAAAAATGTACTCCTAAAACCTTTGATGGTTCGGAATTGCTTAACTCTCTCCATGTTGGAGCTTTTAATGATTTTGACCATTTGGAAACGAAAATTGCTCATTTGGCAACAAAACAATATACGAAGCCTATACTCGTATAATATAACATAAAATAACTGTAAAAATAATACACTGACCAATTTTTGATTATTCGAAATTGCTCAACTCTCTCAACAAAGCGGCTTTTAACTATTTTTTCTAATTGAGAACGAAAGTTGGTCTTTTGACAACGAAACAATCTATGAAGCGTATACTTGTAAATTTGGACATAAAAAAGTATACGTATATAACCTTTGATGTTTTGGAATCGCTCAACTCTCTCCGTGTTGGAGCTTTTAATGATTTTGCCCATTTGCGAATGGAACTTGATCTTTTGGCAACGAAACAATTTACGAAGCCCATTATCTCACAATTTGACATAAAATAAAGGTAAAAATAGTACACCGACCAATTTTGATTGTTCAAAATTGGTCAACTCTCTTCACAAAGAAGACTTTAACATTTTTGTCCAATTGAGAACGATAGTTAGTCTTTTGGCAACGAGACAATCTACGAAGCGTATACCTGTAAATTTGGATATAAAGGCACAATAAAAATGTACACTTATAAACTCTGATTGTTCGAAATTGCTCAACTCTCTCCATGTTGGAGCTTTTAATGATTTTGCCCATTTGGGAATGAAAGTTGTTATTTTGGCAACGAAACAATATTTGAAGCCAATACTCGAACAACTTGACATAAAATAACAATAAAAATAGTACACCGACCAATTTTGATTGTTTGAAATAACTCAGCTCTCTCCACAAAGAAGCTTTTAATGGTTTTGTCCAATTGATAACGAAAGTTGGTCTTTTGGCAACGAAACAATCTAGCAAGCGTATACTTTTAAATTTGGACATAAAGGAACCATAAAAATGCACACCTATAACCTTTGATGGTCTGGAATTGCTCAACCCTTTCCATGTTGGAGCTTTTAATGATTTTTCCCATTCGGGAATGAAACTTGGTCTTTTGGCAACGAAAAAATATACGAAGCTTATACTCGTACAATTTGAAATAAAATTGTGAAACCCCGACCCAAAATTTTGTGAATTTTTGATGTTGAAACAAGGGGTGAAAACTAGACTAGGCGCACAAGGTGGGCGCCTAAGCGCTGTGCCTAGTCCGGTGGGTGGCAGGCAAAGAGAGAGAAGAAGAAGAGGAATTGGACTGGGTGCGCCCAGGGTCGCCTAGGCACTGCGCCCAGTCCAGTGGGAGAGGGGGAGTGGCACCCAGAGCAGTGCGCCTTGGGGAAATTTGTAGGCGAGAGCGCCTAGGCGCTCGAGGTAGTGCCTAGGCGCAACCCGTGTTTCATATGTTGAAACACGGAGTTGTTTCTTCATTCTTCTGAGTGTTCCAACTTTTAGAGAGAGAGAGAGAAAGACGATTCTAGAGAGAGAAGAGTATTTGAGGTGATTCTTGGAGATTGAAGCTTGGTTTTGGAGATTTAAAGAGGATTCAAGGAAGATTCAAGTGTTTGAGGTAAGATTTCTTGAATTTTCATTTCCAGGGTTTCGAGTAGATCTTGATGATTTTGCTTAGAGTTGATCCCTATGGTTTAGATATATTGATACTAGATCATATGTGGTTGTATATGTAGGTTTGATTCTTGTTTTGGATTTGAGTTCCATAAGGTTGAAGTTTGGGGGTTTGAGAGGAACCCTAGAGAAAAAGTAAGTTTTCTCAATTTAGTGATTTAATTCATGTTGGTTATGATATGTTGAGTTGTTTTGGATGATTATTGGAGTTCGATTGTGTTAAATTTTTAGGTTGGTGAAATGGGGCTTAAAACCCTAATTGTGGGATTTTGGTGAATTGCTCGACACGAGGTATGGGATTTTCAACCATTCTTCCTATTGTTGGTTCTCAATATTTTAAAGAGCGTTTCAATTCCTCATTGTTCATTTTATTTGTGTTTCTACCTTAATTGCTTCTAAGGGGAAACAAACCTTGCTTGTGGAATATTGTTTATTCTTGATGTTGCATGACCCGATTGTGAGTGTCTCATCACCTATGGGCACGATGTGATTACCGTTCATGCATCATGGTAGTTAAGTATATATATATATATATGTAAGATGTTCATATATATATATATATATATATATATCTTTTTGGCATGCCATGGCATAAGTGCATTAGAGTTGCATTGGGGACCGGGTATGGACTCGGGGCTCCTTAGGATTCTTGAAAGCTACTTGGAGGGATGACGAGGTGATGAGAGTTACCACCAAGTCATGGGATCTTCAAGTAGGATAACGCACTAGAGGTACGATTAATGAGAGACCTTGCCTGGAATGGTGCGGGCGTGATAGGTGCACGCAACCGGGTAATCCAAGAGCGTTTGATGTTGGGAGCTTGCTCCTATTCAATATGACATGGATAGTGTCCATGATATTGATGAGTTGAGTTGGTGAGCTTGCTCACATTCCATATTACATGGAACGAGCCATGGTATCGATGAGGTTTGCTCATTGAGGGGATTGCCCGGATTGATGTTCTATGTGATTGTTGAGTATACGTGCATGTAGTCGATTTCATATTGTTGCATAACCTATTGTTCGGATTCGGCCATTATACTCTTTATACTCTTAACCCTACTGAGCTTCTTGCTCACTCTCTACTTTTGAGGGCGGGATGTGACATGAATGGCTCTAGGTAGGATGTGGGTGTTAGAGATGTACTCTAGCATGCAATTTGTTTATGATGTTGTTCATAATATTGTATAACCGATTGGCACCAGAGGATGTATGCATGATGTATGCTGCGTTTTGAGTTTTGGTTATATGATATTATGAACCTTGATTTGTGATTATTACTATCAGTTTATGCAAGCTGGTAGTCGATGGCCTGAGGCCCTAGGGTCAGAATTGCATGTGATTGAGGTCTGAGGCCTGGCTATGTTGCTAGTGCGATGGATTGAAATTTTTGCTACGCGTTTCTGATGCAGACGGAGACTCTCTGATATATGGGGAGATGCTGCCGAATTTTCCGGTTTGCCGCATGATCGTACTAGCGGCCTAGGACGGTGCCGGAGGGCACCCGTGGCGTGCCCAGATCGGGGCGTCACAAAAATAACAATAAAAATAGTACACCGATGAATTTTTATTGTTCGAAATTGGTCAACTCTCTCCACAAAGAAGCTTTTAACGGCTTTGTCCAATTAAGAACGAAAGTTGGTTTTTTGGCAACGAAACAATCTACGAAGTGTATATTAGTAAATATGGACAAAAAGTAACAATAAAAAATCTAAACCTATAACTTTTGATGGTTCTTAATTACTCAACTCTTTCCACGTCGGAGCTTTTATGATTTTACCTATTTGGGAACGAAAACAGGTCTTTTGGCAACGAAACAATATACGAAGCCCATCCTTGTACAATTTGACATAAAATAGCATTGAAAATAATACACCGACCAATTTTGATTGTTCGAAATTGCTCAACTCTCTTCACAAAAAAGATTTTAACGGTTTTGTGCAATTGAGAACGATAGTTGGTCTTTTGGCCACGAAACAATCTACGAAGCGGATACATGTAAATTTGGACATAAAAGAACAATAAAAATGGACACCTATAACCTTTGATGGTTCGGAATTGCTCAACCCTCTCCATGTTGGAGCTTTTAATGATTTTCCTCATTTGGGAACGAAAACTGGTATTTTGACAACGAAATAATATTCGAAGCCAATAATAGTGCAATTTGAGTTTAAGTATCAATAAAAATAGTACATCGACCGAATTTCATGGTTCGAAATTGCCCAACTCTCTCCACAAAGAAGCTTTTAACTGTTTTTTCCAATTTAGAACGAAAGTTGGTCTTTTGGCAAGAAAATAATTTACGAAGCGTATACTTGTAAATTTGAACATAAAGGAACAATAAAAAGTACGCCTATAACCTTTGATGGTTCGGAATTGCTCAACTCTCTGTTGGAGCTTTTAATGATTTTGACCATTTAGAAATGAAAATTGGTCCTTTGACAACAGAACGATATACGAAGCCTATACTCGTACAATATGACATAAAATAACAGGAAAAATAATACACTGACCAATTTTGATTGTTGAAAATTGCTCAACTCTCTCTACAAAGCGGCTTTTAACTGTTTTTTTCCAATTGAGAACGAAAGTTGATTTTTTGGTAACGAAACAATCTATGAAGCGTATACTTGTAAATTGGACATAAAGAAACAATATAAAAGTACAACTATAACCTTTGATGGTTTGGAATTAGTCAACCCTCTCCGTATTAGAGCTTTTAATGATTTTGCCCATTTGCGAATAAAACTTGGTCTTTTGGCAACAAAACAGTAGTATAATTTGACATAAAATAATAGTAAAAATGGTACAGTAACCAATTTTTCGTATTGTTCGAAATTGCTCAACATTCTCCACAAATAAGCTTTTAACGGTTTTGTCCAATTGAGAACGATAGTCGTCCTTTTGGCAACGAAACAATCTATGAAGCATATACTTACAAATTTGGACATAAAGGAACAATAAACATGTACACCTATATCCTTTCATGGTTCGGAATTGCTCAACTCTATCCGTGTTAGAGCTTTTAATGATTTTGCCCATTTCGTTATAAAAGTTGGTAAGCCGACCAATCTTCTTGTATTTTTAGGACCTTAAGTCTCAAATTTTCTCAAGTTTCTCAGAGGGTGCAGATACTAGCCTGGTCGGTAGGCCTACCAGGGTCTCAGTATCTCCTTTCTTTCAGGATCAAAATCTCTATGTTTTGATTGCCTGGTTGGTATGCCGACCATGATCTTCGAAGTTTTTTCTTCCTTTCAGGAATATCTTTAAATCTGGGATGCCATCTTGGTCGGTAGGCCGACTGTGGCTCTTGGACCCTTTTATTGGGGGCTCAAGTCTTCAGTGTTGTGTGGATACTATCCTGGTCGGTAGGCCGACCAGGCTTGTAGTATTTTCATTTCCTCTCTTTGGGGAATTTGTGTAAGTCTTGTCATCTTGTGACGCTGGTCGGTATGACATTGATACTTAGCCAATTTTTTGGCTAAGTTTGCATGTTATTCAGGTCAAGCCTTCTCCTGCATTGTGATGCTTTATTTTGGGAAAGAGACCTGAGCTTTTATTCATTCATGCATGTTCCAAACTAAAAAACAAATACATAAAATAGAAACATCATGTGTTACAACAAAGCATTACACATAGTATCTTCGAAGATTATCCACATTCCAAGGTCTCATATCCCCGGGTCTCTTTGGATCTTTGATTTTGTATGTGCCTCCTTTCAAGATCTTCACAACTAGGTAGGGTCCTTCCCAGGTTTCACCTAGCTTACCTGGATGCTTTCCTGTGGCAACTACCTTTCTTAAAACAAGGTCTCCAACAGAAAACTTTTTTCTCTTTACTCGCCCTTTGCTCCATCCAGCCTTGTTTTCAAGCCTTCTAGGATGGTCCGGTTTGTAACCTCTGCCTGTCCATTGGTCTGAGGATGTGCCACAGAGGTAATCCTTAGGTCAATGCTAAGGTCTTCACAAAACTTATGCATCTTTCTGCTAACAAATTGTCTTCCATTGTCCACCACCAGGGCCCGTGGCAAGCCATGCCTGCAGACAATAGTTCTCCATATGAAATCCATTATCTTTTGTTCTGAGATAGCCGCCAATGGCTCTACCTCTATCCATTTGGTGAAGTAATCAACAGCCACAATGAGGTTTCTCCTCTGCCCTACTGTCTGGACGAATGGTCCAAGGAGATCCATACCACATTGTGCAAATGGGCAGGGGTTTTGCATGGGGATAATGTTAGAGGAAGGTACCCTTGGTACGTTTGAGTGCCTCTGACACTTATCACACTTCTGCACGAGCTTCTTGGTATCCTTCATCATAGTAGGCCAATAGTACCCGCATCTCAGCACCTTATGACTTAAGGTCCTGGATCCTATGTGGCTTCCACATATCCCCTCATGCACTTCTCGGAGTGCATAGTCTACATCCCTGGGTGCTAGACATTTCAGATATGGAAGAGTGAATGATCTTCGATACAACTCTCTCTGGATCAGGGTATATTGAGCTGCTCTTTTTCGGAGGCTTTTTGCTTGGTTGCGATATTCAGGCAAACTTTCATCCTCCAAATATTTCTTGATTGGATCCTTCCAACTCGGCTCATGATCAACATCAATATCCGCCATCAAAGTTTGCACTTCAATGCTCTTTTGTGGGAGTATCTCCACTTGAACTGAAGTGGGTACCTGTACTGAGGAGGCAGACGCCAACCGTGCTAACACGTCGGCCCTTGAGTTTTCCCTTCTAGGTATCTGTCTGACCTCCACCTTTGGTATCCTCTCTATCAGTTCCCGTACTTTAGCCAAGTACTTAATCATACTTGGTCCTTTCGCTTCATATTCTCCTTTGATCTGCTTGGTGACCAATTGTGAGTCACTATGAACGATCAAATTTTTAACTTCCAGCCGCTCAGCAAGGCGTAGTCCTGCCAGTACAGCCTCATACTCTGCCTCATTGTTTGAGGCTTTGAAGTTGAAACGCAAGGAATGTGCTATGGTCATGCCCCCCGGGCCGAGCAGGAGAATGCCAGCTCCACTGCCTTCCTGGTTGGATGATCCATCCACGAACAATTGCCACTGTTCAAGCGCAGTGTCGGCATTGTCTTGGTTGGTCTCTCTGTATCATTCAATTATAAAATCAGCCAAGGCTTGTGCCTTAATAGCCTTCCTTGGCTGATATTTGATGTCAAACTCTCCCAATTCAATAGCCCACCTCACTAATCTTCCTGAAGTGTCTGGCTTTTGGAGGACTTGTTTTAGTGGCCGGTCAGTCAAGACAATTATTGTGTGTGCTTGGAAGTAAGGTCTTAGCTTCCTTGCTGCCACTATCAACGACAGAGCTAGCTTCCCAGCATTGGAGTACCTTGTCTCTGCACTGATCATCACCTTGCTTATGTAATATACCGGTCTTTGCACTTTGTCTACCTCACTTACCAGCACTGCGCTTACCGCATGTCGTGATACTGCTAGGTAGAGGTATAAGACTTCACCTGTAACGCCCCGTCCCACGAAACCCTAATTACCAGGCTTGTAGTCCAGAACGTTACTTATTTTTCAGTATAAATTCACCATTATATTTAAACAGACCCACTGCAAGAAACAATTCCACCAAATTAATACTGACATAACCTGAATTTAAGGCGTCATCTTATATAATTTAAATAAGCAATAACCTCCAATTAATATCCTCTAAGAATACTACCGTAAATCCTATACTTCTCATCCGAGTTTTCCGAGTGTACATTTATTACTATACATCAAAGCTATTAATTATAAGTGCATAAATAAATGAAAAGTTTAATCGATCAATCTTCTGTGAAAACTAACTCCCGTCACATGAGCATCTTCTTCATGGATCTACGGCAACACCATCAACTCCTAGCTCAGCATAATCATCTAAGAATTCAATACCTGCATCACGGAACATAGTGAGCCGAGGCTCAACAAGTAATACTTATGCATGAATGCACATGAACATCATCATTAGAAGGCAATCAGTCATTTAAATCATTTTTCCGGTACTCGGGCCCTTAACCTAGATACACTCCTACAGAGCAACCGGTCGGGATTTTCCTTATATTAAGTATTCTACCAAAGAACACTTTTCAGTCAGAATACATTTCCATTTTCATTTCCGGTACCAATTTCCTTTCATATAAACCTCAACGTTAACCTTTCCATATACCCTCCCTGTAGCAGTAGTACCCGGTTCGTAAAAACATTTTCCTTTCATTTTTCTTAAATGCATGTGTCATGTATGCCATGATATGTTATGTTTCATGTAATACAACCATTAACTGTCATATCTAAATAACATCACATAACAGTTCACCATTCACAAATAACTCATTATCGTCAGTTCAGCCTCATATACACAACACAATCAACGCATATATTATTACACAGATAACACGTCTTCATAAGTTTAATCTCATATATACATATTCATATATATAAATATATATATATATATATATATTTCATCACATGACAGTTCACAATCAACCGGTACCCAAATCAATACAATCAAACCGGCCTATAATCAACAGAGTCCACACAACTATTATTATAACCATATCAATCTCATTACAGCAACTCAATCATACTAACATATATACATATACATATACATACGCATACAAATACAAGTATTGTAAAATTAATAATCCTTCAGCATGCAATTCCGAGACACAGGTGAGTATTACTTACCTCAACGTATTTTTCCCTAGATCACCGTAATTTCGATTTAAGAATTTATCTTGAAATCCAAAATAATATACAACAATTAAAATTTATCTATAAAGCTTTTCTCTAATTATTTGGAGTCAAATTTGAGTGGCCTAGATCAATTGGGCTATTACAATTTACAGTTCTGTCCAAGACCGTTAAGAGCTCCTCCATAGAGAGAGTTGATCAATTTCGAACCAACAAAGTTGCTCGGGATACACTTTTTATTGTTCTTCTATGTCAAATTTTACGAGTATAAGCTTCCAAGACTATTTCGGTGCCAAAACACCAACTTTTTATCACAAATAGACAAAACCGTTAAAAGCCCATCCATAGAGAGAGTTGAGCAACTTCGGACCATCATAGTTTCTCGGTGTACACTTTTTATTGTTCTCCTATGTCAAATATTATGGGTAGAAGCTTCAAAGATTATTTCGATTCCAAAAACACCAACTTTCTATGACAAATGGACAAAACCGTTAAAAGCTCCTCCATAGAGAGAGTTGATCAATTTCGAACCAACAAAGTTGCTCGGGATACACTTTTTATTGTTTTTCTATGTCAAATTTTACGAGTATAAGCTTCCTAGATTATTTTGATGCCAAAACACCAACCTTTTACGACAAATGGACAAAACCGTTAAAAGCTCTTCCATAGAGAGAGTTGAGCAACTTCGGACAATCAAAGTTGTTCGGTGTACACTTTTTATTGTTCTTCTATGTCAAAGTTTATGAGTATCAGCTTCCTAGATTATTTCGATGCCAAAACAAAAACTTTCTACGACAAATGGACAAAACCGTTAAAAGCTCTTCCATAGAGAGAGTTGAGCAACTTCGGACCATCAAAGTTGCTAGGTGTACACTATTTACTATTCTTCTATGTCAAATTTTATGAGTATAAGCTTGCTAGATTATTTCGATGCCAAAACACCAACTTTCTATGACAAATGAACAAAACCGTTAAAAGATCCTCCATAGAGAGAGTTGAGCAACTTCGAACCATCAAAGTTGCTCGGTGTACACTATTTACTATTCTTCTATGTCAAATTTTACGAGTATAAGCTTTCTAGATTATTTCGATGCCAAAACACCAACTTTCTATCACAAGCGACAAAACTGTTAAAAGCTCCTCCATTGAGAGAGTTGAGCAACTTCGGACTATCAAAGTTGCTCGGCGTACACCTTGTATTGTTCTTCTATGTCAAATTTTATGAGTATAAGCTTCCATGATTATTTGGATTTCAAAACACTAACTTTCTACGACAAATGGACGAAACCGTTAAAACCTCCTCCATCAAGGTTGCTCGATCTACACTTTTTACTGTTCTCCTATGTCAAATATTATGAGTATAAGCTTCCTAGATTATTTCGATGCCAAAAGACCAACTTTCTATGACAAATGGACAAACCCGCTAAAAGCTACTCCATAGAGAGAGTGGAGCATGTTCGGACCATAAAAGTTGTTCGACGTACACTTTTTACGATTCTTCTATGTCAAATTTTACAAGTATAAGTTTCCTAAATTATTTCCATGACAAAACACCAATTTCTATGAACAAAACACCAATTTCTATGACAAATGGACAAAACAGCTAAAAGCTCCTTCATAGAGAGAGTTGAGCAATTTCGGACCATCAAAGTTGCTCGGTGTACACTTTCTATTGTTATTCTATGTCAAATTTTATGAGTATAAGCTTTCAAGATTATTTCGATTCCAAATCACCAACTTTCTGTGAGAAATGGACAAAACCGTTAAAAGGTACTCCATAGAGAGAGTTCAGCAACTTCGGACCAACAAAGTTGCTTGGTGTACACTTTTTATTGTTCTTCTATGTCAAATTTTACGAGTATAAGCTACCAAAATTATTTCGGTGCCAAAACACCAACTTTTTATCACAAATGGACAAAACCCTTAAAAGCTCCTCCAGAGAGAGAGTTGATAAACTTCGAACCAACAAAGTTGCACGGGATACACTTTTTATTGTTCTTCTATGTCAAATTTTACAAGTATAAGTTTCCTAGATTATTTCGATGCCAAAACACCAACTTTTTACGACAAATGGACAAAATCGTTAAAATCTCTTCCATAGAGAGAGTTGAGCAACTTCGGACCATCAAAGTTGCTCGGTGTACACTTTTTATCATTCTTCTATGTCAAATTTTATAAGTATAAGCTTCCTAGATTATTTCGATGCCAAAACACCAACTTTTTACGACAAATGGACAAAACCGTTAAAAGCTCTTCCATAGAGAGAGTTGAGCAACTTCGGACCATCAAAGTTGCTCGGCGTACACTATTTACTATTCTTCTATGTCAAATTTTACCAGTATAAGCTTGCTAGATTATTTCGATGACAAAACACTAACTTTCTATGACAAATGGACGAAACCGTTAAAAGCTCCTCCATATAGAGAGTTGAGCAACTTCGGACCATCAAGGTTGCTCAGCGTACACTTTTTACTGTTGTTCTATGTCAAATTTTACAAGTATAAGCTTCCAAGACTATTTCAATGCCAAAACACCAACTTTTTATCATAAATAGACAAAACCGTTAAAAACCCATCCATAGAGAGAGTTGAGCAACTTCGGACCATCATAGTTTCTCGGTGTACACTTTTTATTGTTCTCCTATGTCAAATATTATGAGTAGAAGCTTCAAAGATTATTTCGATTACAAAAACACCAACTTTCTATGACAAATTGACAAAATCGTTAAAAGCTCCCCCATAGAAAGAGTTGATCAACTTCGAACCAACAAAGTTGCTCGGGATACACTTTTTATTGTTCTTCTATGTCAAATTTTACGTGTATAAGCTTCCTAGATTATTTCGATGCCAAAACACCAACCTTTTACGACAAATGGACAAAACCGTTAAAAGCTCTTCCATAGAGAGAGTTGAGAAACTTCGGACCATCAAAGTTTCTCGGTGTACACTTTTTATTGTTCTTCTATGTCAAAGTTTGTGAGTATAAACTTCCTAGATTATTTCGATGCCAAAACACCAACTTTCTACGACAAATGGACAAAACCGTTAAAAGCTCTTCCATAGAGAGAGTTGAGCAACTTCGGACCATCAAAGTTGCTAGGTGTACACTATTTACTATTCTTCTATGTCAAATTTTACGAGTATAAGCTTGCTAGATTATTTCGATGCCAAAACACCAACTTTCTATGACAAATGAACAAAACCGTTAAAAGATCCTCCATAGAGAGAGTTGAGCAACTTCGAACCATCAAAGTTGCTCGGTGTGCACTATTTACAATTCTTCTATGTCAAATTTTACGAGTATAAGCTTTCTAGATTATTTCGATGCCAAAACACCAACTTTCTATCACAAGCGACAAAACTGTTAAAAGCTCCTCCATTGAGAGAGTTGAGCAACTTCGGACTATCAAAGTTGCTCGGCGTACACTTTTTACTGTTCTTCTATGTCAAATTTTACGGGTATAAGCCTTCAAGACTATTTCGATGCCAAAACACCAACTTTTTATCACAAATGGACAAAACCGTTAAAAGCTCTTCCATAGAGAGAGTTGAGCGACTTCGGACCATCAAAGTTGCTCGGTGTACACTTTTTATTGTTCTTCTATGTCAAATTTTATGAGTATAAGCTTCCTAGATTATTTCGATGCCAAAACACCAACTTTGTTCGACAAATGGACAAAACCGTTAAAAGCCATTCCATAGAGAGAGTTGAGCAACATCGGACCTTCAAAGTTGCTCGGCGTACCCTATTTCCTATTCTTCTATGTCAAATTTTATGAGTATAAGCTTGCTAGATTATTTCGATGCCAAAACACCAACTTTCTATGACAAATGAACAAAACCGTTAAAAGATCCTCCATAGAAATAGTTGAGCAACTTCGAACCATCGAAATTGCTCGGCGTACACTATTTACTATTCTTCTATGTCAAATTTTACGAGTATAAGCTTTCTAGATTATTTCGATGCCAAAACACCAACTTTCTATCACAAAGCAACAAAACTGTTAAAAGCTCCTCCATTGAGAGAGTTGAGCAACTTCGGACTATCAAAGTTGCTCGGCGTACACTTTTTACTGTTCTTCTATGTCAAATTTTACGGGTATAAGCCTTCAAGACTATTTCGATGCCAAAACACCAACTTTTTATCACAAATGGACAAAACCGTTAAAAGCTCTTCCATAGAGAGAGTTGAGCGACTTCGGACCATCAAAGTTGCTCGGTGTACACTTTTTATTGTTCTTCTATGTCAAATTTTATGAGTATAAGCTTCCTAGATTATTTCGATGCCAAAACACCAACTTTTTTCGACAAATGGACAAAACCGTTAAAAGCCATTCCATAGAGAGAGTTGAGCAACATCGGACCTTCAAAGTTGCTCGGCGTACCCTATTTCCTACTCTTCTATGTCAAATTTTATGAGTATAAGCTTGCTAGATTATTTCGATGCCAAAACACCAACTTTCTATGACAAATGAACAAAACCGTTAAAAGATCCTCCATAGAAAGAGTTGAGCAACTTCGAACCATCGAAATTGCTCGGCGTACACTATTTACTATTCTTCTATGTCAAATTTTACGAGTATAAGCTTTCTAGATTATTTCGATGCCAAAACACCAACTTTCTATCACAAAGCGACAAAACTGTTAAAAGCTCCTCGATAGAGAGAGTTGAGCAACTTCGGACCATCAAAGTTGCTCGGTGTACACCTTATATTGTTCTTCTATGTCAAATTTTATGAGTATAAGCTTCCATGATTATTTGGATTTCAAAACACTAACTTTCTACGACAAATGGACGAAACCGTTAAAAGCTCCCCCATAGAGAGAGTTGAGCAACTTCGGACCATCAAGGTTGCTCGGCGTACACTTTTTACTGTTCTTCTATGTCAAATTTTACGAGTATAAGCTTCCAAGACTATTTCGATGCCAAAACACTAGCTTTTTATCACAAATAGACAAAACCGTTAAAAGCTCATCCATAGAGAGAGTTAAGCAACTTCGGACGATCATAGTTTCTCGGTGTAAACTTTTTATTGTTCTCCTATGTCAAATATTATGAGTATAAGCTTCCAAGACTATTTCGATGCAAAACACCAACTTTTTATCACAAATAGACAAAACCGTTAAAAGCTCATCCATAGAGAGAGTTCAACAACTTCGGACGATCATAGTTTCTCGGTGTACACTGTTCTCCTATGTCAAATATTATGAGTATAAGCTTCCTAGATTATTTCGATGCCAAAAGACCAACTTTCTATGACAAATGGACAAACCCGTTAAAAGCTCCTCCACAGAGAGAGTTAAGCAAGTTTGGACCATCAAGGTTGCTCGGCGTACACTTTTTACTGTTCTTCTATGTCAAATTTTACGAGTATAAGCTTCCAAGACTATTTCGATGCCAAAATACCAACGTTTTATCACAAATAGACAAAACCGTTAAATGCTCATCCATAGAGAGAGTTGAGCAACTTCGGACCATCATAGTTTCTCGGTGTACACTTTTTATTGTTCTCCTATGTCAAATTTTATGAGTAGAAGCTTCAAATATTATTTCGATTCCAAAAACACCAACTTTCTTTGACAAATTGACAAAACCGTTAAAAGCTCCCCCATAGAAAGAGTTGATCAACTTCGGACCATCAAACTTGCTCAGCGTACACTATTTACTGTTCTTCTATGTCAAATTTTACGAGTATAAGCTTCCTAGATTATTTCGATGCCAAAACACCAACTTTCTATGACAAATGAACAAAACCGTTAAAAGATCCTCCATAGAGAGAGTTGAGCAACTTCGAACCATCAAAGTTGCTCGGCGTACACTATTTACTATTCTTCTATGTCAAATTTTACGGGAATAAGCCTTCAAGACTATTTCGATGCCAAAACACCAACTTTTTATCACAAATGGACAAAACTGTTAAAAGCTCTTCCATAGAGAGAGTTGAGCGACTTCGGACCATCAAAGTTGCTCGGTGTACACTTTTTATTGTTCTTCTATGTCAAATTTTATGAGTATAAGCTTCCTAGATTATTTCGATGCCAAAACACCAACTTTCTATGACAAATGAACAAAACCGTTAAAAGATCCTCCATAGAAAGAGTTGAGAAACTTCGAACCATCGAAATTGCTCGGCGTACACTATTTACTATTCTTCTATGTCAAATTTTACGAGTATAAGCTTTCTAGATTATTTTGATGCCAAAACACCAACTTTCTATCACAAAGCGACAAAACTGTTAAAGCTCCTCTATAGAGAGAGTTGAGCAACTTCGGACCATCAAAGTTGCTCGGTGTACACCTTAGATTGTTCTTCTATGTCAAATTTTATGAGTATAAGCTTTCATGATTATTTGGATTTCAAAACACTAACTTTCTACGACAAATGGACGAAACCGTTAAAAGCTCCTCCATAGAGAGAGTTGAGCAACTTCGGACCATCAAGGTTGCTCGGCGTACACTTTTTACTGTTCTTCTATGTCAAATTTTACGAGTATAAGCTTCCAAGACTATTTCGATGCCAAAACACTAACTTTTTATCACAAATAGACAAAACCGTTAAAAGCTCATCCATAGAGAGAGTTGAGCAACTTCGAACGATCATAGTTTCTCGGTGTACACTTTTTATTGTTCTCCTATGTCAAATATTATGAGTATAAGCTTCCAAGACTATTTCGATGCAAAACACCAACTTTTTATCACAAATAGACAAAACCGTTAAAAGCTCATCCATAGAGAGAGTTGAGCAACTTCGGACGATCATAGTTTCTCGGTGTACAATTTTTATTGTTCTCCTATGTCAAATATTATGAGTATAAGCTTCCTAGATTATTTCGATGCCAAAAGACCAACTTTCTATGACAAATGGACAAACCCGTTAAAAGCTCCTCCACAGAGAGAGTTCAGCAACTTCGGACCATCAAAGTTTCTCGGGATACACCTTTTATTGTTCTTCTACGTTAAATTTTTCGAGTATAAGCTTCCTAGATTATTTCGATGCAAAAACACCATTTTTCTAAGACAAATGAACAGAATCGTTAAAAGCTCCTCTATAGAGAGAGTTGAGCAACTTCGGACTATCAAAGTTGCTCGGTGTACACTTTTTATTGTTATTCTATGTCAAATTTTATGAGTTTAAGATTCCAAGACTATTACGATTCCAAATCACCAACTTTCTATGAAAAATGGACAAAACCGTTAAAAGCTCCTCCATAGAGAGAGTTCAGCAACTTCGGACCATCAAAGTTGCTCCGGATACACTTTTTATTGTTCTTCTAGGTCAAATTTTATGAGTATAAGCTTCCTAGATTATTTCGATGCGAAAACACCATCTTTCTAAGACAAATGGACAAAACCGTTAAAAGCTCCTGCATAGAGAGAGTTGAGCAACTTCGGACCATCAAAGTTGCTCGATGTACACATTTTATTGTTCTTCTATGTCAAATTTTATGAGTATAAGCTTCCTAGATTATTTCGATGCAAAAACACCAACTTTCTATGACAAATGAAAAAACCGTTAAATGCTCCTCCATAGAGAGAATTGAGCAACTTCGGACCATCAAAGTTACTCGGCGTAAACTTTTTACTATTCTTCTATGTCAAATTTTACGAGTATAAGCTTGCGAGATTATTTTGATGCCAAAACACTAACATTCTATGAAAAATCGACAAAATCGTTAAAAGATCCTCCATAGAGAGAGTTGAGCTACTTGGGACCATGAAAGTTGCTCATGATACACTTTTTATTGTTCTTCAATGTCAAATTTCATGAGTATAAGCTTCCTAGATTATTTCGATGCAAAAACATCAACTTTCTATGAAAAATTGACAAAACCATTTAAAGCTCCTCCAAAGAGGGAATTGAGCAACTTCGGACAATGAAAGTTGATAGGTGTACATTTTTTATTGTTATTCTATGTCAAATTTTATGAGTATAAGCTTCCAAGATTATTTCGATTCGAAATCACCAACTTTCTATGACAAATGGACAAAACCGTTAAAAGCTCCTCCATAGAAAGAGTTGAGCAACTTCGTTCCATCAAAGTTGTTCGATGTATACTTTTTATTGTTCTTCTATGTAAAATTTTATGAGTATAAGCTTCCGAGATTATTTCGATGCCAAAACAACAACTTTCTACGACAAATAGACAAAACCGTTAAAAGCACCTCCATAGAGAGAGTTGAGCAACTTCGGACCATCAAAGTTGCTCGCTGTACACTTTTTATTGTTCTTCTATGTCAAATTTTATGAGTATAAGCTTCCTAGATTATTTCGATGCCAAAACACCAACTTTGTATGACAAATGGACAAAACCGTTAAATGCTCCTCCATAGAGAGAATTGAGCAACTTCGGATCATCAAAGTTACTCGGCGTAAACTTTTTACTATTCTTCTATGTCAAATTTTACGAGTATAAGCTTGCGAGATTATTTTGATGCCAAAACACCAACATTCTATGACAAATCGACAAAATCGTTAAAAGATCCTCCATAGAGAGAGTTGAGCTACTTGAGACCATCAAAGTTGCTCGGGATACACTTTTTATTGTTCTTCTATGTCAAATTTCATGAGTATAAGCTTCCTAGATTATTTCGATGCAAAAACAACAACTTTCTATGACAAATTGACAAAACCATTTAAAGCTCCTCCAAAGATGGAATTGAGCAACTTCGGACCATGAAAGTTGATAGGTGTACATTTTTTATTGTTATTCTATGTTAAATTTTACGATTATAAGCTTCCTAGATTATTTCGATGCCAAAACACCAACTTTCTTTGACAAATCGACAAAACTGTTAAAAGCTCCTCCATCGAGAGAGTTGAGCAACTTCGGTCAACCAAAGTTGCTCGGTGTACACTTTTTATTCTTCTTCTAATTAAAATTTTACGAGTATACGCTTGCTAGATTATTTCGATGCCAAAACACCAAATTTCTATGACAAATGGGCAAAACTTTTAAAAGCTCCCCCATAGAGAGAGTTGAGCATGTTCAGACCACCAAAGTTTCTCGGCATACACTTTATTATTCTTCTATATCAAATTTTACGAGTATAAGTTTCCTAGATTATTTCGATGCCAAAACACCAACTTTCTATGACAAATGGACAAAACCGTTAAAAGAGCCTCCATAGAGAGAGTTGAGCAACTTCGGACAATCAAAGTTGCTCGGCGTACACTATTTACCATTCTTCTATGTCAAATTTTACGAGTATAAGCTTTTTAGATTATTTCGATGCCAAAACACCAACTTTCTATCACAAAGTGAGAAAACTGTTAAAAGCTCCTCCATAGAGAAAGTTGTGCAATTTCGGACCATCAAAGTTGCTCGGCGTACACCTTATATTGTTCTTCTATGTCAAATTTTATGAGTATAAGCTTCCATGATTATTTGGATTTCAAAACACTAACTTTCTATGACAAATATACGAAACCGTTAAAAGCTCCTCCATAAAGAGAGTTGAGCAACCTCGGACCATCAAGGTTGCTCGGCGTACACTTTTTACTGTTCTTCTATGTAAAATTTTACGAGTATAAGCTTCCAAGATTATTTCGATGCCAAAACACCAACTTTTTATTACAAATGGACAAAACCGTTAATAGTTCCTACATAGAGAGAGTTGAGCAACTTCGGACCACCATAGTTGCTCGGTGTACACTTTTATTGTTCTTCTATGTCAAATATTATGAGTATGAGCTTCCTAAATTATTTCGATGCCAAAAGACCAACTTTCTATGACAAATAGACAAAATCGCTAAAAGCTCTTCAATAGACAGAGTTGAGCAAGATTGGAACATAAAAGTTGTTCGACGTACACTTTTTGCGATTCTTCTGTGTCAAATTTTACGAATATAAACTTCCTAGATTATTTCGATAACAAAACATCAACTTTGTATGACAAATGGACAAAACAGCTAAAAGCTCCTCCATAGAGAGAGTTGAGCAACATCGGACCATCAAAGTTCCTCGGCGTACACTTTTTACTGTTTTTCAATGTAAATTTTTACGAGTATAAGCTTCCAAGATTATTTCGATTCCAAATCACCAACTTTGTATGACAAACGGACAAAACCGTTAAAAGCTCCTCCATAGAGAGAGTTGAGCAACTTCGGACTATCAAAGTTGCTCGATGTATACTTTTTATTGTTCTTCTATGTCAAATTTTATGAGTACAAGCTTCCTAGATTATTTCGATGCCAAAATATGAACTTTCTACGACAAATGGACAAAACCGTTAAAAGCTTCTCCATAGAGAGAGTTGAGCAACTTTGGACCATCAAAGTTGCCCGGTGTACACTTTTTATTGTTCTTCTATGTCAAATTTTATAAGTATAAGCTTCCTAGATTATTTCGATGCCAAAACACTAACTTTCTATGAAAAATGGACAAAACCGTTAAATGCTCCTCCATAGAGAGAATTGAGCAACTTCAGACCATCAAAGTTGCTCGACGTAAACTTTTTACTATTTTTCTATGTCAAATTTTACGAGTATAAGCTTGCGAGATTATTTCGATGCGAAAACACCAACATTCTATTACAAATCGACAAAATCATTAAAAGATCCTCCATAGAGAGAGTTGAGCAACTTCGGACCATCAAAGTTGCTCGGGATACACTTTTTTATGTCACATTTTATGAGTAAATTTTATGATGTTGGATACCGAATGGCCACATTGTTGCCGGAAATCGGGATTTCCATGGTGTAGGTGCACCTATAGTCGTTCCGGGGCAAGTGCAAGGGTTCCGATGATTTTCCGGAATATTCGTTGACTAGTGCCAGGCGCTGTAGGGTGTAGCCCGAGGTTTTACATTGTTGTGACATTTTAGGATGTCATGTTGCTGCATTGAGCTTGTTTCAATATTCAGCCTTTACGTTCTTATGATTCATTTTGTTTTCCCTACTGAGCCTCCTGCTCACCCTATTACTTTTCTGTATCCTTCAGGTGAGACTGGTGCTGAGAACCAGGCTGCGGATCAGTAGGAGGCGGCGTGACATGGAAGGCCACCCTAGGAGCACTAGGATATGTATTTGGTTGTTTGAGAACCTTGGTTAGGAATTAAGTACATGTAGTACTTTTATTAGTTGACTATTATGTTGCTTAAATACCTTTTCGGTATGTTTGATGGATGGTCGGGAGGTATGCCGTGTGATCGGGACTCTCGTACCTGGATATAGGACCTTGAGTCCGGATTGATAGACTTTGAAAGTCTCTGATGATATTATTGATATGAATATGTTTTGCTTATTGATTGCATGTGATTAGGAGGCATGAGGCCCTGCCTAGTGTGTGAATGTGGATAGATGGCCAGAGGCCCTGTTAGGCTGCGGAATTTCTCTGATTATTATTGATTATTTTTTTCGTGTTAAATGAGATGTGACTCCAGTTTGGCACCCTCCGATATACGGGGAAGTGCTGTCGGATTTCTGTTAGAATCCGGGGTTAGGTTGGCGTGTGGTGAGGTCCTTAGTGACGGGGCACAAGCCTGAAGTGGCGCTCCCGGCTCAGTGCTTGAATTCTGGGTCAAGGCGTCACAGTTTTTGTCCATTTTTAACAGAAAGGTAGTGTTTTGGCATCGAAATAATCTAGGAAGCTTATACTCGTAAAATTTGACATAGAAAAACAATAAAAAGTGTTCACCGAGAAAATTTGATTGTTCGAAATTGATCAACTCTCTAGGTGGAGTTTTTTTAATACTTTTGCCAAATTTAGACCGAAATTACTTCTCATGACAACAAAAAAATTTACGAGGCGAATACGAGTATAACCTTCCTAGATTATTTCGATGACAAAACACCACCTTTCTATAACAAATGCACAAAAACAGTTAAAAGCACCACCATAGATGGAGATGAGCAACTTCGGACCATCATACTTGCTCGGTGTACACTTTTTATTGTTCTTCTATGTCAAATTTTACGAGTATATGCTTCCTTGCTTATTTCGATTCCAAAACACCAACTTTCTATGACAAATAGACAAAACCGTTAAAAGCTTCATCATAGATAGAGTTGAGCAACTTTGGACCATCAAAGTTGCTCGGTGTACACTTTTTATTGTTGTTCTATGTTAAATTTTACGAGTATAGGCTTCCTAGATTATTCTGATTCCAAAACACCAACTTTCTATGACAAATAGACAAAACCGTTAAAAGCTCCATCATAGATAGAGTTGAGCAACTTCGACCATCATACTTGCTCGGTGTACACTTTTTATTGTTCTTCATTGTCAAATTTCACGAGTATAATCTTCCTAGATTATTTCGATGCCAGAACACCACATTTCTATGACAAATGGACAAAAATCGTTAAAAGCTCCACCATAGATAGAGTTGAGCAACTTCGGACCATCATAGTTGCTCGGTGTACACTTTTTATTGTTCTTCTATGTCTAATTTTATGAGTATAAGCTTCCTAGATTATTTCGATGCCAAAATACCAACTTTCTATGACAAATAGACAAAACCGTTAAAAGCTCCTCCATAACGAGAGTTGAGCAATTCGGAACTATGAAAGTTGCTCGGGATGTACTTTTTGTTATTTCTTTATGTCCAAAAATATCAATATTTGCTTTGTAAATTAGTTTTTCGTCAAGAGAACAAATTTCGGTCTAAATTTGGCAATACTATTAAAAATAACTCCATCACGAGAGTTGAGAAATTTCGGGACATCAAAGTTGCTCAGTGTACACTTTTTATTGTTTTTCGATGCCAAATTTTACTAGTATAAGCTTTCTAGATTAATTCGATGCCAAAACACCACCAATCTATGACAAATGGACAAAAACTGTTAAGAGCTCCACCATAGATAGAGTTTAGCAACTTCGAACCATCAAAGTTGCTCGGTGTACACTTTTTATTGTTCTTCTATGTCAAATTTTACGAGTATATGCTTCCTAGATTATTTCGATGCCAAAACATCAACTTTCTATAACAAATAGACAAAACCGTTGAAAGCTCCCACATAAGGAGAGTTGAGCAATTCCGAATCGTGTAGGTTGCTCAATATGCACTTTTTATTGTTTCTTTATGTCCAAAATTACTATTATTCGCTTCATAAATTGTTTTGCTCTCAAGAGAACAAATTTAGGTCTAAATTTGGCAAAACTATTAAAAACAACTCCACCGAGAGAGTTGAGCAATTTCGGGACATGAAAGTTGCTCGGTGTGCACTTTTTCTTGTTCTTCGATGTCAAATTTTACGAGTATAATCTTCCTAAATTATTTCAATGCAAAAACACCACCTTTCTATGACAAATGAACAAAAATCGTTAAAAGCTCCGCCATAAATAGATTTGAGCAACTTTGGACCATCAAAGTAGCTCACTGTAAACTTTTTTATTGTTCTTCAATATCAAATTTTACGAGTATAAGCTTCCTAGATTATTTCTATGCCAAAACATCAACTTTCTATGACAAATAGATAAAACCGTTAAAAGCTCCCACATAAGGAGAGTTGAGCAATTCCGAACCACGAAAGTTGCTCAGTATGCAATTTTTATGTTTTCTTTATGTCCAAAATTACTATTATTTGCTTCGTAAATTGTTTTGCTGTCAAGAGAACAAATTTAGCTCTAAATTTGGCTAAACTATTAAAAACAACTCCGCCGAGGGAGTTGAGCAATTTCGGGACATCTAAGTATCTCGGTCTACACTTTTTATTATTCTTCGATGTCAAATTTTACGAGTATAAGCTTCCTAGATTATTTTGATGCCAAAACACCACCTTTCTATGACAAATGAACAAAAACCGTTAAAAGCTCCACCATAGATATAGTTGAGCAATTGCGGACCATCAAAGTTGCTCGGTGTACACTTTTTATTGTTCTTCAATGTCAAATTTTACGAGTATAAGCTTCCTAGATTATTTCGATGCCAAAAAATCAACTTTCTATGAGAAACAGACAAAATCGTTAAAAGCTCCTACATAAGGAGAGTTGAGCAATTCCGAATGATGAAAGTTGCTCGGTATACACTTTTTAGTGTTCCTTTCTGTCCAAAATTACTATTATTCGCTTCGTAAATTGTTTTGCTGTCAAGAAAACAAATTTAGGTCTAAATTTTGCGAAACTATTAAGAACAACTCCATCGAGAGAGTTGAGCAATTTCGGGCCCTCAAAGTTGCTTGGTTTAAAATTTTTATTGTTCTTCTATGTCAAATGTTACGAGTATAAGCTTCCTAGATTATTTCGATGCCAAAACACGACCTTTCTGTGACAAATGGACAAAAACCATTAAAACCTCCGCCATAGATAGAGTTGAGCAACTTCGGATCATCGAAGTTGCTCGGTGTACACTTTTTATTTTTCTTTTATGTCAAATTTTATGAGTATAAGCTTCCTAGATGATTTCAATGCCAAAACACCAACTTTCTATGACAAATAGACAAAACCGTTAAAAGCTAATCTATAAGGAGAGTTGAGCAATTCCGAACCACGAAAGTTGCTCGGGATGTGCTTTTTATTGTTTCTTTATGTCCAAAATTACTAGTATTCGCTTCGTTAATTGTTTTGTTGTCAAGAGAACAAATTTTGGTCTAAATTTGGCAAAACAATTAAAAACAACTCCATCGAGAGAGTTGACCGATTTCTGGCTGTCAAAGTTGCTCGGTGTACACTTTTTATTGTTCTTCTATGCCGAATTTTATGAGTATAAGCTTCCTAGATTATTTCGATGCCAAAACACCAACTTTCCATGACAAATGGACAAAAACCGTTAAAAGCTCCACCATAGATAGAGTTGAGCAACTTTGGAGCATCGAAGTTGCTCTGTGTACACTTTTTATTGTTCTTCTATGTCAAATTGTACGAGTATAAGCTTCCTAGATTATTTCGATGCCAAAACACCACCTTTCTATGACATATGGACAAAAACCGTTAAAAGCTCCACCATAGCTAGAGTTGAGCAACTTCTGATCATCGAAGTTGCTCGGTGTACACTTTTTATTTTTCTTCTATGACAATTGGCCAAATCCGTTAAAATCTCATCCATAAGGAGTGTTGAGCAATTCCAAATAGTGAAAGTTTCTCGGTATGCACTTTTTGTTGTTTCTTTATGTCGAAAATTACTAGTATTCGCTTCGTAAATTGTTTTGTTGTCAAGAGAATAAATTTCGGTGTAAATTTGGCAAAACTATTAAAAACAACTCCACCGAGAGAGTTGAGCAATTTCATGCCATCAAAATTGGTCGGTGTACACTTTTTATTGTTCTTCTATGACAAATTTTATGAGTATAAGCTTCGTGGATTATTTTGATGTCGAAACACCAACTTTCTATGACAAATAGACAAAACCGTTAAAAGCTCCTCCATAAGGAGAGTTGAAAATTCCGAACCATGAATGTTGCTAGGTATGAACTTTTTATTGTTTCTTTATGTCCAAAATTACTAGTATTCGCTTCGTAAATTGTTTTGTTGTCAAGAGAACAAATTTCGGTCTAAATTTGGCAAAACTATAAAAATAACTCCATCGAAAGAGTTGAGAAATTTCGGGACATCAAAGTTGCCCGGTATACACTTTTTATTGTTCTTCTATGTCAAAGTTTACGAGTATAAGCTTCCTAGATTATTTCGATGCCAAAACATCACCTTTCTATGACAAATTGACAAAACCGTTAAAAGCTCCACCATAGATAGAGTTGAGCAACTTCGGTCCATCAAATTTGCTCCGTTTACACTTTTTATTGTTCTTCTATGTCAAATTTTACGAGAATAAGCTTCCTAGATTATTTCGATGCAAAACACCACCTTTCTATGACAAATAGATAAAAACCGTTAAAAGCTCCTCCATAGGGAGACTTGAGCAATTCCGAACCATGAAACTTGCTCGGTATGCATTTTTTATTGTTTCTTTATGTCCAAAATAACTAGTATTCGCTTCGTAAATTGTATTGTTGTCAGGAGAATAAATTTTGGTCTAAATTTGGCAAAACTATTAAAAAAAACTTCATCGAGAGAGTTGAGCAATTTTGACCAATCAAAGTTGTTCAGTGTGAACTTTTTATTGTTCGTCTATGTCAAATTTTAAGACTATATGCTTCCTAGAATATTTCGATGACAAAACACCACTTTTCTATTACAAATGGACAAAAACCGTTAAAAGCTCCACCATAGATAGAGTTGAGAAACTTCGGATCATCAAAGTTGCTCGGGGTACACTTTTTATTGTTCTTCTATGTCAAATTTTACGAGCATAAGCTTCCTAGATTTTTTCGATGCCAAAACACCAACTTTCTATGACAAACAGACAAAACCGTTAAAAGCTCCACCATGGATAGAGTTGAGAAACTTCGGACCATCAAAGTTGCTCCGTGTACACTTTTTATTGTTCTTCTATGTCAAATTTTACGAGTATAAGCTTCCTAGATTTTTTCGATGCCAAACACCAACTTTCTATGACAAATAGACAAAACCGTTAAGAGCTCCACTATAGAGAGAGTTGAGCAAATTCGGACCATCATAGTTGCCGATGTACACTTTTTATTGTTCTTCTATGTCAAATTTTATGAGGTTAAGCTTCCTAGATTATTTCGATTCCCAAACACCAAATTTCTATGATAAATACACAAAATCGTTAAAAGCTCCTCCTAAGGAGAGTTGAGCAATTCCGAACCATGAAAGTTTCTCGGTATCCAGTTTTTATTGTTTCTTTATGTCTAAAATTACTAGTATTCGCTTCGTAAATTGTTTTGTTGTCAAGAGAATAAATTTCGGTGTAAATTTGGCAAAACTATTAAAAATAACTCCATCAAAAGAGTTGAGCAATTTCGGGCCATCAAAGTTGGTCGGTGTACACTTTTTATTGTTCTTCTATGTCAAATTTTACGAGTATAAGCTTCCTAGATTATTTCGATGCCAAAACACCACATTTCTATGACATATGGACAAAAACCGTTAAAAGCTCCGCCATAGATAGATTTGAGCAACTTCAGATCGCCATAGTTGCTCGTTGTACATTTTTTATTGTTCTTGTATTCGAAATTTTACGAGTATAAGCTTCCTAGATTATTTCGATGCCAAACACCAACTTTCTATGACAAATAGACTAAACCGTTAAAAGCTTCTCCATGAGGAGAGTTGAGCAATTCCGAACGATGAAAGTTGTTCGGCATGCACTTTTTATAGTTTCTTTATGTCAAAAATTACTCGTATTCGCTTCGTAAATTGTTTTGTTGTCAAGAGAACAAATTTTGGTATAAATATGGCAAAAAAAATTAAAAACAACTCCATCGAGAGAGTTGACCCATTTCTTGCCGTCGAAGTTGCTCGGTGTACACTTTTTATTGTTCTTCTATGTCAAATTTTACGAGTATAAGTTTCCTAGATTATTTCAATGCCAAAACACCACCTTTCCATGACAAATGGACAAAAACCGTTAAAAGATTCACCATAGATAGAGTTGAGCAACTTCGGATCATCGAAGTTCCTCCGTGTAACTTTTTATTGTTCTTCTATGTCAAATTTTACGAGTATAAGCTTCCTATATTATTTTGATGCCAAAACACCGCCTTTCTATGACAAATGGACAAAAACCGTTAAAAGCTCCACCATAGCTAGAGTTGAGCAATTTCGGATCATCGAAGTTGCTCGGTGTACACTTTTTATTTTTCTTCTATGACAAATGGAGAAAACCGTTAAAAGCTCCTCCGTAAGGAGTGTTGAGTAATTCTGAACCGTAAAAGTTGCTCGGTATGCACTTTTATTGTTTCTTTAAGTCCAAAATTACTAGTATTTGCTTCATAAATTGTTTTGCTGTCAAAAGAATAAATTTCTGTGTAAATTTGGCAAAACTATTAAAAAAAACTCCACCGAGAGAGTTGAGAAATTTCATGCCATCAAAGTTGCTCGGTGTACACTTTTTATTCTTCTTCTATGACAAATTTTACGAGTATAAGCTTCCTGTATTATTTCGATGGCAAAACACCAACTTTCTATGACAAATGGATAAAACTGTTAAAAGCTCCACCATAGATAGAGTTGAGCAACTTCGGACCATCAAAGTTGCTCCGTTTACACTTTTTATTGTTCTTCTATGTCAAATTTTACGAGTGTAAGCTTTCTAGATTATTTCGATGCAAAACACCACCTTTCTATGACAAATGGATAAAAATCATTAAAAGCTCCTCCATAAGGAGACTCGAGCAATTCTGAACCATGAAACTTGCTCGGTATGAACTTTTTATTGTTTCTTTATGTCCAAAATAACTAGTATTCGCTTCGTAAATTGTTTTGTTGTCAAGAGAATAAAGTTCGGTCTAAATTTGGCAAAACTATTAAAAAAAACTCCATCGAGAGAGTTGAGAAATTTCGACCAATCAAATTTGTTCAGTGTGCACTTTCTATTTTTCGTCTATCTCAAATTTTACGAGTATAAGCTTCCTAGAATATTTTGATGCCAAAACACAACCTTTCTATTACAAATGGACAAAAACCGCTAAAAGCTCCACCATAGATAGAGTTGAGAAACTTTGAACCATCAAAGTTGCTCTGTGTACACTTTTTAGTGTTCTTCTATCTCAAATTTTACGAGCATAAGCTTCCTAGATTTTTTCGATGCCAAAACACCAACTTTCTATGACAAATAGACAAAACCGTTAAAAGCTCCACCATGGATAGAGTTGAGAAACTTCGGACCATCAAAGTTGCTCCGTGTACACTTTTTATTGTTCTTCTATGTCAAATTTTACGAGTATAAGCTTCCAAGATTTTTTCGATGCCAAACACCAACTTTCTATGACAAATAGACAAAACCGTTAAAAGCACCTCCATAAGGAGAGTTGAGCAATTCCGAACCATGAAAGTTGCTCGGTAAGAACTTTTTATTTCTTCTTTATGTCCAAAATTACCAGTATTCGCTTCGTAAATTATTTTGTTGTCAAGACAACAAATTTCTGTCAATATTTGGCAAAACTATTTAAAACAACTTCATCGAGAGAGTTGAGCTGTTTTGGGCCATCAAAGTTGCTATGTGTACACTTTTTATTGTTCTTCTATGCCAAATTTTGCGAGTATAAAATGGACAAAAACACCACCTTTCTATGACAAATGGACAAAAACCGTTAAAAGCTCCAACATAGATAGAGTCGAGCAACTTCGGATCACCGAGGTTGCTAGGTGTACACTTTTTATTGTTCTTCTACGTCAAATTTTACGAGTATAAGCTTCCTAGATTATTTTGATGCAAAAACACCAACTTTCTACGACAAATAGACAAAACCGTTAAAAGTTCCTCCATAAGGAGTGTTGAGCAATTCCGAACTATGAAAGTTGCTCGGTATGCACTTTTTATTGTTTCTTTAAGTCCAAAATTACTAGTATTTGCTTCGTAAATTGTTTTGCTGTCAAGAGAATAAATTTCTGTGTAGATTTGGTAAAACTATTAAAAACAACTCCACCGAGAGAGTTGAGCAATTTCGGGCTATCAGGGTTGCTCGCTGTACACTTTTTGTTGTACTTCTATGTCAAATTTTTCGAGTATAAGCTTCCTAGGTTATTTCAATGGCAAAACAACAATTTTCTATGATAAATAGACAAAACCGTTAAAAGCTTCTCCATTAGGAGAGTTGAGCAATTCCAAACCATGAAAGTTGCTCGGCATGCACTTTTTATTGTTTCTTTATGTCCAAAATTACTAGTATTCGCTTCGTAAATTTTATTGTTGTCAAGAGAATTAATTTCGGTCTAAATTTGGCAAAACTATTAAAAAAAACTCCATCGAGAGAGTTGAGCAATTTCGACCAATCAACGTTGTTCAGTGTGCACTTTTTATTGTTCGTCTATGTCAAATTTTATGAGTATAAGCTTCCTAGAATATTTCGATGCCAAAACACCATCATTCTATTACAAATGGACAAAAACCGTTAAAAGCTCCACCATATATAGAGTTGAGCAACTTCGGACCATCGAAGTTGCTCGGTGTACACCTTTTATTGTTCTTTTATGTCAAATTTTATGAGTATAAGCTTCCTAGATTATTTCCATCCCAAAACACCAACTTTCTATGACAAATAGACAAAACCGTTAAAAGCTTCTCCATGAGGAGAGTTGAGCAATTCCAAACCATGAAAGTTGCTCGGCATGCACTTTTTATTGTTTCTTTATGTCCAAAATTACTAATATTCGCTTCGTAAATTTTATTGTTGTCAAGAGAATTAATTTCGGTCTAAATTTGGCAAAACTATTAAAAAAAACTCCATCGAGGGAGTTGAGCAATTTCGACCAATCAACGTTGTTCAGTGTGCACTTTTTATTGTTCGTCTATGTCAAATTTTATGAGTATAAGCTTCCTAGAATATTTCGATGCCAAAACACCACCTTTCCATGACAAATGGACAAAAACCGTTAAAAGATAGATAGAGTTGAGCAACATCGGATCATCGAAGTTGCTCCGTGTACACTTTTTATTGTTGTTCTTTGTCAAATTTTATGAGTATAAGCTTCCTAGATTATTTCGATGCCAAAACACCACCTTTCTATGGAAATGGACAAAAACCGTTAAAAGCTCCACCATGGATAGAGTTGAGCAACTTCGGATCATCGAAGTTTCTCGGTGTACACTTTTTATTGTTCTTCTACTTCAAATTTTACGAGTATAAGCTTCCTAGAATATTTCGATGCCAAACCGCCACCATTCTATTACAAATGGACAAAAACCGTTAAAAGCTCCACCATAGATAGAGTTGAGCAACTTCGGACCATCAAAGTTGCTCGGTGTACACTTTTTCTTGTTCTTCTATGTCAAATTTTACGAGTATAAGCTTCCTAGATTATTTCGATGCCAAAACACCAACTTTCTATGACAAATAGACTAAACCGTTAAAAGCTTCTCCATGAGGAAAGTTGAGCAATTCCGAACCATGAAAGTTGTTCGGCATGCACTTTTTATTGTTTCTTTATGTCGAAAATTACTAGTATTCGCTTCGTAAATTGTTTTGTTATGAAGAGAACAAATTTCGATCTAAATTTGGCGAAACTATTAAAAATAACTCTATTGAAAGAGTTGAGAAATTTCGGGACATCAAAGTTGCTCGGTGTACGCTTTTTATTGTTCTTCTATGTCAAAGTTTATGAGTATCAGCTTCCTAGATTATTTCGATGCCAAAACACCGCCTTTTTATGACAAATGGACAAAACTGTTAAAAGCTCCACCATAGATAGAGTTTAGCAACTTCGGACCATCAAAGTTGCTCCGTTTACACTTTTTATTGTTCTTCTATGTCAAATTTTACGAGTATAAGCTTCATAGATTATTTCGATGCAAAAGACCACCTTTCTATGACAAATGGATAAAACCGTTAAAAGCTCCTCCATAAGGAGAGTTGAGCAATTCCAAACCATGAAAGTTGCTCGGCACGCACTTGTTATTGTTTCTTTATGTCCAAAATTACCAGTATTCCCTTCGTAAATTTTATTGTTGTCAAGAGAATTAATTTCGGTCTAAATTTGGCAAAACTATTAAAAAAAACTCCATCGAGAGAGTTGAGCAATTTCGACCAATCAACGTTGTTCAGTGTGCACTTTTTATTGTTCGTCTATGTCAAATTTTATGAGTATAAGCTTCCTAGAATATTTCGATGTCAAAACACCACCTTTCCATGACAAATGGACAAAAACCGTTAAAAGATAGTTAGAGTTGAGCAACTTCGGATCATCGAAGTTGCTCCGTGTACACTTTTTATTGTTCTTCTTTGTCAAATTTTATGAGTATAAGCTTCCTAGATTATTTCGATGCCAAAACACCACCTTTCTATGATAAATGGACAAAAACCGTTAAAAGCTCCGCCATAGATAGAGTTGAGCATCTTTAGATCATCGAAGTTTCTCGGTGTACACTTTTTATTGTTCTTCTACTTCAAATTTTACGAGTATAAGCTTCCTAGAATATTTCGATGCCAAACCGCCACCATTCAATTACAAATGGACAAAAACCATTAAAAGCTCCACAATAGATAGAGTTGAGCAACTTCGGACCATCAAAGTTGCTCGGTGTACACTTTTTATTGTTTCTTTAAGTCCCAAATTACTAGTATTTACTTCGTAAATTGTTTTGCTGTCAAGAGAATAAAGTTCTGTGTAGATTTGGTAAAACTATTAAAAACAACTCCACCGAGAGAGTTCAGCAATTTCGGGCTATCAAACTTGCTCGGTGTACGCTTTTTATTGTTCTTCTATGTCAAATTTTACGAGTATAAGCTTCCTAGATTATTTCGATGGCGAAACACCAACTTTCTATGACAAATAGACAAGAACGTTAAAAGCTCCTCCATAAGAAGAGTTAAGCAATTCCGAACCATGAAAGTTGCTCGGTATGAACTTTTTATTTTTTCTTTATGTCCAAAATTACTAGTATTCGCTTCGTAAATTGTTTTGTTGTGAAGAGAATAAATTTCGATCTAAATTTGTCAAAACTATTAAAAATAAATCCATCGAAAGAGTGGAGCAATTTCTGGGCATCAAAGTTGCTCGGTGTACACTTTTTATTGTTCTTCTATGTCAAAGTTTACGAGTATAAGCTCCCTAGATTATTTCGATGCCAAAACACCACCTTTCTATGACAAACGGACAAAACCGTTAAAAGCTCCACCATAGATAGAGTTGAGCAACTTCGGACCATCAATGTTGCTCGGTGTACGCTTTTTATTGTTCTTCTATGTCAAATTTTACGAGTATAAGCTTCCAAGATTATTTCGATGGCGAAACACCAACTTTCTATGACAAATAGACAAGAACGTTAAAAGCTCCTCCATAAGAAGAGTTAAGCAATTCCGAACCATGAAAGTTGCTCGGTATGCACTTTTTATTGTTTCTTTATGTCCAAAATAACTAGTATTCGCTTCATAAATTGTATCGTTGTCAAGAGGAAAAATTTCGTTCTAAATTTCGCAAAACTATTAAAAAGAACTCCATCGAGAGAGTTGAGCAATTTCGGGCCATCAAAGTTGTTCGGTGTGCACTTTTTATTGTTCGTCTATGTAAAATTTTACGAGTATAAGCTTCCTAGAATATTTCGATGCCAAAACACCACCTTTCTATTGCAAATGGACAAAAATCGTTAAAAGCTCGACCATAGATAGAGTTCAGCAACTTCGAACCATCAAAGTTGCTCGTTGTACACTTTTTATTCTTGTTCTATGTCAAATTTTACGAGTATAAGCTTCCTATATTATTTCAATGCCAAAACACCAAGTTTCTTTGACAAATATACAAAACCATTAAAAGCTCCTACATAAGGAGAGTTGAGCAATTCCGAACCATGAAAGTTGTTCGGCATGCACTTTTTATTGTTTCTTTATGTCCAAAATTACTAGTATTCGATTCGTAAATTGTTTTGTTGTCAAGAGAACAAATTTCGGTCTATATTTTGCAAAACTATTAAAAACAATTCCATCGAGTGATTTGAGCGGTTTTGGGCCATCAAAGTTTCTCGGTGTACACTTTTTATTGTTCTTTTATGTGTCAAATTTTACGAGTATAAGTTTCGTAGATTATTTCGATGCAAAAGACCAGCTTTCTATGACAAATGGATAAAAATCGTTAAAAGCTCCTCCATAAGGAGAGTTGAGCAATTCCGAACCATGAAAGTTGCTCGGTAAGCACATTTTATTGTTTCTTTATGTCCGAAATTACTAGTATTGGCTTCGTAAATTTTATTGTTGTCAAGAGAATTAATTTCGGTCTAAATTTGGCAAAACTATTAAAAAAAACTCCATCGAGGGAGTTGAGCAATTTCGACCAATCAACGTTGTTCAGTGTGCTCTTTTTATTGTTGGTCTATGTCAAATTTTATGAGTATAAGCTTCCTAGAATATTTCGATGCCAAAACACCACTTTTCCATGACAAATGGACAAAAACCGTTAAAAGCTCCACCATAGATAGAGTTGAGCAACTTCGGATCATCGAAGTTTCTCTGTGTACATTTTTTATTGTTTCTCTACTTCAAATTTGACGAGTATAAGCTTCCTAAATTATTTCGATGCCAAAACACCAACTTTCTACGACAAATAGACAAAACTGTTAAAAGTTCCTCCATAAGGACTGTTGAGCAATTCCGAACCATGAAAGTTGCTCGGTATGCACTTTTTATTGTCTCTTTAAATCCAGAATTACTAGTATTTAGTTCGTAAATTGTTTTGCTGTCAAGAGAATAAATTTCTGTGTAGATTTGGTAAAACTATTAAAAACAACTCCACCGAGAGAGTTGAGCAATTTCGGGCTATCAAACTTGCTCAGTGTACACTTTTTGTTGTTCTTCTATGTCAAATTTTACGAGTATAAGCTTCCTAGATTATTTTGATGCCAAAACACCAACTTTCTATGAAAAATAGAAAAAACGTTAAAAGCTCCACCATAAGGAGAGTTGAGCAATTCCGAACCATGAAAGTTGCTCGGTATGAACTTTTTATTGTTTCTTTATGTCCAAAATTACTAGTATTCGCTTCGTAAATTATTTTGTTGTCAAGAGAACAAATTTCGGTCTAAATTTGTCAAAAGTATTAAAAATAACTCCATCGAAAGAGTGGAGCAATTTCTAAACATCAAAGTTGCTCGATGTACACTTTTTATTGTTGTTCTATGTCAAAGTTTACGAGTATAAGCTTCCTAGATTATTTCGATGCCAAAACACCACCTTTCTATGACAAATGGACAAAACCGTTAAAAGCTCCACCATAGATAGAGATGAGCAACTTCGGACCATCAATGTTGCTCGGTGTACACTTTTTATTGTTCTTCTATGTCAAATTTTACGAGTATAAGCTTCCTAGATTATTTCGATGCCAAAACACCACCTTTCTATGACAAATGGATAAAACCGTTAAAAGCTCCTCCATAAGGAGATTTGAGCAATTCCGAACCATAAAAGTTGCTCGGTATGCACTTTTTACTGTTTCTTTGTGTCCAAAATGACTAGTATTCGCTTCGTAAATTGTATCGTTGTCAAGAGGAAAATTTTCATTCTATATTTCGCAAAACTATTTAAAAGAACTCCATCGAGAGAGTTGAGCAATTTTGGGCCATCAAAGTTGTTCGGTGTGCACTTTTTATTGTTCGTCTATGTAAAATTTTACGAGTATAAGCTTCGTATAATATTTCGATGCCAAAACACCACCTTTCTATTAGAAATGGTCAAAAATCGTTAAAAGCTCGACCATAGATAGAGTTCAGCAACTTCGAACCATCAAAGTTGCTCGTTGTACACTTTTTATTGTTCTTCTATGTCAAATTTTATGAGTTTACGCTTCCTAGATTATTTCGATGCCAATAAGTTTCTTTAACAAATATACAAAACCATTAAAAGCTCCTACATAAGGAGAGTTGAGCAATTCTGAACCATGAAAGTTGCTCGGTATGCGCTTTTTATTGCTTCTTTATGTCCAAAATTAATAGTATTCGCTTCGTAAATTATTTTGTTGTCAAGGGAATAAATTTCGGTCTAGATTTGATAAAACTTTTAAAAACAACTCCACCGAGAAAGTTGAGCAACTTTGGACAATCATAGTTGCTCGGTGTACACTTTTCATTATTCTTCTATGTCAAATTTTACGAGTATCAGCTTCCTAGATTATTTCGATTCCAAAACACCAACTTTCTATGACAAATAGACTAAACCGTTAAAAGCTTCTCCATGAGGAGAGTTGAGCAATTCTGAACGATGAAAGTTATTCGGCATGCACTTTTTATTGTTTGTTTATGTCCAAAATTATTAGTATTCGTTTCGTAAATTATTTTGTTGTCAAGAGAACAAATTTCGCTCTAAATTTGGCAAAACTATTAAAAATAATTCCATCAAAAGAGTGGAGCAATTTCGGGACATCAAAGTTGCTCGTTGTACACTTTTTATTGTTCTTCTATGTGAAAGTTTACTAGTATAGGCTTCCTAGATTATTTCGATGCCAAAACACCACCTTTCTATGACAAATGGACAAAAGCGTTAAAAGCTCCACCATAGATAGAGTTGAGCAACTTCGGACCATCAAAGTTGCTCGGTGTACACTTTTTATTGTTCTTCTAAGTCAAATTTTACGAGTATAAGCTTCCTAGACTATTTCGATGACAAAATAACACCTTTCTATGAGGAATGGATAAAACCGTTAAAAGCTCATCCATGAGGAGAGTTGAACAATTCTGAACCATGAAAGTTGCTCGGCATGCACTACGAGTATAAGCTTCCTAGACTATTTCGATGACAAAATAACACCTTTCTATGAGGAATGGATAAAACCGTTAAAAGCTCATCCATGAGGAGAGTTGAACAATTCTGAACCATGAAAGTTGCTCGGCATGCACTTTTTATTGTTTCTTTATGTCCAAAATTACTAGTATTCGCTTCGTAAATTGTTTTGTTGTCAAGAGAACAAATTTCGGTCTATATTTTGCAAAACTATTAAAAACAACTCCATCGAGAGAGTTGAGCAGTTTTGGGCCATCAAAGTTTCTCGGTGTACACTTTTTATTGTTCTTCTATGTCAAATTTTACGAGTATAAGCTTCCTAAACTATTTCGACGCCAAAACACCACCTTTCTATGACAAATGGACAAAAACCGTTAAAAGCTCCACCATAGATAGAGTGGAACAACTTTAGACCATCGAAGTTGGTCGGTGTACAATTTTGATTATTCTTCTTTGTCAAATTTTACGAGTATAAGCTTCCTAGAATATTTCGATGCCAAAACACCACCTTTCTGTGACAAAAGCACAAAAACCGTTAAAAGCTCCACCATAGATAGAGTTGTGTAATTTCGGACAATCAAAGTTGCTCGGTGTACACTTTTTATTGTTCTTCTATTTCAACTTTTACGAGTATAAGCTTCGTAGATTATTTCGATGGCAAAACATCGACTTTCTATGACAAATAGACAAAACCGTTAAAAGCTCCTCCAAAGGAGAGTTGAGCAATTCCGAACCAAGAAAGTTGCTCTGTATGTACTTTTTTCTGTTTCTTTATGTCCAAAATAATTGTATTTGCTTCGTAAATTGTTTTGTTGTCAAGAGAACAAATTTCGGTCTAAATTTGGCAGAACTATTAAAAACAACTCCACCGAAAGAGTTGAGCAATTTTGGGCCATCAAAGTTGTTCGGTGTACACTTTTTATTATTCTTCTATCTCAAATTTTACGAGTATAAGCTTTCTAGATTATTTCGATGCGAAAACACAACCTTTCTATGAAAAATGGATAAAAACTGTTAAAAGCTCCACCACAGATAAAGTTGAGCAAGTTCGAACCATCATAGTTTCTCGGTGTACACTTTTTTATTGTTCTTCTATGTCAATTTTACGAGTGTAAGCTTCCTAGATTATTTCGATGCCAAAACACCAACTTTCTACGACAAATAGACAAAACCGTTAAAAGTTCCTCCATAAGGAGTGTTGAGCAATTCCGAACCATGAAAGTTGCTCGGTATGCACTTTTTATTGTTTCTTTAAGTCCAAAATTAATAGTGTTTGCTTCGTAAATTGTTTTGCTGTTAAGAGAATAAATTTCTGTGTAGATTTGGCAAAACTATTAAAAACAACTCCACCGAGAGAGTTGAGCTACTTCGGGCAATCAAAGTTGCTCGGTGTACAATTTTTATTGTTCTTCTATGTCAAAGTTTACGAGTATAAGCTTCCTGGATTATTTCGATGCCAAAACACCACCTTTCTATGACAAATGGACAAAACCGTTAAAAGCTCCACCATAGATAGAGTTGAGCAACTTCGGACCATCAAAGTTGCTCGGTGTACACTTTTTATTGTTCTTCTATGTCAAAATTTATGAGTATAAGTTTCCTAGATTATTTCGATGCTGAAACACCACATTTCTATGACAAATGGATAAAACCGTTAAAAGCTCCTCCATAAGGAGATTTGAGGAATTCCCAACCACGAAAGTTGCTCGGTATGCACTTTTTATTGTTTCTTTATGTCCAAAATAACTTGTATTCACTTCGTAAATTGTATTGATGTCAAGAGAAAAAATTTCTTTCTAAATTTGGTAAAACTATTAAAAAAAACTCCATCGAGAGAGTTGAGCAATATCGGGCCTTCAAAGTTGTTCGGTGTGCACTTTTTTTTGTTCGTATATGTAAAATTTTACGAGTATAAGCTTCGTAGAATATTTCGATGCCAAAACACCATCTTTCTATTACAAATGGACAAAAACCTATAAAGCTCCACCATAGAAAGAGTTGAGCAACTTCGGACCATCAAAGTTGCTTGGTGTACACTTTTTATTGTTCTTCTATGTCAAATTTTACGAGTGTAAGCTTCCTCGATTTTTTTGATGCCAAAACACCAACTTTCTATGAAGAATAGACAAAACCATTAAAAGCTCCTCCATAAGGAGAGTTGAGCAATTCCGAACCATGAAAGTTGCTCGGTATGCACTTTTTATTGCTTCTTTATGTCAAAAATTACTAGTATTCGCATCGTAAATTATTTTGTTGTCAAGAGAACAAATTTCAGTCTATATTTGGCAAAATTATTAAAAACAACTCCATCGAAAGGGTGGAGCAATTTCGGGATATAAATGTTGCTCGGTGTACACTTTTTATTGTTCTTCTATGTCAAATTTTACAAGTATAAGCTTCCAAGATTATTTCGATGCCAAAACACCAACTTTCTATGACAAATAGACAAGAACGTTAAAAGCTCCACCATAAGAAGAGTTGAGCAATTCCGAACCATGAAAGTTGCTCGGTATGAACTTTTTATTGTTTCTTTATGTCCAAAATTACTAGTATTCGCTTCGTAAATTGTTTTGTTGTCAAGCGAACAAATTTCGGTCTAAATTTGTCAAAATTATTAAAAATAACTCCATCGAAAGGGTGGTGCAATTTCTGGACATCAAAGTTGCTCGATGTACATTTTTTATTGTTGTTCTATGTCAAAGTTTACGAGTATATGCTTCCTAGATTATTTCGATGCCAAAACACCACCTTTCTATGACAAATGGAAAAAACCGTTAAAAGCTCCACCATAGATAGAGTTGAGCAACTTCGGACCATCAATGTTGCTCGGTGTACACTTTTTCTTGTTCTTCTATGTCAAATTTTACGAGTATAAGCTTCCTAGATTATTTCGATGCCGAAACACCACCTTTCTATGACAAATGGATAAAACCGTTAAAAGCTCCTCCATAAGGAGATTTGAGGAATTCCCAACCACGAAAGTTGCTCGGTATGCACTTTTTATTGTTTCTTTATGTCCAAAATAACTAGTATTCACTTCGTAAATTGTATTGAGGTCAAGAGAAAAAATTTCTTTCTAAATTTGGTAAAACTATTAAAAAAAACTCCTTCGAGAGAGTTGAGCAATATCTGGCCTTTAAAGTTGTTCGGTGTGCACTTTTTATTGTTCGTCTATGTAAAATTTTATGAGTATAAGCTTCGTAGAATATTTCGATGCCAAAACACCACATTTCTATTACAAATGGACAAAAACTGTTAAAAGCTCCACCATAGATAGAGTTGAGCAACTTCGGACCATCAAAGTTGCTTGGTGTACACTTTTTATTGTTCTTCTATGTCAAATTTTACGAGTGTAAGCTTCCTCGATTTTTTCGATGCCAAAACACCAACTTTCCATGAAGAATAGACAAAACCATTAAAAGCTCCTCCATAAGGAGAGTTGAGCAATTCCGAACCATGAAAGTTGCTCAGTATGCACTTTTTATTGTTTCTTTAAGTCCAAAATTACTAGTGTTTGCTTCGTAAATTGTTTTGCTGTCAAGAGAATAAATTTCTGTGTAGATTTGGCAAAACTATTAAAAACAACTCCACCGAGAGAGTTGAGCTACATCGGGCAATCAAAGTTGCTCGGTGTACACTTTTTATTGTTCTTCTATGTCAAATTTTACAAGTATAAGCTTCCTAGATTATTTTGATGCCAAAACACCAACTTTCTATGACAAATTGACAAGAACGTTAAAAGCATCTCCATAAGGAGATTTGAGCAATTCCCAACCATAAAAGTTGCTCGGTATGCACTTTTTACTGTTTCTTTGTGTCCAAAATAACTAGTATTCGCTTCATAAATTGTATCGTTTTCAAGAGGAAAAATTTAATTCTATATTTCGCAAAACTATTAAAAAGAACTCTATCGAGAGAGTTGAGCAATTTCGTGCCATCAAAGTTGTTCGTTGTGCACTTTTTATTGTTCGTCTATGTAAAATTTTACGAGTATAAGCTTTCTAGAATATTTTGATGCCAAAACAACACCTTTCTATTACAAATGGACAAAAATCGTTAAAAGCTCGACCATAGATAGAGTTCAGCAACTTCGAACCATCAAAGTTGCTCGTTGTACACTTTTTATTCTTGTTCTATGTCAGATTTTACGAGTCTAAACTTCCTAGATTATTTCGATGCCAATAAGTTTCTTTGACAAATATACAAAACCATTAAAAGCTCCTACATAAGGAGAGTTGAGCAATTCTGAACCATGAAAGTTGCTCGGTATGCGCTTTTTATTGCTTCTTTATGTCCAAAATTAATAGTATTCGCTTCGTAAATTATTTTGTTGTCAAAGGAATAAATTTCGGTCTAGATTTGATAAAACTTTTAAAAAAAACTCCACCGAGAAAGTTGAGCAACTTTGGACAATCATAGTTGCTCGGTGTACACTTTTCATTGTTCTTCTATGTCAAATTTTACGAGTATCAGCTTCCTAGATTATTTCGATTCCAAAACACCAACTTTCTATGACAAATAGACTAAACCGTTAAAAGCTTCTCCATGAGGAGAGTTGAGCAATTCTGAACGATGAAAGTTGTTCGGCATGCACTTTTTATTGTTCGTTTATGTCCAAAATTATTAGTATTCGTTTCGTAAATTATGTTGTTGTGAAGAGAACAAATTTCCCTCTAAATTTGGCAAAACTATTAAAAATAATTCCCTCAAAAGAGTGGAGCGATTTCGGGACATCAAAGTTGCTCGCTGTACACTTTTTATTGTTCTTCTATGTGAAAGTTTACGAGTATAAGCTTCCTAGATTATTTCGATGCCAAAACACCACCTTTCTATGACAAATGGACAAAAGCGTTAAAAGCTCCACCATAGATAGAGTTGAGCAACTTCGGACCATCAAAGTTGCTCGGTGTACACTTTTTATTGTTCTTCTACGTTAAATTTTACGAGTATAAGCTTCCTAGACTATTTCGATGCCAAAACAACACCTTTCTATGAGGAATGGATAAAACCGTTAAAAGCTCGTCCATGAGGAGAGTTGAGCAATTCCGAACCATGAAAGTTGTTCGGCATGCACTTTTTATTGTTTCTTTATGTCCAAAATTATTAGTATTCACTTCGTAAATTGCTTTGTTGTCAGGAGAACAAATTTCGGTCTATATTTTGCAAAACTATTAAAAACAACTCCATCGAGAGAGTTGAGCGGTTTTGGGCCATCAAAGTTTCTCGGTGTACACTTTTTACGAGTATAAGCTTTCTAGACTATTTCGATGCCAAAACACCACCTTTCTATGATAAATGGACAAAAACCGTTAAAAGCTCCATCGTAGATAGAGTGGAACAACTTCGGACCATCGAAGTTGCTCGGTGTACAATTTTTATTATTCTTCTCTGTCCAATTTTACGAGTATAAGCTTCCTAGAATATTTCAATGCCAAAACACCACCTTTCTGTGACAAAAGCACAAAAACCGTTAAAAGCTCCACCATAGATAGAGTTGAGCAATTTCGGACAATCAAAGTTGCTCGGTGTACACTTTTTATTGTTCTTCTATTTCAACTTTTATGAGTCTAGCTTCGTAGATTATTTCGATGGCAAAACATCGACTTTCTATGACAAATAGACAAAATCGTTAAAATAATTGTATTCGCTTCGTAAATTGTTTTGTTGTCAAGAGAACAAATTTCGGTCTAAATTTGGTAAAACTATCAAAAAAACACCATCGAGAGAGTTGAGCAATATCGGGCCATCAAAGTTGTTCGGTGCGCACTTTTTATTGTTCGTCTATGTAATATTTACGAGTATAAGCTTCGTAGAATATTTCGACGCCAAAACACCACCTTTCTATTACAAATGGACAAAAACCGTTAAAAGCTCCACCATAGATAGAGTTGAGCAACTTCAGACCATCAAAGTTGCTTGGTGTACACTTTTTATTGTTCTTCTATGTCAAATTTTACGAGTGTAAGCTTCCTCGATTTTTTCGATGCCAAAACACCAACTTTCTATGAAGAATAGACAAAACCGTTAAAAGCTCCTCCATAAGGAGATTTAAGCAATTCCGAACCATGAAAGTTGATCGGTATGCACTTTTTATTGTTTTTTTAATGTCCAAAATAAATAGTATTCGCTTCGTAAATTGTATTGTTGTCAAGAGAAAAAATTTCGTTCTAAATTTGGCAAAACAATTAAAAAACTCCATCGAGAGAAATGAGCAATTTCGGGCGATCAAAGTTCTTCGGTGTGCACTTTTTATTGTGCGTCTATGGAAAATTTTACGAGTATATGCTTCCTAGAATATTTCGATGCCAAAATATCAACTTTCTATGACAAATGGACAAAAAACGTTAAAAGCTCCACCATAGATAGAGTTGAGCAACTTCGGACCATCAAAGTTGCTTGGTGTACACTTTTTATTGTTCTTCTATGTCAAATTTTACGAGTATAAGCATCCTCGATTTTTTCGATGGCAAAACACCAACTTTCTATGAAGAATAGACAAAACCATTAAAAGCTCCTCCATAAGGAGAGTTGAGCAATTCCGAACCATGAAAGTTGCTCGGTATGCACTTTTTATTGTTTCTTTATGTCCAAAATAACTAGTATTCGCTTCGTAAATTGTATTGTTGTCAAGAGAAAAAATTTCGTTCTAAATTTGGCAAAACCATTAAAAACAACTTCATCGAAAGGGTGGAGTAATTTCGGGCCATCAAAATTGTTCAGTGTGCACTTTTTATTGTTCGTCTATGGAAAAGTTTACGAGTATAAGCTTCCTAGAATATTTCGATGCCAAAACATCATCTTTCTATGACAAATGGACAAAAAACGTTAAAAGCTCCACCATAGATAGAGTTGAGCAACTTCGGACCATTAAAGTTGCTTGGTGTACACTTTTAATTGTTCTTCTATGTCAAATTTTATGAGTATAAGCTTCCTCAATTTTTTCGATGCCAAAACACCAATTTTCTATGAAGAATAGACAAAACCATTAAAAGCTTCTCCATAAGGAGAGTTGAGCAATTCCGAACCATGAAAAGTGCTCGGTATGCACTTTTTATTGCTTCTTTATGTCAAAAATTACTAGTATTCGCTTCGTAAATTATTTTGCTGTCAAGTGCACAAATTTCGGTCTATATTTGGCAAAACTATTAAAAGCTCCTCCATCGAGAGAGTTGACCAATTTCGGGAAATAAAAGTTGCTCCGTGTACACTTTTTATTGTTCTTCTATGTCAAAGTTTACGAGTATAAGCTTCCTACATTATTTCGATGCCAAAACACCAGCTTTCTATGACAAATGGACAAAACTGTTAAAAGCTCCATCATAGATAGAGTTGAGCAACTTCGGACCATCAAAGTTGCTCGGTGTACACTTTTTATTTTTCTTCTATGTAAAATTTTACGAGTATAAGCTTCCTAGATTATTTCGAGGCAAAAACACCACCTTTCTATGACAAATGAATAAAACCGTTACAAGCTCCTCCATAAGGAGATTTACGCAATTCCGAACCATGAAAGTTGATCGGTATGCACTTTTTATTGTTTCTTTATGTCCAAAATAACTAGTATTCGCTTCGTAAATTGTATTGTTGTCAAGAGAAAAAATTTCGTTCTAAATTTGGCAAAACAATTAAAAAAAATCCATCAAGAGAGTTGAGCAATTTTGGGCGGTCAAAGTGGTTCGGTGTGCACTTTTTATTGTTCGTCTATGGAAACTTTTACGAGTATAAGATTCCTAGAATATTACGATGCCAAAACACCACCTTTCTATGACAAATGGACAAAACCGTTAAAAGGTCCACCATAGATAGAGTCGAGCAACTTCGGACCATCAAATTTGCTTGGTGTACACTTTTTATTGTTCTTCTATGTCAAATTTTACGAGTATAAGCTTCCTAGATTTTTTCGATGCCAAAACACCAACTTTCTATGAAGAATAGACAAAACCATTAAAAGCTCCTCCATAAGGAGAGTTGAGCAATTCGGAACCATGAAAGTTGCTCGGTATACACTTTTTATTGCTTCTTTATGTCCAAAATTACTAGTATTCGCATCGTAAATTATTTTGTTGTCAGGAGAACAAATTTCGGTCTATATTTGGCATAACTATTAAAAACAACTCCATCGAAAGGGTGGAGCAATTTCGAGACATAATAGTTGCTCGGTGTACACTTTTTATTGTTCTTCTATGTCAAATTTTACGAGTATAAGCTTCCTAGATTATTTCGATGCAAAAACACCACCTTTCTATGACAAATGGATAAAACCGTTAAAAGCTCCTCCATAAGGAGATTTAAGCAATTCCGAACCATGAAAGTTGATCGGTATGCACTTTTTATTGTTTTTTTATGTCCAAAATAACTAGTATTCGATTCGTAAATTGTATTGTTATCAAGAGAAAAAATTTCGTTCTAAATTTGACAAAACAATTAAAAAAACTCCATCGAGAGAAATGAGCAATTTCGGGCGATCAAAGTTCTTCGGTGTGCACTTTTTATTGTGCGTCTATGGAAAATTTTACGAGTATATGCTTCCTAGAATATTTCGATGCCAAAATACCAACTTTCTATGACAAATGGACAAAAACGTTAAAAGCTCCACCATAGATAGAGTTGAGCAACTTCGGACCATCAAAGTTGCTTGGTGTACACTTTTTATTGTTCTTCTATGTCAAATTTTACGAGTATAAGCATCCTCGATTTTTTCGATGCCAAAACACCAACTTTCTATGAAGAATAGACATAACCATTAAAAGCTCCTCCATAAGCAGAGTTGAGCAATTCCGAACCATGAAAGTTGATCGGTATGCACTTTTTATTGTTTATTTATGTCCAAAATAACCAGTATTCGCTTCGTAAATTGTATTGTTGTCAAGAGAAAAAATTTCGTTCTAAATTTGGCAAAACAATTAAAAAAAATCCATCAAGAGAGTTGAGCAATTTTGGGCGGTCAAAGTGGTTCGGTGTGCACTTTTTATTGTTCGTCTATGGAAACTTTTACGAGTATAAGATTCCTAGAATATTACGATGCCAAAACACCACCTTTCTATGACAAATGGACAAAACCGTTAAAAGGTCCACCATAGATAGAGTCGAGCAACTTCGGACCATCAAATTTGCTTGGTGTACACTTTTTATTGTTCTTCTATGTCAAATTTTACGAGTATAAGCTTCCTAGATTTTTTCGATGCCAAAACACCAACTTTCTATGAAGAATAGACAAAACCATTAAAAGCTCCTCCATAAGGAGAGTTGAGCAATTCCGAACCATGAAAGTTGCTCGGTATACACTTTTTATTGCTTCTTTATGTCCAAAATTACTAGTATTCGCATCGTAAATTATTTTGTTGTCAGGAGAACAAATTTCGGTCTATATTTGGCATAACTATTAAAAACAACTCCATCGAAAGGGTGGAGCAATTTCGAGACATAATAGTTGCTCGGTGTACACTTTTTATTGTTCTTCTATGTCAAATTTTACGAGTATAAGCTTCCTAGATTATTTCGATGCAAAAACACCACCTTTCTATGACAAATGGATAAAACCGTTAAAAGCTCCTCCATAAGGAGATTTAAGCAATTCCGAACCATGAAAGTTGATCGGTATGCACTTTTTATTGTTTTTTTATGTCCAAAATAACTAGTATTCGATTCGTAAATTGTATTGTTATCAAGAGAAAAAATTTCGTTCTAAATTTGACAAAACAATTAAAAAAACTCCATCGAGAGAAATGAGCAATTTCGGGCGATCAAAGTTCTTCGGTGTGCACTTTTTATTGTGCGTCTATGGAAAATTTTACGAGTATATGCTTCCTAGAATATTTCGATGCCAAAATACCAACTTTCTATGACAAATGGACAAAAACGTTAAAAGCTCCACCATAGATAGAGTTGAGCAACTTCGGACCATCAAAGTTGCTTGGTGTACACTTTTTATTGTTCTTCTATGTCAAATTTTACGAGTATAAGCATCCTCGATTTTTTCGATGCCAAAACACCAACTTTCTATGAAGAATAGACATAACCATTAAAAGCTCCTCCATAAGCAGAGTTGAGCAATTCCGAACCATGAAAGTTGATCGGTATGCACTTTTTATTGTTTATTTATGTCCAAAATAACTAGTATTCGCTTCGTAAATTGTATTGTTGTCAAGAGAAAAAATTTCGTTCTAAATTTGGCAAAACAATTAAAAAAAATCCATCAAGAGAGTTGAGCAATTTTGGGCGGTCAAAGTGGTTCGGTGTGCACTTTTTATTGTTCGTCTATGGAAACTTTTACGAGTATAAGATTCCTAGAATATTACGATGCCAAAACACCACCTTTCTATGACAAATGGACAAAACCGTTAAAAGGTCCACCATAGATAGAGTCGAGCAACTTCGGACCATCAAATTTGCTTGGTGTACACTTTTTATTGTTCTTCTATGTCAAATTTTACGAGTATAAGCTTCCTAGATTTTTTCGATGCCAAAACACCAACTTTCTATGAAGAATAGACAAAACCATTAAAAGCTCCTCCATAAGGAGAGTTGAGCAATTCCGAACCATGAAATTGCTCACGTCTCTCCATGGAGGAGTTTTTTACGATTTTGTACATTTTGATATAGAAAGTGTGTCTTTTGTCATCGAAACAATCTATGGAGTCTATATTTATCAAAATTTACATATAATAACAATAAAAAGTCTACACCTATCAACTTTTATTGTTCGAAATTGCTCAGCTCTCTTGATAGAGGTGCTTTTAACGATTTTATCCAATTAAGAAGGAAAGTTGTTCTTTTGACAATGAAACAGTATACGAATCCAATGCTACTAAATTAGGACTTATAGTAAAAATAAAAAGTGTTCACCTATCATCCTTGATGGATAGAAATTGCTCAACTCTCTGGACGGAAGATTTTTTAACGGTTTTGTCCATTTTGAGATAGAAAGTGTGTCTTTTGTCATCGAAATAATCTATAAAGCCTATATTTGCCAAATTTAACGTAAAATAACAATAAAAATTCTACACGTATCAACTTTATTGGTTTGAAATTACTCAACTCTCCACATGAAGGATTTTTTAACGGTTTTGTCCATTTTAATATAGAGAGTGTATTTTGTCATCGAAACAATCTATCGAGCCTATATTTGTCAAATTTTAAGTAAAATAACAATAAAAAGTCTACACCTATCAACTTTGACGGTTCAAAATTGCTCAACTCCCTCAATATTGGTGCTTTTAATGGTTTTGTCTAATTATGAATGAAATTTGTTCTTTTAACAAGGAAACAATCTACGAATCCAATGCTACTAAATTAGGCATAAAGCAACAATAAAAAGTGATCACATATCAACTATGACAGTTCAGAATTATTCAACTTTCCCCATGGAGGGACTTTTAACGGTTTTATCAATTTTGAGATAGAAAGTGTGTCTTTTGTCAACGAAACAATTTAGGGAGCCTATATTTGTCAAATTTTACCTAAAATGACAATAAAAACTCTACACCAATCGACTTTGATGGTTTGAAATTGATCAACTCTCCACATGAAGGATTTTTTAACGGTTTTGTCCATTTCGAGATAGAAAGTGTGTTTTTTGTCAACGAAACAATCTATGGAGCCTATATTTGTTAAATTTTACGTAAAATAAAAATAAAAACTCTACACCTATCAACTTTGACGGTTCGAAATTCCTGAGGGTTTGAAATTGCTCAACTCCCTCGATAGAGGTGCATTTAACTGTTTTGTCTAACTAAGAAGAAAAGTTGTTCTTTTGACAACGAAAGAATCTACGAATCCAATGCTACCAAATTAGAACTTAAAGAAACAATAAAAATTGTTCACCTATCAACCTTGATGGTTCAAAATTGCTCAACTCTCTTTGTGGAGGAATTTTTAACGGTTTTCTCCATTTTGATATAGAAAGTGTGTCTTTTGTCATCGAAACAATCTATGGAGCCTATATTTGTCAAATTTTAAGTAAAATAACAATAAAAACTCTACACCTATCAACCTTGAGGGTTCGAAATTGCTCAACTCTCTCCATGGAGGATTTTTAACGGTTTTCCTCATTTTGAGATAGAAAGTGTGTCTTTTGTCAATAAAACAATCCATGGAGCCTATATTTGTCAATTTTTTCTCAAAATAACAATCAAAAGTCTACATATATCAACTTTGATGGTTCGAAATTGCTCAACGCTCTCGATAGAGATGCTTTAAACGGTTTTTTCTAATTAAGAAGAAAATTTGTTCTTTTGACAAAGAAACAATCTATGAATCCAATGCTACTAAATTAGGACGTAAAGCAACAATAAAAAGTGCTCACCTTTCAACTATGACGTTTCGAAATTTTTCAACTTTCCGCATGGAGAGGCTTTTAACGGCTTTATTTATTTTGAGATAGAAAACGTGTCTTTTGTCAACGAAACAATTTAGGGAGCCTATATTTGTCAAATTTTACCTAAAATGACAATAAAAACTCTACACCTATTGACTTTGAAGGTTTGAAATTGCACAACTCCACATGAAGGATTTTTTAACTGTTTTGTCCATTTTGAGATAGAAAGTGTGTCTTTTGTCATCGAAATAATCTATGGAGCCTATATTCGTCAAATTTTACTTCAAATAGCAATAAAAAACTCAACACCTATCAACTTTGACGGTTCAAAATTGCTCAATTCTCTCGATAGAGTTGCATTAAGCGGTTTTGTCTAATTAAGAAGAAAAGTTGTTTTTTTGACAACGAAACAATCTATGAATCCAATGCTACTAAATTAGAACTTAAAGCAAAAATAAAAAGTGTTCACCTATCAACCTTGACGGTTCGAAACTGCTCACTTCTCTCCATGGAGGAGTTTTTTACGATTTTGCCCATTTTGAGATGGAAAGTGTGTCTTTTGTCATCGAAACAATCTATGGAGCCTATATTTGTCAAATTTACTCTACACCTATCAACTTTGATGGTTTGAAATTACTCAACTCTCCACATGAAGGATTTTTAATGGTTTTCTTCGTTTTGAGATAGAAAGTGTGTCTTTTGTCATCGAAGCAATCCATGAAGCCTATATTTGTCAAATTTTACCCAAAAGAACAATCAAAAGTCTACACATATCAACTTTGATGGTTCGAAATTGCTCAACACTCTCGATAGAGGTGCTTTTAACGGTTTGTTCTAATTAAGAAGAAAATTTGTTTTTTTTACAACGAAACAATCTACGAATCGAATTCTACTAAATTAGGACGTAGAGCAACAATAAAAGGTGCTCATCTATCGACTATGACGGTTCGAGATTGCTCAACTTTCCCCATGGATGAGCTTTTAACGGTTTTATCTATTTTGAGATAGAAAGTGTGTCTTTTATCAACGAAACAATCAATAGAGCCCATATTTGTCAAATTTTACCTAAAATAACAATTAAAAGTCTAGACTTATCAACTTTGATGGTTCAAAATTGCTCAACTCAATCGATAGAGGTGCTTTTAAAGGTTTTGTCCAATTAAGAAGGAAAGTTGTTCTTTTGACAACGAAATAATCTACGAATCTAATGCTACTAAATTGGGAAAAAAATTAACAATAAAAAGTTCTCACCTATCAACTATTACGGTTCGAAATTGTTCAACTCTCTCAATGGAGCGGCTTTTAACGGTTTTGTCCATTTTGAGATAGAAATTGTGTCTTTTGTCATCGAAACAATCTATCGAGTCTATATTTGTCAAAATTTAAGTAAAATAACAATACAATGTCTATACCTATCAACTTTGACTGTTCGAAAGTTGCTCAGCTCTCTTGATAGAGGTGCTTTTAACGATTTTGTCCAATTAAGAAGGAAAGTTGTTCTTTTGACAACGAAACAATCTACGAATCCAATGCTATTAAATTAGGACGTAAAACAACAATAAAAAGTGTTCATCTATCAACATTGAGGGTTTGAAATTGCTCCACTGTAACGACCCGACCTTTTCTCCAGGTCCAGCCAGCCGTTACAGGCCCATGGGCCACAACCCCCAACCTCTATTCGCGTCCAGCCCCTCACGACTGACTCATACGATAGGTTGTTGATAGGTTGCCATGGGCTGCGTGTTAAAGGGAGGTCAGGAGTTCGACTCCTGCCTTCAACAACCTATCGTATGAGTCAGTCGTGAGGGGCTGGACGCGAATAGAGGTTGGGGGTTGTGGCCCATGGGCCTGTAACGGCTGGCTGGACCTGGAGAAAAGGTCGGGTCGTTACATCCACTCTCTCCATCGAGGATTTTTAAAGGTTTTGTCCATTTTGCGATAGAAAGTATATCTTTTGTCATCGAAACAATCTATAAAGCCTATATTTGTCAAATTTTACGTAAAATAACAATAAAAACTCTACACCTATCAACTTCGATGGTTTGAAAATACTCACTCTCCATATGAAGGATTTTTTAACGGCTTTTGTCTATTTTGAGATAGAAAGTGTGTCTTTTGTCATCAAAACAATCTATGGAGCCTATATTTGTCAAATTTTACGTAAAATAACAATAAAAACTCCACACCTATCAACTATGATGGTTCGAAATTGCTCAACTCCCTCGATAGAGGTGCATTTAACTGTTTTGTCTAATTAAGAAGAAAAGTTGTTCTTTTGACAACGAAAGAATCTACGAATCCAATGCTACCAAATTAGAACTTAAAGAAACAATAAAAATTGTTCACCTATCAACCTTGACGATTCAAAATTGCTCAAATCTCTCTGTGGAGGAATTTTTAACGGTTTTCTCCATTTTGATATAGAAAGTGTGTCTTTTGTCATCGAAACAATCTATGGAGCCTATATTTGTCAAATTTTAAGTAAAATAACAATAAAAACTCTACACCTACCAACTTTGATTGTTTGAAATTACTCAACTCTCCACATGAAGGTTTTTTTAACGATTTTCTTCATTTTGAGATAGAAAGTGTGTCTTTTGTCATCGAACCAATCTATGGAGCCTATATTTGTCAAATTTTTCTCAAAATGACAATCAAAAGTCTACATATATCAACTTTGATGGTTCAAAATTGCTTAACGCTCTCGATAGAGATGCTTTTAACGGTTTTTCTAATTAAGAAGTAAGTTTGTTCTTTTGACAACGAAACAATTTACGAATCCAATGCTACTAAATTAGGACGTAAAGCAACAATAAAAAGTGCTCACCTATCAATTATGACGGTTCATAATTGTTCAACTTTCCCCATGGAGGGGCTTTTAATGGCTTTATCTATTTTGAGATAGAAAGTGTGTCTTTGATCAACAAAACAATTTAGGGAGCATATATTTGTCAAATTTTACCTAAAATGACAATAAAAACTCTACATCTATCGACTTTGATGGTTTGAAATTGCACAACTCTCCACATGAAGGATTTTTTAACTGTTTTGTACATTTTGAGATAGAAAGTGTGTCTTTTGTCATCGAAACAATCTATGGAGCCTATATTTGTCAAATTTTACGTCAAATAACAATAAAAACTCTACACCTATCCACTTTGACGGTTCGAAATTGCTCAACTCCCTCGATAGAGGTGCATTTAATGGTTTTGTCTAATTAAGAAGCAAAGTTGTTCTTTTGACAACGAAACAATCTGCGAATCCAATGTTACAAAATTGGAACTTAAAGCAACAATAAAAAGTGTTCACCTATCAACTTTGATTGTTTGAAATTACTCAACTCTCCACATGAAGGATCTTTTAACGGTTTTCATCGTTTTGAGATAGAAAGTGTGTCTTTTGTCATCGAAACAATCTATGGAGCCTATATTTATCAAATTTTTCCCAAAATAACAATCAAAAGTCTACATATATCAACTTTGATGGTTTGAAATTGCTCAACGCTCTCGATAAAGATACTTTTAACGGTTTTTTCTAATTAAGATGAAAATTTGTTCTTTTGACAATGAAACAATCTATGATTCCAATGCTACTAAATTAGGACATAAAGCAACAATAAAAAGTGCTCACCTATCAACTATGACAGTTTGGAATTGTTCAACTTTCCCCATGGAGGGGCTTTTAACGGCTTTATCTATTTTGAGATACAAAGTGTGTATTTTGTCAATGAAACAATTTAGGGAGCCTATATTTGTCAAATTTTACCTAAAATGACAATAAAAGCTCTACACCTATCGACTTTGATGGTTCGAAATTGCTCAACTCTCCACACGAAGGATTTTTTAACGGTTTTGTCCATTTCGAGATAAAAAGTGTGTCTTTTGTCATCGAAACAATCTATGGAGCCTATATTTGTCAAATTTTACGTCAAATAACAATAAAAACTCTACACCTATCAACTACGAAGGTTCTAAATTACTCAACTCCCTCGATAGAGGTACATTTAACGGTTTTGTCTAATTAAGAAGGAAAGTTGTTCTTTTGACAACGAAACAATCTACGAATCCAATGCTACTAAATTAGAACTTACAGCAACAATAAAATTTTTTCACCTATCAACCTTGACGGTTCAAAATTGCTCACCTCTCTTCATGGAGGACTTTTTAACAGTTTTGTCCATTTTGAGATGGAAAGTGTGTCTTTAGTCATCGAAACAAACTATGGAGCCTATATTTGTCAAATTTTACGTAAAATAACAATAAAAACTGTACACCTATCAACTTTGAGGGTTTGAAATTACTCAACTCTCCACATGAAGGATTTTTTAACGGTTTTCTTCGTTTTGAGATAGAAAGTGTGTCTTTTGTCATCGAAACAATCCATGAAGCCTGTATTTGTCAAATTTTATTCAAAAGAACAATCAAAAGTCAACACATATCAACTTTGATGGTTCAAATTGCTCAGCTCTCTCGATAGAGTTGCTTTTAACAATTTTGTCTAATTAAGAAGAAAATTTGTTTTTTTTACAACGAAACAATCTACGAATCCAATGTTACTAAATTACGACGTAGAGCAACAATAAAAACTGCTCACCTATCTGAAATCACTAGGCTAACACAAGAGGGGGGGGGGGGGTGAATTGTGTCTCCAAAAACTAAGTATAAACCCCAAACACAAAAACCACAATCTAAAAACGTACAAATGATCAAAAAAGTGTTTATAGTACAAATCTGTCACCCAACCAAGTAGATATTATTTGACCTAGCAATTCAAGTCCAAATTCAACGACATTTGGTATGCAATATCACAATACCTTAATGAATACTATATCAAAAATTCAGATCAAAATTCAAAGTCTAGCTATATGAACAGTGCACGGACAGATTGCTATTCCAGAAAATTAACTATCAAAAGTATACCTAGAATCCACTAATCACAAGTTGTTCAAACACAAGCAATATCCCAACAAGCAATGGCAGCAAGCAACACCCTAATATCAATTTCTAAGGCACACAAATCACTAATAGCACCAAACAAGAAAGGAAATCAAAAATAGAGTGCACAAGGATATATAGTGGTTCGGTGCTCACACCTACATCCACTACCTAAGCCCTCAAGCTTAGGATTTCTAAATCCACTAAAGGATATAAATGGTTTTGCAAGTTCACCACAAACTTAGGGTTTTCAAGCACACCCCAAACTTGTACACCACCAAGGTTTGAAGCTAACCTTAAACTTTCACACACCTCTCAAAGGTAATGCCCTCAAAAGGGACTTTTACAAGTGATTTGGTTTTTCGTTCTCTCAAGATTAGCTCTAAGCTATTTTGATGAGGAACATTTAATCTCTCAATGTATAGCTCACTGGTAGGATATAAATTTGGCTCAAATTCGTGGCTTGCACTCAACCAAAGGTTCACACAAAGTCTCACAAAGATGGAAATAAGTTTAGAAGAAGCTTTGTGGAAAGTAGCTCAAGAACACTCAAAGAAATACCTTAATGATTTTGGCTTGAAAGTGTGTCTTAGCTTGAGGTTGATGAAGGGAAGATGATGACAATAATCTCAGCAAATGATGATCAAAAGATCAAGAGAAGATCACTCAAAAATTGTAGAATCAATAACAAAAGCTCTCTTGGTAATTTTTGCACATAGGTTTTTCCAAGTGTGGAATGAAGCATGATTTTCCTCTTCATTTGTCTCCATTTAATCTTGTCCATTGGATCTTGTTAATCTTCAATCTCAGCCCTCAATCAACTTATAATCTCTGCCCTTCATCTTCAAAAACGAAATCAATCAACACCATTGAAAGGCTAGCCGTTATTGACTTTTGGTCAACTTTTGATTCAAATTTCAAATCATGGCTCCAAGGTTTGTTTGGATCTTTTGTGCTTCTTGTTAAACTCTTCTTCATGCTTACAAAGGCTTCAACACTCAACCAAACAACCCCTGCAAGTCTCACACGAAATTGCCCCCAAAATACTTGAAAACAAGAACATAATAGTACATGGTGATGTGGACAATTTTCCTCCAGGTGTTTTGGCTCCAATCTTTTTCATTTGATTTCAAATGAATCCAAGGCTTCTCAAACTCCCTCCAAAGGCTCCTAAGGCTTTCTAGAAGGGTTATGACAGAGCCCCTACTCCAAATAAATCATCCAACATTAATTCAACTTAGTCTAACCCATGGAAGGTCAATTTGAGGAATTTAGGCTATTTTGGATAAGAATGGGTTGCACCAATTTAAGTCTTCTTCACTCCAAATTTGGTCAACTTTCTCAATAAATATGTCTTAGACTATTTCCTAAATAAATCCTTCAATGTAGCTCACATAGTTTCAATTGCTCCCAAATAGGGTTTCCTAGGGGATTTCGGGTTCTAAGTGCCTAAACACTGAAACCTCAATACTCCATGACCATTTCACATCCTCAATTAATGTCCCAAATAAGTGTATGATTTGTACCTACAAAGAAATGAGTGATAGAACACTCCAATTTTGCTTGTAAGCTCAAAGAGCTTCAATGCTTGCACTTGGGTTAACCAATATGATATAAGCTCAATAAAATTCAAGTAAGCACATGATAAATCAATTCATCTATATAAGAATGTGCATACAAAATTTCACTTATAATTGAGGTCATTTGGTCATTCAATTTGATCATGCAAATCTCAACTAGGCTAGTTTCACAACTACACTAGTGAATTAATTTCAACTGACAAATTGAACCTGATAAACTTAAAATTGACCTGACACTATTTGACAATGAAAAATTCCAGAGTGTCTTAAATAAATTTCAGAACAAGAATCAAGTCAATCAGAGCTTATATAAATAAGTTATGACTGTTCAACCAACGTGTGCGCAGTGTGATGTTGTGACAGATTTTAGCATCGAAAAATAAGTCAGTCCAGATTCATCCAATTTATATCAAACATGATCAATCATGATTCCAAAGATATATAATGAAGCTTAAATCAGTAGATATAATTCATTTCATGATTTGTCCAAATTCATCCAAAGTTAACACAATCAAATAGTCCAATATGTATTTTTGCATCAAAACACAAATGTAGGACCTATGGTCCAACAATCTCCCCCTTTTTGATGATTACAAAACTACATGATGTAAAAGAGCTATTTGATATCAATATAATTTGGATACCAAACCTCATGCATAAAGTGAGCAAAATTGTATCTCCATGTTGAATCAAATGAAATTTTGAGATACATTTTCAGATTTTCAAAATCTTATTATGCTCCCCCTCACTTTAAGCTTCCTACTCTCCCTTAACATGGCAAGCTCACTCCTCCTTAAGTTGTGCAACTAATATGCATTTTTAATCAAATCATATGCACTTTTTCATCAATTATCTCTCCCCCTTTTTGTAAGAACTCAAAAAGGTGAGGAAATAGGGGTAATGCAACTTCAAAAACAATGAATGGTTTAACTCAATGAAGTGCATCAACTAGTGCTTCCTAAGCCATGTAAAAACATTGAATGCATAGCTTGAAAATCATTCAAAATACCAATTAAAAATCAAATATGTTTTCAATCTCATATATGCTAGCAAGGAATACCAATAACATGGAAGCAATCATGGATCATCATTTAAGCAAGGAATCACATCAAACACATAAGAGTTTATTTGGGAACTCCCCCTACACATGTGCATCTCATTCAAATAAGTATATATAACCAATTGAGATGTGTCACATACAATTAAGTAAAGACCATGAGTTCAAGGTGCATTAATCAATCCTAATGCATCTCTTAATTTTATAAACCTATCCTTAGCTAATGGTTTTGTAAACAAATCGGCAATATTGTGTTCTCCTTCAACATGTTCAAGCACAATGTTTCCTTTAGCTACATGATCTCTTATAAAATGATGTCTAATCTCAATGTGTTTGGCTTTTCCATGATGAACCGGATTCTTAGATAAATGGATTGCACTAATGTTGTCACATTGAATAAGTGTGTTATCAAATGACATATTAAAATCAATCAATTGTTGTTTAATCCATAGAATTTGTGCAACACAACTACCTATGGCCATGTACTCGGCTTCGGTTGTACTTAAGGCAACACAAGTTTGTTTCTTTGAAAACCAAGATATAAGCATGTTCCCTAAGTATTGACATGTACCACTTGTACTTTTCCTATCAATTCTACAACCTCCATAATCGGCATCACTAAAAGCATGCAAGTCAAATGAGGATTTTCTATCATACCATAACCCTAAGGTTGGTGTATCTTTCAAGTATCTCAATATCCTCTTAACGGCCAATAAATGTGATTCTTTAGGATTAGATTGATATCTAGCCCACATACACACACTAAACATGATATCCGGCCTAGATGCGGTCAAATAAAGTAAACTTCCAATCATAGACCTATACATCTTTTGATCCACTTCTTTGCTTTTAAGGTCGGCTTCCAATTTGGATGACACCCCCATTGGTGTAGAACATCCTTTAGACAAGTCCATCCCAAACCTTTTAAGCAAGTCATAAGTGTATTTAGTTTGACTTATATGAATGCCATGCAATGTTTGTCCAATTTGCAACCCTAGAAAATATGTCAACTCACCCATCATAGACATTTCAAATTCACTTTTCATGCACATAGCAAATTCATCACACATCGATTCCAAAGTAGCACCAAATATAATGTCATCCACATATATTTGCACAATCAACAAGTCATCACCTTTGCATTTAGTAAACAAAGTATTATCAATACTACCACAAGAAAAATCATTTTCTAACAAGAATTTACTAAGTCTCTCATACCATGCCCTAGGTGCTTGCTTTAAGCCATACAATTCCTTGTCTAATTTATAAACATGATTAGGGTATTCTTTAGATTCCAAACCCGGAGGTTGTTTAACATACACTTCCTCATTTATCACACCATTCAAGAAAACACTCTTAACATCCATTTGAAAAAGTTTAAAACCCTTATAGCATGCAAAAGCTAATAAAAGTCTAATGGCCTCCAACCTTGCAACCGGTGCAAAGGTTTCTTCATAATCTATACCCTCTTCTTGACAATAACCTTGAGCTACTAGCCTAGCTTTATTCCTAGTCACTTCACCATTCTCATTCATCTTATTTCTAAACACCCATTTGGTTCCAATAATGGTGTGGTCTCTAGGTTTTGGAACAAGTGTCCAAACCTTGCTTCTTTCAAATTGTTCAAGTTTTTCTTGCATAGCAAAAATCCAATCTTCATCAATTAAAGCATCTTTTACATTCTTAGGTTCTATCATAGATATCATAGCATAAAGATTTAAAGGATGAGTGTTGACCGTCGAATTCAATCTTGATCTTGTTTGAATGCCTTTTGAGAAGTCTCCAATGATAAGCTCTTTAGGATGCATGTGCTTGTCCTTCTTTTGAAGCCTATTTCTTTGATTATTAGAGCTGCCCGATTGTATATCATTACCATGTTCATCATGATCTTCATTATTAGACATAGATTCCACTTGATTTTCTTGATTTGATGTAGCATCATTTGAGATTTTCATCTCCTTCAAGCTTCCCACCAATAAATCATCATCCTCTTTTATTTGTAGATCATGACCACCAATAGAGTGTGAACTCTTTGGATGATCTAGCCCTTCAAAACCTGAAATTTCTTCTTCTACAAGCACATTTGGATCAAGTGAAAACATATCATCGAATTTAACATGCACACTTTCTTCCACAACCTTAGACTTATCATTAAAAACTCTATAAGCTCTAGAATGAGTAGAATAACCAAGAAATATACCAATTTCACTCTTAGCATCAAACTTATCAAGATTGTCTTTTGTATTCAAAATATATCATTTACAACCAAACACTCTAAAATAGTCAACTTTAGGCTTCCTAGCATACAAAAGCTCATATGGAGTCTTTTTCAAAATCTTTCTAATAGACAACCTATTAGAGACATAACATGCATTATTTATAGCTTCGGCCCAAAAGTATTTAGGTAAGGCATATTCAAGCATCATGGTTCTACCTAACTCTTGTAATGTCCTATTTTTCCTTTCAACAACTCCATTTTGTTGTGGTGTTCTAGGTGCACTAAAATTATGTGTAATACCATAAGAATCACATAAAGCATCAAATCCATAGTTTTCAAATTCACCTCCATGGTCACTCCTAATTTTGGAAACATGCAATTCATGCTCATTTTGCACTCTTTTAATGAAAGATTTAAACTCATGTAATGCATCACTTTTATGAGCTAAAAACAAACACCAAGTAAATCTTGAATAATCATCAACAATAACAAATGCATAATACTTGCCACCTAAACTCTTTGTCCTACTAGGACCAAACAAATCAATATGCAATAGTTGAAGTGGCCTAGAATTAGAAACAACATTTTTTGATTTAAAAGACTCATTAATTTGCTTACCTCTAATGCAATGTTCACATATAATGGAATCACCAAACTTCAACTTGGGTAAGCCTCTAACTAATTCTTTTGAACTAAGCTTTCTCAAAGTAGAAACACCTACATGACCCAATCTTCTATGCCAATACAACATAACATCATTAGAAGAAATCAAACATGTCATATTATCATTCATCATATTTAAGTCAAGTGCATACATATGACCTATTCTAACACCGGATGTAATGATATTATCATGCTCATCTACAATACAACATTTACCTTTCTTAAAATGTGAATCATATCCTTTATCCGCTAATTGACTAATGCTAAGCAAATTAAATTGCAACCTTTCAACCAAAAGACAATCATTTAGAGAAAAGGAACCCTTACCATCCGATCCTATGCCTAGAATCTTTCCCTTAGAATTGTCTCCAAAAGTCACATAACCACCATTCTTCTTTTCCTTGAATGAAAAAAAATAAGGTTCGATCTCCACTCATATGCCTTGAGCATCCACTATCCAAGTACCATTGGCATGGATTGGATGAAGACTTGAAGCATACCTAACCATATGAATTCAAAAGACCTTAGGTATCCAAACTTTGGATCCTTGAGGGTTAGATACAATAGCATAGACATTTAATTTTAGCACAACACTTGCATATTCAATTTTGTCATCATATTTCAAGCACTTTGGCACCCAAACTTTTTCAAACTCACTTTCCTCACTCTAGGGTGTGTGGCCCTAGATGAAGATGCACCACCCAAGGAGTGAGCACCTTTGGCCTTGGCTTTTGAAGCCTTGGCCGAGCCTTGTATAGTCCTTGAAGTTTTAGTCAAGTCTCCTTTAGGTCTTACAAGCTTAACCGATTCTTCATTTTCACATTTAGAACCATCAAGAGTCATAGCATCATAACCAAGTCCACTCCTATCTAAATAATGCCTTTGAGAGGCCAACATTTCATCCAATTTCAAGGAACTCATGGCAAATTTAGATAATTGAGTTTCTAGAAATCTATTCTTTTCTTTTATCATATCAAGCTCATGTTGCAAAGAAGTAGAATTGGAAAGCATTACACACTCATGTTCATTCCATGTAACTAATTCTTCTTCTAACTCAAGCACTCTAGCTTTAAGATGATCATAATCATGCATATTTACATTTGAATTTTCAGCCATACAAGCATTCTCATCAAGCATAAGAGATTTTTGTTTTAAACACTTATTCTCATCAATCAAAACATCATGCTCAAGTATCATATCATCATTTTTAGCACATATAGCAACATACTTGGCATTCAACTCCTCAAGTTCACTAACATGCATTTCATCATTTTTCACAAGTCTAGCATTTTCTTTCTTAAGTTGTTTGCACTTTCTAAGCAACATACCATGAGAATCACATAAATCATCATAATTGGAATATAATTCATCATAGGTTAAAGGAGTAGAATCTTTTACCATTTCATCTTGAGAGGATGAGTCAATTTTCTCCTCTTTTGCCATAAGACAAAAGTGTGCCTTATGCCCCATCTCATCCTCACTTGATGAGCTTGATGATGAATCATCCCATGTTGCTTTCAATGCCTTCTTTTTCTCTTTCCCTTTTCCCTTGTGATATTTCTTGGATGCTTTGGGGCATTCGGCTTGGAAGTGGCGAACCTTGCCACAATTAAAGCAAGATGGCTTCTCTCTTTCCTTCTCCTTTCCCTTGAACTTCCTATTCTTGAATCCTCCTCTTTTGTTCTTCACAAACTTCTTGAATTTCTTCACCATCATTGCCATCTCATCATCACTATCCTCATCACTCTCACTACTTGAAGAGTTCTCTTCATCCTTCACCTTAGAAGCCATGGCCCCTTTAGGTTTAGTAGTCATGGCTAGGGCAATGCCCTCCTTCCTTTGAGGCTCTTCATCCACTCTATTCAACAATTTTATCTCATGAGTCATCAAACTCCCAATGAGCTCGTCCAACTTCAAAGTCCTCAAGTCTTTGGCCTCCTCGATGGCGGTAACCTTCTCACTCCAATTTCTAGGTAAGCTCCTTAGAACTTTTTGTACCTTGTCATGCATAGGGTAAGGTTTGCCAAGAGCATTCAAATCATTGCATATGCATGTCAACCTATTAAACATGTCACTAATGCATTCACCTTCAAGCATTTTGAACAATTCATATTTTTGCACTAACATGTTAATTTTGCAATCTTTAACTTGACTAGTTCCTTCATGCTTTAATTCTAACATTTTCCAAATCTCTTGAGCACTAGTGCATGCACTAATATGATCATACTCACCCCTAGCTAATGCAATATGTAACAAGTTAATTGCTTTTTCATTTAAGCTCACCTTCTTGTCATCACTCTCACTATACTCACTCTCATCCTTAGGAACTTCCTTATCTCCCTCTTTCTTAGTAGGAATGAATGATTCATTCTCTATAACTCTCCATAAGGCCATATCCATACTCCTAAGGAAAATCCTCATCCTATTCTTCCAAAAACCATAATCCTTCCCATCAAAGAAAGGTGGCCTATTTGATGACAAGCCCTCACCATCATGTGGTCTAGTACTAGTGTAAGCCATTTGATCTAAGCTAGAATGTTAATTCTATTCCTTTGCTAACCTCCCTCCGATATCAATTGAAATCACTAGGGTAACACAAGAGGGGGGGGGGGGGGTGAATTGTGTCTCCAAAAACTAAGTATAAACCCCAAATACAAGAACCACAATCTAAAAACGTACAAATGATCAAAAAAGTGTTTATAGTACAAATCTGTCACCCAACCAAGTAGATATTATTTGACCTAGCAATTCAAGTCCAAATGCAGCTAAATTTGGTATGCAATATCACAATACCTTAATGAATACTATATCAAAAATTCAGATCAAAATTCAAAGTCTAGCTATATGAACAGTGCACGGACAGATTGCTATTCCAGAAAATTAACTATCAAAAGTATACCTAGAATCCACTAATCACAAGTTGTTCAAACACAAGCAATATCCCAACAAGCAATGGCAGCATGCCACACCCTAATATCAATTTCTAAGACACACAAATCACTAATAGCACCAAACAAGAAAGGAAATCAAAAATAGAGTGCACAAGGATATATAGTGGTTCGGTGCTCACACCTACATCCACTACCTAAGCCCTCAAGCTTAGGATTTCCAAATCCACTAAAGGATATAAATGGTTTTGCAAGTTCACCACAAACTTAGGGTTTTCAAGCACACCCCAAACTTGTACACCACCAAGGATTGAAGCTAACCTTAAACTTTCACACACCTCTCAAAGGTAATGCCCTCAAAAGGGACTTTTACAAGTGATTTGGTTTTTGGTTCTCTCAAGATTAGCTCTAAGCTATTTTGATGAGGAACATTTAATCTCTCAATGTATAGCTCACTGGTAGGATATAAATTTGGATCAAATTCGTGGCTTGCACTCAACCAAAGGTTCACACAAAGTCTCACAAAGATGGAAATAAGTTTAGGAGAAGCTTTGTGGAAAGTAGCTCAAGAACACTCAAAGAAATACCTTAATGATTTTGGCTTGAAAGTGTGTCTTAGCTTGAGGTTGATGAAGGGAAGATGATGAAAATAATCTCAGCAAATGATGATCAAAAGATCAAGAGAAGATCACTCAAAAATTGTAGAATCAAGAACAAAAGCTCTCTTGGTAATTTTTGCACATAGGTTTTTCCAAGTGTGGAATGAAGCATGATTTTCCTCTTCATTTGTCTCCATTTAATCTTGGCCATTGGATCTTGTTAATCTTCAATCTCAGCCCTCAATCAACTTATAATCTCTGCCCTTCATCTTCAAAAACGAAATCAATCAACACCATTGAAAGGCTAGCCGTTATTGACTTTTGGTCAACCTTTGATTCAAATTTCAAATCTTGGCTCCAAGGTTTGTTTGGATCTTTTGTGCTTCTTGTTAAACTCTTCTTCATGCTTACAAAGGCTTCAACACTCAACCAAACAACCCCTGCAAGTCTCACACGAAATTCCCCCCAAAATACTTGAAAACAAGAACATAATAGTACATGGTGATGTGGACAATTTTCCTCCAAGTGTTTTGGCTCCAATCTTTTTCATTTGATTTCAAATGAATCCAAGGCTTCTCAAAATCCCTCCAAAGGCTCCTAAGGCTTTCTAGAAGGGTTATGACGGAGCCCCTACTCCAAATAAATCATCCAACATTAATTCAACTTAGTCTAACCCATGGAAGGTCAATTTGAGAAATTTAGGCTATTTTGGATAAGAATGGGTTGCACCAATTTAAGTCTTCTTCACTCCAAATTTGGTCAAATTTCTCAATAAATATGTCTTAGACTATTTCCTAAATAAATCCTTCAATGTAGCTCACATAGTCTCAATTGCTTCCTAATAGGGTTTCCTAGGGGATTTCGGGTTCTAAGTGCCTAAACACTGAAACCTCAATACTCCATGACCATTTCACATCCTCCATTAATGTCCCAAATAAGTGTATGATTTGTACCTACAAATAAATGAGTGATAGAACACTCCAATTTTGCTTGTAAGCTCAAAGAGCTTCAATGCTTGGACTTGGGTTAACCAATATGATATAAGCTCAATAAAATTCAAGTAAGCACATGATAAATCAATTCATCTATATAAGAATGTGCATACAAAATTTCACTTATAATTGAGGTCATTTGGTCATTCAATTTGATCATGCAAATCTCAACTAGGCTAGTTTCACAACTACACTAGTGAATTAATTTCAACTGACAAATTGAACCTGATAAACTTAAAATTTACCTGACACTATTTGAAAACGAAAAATTCCAGAGTGTCTTAATTAATTTGTAGAACAGGAATCAAGTCAATCAGAGCTCATATGAATAAGTTATGACTGTTCAACCAACGTGTGCGCAGTGTGATGTTGTGACAGATTTTAGCATCGAAAAATAAGTCAGTCCAGATTCATCCAATTTATATCAAACATGATCAATCATGATTCCAAAGATATATAATGAAGCTTAAATCAGTAGATATAATTCATTTCATGATTTGTCCAAATTCATCCAAAGTTAAGCACAATCAAATAGTCCAATATGTATTTTCGCATCAAAACACAAATGTAGGACCTATGGTCCAACACTATCGACTATGACGGTTCAAAATTTCTCAACTTTCCCAATGGAGGGGTTTTTAACAGTTTTATCTATTTTGAGATAGAAAGTGTGTGTTTTGTCAACGAAACAATCTACGGAGCCCATATTTGTCAAATTTTACCTAAAATAACAATTAAGAGTCTACACCTATCAACTTTGATGGTTCGAAATTGCTCAAGTCTATCGATAGAGGTGCTTTTAACAGTTTTGTCCAATTAAGAAGAAAAACTGTTCTTTTGACAACGAAACAATCTACGAATCTAATGCTACTAAATTGGGACAAAAATTAACAATAAAAAGTTCTCACATATCAACTATTATGGTTCGAAATTGTTCAACTCTCTCAATGGAGGGGCTTTTAACAGTTTTGTCCATTTTGAGATAGAAATTGTGTCTTTTGTCATCGAAATACTCTATGTAGTCAATATTTGTCAAAATTTAAGTAAAATAACAATAAAAAGTCTACACCTATCAACTTTGATTGTTCGAAATTGCTTAGCTCTCTGGATAGAGATCCTTTTAATGATTTTGTCCAATTAAGAAGGAAAGTTATTCTTTTAACAACATAACAATCTACGAATTCAATGCTATCAAATTAGGCATAAAGCAACAATAAAAAGTGTTCACTTATCAACATTGAGGGTTCGAAATTGCTCAATTCTCTCCATGGAGGATTTTTAAAGATTTTGTCCATTTTGCGATAGAAAGTATATCTTTTGTCATCGAAACAATCTATGCAGCTTATATTTGTCAAATTTTATGTAAAAGAACAATAAAAACTCTACATCTATTAACTTCGACGGTTTGAAATTACTCAACTCTCCACATGAACGATTTTTTAACGGTTTTGTCCATTTTGAGATAGAAAGTGTGTCTTTTGTCATCGAAACAATCTATGGAGCCTATATTTGTCAAATTTTAAGTAAAATAACAATAAAAAGTCTACACCTATCAACTTTGACTGTTTAAAATTTCTCAACTCCCTCGATAGAGGTGCTTTTAACGGTTTTGTCTAATTAAGAAGGAAAGTTGTTCTTTTCACAACGAAACAATCTACGAATCCGTTGTTACTAAACTAGAACATAAAGCAACAATAAAAAGTGTTCACCTATCAACCTTGATGGTTTCAAATTGCTCGGCTCTCTCCATGGAGGATTTTTTAACGGTTTTGTCCATTTTGAAATGGAAAGTGTGTCTTTTTTCGTCGAAACAATCTATGGAGCCTATATTTGTCAAATTTTACGTAAAATAACAATAAAAACTCTACACCTATCAACTTTGATGGTTTGAAATTACTCAACTCTTCGCATGAAGGATTTTTCAACGGTTTTCTTCGTTTTGAGATAGAAAGTGTGTCTTTTGTCATTGAAACAATCTATGGAGCTAATATTTGTCAAAATTTTCACAAAATAAAAATCAAAAGTCTACATATATCAACTTTGATGGTTCGAAATTGCTCAACGCTCTAGATAGATATGCTTTTAACTGTTTTTTCTAATTAAGAAGAAAATTTGTTCTTTTGACAACGACACAATCTACGAATCCAATGCTACTAAATTAGGACGTAAAGCAACAATAAAAAGTGCTCACCTATCGACTATGATGGTTCGGAATTGCTCAACTTTCCCTATGGAGGGCTTTTAACGGTTCTGTCTATTTTGAGACAGAAAGTGTGTCTTTTATCAACGAAACAATCTATGGAGCCCATATTTGTCAAATTGTACCTAAAGTAACAATTAAAAGTGTTGGGATGATGTCCTAAAAACATACCATGTAAAGACAATTCTGAAATTCAAGAATGAACATTTTATGATTGCATTTGTGTTTTAAATGTTTTATTTTAAATATTTCATTTATATGTGAATGTTCTATGAAGGTCTAAGGATGTTAGATATGTGAATCTTGGATACTCAGATACACTTGAAGTGTGAGTATAGATTGACACAAGATTCATTATTACATTCTAAATCATTAGTCACAACCAGATTAACAAAGTTAGGCACTTTGTTGATATAGGTTGTAGTGCATGGAAATCTCCAATTATGGGAATGGTTTGTCTTGACCATTTGAGAGGATTCTCAAATTGGTGCACTAGTGTATATGTGGACATATACATTGATGGACTTACATAGGAATGAACAACCAGAAATGTGCTATCAAAGAGTTGTTCATCCTATAGCTGTGGGAGTACGGTATATCTCAAGCTTGAGTAGGTCAATACGTTTATACTTATAGCGTATGCATTTTGATTCATCAATAAGTGAGACACGCACTATTGTCAAAATCTTGATGACTTGGATGTATGCCACTAGGGTATAAGCACATACCTACAAAATAGTCATTCACGTACTTTCGGTTACGGAAGTGTAAGCACCCATCTGAGAGGTTCAAATTAATCTATCTAGAAACTATGCATAGTGATTCTAACTAATCAAGCGTTGTGAATTAAATTGATCGACGAGTCAATTTAATACGCTTAGAGGATAGATATAAAGGAATCTGGAGCTCAGAGAAAATATGGATTTTGGAGTGTTCGATAGTACGAATGGATTCACTTCATCTTACCGGGTGTTGCATGGAGGATATGCAAGTACATTTCCCATAGGTCAGGGACAGGTTTCTAATTAAGGAAAAGCCTCGATGTAAGAATCGTACATATTGGGGAGTGCATCCAAAGTTCAGGTAGTGTCAGACGAACATTGGATTGATATATTATTCCTAGTCATAGCGCTTGACGGTAAAGAATAATATTTCAGGAGCCACAATATGTATGTCTTGTAGAGTCCCCTTGGTAGCCCTAATAATCTCTTGTCCTATTTAAGGAAGATTGGCAAAATTCACCATATCACAACGGTTATTGGGAAAGTTACAAGAATAATATTTGTGTAACGAATAGATATAATTTTATTGGGTTTTGGTTTTCCAATGATAACCCTAAGATAAAATTATTTTTGTTGAGATATACAAAATTCCTGTAAGAGTATTTACGAAAATTAATAAGTCTCAAAATTTTGATTTAGATTGTAAACTAAATATTTTACATAATCAAAATTAAAATCAAGAATGGACCAAGGAACAAATAATATTTGAGCCTTGAATTCTTAAAGTATTGGGCCGAAGGAAAACCTAGAGGTTTAATGAGATTGGATCGGATTCTATGGATTTTTGCTTTGGGCCAAACTAGGCCCAAATCATGCTTTGCAAAAGCAAGGCATGGCTGGCCCAATAAAAAGAATGACCAACGTTTGGTCTTTTCCTAGTTCCTTATGGATTAGGAAAACAAAGCCAAAAAGGAGACTTGTTAACTTTGGATATAAATACATCACTTATCTCTCTCATATAGGAGTCTTTTTAACACTAAAAAAAAGTGGCTGCCGTGTGTGTAATTTGGGGTTCACTACCAATTGGTGATGCTTTGCTCGTTCGCAAGGAGATTGAAGGGAATTCCTAGGAAACGACGCAGGCCGTTCTTGGTTCGTGATCAAGGATTCTAGATCGTGATCAAGTGTTTAGTTCGTGATCAAGACGGATAGCACGTTGGACCTCGATAGTAAAGAGGTTGGTATTAATCTTCTAACCTTCTTCATGCTATGATTGTATGTTTAGATCTAAGAATTATTTTGTATGAAATTAATACTAGAAACATGCTAGGATTAATTACAAAATTAATTGGATCTAGGATAACACACATGATAGACGTGTAGCACGTTAGGGTTGTATGACTTCCGATTAAATTTTTGATTTGTACCTATGCTAAGAACGATCCATAAAACGCTTCCGCATGTTCAAAAATTTTATTTTAGCAACCAACAAAAAGTCTACACCTATCAACTTTGACGGTTTGAAATTGCTCAACTCTATCGATAGAGGTGCTTTTAACGGTTTTGTCCAATTAAAAAGGAAAGCTGTTCTTTTGACAACGCAATTATCTACGAATCCAATGCTATTAAATTACGACATAAACCAACAATAAAAAGTGTTCACCTATCAACATTGAGGGTTCAAAATTGCTCAACTCATTCCATGGAGGATTTTTAAAGATTTTCTCCATTTTGCGATAGAAAGTGTATCTATTGTCATCGGAACAATCTCTGAAGCCTATATTCGCAAATTTTACGTAAAATAACAATAAAAACTCTACACATATCAACTTCGATGATTTGAAATTACTCAACTCTCCACATGAACAATTTTTTAACGGTTTTCTCCATTTTGAGATAAAAAAGTGTGGCTTTTGTCATCGAAACAATCTATGGAGCCTATATTTGTCAAATTTTGAGTAAAATAACAATAAAAACTCTACACCTATCGACTTTGATGGTTTGGAATTACTTAACTCTCCACATGAAGGATTTTTTAACGGTTTTGTCCATTTTGAGATAGAAAGTGTGTCTTTTTTCATCGAAATAATCTATGGAGCCTATATTTGCCAAATTTTACGTAAAATAACAATAAAAACTCTACACCTATCATTTTTGAGTATTCGAAATTGCTCAACTCCCTCGATAGAGGTGCTTTTAACGGTTTCGTCCAATTGAGAAGAAAAGTTGTTCTTTTGATAACGAAACAATCTACGAATCCAATGCTACTAAATTAGAACATAAAGAAACAATAAAAAGTGTTCACCTATCAACCTTGATGGTTTGAAATTGCTCAGCTCTCTCCACGGAGGAGTTTTTAACGGTTTTGCACATTTTGAGATAGAAAGTGTGTTTTTTCTCATCGAAACAATCTATGAAGACTATATTTGACAAATTTTACGTAAAATAACAATAAAATTTCTACACGTATCAACTTTGATGGTTTGAAATTACTCAACTCTCCACATGAAGGATTTTTTAACGGTTTCATCGTTCTGAGATAGAAAGTGTGTCTTTTGTCATCGAAACAATCTATGGAGCCTATATTTGTCAAATTTTACCCAAAATAACAATCAAAAGTCTACACATATCAACTTTGACTATTCAAAATTGCTCAACTCCCTCGATAGAGGTGCTTTTAACGGTTTTGTCTAATTAAGAAAGAAAGTTATTCTTTTGACAACGAAACAATCTACGAATCCAATGATACCAAATTAGAACATAAAGCAACAATAAATAGTGTTCATCTATCAACATTGATAGTTCGAAATTGCTCAACTCTCTCCATGGAGGATTTTTAACGGTTTCATCCATTTTGCGATAGAAAGTGTGTCTTTTGTCATCGAAACAATCTATGAAGCCTATATTTCTCAAATTTTACGTAAAATAACAATAAAAAGTCTACACCTATCAACTTTGACTATTCAAAATTGCTCAACTCCCTCGATAGAGGTGCTTTTAACAGTTTTGTCCAATTAAGAAGAAAATTTGTTCTTTTGACAGCGAAACAATCTACGAATCCAATGCTACTAAATTAGAACATAAAGCAACAATAAAAAGTGCTCACCTATCTCCCCCAATGGTTCGAAATTGCTCAACTCTCTCCATGGGGGATTTTTTAATGGTTTTGTCCATTTTGAGATAGAAAATGTGTCTTTTGTCAACGAAACAATCTATGGAGCCTATATTTGTCAAATTTTAAGTAAAATAACAATAAAAACCCTACACCTATCCACTTTGATGGTTTGAAATTACTCAACTCTCTAGATGAACGATTTTTTAACAGTTTTCTCCATTTTGAAATAAAAAGTGTGTCTTTTGTCATCGAAACAATCTATGGAGCCTATATTTGTCAAATTTTGAGTAAAATAACAATAAAAACTTTACACCTATCGACTTTGATGGTTTGGAATTACTCAACTCTCCACATGAAGAATTTTTTAACGGTTATGCACATTTTGAGATAGAAAGTGTGTTTTTTCTCATCGAAACAATCTATGAAGACTATATTTGACAAATTTTACGTAAAATAACAATAAAAATTCTACACGTATCAACTTTGATGGTTTGAAATTACTCAACTCTCCACATGAAGGATTTTTTAACGGTTTCATCGTTTTGAGATAGAAAGTGTGTCTTTTGTCATCGAAACAATCTATGGAGCCTATATTTGTCAAATTTTACCCAAAATAATAATCAAAAGTCTACACATATCAACTTTGACAATTCAAAATTGCTCAACTCCCTCGATAGAGGTGCTTTTAACGGTTTTGTCTAATTAAGAAAGAAAGTTATTCTTTTGACAACGAAACAATCTACGAATCCAATGCTACTAAATTAGAACATAAAGCAACAATAAATAGTGTTCATCTATCAACATTGATAGTTCGAAATTGCTGAACTCTCTCCAGGGAGGATTTTTACCGGTTTCATCCATTTTGAGATGAAAGTGTGTCTTTTGTCATCGAAACAATCTATGGAGCCTATATTTGTCAAATTTTACCCAAAATAACAATCAAAAGTCTACATATATCAACTTTGACTATTCAAAATTGCTCAACTCCCTCGATAGAGGTGCTTTTAACGGTTTTGTCTAATTAAGAAAGAAAGTTATTCTTTTGACAACGAAACAATCTACGAATCCAATGCTACTAAATTAGAACATAAAGCAACAATAAATAGTGTTCATCTATCAACATTGATAGTTCGAAATTTCTCAACTCTCTCCATGGAGGATTTTTAACGGTTTCGTCCATTTTGCGATAGAAAGTGTGTCTTTTGTTATCGAAACAATCTATAGAGCCTATATTTCTCAAATTTTACGTAAAATAACAATAAAAAGTCTACACCTATCAACTTTGACTATTCAAAATTGCTCAACTCCCTCGATAGAGGTGCTTTTAATAGTTTTGTCCATTTAAGAAGAAAATTTATTCTTTTGACAACGAAACAATCTACGAATCCAATGCTAATAAATTAGAACATAAAGCAACAATAAAAAGTGCTCACCTATCTGCCTTGATGGTTCGAAATTGCTCAACTCTATCCATGGGGGATTTTTTAACGGTTTTGTCCATTTTGAGATAGAAAATGTGTCTTTTGTCAACGAAACAATCTATGAAGCCTATATTTGTCAAATTTTAAGTAAAATAACAATAAAAAGTGCCCACCTATCAACTTTGATGGTTTGAAATTACTCATCTCTCCACATGAAGAATTTTTTTACGGTTTTCTTCATTTTGAGATTGAAAGTGTGTCTTTTGTCATCGAAACAATCCACGAAGTCTATATTTGTCAAATTTTACCGAATAGAACAATCAAAAGTCTACACATATCAACTTTGATGGTTCAAAATTTCTCAACTCTCTCGATATTGGTGCTTTTAACGGTTTTCTCTAATTAAGAAGAAAATTTATTTTTTTTACAACGAAACAATCTACGAATCCAATGCTACTAAGTTAGAACTTAAAGCAAGAATAAAAAGTGTTCACCTATCAACCTTGACGGTTGAAAATTGCTCACCTCTCTCCATGGAGGATTTTTTAACGGTTTTGTCCGTTTTGAGATGGAAAGTGTGTCTTTTGTCATCGAAACAATCTTTGGAGCCTATATTTGTCAATTTTATGTAAAATAACAATAAAAACTCTACACCTATCAACTTTGATGGTTTGAAATTACCTAACTTTTCGCATGAAGGATTTTTAACGGTTTTCTTCCTTTTGAGATAGAAAATGTGTCTTTTGTCATCAAAACAATCTATGGAGCCTATATTTGCCAAATTTTACCCAAAATAACAATCAAAGTCTACACATATCAACTTTGATGGTTCGAAATGTAACGCCCCGTCCCACGACACCCTAATTTTCGGGCTCGTAGTCCAGAACGCTACCGACATTACAATATAACTCACCCTATATTTCGTATAAGTCCACTTCATTAAACAATTCCACCATGATTTAATTAATTAGCATAATCTGAAATGAAAACGTCATCTCATATATTTTAAATAACAGTAACACCCAATTAATATCCTCTAAGTAAATTACTGTGAATCCTATACTTTTAATATTCGTTCCCGAATCTACACTTATTGCCATACCACAACTATTAACAGTAAGCGCATAAATAAATTTATTACTTATTTAATCACACTTCCATGAAACTAGCTTCCTTCACATGAGCATCTTCTTCATGGATCAACGGCGACACCATCAACTCCTAAATCAACATAATCATCTAAGAAATCAATACCTGCATCACGGAACATAGTGAGTCGAGGCCCAGCAAGTAATACTTATGCATGGATGCACATGAAACTCATCTTTAGAAAACAGTCAGCCATTAAAAACATTTTTCCAGTACTCAGACCCTTAACCTAGGTAAACTGCTACAGAGCAACCGGTCGAAATTTTTCTTTAATTAGGCGTAACACCAAAACCATCATCATATCAGTCTCATCACCATATTCAATTCAAGCATATAACGGTACATATCACATTCTACAGAGAATATCATAACAGTTTTGTCGTTCAGTCATGGTAACCAAACAACACAATATATAGCTATAACATAAATAAACCATTTATATCACAGTTCACATTTATTCAAGTCATCACCAATTCGATCTCATGAAAACATCCCATCAAAACAAACTATCATCAGACACAGTCAAATAGACATCACAATCAGTACAAATAATAGCACACAAAATTCACAGATTACAAAGTTCCGTAATATAGTTGAGTACTACTTACCTTGATATACTCCCACGAATACCGATCATTCAATTACATATGTTCATTTCTGAAACCCCTACAATATACATCATCATTTGTTATTACATTATCTTTAATTCATATTTTAGTCAATATCTTTTAATCAATTTATTTTATTTATACCATTACTTTAATATAAATAGCTTAAACAATTATCTTACCCTTAACTAATCATAATTTATTCATTATTTAAAATAATATCTAACCGGGTCAGCTTGACCCGGTTTCCCTGAACGTGGGTCAACATGCCCGAACTCCAGAGTTGTCGGGTCATGCCGGTAAGAGGCGCGGTGACAGTCACTGCTGCCACAACCGAGAAGCGCTGCTCTAGACGAGTCTATCGATGGTTTCCAATACCTGAATGGCGTCCAAAAAATGACAGATAGATGGTCCAAATCTCATGGTGTTGCGCGTCCTCAACTCCTCCGTTGACAGCCAAGACCACCTCCGTTCAATCCAAAATTGGCGGCGTTGAGTTCCTCTCGTCCACCTCGTCCTTCTCGCACTAGCTTCGTCGATTTCCACCACCGTTACCCTCCGGTCACCCTTCCGCCTCCGCCACCTCCGGCATCTCTAGGGTTTTCTTCCTCCCTCGTGATGCGTGCTTCCTTTTCTTTAATTTGTATTTCATTTTATTTGTTTTCTTTTTTTTACTTGACCTTTCTGCCCGTCTTCTTTCTCCTAAATTCCCTTAACATCCCTTTGAATCTACCGCTTTACAATTTCCTGTATCTCAAAGAAAATCATCGGGTCCACATTACACCCTTGATAAATATTAAATAATATTACTAACATTTTACACCCTACATAAAGTTATTTGTAGACTCGGTATTAATGTACTAATTCACCATTCTATCGTCGCCGTTGGCTTCCACGTGACCTTCATTAGTTTTAAACTTAAGTTTTTCTTTAGTTCGGGTGCTAGAATAACTATATATATTTATTTAATTTTATTTAAATATTTTGCCTTTTTGCCCATTAATCTCCTATCTAATTACTCGTGCCACCCACCTTTATTTACAGATTTGTCATTACGTATGAATTATTTTCCTATTCTAACTTTTGTTCCCAAAATTCATTGTAATTCATTTTATCTCCAATTTTTAAAATTCATATCCCCATAATTTTTATTTCTCATATAGGATTCATGAACATATTATGATCCTATTTAACATATACCATTGCACACACTAGAAATCATCATGAATACCATTTACGTCACTTTGCCTTATCGAGCAAGCTATTCTATGACTCGGGATGTTACACGAAATTCCTCAACTCTCTCGATAGAGGTGCTTTTAAAGGTTTTGTTTAATTAAGAAGAAAATTTGTTTTTTTACAGCGAAACAATCTACGAATCCAATACTACTAAATTAGGACGTAGAGCAACAGTAAAAAGTGCTCACCTATCGACTATGACGGTTCTGAATTGCTCAACTTTCCCCATGGAGGGGCTTTTAACGATTTTATCTATTTTGAGATAGAAAGTGTGTCTTTTTTCAATGAAACAATCTATGGAGCCTATATTTGTCAAATTTAACCAAAATAACAATTAAAAGTCTACACCTATCAACTTTGATTGCTCGAAATTGCTCAGCTCTCTCGATAGATGTGCTTTTAACGGTTTTGTCCAATTAAGAAGGAAAGCTATTCTTTCGACAACGAAACAATCTACGAATCTAATGCTACAAAATTGGGACATAAATTAACAATAAAAAGTTCCCACCTATCAACTATGATGGTTCGGAATTGTTCAGCTTTCTCAATGGAAAGGCTTTTAAAGAATTGTGTCCATTTTGAGATAGAAAGAGTGCCTTTTGTTATCGAAACAATCTATCGAGCCTATATTTGTCAAATTTTACGTAAAATAACAATAAAAACTCTACACCTATCAACTTTGATGGTTTGAAATTACTCAACTCTTTGCATGAAGGATTTCTTAACGGTTTTCTTTGTTTTGAGATAGAAAGTGTGTCTTTTGTCATCGAAACAATCTATGGAGCCTATATTTGTCAAATTTTACCCAAAATAACAATTAAAAGTCTACAAATACCAACTTTGGTGGTTCCAAATTCCTCAACTCTCTCAATAGAGATGCTTTTAACGGTTTTGTCTAATTAAGAAGAATTTTTTTTTTTTGACAACGAAACAATCTACGAATCCAATGCTACTAAATTAGGACGTACGGATACAATAAAAAGTGCTCACCTATTGACTATTGCGGTTCGGAATTGCTCAACTTTCCCTAGGGAGGGGCTTTTAACGGTTTTATCTATTTTGAGATAGAAAGTGTGTCTTTTGTCAACGAAACAATCTATGGAGCCTATATTTGCCAAATTTTACATAAAATAACAATTAAAAGTCTACACCTATCAACTTTGATTGTTGGAAATTGCTCAGATCTCTCGATAGAGGTGCTTTTAATGGTTTTGTCCAATTAAGAAGGAAAGCTGTTCTTTTGACAACTAAACAATCTACGAATCTAATGCTACTAAATTGGGACAAAAATTAACAATAAAAAGTGCCCACCTATCAACTATGATGGTTCGGAATTGCTTAGCCCTCTCAATGGATGATTTTTTAACGGTTTTGTCCATTTTGAGATTGAGATAGAAAGTGTGTTTTTTGTCATCGAAATAATCTATGGAGCCTATATTTGTCAAATTTTATGTAAAATAACAATAAAAATTCTACACCTATCAACTTGGATGGTTTGATATTACTCAACTTTCCACATGAAGGATTTTTAACGGTTTTCTTGGTTTTGAGATAGAAGAAAGTGTGTCTTTTGTCATCGATACAAAATATGGAGCCTATATTTTTCAAATTTTACGTAAAATAACAATAAAAAGTCTACACCTATCAACTTTTGACTGTTCATAATTGCTCAACTCTCTCCATGAAGGATTTTTAAAAGTTTTGTCCATTTTGCGATAGAAAGTGTATCTTTTGTCATCGAAACAATCTATGAACCCTATATTTGTCAAATTTTACATAAAATAACAATAAAATTTTTACACCTATCAACTTTGATGGTTTGAAATTACCCAACTCTTCGCATGAAAGATTTTTTAACAGGTTTTCTTCGTTTTGAGATAGAAAGTTTGTCTTTTGTCATCGAAACAATCTATGGAGCCTATATTTGTCAAATTTTACCCAAAATAACAATAAAAAGTCTACACATATCAACTTTGATGGTTCGAATATCCTCAATCTCTCGATAGATGTGCTTTTAAGGGTTTTGTCTAATTAAGAAGAAAATTTGTTTTTTTTTTGACAATGAAACAATCTACGAATCCAATGCTGCTAAATTAGGACGTAGAGCAACAATAAAAATTGCTCACCTATCAACTATGACAGTTCGGAATTGCTCAACGTTCCCCATGGAGGGGCTTTTAACGGTTTTATCTATTTTGAGATAGAAAGTGTGTCTTTTGTCAACGAAACAATCTATGGAGCCTATATTTGTCAAATTTTACCTAAAATAACAATTAAAAGTCTACACCTATTAAATTTTATTGTTCGAAATTGCTCAGCTCTCTCGATAGAGGTGCTTTTAACTATTTTGTCCAATTAAGAAGGAAAGCTGTTCTTTTGACCACTAAACAATCTACGAATCTAATGCTACTAAATTGGGATAGAAATTAACAATAAAAAGTACCCACCTATCAACTATGATGGTTTGGAATTGTTCAACTCTTTCAATTGAAGGTCTTTTAAAGGTTTTGTCCATTTTGAGATAGAAAGTGTGTCTTTTGTCGTCAAAACAATCTATTGAGTCTATATTTGACAAAATTTAAGTAAAATAACAACAAAAAGTCTAAACCTATCAACTTTGATTGTTTGAAATTGCTCAGCTCTCTCGATAGAGGTGCTTTTAACGATTTTGTCCAATTAAGAAGGAAAGTTGTCCTTTTGACAACGAAACAACCTAGGAATCCAATGCTTCTAAATTAGAAAATAGAGAAACAATAAAAAGTGTTCACCTACGAACTTTGATGGTTCGAAATTGTTCAGCTCTCTCAATGGATGATTTCTTAACGGTTTTGTCCATTTTGAGATAGAAATTGTGTCTTTTGTCATCGAAACAATCTATGGTGCCTATATTTGTCAAATTTTTTTGTAAAATAACAATAAAAATTCTACACCTATCAACTTGGACGGTTTGAAATTACTCAACTCTCCAAATGAGGGATTTTTAACGGTTTTCTTCTTTTTGAGATAGAAGAAAGTGTGTCTTTTGTCATCGAAACAATCTATGTAGCCTATATTTTTCAAATTTTACGTAAAATAACAATAAAAAGTCTACACCTATCAACTTTTGGTGGTTTGAAATTACTCAACTCTTCGCATGATGGATTTTTTAACGGTTTTCTTCATTTTGAGATAGAAAGTTTGTCTTTTGTCATCGAAACAATCTATGGAGCCTATATTTGTCAAATTTTACCCAAAATAACAATGAAAAGTCTACACATATCAACTTTGATGGTTTGAATTTCTTCAACTCTCTCGATAGAGGTGCTTAAGGCTTTTGTCAAATTAAGAAGAAAATTTGTTTTTTTTTTGACAACGAAACAATCTACGAATCCAATGCTACTAAATTAGGACTTAGAGCAACAATAAAAATTGCTCAACTATCGACTAAGACGGTTTGAAATTGCTCAACTTTCCCCATGGAGGGGCTTTTAACGGTTTTATCTATTTTGAGACAGAAAGTGTGTCTTTTGTCAATGAAACAATCTATGGAGCCTATATTTGTCAAATTTTACCTAAAATAACAATTAAAATTCTACACCTATCAACTTTGATTGTTCGAAATTGCTCAGCTCTCACGATAGAGGTGTTTTTAACGGTTTTGTCCAATTAAGAAGGTAAGTTGTTCTTTTGACAAGTAAACAATCTACGAATCTAATGCTACTAAATTGGGATAGAAATTAACACTAAAAAGTGTCCACCTATCAACTATGATGGTTCGGAATTGTTCAACTCTTTCAATGCAAGCTCTTTTAATGGTTTTGTTATTTTGAGATAGAAAGTGTGTCTTTTGTCGTCAAAACAATCTATGGAGTCTATATTTGACAAAATTTAAGTAAAATAACAATAAAAAGTATACACCTATCAACTTTGATTGTTCGAAATTGCTCAGCTCTCCCGATAGAGGTGCTTTTAACGATTTTGTCCAATTAAGAAGGAAAGTTGTTCTTTTGACAACGAAACAATCTACGAATCTAATGCTACTAAATTGGGACATAAAGCAACAAAAAAAATTGTTCACCCATCAACATTGATGGTTCATAATTATGCAACTCTCTCAATGGAGGGGCCTTTAACGGTTTTGTCCATTTTGAGATAGAAAGTGTGTCTTTTGTCATCGAAAAAATCTATGAAGCCTATATTTTTCATATTTTAAGTAAAATAACAATAAAAACTATACACCTATCGAATTTGACGGTTTGAAATTACTAACTCTCCACATGAAGGATTTTTTTAACGATTTTGTCCACTTTGAGATAGAAAGTGTGTCTTTTGTCATCGAAACAATCTATGGAGCCTATATTTGTCAAATTTTACGTAAAATAACAATAAAAAGTCTACACCTATCAACTTGGATGGATTGAAATCACTGAACTCTCTACATGAAAAAATTTTAACGGTTTTCTTCGTTTTGAGATACAAGAAAGTGTGTCTTTTGTCATCGAAACAATCTATGGAGCCTATATTTTTCAAAATTTACGTAAAATAACGATAAAAGGTCTACACCTATCAACTTTGATGGTTTGAAATTACTCAATTTTTAGCACGAATGATTTTTTAACGGTTTTCCTCGTTTTGGGATTGAAAGTTTGTCTTTTATCATCGAAACAATCTATGGAGCCTATATTTGTCAAATTTTAACCAAAATAACAATAAAAAGTCTACACATATCAACTTTGATGGTTCGAATTTCCTCAACTCTCTCAATAGAGGTGCTTTTAAGGGTTTTGTCTAATTAAAAAGAAAATTTGTTTTTTTGACAACGAAACAATCAACGAATCCAATGCTACTAAATTAGGACGTAGAGCAACAATAAAAATTGCTCACCTATCGACTATGACGGTTTAGAATTGCTCAACTTTTCCCATGGAGGGGCTTTTAACCGTTTTGTCGATTTTGAGATAGAAAGTGTGTCTTTTGTCATCGAAACAATCTATGGAGCCTACATTTGTCAAATTTTGCTTAAAATAACAATAAAAAGACTACACCTATCAACTTTGACTATTCAAAATTGCTCAACTCCCTCGATAGAGGAGCTTTTAACGGTTTTGTTCAATTAAGAAGAAAAGTTGTTCTTTTGACAACGAAACAATCTACGAATCCAATGCTTCTAAATTAGAACATAAAGAAACAATAAAAAGTGTTCACCTATGAACATTGATGGTTCGAAATTGCTCAGCTCTCTAAATGGATGATTTTTTAACGGTTTTGTCCATTTTGAGATAGAAAGTGTGTCTTTTGTCATTGAAACAATCTATGGTGCCTATATTTGTCAAATTTTACGTAAAATAACAATAAAAATTCTACACCTATCAACTTGGACGGTTTGAAATCACTCAACTCTCCACATGAGGGATTTTTAACGGTTTTCTTCTTTTTGAGATAGAAGAAAGTGTGTCTTTTGTCATCGAAACAATCTATGTAGCCTATATTTTTCAAATTTTACGTAAAATAACAATAAAAAGTCTACACCTATAAACTTTGACTGTTCGAAATTGCTCAACTCTCTCCATGAAGGATTTTTAAAGGTTTTGTCCATTTTGCGATAGAAAGTGTACCTTTATCATCGAAACAATCTATGAACCCTATTTTGTCAAATTTTACGTAAAATAACAATAAAAACTCTACACCTATCAACTTTTGGTGGTTTGAAATTACTCAACTCTTCGCGTGATGGATTTTTTAGCGGTTTTCTTCATTTTGAGATAGAAAGTTTGTCTTTTGTCATCGAAACAATCTATGGAGCCTATATTTGTCAAATTTTACCCAAAATAACAATAAAAAGTCTACACATATCAACTTTGATGGTTTGAATTTCTTCAACTCTCTTGATAGAGGTGCTTAAGGGTTTTGTCTAATTAAGAAGAAAATTTGTTTTTTTTACAACGAAACAATCTACGAATCCAATGCTACTAAATTAGGACGTAGAGCAACAATAAAAATTGCTCAACTATCGACTATGACGGTTTGAAATTGCTCAACTTTCTCCATGGAGGGGCTTTTAACGGTTTTATCTATTTTGAGATAGAAAGTGTGTCTTTTGTCAATGAAACAATCTATGGAGCCTATATTTGTCAAATTTTACCAAAAATAACAATTAAAATTCTACACCTATCAACTTTGATTGTTCGAAATTGCTCAGCTCTCACGATAGAGGTGTTTTTAACGGTTTTGTCCAATTAAGAAGATAAGTTGTTATTTTGACTACTAAACAATCTACGAATCTAATGCTACTAAATTGGGACAGAAATTAACAATAAAAGGTGTCCACCTATCAACTATTATGGTTCAGAATTGTTCAACTCTTTCAATGCAAGGTCTTTTAACGATTTTGTCCATTTTGAGATAGAAAGTGTGTCTTTTGTCGTCAAAACAATCTATGCAGTCTATATTTGAATAAATTTAAGTAAAATAACAATAAAAAAATATACACCTATCAACTTTGATTGTTCGAAATTGCTCAGCTCTCCCGATAGAGGTGCTTTTAACGATTTTGTCCAATTAAGAAGGAAAGTTGTTCTTTTGACAACGAAACAATCTACGAATCTAATGCTATTAAATTGGGACATAAAGCAACAAAAAAAATTGTTCACCTATCAACATTGATGGTTCATAATTGTGCAACTCTCTCAATGGAGGGGCATTTAACGGTTTTGTCCATTTTGAGATAGAAAGTGTGTCTTTTGTCATCGAAACAATCTATGAAGCCTGTATTTGTCATATTTTAAGTAAAATAACAATAAAAACAATACACCTATCGACTTTGATGGTTTGAAATAACTAACTCTCCACATGAACGATTTTTTTAACGATTTTGTCCACTTTGAGATAGAAAGTGTGTCTTTTGTCATCGAAACAATCTATGGAGCCTCTATTTGTCAAATTTTACGTAAAATAACAATAAAAAGACTACACCTATAAACCTTGACTATTCGAAATTCCTCAACTCCCTCGATAGAGGAGCTTTTAACGGTTTTGTTCAATTAGGAAGAAAAGTTGTTCTTTTGACAACGAAACAATCTACGAATCCAATGCTTCTAAATTAGAACATAAAAAAACAATAAAAAGTGTTCACCTATGAACATATGAACCTAGATGGTTCGAAATTGCTCAGCTCTCTCAATGGATGATTTTTTAACGGTTTTGTCCATTTTGAGATAGAAAATGTGTCTTTTGTCATCGAAACAATCTATGGAGCCTATATTTGTCAAATTTTACGTAAAATAACAATAAAAATTCTACACCTATCAATCTGGATGGTTTGAAATTGCTCAACTCTCCACATGAAGTATTTTTAACGGTTTTCTTCGTTTTCAGATAAAGGAAAGTGTGTCTTTTGTCATCGAAACAATCTATGGAGCCTATATTTTTCAAATTTTACGTAAAATAACAATAAAAAGTCTACACCTGTCAACTTTGACTGTTCAAAATTGCTCAACTCTCTCCATGAAGGATTTTTCAAGGTTTTGTCCATTTTGCGATAGAAAGTGTATCTTTTGTCATCGAAACAATCTATGAACCCTATATTTGTCAAATTTTACATAAAATAACAATAAAAACTCTACATCTATGAACTTTGATGGTTTGAAATTACTCAACTCTTCGCATAAAGGATTTTTTAACGGTTTTCTTCATTTTGAGATAGAAAGTTTGTCTTTTGTCATCGAAACAATCTATGGAGTAAATATTTGTCAAATTTTACCCAAAATAACAATAAAAAGTCTACACATATCAACTTTGATTGTTCGAATTTCCTCAACTCTCTCGAGAGAGGTGCTTTTAAGGGTTTTGTCTAATTAAGAAGAAAATTTGTTTTTTGTGACAATGAAACAATCTACGAATCCAATGCTACTAAATTAGGACGTAGAACAACAATAAAAATTGCTCACCTATCGACTATGACGTTCGGAATTGCTCAATTTTCCACATGGAGGGGCTTTTAACGGTTTTTTCTATTTTGAGATAGAAAGTGTGTCTTTTGTCAACGAAATAATCTATGGAGCCTATATTTGTCAAATTTTACCTAAAATAACAATTAAAACTCTACACCTATCAACTTTGATTGTTCTAAATTTCTCCGCTTTCTCGATAGAAGTGCTTTTAATGATTTTGTCCAATTAAGAAGGAAAGTTGTTCTTTTGACAACGAAATAATCTACGAATCTAATGCTACTAAATGGTTCGGAATTGTTCGACTCTTTCAATGGAGTGGCTTTTAACGGTTTTGTCCATTTTGAGATAGAAAGTTTGTATTTTGTCATCGAAACAATTTATGGAGTCTATATTTGTCAAAATTTAAGTAAAATAACAATAAAAGTTTACACCTATCAACTTTAATTGTTCAAAATTGCTCAACTCTCTCGATAGAGGTGCTTTTAACTATTTTGTCCAATTAAGAATGAAAGCTTTTCTTTTGACAACGAAACAATCTACGAATCTAATGCTACTAAATTGGGACATAAAGCAACAATAAAAAGTGTTCATCTATCAACATTGATGGTTTGGAATTGCGCAATTCTCTCAATGGAAGGTCTTTTAACGGTTTTGTCCATTTTGAGATAGAAAGTGTGTCTTTTGTCATCGAAACAATCTATGAAGCCTACATTTGTCAAAGTTTACGTAAAATAACAATAAAAACTCTACACGTATCGACTTTGATGGTTTGAAATTACTCAACTCACCACATGAAGGATTTTTTAACGGTTTTGTCCATTTTGAGATAGAAAGTTTGTCTTTTATCATCGAAACAATCTATGGAGCCTATATTTGTCAAATTTTACGTAAAATAACAATAAAAAGTCTACACCTATCAAATTTGAGTGTTCGAAATTGCTCAGCTCTCTCGATAGAGGTGCTTTTAACGATTTTGTCCAATTAAGAAGGAAAGTTACTATTTTGACAACGAAAGGATCTACGAATCTAATGCTACTAAATTGGGACATAAAGCAACAATAAAAAGTGTTCACCTATCAACATTGATGATTCGGAATTGGGCAACTCTCTCAGTGGAGGGGCTTTTAAAGGTTTTGTCCATTTTGAGATAGAAAGTGTGTCTTTTGTCATCGAAACAATCTATGAACTCAATATTTCTCAAATTTTAAGTAAAATGACAACAAAAACTCGACACCTATCGACTTTGATGGTTTGAAATTACTCAACCCTCTACATGAAGGATTTCTTAATTGTTTTGTTTATTTTGAGATAGAAAGTGTGTCTTTTGTCATCAAAACAATCTATGGAGCCTATATTTTTCAAATTTTACCCAAAATAACAATCAAAAGTCTACACATATCAACTTTGACTGTTTAAAATTGCTCAACTCCCTCGATAAGGTGCTTTTAACGGTTTTGTCTAATTAAGAAGGAAAGTTGTTCTTTTGACAAGGAAACAATCTACGAATTCAATGCTAATAAATTAGAACATAAAGCGACAATAAAAAGTGTTCATCTATCAACCTTGATTGTTCGAAATTGCTCAGCTCTCTCCATGGAGGATTTTTAACGGTTTTGTCCATTTTGAGATAGAAAGTGTGTCTTTTGTCATCGAAACAATCTATGGAGCCTATATTTGTCAAATTTTGGGTAAAACAACAATAAAAATTCTACACCTATCAACTTTGGTGGTTTGAAATTACTCAACTCTCCACATGAAGGATTTTTTAACGATTTTGTCCATTTTGAGATAGAAAGTGTGTCTTTTGTCATCGAAACAATCTATGGAGCCTATATTTGTCAAATTTTACGTAAAATAACAATAAAAAGTATACACGTATCATTTTTGACGGTTCGAAATTGCTCTACTCCCTCAATATAGGTGCTTTAAACGGTTTTGTCTAATTAAGGAGAAAATTTGTTCCTTTGACAATGAAACAATCTACGAATCCAATGCTACTAAATTAGCACATAAAGTAACTACTAAAAGTGTTCACCTATCAACCTAGATTGTTCCAAATTGCTCAACTCTTTCCATGGAGGATTTTTTAACAATTTTGTCCATTTTGAGATAGAAAGTGTATCTTTTGTCATCGAAACAATCTATGGAGCCTATATTTGTCAAATTTTACGTAAAATAACAATAAAACTCTACACATATCAACACTGATGGTTTGAAATCCCTCAACTTTTTACATGAACGATTTTTTAACGGTTTTCTTCGTTTTGAGATAGAAAGTTTGTCTTTTGTCATCGAAACAATCTATCGTGCCTATATTTTTAAAACATTTCCCAAAATAACAATCAATAGTCCACATATATCAACTTTGATGGTTTGAAATTGCCCAACTATCTCGATAGAGGTGCTTTTAACGGTTTTGTCTAATTAAGTGGAAATTTTGTTTTTTACAACGAAACAATCTACGAATCCAATGCTACTAAATTAGGACGTACGAAAACAATAAAAGGTGCTCACCTATCGACTATGAAGGTTCGGAATTGCTCAACTTTCCCCATGGAGGGGCTTTTAACGGGTTTATCTATTTTGAGATAGAAACAATCTATGGAGCCTATATTTGTCAAATTTTACCTAAAATAACAATTAAAAGTCTACACCTATCAACTTTGATTGTTCGAAATTGCTCAGCTCTGTTGATAGAGGTGCTTTTACCGGTTTTGTCAAATTAAGAAGGAAAAGTTCTCACCTATCAACTATGATGGTTCGGAATTGTTCAACTCTCTCAATGGAGGGGTTTTTAACGAATTTTGGTCATTTTGAGATAGAAAGTGTGTCTTTTGTCATCGAAATAATCTATGGAGCCTATACTTGTCAAATTTTATGTAAAATAACAATAAAAACTCTACACCTATCAACATTGATGGTTTGAAATTAGTCAACTCTTCTCATGAAGGATTTTTTAACGGTTTTCTTCATTTTGAGAAAGAAAGTGTGTCTTTTGTCATAGAAACAATCTATGGAGCCTATATTTGTCACATTTTACCCAAAATAACAATAAAAAGTCTACACATATCAACTTTGATGGTTCAAAATTCCTCAACTACCTCAATAGAGGTGCTTTTAACAGTTTTGTCCAATTAAGAAGAGAATTTGTTTTTTTTTACAACGAAACAATCTACGAATCCATTACTACTAAATTAGGACGTAGAGCAATAGTAAAAGTGCTCACGTATCGACTATGATGGTTCGGAATTACTCAACTTTACCTATTGAGGGGTTTTAACGGGTTTATCTATTTTGAGATAGAAAGTGTGTCTTTTGTCAACGAAACAATCTATGAAGCCTATATTTGTCAAATTTTACATAAAATAACAATTAAAAGTCTACACCTATCAACTTTGATTGTTCGAAATTGCTCAACTCAGTTGATAGAGATGCTTTTAACGGTTTTGTCCAATTAAGAAGGAAAGTTGTTCTTTTGACAACCAAACAATCTACGAATCTAATGCTACTAAATTGGGAAATAAATTAACAATAAAAAGTTCCCACCTATCAACTATGATGGTTTTGAATTGTTCAACTCTCTCAATAGAGGGGATTTTAACGAATTTTGTTCATTTTGAGATAGAAAGTGTGTCACGCCCCGTTTCCGGAGACGCAACTGAGTGCTCTCTCCGCACCCTTCCTAGGTCACTAGTGTGAACATCCGGGATCAACCGAAAATCCAGCGGCACCTCCCCGTATAATGGAGAGTTCGCACCTGCATCAGAAATGCAACAACAACAACATCACACTAGCAACGTAGCAAACATAGGCCTCGGGCCTCAACCACATGCAATCCTGACCCTAGGCCTCAGTCCATGCACTACCAGCATGCACAAACTGATGGCATCACATATAAATCCACACACGGATTTTTATATAACCATAATTCAACATCCACATCCACATGAAATCACAACCATGCCAAATGGTTATATTCTCTCAACATAGATACTACATACACCCACATGCATAGAGTATATCTCTAGCACCCCATCCTATCCAGGGCCATCCATGTCACGTCCCGCTCACCGATCCGGACCACCGGTACCTGTACCAGTATCTCCTGTTGAAGAAAGAAAGTAAAGGAGTGAGCTAGAAGCTCAGTAGGGTAAGGAAATAAACATTGTTATAGGCAAAACCAAAAGGAAGTAATGCAACAATATCTACCTACCACATGAACGTATACTCAACAAATTCACATCAACATTTACCCGGATAAATCCTTTCAGAGCACAACAACCACAATATCATTGCAACTCAATGTAATATTGCACGTGAGCAAGCTCGCCACAACCATCCACTCCTAGGATCGTCCGGTTGCGTGAACCTATCACGCCCGCACCCCATAAGGCAAGTCACTCTCGACCCTACCCCTAGTGTGTTACCCCACATGGGGTTCACGTGACTTGGTGATAACAACTTCACCTTGCCATCCTCCCATGTGGCTTTCAAGTAACCTAAAGGTTCCCGAGTCCATACCCGAGTCCCCCCATGCACCTCTAATGCATTATGACATGTCATGCCGAATAGATAAGTATATATGAATATCCTTTTTATCTTACATAACTACCATGATGCATGAACGGGAAGTCACAACGTGTCCGTAAATGACGGAACACGAAATCGGGTCATGCAACATTCAACATCAAACAAATATCCACACAAGGCTCGTTTCCCTTAGAAGCAATTAAGGCGGAAACACAAACAACGGCGACCAATGAAGAATAGAAATGCTATTTAGGCAACAATAACGAATGTTAGATAGAAAGGTTGGAAATCCCCTACCTCATGTCGAGCAATTTACCACAAAATCCACAATTACGTTCCTAGGGTTCCGATTTCCCAAACCTAATAATGTGGCGTAACCGAACTCATTCACACATCAATAAACAACCAACAACTCATATAAACATCAATTAAATCCATAAATTCAAAATTACTCACCTTCTCTCTCTAGAAATTTCTCCAAAATCCTCCAAACTCAACCCAAGCTCTACTCTACTCCAAATCACAAACCAATCTACATATACATCCAAAACCAACCTAGGATTAACATATCTAAACCATAGGAATCAACTCTAAACAAAACTATCAAGATCTACTCAAAACCCTAGAAATGGAAAAATGAAGAAACTTACCTCCAAGGCTTGAATCTTCTTTGAATCCTCTCTAAGTCTCCACAATCAAGCTTCAATCACCAAGAATCACCTCAATATACTCTTCTCTCGCTACCTTGGGCGCCTAGGCGCCCTAGCCTTAACTAAAAATCCTTCAGGTGCTGCACTGGGCGGCATCCTGGGCGTGCAAGATTTTCTTGCCCAGGCGGGGTAGGCACAGGTCCGCCCACCCACTAGACTGGGCGCTGCGCCTAGGCGCCCTGGGCTGCACCCAGTCCAGTTCCTCCTCTTCTGGACCTCAACCTTGCAAGCACTTCCACTGGATTAGGCACTATTGGGCGCACCTTTGCACACGCCTAGGCGCACACCGCCTAGGCGCACACCGCCTAGGCGTGCTGCTCGGGCGCCTAGGCGCTCCAGCTTCATCTGGTCATCTTCCTTTCCTACACACACTGGACTAGGCGCCTTGAAGTGCACCTAGTCCAGTTCCTACCCTTTGTCTAATACTCAAAAATTTCCCAAAATTTTTGGGTCGGGGTTTCACATCCTTCCCCCTTTAAAAAAATTTCGTTCCGAAATTTAACTACATACGTACCCGAATCTCTGAACAACTCCGGGTACTTCTCTTTCATTCGAGACTCCAACTCCCATGTTGTTTCTTCAACTCCGTGGTACATCCACATCACTTTTACTAATGGAATCACACTCGACCTCGTGACCTTGTTCTGTCGGTCTAAAATCCTCACTGGTTGAAGAGTGTAACTCTCATCTTCCTCCACTTCCAACGTAATCCAATCTATCACACGCGACGGATCCGGCTCATATTTCCAAAGCATTGATACATGGAATACATTGTGAACCTTCTCAAGCTTCGGTGGAGGTGCCAAACGGTACGCCACCGGTCCAACTGTCTCCAAAATCTCAAATGGCCCCACAAACTGCGGTGCCAACTTCACATGCTTACTATATCTCTGAATCCCCCGTCTCGGACTAACCTTCAAGAAAACCTTATCGCCTATAGCGAACTCCAAAGGTCTCCTCCTCCGGTCAGCATAAGACTTATGTCGGCTCTGTGCGGTAACGAACCACCTTCGGATCTCATCCACTCTCTCTCGAGCTTCTTTGACCATCTCCGGTTCTGAAAAAACTTTCTCACCAACCTCCGCCCAACACAAAGGCGACCTACAAGGCCTCCCGTGGAGCACGTCGTAAGGTGCCATCCCGATACTACTTTGGAAAGAGTTGTTATACACAAACTCCGCCAAATGTAAGTACCGATCCCAGCTTCCTCCAAAGTTAACTACACATGCCCGTAACATATCTTCCAAAACTTGTATGGTTCTCTCACTCTGCCCATCACTTTGAGGATGATAAGCTGTAGAGAAATCCAACTTCGTTCCCAATGCCTCTTGTAAACTACTCCAGAATCTACCTGTGAACCGCGGGTCTCGGTCCGACACGATAGATAATGGAATTCCGTGAAGTCTCACAATCTCCTTGACATACATAGTACTCAAGGTCTCCAACAAATCTGTCTTGTTCATGGGTAAGAAGTGTGCAGACTTGGTCAGTCTGTCCACTATCACCCAAATCGTGTCATACCTCCTCTGAGTCATTGGCAACGCCATCACAAAGTCTATAGTGATCTTCTCCCACTCCCATTCCGCTACTGGTAATGGTTGCAACAACCCTGCTGGTCTTTGATGTTCTGCTTTCACTTGCTGACAAGTTAGACATTTTACCACAAACTTAGCCACATTGGCTTTCATACCTCTCCACCAGAAATTTCGCTTCAAGTCTCGATACATCTTCGTACCTCCGGGATGCATGGCAAACCACGAATGGTGTGCCTCTTTCAGAATCTCTTGCCTCAACTCATCATCATCGGGAACTACTAGTCTTCCCTCATACCGTACTCCCCCATCATTCCCTCGAACCCATCCAGAACTATCCTCAATCACATCGAAAGTTGGATCTCCGTTCTATGCATCTATGACTTTTTGCACCATCTTCGATCTCGAAGTCAGACAACTCAAATACACATTTTCTTCTTGCTCTCGTAACTTTAATCCGAACTGGTTGATTGTCTCCACAATCTCCCCCACTCATGCATGAATAAGCTAACAACCTTCTGCTTCCTACTCAATGCATCCGCAACCACATTCGCTTTACCAGGATGGTATTGCAAATTAAAATCAAAATCCTCCAAGTACTCCATCCACCGCCTTTGCCGTAAGTTCAACTCATTTTGGGTGAATAGGTACTTGAGGCTTTTGTGATTTGAAAACACCTCAAACGTCTCCCCGTAGAGATAGTACCTCCACTGCTTAAGAGCAAATTTCACTGCCGCCAATTCCAGATCATGCATTGGATAATTCCTCTCATGTGTCTTCAGCAACCTCAAACCATACTCTATCACTCGGCCCTGCTGCATCAACACACAACCCAACCCGACTCCAGATGCATCGCAATACACCTGGTAGCCAACATTCCTCTCTGGAACTACTAACACTGGAGGTGTTGTCAACGTCTTCTTCAACTCTTCAAATGCGGCCTCACATTCGTTTGTCCACACAAACGGTGTACCCTTCTTCGTGAGCTGCGTCATCGGCAAAGCAACTCTTGAGAAGTCCTCAATAAACCTCCGGTAGTAACCTGCCAACCCTAGGAAACTCCTGATCTCAGTCACATTCTTCCGTCTCTCCCAATTCAAAACCGACTCAACTTTGGAGTAATCAACCGCTATGCCTTCTTGAGTAATGACATGGCCGAGGAACTTCACTTCCGTGGCCCAAAATTCACACTTACTCAATTTAGCATACAGCTGATTCTCCCTCAACGTCTGTGATACCACTCTTAAGTGTGCCTCATGTTCTTCCTCTATAGGAGAATAGATCAAAATATCATCAATAAATACAACTACAAACTTGTCCAAAAATGATCGAAGAACCCTTTACATTAGGTCCATGAACGGGGCATTTGTCAACCGAAACGGCATCACAAGGAACTCATAATGACCATAACGTGTCCTAAACGCTATTTTCTGGATATCCTCATCCTTAATCCTCAACTGATGATAACCCGACCTCAAGTCAATCTTAGAGAAATGCCTAGCACCTCGCAGTTGGTCAAACAAATCATTGATCCTAGGCAACGGATACTTATTCCTCACTGTAACCTTATACAACTGCCTATAATCAATACACATCCTCAAACTTCCGTCTTTCTTCTTGACGAACAACACCGGTGCTCCCCACGGGGACACACTCAGTTTAATGAACCCCAAGTCTAGAAAATCCTCTAATTGAGAACTCAACTCCTTCAACTCTAAGAGTAATCTTCCTCTCCCAGAAGTCAAGCAACCCTTGGTGCTTCGTCAACCAATCAACTCCAAGAATCACATCAAAATCCTGGAAATCTAGTACATACAAGTCGGCTTTCAGAGATATTTCTCCAAACCGACACTCACATCAGAACACTATCCCTTCTAACGTGGTGAAATATCCGAATAGTGAGGATATCGTGAACATTCATCTTATTGGTGAAATCTCTACCTCTAGTGCGTGTGCTAACGAACTTGTAATGAAAGATGAGGTCGCCCCAAAATCAAACAAGACTCTTGCCCAACAATTAGAAATCAAGAAGGTACCTCCAATGAAATTTGGATTCTCCTGCGCCTCCTGATGACCCAATGCATAGACACGTCCCTCTACCAGTGCATTCTGCTGCTGCTGTGGCTGACGAGTCCCACCCCGTCCCCTTCCTCCTGAAGGAACATTGGAAGGAAGAGCCGGAGGTGGTACTCCCGGTATGCTCTGCTGTTGTACTCTCTGGTTGCCCTCCGGACACTCACTCTTTTTGTGACCCAACTTGCCACACCCAAAGCACTTAAACCCAGGAAGCTTACACTCACTTGCCTTGTGCCCCTATTTTCCACACTTGAAGCATGTTATCTTACTCCATTGTGGCCTTGGACCCTTGCCTCGATCCCCTCTCTGTTGAAGAAAATCCGTTCTCGGTTTCTTGTGGCTACTACCACCACCACTACTACCCTCCCTCACTGGACGCTTCCTCTGAGCTTCACTTTTCTCACTCAACTCAAAATCGAGAGCCATCTCCACTATGTCCTGATATGCCACCACCCTAATGGCCATCACCATCCTACCAAGACTGGGAAGCAACCCATCTCGGTACCTCACTGCCTTCTTCACATCCGTTGGAGCAAACTCCTTCCCATACCGGTATAACTCCTCAAAACTGCTTGGTGTACTGAGACACCGTCATCTCTGAAGTCTGCAACAAATCTAGAAACTGTTTGGCCTTCTCCGTTTGCAGAGGCCTTGGCACAAACATCTACATAAACAACTATTCAAACGAAGTCCAAGTCAGCTCATTCCGTCTCTGACCCATGGACGTCCACCATTCATAGGCTGCACCACTCAAGTAGTAGAACACCAACTTCACCCGTCTCTCATCGGGTATCTCAAGAGTGTCCATCCTCATACTCAGCTGATTGAACCACTCCTCCGCCCCCACACCCGTTACATCCCCAGAAAAGTTGGAGGAGTAGTCCTCCTCAATTGGTCCACCTCATACATCCCTCTCCCAGCTCTAGGTACTGCTGCTACCTCAATTGTAGCCTCTGGTACAACCCCCTCTATATGGACGCCAGTTGCACCCATCGCTTGTGCCACAGCCTATGCTATGGTTTGGGCCTGTGTCTGCACCATACTCATCATGAAACTAGTAAGACCATCCATCGTCACGGGTTGCCCCCCTATAGTAACAGGAGCAACCTGCACCACAGGTGGTGCCTACTGTGCTACATCATCAGTCTGTAGTTCCTCCTGAACTATCTCCTCCTCTCTCACATCAGAGTCTACTCTCGGAATTGAACCCTCAGTACTCGGTGTGTGTCTAGCCACTCGCCCCGCACTTCTACCTCGGCCTCTACCTCGGCCTCTACTTGTCCCTCGTTGGCCTCCGCCATGAGGTACCTCAGCTGTACTATCAGATCGCACAGTCCTACGAGTATTCATCTGCATGACAACAAATAATACTATTTAATAAACTACTCAAACGAGGATTTAAGGGGAAAGGAAAACATACCGGATCAGCAGCAGTAGTGACATGGCCTGGAATGTACTACTCTACAACTAGGACCCAACACCCCAGATCCTATAAAGAGCCGTAAACCTCCCTCTGATACCAAAATGTCACACCCAGTTTCCGGAGACGCAACTGGGTGCTCTCTCCGCACCCTTCCTAGGTCACTAGTGTGAACATCCAAAATCAACCGGAAATTCGACGACACCTCCCCGTATATCGGAGAGTGTCCACCTGCATCAGAAATCCAGCAACAACAACATCACACTAGCAACCTAGCAAACATAGGCCTCGGGCCTCAACCACATGCAATCCTGACCCTAGGCCTTAGGCCATCCACTACCAGCATGCACAAACTGATGGAATCACATATAAATCCACACACAGATTTTTATATAATCAAATATAACCATAATTCAACATCCACATCCACATGAAATCACAACCATGCCAAATGGTTATATTCTCTCAACATAGATATACTACATACACTCACATGCATAGAGTATATCTCTAGCACCCCATCCTATCCAGGGCCATCCATGTCACGTCCCGCTCACCGATCCGCACCACCGGTACCCGTACCAGTATCTCCTGTGGAAGGAAGAAAGTAAAGGAGTGAGCTAGAAGCTCAGTAGGGTAAGGAAATAAACATTGTTATAGGTAGAACCAAAAGGAAGTAATGCAACGATATGTACCTACCACATGAACGTATACTCAACAAATTCACATCAACATTTACCCGGATAAATCCTTTCAGAGCACAACAACCACAATATCATTGCAACTCAATGTAATATTGCACGGGAGCAAGCTCGCCACAACCAACCACTGCTAGGATCATCCGGTTGCGTGAACCTATCACGCCCGCACCCCACAAGCCAAGTCACTCTCGACCCTACCCCTAGTGCGTTACCCCACATGGGGTTCACGTGACTTGGTGATAACAAATTCACCTTGCCATCCTCCCATGTGGCTTTCAAGTAACCTAAAGGTTCCCGAGTCCATACCCGAGTCCCCCCATGCACCTCTAATGCATTATGACATGTCATGCCGAATAGATAAGTATATATGAATATCCTATATATCTTACATAACTACCATGATGCATGAATGGGAAGTCACAACGTGTCCGTAAATGACGGAACACAAAATCGGGTCATGAAACATTCAACATCAAATAAATATCCACACAAGGCTCGTTTCCCCTTAGAAGCAATTAAGGCGGAAACACAAACAACGGTGGCCAATGAAGAATAAAACGCTATTTAGGCAACAATAACGAATGTTAGATAGAAAGGTTGGAAATCCCCTACCTCGTGTCGAGCAATTTACCACAAAATCCACAATTACATTCCTAGGGTTCCGATTTCCCAAACCTAACAATGTGGCGGAACCGAACCCATTCACACATCAATAAACAACCAACAACTCATAAAAACATCAATTAAATCCGTAAATTCGAAATTACTCACCTTCTCTCTCTAGAAATTTCTCCAAAATCCTCCAAACTCAACCCAAGCTCTACTCTACTCTACTCCAAATCACAAACCAATCTACATATACATCCAAAATCAACCTAGGATTAACATATCTAAACCATAGGAATCAACTCTAAACAAAACTATCAAGATCTACTCAAAACCCTAGAAATGAAAAAATGGAGAAACTTACCTCCAAGGCTTGAATCTTTCTTGAATCCTCTCTAAATCTCCACAATCAAGCTTCAATCACCAAGAATCACCTCAATATACTATTCTCTCTCTAGAATCGTCGCTTTCTCTCTCTAGAACTGAACATACCAGAAATTGGTCTAAAATGGCTCACTCGAGCCTTTTGAAAAACGCGGGTTGCGCCTAGGCGCTACCTTGGGCACCTAGGCGCCCTAGCCTTAACAAAAAATCCTTCAGGCGCTGCACTGGGCGGCATCCTGGGCGTGCAGGATTTTCACGCCCAGGCGGGGTGCGCCTTGGCGGGCGCCTAGGAGCCCTTGCGCCTACCCCGCATCCGCCCACCCACTGGACTAGGCGCTGCGCCCTGGGCTGCGCCCAGTCCACTGCCTCCTCTTCTGGACCTCAACCTTGCAAGCACTTCCACTGGGCGCACACCGCCTAGGCGTGCTGCTCGGGCGCCAAGGCACTCCATCTTCATCTGGTCGTCTTCCTTTCCTGCACACACTGGACTAGGCGCCTTGAAGTGCGTCTAGTCAAGTTCCTACCCTTTGTCTAACACTCAAAAATTTCCCAAAAGTTTTGGGTCGGGGTTTCACAAAGTGTGTCTTTTGTCATCGAAACAATCTATGGAGCCCCTATTCGTCAAATTTTATGTAAAATAACAATAAGACTCTACACCTATCAACTTTGATGGTTTGAAATTACTCAACTCTTCACATGAAACATTTTTTAACGGTTTTCTACGTTTTGAGATAGAAAGTGTGTCTTTTGTCATCGAAACAATCTATGGAGACTATATTTGTCAAATTATACCCAAAATAACAATAAAAAGTCTACACATATCAACTTTGATGGTTCGAAATTCCTCAACTGTTTTTTTAAGAAGAAAATTTGTTTTTTTACAACGAAACAATCTACGAATCCAATGCTACTAAATTAACACGTACGGAAACAATAAAATTTGCTCACCTATCGACTATGACGGTTCAGAATTGCTCAACTTTCCCCATGGAGTGGCTTTCAACGGTTTTATCCATTTTGAGATAGAAAGTGTGTCTTTTGTCAACGAAACAATCTATGGAGCCTATATTTGTCAAATTTTACCTAAAATAACAATTAAAAGTCTACACCTACCAACTTTGATTGTTCGATTTTGCTCAGCTCTCTCGATAGAGGTGCTTTTAACGGTTTTGTCAAATTATGAAGGAAAGTTGTTCTTTTGACAACGAAACAATCTACGAATCTAATGCTACGAAATTGGGACATAAATTAACAATAAAAAGTTCCCACCTATCAACTATGAAGGTTCGGAATTGTTCACCTATCAACCTTGATAGTTAGAAATTGTTCAGCTCTCTCCATGGAGGATTTTTAACGGTTTCGTCCATTTTGAGATAAAAAATGTGTATTTTTGTCATCGAAACAATCTATGGGGCCTATATTTGTCAAATTTTACGTAAAATAACATTAAAAACTCTACACCTATTAACTTCGATGGTTTGAAATTACTCAACTCTCCACATGAATGATTGTTTAACGATTTTGTACATTTTGAGATAGAAAGTGTGTCTTTTGTCATCGAAACAATCTATGGAGCTTATATTTGTCAAATTTTACGTAAAATAACAATAAAAAGTCTACACGTGTCATTTTTGACGGTTCGAAATTGCTCAACTCCCTTGATATAGGTGCTTTAAACGGTTTTGTCTAATTAAGGAGAAAATTTGTTCCTTTGACAATGAAACAATCGACGAATCCAATGCTTCTACTAAATTAGCACATAAAGAAACAATAAAAAGTGTTCACCTATCAACCTTGATCGTTCCAAATTGTTCAACTCTTTCCATGGAGGATTTTTTAACGGTTTTGTCCATTTTGAGATAGAAAGTGTATCTTTTGTCATCGAAACAATATATGGAGTCTATATTTGTCAAATTTTACGTAAAATAACAATAAAACTCTACACCTATCAACACTGATGGTTTGAAATTACTCAACTTTTTACATGAACGATTTTTTAACGGTTTTCTTCGTTTTGAGATAGAAAGTTTGTCTTTTGTCATCGAAACAATCTATCAAGCCTATATTTGTAAAATTTTTCCCAAAATAACAATCAAAACTCTACATATATCAACTTTGATTGTTTGAAATTGCCCAACTATCTCGATAGAGGTGCTTTTAACAGTTTTGTCTAATTAAGAGGAAAATTTGTTCTTTTGACAACGAAACAATGCACGAATCCAATGCTACTAAATAAGGACGTAAAGCAACAATAAAAAGTGCTCACCTATCAACTATGACGGTTCGGAATTGCTCAACTTTTCCTATGGAGGGGCTTTTAACGGTTTTATCTATTTTGAGATAGAAAGTGCGTCTTTTGTCAACGAAACAATCTATGGAGCCTATATTTGTCAAATTTTGCGTGAAATAACAAGAAAAGGTCTACACCTATCAACTTTGATGGTTCGAAATTGCTCAGCTCCCTTGATAGAGGTGCTTTTAACGGTTTTGTCCAATTAAGAAGGAAAGTTTTTCATTCGACAACGAAACAATCTACGAATCTAATGCTACTAAATTGGGAAATAAATTAACAATAAGAAGTTCCCACCTATCAACTATGATGGTTCAGAATTGTTCAACTCTCTCAATGGAGAGGCTTTTAACGAATTTTGTTCATTTTGAGATAGAAAGTGTGTCTTTTGTCATCGAAATAATCTATGGAGCCTATATTTGTCAAATTTTATGTAAAATAACAATAAAATCTCTACACCAATCAACTTTGATGGTTTGAAATTACTCAACTCTTCGCATGAAGCATTTTTTAACGGTTTTCTTTGTTTTGAGAAAGAAAGTTTGTCTTTTCCCATCGAAACAATCTATGGAGCCTATATTTGTCACATTTTACCCAAAATAACAATAAAAAGTCTACACATATCAACTTTGATTGTTCGAAATTGCTCAACTCTCTCGATAGAGGTGCTTTTAACGGTTTTGTCTAATTAAGAAGAATTTTTTTTTTACAACGAAACAATCTACGAATCCAATACTACTAAATTAGGACATAGAGCAATAATAAAAAGTGCTCACGTATCAACTATGACGATTCAGAATTGCTCAACTTTCCCCATTGAGGGGCTTTTTATGGTTTTATCTATTTTGAGATAGAAAGTGTGTCTTTTGTAAACGAAACAATCTATGGAGCCTATATTTGTAAAATTTTACCTAAAATAACAATTAAAAGTCTACATCTATCAACTTTGATTGTTCGAAATTGCTCAGCTCTCTTGATAGAGGTGCTTTTAGCGGTTTTTTCCAATTAAGAAGGAAAGTTGTTCTTTCGACAACCAAACAATCTACGAATCTAATGCTACTAAATTGGGAAATAAATTAACAATAAAAATTTTCCACCTATCAACTATGATGGTTTTGAATTGTTGAACTCTTTCAATAAAGGGGTTTTTAACGGTTTTGTCCATTTTGAGATAGAAAGTGTGTCATTTGTCATCGAAACAATCTATGGAGTCTATATTTGTCAAAATTGAAGTAAAATAACAATAAAAATTCTACACCTATCAACTTTGATTGTTCGAAATTACTCAGCTCTCTCGATAGAGGTGCTTTTAACGATTTTGTCCAATTAAGAAGGAAAGTTGTTCTTTTGACAACGAAACAATCTACGAATCCAATGCTATTAAATTAGGACATAAAGCAACAATAAAAAGTGTTCACCTATCAACATTGAGGGTTCGAATTTGCTCAACTCTGTCCATGGAGGATTTTTTAACGGTTTTGTCCATTTTGAAATAGAAAGTGTATCTTTTGTCATCGAAATAATCTATGGAGCCTATATTTGTCTAATTTTACCTAAAATAACAATAAAAACTCTACACCTACCAACAGTGATGGTTTGAAATTACTCAACTTTTTACATGAACGATTTTTTTTAACGGTTTTGTTCATTTTGAGATAGAAAGTGTCTTTTGTCATCGAAACAATCTATGGAGCCTATATTTGTCAACTTTAATGGTTCGAAATTGCTGAACTCTCTCGATAGAAGTTTTTTTAACGATTTTGTCTAATTAAGTAGAAAATTTGTTCTTTTGACAACGAAACAATCTACGAATCCAATACTACTAAATAAGGACGTAAAGCAACAATAAAAAGTGCTCACCTATTAACTATGACGGTTTGGAATTGCTCAACTTTCTTTATGGACGGGCTTTTAACGGTTTTATCTATTTTGAGATAGAAAGTTTGTCTTTTGTCAACGAAACAATCTATGGAGAATATATTTGTCAAATTTTACGTAAAATAACAATAAAAAGTGTACTCCTATCAACTTTGACTATTCAAAAATCCTCAACTACCTCGATAGAGGTGCTTTTAACGGTTTTGTCCAATTAAGAAAGAAAAATTGTTCTTTTGACTACGAAACAATCTACAAGTCCAATGCTACTAAATTAGAACATAAAGAAACAATAAAAAGTGTTCACATATCAACCTTGATGGTTCAAAATTGCTCAGCTCTCTCCATGGAGGATGTTTTAATGGTTTTGTCCATTTTATGATAGAAAGTCTGCCTTTTGTCATCGAAACAATCTATGGAGCCAATATTTGTTAAATTTTACGTAAAATAACAATAAAATTTCTACACCTATCAAGTTTGATTGTTCAAAATTGAGCTTTAAACGGTTTTGTCCAATTAAGAAGGAAAGTTGTTCTTTCGACAATGAAACAATCTACGAATCTAATGCTACTAAATTGAGACATAAATTAACAATAAAAAGTTCTCACCTATCAACTACGATGGTTCGGAATTTTTCAACTCTCTGAATGGAGGGGCTTTTAACGGTTTTGTCCATTTTGATATAGAAAGTGTTTTTTTGTCATCGAAACAATCTATGGAGCCTATATTTGTCAAATTTTACGTAAAATAACAATAAAATCTCTTCACCTATCAACACTGATGGTTTCAAATTACTCAACTTTTTACATGAAGGATTTTTTTAACGGTTTTGTTCATTTTGAGATAGAAAGTGTATCTTTTGTCATCGAAACAATCTATGGAGCCTATATTTGTCGACTTTAATGGTTCGAAATTGCTCAACTCTCTCGATAGAAGTGTTTTTAGCGATTTTGTCTAATTAAGTAGAAAATTTATTCTTTTGACAACGAAACAATCTACGAATCCAATACTACTACATAAGGACGTAAAACAACAATAAAAAGTGCTCACCTATTAACTATGACGGTTCGGAATTGCTCAACTTTCTTTATGGACGAACTTTTCACGGTTTTATCTATTTTGAGATAGAAAGTTTGTCTTTTGTCAACGAAACAATCTATGGAGAATATATTTGTCAAATTTTACGTAAAATAATAATAAAAAGTCTACTCCTATCAACTTTGACTATTCGAAATTCCTCAACTACCTCGATAGAGGTGCTTTTAACGGTTTTGTCCAATTAAGAAAGAAAAATTGTTCTTTTGAATACGAAACAATCTACGAGTCCAATGTTACTAAATTAGAACATAAAGAAACAATAAAAAGTGTTCACATATCAACCTTGATGGTTCGAAATTGTTCAGCTCTCTCCATGGAGGATGTTTTAATGGTTTTGTCCATTTTATGATAGAAAGTGTGCTTTTTGTCATCGAAACAATCTATGGAGCCTATATTTGTTAAATTTTACGTAAAATAACAATAAAAATTCTACACCTATCAAGTTTGACTGTTCAAAATTGAGCTTTAAACGGTTTTGTCCAATTAAGATGGACAAAACATGTTATCTTACTCCATTGTGGCCTTGGACCCTTGCCTCGATCCAAGGCTCCATAGGTAATCCTTCACCCGTCTCTCATCGGGTATCTCAAAAGTGTCCATCCTCATACTCAGCTGATTGAACCACTCCTCCGCCCCCACACCCGTTCCATCCCCAGAAAAGGTTGGAGGAGTAGTCCTCCTCAATTGGTCCACCTCATACATCCCTCTCCCAGCTCTAGGTACTGCTGCTACCTCAGTTGTAGCCTCTGGTACAACCCCCTCTATAGGGATGCCAGTTGCACCCATCGCTTGTGCCACAACCTATGCTATGGTCTGCGCCTGTGTCTGCACTATACTCATCGTGAAACTAGTAAGACCCTCCATCGTCACGGGTTGCCCTCTGTAGTAACAGGAGCAACCTGCACCATAGGTGGTACCTGCTGTGCTACATCATCAGTCTGTAGTCCCTCCTGAACTATCTCATCCTCTCTCACATCAGAGTCTACTCTCGGAACTGAACCCTCAGTACTCGGTGTGCGTCTAGCCACTTGCCTCGCACTTCTACCATGGCCTCTACCTCGGCCTCTACCTGTCCCTTGTTGGCCTCCGCCACGAGGTACCTCAACTGTACGATCAGATCGCACAGTCGTACGAGTATTCATCTTCATGGAAACAGATAATACTATTTAATACACTACTCAAACAAGGATTTAAGGGGAAAGGAAAACATACCGGATCAGCAACAGTTGTGACATGGCCTAGAATGTACTACTCTACAACTAGGACCCAACACCCCAGATCCTATAAAGAGTCGTACTACATCAGAAACGCAGCAACAACAACATCACAATAGCAACCTAGCAAACATAGGCCTCGGGCCTCAACCACATGCAATCCTGACCCTAGGCCTCAGGCCATTCACTACCAGCATGCACAAACTGATGGAATCACATATAAATCCACACACAGATATTTATATAATCAAATATAACCATAATTCAACATCCACATCCACATGAAATCACAACCATGCCAAATGGTTATATTCTCTCAACATAGATATACTACATACACCCACATGCATAGAGTATATCTCCATCAACCCATCCTATCCAGGGCCATCCATGTCACGTCCCGCTCAGCAATCCTCACCACCGGTACCCGTACCAGTATCTCCTGTGGAAGGAAGAAAGTAAAGGAGTGACCTAGAAGCGCAGTAGGGTAAGGAAATAAACATTGTTATAGGCAGAACCAAAAGGAAGTAATGCAACAATATGTACCTACCACATGAACGTATACTCAACAAATTCACATCAACATTTACCCGGATAAATCCTTTTAGAGCACAACAACCACAATATCATTGCAACACAATGTAATATTGCACAGGAGCAAGCTCGCCACAACAAACCACTCCTAGGATCATCCGGTTGCGTGAACCTATCACGCCCGCACCCCACAAGGCAAGTCACTTTCGACCCTACCCCTAGTGCGTTACCCCACATGGGGTTCACGTGACTTGGTGATAACAACTTCACCTTGCCATCCTCCCATGTGGATTTCAATTAACCTAAAGGTTCCCGAGTCCATACCCGAGTCCCCCATGCACCTCTAATGCATTATGACATGTCATGCCGAATAGATAAGTATGTATGAATATCTTATATATCTTACATAACTACCATGATGCATGAACGGGAAGTGACAACGTGTCCATAAATGACGGAACACAAAATCGGGTCATGCAACATTCAACATCAAACAAATATCCACACAAGACTCGCTTCCCCTTAGAAGCAATTAAGGCGAAAGACAAACAACGGTGACCAATGAATAATAGAAAATCTATTTAGGCAACAATAACGAATGTTAGATAGAAAGGTTGGAAATCCCCTACCTCGTGTCGAGCAATTTACCACAAAATCCACAATTACGTTCCTAGGGTTCCGATTTCCCAAACCTAACAATGTGGCAGAACCGAACCCATTCACACATCAATAAACAACCAACAACTCATATAAACATCAATTAAATCCATAAATTCGAAATTACTCACCTTCTCTCTCTAGAAATTTCTCCAAAATCCTCCAAACTTAACCCAAGCTCTACTCTACTCCAAATCACAAACCAATCTACTTATACATCCAAAATCAACCTAGGATTAACATATCTAAACCATAGCAATCAACTCTAAACAAAACTATCAAGATCTACTCAAAACCCTAGAAATGGAAAAATGAAGAAACTTACCTCCAACGCTTGAATCTTCCTTGAATCCTCTCTAAATCTCCACAATCAAGCTTCAATCACCAAGAATCACCTCAATATACTCTTCTCTCTCTAGAATCATCGCTCTCTCTCTAGAACTGAAACATACCAAAAATTGGTCTAAATTGGCTCACTCGAGCTTTTTTAAAAACGCGGGTTGCGCCTAGGCGCTACCCTGGGCGCCTAGGAGACCTAGCCTTAACTAAAAATCCTTCAAGCGCTGCACTGGGCGGCATCCTGGGCGTGCAAGATTTTCACGAACATAAGGGGTGCGCCTAGGCGCCCCTGCGCCTACCCCGCATCCGCCCACCCACTGGACTGGGAGCTGCGCCTAGGTGCCCTGGGCTGCGCCCAGTCCAGTGCCTCCCCTTCTGGACCTCAACCTTACAAGCACTTGCACTGGATTAGGCGCCATTGGGCGCACCTTTGCACATGCCTAGGCGCACACCGCCTAGGCGTGCTGCTCGGGCGCCTAGGTGCTCGAGCTTCATCTGGTCGTCTTCCTTTCCTGCACACACTGGACTAGGCGCAGCGCCTAGGCGCCTTGAAGTGCGCCTAGTCCAGTTCCTACCGTTTGTCTAACACTAAAAAATTTCCCAAAATTTTTGGGTCGGGGTTTCACAGTCTAACTCTTCTGCTGCTGCACTACCTCTGGCTAACCATATTCACGACATCTTAGCCCGCCTGCTTAGGTTGGACGTTGGACAACAACAGCTGGAACACATGCTAAATGTCCTAATGAATATGGTGCGGCGCTAACCATCTTTCCCTCTCACCATTGTTCGAGCATTTCCCACCTCAGGTTGTATTTTTCTATCCCCTGTTTCCTTGCATTGCATTACTTTTCCATTCTTCGTCATTTTCACATTGCGGACAATGTTTAGTTTAGGTTGGGGGTGGTGGCATATTTATGCACTTTGATGATTTGGTACTGGTACAATTAGTTTGATGTTAGGTGTTGAAAAACACCTAATTATTGGTGTTTAAAGAGTTAATTTTTTATTGGTATTGGTATAGTTTCTACCTCTTTTGGGTGTTTGTGTGAACAGGTACTGGAGTTGAACGAAAGAGCTGGAATCGAGCTGATCCCGACATTTGCAGCCTGGGCGCGGCCACAGGACGCGAATTTATTTCTCCACGAAAGTTGAGCTGACGTGGCAGGGGCTTATTAGATCATGGGATTGATACTTAAAGAAGAAACCCTAAGAATTAAGAGGGGACAGCTGCTAGGAGAGTGACGGCAGAACAGAATACCAAGGAGAATCAAAGGCAGCAAGGTTGAGAAGAGTCAACAACAACATTGGAGCATCAAATCTTTGTCACCCTTCCTGAAATTGAACAGTGATTATTATTATGTTTGCTTTTATTATTATTGTTATGAGTAGCTAAATTCTTTTCTAGCTAGGTTTGGTAAGTTCTTGAACCAAAACCTTGTGCACAGATTCAATTGACAATCAGACTGAGTTTAATTCACTATTCTCAGAATTTCATGTTATTGCCTATAATTTTGTATGCCTGATCAACATCTTAATTCTAGGTATTGTTAGTCAGACATATTCGGCTGACCATGACCTGGTGTTTGACGAAGTGACAAGAGCTTGCGTAAGATCCAAGTTTTGAGGATAGTGAACATAATCGATTGGGTGATTGTTACCTTAGGTTATGCGTTTGTCGATTTCCTAGTGCTCATGCTTATTTTAGGATGTTCTTAGGAGAGACCAAACCAAGACTCCTCCAGTAAGAAAAGATCTTGCAACTTGACGAAAGTCAGGATCGTTGTTTAGGGAAATCTAGTTGATTGTAGTTGGACCAATGCCTTTTGATTGACAGCGTTAAATTCTTAAATTGTGTGCTTGCGTATTAAGATATGTGCATAAGGGGAGTTATTTGACACGCCAGATCTAAGCTAGATTTATTTCTATTGTATTATAATTTAAATTCTGATTTATTCTTTATCAATTTGCATTACCGTGATTTGTTAGCTAGTGATTAATACAGTCCTTGAGGATTCGATCCCATTCCATTGTTACTAATCTTCAACACGTACTCTTGCGATTGGGTTAAACCCATCGATATTTGAATTGGAAAATTAATTGTGATAAAAATAATCGATCAAGTTTTGGCGCCGTTGCCGGGGACTGTTAAGTCATTAATAGTGGTGTTGCGGTAGTAATAATTCTTTTGATACTCAGTAATTCTTGTTACCGTGCTATTGCTTACTTCGAATTAAATCTTTTACAGGATTCAAGTATTTCTTCTACGTTGCATGACCCATACTCGGTCTCAGCAAGAACCATTGGAACAATTTGACCCAGAAATAGAGAGGACTGTAAGAGCAATAAGGCGGAGAAACATGGGGGATAACAATAGGCAGATTCAGGCAATTGATGGGGCAGAGAACGCCGAGGCTCGTGTCCCTATGATGAATCGTTACATCCCACATAACATAGCTCAGCCGTCTTGCATCACTTATCAACCAACAGGGGCAGCAAATTTCAGTCTGTCACCTCAATTGCTCAATTCGGTACCACACTATGAAGGGAGATTTGATGAGGATCCACATCAACATTTGAAGGATTTTACTGATTTGTGTCATACTCAGCACATGACTGGAATAACTGCTGACAATCTTAAGCTGGTACTATTCCCTTTTACCCTTAGAGGGGGAGCCAAGATGTGGTATAATTCAATTGAGGCAGGATCTATTGGGACATGGGAACAGATGGAAACAAAATTTTTAAGAGAAGTTTTTCCAGCTCATCGGACTAAACAACTTGTTAGGGATATCCAAAATTTTCAGCAGAAAGATAGAGATCTATTTTCTGAGGCTTGGAAAGATTTTAAGAATCGGTTGGTTCGTTGTCCTACCCATAATTTGCATAAGGATGATGTGGTACTCCACTTTTATGAGGGATTGAATAAGGTAAATCGGATGAAGGTTGATTCAGCATGTAATAGTGTTTTGATGCGCAAAAGTTGTGAGGAGGCAATGGAGCTATTTGAGGACTAAAGTGAGGATTCCCAACAATTTTCAACAAGAGGGAAAAATTCAGCAAAGAGGCATGAAATGTATGAAGTAAGTGCTGATACTAAAACTCAGGCTGAGATGGGAAATTTGAATCGGAACATTGTTGAAGCAATGAAAGGAATGAGTGTCAAAGTCTCAGCTCCATCACAGTCAGCCATGGTTTGTACGGTGTGTTCACAACAAGATAATATAACTGAGTCTTGCCCATTGACATCCATGACGAATCAGGAGCAGATTAATTTTATGGGGCAAGGAAATTTTAACACAAGAAATCAGGCCTACCCATGGAGAAATCATCCAAATTTCTCATGGAAAAATGATCAGAACACATCTACTTCAGCAGGTCCAGCTCAACAGCCCGCTAAGAAAAGTGAATTGGAGACTACTTTGTTGCAATTCATGCAACAAACAACACAAGATATTCAAAAGTTGGAATGTAACACCCGGGTTCATGGATAGCTTAAGTATTACAGAAATGTAAATATAGGGTCGCGATTTAATATGATAATTTGACGTGGAAATGGTGGATTGTTAAATATTACGGGTATTAGAATCGACGGAATTGGAATTGGAAATAAATTGTTTCGAGTTCGGAAATTTAATAAAATTTATAAAATAAACGATTAATTGGTGAGGGATTGTATAATGTAGAGTTGGTAAAGGGAAGGGAAGGGAAGGGTATTGGAGCTAAGGGTAAAAATGTCAAACTGATGGGTAATAGAATAACATAAAATGCACGGTTATCGAGGGAAGAAAACCCTAAAACACGAAGAGAGAGAGGGAGAGAGGGGCAGCGACGGAAACCCAATCGACGGAGGAGGCGACGGTACCGGGCGGTCTCGGTGTCGGAGTGAAGAGGACAACGAGAGGAATCGAGCGGTACCACTTTCGTACGGAACGGAGGAGCCACCGTCGAGTTACGAGCAAAGAAACGCACGGCGGCCGAGGCTTCTTCGTCTCGATTCACCCAGTTCCGGCCACCGCTCAGGTAACCACCACCGCCATTATGTTCACCGGCTCGCGGGCTACCAAGGGAGGTCTACCGTGTGGGTCACCGTCGCCGAAAAGGCGGCGACCCGCTTCCTGGTGTAAATGGGTCTGCGACCCTGTGAGAGAGGAGAGGTCAACCGTGTCAGCCGACCCGGTTGACCAGTGAGGGTTGACCAGAATGTATTTAGTGTTTTAATATATATGTATATATATATATATATATATGAATAAATAAATAAATAATGGAGGTTGGTGTTATTATTAATTTCAGGAACCAATTTTTATATCTGATTTAGGGGAATTTACGGAAGGGTGCCAGGTAAGTGATACTCACCTGTGTCACGGAATTGCATATTGACTGATTGATAATCTTACAATTTCTGTATGTGTATGTATATATATAAGGTATGTGTGTATATATATATATATGTAAGTATATATGTTGTATGATTAATTTGTTGTAATGAGGTTGATATTGTTATAATAAAAGTTGTATGAACTCTGTAGATTATAGACATCAACTTGATTGCAGTGATTTAAGTACTGGTTAATTGTGAACTGCCATGTGATGAAATGTATATATATATATATATATATATATATATATTAATGTAAGGTTGTACTGATGATGATGAGTTATGTTAATAGTTGTATTGCATGAGACATAACATATCATGGCATACATGACACAAGCATTTAAGGAAAAAGAAAGGAAAATGTTTTTATGAACCGGGTACTACTGCTACAGGGAGGGTATATGGAAAGGTTAACGTTGAGGTTTAAATGAAAGGGAATTGGAACCGGAAATGAAAATTGGAAATGTACTATGACTGAAAGGTGTTCTTTGGTAGAATACTTAATATAAGGAAAATCCCGACCGGTTGCCTTGTAGCAGTTTACCTAGGTTAAGGGCCCGAGTACTGGAAAATGATTTAAATGGCTGACTATTTTTCTAAAGATAAGGTTCATGTGTATTCATGCATAAGTGTTACTTGCTGGGCCTCGGCTCACTATGTTCCGTGATACAGGTAAAGGGTCCTGTGATGATTTTGCTGGCATAGGAGTTAATGGTGACGCGGATCCATGAAAAGGATGCTCATGTGCAGAAGTTAGGTTTTAATGGTCCATGACAATAATCTTAAATTTTATTTAAGCCTTAAGGTTGTCGATAGTATTTCAAATTTATCATGAATAAATTAAAGTTTGAAAACTGACGTCAAGAAATATGTATCGCACATTATTGATTTAATTACGATTATGAGGTTATAATTGCTAAATACTAATCGGAATTAAGATGTTTAATTTGAGATATTCAATGAGTTCAGTTCATTAGAGATATATGATGCTTAGCTAAAATTATTCTAGCATTAATTAGGTACTATTGAGGGACTAAGATGTGAGATAAATAGCGTTCTGAACTACGAGCTCTAAAATTAGAGTTTCGTGGGACGGGGCGTTACATGGAAACTCAAGTGGGCCAAATGGCTAAAGAAATGAGTGAGAGCAAGAAGGGGGAGTTACCATCACAGCTCATGAATAACCCAGCAGGAAATGAGCAAATACAAGCTGTGACAACTCTCAGAAGTGGAAAACAAATTCAAAAAGTGGTGCAGAAGACATCATAGTCACTTCGGAAGGGTACTGCCGACAGGGTGCAAGAAGGGTGCAAATCTACACCAGCTGCCGACAGGGTGCAGGAAGGGTGCAAATCTACACCAGTGGCAGTAGAAAAATGGGAAAGAGATCCTCCACCTTTCCCGCAAAGTTTTTCTAAGCAAAAATCTGATTCTAAAGCTCATGATATTTTTGAAAATTTGCGCAAAGTTGAAATTAATATTCCGTTGCTTGATTTGATTAAACAAATTCCTTCGTATGCGAAATTTCTTAATGAGTGTTGTACCAATGAGAGGAAATTTGTTGAGCATGAAAAGGTTGCTTTGAATGAAGAAGTTAGTGCTGTCTTGTTACATAATCTTCCAGCTAAACTTAGAGACCCAGGTAATTTCACTATACCTTGCAAGGTAGGTAATCAATTTTTTGATAAGGCACTTTTAGATTTGGGCGCAAGCATAAATTTATTGCCTTATTCAGTTTATGAGAAACTTGGGTTGGGTGAGCTACAAGAAACCTCTATTACTCTTCAATTGGCAGATCGTAGTATTGAAAGACCTAGAGGAATTTTGGAAGATGTGTTGGTCACTGTGAGTGATTTAATTCTACCTGCTGATTTTGTTGTGTTAGACATGGAAGATAGTCCAGTAGCATCATCGTTGCCTATTATTCTTGGTCGTTCTTTTATGCGAACTGCAGACATGAAAATTTGTGTGAAAAAGGGTACCATTACCATGAGAGTCAATGACCAAGAACTTGAATGTAGTGTGTTTGAAGCAGTAAAAAAAATGATGATCAGAGTGATTGTTTTAGAGTGGATGTTATAAATGATCTTGTGAGTGAGGTGTTTCAGGTTTCACGTGAAGATGCTTTGGAGGCTGTTCTGACAGAAAGCTTGGACATTGGCATAACATCTGTTAGTGAAATGGAGCAAGAGAGGTGTAGGGAAGAATTTATTCAAGCTCTCCAAGTGACTCAGCCGTATGGTGGTAAGAATTTTCCTAATTTTGAGCAATTGACACCTACTAACACATCTCTTATTCCTTCTACAGTGAAAGCCCCAACTCTGGAATTAAAACAACTGCCAAGCCATTTGAAGTACATCTACTTGGAAGACAATGGATCATTGCCTGTAATTGTGGCTGCCAACTTAACTTTGGGGGAGGAGGAGAAGTTACTTCGAATTTTGAGAAAGCACAAGACAGCTTTGGGATGGACAATTGCAGATATAAAAGGGATCAGCCCCATTAGGTGTATGTATCAGATTCTTTTGGAGAATGACGCAAAACCAACTTGAGAGGCACAAAGAAGATTAAATCCACACATGAAGGATGTGGTGAAAGCCGAAATTCTGAAGTTGTTAGATGTGGGTGTGATTTACCCAATATCCGATAGTAAGTGGGTGAGCCCAATTCATGTTGTGCCAAAGAAGAGTGGAATTACTGTGGTGTAGAATGCAAATAATGAGTTGATACCCACAAGGATGACCACAGGATGGAGAGTGTGTATTGATTATCGAAAATTGAATTCGGCAACAAGGTAGGATCATTTTCCTCTGCCCTTCATTGATCAGATGTTGGAAAGGTTGGCGGGGCATAGACACTATTGTTTTTTGGACGGGTATAGCGGTTATAACCAAATAGCTATTGCGCCTGAGGACCAAGAGAATACTACATTTACCTGTCCGTATGGCATCTTTGCATACCGTCATATGCCTTTTGGGCTATGCAATGCACCAGCCACATTCCAGAGGTGTATGATGAGTATTTTCTCTGACATGGTTGAGAAATTTATTGAAGTTTTCATGGACGATTTCAGTTTGTTTGGCTCTAATTTTGATGATTGTTTGGAGCATCTCATATTGGTTCTAGAGAGGTCTGAGGAAACCAACCTTGTTCTCAATTGGGAGAAGTGTCACTTTATGGTGCAGGAAGGTATAGTATTGGGACATTTAGTTTCTCACAATGGCATTGCTGTTGATAAAGCCAAGATTGAGACCATATCGAAGTTACCTCCACCAATGACAGTAAAGGGTGTGCGTAGTTTTTTGGGACACACTGGTTTTTATAGGCGCTTTATCATAGATTTTTCCAAAATATCTAGACCTATGTGTGCCTTGCTCACCAAGGATGCCGAGTTTGTGTGGACAGAAGCTTGTCAAGTGGCTTTTGAGCAATTGAAACTTGCGCTTACATCAGCACCCATTATACAAGCTCCAGATTGGACTCTCCCAGTTGAGTTAATGTGTGATGCTAGCGATTATTCTTTTGGGACTGTTTTGGGTCAGCGAAAAGATAAGCTTCCATATGCGATCTACTATGCCTCCCGCACATTGAATGATGCACAGATAAACTACTCTACCACTGAAAAAGAGTTGTAGGCTGTTATGTTTGCTTTGGAGAAATTCAGGTCCTATCTCATTGGGTCACGAGTTGTCGTGTTTACTGACCATGCGGTACTCAGGTATTTGATGACGAAGAAAGATGCCAAACCTCGACTAATACGTTGGATTCTTTTGTTGCAGGAATTTGATTTGGAGATACGAGACAAAAAGGGTGTTGAGAATGTGGTTGCCGACCACCTCTCTCGTTTACTTCCTGCGCAAGATGGTGATGAGTTGCCATTACAGGAAGCTTTTCCAGATGAACATCTTTTCACAATTGCCGAGCTTCCATGGTATTCTGATATTGTAAACGTTCTTGTTACTAACACATTCCCCTCTGACTTGTCTTACCAGGATAGGAAGCACATAACATCACGGGCTAAGGATTATATATGGGATGAACCATATCTTTTTAAGATCTGTCCGGACCAAGTGATCCGGCGATGCATTAATCAGGATGAACACTTGGACGTATTGAAGCATTGCCATGCTCATGCATGCGGTGGGCACTTTGGGGCTAAAAAGACTGCACTTAAGGTATTTCAAGTTGGTTTTTATTGGCCAACTATTTTCAAAGATGCTTGGAATTTCTGTAAAACTTGTGATAGATGTCAGCGGACTAGGAATATCTCTGCTCGTCACCAAATGCCATTGCAAAATATTTAAATCATTGAATTTTTTGATGTTTGGGGAATTGATTTTATGGGCCCTTTCCCTAATTCTTGTGGTTTTGAATATATTTTAGTTGGTGTTGATTATGTGTCCAAGTGGGTCGAGGCAGTCCCCTCACGTACTAATGATCATCGAGTGGTTGTGAAGTTTTTACAGGATAATATCTTTGCTCGATTTGGGACACCAAGAGCCATCATAAGTGATGGGGCAGCCACTTTAACAACTATCCTTTTGCGGCGTTAATGAAAAAATATGGCATCACCCATCGTGTTGGCACTCCATATCATCCTCAAACGAGTGGCCAAGTGGAGATAAGTAATCACGAGATTAAAAATATTCTTGAGAAAACAGTGAATCCCACTAGGAAAGATTGGTCTCAGCGCTTAAATGATGCCTTATGGGCGTATAGAACCGCTTATAAGACACCTATTTGGATGTCACCCTTCCGTTTGGTCTATGGGAAAGAGTGTCATCTGCCAGTTGAGTTGGAGCATCGTGCATATTGGGCTGTCAAACAGCTTAATTTTGCTATGAAAGAAGCTGGTGATAGGTGGCAGCTACAACTAAATGAGCTGGCAGAGTTACGTCAAGATGCTTATGCTAATGCCAAGTTGTATAAGGAGCGTGAAAAGAGATATCATGATAGTAAATGGGTTCGGCGTGACTTTCATGTAGGGCAGAAAGTTCTTGTGTACAACTCTTATCTCAAGCTATTTCCGGGCAAACTTCGATCTAAGTGGCATGGTCCTTATGTGGTACATGCTGTTTTTCCTCATGGTGCTCTGGAGCTGAGGCAGCTGGACTCTGAGTATACTTTCAAAGTTAATGGTCATAGGGTCAAACCTTATTGGGAGTCCCTTCCTCTCCCTAAGGAAGCTGTCGTTCTACTTGTGCCACCCTTGTTTTGACCATGATCTGACTAAGTCCGGCTAAAGACATTAAATTCAGCACTCCATGGGAGGTAACCCATGCGAAGGAGCATCTATTTCTACAAGATAAGTCTCCTTTTCCTTTGCTTCCATTTCTTTGTTGTTTCTTTTATTGCAATTATCTTTTGACATTGAGGACAATGCTGACTTTCAGTTTGGGGGAGGGGAATTTTTGACGAAAGTTTTGCAATTTTGCACTATGCATCCAAAGTTGTTTTTATGGCCTCCTAGTGCTGATTTTTCATGACATGTTCTAGTAGCTAGTATGAGAAGTTTCACATTTATTTGTGATGAAGGGCTACTCGATATACATATTAATTGCACACCAAAAATAAATCCGTGTGAGGAGCCTTCAGAGATTTGGTGTGAATGGATGTCATGGAGCTGTTTAGCTAGAACTTGCATGATACCATACACAAAAAATTGCTCTAATGTGTTTCATGTGTATGGTGAAGGTATCTCTTATTCCCTTTTTGACCACCCATGATGCCCATATTTTTGTGACCTTATTTTCGTAAATGACCTCATATGTGTGTGATACCTATAACATATCCCATATCCTTCCGTGCATGTATCATGCGTGTCGGTTATTTGGAAAAAATGGAATGCCAATAGGGGATTGTAGAGGAGTGGATTCATTGGAAAATTGGGAAGTGACTGAGATGGTCAGAGGTGTATGGGGTTGAGCAAGCAGGTAAAGAATTATGCAAGGAGTGCCCAGTGGTGTATATGTGAGAATAAGGAAAATGCAGGCTTCTGGCGATGATGATGCTGTGATGGAGCAATTTGTGACACCAGAGGCTCAAACAGAGTATGAGGAGGTATGGAAGAATAGAGGTTTACACATCGAGAGGCATGTGGCCATTGGTGATTTTGCTTAGGTAAGCTGGTATTCGATTTTAGAGGAGAGGGGTTGGTTGCCTATTGCATCAGTGCCTGGGGTATCTAGTATCAATATAACTCATGAGTTTTATGCTAATTTGGTTGTGAATGATAATCACTGTGTAGCATATGTTAGAGGAAAGCAATTTTTCTTTAATGCAAGGAGAATTAGTATTATTATGAAACTGCCTGACCCTGTGAAAAAACCTAGTTTTAGGTTCAAAGATTTTGGTACTTCTGATTTTGGTACAGTGTGGCCAGAGTGGAGTGTGGTTGTTGATCTATTGAGCGGTCGGGAAGAAATAGATTCAAGTAAAAATGTGATTGCATATGTTGATTTGTTGCAGCCATATAGACTGCTGGCTCAGATAGTATCTAGGAATGTGATACCTGTTTCTCACATGTCCTCTGTGAATGCAAAAACATGCTACTTGATGTATGCTATAGTATGTAGGATGAACTTTTGTATGGCTACTATAATTTATGACCACATTGTGAGAGTGAAGGTAACTAAGAATGTGGGGCAGATTTTACCATTTGGAGTGTTGATCACTTCTCTGTGTTTGAGTGAGGGGATTGGGCCTGAGCCTTTGGATACAACTGAGAAGAGGAAGGCCCCTCTAAATAGGACTTGGTGGGAAAGAAGTGAAGTGCAATTGGTAAGGCAGCAGCAGAAGGTCATTAGCAGAGATGAGGCTGGTTCAAGTGGTACAGTGGTAAAGGAGAATTCAGGTGAGCAGGTGGGTGAGTTAGCTGAGAGATTGAAGGCTGTGGAAGATAAATTAGCTATGTTTGGTACCGGTTTTGAGCAGGCTAAATTGGTTCAGGAGAAAATGATGGGGCAGCTGGACAAATTAGTCTCTGTTGTGGATGGGATGCAGAGCAATATGGATGGATTATTGCAGGTTATGAAGGAGTTCAAGCAGCGTTATGAAGCCAAGCAGCAGGAGATGTTTGACCTCATTCAGGAGTGGACTCTGCCATGAAAGAGTGAAGAAAATCATTAAACAAGTTGGTGGGGCAGCAATATTTTGGTGTTTAGTAGAGACATAGGATAGTCTCCTATTGGCTGCCCATTATGTTTAAATTCCCAGACATGTTTGATGCATATTTTCATTGCCTCTTATTTACCTACATTTGTATGTATCTGCTATGTTTTTGGCCCAATCTTTGTACTGTGGATGTTCTAATTAACTACGTGGTTTTGCTTACCCGTTTTTCTTAGCCAATCCTTTTTGCCATATTTTAAGTCTCAAGTCCTTTTGATATATTGAACACATTAGGAGTAGGCAATTGTATTGGTTCACATGCAAGCTTATGGCTGCAGTTAATGCATCCATATGAGAGAAACACTAACCTTCAAACACTTGAGTGAAACAGAAAAAAAAAAATACATACATGCAATGGTGTGAATCAGTGTGAGAGTGTGAATTAATCATGTATATTGAGTAGTAGTGAACAAAGTGCACTTTTCTGCTGGATGCTTTTTCATGGTTATGATAATGAAGTGCTTGTGTGTCCAGATTATGGCTGTTGATTTCAACATTAAACTATGGATTTCCTAAAATGGTGCCTTGATTTTGAGTATTATTGTGGTTGCTTGAGGACAAGCAAAATGTTAGTTTGGGAGAATTTTGTTAGGTGTTGAAAAGCACCTAATTATTGGTGTTTAAAGAGTTAATTTTTGATTGGTATTGATATAGTTTCTACCTCTTTTGGGTATTTTTGTGAACAGGTACTAGAGTTGAACGAAAGAGCTATAATTAAGCTGATCCCGACATTTGCAGCCTGGGCGCGGCCGCAGGACACGAGTTTATTTCTCCACAAAAGTTGAGCTGACATGGCAGGGGCTTATTGGATCATGGGATTGATACTTAAAGAAGAAACCCTAAGAATTAAGAGGGGACAGCTGCTAGGAGAGTGACGGCAGAACAGAATACCAAGGAGAATCAAAGGCAGCAAGGTTGAGAAGAGTCAACAACAACATTGGAGCATCAAATCTTTGTCACTCTTCCTGAAATTGAACAGTGATTATTATTATGTTTGCTTTTATTATTATTGTTATGAGTAGATAAATTCTTTTCTAGCTAGGTTTGGTAAGTTCTTGTACCAAAACCTTGTGCACAGATTCAATTGACAATCAGACTGAGTTTAATTCACTACTCTCAGAATTTCAAGTTATTGCCCATAATTTTGTATGCCTGATCAACATCTTAATTCTAGGTATTGTTAGTCAGACATATTCGGCTGACCATGACCCGGTGTTTGACGAAGTGACAAGAGCTTGCGTAAGATCCAAGTTTTGGGAATATTGAACATAATCGATTAGGTGATTGTTACCTTAGGTTATGCGTTTGTCGATTTCCTAGTGCTCATGCTTATTTTAGGATGTTCTTAGGAGAGACCAAACCAAGACTCCTCTAATAAGAAAAGATCTTGCAACTAGACCAAAGTCAGGATCGTTGTTTAGGGAAATCTAGTTGATTGTAGCTGGACCAAGGCCTTTTGACTGACAGCATTAAATTCTTAAATTGTGTGCTTACGTATTAATCTATGTGTATAAGGGGAGGTATTTGACACGCCAGATCTAAGCTAGATTTATTTCTATTGGATTATAATTTAAATTCTGATTTATTCTTTATCAATTTGCATTACCGTGATTTGTTAGCTTGTGATTAATACAGTCCTTGAGGATTCGATCCCATTCCATTGTTACTAATCTTCGACACGTACTCTTGCGATTGGGTTAAACCTGTCGATATTTGAATTGCAAAGTTAATTGTGATTAAAATAATCGATCATTTGAGTCAATTTTTTTATCTGGATTATTAGAAAGCAACTTTTAACACATTTTTTTCCACCAATACTAAGTCTTGTGGTAAGATGGATGATAATGCATATGACTAAGACAATTTTCTTATTAAAGCACAAATGAGTGTAGAGAAATGAGTAAACAACTTATGAACTTGTATTGATCTTTTGAAATGGATAATTGCTGTCAATGAACACCATTACATGGTTTTTGGAATGATTGGATGAATGCTGAGGATGATATTGATCAATGTTTGAGAACAATGTTGTACTTTTATTGGGCCTTTGTTTGAGATGTTCTATATTATGAATTCGAGACATAAAAAAGAAAAGGAAAAAAAGAATGATGAAAAACAAAAAAAAACAAAAAGAAAGAAGACAGAAAAAAAGAAAAAATTGTTATGTGTATTCATCATTCGTCAGTAGATAAGTTTTTCTGTAATAAGGCTCTATTAGTTTGTCAATTGGAAAATTTTGATCAATAGAATTCCAAAGCAGGTTTGTGGTAAGACAGGTGGAAGTTCTAGACAGCTAATATACCTATCATTTGATCAATGTTTGTTTATTTGTTTGTCCTTAAGTTGACTTTTCTTCTGAGTGCATATCTATTTTCCAACTCCATGAGAGAAATTCATAGCCCAGAAATCCGTTTATACCCTGTGAGAATATGGAGTTGAGGCCAAGAAGATTATTGTACTTAAGATCTTCTTGGATGATTTGCAGGTTAAGAGGTGGTAAGAGCTGTCGGAATGAGATTTGATCTTCAGTAAATTTTTAGAGGACACTTCAAGCTTTGCAGGAAGTGTTGGTTCACAAAAATCGGAGTTCATTTGGGCCTCTAAAGGTTGCCCCGAAGTCAAGTTTGGAAGTTAAATCCGAAGCAGAATTTCTGTTTGCATACCAGATCTTTAGAAGCCCATAACTTGAGCGTCTGATGAAGGGTTCAAGTTCATAATAGGCTTCGTTTAGGCCTAGAATGCAGTTGCAAGATTAGTGTGTAATTGGAAGTTGATGTCATTAATGATTCCATTTCCATTCAAAGAGTGGACAATCCACCACACGAATTTGATGGACAATCCACCACCAAAAGATGGCACTAACTCCTCCACTATGTGCTCATTTTCTCTATAAATAGAGAGGAGTAGGAGAAGAAGAAAAAGGAGGAGAAGGAGTGGAAGCAAAAAGAGGAGAAGGAAAAGAAGAAAACAAGGCTTGTGTTTGTACTTGTGTTTGTAATTATGTTTTTATGTTTCATCTTTTATTTGGTTATGTATAACTAAACTCTTATTAGTTAGGGCTTGTCTTGAAGCCCTAACCATGATTTCAATTTTATAAGTTGTGTGGATTTCAATTTCTACAAGCATGATGATTTTGATTTTTCCATGTTATGTGAGTTCTAGTATTGTGTTTCTTTGAGTAGCTAACTTTGAAACATGTACTGGAATTAATTTTTGTAGAACATGGTCAATTGCCTTGTTGAATATGTTTTTTCTTCCAACATATAATTCAGTTGAAAACGAATTATGAAAAATCAATTCTTGAATACCTAAGTACAAATACCATGTATTAGGATTCTTGTGACATTCATATTCTCTTTACTCTTATTGGATTCTTGATTGTTGATTGATGCAGACGCCATGCTAGATTTCAATTAAGAATACACGTAATGAGGTAGACGCCATACACTTTACATGCAATTAAGAGAGAATCATACAACTTGAGTTTGACCATGACCTTGTGGTGGATAGTGAGTCTTAACTATTGTTTTCATTAATATCAATTCTCATTCTTATTCTTAATGTCAATTTCTTAACCTTTTTTCCCCTTTTATAATTGTATCAATTATATTCAAGTGTTAGATTGAATATCTATTAGCATCACTCCTTGTGGGATCGACTCTTACATGTTCACTATATATTAGTTGTACATTTGTGAGGTTATTTTAAATTGTTACTAACGACATAACACTCAACTCCCTCGATATAGGTGCTTTTAACGGTTTTGTCTAATTAAGAAGGAAAGTAGTTCTTTTGACAACGAAACAATCTATGAATCCAATGCTACTAAATTAGAATATAAATCAACAATAAAAAGTGTTCACCTATCAACCTTGATGGTTCGAAATTGCTCAACTCTTTCCATGAAGGATTTTGTAACGGTTTTGTCCATTTTGAGATAGAAAGTGTATCTTTTTTCATCGAAACAATCTATGGAGCCTATATTTGTCAAATTTCACGTAAAATAACAATAAAAACTCTACACCTATCAACTTCGATGGTTTGAAATTACTCAACTCTCCACATGAAGGATTTTTTAACAATTTTATCTATTTTGAGATAAAAAAGTGTGTCTTTTGTCAACGAAACAATCTATGGAGTCTATATTTGTCAAATTTTACCTAAAATAACAATTAAAAGTCTACACCTATCAACTTTGATGGTTCAAAATTGCTCAACTCTATCGATAGAGCTGCTTTTAACGATTTTGTCCAATTAAGAAGCAAAGTTGTCCTTTTGACAACGAAACAATCTACAAATATAATGCTACTAAATTGGGACATAAAGCAACAATAAAATGTGTTCACCTATCAACATTGATGGTTCGGAATTGCGCAACTCTCTCCATGGAGGATTTTTAACGGTTTTATCCATTTTGAGATAGAAAGTGTGTCTTTTGTCATCGAAACAATCTATGGAGCCTATATTTGTCAAATTTTATGTAAAATAACAATAAAAATTCTACACCCATCAACTTTGATGGTTTGAAATTACTCAACTCTCCACATGAAGGATTTTTTAACGATTTTCTTTGTTTTGAGATAGAAAGTGTGTCTTTTGTCATCGAAACAATCTATGGAGCTTATATTTGTCAAACTTTACCCAAACTAACTATCAAAAGTCTACACATATCAACTTTGACTGTTCGAAATTGCTCAACTCTCTCGATAAAGGAGCTTTTAACGATTTTGTATAATTAAGAAGAAAATTTGTTCTTATGACAACGAAACAATCTATGAAACAATCTATGAAGCCTATATTTGTTAAATTTTACATAAAATAACAATAAAAACTCTACACCTATCGACTTTGATTGTTTGAAATTATTCAACTTTTCACATGAAGGATTTTTTAACGGTTTTGTCCATTTTGAGATAGAAAGTGTGTCTTTTGTCATCGAAAAAATCTATGGAGCCTATATTTGTCAAATTTTATGTAAAATAACAATAAAAATTCTACACCCATCAACTTTGATGGTTTGAAATTACTCAACTCTCCACATAAAGGATTTTTTAACGGTTTTCTTCGTTTTGAGATAGAAAGTGTCTTTTGTCATCGAAACAATCTATGGAGCTTATATTTGTCAAATTTTACCCAAACTAACAATCAAAAGTCTACACATATCAACTTTGACGGTTCGAAATTGCTCAACTCTCTCGATAGAGGAGCTTTTAACGATTTTGTCTAATTAAGAAGAAAATTTGTTCTTTTGACAACGAAATAATCTATGAAGCCTATATTTGTTAAATTTTACATAAAATAACAATAAAAACTCTACACCTATCGACTTTCATTGTTTGAAATTATTCAACTCTCCACATGAAGGATTTTTAAAGGTTTTGTCCATTTTGAGATAGAAAGTGTGTCTTTTGTCATCGAAACAATCTATGGAGCCTATATTTGTCAAATTTTATGTAAAATAACAATAAAAAGTCTACACCTATCAACTTTTACTGTTCGAAATTGCTCAACTCCCTTGATAGAGGTGCTTTTAACAATTTTGTCTAATTAAGAAGGAAAGTTGTTCTTTTGACAACGAAACAATCTACGAATCCAATGCTACTAAATTAGAACATAAGGCAACAATAAAAAGTGTTCACCTATCAACATTGATAGTTCAAAATTTCTCAACTCTCTCCATAGAGGATTTTTAACGGTTTTTTCCATTTTGCGATAGAAAGTGTGTCTTTTGTCATAGAAACAATCTATGAAGCCTATATTTGTCAAATTTTACGTAAAATAACAATAAAAATTCTACACCTATCAAATTTGATGGTTTGAAATTACTCAACTCTCCACATGAAGAATTGTTAACAGTTTTCCTTGTTTTGAGATAGAAAGTGTGTCTTTTGTCATCGAAACAATCTATTGAGCCAATATTTTTCAAATTTTACGTAAAATAACAAAAAAAAGTCTACACCTATCAACTTTGACTGTTCGAAATTGCTCAACTCTCTCCACGGATGATGTTTAATGGTTTTGTCCATTTTGCGATAGAAAGTGTATCTCTTGTCATCAAAACAATCTATGAAGCCAATATTTGTCAAATTTTACGTAAAATAAGAATAAAAACTCTACACCTATGACCTTCGATGGTTTGAAATTACTCAACTCTCCACATGAAGGATTGTTTAATGGTTTTGTCCATTTTGAGATACAAAATGTGTCTTTTGTCATCAAAACAATCTATGAAGGCTATATTTGTCAAATTTTACGTAAAATAACAATAAAAAGTCTACACCTATCAACTTTGACGGTTCGAAATTGCTCAACTCCCTTGATATAGGTGCTTTTAATGGTTTTGTCAAATTAAGAAGAAAGGTTGTGTCACGCCCCGTTTCCAGGGACACGACTGGGTGCTCTCTCCGCACCCTTCCTAGGTCACTAGTGTGAACATCCGGGATCAACCGGAAATCCGGCGGCACCTCCCCGTATATCGGAGAGCGCCCACCTGCATCAGAAACGCAGCAACAACAACATCACACTAGCAACCTAGCAAACATAGGCCTCGGGCCTCAACCACATGCAATCCTGACCCTAGGCCTCAGGCCATCCACTACCAGCATGCACAAACTGATGGCATCACATATAAGTCAACACACAGATTTATAAAACATCAAATATAACCATAAATCAACATCTACATCCACATACAAGCACCACAGTGCCAAATGGTTATATTCTCTCAACATAGATATACTACGTACACCCACATGCATAGAGTATATCTCTAGCACCCTATTCTATCCAGGGCCATCCATGTCATGACCTGCTCACCGATCCGCAGCACCAGTACCCGTACCAGTGTCTCCTGTGGAAGGAAGAAAGTAAATGAGTGAGCTAGAAGCTCAGTAGGGTATGAAGTAAACATCAATATAAGCTGAACCAAAGGAAAGTAATGCATCAATATGTTCCTACCACATGAACGTATACTCAACAATTCACATCAACATTTACCCGGATAACCCCTTCGGAGCATAACAACCACAATATCATTGCAACTCAATGAAATATTGCACGGGAGCAAGCTCACCACAACCAACCACTCCTAGGATCAACCGGTTGCGTGAACCTATCACGCCCGCACCCCACAAGGCAAGTCACTCTTGACCTTACCCCTGGTGCGTTATCCTACTTGGAGTTCACATGACTCAGTGGTAACTCTCATCACCTCGTCATCCCCCCAAGTAGCTTTCAAGAAACCTAAAGGTTTCCGAGTCCATACCCGGTCCCCCATGCAACTCTAATGCATTATGTCATGACATGCTGAATAGATATATATATGAACAACCTACATATATATATACATAACTACCATGATGCATGAACGGAAATCACATCGTGTCCATAGGAGATGGAACACACACACTCGGGTCATGCAACATCAAGAATCAACAAGAATCACAATTAGGGTTCGTTTCCCCTTAGGAGCAATTAAGGCGGAAACACAAATGGAACGACCAATGAGGAATCGAAAAGCTCTTTACATATCGAAAACGAACGATAGAAAGTATGGTTGGAAATCCCCTACCTCGTGTCGAGTAAATTACCACAATTTCCCAAATTTTGTTCCTAGGGTTTCGGTTTGCCCAAACCTACAATGTGGCATAACCGAACCCTCACAAGCATCAATAAATCAACCACAACTCATATAAACATCAATTAAAATCAATAAATTCGAAATCACTTACTTCTCTCTCTAGAAATTCCTTCCAAAATCCTCCAACTCACTCCAAGCTCAACTCAACTCCAAAACACAAACCAATCTACATAAACATCCAAAATCAACCTATAAACAACATATCTAAAACATAGCACTCAACTCTTCAAGAATCTAGCAAATCTAGAAAAACCTAGAATTTCCAAAAACTAAGAAAAACTTACCAAATCACTTGAATCAACCATGAATCTTCCTTGCTTAGCTTCAAGGATCATCAATCCACAATCTCCAAGTCAATCTCTTGCCAAAATCTCCTTCTCTCTCTTCTTCTCTCTCACTTTCTCTCTCTAGTCGGGCTCCCAAGAAGAAAATATGCAGGAAATGTCTAAAACTAAGCTTAAAAACTGATTTCCCGATAACCGTCCGGACGCCCCAAGTGACCGTCCGGACGCTTCACTGTTCTCTCAACACTCTGCCCACCTCGTAGGCTTAACCGTCCGGACGCCTCGTTAGACCGTCCGGACGGTCTACTGTTCACAGCACCAAAATTTTCTCTAAAAATGAATCTGCCCCAGTTCCTTCACAAACCGTCCGTACGGCTGTTTTAACCGTCCAGACGGTTCCTGTTTTCCAGAAACCCAGTTTTTCTCACTTTTATTTTCCGGCTCGGTTCAAGCTTCGATTTGATATATTACGGGCCCGAAACGGACATGTATACTAAAAGTTATGCCCCATTTACCGAACCAAGCTCCAAAACTATTTTTCTATGATTTCGTACCTCACGGATAATCCGTATTTCGACTCAAAACTAAAATTTTTGGGTCGGGGTTTCACATCCTCCCCCCCTTAATAAAATTTCGTCCCAAAATTTAACTACACACACGTACCGGAATCTCCGAACAACTCCGGGTACCTTTCCTTCATTCGAGACTCCAACTCCCAAGTTGCTTCTTCAACTCCGTGGTACATCCACATCACTTTTACCAATGGTATCACACTCGACCTCGTGACCTTGTTCTGTCGGTCTAGAATCTTCACCGGGTGAAGAGTGTAGCTCCCATCTTCCTCAACTTCCAACGTAGTCCAATCTATCACATGCGACGGATCCGGCTCATATTTCCGAAGCATAGATACATGGAATACATTGTGAACCTTCTCAAGCTTCGGTGGAAGTGCCAAACGGTACGCCACCGGTCCAACTGTCTCCAAAATCTCAAATGGCCCCATAAACCTCGGTGCCAACTTCCCATGCTTGCTATATCTCTGAATTCCCCGTCTCGGACTAACCTTCAAGAAAACCTTATCGCCTACAGCGAACTCCAAAGGTCTCCTCCTCCGGTCAGCATAAGACTTCTGTCGGCTCTGTGCGGTGATCAACCGCTTCCGTATCTCATCAACTCTCTCTCGTGCTTCTTTGACCATCTCCGGTCCTGACACAACCTTCTCCCCAACCTCTGCCCAACACAAAGGCGACCTACAAGGCCTCCCGTAGAGCGCCTCGTAAGGTGCCATCCCGATACTACTTTGGAAAGAGTTGTTATACACAAACTCCGCCAAATGTAAGTACCGATCCCAACTTCCTCCAAAATCAACTACACATGCTCGTAGCATATCCTCCAAAACCTGTATGGTTCTCTTACTCTGTCCATCACTCTGAGGATGATAAGCTGTAGAGAAATCCAACTTCGTTCCCAATGCCTCCTGTAAACTACTCCAGAATCTACCTGTGAACCTCGGGTCTCGGTCCGACACAATAGATAATGGAATTCCGCGAAGTCTCACAATCTCCTTGACATACATAGTACTCAAGGTTTCCAATGAATCCGTCTTGTTCATGGGTAAGAAGTGTGCAGACTTAGTCAATCTGTCCACTATCACCCAAACCGCATCATGCCTCCTCTGAGTCATTGGCAATGCCGTCACAAAGTCCATTGTGATCTTCTCCCACTTCCATTCCGCTACTGGTAATGGTTGCAACAATCCAGCTGGTCTCTGATGTTCTGCCTTCACTTGTTGACAAGTAAGACACTTCGTCACAAATCTAGCAACATCGGCCTTCATACCCTTCCACCAGAAACTCTGCTTCAAGTCTCGGTACATCTTCATACCCCCGGGATGCATAGCAAACCAAGAATGATGTGCTTCCCTTAGAATCTCCTGTCTCAACTCATCATCTTCGGGAACCACTAACCTTCCCGCATATCGTACTCCACCATCATTCCCTCGAACCCATCCAAGACTCTCATCCATCACATCAAATGTATGATCTCCGTTTTGTGCATCTATAACCTTTTGAACCATCATAGGTCTCGAAGTCATAGAACACAAATGCACCTTTTCCTCTTGACTCCTCAACTCCAATCCAAACTCATTGATTGTCTCCACAATTTTCCACTCATGCATGAATAGGCTAGCAACTCTCTGCTTCCTACTCAATGCATCCGCAACCACATTTGCTTTACCAGGATGGTATTGCAAATTAAAATCAAAATCCTCTAAGTACTCCATCCACCGCCTTTGCCGTAAGTTCAACTCCTTTTGGGTGAATAGGTACTTAAGGCTTTTGTGATCCGAGAACACCTCAAACGTCTCTCCGTAGAGATAGTACCTCCATTGCTTAAGAGTAAATACTACTGCCGCCAACTCCAGATCATGCACTGGATAGTTCCTCTCATGTGTCTTCAGCAACCTCGAACCATACTCTATCACTCGGCACTGCTGCATCAACACACAACCCAACCCAACTCCAGATGCATCACAATACACCTGATAGCCAACATTCCTCTCCGGAACTACTAACACTGGAGGTGTTGTCAACCTCTTCTTCAACTCTTCAAATGCGGCCTCACATTCGTCTGTCCACACAAACAGTGTGCCCTTCTTTGTGAGTTGCGTCATCGGCGAAGTAACTCTCGAAAAATCCTCAATAAATCTCCGGTAGTAACCCGCCAATCCTAGAAAACTCCGGATCTCTGTCACATTCTTTGGTCTCTCCCAATTCAAAACTGACTCAACTTTGGAGTAGTCAACCGCTATACCTTCTTGAGTGATCACATGGCCTAGGAACTTCACTTCTGTGGCCCAAAATTCACACTTACTCAATTTAGCATACAGTTGATTCTCCCTCAACGTCTGTAACACTACCCTCAAGTGTTCCTCATGCTCTTCTTCCGTAGGAGAATAAATCAATATATCATCAATAAACACCACTACAAACTTGTCCAAAAACGGTCGAAGAACCCTTTGCATTAGGTCCATGAATACCGCCGGGGCATTTGTCAACCCAAACGGCATCACAAGGAACTCATAATGCCCATAACGAGTTCTAAACGCTGTTTTCTGGATATCCTCATCATTAATCCTCAACTGATGATAACCCGACCTCAAGTCAATCTTAGAGAAATGCCTAGAACCTCTCAATTGGTCAAACAAATCATTGATCCTAGGCAACGGATACTTATTCCTCACTGTAACCTTATTCAACTGCCTATAATCAATACACATCCTCAAACTTCCGTCTTTCTTCTTGACGAACAACACCGGTGCTCCCCACGGGGACACACTCGGTCTAATGAACCCCAAGTCTAGCAACTCTTCTAACTGAGTACTCAACTCCTTCAACTCTGCTGGAGCCATCCGATACGGCGGAATCGAAATTGGTTTGACGTTCGGATGCAACTCAATAGCAAAGTCAATTTCCCTCTTCGGAGATAATCCTGGCAACTCTTCCGTAAATACATCCGTAAACTCCTCCACTATCAATATCGGTGTAGCTACATCGCCCTTAGGCGCCGAAGTCACTAAACTCGCAACTCTACAATCTTGGTACGGAGGATTATCCATGAAATGTGGGCATGGAATCCCCTTCGATCCCCTCAACTGAATCACTCCTCCCTCGGGTACTCTAAGAGTAATCTTCCTCTCCCAGAAATCAAGCAACCCTTGGTGCTTCGTCAACCAATCAACTCCAAGAATCACATCAAAATCCTGGAAATCTAATACATACAAGTCGGCTTTCAGAGATATTTCTCCAAACCGACACTCACAACCGAACACTACCCCCTCCAATGTGGTAAAGTATCCGAATGGTGAGGATACCGTGAACATTCGTCTTATTGGCGAAATCTCTACCTCTAGTGCGTGTGCTAACGAACTAGTAATGAAAGATGAGGTAGCCCCTGAGTCAAACAAGACTCTTGCCCAACAATTAGAAATCAAGAAGGTACCTCCAATGAAGTTTGGATGCTCCTGTGCCTCCTGATGACCCAATGCATAGACACGCCCCTCTACCAGTGCATTCTGCTACTGCTGTGGCTGACGAGTCCCACCCCCCCCCTTCCTCCCATTGGAACATTGGAAGGAAGAGCCGGAGGCGGTACTCCCGGTGTGCTCTGCTGCTGGGCTCTCTGGTTGCCTTCTGGACACTCGCTCTTTCTATGACCCAACTTGCCACACCCAAAGCACTTAAACCCAGAAAGCTTGCACTCACTTGCCTTGTGCCCCTCTTTCCCACACTTGAAGCATGTCATCTTACCCCATGGTAGCCTAGGACCCTTGTCTCGGTCCCCTCTCTGTTGACGAAAATCTGTTCTCGGTTTCTTGTGGCTACTACCACCACCACTACTACCCTCACTCACTGGACGCTTCCTCTGAGCTTCACTTTTCTCACTCAACTCAAAATCAAGAGCCATCTCCACTGTGTCCTGATATGACACCACCCTAGTGGCCATCACCATTCTACCAAGACTGGGAAGCAACCCATCTCGGTACCTCACTGCCTTCTTCACATCTGTGGGAGCAAACTCCTTCCCATACCGGTATAACTCCTCAAACTGCTTGGTGTACTGAGACACCGTCATCTCTGATGTCTGCAACAAATCTAGAAATTGTTTGGCCTTCTCCGTTTGCAGAGGCCTTGGCACAAACTTCTGCATAAACAACTGCTCAAACGAAGTCCAAGTCAGCTCATTCCGTCTCTGGCCCATGGACATCCACCATTCATAGGCCGCACCACTCAAGTAATAGAACACAAACTTCACCCGTCTCTCATCGGGTATCTCAAGAGTGTCCATTCTCATACTCAGCTGGTTGAACCACTCCTCCGCCCCCACACCCATTCCATCTCCAGAAAATGTTGGAGGAGTAGTCCTCCTCAATTGGTCCACCTCATACATCCCTCTCCCAGCTCTAGGTACTGCTGCTACCTCAGTTGTAGCCTCTGGTACAACTCCCTCAGCACGAGTGCCAGTAGCACCCATCGCCTGAGCCACTGCCTGAGCTATGGTCTGCGCCTGTGTCTGCACCATACTCATCATAAAACTAGTAAGACTCTCCATCGTCACTAGTTGCCCCCTTGTAGTAACAGGAGCAACCTGCACCTCAGGTGGTGCCTGCTGATCATCACTCTCCATCGGTAGTCCCTCTTGAACTATCTCTTCCTCTCTCAACTCCGGATCCACATTTGGAACCGAATCCTCAGTGCTAGGAGTGCCTCTTGTGACACGTTCCACCCCAACACTACGGCCTCAACCTCGGCCCCTACCAACTCCCCGTCGGCCTCTGCCACGAGGTACTACAGTCCCACTCTCGGACCTGGTAGTTCTACGGGTATTCATCTGCATGGCAAACAGACAATACCATTTAACCCACTACTCAAACGAGGATTTAAGGGGAAAAGAAAACATACCGGATCAGTAGCAGTCGTGACATGGCCTGGATATACTACTCTACAACTAGGACCCAACACCCCAGATCCTATAAAGAGTCGTAAACCTGCCTCCGATACCAAATTGTCACGCCCCGTTTCTGGAGACGCGACTGGGTGCTCTCTCCGCACCCTTCCTAGGTCACTAGTGTGAACATCCGGGATCAACCGGAAATCCGGCGGCACCTCCCCGTATATCGGAGAGCGCCCACCTGCATCAGAAACGCAGCAACAACAACATCACACTAGCAACCTAGCAAACATAGGCCTCGGGCCTCAACCACATGCAATCCTGACCCTAGGCCTCAGGCCATCCACTACCAGCATGCACAAACTGATGGCATCACATATAAGTCAACACACAGATTTATAAAACATCAAATATAACCATAAATCAACATCTACATCCACATACAAGCACCACAGTGCCAAATGGTTATATTCTCTCAACATAGATATACTACGTACACCCACATGCATAGAGTATATCTCTAGCACCCTATTCTATCCAGGGCCATCCATATCATGACCTGCTCACCGATCCGCAGCACCAGTACCCGTACCAGTGTCTCCTGTGGAACGAAGAAAGTAAAGGAGTGAGCTAGAAGCTCAGTAGGGTATGAAGTAAACATCAATATAAGCTGAACCAAAGGAAAGTAATGCATCAATATGTTCCTACCACATGAACGTATACTCAACAATTCACATCAATATTTACCCGGATAACCCCTTCGGAGCATAACAACCACAATATCATTGCAACTCAATGAAATATTGCACGGGAGCAAGCTCACCACAACCAACCACTCCTAGGATCAACCGGTTGCGTGAACCTATCACGCCCGCACCCCACAAGGCAAGTCACTCTTGACCTTACCCCTAGTGCGTTATCCTACTTGGAGTTCACATGACTCAGTGGTAACTCTCATCACCTCGTCATCCCCCCAAGTAGCTTTCAAGAAACCTAAAGGTTTCCGAGTCCATACTCGGTCCCCCATGCAACTCTAATGCATTATGTCATGACATGCTGAATAGATATATATATATGAACAACCTACATATATATATACATAACTACCGTGATGCATGAACGGAAATCACATCGTGTCCATAGGAGATGGAACACACACACTCGGGTCATGCAACATCAAGAATCAACAAGAATCACAATTAGGGTTCGTTTCCCCTTAGGAGCAATTAAGGCGGAAACACAAATGGAACGACCAATGAGGAATCGAAAAGCTCTTTACATATCGAAAACGAACGATAGAAAGTATGGTTGGAAATCCCCTACCTCGTGTCGAGTAAATTACCACAATTTCCCAAATTTCGTTCCTAGGGTTTCGGTTTGCCCAAACCTACAATGTGGCACAACCGAACCCTCACAAGCACCAATAAATCAACCACAACTCATATAAACATCAATTAAAATCAATAAATTCGAAATCACTTACTTCTCTCTCTAGAAATTCCTTCCAAAATCCTCCAACTCACTCCAAGCTCAACTCAACTCCAAAACACAAACCAATCTACATAAACATCCAAAATCAACCTATAAACAACATATCTAAAGCATAGCACTCAACTCTTCAAGAATCTAGCAAATCTAGAAAAACCTAGAATTTCCAAAAACTAAGAAAAACTTACCAAATCTCTTGAATCAACCTTGAATCTTCCTTGCTTAGCTTCAAGGATCATCAATCCACAATCTCCAAGTCAATCTCTTGCCAAAATCTCCTTCTCTCTCTTCTTCTCTCTCACTTTCTCTCTCTAGTCGGGCTCCCAAGAAGAAAATATGCAGGAAATGTCTAAAACTAAGCTTAAAAACTGATTTTCCAATAACCGTCCGGACGCCCCAAGTGACCGTCCGGACGCTTCACTGTTCTCTCAACACTCTGCCCACCTCGTAGGCTTAACCGTCCGGACGCCTCGTTAGACCGTCCGGACGGTCTACTGTTCACAGCACCAAAATTTTCTCTAAAAATGAATCTACCCCAGTTCCTGCACAAACCGTCCGGACGGCTGTTTTAAACGTCCGGACGGTTCCTATTTTCCAGAAACCCAGTTTTTCTCACTTTTATTTTCCGGCTCGGTTCAAGCTTCGATTTGATATATTACGGGCCCGAAACGGACATGTATACTAAAAGTTATGCCCCATTTACCGAACTAAGCTCCAAAACTATTTTTCTATGATTCCGTACCTCACGAATCATCCGTATTTCTACTCAAAACTAAAATTTTTGGGTCGGGGTTTCACAGGTTGTTCTTTTGACAACGAAACAATCTACGAATCCAATACTATTAAATTAGCACATAAAGCAACAATAAAAAGGTATTCATCTATCAACTTTGATGGTTCAAAATTGCTCAACTCCCTCGATATAGGTGCTTTTAACAGTTTTGTCTAATTAAGAAGGAAAGTTGTTCTTTTGACAACGAAACAATCTACGAATCCAATCCTTCTAAATTAGCACATAAAGCAACAATAAAAAGGTGTTCACCTATCAACTTTGAAGGTTCGAAATTGCTCAACTGCCTCGATATTGGTGCTTTTAACGGTTTTGTCTAATTAAGAAGGAAAGTTGTTCTTTTCACAATGAAACAATCTACGAATCCAATGCTACTAAATTAGGACATAAAACAACAAGAAAAATTGTTCACCTATCAACCTTGATGTTTCGAAATTGCTCAACTCTCTCCATGGAAGATTTTTCAACGGTTTTGTCCATTTTGAGTTAGAAAGTGTGTCTTTTGTTATCGAAACAATCTTTGAAGCCTATATTTATCAAATTTTACGTAAAATAATAATAAAAGCTTTACACCTATCTAATTTGATGGTTTGAAATTAATCAACTCCCCACATGAAGGATTTTTTAACGGTTTTGTCCATTTTGAGAAAGAAAGTGTCTTTTGTCATCGAAACAAACTATGGAGACTATATTTGTCAAATTTTAAGTAAAATAACAATAAAAAGTCTACACCTATCAACTTTGACGGTTCGAAATTGCTCAACTCCATCGATATAGGTGCTTTTAACAGTTTTGTCTAATTAAGAAGAAAGTTGTTCTTTGGACAACGAAACAATCTACGAATCCAATACTACTAAATTAGCACATAAAGCAACAATAAAAAGGTGTTCACCTATCAACTTTTAGGGTTCAAAATTGCTCAACTCCCTCGATATTGGTGCTTTTAACGGTTTTGTCTAATTAAGATGGAAAGTTGTTCTTTTGACAATGAAACAATCTACGAACCCAATGCTACTAAATGAGCACATAAAGCAACAATAAAAAGGTATCCATCTATCAACTTTGATGGTTCGAAATTGCTCAACTCCCTCAATATAGGTGCTTTTAACTGTTTTGTCCAATTAAGATGGAAAGTTGTTCTTTTGATAACGAAACAATCTACGAATCCAATGCTACTAAACTAGCACATAAAGCAACAATAAAAAGGTGTTCACCTATCAACTTTGAGGGTTTGAAATTGCTCAACTGCCTCGATATTGGTGCTTTTAATGATTTTGTCAATTAAGAAGGAAAGTTGTTCTTTTCACAACGAAACAATCTACGAATCCAATGCTACTAAATTAGGACATAAAACAACAATAAAAAGTGTTCATCTATAAACCTTGATGGTTCAAAATTGCTCAACTCTCTCCATGGAACATTTTTTAACGGTTTTGTCCATTTTGAGTTAGAAAGTGTGTCTTTTGTTATCGAAACAATCTATAAAGCCTATATTTATCAAATTTTACGTAAAATAATAATAAAAGCTCTACACCTATCGAATTTGATGGTTAGAAACTAATCAACTCTCCACATGAAGGATTTTTTAACGGTTTTGTCCATTTTGAGATAGAAAGTGTGTCTTTTTTCATCGAAACAAACTATGGAGCCTATATTTGTCAAATTTTATGTAAAATAACAATAAAATGGTGTTCACTTATCAACTTTGAGGGTTCGAAATTGCAACTCCCTCGATATTGGTGCTTTTCACGGTTTTGTCTAATTAAGAAGGAAAGTTGTTCTTTTGACAACGAAACAATCTACGAATCCAATGCTACTAAATTAGCACATAAAGAAAGAAAAAAATGTTCACCTATCAACCTTGATGGTTCGAAATTGCTCAACTCTTTTCATGGAGAATTGTTTAACGGTTTTGTCCATTTTGAGATAGAAAGTATATCTTTTGTCATTAAAACAATCTATGGAGCCTATATTTGTCAAATTTTACGTAAAATAACAATCAAAACTTTACACCAATCAACTTTGATGGTTGGAAATTACTCAACTTTTTACATGCAGGATTTTTTAACGGTTTTCTTCGTTTTGAGGTAGAAAGTGTCTTTTGTCATCGAAACAATCTATGGAGCCTATATTTATCAAATTTTACGTAAAATAATAACAAAATCTCTACACCTATCGACTTTGATGGTTTGAAATTAATCAACTCTCCACATGAAGGATTTTTTAACAGTTTTGTCGATTTTGAGATAGAAAGTGTGTCTTTTTTCATCGAAACAAACTATGGAGCCTACAAATGGACAAAAACCGTTAAAAGCTCCACCATAGATAGAGTTGAGCAACTTCGTACCATCATAGTTGCTCGATGTACACTTTTTATTGTTCTTCTATGTCAAATTTTATGAGTATAAGCTTCCTAGATTATTTCGATCCCAAAACTCCAACTTTCTATGACAAATAAACAAAACCGTTAAAAGTTCCTCCATAAGGAGAGTTGAGCAATTCCGAACCATGAAAGTTGCTGGTATACACTTTTTATTGTTTCTTTATGTCCAAAATTACTAGTATTCGCTTCGTAAATTGTTTTGTTGTCAAAAGAACAAATTTTGATATAAATTTGGTAAAAGTATTAAAAACAACTCCACCGGGAGAGTTGAGCAATTTCGGGCAATCAAAGTTGCTCGGTGTACAATTTTTATTGTTCTTCTATGTCAAATTTTACGAGTATAAGCTTCCTAGATTATTTCGATACCAAAACCCCACCTTTCTATGACTAATGGAAAAAAACCGATAAAAGCTCCACCATAGATAGAGTTGAGCAACTTCGGACCATCATAGTTGCTCGATGTACACATTTTATTTTTCTTCCATGTCAAATTTTATGAGTATAAGCTTCCTATATTATTTCGATCCCAAAACTCCAACTTTCTATGACAAATAAACAAAACCGTTAAAAGTTCCTCCATAAGGAGAGTTGAGCGATTCCGAACCATGAAAGTTGCTCGGTATGCACTTTTTATTGTTTCTTTATGTCCAAAATTACTAGTATTCACTTCGTAAATTGTTTTGTTGTCAAGAGAACAAATTTCGTTGTAAATTTGGCAAAACTATTAAAAACAACTCCACCGGGAGAGTTGAGCAATTTCGGGCAATCAAAGTTGTTCGGTGTACACTTTTTATTGTTCTTCTATGTCAAATTTTACTAGTATAAGCTTCCTAGATTATTTCGATGCCAAAACACAATCTTTCTAGGACAAATAGACAAAACCGTTAAAAGCTTCTCCATAAGAAGAGTTAAGCAATTCCAAACCATGAAAGTTGCTCGGCGTGCGCTTTTTAGTGTTTCTTTATGTCTAAAATTACTAGTATTCGCTTCGAAAATTCTTTTGTTGTCAAGAGAACAAATTTCGGTCTAAATTTGGCAAAACAATTAAAAACAACTCCATCGAGAGTGTTAAGCAATTTCAGGATATCAAAATAGCTCGGTGTACACTTTCTATTGTTCTTCTATGTCAAATTTTATGAGTATAAGCTTCCTAGATTATTTCGATGCCAAAACACCAGCTTTCTATGATAAATGGACAAAAATAGTTAAAAGCTTCACCATAGATAGAGTTGAGCAACTTCGGACCATCAAAGTTGCTTTGTGTACACTTTTTATTGTTCTTCTATGTCAAATTTTATGAGTATAAGCTTCCTAGATTATTTCGATGCCAAAACACCAACTTTCTATGACAAATAGACAAAACCGTTAAAAGCTTCTCCATAGGGAGAGTTGAGCAATTCCGAACGATGAAAGTTGTTCGGCATGCACTTTTTATTGTTTCTTTATGTCTAAAATTACTAGTATTCACTTCATAAATTGTTTTGCTGTCCAGAGAACAAATTTTGGTCCAAATTTGGCAAAACAATGAAAAATAACTCCATCGAGAGGGTGTGCGCAATTTCGGGACATCCAAATTGATCGGTGTACGCTTTTTATTGTTCTTCTATGTCAAATTTTACGAGTATAAGCTTCCTAGATTATTTGCATGCCAAAACACCACCTGTCTATGAAAAATAGACAAAAACCGTTAAAAGCTCCACCATAGATAGAGTTGAGCAACTCCAGATCATCAAAGTTGCTTGGTGTACACTTTTTATTGTTCTTCTATGTCAAATTTTACAAGTATAAGCTTCCCAGATTATTTCGATGCCAAAACACCAACTTTCTAAGACAAATAGACAAAACCGTTAAAAACTCCTCCATAAGGAGAGTTGAGCAATTCCGAACCATGAAAGTTGCTCGGTATGCACTTTTTATTGCTTCTTTATGTCCAAAATTACTAGTATTCGCTTCGTAAATTATTTTGTTGTCAAGAGAACAAATTTCAGTCTATATTTTGAAAAACTATAAAAACAACTCCATCGAGAGAGTTGAGCAGTTTTAGGCCACCAAAGTTGCTGGGTGTACACCTTTTACTGTTCTTCTACATGAAATTTTACAAGTATAAGCTTCCAATATTATTTCGATGCGAAACCAACACCTTTCTATGACAAATGGACAAAAACCGTTAAAAGCTCCACCATAGATAGAATTGAGCAATTTCAGATCATCAAAGTTGCTTGGTGTACACTTTTTGTTGTTCTTCTATGTCAAATTTTACAAGTATATGCTTCCTAGATTATTTCGATGCCAAAACACCAACTTTCTATGACAAATAGACAAAACCGTTAAAAACTCCTCCATAAGGAGAGTTGAGCAATTCTGAACCATGAAAGTTGCTCGGTATGCACTTTTTATTGCTTATTTATGTCCAAAATTACTAGTATTCGCTTCATAAATTATTTTGTTGTCAAGAGAACAAATTTCGGTCTATATTTTGCAAAACTATTAAAAACAACTTCATTGAGAGAGTTAACCGGTTTTAGGCCATCAAAGTTTGTCGGTGTACACCTTTTATTGTTCTTCTACGTCAAATTTTACGAGTATAAGCTTCCTAGATTATTTCGATGCCAAAACAGCACCTTTCTATGACAAATGGATAAAAACCGTTAAAAGCGCCACCATAGATAGAGTTGAGCAACTTCGGACCATTGAAGTTGCTCGGTTTACAATTTTTACTCTTCTTCTCTGTCAAATTTTACGAGTATAAGCTTCCTAGATTATTTCGATGCCAAAACACCACCTTTCTGTGACTAATGGACAAAAACCTTTAAAAGCTCCACCATAGATAGATTTGAGCAACTTCGGACCTTCATAGTTGCTCGGTGTACACTTTTTATTGTTCTTCTATGTCAAATTTTACGAGTATAAACTTCCTAGATTATTTCGATGCCAAAACACCTACTTTTTATGACAAATAGACAAAGCCGTTAAAAGCTTCTCGATAGGGAGAGTTGAGCAATTCCGAACGATGAAAGTTGTTTGGCATGCACTTTTTATTGTTTCTTTATGTCTAAAATTACTAGTATTCACTTCATAAATTTTTTTGTTGTCAAGAGAACAAATTTCGGTCCAAATTTGGCAAAACAATGAAAAACAACTCCATCGAGAGAGTTGGGCAATTTCGGGCCATCCAAGTTGATCGCTGTACGCTTTTTATTTTTCTTCTATGTCAAATTTTACGAGTATAAGCTTCCTAGATTATTTGCATGCCAAAACACCACCTCTCTATGAAAAATAGACAAAAACCGTTAAAAGCTCCACCATAGATAGAGTTGAGCAACTTCAGATCATCAAAGTTGCTTGGTGTACACTTTTTATTGTTCTTCTATGTCAAATTTTACAAGTATAAGCTTCCCAGATTATTTCGATGCCAAAACACCAACTTTCTATGACAAATAGACAAAACCGTTAAAAACTCCTCCATAAGGAGAGTTGAGCAATTTCGAACCATGAAAGTTGCTCGGTATGCACTTTTTATTGCTTCTTTATGTGCAAAATTTCTAGTATTCGCTTCGTAAATTATTTTGTTGTCAAGAGAACAAATTTCAGTCTATATTTTGAAAAACTATAAAAATAACTCCATCGAAAGAGTTGAGCAGTTTTAGGCCACCAAAGTTACTGGGTGTACACCTTTTACTGTTCTTCTACGTGAAATTTTACAAGTATAAGCTTCCTATATTATTTCGATGCGAAACCAGCACCTTTCTATGCCAAATGGACAAAAACCGTTAAAAGCTCCACCATTGATAGAGTTGAGCAACTTCAGATCATCAAAGTTGTTTGGTGTACACTTTTTGTTGTTCTTCTATGTCAAATTTTACAAGTATATGCTTCCTAGATTAATTCGATGCCAAAACACCAACTTTCTATGACAAATAGACAAAACCATTAAAAACTCCTCCATAAGGAGAGTTGAGCAATTCTGAACCATGAAAGTTGCTGGGTATGCACTTTTTATTGCTTATTTATGTCCAAAATTACTAGAATTCGCTTCGTAAATTATTTTGTTGTCAGGAGAACAAATTTCTGTCTATATTTTGCAAAACTATTAAAAACAACTTCATTGAGAGAGTTAACCAGTTTTAGGCCATCAAAGTTGGTCGGTGTACACCTTTTATTGTTCTTCTACGTCAAATTTTACGAGTATAAGCTTCCTAGATTATTTCGATGCCAAAACAACACCTTTCTATGACAAATGGACAAAAACCGTTAAAAGCTCCAGCATAGATAGAGTTGAGCAACTTCGGACCATTGAAGTTGCTCGGTGTACAATTTTTATTCTTCTTCTCTGTCAAATTTTACGAGTATAAGCTTCCTAGATTATTTCGATGCCAAAACACCACCTTTCTATGACTAATGGGCAAAAACCTTTAAAAGCTCCACCATAGATAGATTTGAGCAACTTTGGACCTTCATAGTTGCCTCGGTGTACACTTTTTATTGTTCTTCTATGTCAAATTTTACGAGTATAAGCTTCCTAGATTATTTCGATGCCAAAACACTAACTTTCTATGACAAATAGACAAAACCGTTAAACGTTCCTCGATAAGGAGAGTTGAGCAAAACCGAACCATGAAAGTTGTCGGTATGCACTTTTTATTGCTTCATTTTGTCCAAAATTACTAGTAACACTTCGTAAATTGTTTTGTTGTCAAGAGAACAAATTTCGGTCTAAATTTGGCAAAACAATTAAAAACAACTCCATCGAGAGAGTTAAGCTATTTCGGACCTTCATAGTTGCTCGGTGTACACTTTTTATTGTTCTTCTATGTCAGATTTTACGTGTATAAGCTTTCTAGATTATTTCGATGCCAAAACACCACCTTTCTATGACTAATCGAAAAAAACCGTTAAAAGCTCCACCATAGATAGAGTTGAGCAACTTCGGACCATCATAGTTGCTCGATGTACACTTTTTATTGTTCTTCTTTGTCAAAATTTATGAGTATAAGCTTCCAAGATTATTTCGATCCCAAAACTCCAACTTTCTATGAAAAATAAACAAAACCGTTAAAAGTTCCTCCATAACGAGAGTTGAGTGATTCCGGACCATGAAACTTGCTCGGTATGCACTTTTTATTGTTTCTTTATGTCCAAAATTACTTGTATTCACTTCGTAAATTATTTTGTTGTCAAGAGAACAAATTTCGGTCAATATTTTGCAAAACTATTAAAAACAACTCCATTGAGAGAGTTGAGCAATTTCGGGCCATCAAAGTTGTTCGGTGTACACTTTTTATTGTTCTTCTATCACAAATATTAAGAGTATAAGCTTCCTAGATTATTTCGATGCCAAAACAAAATCTTTTTATGAAAAATGGACAAAAATCATTAAAAGCTTCACCAGAGATAGAGTTGAGCAACTTCGGACCATCATAGTTCCTCGGTGTACACTTCTTATTGTTCTTCTATGTCAAATTTTACGAGTATAAACTTCCTAGATTATTTCGATGCCAAAACACCAACTTCCTATGACAAATAGACAAAATCGTTAAAAGCTCCTCCATAAGGAGAGTTGAGCAAATCTGAACTATGAAAGTTCCTCGGTATGCACTTTTTATTGCTTCTTTATGTCCAAAATTACTAGTATTTGCTTCGTAAATTGTTTTGTTGTCAAGAGAACAAATTTCAGTGTAAATTTGGCAAAACTATTAAAAACAACTCCATCGAGAGTGTTGAGTAGTTTTGGGGCATCAAAGTTGCTCGGTGTACACTTTTTATTGTTCTTCTTTGTCAAATTTTACGAGTATAAGCTTCCTAGATTATTTAGATGCCAAAACACCACCTTTCTATTACTAATGGACAAAAATCGTTAAAAGCTCCACCATAGATAGAGTTGAGCAACTTCGGACCATCATAGTTGCTCGGTCTACACTTTTTATTCTTCTTCTATGTCCAATTTTATGAGTATAAGCTTCCTAGATTATTTCGACGCCAAAACACCAACTTTCTATGACAAATAGACAAAGCTGTTAAAAGCTCCTCCATAGGCAGAGTTGAGCAATTCCGAACCATGAAAGTTGCTCGGTATGAACCTTTTATTGTTTCTTTATGTCGAAAATAACTAGTATTCGATTCGTAAATTTTTTTTTTTCAAGAGAACAAATTTCGGTCTATATTTTGCAAAACTATTAAAAACAACTCTATCGAGAGAGTTGAGCAATTTCGGGCCATCAAAGTTGTTCGGTGTAAACTTTTTTTTTCTTCTTCTATCTCAAATATTACGAGTATAAGCTTCCTAGATTATTTCGATGCCAAAACAAAAGCTTTTTACGACAAATGGACAAAAATCGTTAAAAGCTTCACCATAGATACAGATGAGCAACTTCGGACCTTCATAGTTGCTCGGTGTACACTTTTTATTGTTCTTCTATGTCAAATTTTACGAGTATAAGCTTCCTAGATTATTTCGATGCCAAAACACCAACTTTCTATGACAAATAGACAAAACCGTTAAACGTTCCTCCATAAGGAGAGTTGAGCAAAATCGGACCATGAAAGTTGTCGGTATGCACTTTTTATTGCTTCATTTTGTCCAAAATTACTAGTAACACTTCGTAAATTGTTTTGTTGTCAAGAGAACAAATTTCGGTCTAAATTTGGCAAAACAATTAAAAACAACTCTATCGAGAGAGTTAAGCAATTTCGGACCTTCATAGTTGCTCGGTGTACACTTTTTATTGTTCTTCTATGTCAAATTTTACGAGTATAAGCTTCCTAGATTATTTCGATGCCAAAACACCACCTTTCTATGACTAATCGAAAAAAACCGTTAAAAGCTCCACCATAGATAGAGTTGAGCAACTTCGGACCATCATAGTTGCACGATGTACACTTTTTATTGTTCTTCTATGTCAAATTTTATGAATATAAGCTTCCTAGATTATTTCGATCCCAAAACTACAACTTTCTAGGACAAATAAACAAAACCGTTAAAAGTTCCTCCATAATGAGAGTTGAGCGATTCCGGACCATGAAAGTTGCTCGATATGCACTTTTTATTGTTTCTTTATGTCTAAAATTACTAGTATTCACTTCGTAAATTGTTTTGTTGTCAAGAAAACAAATTTCAATGTAAATTTGGCAAAACTATTAAAAACAACTTCAGCTTGAGACTTGAGTAATTTCAGGCCATCAAAGTTGCTCAGTCTACACTTTTTATTGTTCTTCTATGTGAAATTTTAGGAGTATAAGCTTCCTAGATTATTTGGATGCCAAAACACCACCTTTCTATTACTAATGGACAAAACCCGTTAAAAGCTCCACCAAAGATAGAGTTGAGCAACTTCGGACCATCATAGTTGCTCGGTCTACTCTTTTTATTGTTCTTCTATGTCCAATTTTACGAGTATAAGCTTCCTAGATTATTTCGATGCCAAAACACCAACTTTCTATGACAAATAGACAAAAACCGTAAAAGCTCCTCTATAAGCAGAGTTGAGCAATTCCGAACCATGAAAGTTGCTCGGTATGAAACTTTTATTGTTTCTTTATGTCCAAAATAACTAGTATTCGCTTCGTAAATTATTTTGTTGTCAAGAGAACAAATTTCGGTCTATATTTTGCAAAACTATTAAAAACAACTCTATCGAGAGAGTTGAGCAATTTCGGGCCGTCAAAGTTGTTCGGTGTACACTTTTTATTGTTCTTCTATCTCAAATATTAAGAGTATAAGCTTCCTAGAATATTTCGATGCCAAAACACAACCTTTTTATGAAAAATGGACAAAAATCATTAAAAGCTTCACCAGAGATAGAGTTGAGCAACATCGGACCATCATAGTTCCTCGGTGTACACTTCTTATTGTTCTTCTATGTCAAATTTTACGAGTATAAACTTCCTAGATTATTTCGAAGCCAAAACACCAACTTCCTATGACAAATAGACAAAACCGTTAAAAGCTCCTCCATAAGGAGAGTTGAGCAAATCTGAACTATGAAAGTTCCTCGGTATGCACTATTTATTGCTTCTTTATGTCCAAAATTACTAGTATTTGCTTCGTAAATTGTTTTGTTGTCAAGAGAACAAATTTCAGTGTAAATTTGGCAAAACTATTAAAAACAACTCCATCGAGAGTGTTGAGTAGTTTTGGGGCATCAAAGTTGCTCGGTGTACACTTTTTATTGTTCTTCTTTGTCAAATTTTACGAGTATAAGCTTCCTAGATTATTTAGATCCCAAAACTCCAACTTTCTATGACAAATGGACAAAAACCATAAAAGCTCCACCATAGATAGAGTTGAGCAACTTCGGACCATCACAGTTGCTCGATGTACACTTTTTATTGTCCTTCTATCTCAAATATTACGAGTATAAGCTTTCTAGATTATTTCGATGCCAAAACACAACCTTTTTATGACAAATGGACAAAAATCGTTAAAAGCTCCACCATAGATAGAGTTGAGCAACTTCGGACCATCACAGTTGCTCGATGTACACCTTTTATTGTCCTTCTATCTCAAATATTACGGGTATAAGCTTTCTAGATTATTTCGATGCCAAAACACCACCTTTTTATGACTAATTGACAAAAACCGTTAAAAGCTCCAGCATAGATAGAGTTGAGCAACTTCGGACCATTATAGTTGCTCGGTATGTACTTTTTACTGTTTCTTTATGTCAAAAATTACTAGTATTCGCTTCGTAAATTGTTTTCTTTTCATGAGAACAAATTTCAGTGTAAATTTGGCAAAACTATTTAAAACAACTCCAGCTTGAGACTTGAGTAATTTCGGGCCATCAAAGTTGCTCGGTGTACACTTTTTATTTTTCTTCTATGTCAAATTTTACAAGTATAAGCTTCCTAGATTTTTTAGATGCCAAAACACCACGTTTCTATTACTAATGGACAAAATCCGTTAAAAGTCCACCGTAGATAGAGTTGAGCAACTTCGGACCGTCATAGTTGCTCGGTCTACATTTTTTATTGTTCTTCTATGTGAAATTTTATGACTATAAGCTTCCGAGATTCTTTCGAATGCCAAAACACCACCTTTCTATGACAAATGGACCAAAACCGTGAAAAGATCCACCATAGATAGAGTTGAGCAACTTCGGACCATCAAAGTTGCTCGGTGTACACTTTTTATTGTTCTTCTCCAACCAAATTTTATGAGTATAGGCTTCCTAGATTATTTCGATGCCAAAACACCGCCTTTTTATGACTAATGGACAAAAACAGTTAAAAGTTCCATCATAGATAGAGTTGAGCAACATCGGACCATTATAGTTGCTCGTTGTACACTTTTTATTGTTTTCCTATGTCAAATTTTACGAGTATAAATTTCTTAGATTATTTCGATGCCAAAACACCAACTTTCTATGACTAATGGACAAACACCGTTAAAAGCTCCACAATAGATAGGGTTGAGCAACTTCGGACCATTATAGTTGCTCGGTTTACACTTTTTATTGTTCTTTTATGTCAAATTTTATGATTATAAGCTTCCTAGATTATTTCGATGCCAAAACACAAACTTTCTATGACAAACAGACAAAACCGTTAAAAGCTCCACCATAAGGAGAGTTGAGCAATTCCAAACCATAAAAGTTGTTAGGTATGCACTTTTTGGTGTTTCTTTATGACCAAAATAACTAGTACACAGTTCGTAAATTGTTTTGTTGTCAATAGAACAAATTTCGGTCTAAATTTGGCAAAACTATTGAAAAAAACTCCACCGAGAGAGTTGAGCAGTTTTGGGCCATCAAAGTTGCTCGGTGTACACTTTTTATTGTTCTTCTATGTCAAATTTTACGAGTATAAGTTTCCTAGATTATTTCGATGCCAAAACACCAACTTTCAATGACTAATGGACAAAAACCGTTAAAAGCACCATCATAGATAGGGTTGAGCAACTTCGGACCATTATAGTTGCTCGGTGTACACTTTTTATTGTTCTTCTATGTCAAATTTTACGATTATAAACTTTCTATATTATTTCGATGCTAAAACACAAAACTTTCTATGACAAACAGACAAAACCGTTAAAAGCTCCACCATAAGGAGAGTTGAGCAATTCCGAACCATAAAAGTTGCTAGGTATGCACTTTTTAGTGTTTCTTTATGACCAAAATAACTAGTATACAGTTCGTAAATTGTTTTGTTGTTAATAGAACAAATTTCGGTCTAAATTTGGCAAAACTGTTTGAAAAAAACTCCACTGAGAGAGTTGAGCAGTTTTGGGCCATCAAAGTTGCTCGGTGTACACTTTTTATTGTTCTTCTTTGTCAAATTTTACAAGTATAAGCTTCCTAGATTATTTAGATGCCAAAACACCACCTTTCTATTACTAATGGACAAAAACCGTTAAAAGCTCCACCATAGATAGAGTTGAGCAACTTCGGACCATCATAGTTGCTCGGTGTACACTTTTTATTCTTCTTCTATGTCCAATTTTATGAGTATAAGCTTCCTAGATTATTTCGACGCCAAAACACCAACTTTCTATGAAAAAAAAGACAAAACTGTTAAAAGCTCCTCCATAGGCAGAGTTGAGCAATTCCGTACCATGAAAGTTGCTCGGTATGAAACTTTTATTGTTTCTTTATGTCCAAAATAACTAGTATTCGCTTCGTAAATTATTTTTTTGTCAAGAGAACAAATTTCGGTCTATATTTTGCAAAACTATTAAAAACAACTCCATCGAGAGAGTTGAGCAATTTCGGGCCATAAAAGTTGTTCGGTGTACACTTTTTATTGTTCTTCTATCTCAAATATTAAGAGTATAAGCTTTCTAGAATATTTCGATGCCAAAACACAACCTTTTTATGAAAAATGGACAAAAATCATTAAAAGCTTCACCAGAGATAGAGTTGAGCAACTTCGGACCATCATAGTTCCTCGGTGTACACTTTTTATTGTTCTTCTATGTCAAATTTTACGAGTATAAGCTTCCTAGATTATTTCGATGGCAAAACACCAACTTCCTATGACAAATAGACAAAACCGTTAAAAGATCCCCCATAAGGAGAGTTGAGCAAATCTGAACTATAAAAGTTGCTCGGTATGCACTTTTTATTGCTTCTTTATGTCCAAAATTACTAGTATTTGCTTCGTAAATTGTTTTGTTGTTAAGAGAACAAATTTCAGTGTAAATTTGGCAAAACTATTAAAAACAACTCCATCGAGAGTGTTGAGTAGTTTTGGGGCATCAAAGTTGCTCGGTGTACACTTTTTATTGTTCTTCTTTGTCAAATTTTATGAGTATAAGCTTCCTAGGTTATTTAGATGCCAAAACACCACCTTTCTATTACTAATGGACAAAAACAGTTAAAAGCTTCATCATAGATAGAGTTGAGCAACTTCGGACCTTCATAGTTGCTCGGTGTACACTTTTTATTGTTCTTCTATGTCAAATTTTATGAGTTTAAGCTTCCTAGATTATTTTGATCCCAAAACTCCAACTTTCTATGACAAATGGACAAAAACCATAAAAGCTCCACCATAGATAGAGTTGAGCAACTTCGGACCATCACAGTTGCTCGATGTACACTTTTTATTATTCTTCTATGTCAAATTTTACGAGTATAAGCTTCCCGGATTATTTCTATGCCAAAACACCAACTATATATAAATAGACAAAACCGTTAAAAGGTCCTTCGTAAGGAGAGTTGTGCAATTTCGAACCATGAAAGTTGCTCGGTATGCACTTTTTTTTGGTTTTTATGTCCAAAATTACTGGTATTCGCTTCGTACATTATTTTTCTGTCAAGAGAACAAATTTCAGTCTATATTTTGCTAAACTATTAAAAAAACTCCATCGAGAGAGTTGAGCAGTTTTGGGCCATCAAAGTTGCTTGGTGTACACTTTTTATTGTTCTTCTATGTCGAATTTTATGAGTATAAGCTTGTGAAACCCCGACCTAAAAATTTTTTTTAGTTTTGAGTCGATTTACGGTTGATCCGTGAAGTACGAAATCATGGAAAAATAGTTTTGAACTTGGTTCTGTAAATGTGTCATAACTTTTAGTATATGTGTCCGTTTGGGGCCCGTAATATATCAAATCGAAGCTTAGACCGATCCAGAAAATAAATTTGAGAAAAAACTGGGTTTTGTGCATAGTAATCCATCCGGACGGGTAAATTAGACGTCCGGACGGATTTGCCTAGAGTGAGGATAGTGGGTTACGGGAACAGTAATCCGTCCGGACGGCCACTTAGGGCGTTCGGACGGCTGTCGATAAAATAGTATATTAAGCCCAGAATTTGACATTTTTTGCATAAAATTCTTGGAGAAGCCCGAGTAGAGAGAGAAAGAGAGAGAGAAGAAGAGAGAGAAAGTGGTTTTAGCAAGAGTTTGGCTTGGGGATTGAAGATTGGTAACCATTGGAGCTTGGGAAGGAAGATTCAAGCTTGATTTTGGAGTTTTGGTAAGTTTTCTATAGTTTTTGAAATTCTAGGTTTTTGTTAGATTCGTTTGATTCTGAGGGAGGTGAGCTCTATGCTTTAGATATGTTGATTATAGGTTGATTTTTGATGTTTATGTAGATTGGTTTCGATTTTGGAGTTGAGTTCAGCTTGGAGTGTGTTTGGAGGATTTTGGAAGGAATTTCTAGAGAGATAAGTAAGTGATTTCGAATTTATTGATTTAATTGATGTTTATATGAGTTGTGGTGGATATATTGATGCACGTGAGGGTTCGGTTTCGCCACATTGTAGGTTTGGTCAAACCGGAACCCTAGGAACGGAATTTGGGGATTTGTAGTAAATTGCTCGACACGAGGTAGGGGATTTCCAACCTTTCTTTCTATCATTTATTCTCGATATTCTAAAGAGCGTTTCGATTCTTCATTGGTCGTTTATTTGTGTTTCCGCCTTAATTGCTTCTAAGGGGAAACGAGCCTTCTTGTGAAATGTTGTTAATTCTTGATATTGCATGACCGAATATATGTGTTCCATTACCTATGGGCACGACGTGATTTTTCGTTCATGCATCATGGTAGTTATGTATATATATATGTAGGTTGTTCATATATATATATCTTTTCGGCATGTCATGGCATTAATGCATTAGAGTTGCATGGGGGACTGGGTATGGACTCGGGGCTCCTTAGGATTCTTGAAAGCTACTTGGAGGGATGACGAGGTGATGAGAGTTACCACTGTGTCAAGTGAACTCCAAGTAGGATAACGCACTAGAGGTATGGTTCATGAGTGACCTTGCATGGAGTGGTGCGGGCGTGGTAGGATCACGCAACCGGGTAATCCAAGAGCGTTTGATGTTGGTGAGCTTTGCTCACGTTCGATATTACATGGAACGAGCCATGGTATCGATGATGTTTGCTCATTGAGGGCATTGCCTGGGGTGATGTTCTATGTGAATGTTGAGTATACGTGCATGTGGTAGGTTTCATATTGTGGCATAGCCTATTGTTTCAGATTCGGCCTTATGCTCATGTTACTAATAACCCTACTGAGCTTCTTGCTCACCCTCTACTTTCATTCCTTCCCACAGGTGATACTAGTACAGGTACAGGTGCTAGTGGAGCGGATCAGTGAGAGCAGGATGTAACATGGATGGCCCTGGGTAGGATTTAGGTGCTAGAGAGATACTCTAAGCACGTATTTTGTATATGATGTATTGATGTTTATTCATGATAATCTGATAACCATTTGGCACCAGAGGGTGTATGCATGATGTATGCTGAGTTGATTTTTTGTTATATGATATTATGAAATTGATGATTTGATTATTACTATCAGTTTGTGCATGCTGGTAGTGGATGGCCTGAGGCCCCTAGGATCAGGATTGCATGTGATTGAGGCTTGAGGCCTGGCTAGGTTGCTAGTGTGATGGATTTATGAACTTTACGCTACGCGTTTCTGATGCAGGCGAGGACTCTCCGATACACGGGGAGATGCCGTCGAATTTCCGATTCGCAGGATGATCGCATAGTGGCCTAGGACGGCGCCGGAGGGCACCCGTGGCGTGCCTGTACCGGGGCGTCACAAGCTTCCTAGATTATTTCGATGCCAAAACACCACCTTTCTATGACAAATGGATAGAAACTGTTAAAAGATCCACCATCGATAGAGTTGAACAACTTCGGACCATTAAAGTTGCTCGGTGTACAATTTTTATTGTTCTTCTCTGTCAAATTTTACGAGTATAAGCTTCCTAGATTATTTCGATGCCAAAACACCAACTTTCTATGACTAGTAGACAAAAACCGTTAAAAGCTGCACCATAAGGAGAGTTGAGCAACTTCGGACCATTAAAGTTGCTCGGTGTACAATTTTTATTGTCCTTCTATCTCAAATTTTACGAGTATAACTTGCTAGATTATTTCGATGCCAAAACACAACCTTTTTTTGAAAAATGGACAAAAATCGTTAAAAGCTCCACCATAGATAGAGTTGACCAACTTCAGACCATCATAGTTGCTCGGTGTACACTTTTTATTGTTCTTCTATGTGAAATTTTACGAGTATAAGCTTCCAAGATTATTTCGATGCCAAAATACCACCTTTTTATGACTAATGGACAAAAACCGTTAAAAGCCATAGTTGCTCGGTATGCACTTTTTATTGTTTCTTTATGTCCAAAATTACTAGTATTCGCTTCGTAAATTGTTTTGTTGTCAAGAGAACAAATTTCAGTGTAAATTTGGCAAAACTATTTAAAACAAGTGCTGCTTGAGACTTGAGTAATTTCGGGCCATCAAAGTTCTTCGGTGTACAATTTTTATTGTCCTTCAATCTCAAATATTACGAGTATAAGCTTCCTAGATTATTTCGATGCCAAAACCCAACCTTTTTATGACAAATGGACAAAAATCGTTAAAAGCTCCACCATAGATAGAGTTGACCAACTTCGAACCATCATATTTGCTCGGTGTACACTTTTTATTGTTCTTCTATGTGAAATTTTACGAGTATAAGCTTCCAAGATTATTTCGATGCCAAAACACCACCTTTTTATGACAAATAGACAAAATCGTTAAACACTCCTCCATAAGGAGAGTTGAGCAAAACCGAACCATGAAAGTTGTCGGTATGCACTTTTTATTGCTTCATTTTGTCCAAAATTACTAGTAACACTTCGTAAATTATTTTGTTGTCAAGAGAACTAATTTCGGTCTAAATTTGGCAAAACAATTAAAAACAACTCCATCGAGAGAGTTAAGCAATTTCGGACCTTCATAGTTGCTCAGTGTACACTTTTTATTGTTCTTCTATGTCAAATTTTACGAGTATAAGCTTCCTAGATTATTTCGATGCCAAAACACCACCTTTCTATGACTAATCGAAAAAACCGGTAAAAGCTCCACCATAGATAGAGTTGAGCAACTTCGGACCATCATAGTTGCTCGATGTACACTTTTTATTGTTCTTCTATGTCAAATTTTATGAGTATAAGCTTCTTAGATTATTTCGATCCCAAAACTACAACTTTCTATGACAAATGGACAAAAACCATAAAAGCTCCACCATAGATAGAGTTGGGCAACTTCGGACCATCACAGTTGCTCGATGTACACTTTTTATTATTCTTCTATGTCAAATTTTACGAGTATAAGCTTCCCAGATTATTTCTATGCCAAAACACCAACTATATATAAATAGACAAAACCGTTAAAAGGTCCTTCGTAAGGAGAGTTGTGCAATTTCGAACCATGAAAGTTGCTCGGTATGCACTTTTTTTTGCTTTTTATGTCCAAAATTACTGGTATTCGCTTCGTAAATTATTTTTCTGTCAAGAGAACAAATTTCAGTCTATATTTTGCAAAACTATTAAAAAAACTCCATCGAGAGAGTTGAGCAGTTTTGGGCCATCAAAGTTGCTTGGTGTACACTTTTTATTGTTCTTCTATGTCAAATTTTATGAGTATAAGCTTGTGAAACCCTGACCTAAAAAAAATTTTTAGTTTTGAGTCGAATTACGGTTGATCCGTGAAGTACGGAATCATGGAAAAATAGTTTTGAACTTGGTTCTGTAAATGTGTCATAACTTTTAGTATATGTGTCCGTTTGGGGCCCGTAATATATCAATCGAAGCTTAGACCGATCCAGAAAATATATTTGAGAAAAAACAGGGTTTTGTGAATAGTAATCCATCCGGACGGGTAAATTAGACGTCCGGACAGATTTGCCTAGAGTGAGGATAGTGGGTTACGGGAACAGTAATCCGTCCGGACGGCCACTTAGGGCGTTCGGACGGCTGTCGATAAAATAGTATATTAAGCCCAGAATTTGACATTTTTTGCATAAAATTCTTGGAGAAGCTCGAGTAGAGAGAGAAAGAGAGAGAGAGAAGAAGAGAGAGAAAGTGGTTTTAGCAAGAGTTTGGCTTGGGGATTGAAGATTGGTAACCATTGGAGCTTGGGAAGGAAGATTCAAGCTTGATTTTGGAGTTTTGGTAAGTTTTCTATAGTTTTTGAAATTCTAGGTTTTTGTTAGATTCGTTTGATTCTAAGGGAGGTGAGCTCTATGCTTTAGATATGTTGATTATAGGTTGATTTTTGATGTTTATGTAGATTGGTTTCTATTTTGGAGTTGAGTTGAGCTTGGAGTGTGTTTGGAGGATTTTGGAAGGAATTTCTAGAGAGATAAGTAAGTGATTTCGAATTTATTGATTTAATTGATGTTTATATGAGTTGTGGTGGATATATTGATGCATGTGAGGGTTCGGTTTCGCCACATTGTAGGTTTGGTCAAACCGGAACCCTAGGAACGAAATTTGGGGATTTGTAGTAAATTGCTCGACACGAGTTAGGGGATTTCCAACTTTTCTTTCTATCATTCATTCTCGATATTCTAAAGAGCGTTTCGATTTTTCATTGGTCGTTTATTTGTGTTTCCGCCTTAATTGCTTCTAAGGGGAAACGAGCCTTCTTGTGAAATGTTGTTAATTCTTGATATTGCATGACCGAATATGTGTGTTCCATCACCTATGGGCACGACGTGATTTTTCGTTCATGCATCATGGTAGTTATGTATATATATATGTAGGTTGTTCATATCTATATCTTTTCGGCATGTCATGGCATTAATGCATTAGAGTTGCATGGGGGACTGGGTATGGACTCGGGGCTCCTTAGGATTCTTGAAAGCTACTTGGAGGGATGACGAGGTGATGAGAGTTACCACTGAGTCAAGTGAACTCCAAGTAGGATAACGCACTAGAGGTATGGTTCATGAGTGACCTTGCATGGAGTGGTGCGGGCGTGGTAGGATCACGCAACCGGGTAATCCAAGAGCGTTTGATGTTGGTGAGCTTTGCTCACGTTCGATATTACATGGAACGAGCCATGGTATCGATGATGTTTGCTCATTGAGGGGATTGCCTGGGGTGATGTTCTATGTGAATGTTGAGTATACGTGCATGTGGTAGGTTTCATATTGTGGCATAGCCTATTGTTTCAGATTCGGCCTTATGCTCATGTTACTAATAACCCTACTGAGCTTCTTGCTCACCCTCTACTTTCATTCCTTCCCACAGGTGATACTAGTACAGGTACAGGTGCTAGTGGAGCGGATCAGTGAGAGCAGGATGTAACATGGATGGCCCTGGGTAGGATTTAGGTGCTAGAGAGATACTCTAAGCACGTATTTTGTATATGATGTATTGATGTTTATTCATGATAATCTGATAACCATTTGGCACCAGAGGGTGTATGCATGATGTATGCTGAGTTGATTTTTTGTTATATGATATTATGAAATTGATGATTTGATTATTACTATCAGTTTGTGCATGCTGGTAGTGGATGGCCTGAGGCCCCTATGATCAGGATTGCATGTGATTGAGGCTTGAGGCCTGGCTAGGTTGCTAGTGTGATGGATTTATGAACTTTACGCTACGCGTTTCTGATGCAGGCGGGGACTCTCCGATACACGGGGAGATGCCGTCGGATTTCCGATTCGCAGGATGATCGCATAGTGGCCTAGGACGGCGCCGGAGGGCACCCGTGGCGTGCCTGTACCGGGGCGTCACAAGCTTCCTAGATTATTTCGATGCCAAAACAGCACCTTTCTATGAAAAATGGATAGAAACTGTTAAAAGATCCACCATCGATAGAGTTGAACAACTTCGGACCATCATAGTTGCTCGGTGTACAATTTTTATTGTTCTTCTCTGTCAAATTTTACGAGTATAAGCTTCCTAGATTATTTCGATGCCAAAACACCAACTTTCTATGACTAGTAGACAAAAACCATTAAAAGCTCCACCATAAGGAGAGTTGAGCAACTTCGGACCATCAAAGTTGCTCGGTGTACAAGTTTTATTGTCCTTCTATCTCAAATATTACGAGTATAAGCTTCCTAGATTATTTCGATGCCAAAACCCAACCTTTTTATGACAAATGGACAAAAATCGTTAAAAGCTCCACCATAGATAGAGTTGACCAACTTCGGACCATCATATTTGCTCGATGTACACTTTTTATTGTTCTTCTATGTGAAATTTTACGAGTATAAGCTTCCAAGATTATTTCGATGCCAAAACACCACCTTTTTATGACTAATGGACAAAAACCGTTAAAAGCTCCAGCATAGATAGAGTTGAGCAACTTCGGACCATTATAGTTGCTCGGTATGTACTTTTTACTGTTTCTTTATGTCCAAAATTACTAGTATTGTAACGCCCCATCCTACGAAACCCTAAATCCCGGGCTTGTAGTCCAGAACGCTACTTATATTACAGTATAAACACACCCCCTATTTAAAACCGATCCACTTCAAGAAGCAATTCCAACCAATATATATATTTGACCTAATCTGAAATAAGAGCCTCATCGTATATATTTCAACTAATCACTGACATCCCATTAATATCATATAAGTATACTATTGTGAATCTTTTTCTTTTCATCCTCATTCCTGAATCTACATTTATTATCATACATCAGAGCTATTAACTATAAGATCATACATAAATGTCAAACTTAATTGATAAATCTTTCGTCACATGAGCATCTTCTTCATGGATCTCCGGCAACACCATCAACTCCTAATTCAGCATAATCATCTGATACATCAATACCTGCATCACGGAACATAGTGAGCCGAGGCCCAGCAAGTAGTACTTATGTATGAATGCACATGAATCTCATCCTTAGAAAATCAGTCAGTCATTTAAATCATTTTTTTCAGTACTCGGGCCCTTAACCCAGGTAAACTGCTACAGAGCAACCGGTCGGGATTTTTCTTTAATTAGATGTTCTTCCAAAGAACACTTTCCAGTCACAATCAATTCTCTTTTCATTTCCATTTACTTTAAGCTTCAACCTCAACTTTTCAGTACACCCTCCCTGTAGCAGTTGTACCCAGTTTATTAAAATGTTTTCCTTTAATGCGTATGTCATGTATGCCATGATATGTTATGCCTCATACAGTGCAACCATAAAACATTACCTCTATACGTCATCACATGTCACCTCACAGTTCATGTATACTCAAATCATTAAAACTCAGTCTCATGAAATCATCCAATCAGTACAATCATCATCATGTACACTCAAACAGACATCACAATCAATACAATAATAGCACCAGCAATACAATAATAGCGCATAAAATTCATAGTCACAAGGTTCCGTAATACAGTTGAGTACTACTTACAGCGATGTGCTCTCGTAATCTCGATAATTTAATTACAAAGATGAGTTCCTGAAACCCATACAAGACCCACAATTATTCATTAATCCCAAAATCTTTAATTCATTTATTAATACCATTAACTTTTAGTCACTTTATTTTATTATCGCTACTAAATTACTACATTTAACCTAATACAATTAATTTAATTCAATTATTTAATCCTTAGTTATTTAAATTAATAACCAACCGGGTCAGCTCGACCCGGTTGTCACTGATCGCGGGTCTTCAAGACCCGATCACAGACCAGGCCGGGTCATCGCCGTTGACGGCGCGGTGAGGGTCACGCCTGATACCGGTCGATCGGTTATGACGCGCTGACCTCGTTCCCGTAATCCTTTACCTGAGAAGTTGCCGGAGATAAGCAGATTCTAGCTCCAACCGACTCGACCCGCAAGCTTCCCCTCCGTCGTGGACTGCCCAAACAGATCCCGTTCCATCCGAAAATGACATCATTCGATTCGTCTCGCCATGACCGTCCGTATTCTTCCTACCACGTCCCCAACTGTCTCCGGAAAGGCGATCCGGGTTTCCGTCGCCGCCTCCCGTGACTGTTTCAATATTCTGGTTTTAGGGCATCCTCGACTTGCGTGCAATCACTTATTTTATTTTATTTTTTCTTCTAGCCTCTATTACCTTTTCGCCCTTCCATTTTATGTTTAATTACATATAACACCCATCCGTAATTACGTATCTGCCACTGAATATATTTCAATTCCCTATTCTAATATTTTTTGTAGAAATTCACGATATTTTCATTTCAACTCTGATTTGAGCGATTCTTGTGCCCCGTAATTTTATTTTATTTTTCTTGTATAATTTATTAAAATTACTTTGAATCTATTTAATTTTCTCTCTATATTGATTCCAATTTTTACCCTGATTTCTTCGTAAAATGTGTCAATCTAAATTTCTTAAAATTTCCCTTGTCATTTAGGTCGGGGTGTTACAAGTATTAGCTTCGTAAATTGTTTTGTTGTCAAGAGAACAAATTTCAGTGTAAATTTGGCAAAACTATTTAAAACAACTCCAGCTTGAGACTTGAGTAATTTCGGGCCATCAAAGTTGCTCGGTGTAGACTTTTTATTGTTCTTCTATGTCAAATTTTATGAGTATAAGCTTCCTAGATTTTTTAGATGCCAAAACACCACGTTTCTATTACTAATGGACAAAATCCGTTAAAAGCTCCACCGTAGATAGAGTTGAGCAACTTCGAACCATAATAGTTGCTCGGTGTACATTTTTTATTGTTATTCTATGTGAAATTGTACGACTATAAGCTTCCGAGATTCTTTTGAATGACAAAACATCACCTTTCTATGACAAATGGACAAAAACCATGAAAAGATCCACCATAGATAGAGTTGAGCAACTTCGGACCATCAAAGTTGCTCGGTGTACACTTTTTATTGTTCTTCTCCTATCAAATTTTATGAGTATAAGCTTCCTAGATTATTTCGATGCCAAAACACCACCTTTTTATGACTAATGGACAAAAACAGTTAAAAGTTCCATCATAGATAGAGTTGAGCAACATCGGACCATTATAGTTGCTCGTTGTACACTTTTTATTGTTCTTCTATGTCAAATTTTACGAGTATAAGTTTCGTAGATTATTTCGATGCCAAAACAGCAACTTTCTATGACTAATGGACAAAAACCGTTAAAAGCTCCACAATAGATAGGGTTGAGCAACTTCGGACCATTATAGTTGCTCGGTGAACACTTTTTATTGTCCTTTTATGTCAAATTTTACGATTATAAGCTTCCTAGATTATTTCGATGCCAAAACACAAACTTTCTATGACAAACAGACAAAACCGTTAAAAGCTCCACCATAAGGACAGTTGAGCAATTCCAAACCATAAAAGTTGTTAGGTATGCACTTTTTGGTGTTTCTTTATGACCAATTTAACTAGTACATAGTTCGTAAATTGTTTTGTTGTCAATAGAACAAATTTCGGTCTAAATTTGGCAAAACTATAGAAAAAAACTCCTCCGAGAGAGTTGAGCAGTTTTGGGCCATCAAAGTTGCTCAGTGTACACTTTTTATTGTTCTTCTATGTCAAATTTTACGAGTATAAATTTCCTAGATTATTTCGATGCCAAAACACCAACTTTCAATGACTAATGGACAAAAACCGTTAAAAGCTTCACCATAGATAGGGTTGAGCAACTTCGGACCATTATAGTTGCTCGGTGTACACTTTTTATTGTTCTTCTATGTCAAATTTTACGATTATAAACTTCCTATATTATTTCGATGCTAAAACACAAACTTTCTATGACAAACAGAAAAAACCGTTAAAAGCTCCACCATAAGGAGAGTTGAGCAATTCCGAACCATAAAAGTTGCTAGGTATGCACTTTTTAGTGTTTCTTTATGACCAAAATAACTAGTATACAGTTCGTAAATTGTTTTGTTGTCAATAGAACAAATTTCGGTCTAAATTTGGCAAAACTATTGAAAAAAACTCCACCGAGAGAGTTGAGCAGTTTTGCGCCATCAAAGTTGCTCGGTGTACACTTTTCATTGTTCTTCTACGTCAAATTTTACGAGTATAAGCTTCCTAGATTATTTTGATGCCAAAACACCACCTTTCTATGACAAATAGACAAAAACCGTTAAAAGCTCCACCATAGATAGAGTTGAGCAACTTCGGACCATCAAAGTTGCTTGGTGTACACTTTTTATTGTTCTGCTATGCGAAATTTTACGAGTGTAAGCTTCCTAGATTATTTCGATGCCAAAACAACTACTTTCTATGACAAATAGACAAAATCATTAAAAGATCCACCATAGATAGAGTTGAGGAGCTTCGGGCCATCAAAGTTGTTCGGCGTACAATTTTTATTGTTCTTCTACCTCAAATATTATGAATATAAGCTTCCTAGATTATTTCGATGCCAAAACACAACCTTTTTATGACAAATGGACAAAAATCGTTAAAAGCTTCACCATAGATAGAGTTGAGCAACTTCGGACCATCATAGTTGCTCGGTGTGCACTTTTTATTGTTCTTCTATCTCAAATATTACGAGTATAAGCTTCCTAGAATGTTTCGATGCCAAAACACCAACTTCCTATGACAAATAGACAAAACCGTTAAACGCTCCTCCATCAGCAGAGTTGAGCAAATCTGAACCATGAAAGTTGCTCGGTATGTAATTTTTATTGCTTCTTTATGTCCAAAATTACTAGTATTCACTTCGTAAATTATTTTGTTGTGAAGAGAACAAATTTCGGTCTATATTTTGCAAAACTATTAAAAACAACTCCATCGAGAGAGTTGACCAGTTTTGGGCCATCAAAGTTGCTCGGTGTACAGTTTTTATTGTTCTTCTATGTGAAATTTTATGAGTATAAGCTTCCTAGACTATTTCGATGACAAAACATCACCTTTCTATGACAAATGTACAAAAACCGTTAAAAGCTCCTCCATAGGGAGAGTTGAGCGATTCTGAACCATGAAAGTTGCTCGGTATGCACTTTTTACTATTTCTTTATGTCCAAAATAACTAGTATTCGCTTCGTAAATTGTTTTGTTGTCAAGAGAACGAATTTCGGTCTAAGTTTGGCAAAACTATGAAAAACAAATCCACCGAGAGTGTTGAGCAATTTCGGGCCATCAAGGTTGTTCGGTGTACACTTTTTATTGCTCTTCTATCTCAAATATTATGAGTATAAGCTTCCTAGATTATTTCGATGCCAAAACACAACCTTTTTATGACAAATGGACAAAAATCGTTAAAAGCTCCACCATAGACAAAGTTGAGCAACTTCGGACCATCACAGTTGCTCGGTGTACACTTTTTATTGTTCTTCTATGAAAAATTTTACGAGTATAAGCTTCCTAGATTATTTCGATGCCAAAACACCAACATTCTATGACAAATAGACAAAACCGTTAAACGTTCCTCCATAAGGAGAGTTCAGCAAATCCGAACCACGAAAGTTCCTCGGTATACAGTTTTTATTTCTTCTTTTTGTCCAAAATTACTAGTATTCACTTCGTAAATTATTTTGTTGTCAAGAGCACAAATTTTGGTCTATATTTTGCAAAACTAATAGAAACAACTCCATTGGAAGAGTTGAGCAGTTTTGGGCCATCAAAGTTGCTCGGTGTACAATTTGTATAGTCATTCTATGTGAAATTTTACGAGTATAAGCTTCTGAGATTCTTTCGAATGCCAAAACACCACATTTCTATAAAAAATGGGCAAAAACCGTGAAAAGCTCCGCCATAGATAGAGTTGAGGAACTTCAGACCATCAATATTGCTCGGTGTACACTTTTTATTGTTCTTCCATTTCAAATTTTACGAGTATAAGCTTCGTAGATTATTTCGATGCCAAAACACCAACTTTCTATGACAAATAGACAAAACCATAAAAGCTTCTCCATATGGGGAGTTAAGCAATTCTGAACCATGAAAGTTTTTCGGCATGCGCTTTTTATTGTTTGTTTATGTCTAAAATTAGTAGTATTCGCTTCGTAAATTGTTTTGTTGTCAAGAGAACAAATTTCGGTCTAAATTTGGCAAAACAATTAAAAACAACTCCATCGAGAGAGTTAAGCAATTTCGGGCCATCAAAGTTGCTCGGTGTACACTTTTTATTGTTCTTCTATGTCAAATTTTATGAGTATAAGCTTCCTGAATTATTTCGATGCCAAAACACTACCTTTATATGACAAATGGACAAAAACAGTTAAAAGCTCCACCATATATAGAGTTGAGCAACTTCGGACCATCAAAGTTGCTCTATGTACACTTTTTATTCTTCTTCTATGTCAAATTTTACGAGTATAATCTTCCTAGATTATTTCGATGCCAAAACACCAACTTTCTATGACAAATGGATAAAATCGTTAAAAGCTCCTCCATAAGGAGAGTTGAGCAATTCCGGACCATGAAAGTTGCTGGGTATGCACTTTTTATTGTTTCTTTATGTCCAAAATTACTAGTATTCGCTTCGTAAATTGTTTTGTTGTCAAGAGAACAAATTTCAGTGTAAATTTGGCAAAACTATTTAAAACAACTCCAGCTTGAGACTTAAGTAATTTCGGGCCATCAAAGTTGCTCGTTGTACACTTTTTATTGTTCTTCTATGTCAAATTTTACGAGTATAGGCTTCCTAGATTATTTAGATACCAAAACACCACCTTTCTATTACTAATGCACAAAAACCGCTACATGCTCCACCGTAGATAGCGTTGAGCAACTTCGGACCATCATAGTTGCTCGGTGTACACTTTTTACTGTTCTTCTATGTCAAATTTTACGAGTATAAGCTTCCTAGGAGAGTTGAGCAATTCCGAACCATAAAATTTGCTAGGTATGCACTTTTTAGTGTTTCTTTATGACCAAAATAACTAGTATACAGTCCGTAAATTGTTTTGTTGTCAATTGAACAAATTTCGATCTAAATTTGGCAAAACTATTGAAAAAACTCCACCGAGAGAGTTGAGCAGTTTTGGGCCATCAAAGTTGCTCGGTGTACACTTTTTATTGTTCTTCTATGTCAAATTTTACGAGTATAAGCTTCCTAGATTATTTTGATTCCAAAACACCAACTTTCTATGACAAATGGAAAAAACCGTTAAAAGCTCCACCATAGATAGAGTTGAGCAACTTCGGACCATCATAGTTGCTTGGTGTACACTTTTTACTGTTCTGCTATGTCAAATTTTATGAGTGTAAGATTCCTAGATTATTTAGATGCCAAAACAACTACTTTCTATGACAAATAGACAAAATCATTAAAAGCTCCTCCATAAGGAGAGTTGATCAATTTCGAACCATGAAAGTTGCTCGGTATGCACTTTTTATTGCTTCTTTATGTCCAAAATTACTAGTATTCGCTTCGTAAATTATTTTGTTGTCAAGAGAATAAATTTCTGTCTATATTTTGCAAAACTATTAAAAACAACTCCATCGGGAGAGTTGAGCAGTTTTGGGCCATCAAAGTTGCTTGGTGTACACTTTTTATTGTTCTTCCATGCGAAATTTTACGAGTATAAGCTTCCTAGATTATTTCGTTGCCAAAACAGCACCTTTCTATGACAAATGGACAAAAACCGTTAAACGATCCACCGTAGACAGAGTTGAGCACCTTCGTGCCATCAAAGTTGTTCGGCGTACAATTTTTATTGTTCTTCTATCTCAAATATTATGAATATAAGCTTCCTAGATTATTTCGATGCCAAAACACAAACTTTTTATGACAAATGGACAAAAATCGTTAAAAGCTCCACCATAGATAAAGTTGGGCAACTTCGGACCATCACAGTTGCTCGGTGTACACTTTTTATTGTTCTTCTATGTCAAATTTTACGAGTATAAGCTTCCTAGATTATTTCGATGCCAAAACACAAACATTCTATGAGAAATAGACAAAACCGTTAAACGTTCCTCCACAAGGAGAGTTGAGCAAATCCGAACCAGGAAAGTTGCTCGGTATACACTTTTTATTGCTTCTTTTTGTCCAACATTACTAGTATTCACTTCGTAAATCATTTTGTTGTCAAGAGCACAAATTTCAGTCTATATTTTGCAAAACTATTAAAAACAACTCCATCGGGAGAGTTGAGCAGTTTTGGGACATCAAAGTTGTTCGGTGTACACTTTTTATTGTCATTCTATGTGAAATTTTACGAGTATAAGCTTCCGAGATTCTTTCGAATGCCAAAACACCACATTTCTATGACAAATGGACAAAAATCGTGAAAAGCTCCACCATAGATAGAGTTGAGGAACTTCGGACCATCAATGTTGCTAGGTGTACACTTTTTATTGTTCTTCGATTTCAAATTTTACGAGTATAAGCTTCGTAGATTATTTCGATGGCAAAACACCAACTTTCTATGACAAAATAGACAAAACCATAAAAGCTTCTCCATAAGGGGAGTTAAGCAATTCCGAACCATGAAAGTTGCTCGGCATATGCTTTTTATTGTTTCTTTATGTCTAAAATTACTAGTATTCGCTTCGTAAATTGCTTTGTTGTCAAGAGAACAAATTTCTGTCTAAATTTGGCAAAACAATTAAAAACAACTCCATCGAGAGAGTTAAGCAATTTCGGGCCATCAAAGTTGCTCGGTGTACACTTTTTATTGTTCTTCTATGTCAAATTTTACGAGTATAAGCTTCCTGGATTATTTCGATGCCAAAACACTACCTTTCTATGACAAATGGACAAAAATAGTTAAAAGCTCCACCATATATAGAGTTGAGCAACTTCGGACCTTCAAAGTTGCTCTGTGTACACTTTTTGTTCTTCTTCTTTGTCAAATTTTACGAGTATAATCTTCCTAGATAATTTCGATGCCAAAACGCCAACTTTCTATGAGAAATGGATAAAACTGTTAAAAGCTCCTCCATAAGGAGAGTTGAGCAATTCCGGACCATAAACGTTGCTCGGTATGCACTTTTTATTATTTCCTTATGTCCAAAATTACTAGTATTCGCTTCGTAAATTGTTTTGTTGTCAGAGAACAAATTTCAGTGTAAATTTTGCAAAACTATTTAAAACAACTCCAGCTAGAGACTTGAGTAATTTCAAGCCATCAAAGTTGCTCGGTGTACACTTTTTATTGTTCTTCTATGTCAAATTTTACGAGTATAGGCTTCCTAGATTATTTAGATACCAAAACACCACCTTTCTATTACTAATGCACAAAAACCGCTACAAGCTCCACCGTAGATAGAGTTGAGCAACTTCGGACCATCATAGTTGCTCGGTGTACACTTTTTATTATTCTTCTATGTCAAATTTTACGAGTATAAGCTTCATAGATTATTTCGATGCGAAAACACCAACTTTCTATGACAAATAGACAAAACCGTTAAAAGCTCCTCCATAAGCAGAGTTGAGCAATTCTGAACCATGAAATAACTAGTATTCGCTTCTTAAATTATTTTGTTGTCAAGAGAACAAATTTCGGTCTATATTTTGCAAAACTATTAAAAACAACTCCATGGAGAGAGTTGAGCAATTTTGGGCCATCAAAGTTGTTCGGTGTACACTTTTTAATGTTCTTCTATCTCAAATATTACGAGTATAAGCTTCGTAGATTATTTCGATGCCAAAACACAACCTTTTTATGACAAATGGACAAAAATTGTTAAAAGCTTCACCATAGAAAGAGTTGAGCAACTTCGGACCATCATAGTTGCTCGGTGTACACTTTTTATTGTTCTTCTATCTCAAATATTACGAGTATAAGCTTCCTATATTATTTCGATGCCAAAACACCAACTTCTTATGACAAATAGACAAAACCGTTAAACGCTCCTCCATAAGGAGAGTTGAACAAATCTCAACCATGAAAGTTGCTCGGTATGCACTTTTTATTGCTTCTTTATGTCCAAAATTACTAGTTATTACTTCGTAAATTATTTTCTTGTCAGGAGAACAAATTTCGGTCTATATTTTGCAAAACTATTAAAAACAACTCCATCGAGAGAGTTGAGCAATTTTGGGCCATCAAAGTTGCTCGGTGTATACTTTTTATTGTTCTTCTATGTGAAATTTTACGAGTATAAGCTTCTGAGTTTTTTTCGATGAGAAAACACCAGCTTTCTATGACACATGGACGAAAACCGTGAAAAGCTCCACCATAGATAGAGTTGAGCAACTTCTGACCATCACAGTTGCTCGGTGTACACTTTTTATTATTCTTCTATGTCAAATTTTACGACTATAAGCTTCCCAGATTATTTCGATGCCAAAACACGAACTTTCTATGATAAATAGACAAAATCGTTAAAAGTTCCTCCGTAAGGAGAGTTGAGCAATTTCGAACCATGAAAGTTGCTCGGTATGCACTTTTTTTTGCTTCTTTATGTCCAAAATTATTGGTATTCGCTTCGTAAATTATTCTGTTGTCAAGAGAACAAATTTCGGTCTATATTTTGCAAAACTATTGAGAACAACTCCATCGAGAGAGTTGAGCAATTTCGGGCCATAAAAGTGTTTCGGTGTACACTTTTTATTGTTCTACTATCTCAAATATTATGAGTATAAGCTTCCTAGATTATTTCAAAGTCAAAACACCAACTTCCTACGACAAATAGATAAAACCGTTAAAAGCTCATCTGTAAAGAGGGTTGAGCAATTTCGAACCATGAAAGTTGCTCGGTATGCAATTTTTTTTGCTTCTTTATGTCCAAAATTACTGGTATTTGCTTCGTAAATTATTTTGTTGTCAAGAGAACAAATTTCAGTTTTTATTTTGCAAAACTATTTATCGCGAGAGATGAGCAGTTTTGGGCCATCAAAGTTGCTTGGTGTACACTTTTTATTGTTCTTCTATGTCTAATTTTACGAGTATAAGCTTCCTAGATTATTTCGATGTCAAAACACCACCTTTCTATGAAAAATGGACAAAAACCGTTAAAAGATCCACCATAGATAGAGTTGAGCAACTTCGGACCGTCAAAGTTGCTCGGTGTACAATTTTTATTGTTTTTCTCCGTGAAATTTTACGATTATAAGCTTCCTAGATTATTTTGATGTCAAAACTCCACCTTTCCATGACAAATGGACAAAAACCATTAAAAGCTCCACCATAGATAGAGTTTAGCAACTTCGTACCATCAACGTTGCCCGGTGTACACTTTTTATTGTTCTTCTATTTCAAATTTTACGAGCATATGTTCCTAGATTATTTCGATGCCAAAACACAACCTTTTTATGAAAAATTGACAAAAATCATTAAAACTTCCACCATAGATAGAGTTGACCAACATCGGACCATCATAGTTGCTCGGTGTACACTTTTTACTGTTCTTCTATGTGAAATTTTACGAGTATAAGCTTCCTAGATTATTTCGATGCCAAAACACCACCTTTCTATGACTAACGAACAAAAAACGCCAAAAGCTCCATCATATATAGAGTTGAGCAACTTCAGACCATTATAGTTGCTCGATGTACACTTTTTATTGTTCTTCTATGTCAAATTTTATGAGTGCAAGCTTCCTAGATTATTTCGATGCCAAAACACCAACTTTTTATGACTAATAGATAAAAACCATTAAAAGCTCCACCATAGATAGAGTTGAGCAACATCAGACCATTTTAGTTGCTCGGTGTACACTTTTTATTGTCCTTCTATGTGTAATTTTCTGATTATAAGCTTCCTAGATTATTTCGATGCCAAAACACCAACTTTCTAAGACAAATAGACAAAACCGTTAAAAGCTCCACCATAACGAGAGTTGAGCAATTCCGAACCATGAAAGTTGCTAGGTATGCACCTTTTATTGTTTCTTTATGCCCAAAATAACTAGTATACGTTTCGTAAATTATTTTGTAGTCAAGAGAATAAATTTCAATCTAAATTTGACAAAACTATTGAAAAAAACTCCACCGAGAGTGTTGAGCAGTTTTGGGCCATCAAAGTTGCTCGGTGTAAACTTTTTATTGTTCTTCTACGTCAAATTTTACAAGTATAAGGTTCCTAGACTATTTAGATGCCAAAACACCACCTTTCTATTACTAATGGACAAAAACCGTTAAAAGATCCACCATAGATAGAGTTGAGCAACTTCGGACCATCATAGTTCCTCGGTGTACACTTTTTATTGTTCTTCTATGTAAAGTTTTACGAGTATAAGCTTCCTTGATTATTTCGATGCGAAAACACCAAATTTCTATGACAAATAGACAAAACCGTTAAAAGCTCCTCCATAAGCAGAGTTGAGCAATTCCGAACCATTAAAGTTGCACGGTATGAACCTTTTATTGTTTCTTTATGTCCAAAATAACTAGTATTCGCTTCGAAAATTATTTTGTTGTCAAGAGAACAAATTTCGGTCTATATTTTGCAAAACTATTAAAAACAACTCTATCGAGAGACTTCAGCAATTTCAGGTCATTAAAGTTGTTCGGTGTACACTTTTTATTGTTCTTCTATGTCAAATATTATGAGTATAAGCTTAATAGATTATTTCGATGCCAAAACACAACTTTTTTATCATAAATGGACAAAAATCGTTAAAAGCTTCACCATTTATAGAGTTGAGCAACTTCGAACCATCTTAGTTGCTCGGTATACACTTTTTATTGTTCTTCTATCTCAAATATTACGAGTATAAGCATCCTAGATTATTTCGATGCCAAAACACAACCTTTCTATGACAAATGGACAAAAATCGTTAAAAGCTTCACCATAGATAGAGTTGAGCAACTTCGGACCATCATGGTTGCTCGGTGTACACTTTTTATTGTTCTTCTATCTCAAATATTATGGGTATAAGCTTCCTTGATTATTTCGATGCCAAAACACCAACTTCCTATGACAAATAGACAAAACCATTAAACGCTCCTCCATAAGGAGAGTTGAGCAAATCTGAACCATGGAAGTTGCTCGGTATGCACTTTTTATTGCTTCTTTATGTCCAAAATTACTAGTATTCGCTTCGTAAATTATTTTGTTGTCAAGAGAACCAATTTTGGTCTATATTTTGCAAAACTATTTAAAACAACTCCATCGAGAGTGTTGAGCAGTTTTGAGCCATCAAAGTTGCACGGTGCACAATTTTTATTGTTCTTCTATTCGAAATTTTGCGAGTATAACTTCCGAGTTTCTTTCGATGCCAAAACACCAGCTTTCTATGACAAATGGACAAAAACCGTGAAAAGCTCCACCCTAGATAGAGTTGAGCAACTTCGGACCATCAAACTTGGTCGGTGTACAATTTTTGTTGTTCTTCTCTGTAAAATTTTACGAGTATAAGCTTCCTAGATTATTTCGATGCCAAAACACCATCTTTCTATGACAAATGGACAAAAACCGTTAAAAGCTCCACCATAGATAGAGTTGAGCATCTTCGGACCATCACAGTTGCTCGATGTACACTTTTTATTATTCTTCTATGTCAAATTTTACGAGTATAAGATTTCTAGATTATTTCGATGCCAAAACACCAACTTTCTATGATAAATAGACAAAACCGTTAAAAGCTCGTCCGTAAGGAGAGTTGAGCAATTTCGAACCATGAAAGTTACTCGTTATGCACTTTTTTTTGCTTCTTTATGTCCAAAATTACTAGTATTCGCTTAGTAAATAATTTTGTTGTCAGGAGAACAAATTTCAATCTATATTTTGCAAAACTATTAAAAAAAACTCCATCGAGAGAGTTGAGCAGTTTTGGACCATCAAAGTTGCTTGGTGCACACTTTTTATTGTTCTTCTATGTCAAATTTTACGAGTATAAGCTTCCGAGATTATTTCGATGTCAAAACACCACCTTCTATGAAAAATGGACAAAAACCGTTAAAAGATCCGCCATAGATAGAGTTGAGCAACTTCGGACCATCAAAGTTGCTCGGTGTACAATTTTTATTGTTTTTCTCTGTCAAATTTTACGGCTATAAGCTTCCTAGATTATTTCGATGTCAAAACACCACCTTTCTGTGACAAATGGACAAAAACCGTTAAAAGCTCCACCATAGATAGAGTTTAGCAACTTCGTACCATCAACATTGCCTGGTGTACACTTTTTATTGTTCTTCTATTTCAAATTTTACGAGTATATGTTCCTAGATTATTTCGATGCCAAAACACAACCTTTTTATGACAGATTGACAAAAATCATTAAAACCTCCACCATAGATAGAGTTGACCAACATCGGACCATCATAGTTGCTTGGTGTACACTTTTTACTGTTCTTCTATGTGAAATTTTATGAGTATAAGCTTCCTAGATTATTTCGATGCCAAAACATCACCTTTCTATGACAAATGGACAAAAACCGTTAAAAGCTCCTCCATAGGGAGAGTTGAGCGATTCTGAACCATGAAAGTTGCTCGGTATGCACTTTTTACTGTTTCTTTATGTCCAAAATAACTATTATTCGCTTCGTAAATTGTTTTGTTGTCAAGAGAACGAATTTCGGTCTAAATTTGACAAAACTATGAAAAACAAATCCACCGAGAGTGTTGAGCAATTTCGGGCCATCAAGGTTGTTCGGTGTACACTTTTTATTGCTCTTCTATCTCAAATATTATGAGTATAAGCTTCCTAGATTATTTCGATACCAAAACACAACCTTTTTATGACAAATGGACAAAAATCGTTAAAAGCTCCACCATAGACAAAGTTGAGCAACTTCGGACCATCACAGTTGCTCGGTGTACACTTTTTATTGTTCTTCTATGAAAAATTTTACGAGTATATGCTTCCTGGATTATTTCGATGCCAAAACACCAACATTCTATGACAAATAGACAAAACCGTTAAACGTTCCTCCATAAGGAGAGTTCAGCAAATCCGAACCACGAAAGTTCCTCGGTATACACTTTTTATTGCTTCTTTTTGTCCAAAATTACTAGTATTCACTTCGTAAATTATTTTGTTGTCAAGAGCACAAATTTTGGTCTATATTTTGCAAAACTATTAGAAACAACTCCATCGGAAGAGTTGAGCAGTTTTGGGCCATCAAAGTTGCTCGGTGTACAATTTGTATAGTCATTCTATGTGAAATTTTACGAGTATAAGCTTCTGAGATTCTTTCGAATGCCAAAACACCACATTTCTATAAAAATGGACAAAAACCGTGAAAAGCTCCGCCATAGATAGAGTTGAGGAACTTCGGACCATCAATGTTGCTCGGTGTACACTTTTTATTGTTCTTCCATTTCAAATTTTACGAGTATAAGCTTCGTAGATTATTTCGATGCCAAAACACCAACTTTCTATGACAAATAGACAAAACCATAAAAGCTTCTCCATAAGGGGAGTTAAGCAATTCTGAACCATGAAAGTTTTTCGGCATGCGCTTTTTATTGTTTGTTTATGTCTAAAATTAGTAGTATTCGCTTCGTAAATTGTTTTGTTGTCAAGAGAACAAATTTCGGTCTAAATTTGGCAAAACAATTAAAAACAACTCCATCGAGAGAGTTAAGCAATTTCGGGCCGTCAAAGTTGCTCGGTGTACACTTTTTATTGTTCTTCTATGTCAAATTTTATGAGTATAAGCTTCCTGAATTATTTCGATGCCAAAACACTACTTTTATATGACAAATGGACAAAAACAGTTAAAAGCTCCACCATATATAGAGTTGAGCAACTTCGGACCATCAAAGTTGCTCTATGTACACTTTTTATTCTTCTTCTATGTCAAATTTTACGAGTATAATCTTCCTAGATTATTTCGATGCCAAAACACCAACTTTCTATGACAAATGGATAAAATCGTTAAAAGCTCCTCCATAAGGAGAGTTGAGCAATTCCGGACCATGAAAGTTGCTGGGTATGCACTTTTTATTGTTTCTTTATGTCCAAAATTACTAGTATTCGCTTCGTAAATTGTTTTGTTGTCAAGAGAACAAATTTCAGTGTAAATTTGGCAAAACTATTTAAAACAACTCCAGCTTGAGACTTAAGTAATTTCGGGCCATCAAAGTTGCTCGTTGTACACTTTTTATTGTTCTTCTATGTCAAATTTTACGAGTATAGGCTTCCTAGATTATTTAGATACCAAAACACCACCTTTCTATTACTAATGCACAAAAACCGCTACATGCTCCACCGTAGATAGCGTTGAGCAACTTCGGACCATCATAGTTGCTCGGTGTACACTTTTTACTGTTCTTCTATGTCAAATTTTACGAGTATAAGCTTCCTAGGAGAGTTGAGCAATTCCGAACCATAAAATTTGCTAGGTATGCACTTTTTAGTGTTTCTTTATGACCAAAATAACTAGTATACAGTCCGTAAATTGTTTTGTTGTCAATTGAACAAATTTCGATCTAAATTTGGCAAAACTATTGAAAAAACTCCACCGAGAGAGTTGAGCGGTTTTGGGCCATCAAAGTTGCTCAGTGTACACTTTTTATTGTTCTTTTATGTCAAATATTACGAGTATAAGTTTGCCAGATTATTTCGATGCCAAAACACCAACTTTCAATGACTAATGGACAAAAACCGTTAAAAGCACCAACATAGATAGAGTTGATCAACTTCGGACCATTATAGTTGCCCGGTGTACACTTTTTATTGTTCTTCTATGTCAAATTTTATGATTATAAGCTTCCTAGATTATTTCGATGCCAAAACACAAACTTTCTATGACAAACAAACAAAACCGTTAAAAGCTCCACCATAAGGAGAGTTGAGCAATTCCGAATCATAAAAGTTGCTAGGTATGCACTTTTTAGTGTTTCTTTATGACCAAAATAACTAGTATACAGTTCGTAAATTGTTTTGTTGTCAATAGAACAAATTTCGGTCTAAATTTGGCAAAACTATTGAAAAAAACTCCACCGAGAGAGTTGAGCAGTTTTGGGCCATCAAAGTTGCTCGGTGTACACTTTTTATTGTTCTTCTATGTCAAATTTTACGAGTATAAGCTTCCTAGATTATTTTGATTCCAAAACACCAACTTTCTATGACAAATGGACAAAAACCGTTAAAAGCTCCACCATAGATAGAGTTGAGCAACTTCGGACCATCATAGTTGCTTGGTGTACACTTTTTACTGTTCTGCTATGTCAAATTTTATGAGTGCAAGATTCCTAGATTATTTAGATGCCAAAACAACTACTTTCTTTGACAAATAGACAAAATCATTAAAAGCTCCTCCATAAGGAGAGTTGATCAATTTCGAACCATGAAAGTTGCTCGGTATGCACTTTTTTTTGCTTCTTTATGTCCAAAATTACTAGTATTCGCTTCGTAAATTATTTTGTTGTCAAGAGAATAAATTTCTGTCTATATTTTGCAAAACTATTAAAAACAACTCCATCGGGAGAGTTGAGCAGTTTTGGGCCATCAAAGTTGCTTGGTGTACACTTTTTATTGTTCTTCCATGCGAAATTTTACGAGTATAAGCTTCCTAGATTATTTCGATGCCAAAACAGCACCTTTCTATGACAAATGGACAAAAATCGTTAAACGATCCACCGTAGACAGAGTTGAGCACCTTCGTGCCATCAAAGTTGTTCGGCGTACAATTTTTATTGTTCTTCTATCTCAAATATTATGAATATAAGCTTCCTAGATTATTTCGATGCCAAAACACAACCTTTTTAAGACAAATGGACAAAAATCATTAAAAGCTTCACCATAGATAGAGTTGAGCAACTTCGGACCATCATAATTGCTCGCTGTACACTTTTTATTGTGCTTCTATCTCAAATATTACGAGTATAAGCTTCCTAGAATATTTCGATTCCAAAACACCAACTTCCTATGACAAATAGACAAAACCGTTAAACGCTCCTCCATAAGGAGAGTTGAGCAAATCTGAACCATGAAAGTTGCTCGGTATGCACTTTTTATTGCTTCTTTATGTCCAAAATTACTAGTATTCACTTCATAAATTATTTTGTTGTGAAGATGACAAATTTCGGTCTATATTTTGCAAAACTATTAAAAACAACTCCATCGAGAGAGTTGACCAGGTTTGGGCCATCAAAGTTGCTCGGTGTACACTTTTTATTGTTCTTCTATGTGAAATTTTACGAGTATAAGCTTCCTAGATTATTTCAATGACAAAACATCACCTTTCTATGACAAATAGACAAAACCGTTAAAAGCTCCACCATAAGGAGAGTTGAGCAATTCCGAACCATAAAAGTTGCTAGGTATGCACTTTTTAGTGTTTCTTTATGACCAAAATAACTTGTATACAGTTCGTAAATTGTTTTGTTGTCAATAGAACAAATTTCGGTCTAAATTGGGCAAAACTATTGAAAAAAACTCCACCGAGAGAGTTGAGCAGTTTTAGGCCATCAAAGTTGCTCGATGTACACTTTTTATTGTTCTTCTATGTCAAATTTTACGAGTATAAGTTTCCTAGATTATTTCGATGCCAAAACACCAACTTTCAATGACTAATGGACAAAAACAGTTAAAAGCTCTACCATAGATAGGGTTGAGCAACTTCGGACCATTATAGTTGCTCGGTGTACACTTTTTATTGTTCTTCTATGTCAAATTTTACGATTATAAGTTTCCTAGATTATTTCGATGGCAAAACACAAACTTTCTATGACAAACAGACAAAATCGTTAAAAGCTCCACCATAAGGAGAAATTCCGAGCCATAAAAGTTGCTAGGTATGCACTTTTTAGTGTTTCTTTATGACCAAAATAACTAGTATACAGTTCGTAAATTGTTTTGTTGTCAATAGAACTAATTTCGGTTTAAATTTGGCAAAACTATTGAAAAAAACTCCACCGAGATAGTTGAGCAGTTTTGGGCCATCAAAGTTGCTCGGTGTACACTTTTTATTGTTCTTCTATGTCAAATTTTACGAGTATAAGCTTCCTAGATTATTTCAATGACAAAACATCACCTTTTCTATGACAAATAGACAAAACCGTTAAAAGCTCCACCATAAGGAGAGTTGAGCAATTCCGAACCATAAAAGTTGCTAGGTATGCACTTTTTAGTGTTTCTTTATGACCAAAATAACTAGTATACAGTTCGTAAATTGTTTTGTTGTCAATAGAACAAATTTCGGTCTAAATTTGGCAAAACTATTGAAAAAAACTCCACCGAGAGAGTTGAGCAGTTTTGGGCCATCAAAGTTGCTCGGTGTACACTTTTTATTGTTCTTCTATGTCAAATTTTACGAGTATAAGTTTCCTAGATGATTTCGATGCCAAAACACCAACTTTCAATGACTAATGGACAAAAACCGTTAAAAGCTCTACCATAGATAGGGTTGAGCAACTTCGGACCATTATAGTTGCTCGGTGTACACTTTTTATTGTTCTTCTATGTCAAATTTTACGATTATATGCTTCCTGGATTATTTCGATGCCAAAACACAAACTTTCTATGACAAACAGACAAAATCGTTAAAAGCTCCACCATAAGGAGAGTTGAGCAATTCCGAACCATTAAAGTTGCTAGGTATGCACTTTTTAGTGTTTCTTTATGACCAAAATAACTAGTATACAATTCGTAAATTGTTTTGTTGTCAATTGAACAAATTTCGATTTAAATTTGGCAAAACTATTGAAAAAAACTCCACCGAGATAGTTGAGTAGTTTTGGGCCATCAAAGTTGCTCGGTGTACACTTTTTATTGTTCTTCTATGTCAAATTTTACGAGTATAAGCTTCCTAGATTATTTTGATTCCAAAACACCAACTTTCTATGACAAATGGACAAAAACCGTTAAAAGCTCCACCATAGATAGAGTTGAGCAACTTCAGACCATCATAGTTGCTTGGTGTACACTTTTTACTGTTCTGCTATGTCAAATTTTATGAGTGTAAGATTCCTAGATTATTTAGATGCCAAAACAACTACTTTCTATGACAAATAGACAAAATCATTAAAAGCTCCTCCATAAGGAGAGTTGATCAATTTCGAACCATGAAAGTTGCTCGGTATGCACTTTTTTTTGCTTCTTTATGTCCAAAATTACTAGTATTCGCTTCGTAAATTATTTTGTTGTCAAGAGAATAAAGTTTTGTCTATATTTTGCAAAACTATTAAAAACAACTCCATCGGGAGAGTTGAGCAGTTTTGGGCCATCAAAGTTGCTTGGTGTACACTTTTTATTGTTCTTCCATGCAAAATTTTACGAGTATAAGCTTCCTAGATTATTTCGATGCCAAAACAGCACCTTTCTATGACAAATGGACAAAAATCGTTAAACGATCCACCGTAGACAGAGTTGAGCACCTTCGTGCCATCAAAGTTGTTCGGCGTACAATTTTTATTGTTCTTCTATCTCAAATATTATGAATATAAGCTTCCTAGATTATTTCGATGCCAAAACACAACCTTTTTAAGACAAATGGACAAAAATCGTTAAAAGCTTCACCATAGATAGAGTTGAGCAACTTTGGACCATCATAATTGCTCGCTGTACACTTTTTATTGTGCTTCTATCTCAAATATTACGAGTATAAGCTTCCTAGAATATTTCGATTCCAAAACACCAACTTCCTATGACAAATAGACAAAACCGTTAAACGCTCCTCCATAAGGAGAGTTGAGCAAATCTGAACCATGAAAGTTGCTCGGTATGCACTTTTTATTGCTTCTTTATGTCCAAAATTACTAGTATTCACTTCATAAATTATTTTGTTGTGAAGATGACAAATTTCGGTCTATATTTTGCAAAACTATTAAAAACAACTCCATCGAGAGAGTTGACCAGGTTTGGGCCATCGAAGTTGCTCGGTGTACACTTTTTATTGTTCTTCTATGTGAAATTTTACGAGTATAAGCTTCCTAGATTATTTCAATGACAAAACATCACCTTTCTATGACAAATAGACAAAACCGTTAAAAGCTCCACCCTAAGGAGAGTTGAGCAATTCCGAACCATAAAAGTTGCTAGGTATGCACTTTTTAGTGTTTCTTTATGACCAAAATAACTTGTATACAGTTCGTAAATTGTTTTGTTGTCAATAGAACAAATTTCGGTCTAAATTGGGCAAAACTATTGAAAAAAACTCCACCGAGAGAGTTGAGCAGTTTTAGGCCATCAAAGTTGCTCGATGTACACTTTTTATTGTTCTTCTATGTCAAATTTTACGAGTATAAGTTTCCTAGATTATTTCGATGCCAAAACACCAACTTTCAATGACTAATGGACAAAAACAGTTAAAAGCTCTACCATAGATAGGGTTGAGCAACTTCGGACCATTATAGTTGCTCGGTGTACACTTTTTATTGTTCTTCTATGTCAAATTTTACGATTATAAGCTTCCTAGATTATTTCGATGGCAAAACACAAACTTTCTATGACAAACAGACAAAATCGTTAAAAGCTCCACCATAAGGAGAAATTCGGAGCCATAAAAGTTGCTAGGTATGCACTTTTTAGTGTTTCTTTATGACCAAAATAACTAGTATACAGTTCGTAAATTGTTTTGTTGTCAATAGAACTAATTTCGGTTTAAATTTGGCAAAACTATTGAAAAAAACTCCACCGAGATAGTTGAGCAGTTTTGGGCAATCAAAGTTGCTCGGTGTACACTTTTTATTGTTCTTCTATGTCAAATTTTACGAGTATAAGCTTCCTAGATTATTTCAATGACAAAACATCACCTTTCTATGACAAATAGACAAAACCGTTAAAAGCTCCACCATAAGGAGAGTTGAGCAATTCCGAACCATAAAAGTTGCTAGGTATGCACTTTTTAGTGTTTCTTTATGACCAAAATAACTAGTATACAGTTCGTAAATTGTTTTGTTGTCAATAGAACAAATTTCGGTCTAAATTTGGTAAAACTATTGAAAAAAACTCCACCGAGAGAGTTGAGCAGTTTTGGGCCATCAAAGTTGCTCGGTGTACACTTTTTATTGTTCTTCTATGTCAAATTTTACGAGTATAAGTTTCCTAGATGATTTCGATGCCAAAACACCAACTTTCAATGACTAATGGACAAAAACCGTTAAAAGCTCTACCATAGATAGGGTTGAGCAACTTCGGACCATTATAGTTGCTCGGTGTACACTTTTTATTGTTCTTCTATGTCAAATTTTACGATTATATGCTTCCTGGATTATTTCGATGCCAAAACACAAACTTTCTATGACAAACAGACAAAATCGTTAAAAGCTCCACCATAAGGAGAGTTGAGCAATTCCGAACCATTAAAGTTGCTACGTATGCACTTTTTAGTGTTTCTTTATGACCAAAATAACTAGTATACAATTCGTAGATTGTTTTGTTGTCAATTGAACAAATTTTGATTTAAATTTGGCAAAACTATTGAAAAAAACTCCACCGAGATATTTGAGTAGTTTTGGGCCATCAAAGTTGCTCGGTGTACACTTTTTATTGTTCTTCTATGTCAAATTTTACGAGTATAAGCTTCCTAGATTTTTTTGATTCCAAAACACCACCATTCTATGACAAATGGAAAAAAGCCCTTAAAAGCTCCACCATAGATAGAGTTAAGCAACTTCGGACCATCATAGTTGCTTGGTGTACACTTTTTACTGTTTTGCTATGTCAAATTTTATGAGTGTAAGCTTCCTAGATTATTTAGATGCCAAAACAACTACTTTCTATGACAAATAGACAAAATCATTAAAAGCTCCTCCATAAGGAGAGTTGAGCAATTTCGAACCATGAAAGTTGCTCGGTATGCACTTTTTATTGCTTATTTATGTCCGAAATTACTAGTATATGCTTCGTAAATTATTTTGTTGTCAAGAGAACAAATTTCGGGCTATATTTTGCAAAACTATTAAAAACAACTCCATCGAGAGAGTTGAGCAGTTTTGGGACATCAAAGTTGCTTGGTGTACACTTTTTATTGTTCTTCTATGCGAAATTTTACGAGTATAAGCTTCCTTGATTTTTTCGATGCCAAAACAGCACCTTTCTATGACAAATGGACAAAAACCGTTAAAAGATCCACCATAGATAGAGTTGAGCACCTTCGGGCCATCAAAGTTGTTCGGCGTACAATTTTTATTGTTCTTCTATCTCAAATATTATGAATATAAGCTTCCTAGATAATTTCGATACCAAAACACAACCTTTTTATGACAAATGGACAAAAATCGTTAAAAGCTTCACCATAGATAGAGTTGAGCAACTTCGGACCATCATAGTTGCTCGGTGTACACTTTTTATTGTTCTTCTATCTCAATTATTACGAGTATAAGCTTCCAAGAATATATCGATGCCAAAACACCAACTTCCTATGACAAATAGACAAAACCGTTAAACGCTCCTCCATAAAGAGAGTTGAGCAAATCTGAACCATGAAAGTTGCTCGGTATGCACTTTTTATTTCTTCTTTATGTCCAAAATTACTAGTATTCACTTCGTAAATTATTTTGTTGTGAAGAGAACAAATTTCGGTCTATATTTTGCAAAACTATTAAAAACAACTCCATCGAAATAGTTGACCAGTTTTTGGCCATCAAAGTTGCTCGGTGTACACTTTTTATTGTTCTTCTATGTGAAATTTTACAAGTATAAGCTTCCTACATTATTTCGATGACAAAACATCACCTTTCTATGACAAATGGACAAAAACCGTTAAAAGCTCCTCCATAGGGAGAGTTGAGCGATTCTGAACCATGAAAGTTGCTCGGTATGCACTTTTTACTGTTTCTTTATGTCCAAAATAACTAGTATTCGCTTCGTAAATTGTTTTGTTGTCAAGAGAACGAATGTCGGTCTAAATTTGGCAAAACTATGAAAAACAAATCCACCGACAGTGTTGAGCAATTTCAGGCCATCAAAGTTGTTCGGTGTACACTTTTTATTGTTCTTCTATCTCAAATATTATAAGTATAAGCTTCCTAGATTATTTGGATGCCAAAACACAACCTTTTTATGACAAATGAACAAAAATCGTGAAAAGCTCCACCATAGATAAAGTTGAGCAACTTCGGACCATCACAGTTGCTCGGTGTACACTTTTTATTGTTCTTCTATGTCAAATTTTACGAGTATAAGCTTCCTAGATTATTTCGATGCCAAAAAACCAAAATTCTATGACAAATAGACAAAACCGTTAAACGTTCCTCCATAAGGAGAGTCGAGCAAATCCGAACCATGAAAGTTGCTCGGTATACACTTCTTATTGCTTCTTTTTGTCTAAAATTACTAGTATTCACTTCGTAAATTATTTTGTTGTCAAGAGCACAAATTTCGGTCTATATTTTGCAAAACTATTAAAAACAACTCCATCGGGAGAGTTGAGCAGTTTTGGGCCGTCAAAGTTGATCGGTGTACACTTTTTATTGTCATTCTATGTGAAATTTTACGATTATAAGCTTCCGAGATTCTTTCGAATGCCAAAACACCAAATTTCTATGACAAATGGACAAAAACTGTGAAAAGCTCCACCATAGATAGAGTTGAGGAACTTCAGACCATCAATGTTCCTCGGTGTACACTTTTTATTGTTCTTCCATTTCAAATTTTACGAGTATAAGCTTCGTAGATTATTTCGATGGCAAAACACCAACTTTCTATGACAAATAGACAAAACCATAAAAGCTTCTCCATAAGGGGAGTTAAGCAATTCCGAACAATGAAAGTTGCTCGGCATGCGCTTTTTATTGTTTCTTTATGTCTAAAATTACTAGTATTCGCTTCGTAAATTGTTTTGTTGTCAAGAGAACAAATTTCGGTCTAAATTTTGCAAAACAATTAAAAGCAACTCCATCGAGAGAGTTAAGCAATTTCGGGCCATCAAAAATGCTCGGTGTAAACTTTTTATTGTTCTTCTATGTCAAATTTTACGAGTATAAGCTTCCTGGATTATTTCGATGACAAAACACTACCTTTCTTTGGCAAATGGACAAAAACAGTTAAAAGCTCCACCATATATAGAGTTGAGCAACTTCGGACCATCAAAGTTGCTCCATGTACACTTTTTATTCTTCTTCTATGTCAAATTTTACGAGTATAATCTTCCCAGATTATTTCGATGCCAAAACACCAACTTTCTATGATAAATGGATAAATCCGTTAAAAGCTCCTCCATAAAGAGAGTTGAGCAATTCCAGACCATGAAAGTTGCTCGGTATGCACTTTTTATTATTTCTTTATGTCCAAAATTACTAGTATTCACTTCGTAAATTGTTTTGTTTTGAAGAGAACAAATTTCAGTGTAAATTTGGCAAAACTATTTAAAACAACTCCAGCTTGAGACTGGAGTAATTTCGGGCCATCCAAGTTGCTCGGTGTACAATTTTTATTGTTCTTCTATGTCAAATTTTACTAGTATAGGCTTACTAGATTATTTAGATACCAAAACACCACCTTTCTATTACTAATGCACAAAAATCGCTACATGCTCCACCGTAGATAGAGTTGAGCAACTTCGGACCATCATAATTGCTCGGTGTACACTTTTTAATGTTATTCTATGTCAAATTTTATGATTATAAGCTTCCTAGATTATTTCGATGCTAAAACACACACTTTCTTTGACAAACAGACAAAACCGTTAAAAGCTCCACCATAAGGAGAGTTGAGCAATTCCGAACCATAAAAGTTGCTAGGTATGCTCTTTTTAGTGTTTCTTTATGACCAAAATAACTAGTATACAGTTCGTAAATTGTTTTGTTGTCAATAGAACAAATTTCGGTCTAAATTTGGCAAAACTATTGAAAAAAATTCCACCAAGAGAGTTGAGCAGTTTTGGGCCATCAAAGTTGCTCGGTGTACACTTTTTATTGTTCTTCTATGTCAAAATTTTACGAGTATAAGCTTCCTAGATTTTTTTGATTCCAAAACACAACCTTTCTATGACAAATGGACAAAAACCATTAAAAGCTCCACCATAGATAGATTTGAGCAACTTCGGACCATCATAGTTGCTTGGTGTACACTTTTTACTGTTCTGCTATGTCAAATTTTATGAGTGTAAGCTTCCTAGATTATTTAGATGCCAAAACAACTACTTTCTATGACAAATAGACAAAATCATTAAAAGCTCCTCCATAAGGAGAGTTGAACAATTTCGAACCATGAAAGTTGCTCGGTATGCACTTTTTATTGCTTCTTTATGTCCAAAATTACTAGTATTCGCTTCGTAAATTATTTTGTTGTCAAGAGAACAAATTTCAGTCTATATTTTGCAAAACTATTAAAAACAACTCCATCGAGAGAGTTGAGCAGTTTTGGGCCATCAAAGTTGCTTGGTGTACACTTTTTATTGTTCTTCTACGCCAAATTTTACGAGTATAAGCTTCCTAGATTATTTCGATGCCAAAACAGCACCTTTCTATGACAAATGGACAAAAACCGTTAAACGATCCACCATAGATAGAGTTGAGCACCTTCGGGCCATCAAAGTTGTTCGGCGTACAATTTTTATTGTTCTTCTATCTCAAATATTGTGAATATAAGCTTCCTAGATTATTTCGATGCCAAAACACAACTTTCTTATGAAAAATGGACAAAAATCGTTAAAAGCTTCACCATAGATACAGTTGAGCAACTTCGGACCATCATAGTTGCTCAGTGTACAGTTTTTATTGTTCTTCTATCTCAAATATTACAAGTATAAGCTTCCTAGAATATTTCGATGTCAAAACACAAACTTCCTATGACAAATAGATAAAACCGTTAAACGCTCCTCCATAAGGAGAGTTGAGCAAATCTGAACCATGAAAGTTGCTCGGTATGCACTTTTTATTGCTTCTTTATGTCCAAAATTACTAGTATTCACTCCGTAAAATATTTTGTTGGGAAGAGAACAAATTTCGATCTATATTTTGCAAAACTATTAAAAACAACTCCATCGCGAGAGTTGACCAGTTTTGGGCCATCAAAGTTGTTTGGTGTACACTTTTTATTGTTCTTCTATGTGAAATTTTACGAGTATAAGCTTCCTAGATTATTTCGATGACAAAACATCAATTTTCTATGAAAAATGGACAAAAACCGTTAAAAGCTCCTCCATAGGGAGAGTTGAGCAATTCCGAACCATGAAAGTTGCTCGGTATGCACTTTTTACTGTTTCTTTATGTCCAAAATAACTAGTATTCGCTTCGTAAATTGTTTTGCTGTCAAGAGAACGAATTTCGGTCTAAATTTGGCAAAACTATGAAAAACAAATCCACCGAGAGTGTTGAGCAATTTCGGGCCATCAAAGTTGTTCGGTGTACACTTTTTATTGTTCTTCTATCTCAAATATTATGAGTATAAGCTTCCTAGATTATTTCGATGCCAAAACACAACCTTTTTATGACAAATGGACAAAAATCGTTAAAAGCTCCACCATAGATAAAGTTGGGCAACTTCGGACCATCACAGTTGCTCGGTGTACACTTTTTATTGTTCTTCTATGTCAAATTTTACGAGTATAAGCTTCGTAGATTATTTCGATGCCAAAACACAAACATTCTATGAGAAATAGACAAAACCGTTAAACGTTCCTCCACAAGGAGAGTTGAGCAAATCCGAACCAGGAAAGTTGCTCGGTATACACTTTTTATTGCTTCTTTTTGTCCAACATTACTAGTATTCACTTCGTAAATCATTTTGTTGTCAAGAGCACAAATTTCAGTCTATATTTTGCAAAACTATTAAAAACAACTCCATCGGGAGAGTTGAGCAGTTTTGGGACATCAAAGTTGTTCGGTGTACACTTTTTATTGTCATTCTATGTGAAATTTTACGAGTATAAGCTTCCGAGATTCTTTCGAATGCCAAAACACCACATTTCTATGACAAATGGACAAAAATCGTGAAAAGCTCCACCATAGATAGAGTTGAGGAACTTCGGACCATCAATGTTGCTAGGTGTACACTTTTTATTGTTCTTCGATTTCAAATTTTACGAGTATAAGCTTCGTAGATTATTTCGATGGCAAAACACCAACTTTCTATGACAAAATAGACAAAACCATAAAAGCTTCTCCATAAGGGGAGTTAAGCAATTCCGAACCATGAAAGTTGCTCGGCATATGTTTTTTATTGTTTCTTTATGTCTAAAATTACTAGTATTCGCTTCGTAAATTGCTTTGTTGTCAAGAGAACAAATTTCTGTCTAAATTTGGCAAAACAATTAAAAACAACTCCATCGAGAGAGTTAAGCAATTTCGGGCCATCAAAGTTGCTCGGTGTACACTTTTTATTGTTCTTCTATGTCAAATTTTACGAGTATAAGCTTCCTGGATTATTTCGATGCCAAAACACTACCTTTGTATGACAAATGGACAAAAACAGTTAAAAGCTCCATCATATATAGAGTTGAGCAACTTCGGACCTTTAAAGTTGCTCTGTGTACACTTTTTGTTCTTCTTCTTTGTCAAATTTTACGAGTATAATCTTCCTAGATAATTTCGATGCCAAAACGCCAACTTTCTATGAGAAATGGATAAAACTGTTAAAAGCTCCTCCATAAGGAGAGTTGAGCAATTCCGGACCATAAACGTTGCTCGGTATGCACTTTTTATTGTTTCCTTATGTCCAAAATTACTAGTATTCGCTTCGTAAATTGTTTTTTTGTCAGAGAACAAATTTCAGTGTAAATTTGGCAAAACTATTTAAAACAACTCCAGCTAGAGACTTGAGTAATTTCAAGCCATCAAAGTTGCTCGGTGTACACTTTTTATTGTTCTTCTATGTCAAATTTTACGAGTATAGGCTTCCTAGATTATTTAGATACCAAAACACCACCTTTCTATTACTAATGCATAAAAACCGCTACAAGCTCCACCGTAGATAGAGTTGAGCAACTTCGGACCATCATAGTTGCTCGGTGTACACTTTTTATTATTCTTCTATGTCAAATTTTACGAGTATAAGCTTCATAGATTATTTCGATGCGAAAACACCAACTTTCTATGACAAATAGACAAAACCGTTAAAAGCTCCTCCATAAGCAGTGTTGAGCAATTCCGAACCATGAAATAACTAGTATTCGCTTCTTAAATTATTTTGTTGTCAAGAGAACAAATTTCGGTCTATATTTTGCAAAACTATTAAAAACAACTCCATGGAGAGAGTTGAGCAATTTTGGGCCATCAAAGTTGTTCGGTGTACACTTTTTAATGTTCTTCTATCTCAAATATTACGAGTATAAGCTTCGTAGATTATTTCGATGCCAAAACACAACCTTTTTATGACAAATGGACAAAAATTGTTAAAAGCTTCACCATAGAAAGAGTTGAGCAACTTCGGACCATCATAGTTGCTCGGTGTACACTTTTTATTGTTCTCCTATCTCAAATATTACGAGTATAAGCTTCCTATATTATTTCGATGCCAAAACACCAACTTCTTATGACAAATAGACAAAACCGTTAAACGCTCCTCCATAAGGAGAGTTGAACAAATCTCAACCATGAAAGTTGCTCGGTATGCACTTTTTATTGCTTCTTTATGTCCAAAATTACTAGTTATTACTTCGTAAATTATTTTCTTGTCAGGAGAACAAATTTCGGTCTATATTTTGCAAAACTATTAAAAACAACTCCATCGAGAGAGTTGAGCAATTTTGGGCCATCAAAGTTGCTCGGTGTATACTTTTTATTGTTCTTCTATGTGAAATTTTACGAGTATAAGCTTCTGAGTTTTTTTCGATGAGAAAACACCAGCTTTCTATGACACATGGACGAAAACCGTGAAAAGCTCCACCATAGATAGAGTTGAGCAACTTCGGACCATCACAGTTGCTCGGTGTACACTTTTTATTATTCTTCTATGTCAAATTTTACGACTATAAGCTTCCCAGATTATTTCGATGCCAAAACACGAACTTTCAATGATAAATAGACAAAATCGTTAAAAGTTCCTCCGTAAGGAGAGTTGAGCAATTTCGAACCATGAAAGTTGCTCGGTATGCACTTTTTTTTGCTTCTTTATGTCCAAAATTATTGGTATTCGCTTCGTAAATTATTCTGTTGTCAAGAGAACAAATTTCGGTCTATATTTTGCAAAACTATTGAGAACAACTCCATCGAGAGAGTTGAGCAATTTCGGGCCATAAAAGTGTTTCGGTGTACACTTTTTATTGTTCTACTATCTCAAATATTATGAGTATAAGCTTCCTAGATTATTTCAAAGTCAAAACACCAACTTCCTACGACAAATAGATAAAACCGTTAAAAGCTCATCTGTAAAGAGGGTTGAGCAATTTCGAACTATGAAAGTTGCTCGGTATGCAATTTTTTTTGCTTCTTTATGTCCAAAATTACTGGTATTTGCTTCGTAAATTATTTTGTTGTCAAGAGAACAAATTTCAGTTTTTATTTTGCAAAACTATTTATCGCGAGAGTTGAGCAGTTTTGGGCCATCAAAGTTGCTTGGTGTACACTTTTTATTGTTCTTCTATGTCTAATTTTACGAGTATAAGCTTCCTAGATTATTTCGATGTCAAAACACCACCTTTCTATGAAAAATGGACAAAAACCGTTAAAAGATCCACCATAGATAGAGTTGAGCAACTTCGGACCATCAAAGTTGCTCGGTGTACAATTTTTATTGTTTTTCTCCGTGAAATTTTACGATTATAAGCTTCCTAGATTATTTTGATGTCAAAACTCCACCTTTCCATGACAAATGGACAAAAACCATTAAAAGCTCCACCATAGATAGAGTTTAGCAACTTCGTACCATCAACGTTGCCCGGTGTACACTTTTTATTGTTCTTCTATTTCAAATTTTACGAGCATATGTTCCTAGATTATTTCGATGCCAAAACACAACCTTTTTATGAAAAATTGACAAAAATCATTAAAACTTCCACCATAGATAGAGTTGACCAACATCGGACCATCATAGTTTCTCGGTGTACACTTTTTACTGTTCTTCTATGTGAAATTTTACGAGTATAAGCTTCCTAGATTATTTCGATGCCAAAACACCACCTTTCTATGACTAATGAACAAAAAACGCCAAAAGCTCCATCATATATAGAGTTGAGCAACTTCAGACCATTATAGTTGCTCGATGTACACTTTTTATTGTTCTTCTATGTCAAATTTTATGAGTGCAAGCTTCCTAGATTATTTCGATGCCAAAACACCAACTTTTTATGACTAATAGATAAAAACCATTAAAAGCTCCACCATAGATAGAGTTGAGCAACATCAGACCATTTTAGTTGCTCGGTGTACACTTTTTATTGTTCTTCTATGTGTAATTTTCTGATTATAAGCTTCCTAGATTATTTCGATGCCAAAACACCAACTTTCTAAGACAAATAGACAAAACAGTTAAAAGCTCCACCATAAAGAGAGTTGAGCAATTCCGAACCATGAAAGTTGCTAGGTATGCACCTTTTATTGTTTCTTTATGCCCAAAATAACTAGTATACGTTTCGTAAATTATTTTGTAGTCAAGAGAATAAATTTCAATCTAAATTTGACAAAACTATTGAAAAAAACTCCACCGAGAGTGTTGAGCAGTTTTGGGCCATCAAAGTTGCTCGGTGTAAACGTTTTATTGTTCTTCTACGTCAAATTTTACAAGTATAAGGTTCCTAGACTATTTAGATGCCAAAACACCACCTTTCTATTACTAATGGACAAAAACCGTTAAAAGATCCACCATAGATAGAGTTGAGCAACTTCGGACCATCATAGTTCCTCGGTGTACACTTTTTATTGTTCTTCTATGTAAAGTTTTACGAGTATAAGCTTCCTTGATTATTTCGATGCGAAAACACCAAATTTCTATGACAAATAGACAAAACCGTTAAAAGCTCCTCCATAAGCAGAGTTGAGCAATTCCGAACCATTAAAGTTGCACGGTATGAACCTTTTATTGTTTCTTTATGTCCAAAATAACTAGTATTCGCTTCGAAAATTATTTTGTTGTCAAGAGAACAAATTTCGGTCTATATTTTGCAAAACTATTAAAAACAACTCTATCGAGAGACTTCAGCAATTTCAGGTCATTAAAGTTGTTCGGTGTACACTTTTTATTGTTCTTCTATGTCAAATATTATGAGTATAAGCTTAATAGATTATTTCGATGCCAAAACACAACTTTTTATCATAAATGGACAAAAATCGTTAAAAGCTTCACCATTTATAGAGTTGAGCAACTTCGAACCATCTTAGTTGCTCGGTATACACTTTTTATTGTTCTTCTATCTCAAATATTACGAGTATAAGCATCCTAGATTATTTCGATGCCAAAACACAACCTTTCTATGACAAATGGACAAAAATCGTTAAAAGCTTCACCATAGATAGAGTTGAGCAACTTCGGACCATCATGGTTGCTCGGTGTACACTTTTTATTGTTCTTCTATCTCAAATATTATGGGTATAAGCTTCCTAGATTATTTCGATGCCAAAACACCAACTTCCTATGACAAATAGACAAAACCATTAAACGCTCCTCCATAAGGAGAGTTGAGCAAATCTGAACCATGGAAGTTGCTCGGTATGCACTTTTTATTGCTTCTTTATGTCCAAAATTACTAGTATTCGCTTCGTAAATTATTTTGTTGTCAAGAGAACCAATTTTGGTCTATATTTTGCAAAACTATTTAAAACAACTCCATCGAGAGTGTTGAGCAGTTTTGAGCCATCAAAGTTGCTCGGTGCACAATTTTTATTGTTCTTCTATTCGAAATTTTGCGAGTATAACTTCCGAGTTTCTTTCGATGCCAAAACACCAGTTTTCTATGACAAATGGACAAAAACCGTGAAAAGCTCCACCCTAGATAGAGTTGAGCAACTTCGGACCATCAAACTTGGTCGGTGTACAATTTTTGTTGTTCTTCTCTGTAAAATTTTACGAGTATAAGCTTCCTAGATTATTTCGATGCCAAAACACCATCTTTCTATGACAAATGGACAAAAACCGTTAAAAGCTCCACCATAGATAGAGTTGAGCATCTTCGGACCATCACAGTTGCTCGATGTACACTTTTTATTATTCTTCTATGTCAAATTTTACGAGTATAAGATTTCTAGATTATTTCGATGCCAAAACACCAACTTTCTATGATAAATAGACAAAACCGTTAAAAGCTCGTCCGTAAGGAGAGTTGAGCAATTTCGAACCATGAAAGTTGCTCGTTATGCACTTTTTTTTGCTTCTTTATGTCCAAAATTATTAGTATTCGCTTAGTAAATAATTTTGTTGTCAGGAGAACAAATTTCAATCTATATTTTGCAAAACTATTAAAAAAAACTCCATCGAGAGAGTTGAGCAGTTTTGGACCATCAAAGTTGCTTGGTGCACACTTTTTATTGTTCTTCTATGTCAAATTTTACGAGTATAATCTTCCGAGATTATTTCGATGTCAAAACACCACCTTCTATGAAAAATGGACAAAAACCGTTAAAATATCCACCATAGATAGAGTTGAGCAACTTCGGACCATCAAAGTTGCTCGGTGTACAATTTTTATTGTTCTTCTCTGTCAAATTTTACGGCTATAAGCTTCCTTGATTATTTCGATGTCAAAACACCACCTTTCTGTGACAAATGGACAAAAACCGTTAAAAGCTCCACCATAGATAGAGTTTAGCAACTTCGTACCATCAACATTGCCTGGTGTACACTTTTTATTGTTCTTCTATTTCAAATTTTACGAGTATATGTTCCTAGATTATTTCGATGCCAAAACACAACATTTTTATGACAGATTGACAAAAATCATTAAAACCTCCACCATAGATAGAGTTGACCAACATCGGACCATCATAGTTGCTTGGTGTACACTTTTTACTGTTCTTCTATGTGAAATTTTATGAGTATAAGCTTCCTAGATTATTTCGATGCCAAAACATCACCTTTCTATGACTAATGGACAAAAACCCTCAAAAGCTCCATCATATATAGAGTTAAGCAACTTCGGACCATTATAGTTGCTCGGTGTACACTTTTTATTGTTCTTCTATGTCAAATTTTATGAGCGCAAGCTTCCTAGATTATTTTGATGCCAAAACACCAACTTTTTATGACTAATAGACAAAAACCATTAAAAGCTCCACCATAGATAGAGTTGAGCAACATCAGACCATTTTAGTTGCTTGGTGTACACTTTTTATTGTTCTTCTATGTGTAATTTTCTGATTATAAGCTTCCTAGATTATTTCGATGCCAAAACACCAACTTTCTAAGACAAATAGACAAAACCGTTAAAAGCACCACCATAAAGAGAGTTGAGCAATTCCGAACCATGAAAGTTGCTTGGTATGCACTTTTTATTGTTTCTTTATGCCCAAAATAACTAGTATACGTTTCTTAAATTATTTTGTTGTCAAGAGAATAAATTTCAGTCTAAATTTGGCAAAACTATTGAAAAAAACTCCACCGAGAGAGTTGAGCAGTTTTGGGCCATCAAAGTTGCTCGGTGTAAACTTTTTATTGTTCTTCTATGTCAAATTTTACTAGTATAAGGTTCCTAGACTATTTAGATGCCAAAACACCACCATTCTATTACTAATGGACAAAAATCGTTAAAAGATCCACCATAGATAGAGTTGAGCAACTTCGGAACATCATAGTTCCTCGGTGTAAACTTTTTATTGTTCTTCTATCTCAAGTTTTATGAGTATAAGCTTCCTAGATTATTTCGATGCCAAAACACCAACTTTATATGACAAATAGACAAAACCGTTAAAAGCTCCTCCATAAGCAGAGTTGAGCAATTCCGAACCATGAAAGTTGCACGGTATGAACCTTTTATTGTTTCTTTATGTCCAAAATAACTAGTATTCGCTTCGCAAATTATTTTGTTCTCAAGAGAACAAATTTCGGTCTATATTTTTCAAAACTATTAAAAACAACTCTATCGAGAGACTTGAGCAATTTCGGGTCATCAAAGTTGTTCGGTGTACACTTTTTATTGTTCTTCTATGTCAAATATTATGAGTGTAAGCTTCCTAGATGATTTCGATGCCAAAACACAACCTTTTTATGACAAATGGACAAAAATCGTTAAAATCTTCACCATTTATAGAGTTGAGCAACTTCGAACCATCATAGTTGCTTGGTATACACTTTTTATTGTTCTTCTATCTCAAATATTACGAGTATAAGCTTTCTAGATTATTTCGATGCGAAAACACAACCTTTCTATGACAAATGGACAAAAATCGTTAAAAGCTTCACCATAGATAGAGTTGAGCAACTTCGGACCATCATGGTTGCTCGGTGTACACTTTTTATTGTTCTTCTATCCCAAATATTATGGGTATAAGCTTCCTAGATTATTTCGATGCCAAAACCCCAACTTCCTATGACAAATAGACAAAACCGTTAAACGCTCCTCCATAAGGAGAGTTGAGCAAATCTGAACCATGGAAGTTGCATGGTATGCACTTTTTATTGCTTCTTTATGTCCAAAATCACTAGTATTCGCTTCGTAAATTATTTTGTTGTCAAGAGAACCAATTTTGGTCTATATTTTGCAAAACTATTTAAAACAACTCCATCGAGAGTGTTGAGCAGTTTTGGGCCATGAAAGTTGCTCGGTGTACAATTTTTATTGTTCTTCTATGTGGAATTTTGCAAGTATAAGCTTCCGAGTTTCTTTCGATGCAAAAACACCAGCTTTCTATGACAAATGGACAAAAACCGCGAAAAGCTCCACCCTAGATAGAGTTGAGCAACTTCGGACCATCAAACTTGGTCGGTGTACAATTTTTATTGTTATTCTCTGTAAAATTTTACGAGTATAAGCTTTCTAGATTATTTCGATGCCAAAACACCATCTTTCTATGACAAATGGACAAAAACCGTTAAAAGCTCCACCATAAGGAGAGTTGAGCAATTTCGAACCATGAAAGTTGCTCGTTATGCACTTTTTTTTGCTTCTTTATGTCCAAAATTACTGGTATTCGCTTCGTAAATTATTTTGTTGTCAAGAGAACAAATTTCAATCTATATTTTGCGAAACTATTAAAAAAAAACTCCATCGAGAGAGTTGAGCAGTTTTGGGCCTTCAAAGTTGCTTGGTGCACACTTTTTATTGTTCTTCTATGTCAAATTTTACGAGTATAAGCTTCCTAGATTATTTCGATTGCAAAACACCACCTTTCTATGAAAAATGGACAAAAACTGTTAAAAGATCCATCATAGATAGAGGTGAGCAACGTCGGACCATCAAAGTTGCTCGGTGTACAATTTTTATTGTTCTTCTCTGTCAAATTTTACGAGTATAAGCTTCCTAGATTATTTCGATAACAAAACACCAACTTTCTATGACTAATGGACAAAAACCGTTAAAAGCTCCACTATAGATAGAGTTGAGCAACTTCTGACCATTATAGTTGCTCGGTGTATACTTTTTATTGTTCTTCTAAATCAAATTTTACGACTATAAGCTTCATAGTTTATTTCGATGCCAAAACACCAACTTTCTAAGACAAATAGACAAAACCGTTAAAAGCTCCCCCATAAGGAGAGTTGAGAAATTCTGAACCATGAAAGTTGCCAGGTATGCACTTTTTATTGTTTCTTTATGTCCAAAATAACTAGTATACGTTTCGTAAATTATTTTGTTGTCAAGAGAACAAATTTTGGTCTATATTTTGCAAAACTATTAAAAACAACTCCATCGAGAGAGTTGAGCAGTTTTGGGCCATCAAAGTTGCTCGGTGTATACTTTTTATTGTTCTTCTATGTGAAATTTTACGAGTATAAGCTTCTGAGTTTTTTCGATGCGAAAACACCAGCTTTCTATGACACATGGACCAAAACCGTTAAAAGCACCACCATAAAGAGAGTTGAGCAATTTCGAACCATGAAAGTTGCTCGGTATGAACCATTTATTGTTTCTTTATGTCCAAAATAACTAGTATTCGCTTCGTAAATTATTTTGTTGTCAAGAGAACAAATTTCGGTCTATATTTTGTAAAACTATTAAAAACAACTCCATAGAGAGAGTTGAGCAATTTCGGGCCATCAAAGTTGTTCGGTGTACACTTTTTATTGTTCTTCTATCTCAAATATTACGAGTATAAGCTTCATAGATTATTTCGATGCCAAAACACAACCTTTTTATGACAAATGGACAAAAATCGTTAAAAGCTTCACCATAGATAGAGTTTAGCAACTTCGGACCATCATAGTTGCTCGATGTACACTTTTTATTGTTCTTCTATCTCAAATATTACGAGTATAAGCTTCCTAGATTATTTCGATGCCAAAACACCAACTTCCTATGACAAATGGACAAAACCATTAAACGCTCCTCCATAAGGAGAGTTGAGCAAATCTGAACCATGAAAGTTACTCGGTATGCACTTTTTATTGCTTCTTTATTTCCAAAATTACTAGTCATCACTTCGTAAATTATTTTGTTGTCAAGAGAACAAATTTCGGTCTATAGTTTGCAAAACTATTAAAAACAACTCCATCGAGAGAGTTGAGCAGTTTTGGGCCATCAAAGTTGCTCGGTGTATACTTTTTATTGTTCTTCTATGTGAAATTTTACGAGTATAAGCTTCTGAGTTTTTTTCGATGAGAAAACACCAGCTTTCTATGACAAATGGACGAAAACCGTGAAAGGCTCCACCATAGATAGAGTTGAGCAACTTCGGACCATCACAGTTGGTCGGTGTACACTTTTTATTATTCTTCTATGTCAAATTTTACGAGTATAAGCTTCCTAGATTATTTCGATGCCAAAACACCAACTTTCTATGATAAATAGACAGAATCGTTAAAAGTTCCTCCGTAAGGAGAGTTCAGCAATTTCGAACCATGAAAGTTGCTCGGTATGCACTTTTTTTTGCTTCTTTATGTCCAAAATTATTGGTATTCGCTTCGTAAATTATTATGTTTTCAAGAGAACAAATTTCGGTCTATATTTTGCAAAACTATTGAGAACAACTCCATCGAGAGAGTTAAGCAGTTTTGGGCCATCAAAGTTGCTCGGTGTATACTTTTTATTGTTCTTCTATGTGAAATTTTACGAGTATAAGCTTTTGAGTTTCTTTCGATGAGAAAACACCAGCTTTCTATTACAAATGGACGAAAACCGTGAAAAGCTCCACCATAGATAGAGTTGAGCAATTTCGGGCCATCAAAGTTGTTCGGTGTACACTTTTTATTGTTCTTCTATCTCAAATATTACGAGTATAAGCTTCCTAGATTATTTCAAAGTCAAAACACCAACTTCCTACGACAAATAGATAAAACCGTTAAAAGCTCATCTGTAAAGAGAGTTGAGCAATTTTGAACCATGAAAGTTGCTCGGTATGCACTTTTTTTTGCTTCTTTATGTTCAAAATTACTGGTATTTGCTTCGTAAATTATTTTGTTGTCAAGAGAACAAATTTCAGTCTTTATTTTGCAAAACTATTTATCGAGAGAGTTGAGCAGTTTTGGGCCATCAAAGTTGCTTGGTGTACACTTTTTATTGTTCTTCTATGTCAATTTTTTCGAGTATAAGCTTCATAGATTATTTAGATGTCAAAACACCACCTTTCTATGAAAAATGGACAAAAACCGTTAAAAGATCCACCATAGATAGAGTTGAGCAACTTCGGGCCATCAAAGTTGTATGTGTACACTTTTTATTGTCCTTCTATGTCTAATTTTATGAGTATAAGCTTCCTAGATTTTTTCGATGGCAATACACTAACTTTCTATGACAAATAGTCAAAAACGTTAAAAGCTCCTTCATAAGGAGAGTTGAGCAATTCGAACCAAGAAAGTTGCTCGATATACACTTTTAATTGTTTCCTTATGTCCAAAATTACTAGTATTTGCTTCGTAAATTGTTTTGTTGTCAAGAGAACAAATTTCGGTGTAAATTTGGCAAAACTATTAAAAACAGCTCCACCCAGAGATTTGACCAATTTCGGGCAATCAAAGTTGCTCGGTGTACACTTTTTATTGTTCTTCTATGTCAAATTTTATGAGTATAAGATTCCTAGATTATTTCGATTCCAAAACACAACCTTTCTATCACTAATGGACAAAAATTGTTAAAAGCTCCCCCATCGATAGAGTTGAGCAACTTCGGACCATCATAGTTGCTCGGTGTATACTTTTTATTGTTCTTCTATTTCAAATTTTATGAGTATAAGCTTCCTAGATTATTTCGATGCCAAAACATTACCTTTCTATGACAAATGGACAAAAACCGTTAAAAGATCCACCATAGATAGAGTTGAGCAACTTCGGCCCATCAAAGTTGCTCGGTGTACAATTTTTATTGTTCTTCTATGCCAAATTTTTTGAGTATAAGCTTCCAAGATTATTTCGATGCCAAAACACCATCTTTCTATGACAAATGGATAAAAACCGTTAAAAGCACCACCATAGATAGAGTTGAGCAACTTCAGACCATCAAAGTTGCTCGGTGTACAATTTTTATTGTTCATCTATGCCAAATTTTACGAGTATAAGCTTCCTATATTATTTCGATTCCAAAACACCACCTTTCTATGACAAATGGACAAAAACCTTTAAAAGCTCCACCGTAGATAGAGTTGAGCAACTTCGGACTATCAAAGTTCCTAGGTGTACACTTTTTATTGTTCTTCTACGTCAAATTTTACGAGTATAAGCTTCGTTGATTATTTCGATGACAAAACACTAACTTTTTATGACAAATAGAAAAAACCGTTAAAATCTCCTCCATAAGCAAAGTTGAGAAATTCCAAACCATAATAGTTGCCCGGTATGCACTTTTTATTGTTTCCTTATGTCCAAAATTACTAGTATTCGCTTCGTAAATTGTTTTGTTTTCAAGAGGATAAATTTCGGTCTAAATTTCGCAAAACTATTAAAAACAACTCCACCGAGAGAGTTGAGCAATTTCGGGCAATTAAAGTTCTTCGGTGTACACTTTTTATTGTTCTTCTATGTCAAAATTTACGATTATAAGCTTCCTAGATTATTTCGATCGGAAAACTCCAACTTTCTATGACAAATGGACAAAAACAGTTAAAAGCTTCACCATAGATAGAGTTGAGCAACTTCGGACCATCAAAGTTGCTCTGTGTACACTTTTTATTGTTCTTCTATGTCAAATTTTACGGGTATAAGCTTCCTAGACTATTTTGATGCCAAAACACAAACTTTCTATAACAAATTGACAAAACCGTTCAAAGCTCGACCATAAGGAGAGTTGTGCAATTCCGAAACTTGAAAGTTGCTCGGTTTTCATTTTTTATTGTTTGTTAATTTTCAAAATAACTTGTATTCGTTTTGTAAATTGTTTTGTTGTTAAGAGAATAAATTTCGGTGTAAATTTAGCAAAACTATTAAAAACAGCTCCACCCAGAGAGCGATTTCGGGCCATTAAAGTTGCTCGGTGTACACTTTTTATTGTTTTTCTATGTCAAATTTTACGACTATAAGCTTCCTAGATTATTTCGATGTCAAAACACCATCTTTCAATGACAAATGGACAAAAACAGTTAAAAGCTCCACGATAGATAGAGTTGAGCAACGTCGGACCATCAAAGTTGCTCGGTGTACAATTTTTATTGTTCTTCTCTATCAAATTTTACGAGTATAACCTTCCTAGTTAGTTCGATCGCAAAACTCTAACTTTCTATGACAAAAAGACAAAAACAGTTAAAAGCTTCACCATAGATAATGTTGAGCAACTTCGGACCATCAAAGTTGCTCTCTGTACACTTTTTATTGTTCTTCTATGTCGAATTTTACGAGTATAAGCTTCCTAGATTATTTTGATTCCAAAGCAACAACTTTCTATGACAAATAGACAAAACCGTTAAAAGCTCCTCCATAAAAAGAGTCGAGCAATTTCGAACAATGAAAGTTGCTCGGTATGCACTTTTTCTTGTTTTTTTATGTCCAAAATTACTAGAGTTCGCTTCGTAAATTGTTTTGTTGTCAAGAGAACTAATTTCGGTCTAAATTTGGCAAAACAATTAAAAACAACTCCATCGAGAGAGTTAAGCGATTTCGGTCCATCAAAGTTGATCGGTGAACACTTTTTATTCTTCTTCTTTGTCAAATTTTACGAGTATAAGCTTCCTTGATTATTTCGATGCCAAAACACCACCTTTCTACGACAAATGAACAAAAATAGTAAAAGCTTCACCGTAGATAGAGTTGAGCAACTTCGGACCATCAAAGTTGCTATATGTACACTTTTTTATTGTTTTTCTCCGTGAAATTTTAAGACTATAAGCTTCCTAGATTATTTCGATGTCAAAACACCAGCTTTCTATGACAAATGGACAAAAACCATTAAAAGCTCCTTCATAAGGAGAGTTGAGCAATTCCGAACCAAGAAAGTTGCTCGATATACAATTTTAATTGTTTCCTTATGTCCAAAATTACTAGTATTCGCTTCGTAAATTGTTTTGTTGTCAAGAGAACAAATTTCGATGTAAATTTAGCAAAACTATTAAAAACATCTCCACCCAGAGAGTTGACCAATTTAGGGCAATCAAAGTTGCTCGGTGTACACTTTTTATTGTTCTTCTATGTCAAATTTTACGAGTATAAGATTCCTAGATTATTTCGATGCCAAAACACAACCTTTCTATGACTAATGGACAAAAATCGTTAAAAGCTCCCCCATAGATAGAGTTGAGCAACTTTGGACCATCAAAGTTGCTCGGTGTACAATTTTTATTGTTCTTGTCTATCAAATTTTACGAGTATAAGCTTCCTAGCTTAGTTCGATACTTACATTGGGATCGGTACTTACATTTGGCGGAGTTTGTGTATAACAACTCTTTCCAAAGTAGTATCGGGATGGCACCTTACGAGGCGCTCTACGGGAGGCCTTGTAGGTCGACTTCGTGTTGGGCAGAGGTTGGGGAGAAAGTTGTGTCAGGACCAGAGATGGTCAAAGAAGCACGAGAGAGAGTTGATGAGATACGGAAGCGGTTGATCACCGCACAGAGCCGACAGAAGTCTTATGCTGACCGGAGGAGGAGACCTTTGGAGTTCGCTGTAGGCGATAAGGTTTTCTTGAAGGTTAGTCCAAGACAGGGAATTCAGAGATATAGCAAGCATGGGAAGTTGGCACCGAGGTTTGTGGGGCCATTTAAGATTTTGGAGACAGTTGGACCGGTGGCGTACCGTTTGGCACTTCCACCGAAGCTTGAGAAGGTTCACAATGTATTCCATGTATCTATGCTTCGGAAATATGAGCCGGATCCGTCGCATGTGATAGATTGGACTACGTTGGAAGTTGAGGAAGATGGGAGCTACACTCTTCACCCGGTGAAGATTCTAGACCGACAGAACAAGGTCACGAGGTCGAGTGTGATACCATTGGTAAAAGTGTTGTGGATGTACCACGGAGTTGAAGAAGCAACTTGGGAGTTGGAGTCTCGAATGAAGGAAAGGTACCCGGAGTTGTTCGGAGATTCAGGTACGTGTGTGTAGTTAAATTTCGGGACGAAATTTTATTAAGGGGGGGAGGATGTGAAACCCCGACCCAAAATTTTTAGTTTTGAGTCGAAATACGGATGATCCGTGAGGTACGGAATCATAGAAAAATAGTTTTGGAGCTTGGTTCGGTAAATGGGGCATAACTTTTAGTATACATGTCCGTTTCGGGCCCGTAATATATCAAATCGAAGCTTGAACCGAGCCGAAAAATAAAAGTGAGAAAAACTGGGTTTCTGGAAAACAAGAACCGTCCGGACGGTTAAAACAGCCGTCCGGACGGTTTGTGAAGGAACTGGGGCAGATTCATTTTTAGAGAAAAATTTTGGTGCTGTGAACAGTAGACCGTCCGGGCGGTCTAACGAGGCGTCCGGACGGTTAAGCCTGCGAAGTGGGCAGAGAGTGGAGGAAGAGGCAAGCGTCCGGACGGTCACTTGAGGCGTCCGGACGGTTATCGGGAAATCAGTTTTTAAGCTTAGTTTTAGACATTTCTGGGCATTTACCACCTTGGGAGCCCGTCTAGAGAGAGAAAGTGAGAGAGAAGAAGAGAGAGAAGGAGATTTTGGCAAGAGATTGACTTGGAGATTGTGGATTGATGATCCTTGAAGCTAAGTAAGGAAGATTCAAGGTTGATTCAAGTGATTTGGTAAGTTTTTCATAGTTTTTGTAAATTCAAGGTTTTTCTATATTTGCTAGATTCTTGAAGAGTTGAGTGCTATGCTTTAGATATGTTGTTTATAGGTTGATTTTGGATGTTTATGTAGATTGGTTTGTGTTTTGGAGTTGAGTTGAGCTTGGAGTGAGTTGGAGGATTTTGGAAGGAATTTCTAGAGAGAGAAGGTGAGTAATTTCGAATTTATGGATTGAATTGATGTTTATATGAGTTGTTGGTTGTTTATTGATGCTTGTGAGGGTTCGGTTATGCCACATTGTAGGTTTGGGCAAACCGAAACCCTAGGAACGAATTTTGGGAAATTGTGGTAATTTACTCGACACGAGGTAGGGGATTTCCAACCATTCTTTCTATCGTTCATTTTTGATATGTTAAGAGCGTTTCGATTCCTCATTGGTCGTTCCATTTGTGTTTCCGCCTTAATTGCTCCTAAGGGGAAACGAACCCTAATTGTGATTCTTGTTGATTCTTGATGTTGCATAACCCGAGTGTGAGTGTTCCATCTCCTATGGACACGATGTGATTTCCATTCATGCATCATGGTAGCTATGTATATATATATGTAGGTTGTTCATATATATATATCTATTCAGCATGCCATGACATAGTGCATTAGAGATGCATGGGGGACCGGGTATGGACTCGGGAACCTTTAGGTTTCTTGAAAGCTACTTGGAGGGATGACGAGGTGATGAGAGTTACCACTGAGTCATGTGAACTCCAAGTAGGATAACGCACTAGGGGTAAGGTCAAGAGTGACTTGCCTTGTGGGGTGCGGGCGTGATAGGTTCACGCAACCGGATAATCCTAGGAGTGGTTGGTTGTGGTGAGCTTGCTCCCGTGCAATATTTCATTGAGTTGCAATGATATTGTGGTTGTTATGCTCTGAAGGGGTTATCCGGATAAATGTTGATGTGAATTGTTGAGTATACGTTCATGTGGTAGGAACATATTGATGCATTACTTTCCTTTGGTTCAGCTTATATTGATGTTTACTTCATACCCTACTGAGCTTCTAGCTCACTCCTTTACTTTCTTCCTTCCACAGGAGACACTGGTACTGATACTGGTGCTGCGGATCGGTGAGCAAGTCGTGTCATGGATGGCCCTGGATAGAATAGGGTGCTAGAGATATACTCTATGCATGTGGGTGTACGTAGTATATCTATGTTGAGAGAATATAACCATTTGGCACTGTGGTGCTTGTTTGTGGATGTAGATGTTGATTTATGGTTATATTTGATGTTTTATAAATCTGTGTGTTGATTTATATGTGATGCCATCAGTTTGTGCATGCTGGTAGTGGATGGCCTGAGGCCTAGGGTCAGGATTGCATGTGGTTGAGGCTCGAGGCCTATGTTTCCTAGGTTGCTAGTGTGATGTTGTTGTTGCTGCGTTTCTGATGCAGGTTGGCGCTCTCCGATATACGGGGAGGTGCCGCCGGATTTCCGGTTGATCCCGGATGTTCACACTAGTGACCTAGGAAGCGTGCGGAGAGAGCACCCAGTCGCGTCTCCGGAAACGGGGCGTGACAATTTGGTATCAGAGCGAGGTTTACGGCTCTTTATAGGATCTGGGGTGTTGGGTCCTAGTTGTAGAGTAGTATATCCAGGCCATGTCACGACTGCTACTGATCCGGTATGTTTTCTTTTCCCCTTAAATCCTCGTTTGAGTAGTGGGTTAAATGGTATTGTCTGTTTGCCATGCAGATGAATACCCGTAGAACTACCAGGTCCAAAAGTGGGACTGTAGTACCTCGTGGCAGAGGCCGACGGGGAGTTGGTAGGGGCCGAGGTAGAGGCCGTAGTGTTGGGGTGGAACGTGTCACAAGAGGCACTCCTAGCATTGAGGATTCGGTTCCGAATGTGGATCCGGAGTTGAGAGAGGAAGAGATAGTTCAAGAGGGACTACCGATGGAGAGTGATGATCAGCAGGCACCACCTGAGGTGCAGGTTGCTCCTGTTACTACAGGGGGGCAACCAGTGACGATGGAGAGTCTTACTAGTTTCATGATGAGTATGGTACAGACACAGGCGCGGACCATAGCTCAGGCAGTGGCTCAGGCGATGGGTGCTACTGGCACTCGTACTGAGGGAGTTGTACCAGAGGCTACAACTGAGGTAGCAGCAGTACCTAGAGCTGGGAGAGGAATGTATGAGGTGGACCAATTGAGGAGGACTACTCCTCCAACATTTTCTGGAGATGGAACGGGTGTGGGGGCGGAGGAGTGGTTCAACCAGCTGAGTATGAGGATGGACACTCTTGAGATACCCGATGAGAGACGGGTGAAGTTTGTGTTCTACTACTTGAGTGGTGCGGCCTATGAATGGTGGATGTCCATGGGTCAGAGACAGAATTAGCTGACTTGGACTTCGTTTGAGCAGTTGTTTATGCAGAAGTTTGTGCCAAGGCCTCTGCAAACGGAGAAGGCCAAACAATTTCTAGATTTGTTGCAGACATCAGAGATGACGGTGTCTCAGTACACCAAGCAGTTTGAGGAGTTATACCGATATGGGAAGGAGTTTGCTCCCACAGATGTGAAGAAGGCAGTGAGGTACCGAGATGGGTTGCTTCCCAGTCTTGGTAGAATGGTGATGGCCACTAGGGTGATGTCATATCAGGACACAGTGGAGATGGCTCTTGATTTTGAGTTGAGTGAGAAAAGTGAAGCTCAGAGGAAGCGTCCAGTGAGTGAGGGTAGTAGTGGTGGTGGTAGTAGCCACAAGAAATCGAGAACAGATTTTCGTCAACAGAGAGGGGACCGAGGCAAGGGTCCTAGGCTACCATGGGGTAAGATGACATGCTTCAAGTGTGGGAAAGAGGGGCACAAGGCAAGTGAGTACAAGCTTTCTGGGTTTAAGTGCTTTGGGTGTGGCAAGTTGGGTCATAGAAAGAGCGAGTGTCCAGAGGGCAACCAGACAGCCCAGCAGCAGAGCACACCGGGAGTACCGCCTCCGGCTCTTCCTTCCAATGTTCCAATGGGAGGAAGGGGGCGGGGTGGGACTCGTCAGCCACAGCAGCAGCAGAATGCACTGGTAGAGGGGCGTGTCTATGCATTGGGTCATCAGGAGGCACAGGAGCATCCAAACTTCATTGGAGGTACCTTCTTGATTTCTAATTGTTGGGCAAGAGTCTTGTTTGATTCGGGGGCTACCTCATCTTTCATTACTAGTTCGTTAGCACACGCACTAGAGGTAGAGATTTCGCCAATAAGACGAATGTTCACGGTATCCTCACCATTCGGATACTTTACCACATTGGGGGGGGTAGTGTTCGATTGTGAGTGTCGGTTTGGAGAAATATCTCTGAAAGCCGACTTGTATGTATTAGATTTCCAGGATTTTGATGTGATTCTTGGAGTTGATTGGTTGACGAAGCACCAAGGGTTGCTTGATTTCTGGGAGAGGAAGATTACTCTTAGAGTACCCGAGGGAGGAGTGATTCAGTTGAGGGGATCGAAGGGGATTCCATGCCCACATTTCATGGATAATCCTTCGTACCAAGATTGTAGAGTTGCGAGTTTTGTGAGTTCAGCTCCTAAGGGAGATGTAGCTACTATGATTCGGGTAGTGGAAGAGTTTATGGATGTATTTCCGGAAGAGTTGTCGGGATTACCTCCAAAGAGGGAGATCGACTTTGCTATTGAGTTACATCCGAATGTCAAGCCGATTTCGATTCCGCCGTATCGGATGGCTCCAGCAGAGTTGAAGGAGTTGAGTTCTCAATTAGAGGAGTTGTTAGACTTGGGGTTCATTAGACCGAGTGTGTCCCCGTGGGGAGCACCGGTGTTGTTCGTCAAGAAGAAAGATGGAAGTTTGAGGATGGGTATTGATTATAGGCAGTTGAATAAGGTTACAGTGAGGAATAAGTATCTGTTGCCTAGGATCAATGATTTGTTTGACCAATTGAGAGGTGCTAGGCATTTCTCTAAGATTGACTTGAGGTCGGGTTATCATCAGTTGAGGATTAAGGATGAGGATATCCAGAAAACAGCGTTTAGAACTCGTTATGGGCATTATGAGTTCCTTGTGATGCCGTTTGGGTTGACAAATGCCCCGGCGGTATTCATGGACCTAATGCAAAGGGTTCTTCGACCATTTTTGGATAAGTTTGTAGTGGTGTTTATTGATGATATATTGATTTATTCTCCTACGGAGGGGGAGCATGAGGAACATTTGAAGGTAGTGTTACAGACGTTGAGGGAGAATCAACTGTATGCTAAATTGAGTAAGTGTGAATTTTGGGCCACGGAAGTAAAGTTCCTAGGCCATGTGATCACTCAAGAAGGCATAGCGGTTAACTACTCCAAAGTTGAGTCGGTTTTAAATTGGGAGAGACCAAAGATGTGACAGAGATCCGAAGTTTTCTAGGATTGGCGGGTTACTACCGGAGATTTATTGAGGATTTTTCGAGAGTTGCTTCGCCGATGACGCAGCTCACAAAGAAGGGCACACCGTTTGTGTGGACAGACGAATGTGAGGCCGCATTTGAAGAGTTGAAGAAGAGGTTGACAACACCTCCAGTGTTAGTAGTTCCGGAGAGGAATGTTGGCTATCAGCTGTATTGTGATGCATCTGGAGTCGGGTTGGGTTGTGTGTTGATGCAGCAGGGCCGAGTGATAGAGTATGGTTCGAGGTTGCTGAAGACACATGAGAGGAACTATCCAGTGCATGATCTGGAGTTGGCGGCAGTAGTATTTTCTCTTAAGCAATGGAGGTACTATCTCTACGGAGAGACGTTTGAGGTGTTCTCGGATCACAAAAGCCTTAAGTACCTATTCACTCAAAAGGAGTTGAAGTTACGACAAAGGCGGTGGATGGAGTACTTAGAGGATTTTGATTTTAATTTGCAATACCATCCAGGTAAAGCAAATGTGGTTGCGGATGCTTTGAGTAGGAAGCAGAGAGTTGCTAGCCTATTCATGCATGAGTGGAAAATTGTGGAGACAATCAATGAGTTTGGATTGGAGTTGAGGAGTCAAGAGGAAAAAGTGCATTTGTGTTCTATGACTTCGAGACCTATGATGGTTCAGAAGGTTATAGATGCACAAAACGGAGATCATACATTTGATGTGATTGATGAGAGTCTTGGATGGGTTCGAGGGAATGATGGTGGAGTACAATATGCGGGAAGGTTAGTGGTTCCCGAAGATGATGAGTTGAGACAGGAGATTCTAAGGAAAACACATCATTCTTGGTTTGCTATGCATCCCGGGGGTACGAAGATGTACCGAGACTTGAAGCAGAGTTTCTGGTGGAAGGGTATGAAGGCCGATGTTGCTAGATTTGTGACGAAGTGTCTTACTTGCCAACAAGTGAAGGCAGAACATCAGAGACCAGCTGGATTGTTGCAACCATTACCAGTAGCTGAATGGAAGTGGGAGAAGATCACAATGGACTTTGTGACGGCATTGCCAATGACTCAGAGGAGGCATGATGCGGTTTGGGTGATAGTGGACAGATTAACTAAGTCTGCACACTTCTTACCCATGAACAAGACGGATTCATTGGAAACCTTGAGTACTATGTATGTCAAGGAGATTGTGAGACTTCACAGAATTCCATTATCTATTGCGTCGGACCGAGACCCGAGGTTCACAGGTAGATTCTGGAGTAGTTTACAGGAGGCATTGGGAACGAAGTTGGATTTCTCTACAACATATCATCCTCAAAGTGATGGACAGAGTAAGAGAACCATACAGGTTTTGGAGGATATGCTACGAGCATGTGTAGTTGATTTTGGAGGAAGTTGGGATCGGTACTTACATTTGGCGGAGTTTGTGTATAACAACTCTTTCCAAAGTAGTATCGGGATGGCACCTTACGAGGCGCTCTACGGGAGGCCTTGTAGGTTGCCTTTGTGTTGGGCAGAGGTTGGGGAGAAAGTTGTGTCAGGACCGGAGATGGTCAAAGAAGCACGAGAGAGAGTTGATGAGATACGGAAGCGGTTGATCACCGCACAGAGCCGACAGAAGTCTTATGCTGACCGGAGGAGGAGACCTTTGGAGTTCGCTGTAGGCGATAAGGTTTTCTTGAAGGTTAGTCCGAGACGGGGAATTCAGAGATATAGCAAGCATGGGAAGTTGGCACCGAGGTTTGTGGGGCCATTTGAGATTTTGGAAACAGTTGGACCGGTGGCGTACCGTTTGGCACTTCCACCGAAGCTTGAGAAGGTTCACAATGTATTCCATGTATCTATGCTTCGGAAATATGAGCCGGATCCGTCGCATGTGATAGATTGGACTACGTTGGAAGTTGAGGAAGATGGGAGCTACACTCTTCACCCGGTGAAGATTCTAGACCGACAGAACAAGGTCACGAGGTCGAGTGTGATACCATTGGTAAAAGTGTTGTGGATGTACCACGGAGTTGAAGAAGCAACTTGGGAGTTGGAGTCTCGAATGAAGGAAAGGTACCCGGAGTTGTTCGGAGATTCAGGTACGTGTGTGTAGTTAAATTTCGGGACGAAATTTTATTAAGGGGGGGAGGATGTGAAACCCCGACCCAAAATTTTTAGTTTTGAGTCGAAATACGGATGATCCGTGAGGTACGGAATCATAGAAAAATAGTTTTGGAGCTCGGTTCGGTAAATGGGGCATAACTTTTAGTATACATGTCCGTTTCGGGCCTGTAATATATCAAATCGAAGCTTGAACCGAGCCGAAAAATAAAAGTGAGAAAAACTGGGTTTCTGGAAAACAAGAACCGTCCGGACGGTTAAAACAGCCGTCCGGACGGTTTGTGAAGGAACTGGGGCAGATTCATTTTTAGAGAAAAATTTTGGTGCTGTGAACAGTAGACCGTCCGGGCGGTCTAACGAGGCGTCCGGACGGTTAAGCCTGCGAAGTGGGCAGAGAGTGGAGGAAGAGGCAAGCGTCCGGACGGTCACTTGAGGCGTCCGGACGGTTATCGGGAAATCAGTTTTTAAGCTTAGTTTTAGACATTTCTGGGCATTTACCACCTTGGGAGCCCGTCTAGAGAGAGAAAGTGAGAGAGAAGAAGAGAGAGAAGGAGATTTTGGCAAGAGATTGACTTGGAGATTGTGGATTGATGATCCTTGAAGCTATGTAAGAAAGATTCAAGGTTGATTCAAGTGATTTGGTAAGTTTTTCATAGTTTTTGTAAATTCAAGGTTTTTCTATATTTGCTAGATTCTTGAAGAGTTGAGTGCTATGCTTTAGATATGTTGTTTATAGGTTGATTTTGGATGTTTATGTAGATTGGTTTGTGTTTTGGAGTTGAGTTGAGCTTGGAGTGAGTTGGAGGATTTTGGAAGGAATTTCTAGAGAGAGAAGGTGAGTAATTTCGAATTTATGGATTGAATTGATGTTTATATGAGTTGTTGGTTGTTTATTGATGCTTGTGAGGGTTCGGTTATGCCACATTGTAGGTTTGGGCAAACCGAAACCCTAGGAACGAATTTTGGGAAATTGTGGTAATTTACTCGACACGAGGTAGGGGATTTCCAACCATTCTTTCTATCGTTCGTTTTTGATATGTTAAGAGCGTTTCGATTCCTCATTGGTCGTTCCATTTGTGTTTCCGCCTTAATTGCTCCTAAGGGGAAACGAACCCTAATTGTGATTCTTGTTGATTCTTGATGTTGCATGACCCGAGTGTGAGTGTTCCATCTCCTATGGACACGATGTGATTTCCATTCATGCATCATGGTAGCTATGTATATATATATGTAGGTTGTTCATATATATATATCTATTCAGCATGTCATGACATAGTGCATTAGAGATGCATGGGGGACCGGGTATGGACTCGGGAACCTTTAGGTTTCTTGAAAGCTACTTGGAGGGATGACGAGGTGATGAGAGTTACCACTGAGTCATGTGAACTCCAAGTAGGATAACGCACTAGGGGTAAGGTCAAGAGTGACTTGCCTTGTGGGGTGCGGGCGTGATAGGTTCACGCAACCGGATAATCCTAGGAGTGGTTGGTTGTGGTGAGCTTGCTCCCGTGCAATATTTCATTGAGTTGCAATGATATTGTGGTTGTTATGCTCTGAAGGGGTTATCCGGATAAATGTTGATGTGAATTGTTGAGTATACGTTCATGTGGTAGGAACATATTGATGCATTACTTTCCTTTGGTTCAGCTTATATTGATGTTTACTTCATACCCTACTGAGCTTCTAGCTCACTCCTTTACTTTCTTCCTTCCACAGGAGACACTGGTACTGATACTGGTGCTGCGGATCGGTGAGCAAGTCGTGTCATGGATGGCCCTGGATAGAATAGGGTGCTAGAGATATACTCTATGCATGTGGGTGTACGTAGTATATCTATGTTGAGAGAATATAACCATTTGGCACTGTGGTGCTTGTTTGTGGATGTAGATGTTGATTTATGGTTATATTTGATGTTTTATAAATCTGTGTGTTGATTTATATGTGATGCCATCAGTTTGTGCATGCTGGTAGTGGATGGCCTGAGGCCTAGGGTCAGGATTGCATGTGGTTGAGGCTCGAGGCCTATGTTTGCTAGGTTGCTAGTGTGATGTTGTTGTTGCTGCGTTTCTGATGCAGGTTGGCGCTCTCCGATATACGGGGAGGTGCCGCCGGATTTCCGGTTGATCCCGGATGTTCACACTAGTGACCTAGGAAGCGTGCGGAGAGAGCACCCAGTCGCGTCTCCGGAAACGGGGCGTGACAATTTGGTATCAGAGCGAGGTTTACGGCTCTTTATAGGATCTGGGGTGTTGGGTCCTAGTTGTAGAGTAGTATATCCAGGCCATGTCACGACTGCTACTGATCCGGTATGTTTTCTTTTCCCCTTAAATCCTCGTTTGAGTAGTGGGTTAAATGGTATTGTCTGTTTGCCATGCAGATGAATACCCGTAGAACTACCAGGTCCAAAAGTGGGACTGTAGTACCTCGTGGCAGAGGCCGACGGGGAGTTGGTAGGGGCCGAGGTAGAGGCCGTAGTGTTGGGGTGGAACGTGTCACAAGAGGCACTCCTAGCATTGAGGATTCGGTTCCGAATGTGGATCCGGAGTTGAGAGAGGAAGAGATAGTTCAAGAGGGACTACCGATGGAGAGTGATGATCAGCAGGCACCACCTGAGGTGCAGGTTGCTCCTGTTACTACAGGGGGGCAACCAGTGACGATGGAGAGTCTTACTAGTTTCATGATGAGTATGGTACAGACACAGGCGCGGACCATAGCTCAGGCAGTGGCTCAGGCGATGGGTGCTACTGGCACTCGTACTGAGGGAGTTGTACCAGAGGCTACAACTGAGGTAGCAGCAGTACCTAGAGCTGGGAGAGGAATGTATGAGGTGGACCAATTGAGGAGGACTACTCCTCCAACATTTTCTGGAGATGGAACGGGTGTGGGGGCGGAGGAGTGGTTCAACCAGCTGAGTATGAGGATGGACACTCTTGAGATACCCGATGAGAGACGAGTGAAGTTTGTGTTCTACTACTTGAGTGGTGCGGCCTATGAATGGTGGATGTCCATGGGTCAGAGACAGAATGAGCTGACTTGGACTTCGTTTGAGCAGTTGTTTATGCAGAAGTTTGTGCCAAGGCCTCTGCAAACGGAGAAGGCCAAACAATTTCTAGATTTGTTGCAGACATCAGAGATGACGGTGTCTCAGTACACCAAGCAGTTTGAGGAGTTATACCGATATGGGAAGGAGTTTGCTCCCACAGATGTGAAGAAGGCAGTGAGGTACCGAGATGGGTTGCTTCCCAGTCTTGGTAGAATGGTGATGGCCACTAGGGTGATGTCATATCAGGACACAGTGGAGATGGCTCTTGATTTTGAGTTGAGTGAGAAAAGTGAAGCTCAGAGGAAGCGTCCAGTGAGTGAGGGTAGTAGTGGTGGTGGTAGTAGCCACAAGAAATCGAGAACAGATTTTCGTCAACAGAGAGGGGACCGAGGCAAGGGTCCTAGGCTACCATGGGGTAAGATGACATGCTTCAAGTGTGGGAAAGAGGGGCACAAGGCAAGTGAGTACAAGCTTTCTGGGTTTAAGTGCTTTGGGTGTGGCAAGTTGGGTCATAGAAAGAGCGAGTGTCCAGAGGGCAACCAGACAGCCCAGTAGCAGAGCACACCGGGAGTACCGCCTCCGGCTCTTCCTTCCAATGTTCCAATGGGAGGAAGGGGGCGGGGTGGGACTCGTCAGCCACAGCAGCAGCAGAATGCACTGGTAGAGGGGCGTGTCTATGCATTGGGTCATCAGGAGGCACAGGAGCATCCAAACTTCATTGGAGGTACCTTCTTGATTTCTAATTGTTGGGCAAGAGTCTTGTTTGACTCGGGGGCTACCTCATCTTTCATTACTAGTTCGTTAGCACACGCACTAGAGGTAGAGATTTCGCCAATAAGACGAATGTTCACGGTATCCTCACCATTCGGATACTTTACCACATTGGGGGGGGTAGTGTTCGATTGTGAGTGTCGGTTTGGAGAAATATCTCTGAAAGCCGACTTGTATGTATTAGATTTCCAGGATTTTGATGTGATTCTTGGAGTTGATTGGTTGACGAAGCACCAAGGGTTGCTTGATTTCTGGGAGAGGAAGATTACTCTTAGAGTACCCGAGGGAGGAGTGATTCAGTTGAGGGGATCGAAGGGGATTCCATGCCCACATTTCATGGATAATCCTTCGTACCAAGATTGTAGAGTTGCGAGTTTTGTGAGTTCAGCTCCTAAGGGAGATGTAGCTACTATGATTCGGGTAGTGGAAGAGTTTATGGATGTATTTCCGGAAGAGTTGTCGGGATTACCTCCAAAGAGGGAGATCGACTTTGCTATTGAGTTACATCCGAATGTCAAGCCGATTTCGATTCCGCCGTATCGGATGGCTCCAGCAGAGTTGAAGGAGTTGAGTTCTCAATTAGAGGAGTTGTTAGACTTGGGGTTCATTAGACCGAGTGTGTCCCCGTGGGGAGCACCGGTGTTGTTCGTCAAGAAGAAAGATGGAAGTTTGAGGATGGGTATTGATTATAGGCAATTGAATAAGGTTACAGTGAGGAATAAGTATCTGTTGCCTAGGATCAATGATTTGTTTGACCAATTGAGAGGTGCTAGGCATTTCTCTAAGATTGACTTGAGGTCGGGTTATCATCAGTTGAGGATTAAGGATGAGGATATCCAGAAAACAGCGTTTAGAACTCGTTATGGGCATTATGAGTTCCTTGTGATGCCGTTTGGGTTGACAAATGCCCCGGCGGTATTCATGGACCTAATGCAAAGGGTTCTTCGACCATTTTTGGATAAGTTTGTAGTGGTGTTTATTGATGATATATTGATTTATTCTCCTACGGAGGGGGAGCATGAGGAACATTTGAAGGTAGTGTTACAGACGTTGAGGGAGAATCAACTGTATGCTAAATTGAGTAAGTGTGAATTTTGGGCCACGGAAGTAAAGTTCCTAGGCCATGTGATCACTCAAGAAGGCATAGCGGTTAACTACTCCAAAGTTGAGTCGGTTTTAAATTGGGAGAGACCAAAGATGTGACAGAGATCCGAAGTTTTCTAGGATTGGCGGGTTACTACCGGAGATTTATGGAGGATTTTTCGAGAGTTGCTTCGCCGATGACGCAGCTCACAAAGAAGGGCACACCGTTTGTGTGGACAGACGAATGTGAGGCCGCATTTGAAGAGTTGAAGAAGAGGTTGACAACACCTCCAGTGTTAGTAGTTCCGGAGAGGAATGTTGGCTATCAGGTGTATTGTGATGCATCTGGAGTCGGGTTGGGTTGTGTGTTGATGCAGCAGGGCCGAGTGATAGAGTATGGTTCGAGGTTGCTGAAGACACATGAGAGGAACTATCCAGTGCATGATCTGGAGTTGGCGGCAGTAGTATTTTCTCTTAAGCAATGGAGGTACTATCTCTACGGAGAGACGTTTGAGGTGTTCTCGGATCACAAAAGCCTTAAGTACCTATTCACTCAAAAGGAGTTGAAGTTACGACAAAGGCGGTGGATGGAGTACTTAGAGGATTTTGATTTTAATTTGCAATACCATCCAGGTAAAGCAAATGTGGTTGCGGATGCTTTGAGTAGGAAGCAGAGAGTTGCTAGCCTATTCATGCATGAGTGGAAAATTGTGGAGACAATCAATGAGTTTGGATTGGAGTTGAGGAGTCAAGAGGAAAAAGTGCATTTGTGTTCTATGACTTCGAGACCTATGATGGTTCAGAAGGTTATAGATGCACAAAACGGAGATCATACATTTGATGTGATTGATGAGAGTCTTGGATGGGTTCGAGGGAATGATGGTGGAGTACAATATGCGGGAAGGTTAGTGGTTCCCGAAGATGATGAGTTGAGACAGGAGATTCTAAGGAAAGCACATCATTCTTGGTTTGCTATGCATCCCGGGGGTACGAAGATGTACCGAGACTTGAAGCAGAGTTTCTGGTGGAAGGGTATGAAGGCCGATGTTGCTAGATTTGTGACGAAGTGTCTTACTTGCCAACAAGTGAAGGCAGAACATCAGAGACCAGCTGGATTGTTGCAACCATTACCAGTAGCTGAATGGAAGTGGGAGAAGATCACAATGGACTTTGTGACGGCATTGCCAATGACTCAGAGGAGGCATGATGCGGTTTGGTTGATAGTGGACAGATTAACTAAGTCTGCACACTTCTTACCCATGAACAAGACGGATTCATTGGAAACCTTGAGTACTATGTATGTCAAGGAGATTGTGAGACTTCACAGAATTCCATTATCTATTGTGTCGGACCGAGACCCGAGGTTCACAGGTAGATTCTGGAGTAGTTTACAGGAGGCATTGGGAACGAAGTTGGATTTCTCTACAACATATCATCCTCAAAATGATGGACAGAGTAAGAGAACCATACAGGTTTTGGAGGATATGCTACGAGCATGTGTAGTTGATTTTGGAGGAAGTTGGGATCGGTACTTACATTTGGCGGAGTTTGTGTATAACAACTCTTTCCAAAGTAGTATCGGAATGGCACCTTACGAGGCGCTCTACGGGAGGCCTTGTAGGTTGCCTTTGTGTTGGGCAGAGGTTGGGGAGAAAGTTGTGTCAGGACCGGAGATGGTCAAAGAAGCACGAGAGAGAGTTGATGAGATACGGAAGCGGTTGATCACCGCACAGAGCCGACAGAAGTCTTATGCTGACCGGAGGAGGAGACCTTTGGAGTTCGCTGTAGGCGATAAGGTTTTCTTGAAGGTTAGTCCGAGACGGGGAATTCAGAGATATAGCAAGCATGGGAAGTTGGCACCGAGGTTTGTGGGGCCATTTGAGATTTTGGAAACAGTTGGACCGGTGGCGTACCGTTTGGCACTTCCACCGAAGCTTGAGAAGGTTCACAATGTATTCCATGTATCTATGCTTCGGAAATATGAGCCGGATCCGTCGCATGTGATAGATTGGACTACGTTGGAAGTTGAGGAAGATGGGAGCTACACTCTTCACCCGGTGAAGATTCTAGACCGACAGAACAAGGTCACGAGGTCGAGTGTGATACCATTGGTAAAAGTGTTGTGGATGTACCACGGAGTTGAAGAAGCAACTTGGGAGTTGGAGTCTCGAATGAAGGAAAGGTACCCGGAGTTGTTCGGAGATTCAGGTACGTGTGTGTAGTTAAATTTCGGGACGAAATTTTATTAAGGGGGGGAGGATGTGAAACCCCGAACCAAAATTTTTAGTTTTGAGTCGAAATACGGATGATCCGTGAGGTACGGAATCATAGAAAAATAGTTTTGGAGCTTGGTTCGGTAAATGGGGCATAACTTTTAGTATACATGTCCGTTTTGGGCCCGTAATATATCAAATCGAAGCTTGAACCGAGCCGAAAAATAAAAGTGAGAAAAACTGGGTTTCTGGAAAACAGGAACCGTCCGGACGGTTAAAACAGCCGTCCAGACGGTTTGTGAAGGAACTGGGGCAGATTCATTTTTAGAGAAAAATTTTGGTGATGCGAATAGTAGACCGTCCGGACGGTCTAACGAGGCGTCCGGACGGTTAAGCCTGCGAAGTGGGCCGAGAGTGGAGGAAGAGGCAAGTGTCCGGACGGTCACTTGAGGCGTCCGGACGGTTATCGGGAAATCAGTTTTTAAGCTTAGTTTTAGACATTTCTGGGCATTCACCACCTTGGGAGCCCGTCTAGAGAGAGAAAGTGAGAGAGAAGAAGAGAGAGAAGGAGATTTTGGCAAGAGAATGACTTGGAGATTGTGGATTGATGATCCTTGAAGCTAAGTAAGGAAGATTCAAGGTTGATTCAAGTGATTTGGTAAGTTTTTCATAGTTTTTGTAAATTCAAGGTTTTTCTATATTTGCTAGATTCTTGAAGAGTTGAGTGCTATGCTTTAGATATGTTGTTTATAGGTTGATTTTGGATGTTTATGTAGATTGGTTTGTGTTTTGGAGTTGAGTTGAGCTTGGAGTGAGTTGGAGGATTTTGGAAGGAATTTCTAGAGAGAGAAGGTGAGTAATTTCGAATTTATGGATTGAATTGATGTTTATATGAGTTGTTGGTTGTTTATTGATGCTTGTGAGGGTTCGGTTATGCCACATTGTAGGTTTGGGCAAACCGAAACCCTAGGAACGAATTTTGGGAAATTGTGGTAATTTACTCGACACGAGGTAGGGGATTTCCAACCATTCTTTCTATCGTTCGTTTTTGATATGTTAAGAGCGTTTCGATTCCTCATTGGTCGTTCCATTTGTGTTTCCGCCTTAATTGCTCCTAAGGGGAAACGAACCCTAATTGTGATTCTTGTTGATTCTTGATGTTGCATGACCCGAGTGTGAGTGTTCCATCTCCTATGGACACGATGTGATTTCCGTTCATGCATCATGGTAGCTATGTATATATATATGTAGGTTATTCATATATATATATCTATTCAGCATGTCATGACATAGTGCATTAGAGATGCATGGGGGACCGGGTATGGACTCGGGAACCTTTAGGTTTCTTGAAAGCTACTTGGAGGGATGACAAGGTGATGAGAGTTACCACTGAGTCATGTGAACTCCAAGTAGGATAACGCACTAGGGGTAAGGTCAAGAGTGACTTGCCTTGTGGGGTGCGGGCGTGATAGGTTCACGCAACCGGATAATCCTAGGAGTGGTTGGTTGTGGTGAGCTTGCTCCCGTGCAATATTTCATTGAGTTGCAATGATATTGTGGTTGTTATGCTCCGAAGGGGTTATCCGGGTAAATGTTGATGTGAATTGTTGAGTATACGTTCATGTGGTAGGAACATATTGATGCATTACTTTCCTTTGGTTCAGCTTATATTGATGTTTACTTCATACCCTACTGAGCTTCTAGCTCACTCCTTTACTTTCTTCCTTCCACAGGAGACACTGGTACAGATACTGGTGCTGCGGATCGGTGAGCAAGTCGTGTCATGGATGGCCCTGGATAGAATAGTGTGCTAGAGATATACTCTACGCATGTGGGTGTACGTAGTATATCTATGTTGAGAGAATATAACCACTTGGCACTGTGGTGCTTGTTTGTGGATGTAGATGTTGATTTATGGTTATATTTGATGTTTTATAAATCTGTGTTGATTTATATGTGATGCCATCAGTTTGTGCATGCTGGTAGTGGATGGCCTGAGGCCTAGGGTCAGGATTGCATGTGGTTGAGGCTCGAGGCCTATGTTTGCTAGGTTGCTAGTGTGATGTTGTTGTTGCTGCGTTTCTGATGCAGGTTGGCGCTCTCCGATATACAGGGAGGTGCCGCCGGATTTCCGGTTGATCCCGGATGTTCACACTAGTGACCTAGGAAGGGTGCGGAGAGAGCACCCAGTCGCGTCTCCGGAAATGGGGCGTGACAGAAGCAACATGAGTCCATGCAAACAGCTGCAGATATGATCTACAATTTGCATGAAATGTTTGCCCATACTACTCGTCCCGCAAGACAGCAGGCGATAAGAAAGTTGATGAACACCAAGCAAGCTGAGGGAGCACCTGTGAGAGAGCATATGCTCAAAGTCATGGGTTATCTCTATGAAGCCCTCGATCTTGGTGCTGAAATTGACGCGACCACGCAGACAGATATGATCTTGGAGACCCTCTCTAGTTCCTTTGCTCAGTTCAAGTTGAATTTCAGCATGAAGAAGATGGAGATGACTCTTCCAGTTCTCATGAAAGAACTCCAATCTGCTGAGGAGATCATGGGAAAGAAAGAGCAAGCTCACTTTACTACTGCTTCTAATTCTAAGCCCAAAACGCCCAAGAATAAGAAGAAGAAGCAAATTGCTACAGTTGCCAAAGGAGCTCAAAAGAAAAAGAGCAAGGTTGCAAAAGGGAAAGGAAAATGCTTTCATTGCAACCAGAAGGGGCACTGGAAGAGTGATTGCCCAAAGTTTCTAAGCAAGAAGAAAATTGAGGGTAAGACTTTTTATATTGAGACTTGTTTAGTGGTTGATTCTACATATTCCTGGATTGTAGACACTGGAGCCACTACTCATATTTGCAATTCTTTGCAGGGGTTTCAGGAAACCAGGAAACTCAATGAAGGGGAGATCACAATTCAAATTGCTTCAGGAGCTAGGATAGGAGCATCTAGTTTAGGAGTAGTTACTCTAGATTTTCGATGTAATAAATATCTAGTTTTGAACGATTGCCTATTTGTTCCAAACGTTGCAAGGAATTTAGTTTCAGCTACTTTCTTGATTTCTGAAGGGTATGAGATATCTTTACGTTCTAATGTTACAATTAGTAGAAATGGAAAAGATATATGCTTTGGAACAATGATAGGCAACCTATATTATTTACATCCACGCTCCTATAATGACGCTATTGCCATGCATACTGAATCTAAAAAGAGAACAGCCGAATCTAATGAAGAGACTGTTTGGCATTTACGACTTGGTCACATTAACCAAACAAGAATCAACAGGCTAATTCATGATGTGTCTCTTGGCCCATTAGACATGAATAAGATGCCACAATGTCGATCTTGTTTAGAAGGTAAAATGACCAAAAGGTCGTTTAAGTCCAAAGGCCTTAGAGCTTCTGAGTTACTTGAATTGGTGCATACTGATGTATGTGGTCCAATGACAGTTCAAGCTCGTGGAGGTTTTGATTACTTCATTACTTTTACTGATGACTACTCTAGGTATGGATGTATTTATCTAATGCGTCGTAAGTCTGATGCATTTGACAAGTTCAAAGAATTCAAGGCCTATGCGGAGAACAAATTAGATAAAGGCATCAAAGCTATGCGGTCTGACCGTGGTGGCGAATACATGCTAGATTAGTACAAGCAGTATCTAGCAGATAATGGCATAGTTTCTCAGCTCTCTGCACCTAGAACGCCTCAACAGAACGGGGTTGCAGAAAGGAGAAACAGAACTCTATTAGAGATGGCAAGATGCATGATGTGTCATGCAACTCTTCCTGAGTCATTTTGGGGATATGCTCTAGAAAATGCTGCACATATCATAAACTTGGTACCGTCTAAGTCAGTACCTAAGACACCCCATGAGATGTGGATTGGACGAAAGTCTGATCTTAGGAACCTCAAAGTTTAGGGATGTCCAGCTTATGTACTAGCAGATAAGACAACCAAGTTTGGGCCTAGATCTGTGCTATGTTATTGGGTAGGTTATTTGTTAGCACAAATGCTAGATTCTTAGAAGAGGAATGTATAAATAGTGGTGAACCAAGAAAGGTGGTTTTGCATGAACAGGAATCTAATGATTCACAATCCAGTTCAACACAAGTAGTAGATGATGAACACATTACTGAACCTATTTTAGATGCAACACCGGAGCTTCGTCGCAGTGGGAGGGTTTCACGACAACTCGACAGATACATGTTCATTGGAGAGTCATTTATGGCAGTTTCTGATGAACTTGAGTCGGATCCTACTATATACGAAGAAGCAGTTACCGATGTCGATTCAGACCATTGGCAAAAAGCAATGGAATCCGAGTTGGAGTCCATGCACTCCAACGAAGTTTGGGATCTTGTAGATATACCTGCTGGAGTAAAACCCATTGGGTGTAAGTGGGTATACAAGAGAAAGAGAGGAGTAGATGGAAAGGTTGAAACCTTTAAAGCAAGGTTGGTGGTGAAGGGTTATACCCAAAAGGAGGGTATTGACTATGAGGAGACCTTCTCACCAGTAGCCATGCTTAAGTCCATCAGAATACTTCTCGCCATATCAGCTCACTTTGATTTTGAGATATGGCAGATGGATGTCAAGACTGCTTTCCTCAATGGCAATCTTGACGAGTGTATCTACATGATGCAACCCAACAGATTTATTGCTAAGAGCTAGGAAAATATGGTTTGCAAGCTTAAGAGGTCTATTTATGGACTTAAGCAAGCATCTAGATCTTGGAACATACGCTTTGATCAGACGATTAAATCCTATGGATTTCATCAGAATCCTGATGAACCGTGTGTATACAAGAGATTGGATGGTAAGAACATTGTGTTCTTGATTCTCTACGTGGATGACATATTGCTTATTGGGAATGATGTAGCGACATTGTCATCAGTTAAAATTTGGTTATCTAATCAGTTTAGCATGAAAGACCTAGGAGAAGCGAGCTATGTTCTAGGCATCAAGCTAACCCGAGATCGCGGATCTAGAACTTTATCTCTATCTCAATCTACTTACATAGAAAAGATATTGGTCAAGTATGCAATGCAAGACTCCAAGAAAGGTTTGTTACCTTTTAGACATGGAGTTCCTCTTTCCAGGGACGACTGTCCTAAGACAGAAGAAGAAAGGCAACAAATGAGTAAGGTACCATATGCTTCGGCAGTTGGTAGTCTCATGTACGCCATGCTATGCACTAGACCAGATATTTGTTATGCAGTAGGATTGGTCAGTAGATATCAATCTAATCCAGGAATGCATCACTGGACAGCGGTAAAACATATATTCAAGTATCTTCGGAGAACGAAAGATTATATGCTTGTTTACCGCAGTGATGAGATCATTCCAGTGGGCTATATCGATTCAGACTTTCAGGCAGACAAAGACTCCAAGAGATCCACGTCTGGTTATGTATTTACCCTTGGTGGTGGAGCCATTAGTTGGAGGAGTGTGAAGCAAACTTGCATCGCAGACTCGACCATGGAAGCCGAATATGTGGCAGCATCAGATGCCGCAAAGGAGGCTGCATGGTTAAAGAAATTCCTCTTAGAATTAGAGGTAGTTCCTAATATTGAGAGACCTATGACCCTATATTGTGACAATATGGGTGCCATAGCTCAAAGTAAGGAACCTCGCTATCACAGTAAAGGGAAACACATTGACGCAAGTTCCATTTGATAAGGGAGTTCGTGCAGCGAAATGAAGTGGAGATACTAAAGATAGCCTCTTTGCATAATTTGGCGGATCCATTCACAAAGGCCCTTACTGGAAAGAGCTTTACAGCTCATGTTGAGGGGATTGGTGTTAGGATACTCTAGTAGTATGTTCTTCAGTCCAAGTGGGAGTTTGTTGGGATGATGTCCTAAAAAACATACCATGTAAAGACAATTCTGAAATTCAAGAATAAACATTTTATGATTGCATTTGTGTTTTAAATGTTTTATTTTAAATATTTCATTTATATGTGAATGTTCTATCAAGGTCTAAGGATGTTAGATATGTGAATCTTGGATACTCAGATACACTTATAGTGTGAGTGTAGATTGACACAAGATTCATTATTACATTCTAAATCATTAGTCACATCCAGATTAACAAAGTTAGGCACTTTGTTGATATAGGTTGTAGTGCATGGGCATCTCCAATTAGGGGAATGGTTTGTCTTGACCGTTTGAGAGGATTCTCGGATTGATGCACTAGTGTATATGTGGACATATACATTGACGGACTTACATAGGGATGAACAACCAGAAATGTGCTATCAAAGAGTTGTTCATCCTATAGCTGTGGGAGTACGGTATATCTCAAACTTGAGTAGGTCAATACGTTTATACTTATAGCGTATGCATTTTGATTCATCAATAAGTGAGACACGCTCTATTGTCAAAATCTTGATGATTTGGATGTATGCCACTAGGGTATAAGTGCATACCTACAAAATAGTCATTCATGTACTTTCAGTTATGAAAGTGTAAGCACCCATCTGAGAGGTTCAAATTAATCTATCTAGAAACTATGCATAGTGATTCTAACGAATCAAGCGTTGTGAGTTAAATTGATCGACGGGTCAATTTAATACGCTTAGAGGATAGATATAAATGAATCTGGAGCTCAGAGAAAATATGGATTTTGGAGTGTTCGATAGTACGAATAAATTCACTCCATCTTACCGGGTGTTGCATGGAGGATATGCATGTACAATTCCCATAGGTCAGGGATAGGTTTCTAATTATGGAAAAGCCTCGATGTAAGAATCGTACATATTGGGGAGTGCATCCAAAGTTCAGGTAGTGTCAGACGAACATTGGATTGTTATATTATTCCTAGTCATAGAGTTTGACGGTAAAAAATAATATTTCGGGAGCCACAATATGTATGTCCTGCGGAGTCCCCTTGGTAGCTATATATATTCTCTTGTCCTATTTAAGGAAGATAAGCAAAATTTACCATATCACAACGGTTGTTGGAAAAGTTACAAGAATGGAATTTGTATAACAAATAGATACAATTTTATTGGGTTTTGGTTTTCCAAAGATAAACCTAAGATAAAATTGTTTTTGTTAAGCTATACAAAATTCTTGTAAGTGTATTTATGTAAAAATAACAAATCTCGGAGTTTTGATTTAGATTGTAAAATAAATATTTTACATAATCAAAAACAAATTAAAGTCAAGAATGGACCAAGGAACAAAACAAATTTGAGCCTTGAATTCTTGAAATATTGGGCCAAGCTAGGCTTAAACCATGTTATTGCATAGCAATATATGGCCGGCCCATTGTGGATAATTTGGGCACCGATTATGCTTGTTAAAAGTATTCCATATTTGTTTTGGCTTTGAATCCAATTGGGATTAGAAGTCAACTCAAATAATGATTTGTTATATATATAAACACAACAATTTTTCTATGAATGGATAAGGATGGCCACCGTTTTGTTTTTTCCTAGTTCCATTTGGATTAGGAAAACAAAACCTAAAAGGAGACTTTTTTAACACAATTAAAAGGTTTTGTTTTATAAAACTAGAGAGTTGGCCGTGTGATTCATTCATGAGAAAACAACCAAGTTATTTTTTCCAATAAAAAGGAGCCGAGTGTTCCTAGAGAGGTGGCCGTGTGAGATTCTTTTGGTTCACTACCAATTGGGTTTTTTGCTTTGCTTTTTCGCAAGGAGATTAAAGAGAATACCTAGGAAACAACATAGGCTATTCTTGGTTATTCTTGTTTTCTAAATTGGTGGTTCGTGATCAAGAGGTGTGATCAAACAAAGGGTGTGTTCAAGATCCGATCGTGTGTTCGTGATCAAGTGTTGAGTTCGTGATCAAGACGGATAGCACGTTGGACCTCGATAGTAAAGAGGTTGGTATTCTTCTTCTAACCTTCTTCATGCCATGATTGTATGTTTAGATCTAAGAATTATTTTGTATGAAATTAATACTAGAAGCATGCTAGGATTAATTACAAAATTAATTGGATCTAGGATAACACTTGATAGGCGTGTAACAATATAGGGTTGTTTCGCTTCCGATTAAATTTTTGATTTGTACCTATGCTAAGAACGATCCGTAAGACGCTTCCGCATGTTCTAAAATTATTTTAGCGACCAACACATAGTTGCTCGGTGTACACTTTTTATTGTTCTTCTATTTCAAATTTTATGAGTATAAGCTTCCTAGATTATTTCGATGCCAAAACACCATCTTTCCATGACAAATGGACAAAAACCGTTAAAAGATCCATCATAGATAGAGTTGAGCAACTTCGGCCCATCAAAGTTGCTCGGTGTACAATTTTTATTGTTCTTCTATGCCAAATTTTACGAGTATAAGCTTCCAAGATTATTTCGATGCCAAAACACCATCTTTCCATGACAAATGGACAAAAACCGTTAAAAGCACCACCATAGATAGAGCTGAGCAACTTCAGACCATCAAAGTTGCTCGGTGTACAATTTTTATTGTTCTTCTATGCCAAATTTTACGAGTATAAGCTTCCTAGATTATTTCGATTCCAAAACACCATCTTTCTATGACAAATGGACAAAAACCTTTAAAAGCTGCACCATAGATAGAGTTGAGCAACTTCGGACTATCAAAGTTCCTCGGTGTACACTTTTTATTGTTCTTCTACGTCAAACTTTACGAGTATAAGCTTCGTTGATTATTTCAATGACAAAACACTAACTTTTTATGAAAATAGAAAAAACCGTTAAAATCTCCTCCATAAGCAAAGTTGAGAAATTCCAAACCATGATAGTTGCCCGGTATGCACTTTTTATTGTTTCCTTATGTCCAAAATTACTAGTATTCGCTTCGTAAATCGTTTTGTTTTCAAGAGGATAAATTTCGATCTAAATATCGAAAAACTATTAAAAACAACTCCACAGAGAGAGTTGAGCAATTTCGGGCAATCAAAGTTCTTCGGTGTACACTTTTTATTGTTCTTCTATGTTAAAATTTATGATTATAAGCTTCCTAGATTATTTCGATCGCAAAACTCCAACTTTCTATGACAAATAGACAAAAACAGTTAAAAGCTTCACATTAAATAGAGTTGAGCAACTTCGGACCATCACAGTTGCTCTGTGTACACTTTTTATTGTTCTTCTATGTCAAATTTTACAGGTACAAGCTTCCTAGATTATTTCGATGCCCAAACACCAACTTTCTATAACAAATTGACAAAACCGTTAAAAGCTCGACCATAAGGAGAGTTGTGCAATTCCGAAACTTGAAAGTTGCTCGGTTTTCATTTTTTATTGTTTCTTAGTTTTCAAAATAACTTGTATTCGTTTCGTAAATTGTTTTGTTGTTAAGAGAATAAATTTCGGTGTAAATTTAGCAAAACTATTAAAAACAGCTCCACCCAGAGATCGATTTCGGGCCATTAAAGTTGCTCGGTGTACACTTTTTATTGTTTTTCTATGTCAAATTTTACGAGTATAAGCTTCCTAGATTATTTCGATGTTAAAACACCATCTTTCTATGACAAATGGACAAAAACCGTTAAAAGCTCCACGATAGATAGAGTTGAGCGACTTTGGATCATCAAAGTTGCTCGGTGTACAATTTTTATTGTTCTTCTCTATCAAATTTTATGAGTATAAGCTTCCTAGCTTAGTTCGATCGCAAAACTCCAATTTTCTACGACAAATAGACAAAAAAAGTTAAAAGCTTCACCATAGATAGAGTTGGGCAACTTCGGACCATCAAAGTTGCTCTGTGTACACTTTTTATTGTTCTTCTATGTCGAATTTTACGAGTATAAGCTTCGTAGATTATTTCGATTCCAAAACAACAACTTTCTATGACAAATAGACAAAACCGTTAAAAGCTCCTCCATAAGGAGAGTCGAGCAATTCCGAACCATGAAAGTTGCTCGGTATGCACTTTTTATTGTTTTTTTATGTCCAAAATTACTAGAGTTCGCTTCACAAATTGTTTTGTTGTCAAGAGAACTAGTTTCGGTCTAAATTTGGCAAAACAATTAAAAACAACTCCATCGAGAGAGTTATGCGATTTCGGTCCATCAAAATTGATCGGTGTACACTTTTTATTCTTCTTCTATGTCAAATTTTACGAGTATAAGATTCCTAGATTATTTCGATGCCAAAACACCACCTTTCTATGACAAATGAACAAAAATAGTAAAAGCTTCACCGTAGATAGAGTTGAGCAACTTCGGACCATAAAAGTTGCTCGGTGTACAATTTTTATTGTTTTTCTCCGTGAAATTTTACGACTATAAGCTTCCTAGATTATTTCGATGTCAAAACACCACCTTTCTATGACAAATGGACAAAAACCATTAAAAGCTCCTTCATAAGGAGAGTTGAGCAATTTCGAACCAAGAAAGTTGCTCGATATACACTTTTAATTGTTTCCTTATGTCCAAAATTACTAGTATTCGCTTCGTAAATTGTTTTGTTGTCAAGAGAACAAATTTCGCTTCGTAAATTGTTTTGCTCTGTGTACACTTTTTATTGTTCTTCTATGTCGAATTTTACGAGTATAAGCTTCCTAGATTATTTCGATTCCAAAACAATAACTTTCTATGACAAATAGACAAAACCGTTAAAAGCTCCTCCATAAGGAGAGTCGAGCAATTCCGAACCATGAAAGTTGCTCGGTATTCACTTTTTATTGTTTCTTTATGTCCAAAATTACTAGAGTTCGCTTCGTAAATTGTTTTGTTGTCAAGAGAACTAGTTTCGGTCTAAATTTGGCAAAACAATTAAAAACAACTCCATCGAGAGAGTTAAGCGATTTCGGTCCATCAAAGTTGATCGGTGTACACTTTTTATTCTTCTTCTATGTCAAATTTTACGAGTATAAGCTTCCTATATTATTTCGATGCCAAAACACCACCTTTCTACGACAAATGAAAAAAAATAGTAAAAGCTTCACCATAGATAGAGTTGAGCAACTTCGGACCATCAAAGTTGCTATGTGTACACTTTTTATTGTCCTTCTGTGTTTAATTTTACGAGTATAAGCTTCCTAGATTTTTTCGATGCCAATACACCAACTTTCTATGACAAATAGTCCAAATCGTTAAAAGCTCCATCATAAGGAGAGTTGAGCAATTCCGAACCAAGAAAGTTGCTCGATATACACTTTTAATTGTTTCCTTATGTCCAAAATTACTAGTATTCGCTTCGTAAATTGTTTTGTTGTCAAGAGAACAAATTTCGGTGTAAATTTGGCAAAACTATTAAAAACAGCTCCACCCAGAGAGTTGACCAATTTAGGGCAATGAAAGTTGCACGGTGTACACTTTTTATTGTTCTTCTATATCAAATTTTACGAGTATAAGATTCCTAGATTATTTCGATGCCAAAACACAACCTTTCTATGACTAATGGACAAAAATCGTTAAAAGCTCCCCCGTAGATAGAGTTGAGCAACTTCGGACCATCATAGTTGCTCGGTGTACACTTTTTATTGTTCTTCTATTTCAAATTTTATGAGTATAAGCTTCCTAGATTATTTCGATGCCAAAACATCACCTTTCTATGACAAATGGACAAAAACCGTTAAAAGATCCACCATAGATAGAGTTGAGCAACTTCGGCCCATCAAAGTTGCTCGGTGTACAATTTTTATTGTTCTTCTATGCCAACTTTTACGAGTATAAGCTTCCAAGATTATTTCGATGCCAAAACACCATATTTCCACGACAAATGGACAAAAACCATTAAAAGCACCACCATAGATAGAGTTGAACAAATTAAGACCATCAAAGTTGCTCGGTGTACAATTTTTATTGTTCTTCTATGCCAAATTTTACGAGTATAAGCTTCCTAGATTATTTTGATTCCAAAACAGCACCTTTCTATGACAAATGGACAAAAACCTTTAAAAGCTCCACCATATATACAGTTGAGCAACTTCGGACTATCAAAGTTTTTCGGTGTACACTTTTTATTGTTCTTCTACGTCAAATTTTACGAGTATAAGCTTCGTTGATTATTTCGATGACAAAACACTAACTTTTTATGACAAATAGAAAAAACCGTTAAAATCTCCTCCATAAGCAAAGTTGAGAAATTCCAAACCATGATAGTTGCCCGGTATGCACTTTTTATTGTTTCCTTATGTCCAAAATTACTAGTATTCGCTTCGTAAATTGTTTTGTTTTCAAGAGGATAATTTTTTATCTCAATTTCGCAAAACTATTAAAAACAACTCCACCGAGAGAGTTGAGCAATTTCGGGCAATCAAAGTTCTTCGGTGTACACTTTTTATTGTTCTTCTATGTCAAAATTTATGATTATAAGCTTCCTAGATTATTTCGATCGCAAAACTCCAACTTTCAATGACAAATAGACAAAAACAGTTAAAAGCTTCACCATAGATAGAGTTGAGCAACTTCGGACCATCAATGTTGCTCTGTGTACACTTTTTGTTGTTCTTCTATGTCAAATTTTACGGGTATAAGCTTCCTAGATTATTTCGATGCCAAAACACCAACTTTCTATAACAAATTGACAAAACCGTTAAAAGCTCGACCATAAGGAGAGTTGTGCAATTCCGAAACTCGCAAGTTGCCAGGTTTTCATTTTTTATTGTTTCTTAATTTTCAAAATAAGTTGTATTCGTTTCGTAAATTGTTTTGTTGTTAAGAGAATAAATTTTGGTGTAAATTTAGCAAAACTATTAAAAAGAGGTCAACCCAGAGAGCGATTTCGGGTCATTAAAGTTGCTCGGTGTACACTTTTTATTGTTTTTCTATGTCAAATTTTACGAGTATAAGCTTCCTAGATTATTTCGACGTCAAACCACCATCTTTCTATGACAAATGGAGAAAAACTGTTAAAAACTCCACGATAGATAGAGTTGAGCAACTTCGGACCATCAAAGTTGCTCGGTGTACAATTTTTATTGTTCTTCTCTATCAAATTTTACGAGTATAAGCTTCCTAGCTTAGTTCGATCGCAAAACTCCAACTTTCTATGAAAAATAGACAAAAACAGTTAAAAACTTCACCATAGATAGAGTTGAGTAACTTCGGACCATCAAAACTGCTCTGTGTACACTTTTTATTGTTCTTCTATGTCGAATTTTTGAGTATAAGCTTCCTAGATTATTTCGATTCCAAAACAACAACTTTCTATGACAAATAGACAAAACCGTTAAAAGCGCCTCCATAAGAGAGTTAAGCGATTTCGGTCCATCAAAGTTGATCGGTGTACACTTTTTATTCTTCTTTTATGTCAAATTTTACGAGTATAAGCTTCCTAGATTATTTCGATGCCAAAACACCACCTTTCTACGACCAATGAAAAAAAATAGTAAAAGCTTCAACATAGATAGAGTGGAGCAACTTCGGACCATCAAAGTTGCTATGTGTACACCTTTTATTGTCCTTTTATGTCTAATTTTACGAGTATAAGCTTCCTAGATTTTTTCGATGCCAATACACCAACTTTCTATGACAAATAGTCAAAATCGTTAAAAGCTCCTTCATAAGGAGAGTTGAGCAATTCCGAACCAAGAAACTTGCTCGATATACATTTTTAATTGTTTCCTTATGTCCAAAATTACTAGTATTCGCTTCGTAAATTACTTTGTTGTCAAGAGAACAAATTTCGGTGTAAATTTGGCAAAACTATTAAAAACAGCTCCACCCTGAGAGTTGACCAATTTAGGGCAATCAAAGTTGCTCGGTGTACACTTTTTATTGTTCTTCTATGTCAAATTTTACGAGTATAAGATTCCTAGATTAATTCGATGCCAAAACTCAACCTTTCTATGACTAATGGACAAAAATCGTTAAAAGCTCCCCCATAGATAGAGTTGAGCAACTTCGGACCATCATAGTTGCTCGGTGTACACTTTTTATTGTTCTTCTATTTCAAATTTTATGAGTGTAAGCTTCCTAGATTATTTCGATGCCAAAACATCACCTTTATATGACAAATGGACAAAAACCGTTAAAAGATCCACCATAGATAGAGTTGAGCAACTTCGGCCCATCAATGTTGCTCGGTGTACAATTTTTATTGTTCATCTATGCCAAATTTTACGAGTATAAGCTTCCAAGATTATTTCGATGCCAAAACACCATCTTTCCATGACAAATGGACAAAAACCGTTAAAAGCACCACCATAGATAGAGTTGAGCAACTTCAGACCATCAAAGTTGCCCGGTGTAAAAATTTTATTGTTCTTCTATGCCAAATTTTACGAGTATAAGCTTCCTAGATTATTTCGATTCCAAAACATCACCTTTCTATGACAAATGGACAAAAACCTTTAAAAGCTCCACCATAGATAGAGTTGAGCAACTTCGGACTATCAAAGTTCTTCGGTGTACACTTTTTATTGTTCTTCTACGTCAAATTTTACGAGTATAAGCTTCCTTGATTATTTCGATCGCAAAACTCCAACTTTCTATGACAAATAGACAAAAATAGTTAAAAGCTTCACCATAGATAGAGTTGAGCAACTTCGGACCATCAAAATTGCTCTGTGTACACTTTTTATTGTTCTTCTATGTCAAATTTTACGGGTATAAGCTTCCTAGATTATTTCGATGACAAAACACTAACTTTTTATGACAAATAGAAAAAACCGTTAAAATCTCCTCCATAAGCAAAGTTGAGAAATTCCAAACCATGATAGTTGCCCGGTATGCACTTTTTATTGTTTCCTTATGTCCAAAATTACTAGTATTCGCTTCGTAAATTGTTTTGTTTTCAAGAGGATAAATTTCGGTGTAAATTTGGCAAAACTATTAAAAACAACTCCACCGTGAGAGTTGAGCAATTTCGGGCAATCAAAGTTCTTCGGTGTACACTTTTTATTGTTCTTCTATGTCAAAATTTATGATTATAAGCTTCCTAGATTATTTCGATCGCAAAACTCCAACTTTTTATGACAAATAGACAAAAAAAGTTAAAAGCTTCACCATAGATAGAGTTGAGCAGCTTCGGACCATCAAAGTTGCTCTCTGTACACTTTTTATTGTTCTTCTATGTCAAATTTTACGGGTATAAGCTTCCCAGTTTATTTCGATGCCAAAACACCACCTTTCTATGACTAATGGACAAAAACCGTTAGAAGCTCGACCATAAGGAGAGTTGTGCAATTCCGAAACTTGAAAGTTGCTCGGTTTTCATTTTTTATTGTTTCTTAATTTTCAAAATAACCTGTATTCGTTTCGTAAATTGTTTTTTTGTTAAGAGAATAAATTTCGGTGTAAATTTAGCAAAACTATTAAAAACAGCTCCATCCAGAGAGCGATTTCGGGCCATTAAAGTTGCTCGGTGTACACTTTTTATTGTTTTTCTATGTCAAATTTTACGAGTATAAGCTTCCTAGATTATTTCGATGTCAAAACACCATCTTTCTATGACAACTGGGCAAAAACCGTTAAAAGCTCCATCATAGATAGAGTTGAGCAACTTTGGACTATCATAGTTGCTCGGTGTATAGTTTTTATTGTTCTTTTATGTCAAATTTTACGAATATAAGCTTCCTAGATTATTTCGATCGCAAAACTCCAACTTTCTATGACAAATAGACAAAACCGTTAAAAGCTCGACCATAAGGAGAGTTGTGCAATTTCGGGCAATCAAAGTTCTTCGGTGTATACTTTTTATTGTTCTTCTACGTCAAAATTTATGATTATAAGCTTCCTAGATTATTTCGATCGCAAAACTCCAACTTTCTATGACAAATAGACAAAAACAGTTAAAAGCTTCACCATAGATAGTTGAGCAACTTTGGACCATCATAGTTGCTCGGTGTACACTTTTTATTGTTCTTCTATTTCAAATTTTATGAGTATAAGCTTCCTAGATTATTTCGATGCCAAAACATCACCTTTCTATGACAAATGGACAAAAACCATTGAAAGATCCACCATAGATGGAGTTGAGCAACTTCGGCCGATCAAAGTTGCTCGGTGTACAATTTTTATTGTTCTTCTATGCCAAATTTTATGAGTATAAGCTTTCAAGATTATTTCGATGCCAAAACACCATCTTTTTATGACAAATTGACAAAAACCGTTAAAAGCACCACCATAGATAGAGTTGAGCAACTTCAGACCATCAAAGTTGCTCGGTGTACCCTTTTTATTGTTCTTCTATGGCAAAATTTATGATTATAAGCTTCCTAGATTATTTCGATCGCAAAACTCCAACTTTCTATGACAAATAGACAAAAACAGTTAAAAGCTTCACCATAGATAGTTGAGCAACTTCGGACCATCATTAGTTGCTCGGTGTACACTTTTTATTGTTCTTCTATTTCAAATTTTATGAGTATAAGCTTCCTAGATTATTTCGATGCCAAAACATCACCTTTCTATGACAAATAGACAAAAATAGTTAAAAGCTTCACCATAGATAGAGTTGAGCAACTTCGGACCATCAAAGTTGCTCTGTGTACAATTTTTATTGTTCTTCTATGTCAAAGTTTACGGGTATTAGCTTCCTAGATTATTTCGATGCCAAAACACCAACTTTCGATGACAAATAGACAAAATCGTTAAAAGCTCCTCCATAAGGAGAGTTGATCTATTCCGAACCATGAAAGTTTCTCGGTATGCATTTTTTATTGTTTCTTTATGTCCAAAATTACTAGTATTCGCTTCGTAAATTGTTTTGTTGTCAAGAGAACAAATTTCGGTGTAAATTTGGCAAAACTATTAAAAACAGCTCCACCCAGAGAGTTGAGCAAATTCGGGTCATCAAAGTTGCTCGGTGTACACTTTTTGTTGTTCTTCTATGTCAAATTTTACGAGTATAAGCTTCCTAGATTATTTCGATTCCAAAACACCAACTTTTTATGACAAATGGATAAAAACCTTTAAAAGCTCCACCATAGATAGAGTTGAGCAACTTCGAACTATCAAAGTTCCTTGGTGTACACTTTTTATTGTTCTTCTACGTCAAATTTTACGAGTATAAGCTTCGTTGATTATTTTGATGACAAAACACTCACTTTTTATGACAAATAGAAAAAACCGTTAAAATCTCCTCCATAAGCAAAGTTGAGCAATTCCAAACCACGATAGTTGCCCAGTATGCACTTTTTCTTGTTTCCTTATGTCCAAAATTACTAGTATTCGCTTCGTAAATTGTTTTGTTTTCAAGAAGATAAATTTCGGTCTAAATTTCGCAAAACTATTAAAAACAACTCCACCGAGAGAGTTGAGCAATTTCGGGCAATCAAAGTTCTTCGGTGTACACTTTTTATCGTTCTTCTATGTCAAAATTTATGATTATATGCTTCCTATATTATTTCGATCGCAAAACTCCAACTTTCTATGACAAATAGACAAAAACAGTTCAAAGCTTCACCATAGATAGAGTTGAGCAACTTCGGACCATCAAAGTTGCTCTGTGTACACTTTTTATTGTTCTTCTATGTCAAAGTTTACGAGTATAAGCTTCCTAGATTATTTCGATGCCAAAACACCAACTTTCTATGACAAATAGTCAAAATCTTTAAAACTCCTCCATAAGGAGAGTTGATCTATTCCGAACCATGAAAGTTTCTCGGTATGCACTTTTTATTGTTTCTTTATGTCCAAAATTACTAGTATTCGCTTCGTAAATTGTTTTGTTGTCAAGAAAACAAATTTCGGAGTAAATTTGGTAAAACTACTAAAAACAGCTCCTCCCAGAGACTTGAGCAAATTCGGGCCATTAAAGTTGCTCGGTGTACACTTTTTATTGTTCTTCTATGTCAAATTTTACGAGTATAAGCTTCCTAGTATTCGCTTCGTAAATTACTTTATTGTCAAGAGAACAAATTTCGGTCCATATTTGGCAAAATAATTAAAAACAATTCCATCGAGAGAGTTGAGCAGTTTTGGGCCATCAAAGTTGCTCTGTGTACACTTTTTATTGTTCTTCTATGTCAAATTTTATGAGTATAAGCTTTCTAGATTATTTCGACGCCAAAACACCACCTTTCTATGACAAATGGACAAAAACCGTTAAAGGCATCACCATAGATAGAATTGAGCAACTTCAGACCATCAAAGTTGCTCGGTGAACAATTTTTATTGGTATTCTCTGTCAAATTATTTCGATGCCAAAACACCACCCTTCTATGACAAATGCACAAAAACCATTAAAAGCTACATCATAGATAGAGTTGAGCAATTTAGGGCCATCAAAGTTGTTCGGTGTATACTTTTCATTGTTCTTCAATGTCAAATTTTACGAGTATAAGCTTCCTAGATTATTTCGATCCCAAAACATCAACTTTCTATGACAAATAGACAAAACAATTAAAAGTTCCTCCATAAGGAGAGTTGAGCATTTCCGAACCTTGAAAGTTGCTCGGTATGCACTTTTTATTGTTTCTTTATGTCCAAAATTACTAGTATTCGCTTCATAAATTTTGTTGTTGTCAAGAGAACTAATTTCTATGTAAATTTAGCAAAACTATTAAAAACAACTCCACCGAGAGAGTTCAGCAATTTTTGGCCATCAATGTTGCTCGGTGTAAATTTTTTAATTTTCTTCTATGTCAAATTTTACGAGTATAAGCATCCTAGATTATTTCGATGCCAAAATACCACCTTTTCATGACTAATGAACAAAAACCGTCAAAATCTCCACCATAGATAGAGTTGAGAAACTTCGGACCATCATAGTTCCTCGGTGTACACTTATTATTGTTCTTCTATGTCAAATTTTACGAGTATAAGCTTCGTAAATTATTTTGATGGCAAAACCCAACCTTTCTATGACAAATGGACAAAAACCGGTAAAAGCTCCACCATAGATAGAGTTGAGCAACTTCGGAACATCAAAGTTGCTCGGTGTACATTTTTTATTGTTCTTCTATGTCAAATTTTACGAATATAAGCTTCGTAGATTATTTCAATGCCAAAACACCAACTTTCTAAGACAAATAGACAAAACCGTTAAAAGCTCCTCCATAAGGAGAGTTGAGCAATTCCTGACCATGAAGGTTGCTCGGTATGCACTTTTTATTGTTTCTTTATTACCAAAATTACTAGTATTCGCTTCATAAATTGTTTTGTTGTCAAGAGAACAAATTTCGGTCTAAATTTGGCAAAACTATTAAAAACAACTCCACCGAGAGAGTTGAGCAATTTCATGCCATCAAAGTTGTTCGGTGTGCACTTTTTATTGGACTTCTATGTCAAATTTTATGAGTATAAGCTTCCTAGATTATTTCGACGCCAAAACACCAACTTTCTATGACAAATGGACAAAACTGTTAAAAGCTCCACCATTGATAGAGTTGAGAAACTTCGGACAATCATAGTTGCTCGGCGTACACTTTTTATTGTTCTTCTATGTTAAATTTTATGAGTATAAGCTTCCTAGATTATTTCGATGACAAAACACCAACTTTCTATGACAAATAGACAAAACTGTTAAAAGGTCCACGATAAGTAGAGTTGAGCAATTTTGAACCATGGAAGTTGCTCGGTATGCACTTTTTATTGTTTCTTTATGTCCAAAAAAGCTAGTATTCGTTTCGTAAATTGTTTTGTTGTCAAGAGAACAAATTTCGGTCTAGATTTGCAAAAATATTAAAAAAAACACCACCGAGAGAGTTGAGCAGTTTTGGGCCATCAAAGTTGCTCGGAGTACACTTTTTATTGTTCTTCTATGTCAAATTTTAGGAGTATAAGCTTCCTAGATTATTTCGATGCCAAAACACCACCTTTCTATGACAAAGGGACAAAAACCATTAAAAGCTCCATCATAGATAGAGTTGAGCAACTTCGGACCATCATAGTTGCTCGTTGTACACTTTTTATTGTTCTTCTATGTCAAATTTTATGAGTGTAAGCTTCCTAGATTATATCGATGCCAAAACGCCAACTTTCTATGACAAGTAGACAAAATGGTTAGAAGCTCCTCCCTAAGGAGAGTTGAGCAATTCCGAACCATGAAAGTTGCTCGGTATGCACTTTTTATTGCTTCTTTATGTCCAAAATTACTTGTATTCACTTCGTAAATTACCTTGTTGTGAAGAGAACAAATTTTGGTCTATATTTTGCAAAACTATTAAGAACAACTCCATCGAGAGAGTTGAGCCGTTTTGGGCCATCAAAGTTGCTCGGTGTACACTTTTTATTGTTATTCTGTGTGAAATTTTACGAGTATAAGCTTCCTAGATTATTTCGATGCCAAAACACCACCTTTCTATGACAAATGGACAAAAACCTTCTAAAGCTCCACCATAGATAGAGTTGAGCAACTTCGTACTCTCAAAGTTGCTTGAACTTCGGACTCTCAAAGTTGCTTGGTGTACACTTTTTATTGTTCTTCTATGTCAAATTTTACGAGTATAAGCTTCCTAGATTATTTCGATACAAAAACAACAACTTTCTATGACAAATAGACAAAACCGTTAAAAGCTCCTTCATAAGGAGAGTTGAGCAATTGCGAACCATGAAAGTTGCTCGGTATGCACTTTTTATTGTTTCTTTATGTCCAAAATTATTAGTATTCGCTTCGTAAATTGTTTTGTTATCAAAATAACAAATTTCGGTGTAAATTTGGCAAAACTATTAAAAACAACTCCACCGAGAGAGTTGAGCAATTTCGAGCCATCAAAGTTCCTCGGTGTAAATTTTATATTTTTCTTCTATGTCAAATTTTACGAGTATAAGCATCCTAGATTATTTCGATGCCAAAACACCACCTTTTTATGACTAATAGACAAAAATCGTTAAAAGCTCCACCATAGATAGAGTTGAGCAACTTCGGACCATCATAGTTGCTCGATGTAGACTTTTTATTGTTCTTCTATGTAAAATTTAACGAGTATAAGCTTCCTAGATTATTTCGATGTCAAAACACCAACTTTCTATGACAAATAGAAAAAACCGTTGAAAGCTCCTCCATAAGGAGAGTTGAGGAAGTCCGAACCATGAAAGTTGCTCAGGGCGCACTTTTTATTGTTTCTTTTTGTCCAAAATTACTAGTATTTGCTTCGTAAATAGTTTTGTTGTCAAGAGAACAAATTTCGGTCTAAATTTGACAAAACTATTAAAAATTACTTCATCGAGAGAGTAGAGCCATTTCAGGACATCAAAGTTGCTGGTATACACTTTTTATTGTGCTTCTATGTCAAATTTTACGAGTATAAGCTTCCTAGATTATTTCGATGCCAAAAGACAACCTTTCTATGAAAAATGGACAAAAACAGTTAAAAGCTCCACCATAGATAAATTTGAGCAACTTCGGACTATCAAAGTTGCTCGGTGTACACTTTTTATTGTTCTTCTATGTCAAATTTTACGAGTATAAGCTTCCTAGATTATTTCGATGCCAAAACACCAACTTTTTATGACCAATACAAAACCGTTAAAAGCTCCTCCATAAGAAGAGTTGATCAATTCCGAACCATGAAAATTGCTCGGTCTGCGCTTTTTATAGTTTCTTTATGTCTAAAATTACTAGTATACGCTTCGTAAATTGTTTTGTTGTCAAGAGAACAAATTTCGGTCTAAATTTGGCAAAACAATTAAAAACAACTCTATCGAGAGAGTTAAGCAATTTCGGGCCATCAAAGTTGCTCGGTGTACACTTTTTATTGTTCTTCTGTGTCAAATTTTATGAGTATAATTTGATCAAGACTTTTGTGAATCACGGTTTGGAATTTTTTCAGTGTCAATTGGGTTTCCAGTGGCAGAGTGACATGGAGTGCTCTTTGCAAAAACAAGTCAGAAAGAGGGATCATTTACTCTTATTTGTGTGATCATGAGGTGGCTGATTTGGAAGGAGCGGAACGATAGAAGCTTCAATGACTAGAAGACCTCTATAGATAAATTTCTAGAGGGATCTTTTAAATATTTGAAACTTTTTTTCTATTCTTGTTGCAAGAGTTTTCTTGAGGCCATTAGTTTAGACTCTTTGTAATCTTCTTGTTTGCACCTGTGTGCTTTAATAAATTTGCCATTCAGAAAAATGTCTATTTAGTATAATAATGGTGCTTTTATTTGCTTATTATTTTTTGTATTTTCTTAAGGTAAAAGGTAAGGAGGGGACATGCAAAATGTATGCAAACCTTATCCTCACATAATATGTGGAAAGACTCTTTCAATAATTGAATCTGTGATGAGCTCCAGGTTTCACCGCTGCAACTCTACTTGGGCCACGTGTTTGTCTGTATATAAAATTAAGATATAAATATATGTTTTTATATTTCCTTATTTTTTTTAAAGTTGCTTACCTTCATTTTGGTATCCTATAACACTGAATATGTTAATTCCACCCCTTTTTGATCATTTTGTACGACATTATCATACAGTCAATTGTTCCATTCATGATGGAATACATTTGGTATTGCTGCAAATCTTCATGAACAAGATTTAAGTTTCCCACATTAAGCTCAAGCTTTGAAAATATATTGTTATTTTTATTGATTTACCTTAAAAGATTTCATGTTTAAACTTTTCGTACTGTGAGTGCCATCATACTGATGGCCAGTCTAACTTTCGATTGCATTCTTGTGTTTTTTGATTGCCTCTGCAACTTATTTCTTCAGAGGTTTATATTGGTCTTTATCTTACAAGACTTCGTGCATCTTTATGTGCAGGCATAGGTGATGCTGGGAACGGTTACCTCTGAAGTGGTTGGTGTCCTTACCTCAAAACATCAATGTTATTCGTCTTTAAGAAATGTCTGTTGTATAAAATAAATTCTATGTTTACCCTCGCCTTTGTTTTGTGCAGTTACAGATGCCAAATCTTCGGCAGGCACCATTCCAACCTGCAAATTCCTCACGTCAAGAGGGCCAGCTGGGTCTGCAGTTAGCAGGTGAAAGTGTTCCTGAAATGATCCCTATTGTACATGTGGTTCATTCTGCCATGATACCCAATTTTCTGGAAGGCCGAGTGTCTTCTATGCCCCAAACCTCATTGGTTCATAATCAATTCTCTGGTCCCCCTCAAACTCTTGGGCAACCTCAACATGCCAACAGCAGTGTTGTACAACATACCTCATTTCAATCAGTTCCTTCTACACGTGCCAATGTTAGGCTACATATTCAGACAACAAGTTCTTCCCTAAACAAACAAATGCAACCTCCTTTACCACAACACTCAGGACAGCTAGGTGTTGTAAATTTGGGGAATTCGAATCCAACAATTCTTTCAAATGCTGTCGTATAGTCTTCACTTTTTCTTCATCCTTCGTCGTTGAAGGCTATTGACTTTCTAGTATTAAACTTAGCAAGTACTTGTTATTCACTATAAAAGGAGTGTATATGTTTACTTCAGAGTTCCTGTTTTCCTTGCATTGGTAGTCATGGAGTTTTTTGTAGTTTTATTTTATGTTAATGTTGAATAGTTACTTGAGGGAGAACCAGATATATCAAACGAAAGTTTGCTATATCCCACTTTGGACTGTATGTAGAATCATGTTTTTTTTTTTCGCTCATTAGATGTCCATATTTCTTTAGATGTGCTTTTGATCAACTTTCTTCAAAGTATTAAAATGAGAGGCCTGACATTTCTTCTGAAAAAAAACTTGTAACTGTTATCTATTTTTTTTGGAAATAGCCAACAATGTGGTTATTCTGTTTACTAATAATTTTGGTGAAACATGGTGATCCCCTCTCCCTCCCTTGCCCTGAAGCATTTGTTAATTGCTCTAGCAATAATCATACCGGTGATACTTGTAATATTGGGTTTCAAATTATTTGCAAGATCTACTTTCATCCTTTCTAATTCCTTATTACAAAATTATTTTAATTCATTATAGTTATGTTTGTCCATATAATTGTATTTTTGTATCTAACTTCATCATGATAACAGCCTGGCCCCTCACTGCCATCAGGCGTTTCTGATTCGACTATTAAGGGTGCTGATAAAACTGCTCGCATTGCCAATGATTCTGTAACGCCCCGTCCCACAAAACCTTAATTCACGAGCCCGTAGATCAGAACGCTACTCCCAATATCCCGCTTGTCTCCACATTAAGCCAATTATTACACATACCGATAACTAATAACAATTCATACCCAGATATAAATTTTATTAAACGTGTAATAGAAATAATTAACTAAACAACCTCAATTAATAATATACTATTAATCATACCGAATAGCGTATAGTCTTACCATTTTCACAACCCTACCGTCAAAATCAAGATACCTCTTACGACTAATGTTCCTTGGTCTAATTTTTGTAGTATTTGCTTATATAAGAATTGCAAGGTTTCTATCTACCTTGCATAAAATAAATTACATAACCATTTATTGAAATGATCGATTTACTGCTTCTGTTACATGAGCATCCCCACTATGGATCCGCAGCATCACCATCAACAGCCCAATCAACATACTCAGTAGAAACATCATATCCTGCATTACGAAACATAGTGAGCCAAGGCTCAGCAAGTAATACTAATGCATGACTGCACGTGAACATCATCATTAGAAAACAGTCAGCCATTTAAAACCTTTTTCCAGTAATTAGGCCCTTAACCTAGGAAAACTGCTACAGAGCAACCGGTCGGGATTTCCCTCTAATGCTCTACCATAGAGCACATTTCTGTCAACATCCGTATCCTTTGTTCCTTTTCCCTTTTATTTTCCTTTTCATTTAACAGAACTCATAAACCTTTATCTTTTCAGTACACCCTCCCTGTAGCAGTAATACCTGGTTTGTAAAAAAACATTTGCTTTAATGTGCATGTCATGTATGCCATGAAATGTCATGCCTCATGCGTAGTAAACCATATACAATACATTCATAATTCATCACATGTCAGTTCACAATTTCTATATATCCAAATCATCACAATTTCGGTCTCATGAAAATATCACAATCAATACAACCATTATCATATACAATCAAATCGACATTACAATCGATGCAGATATTATCACACAAAATTCACATATCACAAGGTTCCGTAAAGCAGTTGAGTATTACTTACCTATTGTGTTTTCCTTAAATCCTGGTAATTCGATTAGTGAAATTTGTCCCTGAAATCCACAATAATGTACCAATTTATTATAATTTTAGTTATAAAGTCATCCCAATTGAATTTGGGTCAAATCAAACATTCTAGGTCAAAAAGAAGGGTCTGGGCCGGGTCTGTCATACCTATCCGGGTCGGGTCGACGCGTTCCTACCACATGCGGGTCTAACAGACCCGCGGAGCATTCTTAGCGGATCTCCGCCGGAAGAGGAGCGGTGGCATCCACAGCCACCAGAAACCGAGAGAGAACAACGCGGAGGTTACTCCGCCGTTCTGACCTACATGAGCGACAGTCGGAGATCGGAGGAATCGACGTTCAAAGGCCGCGGTGTCTCCCCCTTCTCCTCCTCCGTTGGCGGCCATCGTCAGCTCCATTCCGTCCGAAACTGATACATTTGGACTCCTCTCTCTGAGATCGTCATTCCGGTGTCGGTCCGATCGCCGTTAGCCACCGTTTTAATGATCGTCGTTTTCCGTATCCGCCCGTCAGCTTGGTTGCCCGGTCTAGGGTTGCCTCGTGATGCGTACAGGTCCTTTTATTTATTTCTTTTCTTTCCTAATTAATCCTTCACTTGCTTTCTCCTTTCTACCCTCGGTTTATCTTTGCGTTTCCTCATTTACCCCTTTATTCCCTATTTTTTAGTCAGTTCTTGCCCCGTCTTAATTTCAAATTGACCCTAATGTTGTTTACTTAATTCCTTCATAATTTTAAACTAACTTTAAAAAATTACCTAATTAATTTGTCAGCATCTTAATCTCGTTGATTATTGTGTCAGTAATATTTAAATTCTTACATAACACATATTGTTTTACACATTGGAAATCATATTTAATTACCATGTACGATACATTATTCTACCTTACTAGCTTTTCACGGTTTCGGGTGTTACAGATTCAACTTGGAGCTGTGAAACCCCAATCCAAAAATTTAAGTTTGAGTCGAATTACGGATGATCCGTGAGGTACGGAATCATGGAAAAATAGTTTTGAGCTAGGTTCGGTAAATGGGCCATAACTTTTAGTATGTATGTCCATTTCGGGCCCATAATATATCAAATCAAAGCTTAGACCGAGCCGGAAAATAAATTTCAAGAAAAAGATAGTTCTGTGAACAGAAATCTGTCTGGGCAGATAAAATGGCCGTCCGGACGGATTTGCATAAAGTGAGGGCAGTGGAAAACCCGACTAGAGAGAGAAAGAGAGAGAACAAGAGAGAGAAGGAGATTTTGGTTAGATTTTGGCTTGAAGATTGTAGATTAGTGATCATTGAAGCTAAGCAATGAAGATTCAACTTGATTTGGGTGATTTGGTAAGTTTTTCATAGTTTTTGGAATTTCTAGGTTTTTCTAGATTCGTTTGATTCTTTAAGAATTACACTCTATGGTTTAGATATGTTTTTCTAGACTTGATTTTGGACCTATGTGTAGGTTTGATTGTGATTTTGGTGTGAAGGATCGTTTGGGCTAAGAACAAAGGTGTTTTAGAGGAATTTCTAGAGAGAGAAAGTAAGTGTTTATGATTTTGTTGATTAATTGTGATTGATATGATACTATGGAATTTTGGATTAATTATATGAGTTTAATTTGATGTGAATCGATAGGTTGGGAGAACCAAGGGTTAAAACCCTAAATTTGAGAATTTGTGTGTTCGCTCGGAATGAGGTAGGGGATTTTCCAACCTTTCTATTTAACCTTTGTTATTGTTGCCTAACTAGCGTTTCTATTCCTCATTGGTCGCCGTTGTTTGTGTTTCCGCCTTAATTGCTTCTAAGGGGAAACGAGCTTGTGTGGATTGTTGCTAGTTGTTGAATGTTGCATGACACAATTTTGTGTTTCGTCATTTACGGACACGTTGTGATTCTCCGTTCATGTATCATGGTAGTTATGTAAAATATATAGTATATTCATATATACTTATCTATTCGGCTTGACATGTTATAATGCATTAGAGATGCATGGGGGACTCGGGTATGGACTCGGGAACCTTTAGGTTACTTGAAAGCCATATGGGAGGATGGCAAGGTGAAGGTTGTTACCACCAAGTCATGTGAACCCCATGTGGAGTAATGCACTAGGGGGAGCGTCAAAAGTGACTTGCCTTGTGCGGTGCGGGCGTGATAGGTTCACGCAACTGGATGATCCTAGGAGTGGTTGGTATGGGTGAGCTTGCTCCCGTGCAATATTACATTGAGTTGCAATGATATTGTGGTTGTTGTGCTCTGAAAGGGTTAATCTGGATAAATGTTGATGTGAATTTGTTGAGTATACGTTCATGTGGTAGGTACATATTGATGCATTACTTCCTTTTGGTTCTGCCTATATCAATGTTTACTTCTTTACCCTACTGAGCTTCTAGCTCACTCCTTTACTTTCTTCCTTCCACAGAAGATACTGGAACGGGTACCAGTGGTACGGATCGGTGAGCGGGACGTGACATGGATGGCCCTAGATAGGATGGGGTGCTAGATATATACTCTATGCATATGGGTGTATGTAGTATATCTATGTTGTGAGAATATAATCATTTGGCACGGTTGTGCGTGCATGTTGATGTGGATGATGATTTATGGTTATATTTGATGATATATGAATCTATGTGTAGATTTATATGTGATGCCATCAGTTTGTGCATGCTGGTAGTGAATGGCCTAAGGCCTAGGGTCAGGATTGTAGGTGGTTGAGGCCCGAGGCCTATGATTTCTAGGTTGCTAGTGTGATGTTGTGTTGCTGCATTTCTGATGCAGGTTGGCACTCTCCGATATACGGGGAGATGCCGCCGGATTTCCGGTTAATCCCGGATGTTCACACTAGTGACTTAGGAAGGGTACGGAGAGAGCACCCAGTCGCGTCTCCGGAATCGGGGCGTGAAAGGAGCAGTAGAAGCAATGCATATCCAAACGTAGGTATGGGGTTAGGGGAAAAAAGAATTTATCATGATGCTTCAGAAGTTGGCAATCGGCCATCAAAATCGGTTAAACTAGAAGATGGCAGGGGTGCCTCTTCCTCTGTAGGCGGTTTGGATGTGCCTACTGCTTTCAGATCTACACCATCACAAGCAATAGGAGTTGGTTCAGTGCCTGTAAATCCAGTTGTTAAGGCAGAAACTGTGCTATATTCTACAAAACAGAGATTGCAGGTAATGTGCAGTTTGTATTGCAACCATGCATATATTAGTCATTACTCTTTTCAAGCATTGATCATCCTAAATGGGAAATGGTTAATCTTTGTAATCCACCATGTTTCTTAATTCTGCAGATTTCATGGACAGTATTCAATTATTCATGTAATATTTTGATAAATGTAATATCTTGAAAGTGCAAAAAATGAATGCAGGAATAACACAAGGGCATTGGAATCGAATTGTTGTCAGTTTTTGCTACTTATAAGCTTAAGGACTTGAGGTTAACCATATCCTTCAAGACATAATGCCCTTCTTTAAAGTCCAAGTTATATGTTAATTTGAAGTCTTCTACATTTATTGAAGTTCTAGTCTCATATCTTGTCAAATGCTTATGGTAGTGGACCTATTCGTCAAATATTTTCCTTCGACTCCAGCTTCTTATGGGATGGCAATAGAAAGGCTTAGCAGGCCCAGTGAACCTGCCTTGTTTGGGTTAAGCAGAATGTACTTTTTTGGATGGGATAAACATGTCAGACTCGTTATGGATTTGGAGTGGGGATAGGCTTAGGGTGACTTGCCACTACTGCTTTTGTGCGTGCATGACACTAATGTGCATGTGCTTCCTTTTGTGTTGCACTGAGATCAGTATTTACTTTCTATGACAAATGAACAAAAACCGTTAAAAGCCCCACCATAGATAGAGTTGAGCAACTGCGGACCATCAAAGTTGCTCGGTATACACTTTTTATTGTTCTTCAATGTCAACGTTTTTGAGTATAAGATTCCTAAATTATTTCGATGTCAAAACACCACCTTTCTATGAAAAATGGACAAAAGTCGTTAAAAGCACCACCATATATAGAGTGGAGCAACTTCGGATCATCAAAGTTGCTCGGTGTACACTTTTTATTGTTCTTCTATTTCAAATTTTATGAGTATAAGCTTCCTAGATTATTTGGATGCCAAAACATCAACTTTCCATGACAAATAGACAAAACCGTTAAAAGCTCCCACATAAGGAGACTTGAGCAATTCTGAACCATGAAAGTTGCTCGGTATGCACTTTTTATTGTTTCTTTATGTCCAAAATTACTATTATTCGCTTCGTAAATTATTTTGCTGTCAAGAACAAATTTAGGTCCAAATTTGACAGAACTTTTAAAAACAACTTCACCGAGAGAGTGGAGTAATTTCGGGCCCTAAAAGTTGTTCGGTGTACACTTTTTATTGTTCTTCTATGTCCAATTTTACGAGTATAAGCTTCCTAGATTATTGCGATGCCAAAACAACACCTTACTATGACAAATGGACAAAAACCGTTAAAAGCTCCGCCATAGATAGATTTGAGCAATTTCGGACCATCATAGTTGCTCGGTGTACACTTTTTACTGTTCTTGTATGCCAAATTTTATGAGTATAAACTTCCTAGATTATTTCAATGCCAAAACACCAACTTTCTATGACAAATTTATAAAACCGTTAAAAGCTTCTCCATTAGGAGAGTTGAGCAATTCGAAACCATGAAATTTGTTCGGCATGCACTTTTTATTGTTTCTTTATGTTTAAAATTACTAGTATTCGATTCGTAAATTGTTTTGTTGCCAGGAGAACAAATTTCAATCTAAATTTGGCAAACCAATTAAAAACAACTCCATCGAGAGAGTTGACCAATTTTGGGCCATAAAAGTTGCTCGATGTACAATTTTTATTGTTCCTCTATGTCAAAAATTATGAGTATAAGCTTCCTAGATTATTCCGATGCCAAAACACCACCTTACTATAACAAATGGACAAAAACCGTTACAAGCTCCGCCATAGATGGATTTGAGCAATTTCGGACCCTCATAGTTGCTCGGTGTACATGTTTTACTGTTCTTGTATGCCAAATTTTATGAGTATAAACTTCCTAGATTATTTCAATGCGAAAACACCAACTTTCTATGACAAATTTACAAAACCGTTAAAAGCTTCTCCATGTGGAGAGTTGAGCAATTCCGAACCATGAAAGTTGTTCGGCATGCACTTTTTATTGTTTCTTTATGTCTAAAATTACTAGTATTCGCTTCGTAAATTGTTTTGTTGTCAAGAGAACAAATTTTGGTCTAAATTTGGCAAAACAATTAAAAACAACTATGTCGAGTGAGTTGACCAATTTCGAGCCATCAAAGTTGGTCGGTGTACACTTTTTATTGTTCTTATGTGTCAAATTTTACGAGTATAAGCTTCCTAGATTATTTCGATGCCAAAACAGCACCTTTCTATGACAAATGGACAAAAACAGTTAAAAGCTCCACCATAGATAGAGTTGAGCAACTTCGGATCATCGACGTTGCTCGGTGTACACTTTTTATTGTTCTTCTATGTCAAATTTTACGGGTATAAGCTTCTTAGATTATTTCGATGCCAAAACACCAACTTTCTATGACAAATACACAAAACCGTTAGGGGTCGTTTGGTTTTTAAAATGGTTTGAGAGGGAATGGGAATGGGAATGAGAATGAGAATGGAATGGGAATGAGAATGGGAATGGGATTGGGAATGATATTTTGATTATCACGTTTGGTATGTATAAAAACTGGGAATGAGAATGAGAATGAAGTTGTGTTTTGTCCATTATGTCCCTTCTTTACAATTATGTATGATGACGTCTCAAATCAGTCCAAGACGTATCAGGATAGGTTTGAACAAGAGCTTTCTCGTCTGATGATATCCTCCCTCGTATTAGCTTCCTCTCAACAATAGAGTTACCCTGTAATAAAGAGCAAACGTAAACTAGAGGCCCGCCAGAGAGTGTTCTCTGGCTTTGGCGCTCCGACGCTCAAGTCAGATGCTAGCACAAAGTAACTCTGTAAAGTGCACTGCTCGGTGCTCTTGTCATAAGTTAAAAGTTGTCCTTTTTACCTGAGGGTTTCCCCCTTTTTATAGTGAAGGTAGTTCCTGTTTAGGTAGTTCATGACAGCTTTTTACCACTCTGAGGATGAGTACCGAGGAATGTACATCCTTCTTCTCGGTACCGAGCATAAAGCTGGTGACTATTATATCCACGTGTCGTGTTGTCATTGTAGGGGAAAATTATCCTCATCAGTTGCCCCCTCAGACCTGTGATTGGTCATCGTAGGACCAATGATAGGTCTGTATGAGTGGACGTTTGGGTTCCCGAGGCTGACATTAATTGTGAGTCGTTGAACGACTAAGATTTGATTGATCCTGATCCAGTGGTCATTTGATGTGCAGAGGTTGAGCGGCCCAGATGAGAGAATGCAGTACGTCTCGTCATCGGGTCCGTTGACCGGGGCGGTCTTCGGCTATAAATAGCGAGGACGTCACTGTCCAATTCATTCGCTGCCAAGATTGAGAGCCCCGAGCATTGTCTATCCGAGCAAACGTAATCTTCTTTTTCCGAGCAAATACTATCCCTTCTTCGTCTCATCAGGTACGAGAAATGTCTTCCCCTTCTTCGGATAGTGATATTAATGTGTTAGAGGAAGCCGATTTAGGAACTTCTCCTTCCACCTCTAACTCTCCTCCTGTTAGGACGAGCATTAGGCTACCCCTAGCAGAACGCCCTTTCTTTGCCCCTCCTGGGTTCGAACTACAGGAGGCCCGAGCAGCAGGTGATGGTTCTAGGGAGCCTAGGAATCTTAGTTGTAGCCTTTCAGCCTCCGAGGTGGAATCCCAACGTAAATTGTTCGGTATTCCCTACCCTTGCAGGCCTGTGCCTGAGGGAGTATCTCCATTCCGTCCTCAACATGGGGAGTTTGCCATTTCTACCACCGCGCTATCATTTGGTTGTCGGATACCGATTGCCCCAGCAATATGCTCCTTCTTTGATCGGTTCGACATTTTCCCTACCTGTCTCGCTCCCAATTCTTGGGTGTTTCTCGGCACAATTCTCTACTACTGTGCCGAGCTTCGCGTCCCTTTTTCTTCTAATGTTCTTCAACACATTTTCTCCCTTTGTAGAGCTCCGAGAGACCCTGGACTTTGCTATTTAAAGTTCAAGAAGGGTCTGGTTGCTCCAAAGTATTCCTCTTCCAATCATCATTGGAAGTCTAGTTATTTCTTTGTTCGGATGCCTTTGGGCGAGGACGAGGATCTTCCTTTTAGGACCTCGTGGGTTGTCCCAAAATTCAGTAAATTCAAGCGACTTCCCCAACTTTCTCCTCAGGAGCTTGACTGGTATCTTACTCTCGGAGGCCCTTTCACTAAGCCTTCTGTGCCTATGATATGCCGAGCTGTAGACTTTACAAGGGCTCATAGGTCCGAGCAAGCGATGCAAGGTGGGGACCTGCTCTTGCTCGGTTTTGTTTATAACTTTCTTATACTAATCATGTTGATTACTGATTCTTGTTACTTCTCAGATATGTCCTCGGCTGCTGATTACCTGAAGTTGCAGAAGAAGACTGCCAACTTGGGCAAGAAGAGGAGACCTGACGGGGGTGTTGAACCGAGCAAGAAGAAGAGGGTTGTCCCTGCTGAGGGTGCCCAAGTCAAACTAGGCCGAGGAAAAGACTTGGGTCGCGGTCGTGGTGTCTTCATTTCCACCCCGTCTTTCCAGGCCGTTGGATCTCCTTCTCGTACATCCGACGCCCGCTCTTCTTCTCCTCCTCACAGGATGTGGGACGTTCACATTCCTCGGTGGAATGTGCGTCTATCTGATACAGTGGCCAATTCTCAGGTAGCCTTGGAGATGCTCGAGAATCTGTCTCTTCCGTCGGACCAAAGGCGAGCCGAGGAGATGACCACCGAGGAGAAGATGGGCGCTTCGGCCGTCAAGCTGATGGAGGTACATGCTTCTGCTCGGAACACTGTTTAGCATGTTTTCCTTCAGCTTGCTTAATAACTCTTTTCTTTTTTGTTGTCATTTGCAGCTGACTTCGCCTCTCGATAAGTTGTCACTGGACATCCGAAGTTCGGCAGCGGAGAAGAGGACTGCCTCCCAAGAGATTCTGCTACTCAAGGGAGCTCTTGGTCGGACAGAGACCGCTCTGAAGCTGACAAAGTTGGACCTCGAGAAGACGCAGGAGTCCGAGAATTTGCTGACCAAGAAGCTGAAGGAAGCCGAGGATGAGCTGGCAAGACAAAAGTCAGCAGCTGAGGCTGACGGGGCCATCCTGTTTGAAAGCGGGCGACAAGCTGGTCTCCGAGAGTTTCGCGACTCTGAGGAGTTCCAACTTACCCTTAAGCAAGAAGGCTTTTTCTGTTTCCAGGCTGCTGTCAAAGAAGCGCGGAGGTTCCTCGTCATCAAAGGGAAGAGCTCGAACATTTTGGATGAGCTATGTCCAGTCATAGCGGGGAAAGACGACGAGGATGTGGTGAAGGAAGACGCATACGAGCAGTTCCGCCTTCTTCAAGAGGATGAGGGGGACGTCGAGGGGGACATCGATAAGTACATGGATACTGATGTTCCGGCGATCCCTCCGAGGAATGAAGAAGTCGACGCGCCCACTCCTCCTGTTGAAGGTGAGACAGAGCGGGCTGCCGAGGAGCAAATTGATATCGAAAATTAGAACTTTGTTTTTTTTTTTTTTTCTTTCTTGATCGAACTCTGTTCTCTATGTTTGTAGATAACGTTTTTAATTTTATTGAAGTCGTGTTCTTTTCTTCTCATTCCTTGTCTATCACTGTCCATCTTTTTCTTCGGAAATCATAACTTAAAACGCAGCTTGTTGTAACTGATTTGGGAACAAGTAGTGCTGTGGCCCAAATTTGCTCGGGTCGTAGCTAATTGGTTTCGACTTGGCTGTTGTAACTCATATTTAACGAGTTGAAACAAAACTATGTTTGCTGTGGCCCAAACTTGCTCGGGTCGTAGCTAACTTGTTTCTGCTTGGCTGTTGTAACTCATATTTAACGAGTTGAAACAAAACCATGTTTTTCCTCGGTCTCCTGACCTTAGCGGGCTTGTAATAATGCTCAGGCATTGCGGCTGACTTGTGCCGAGCAACGCTTACTTTTGAGGATCCTTATAGCAAAACAAACTACTTTCATTAAATCAGCAAAATCCTAAGTCTCGTGTAAGAAACGAGTTTTGAAATGGAAATTATGCTTAAGTACATGCCAGCAGGTTTAAATTAAACATAGTATCTTCGGAGGTTCTCGGCATTCCAAGGTCTCATCTCTCCAGGCTTCTCGGGATTTTCCAGCTTGTAAGTACCATCAAGCAGAACTTTGATAACTCGGAAAGGTCCTTCCCAAGTTTCTCCGAGCTTACCTGGATGCCTTCCGGCTGCAGTAGCTTTCCTTAGAACCCAGTCTCCTTCTGAAAACTTCCTTGTTTGGACCCTTTTGTTGTAATATCGGGCCGTTCTTTGTTTGTAAGCAGCAATCCTGATCCGAGCAGTCTCTCGAGCTTCTTCCAAGAAATCCAGATTATTGAGCAATAAGTCATTGTTACCTGATTCTTCAAACTCAGTTATACGAGGAGTGGGAACTCCAATTTCAACTGGGATAACAGCTTCTGATCCGAATACTAAGGAGAAAGGTGTCTCTCCTGTTGATGTCCGAGCCGTAGTCCGATAAGACCAGAGGACGCTATGGAGCTGCTCGGTCCAAAGTCCCTTGGCTTGGTCCAGACGAGCCTTGATTCCTTGTAGTATGATTCGGTTGATGACTTCTACTTGCCCATTAGCTTGCGGGTGAGCCACGGCAGTAACCCTGAGGTTGATGCCGTGTTCCTCACAAAACTGCCGTATATTGGCACTCACAAACTGTCGGCCATTATCAGTAATGAGAATCCGAGGAACGCCATATCTGCATATGATGGTTTTCCAAATGAAGTCTTTCACCTTGTGGTCAGTGATTGTGGCCAGAGGCTCGGCTTCGACCCACTTCGTGAAATAATCCACTGCTACTATGAGAAACTTCCTTTGCGCTGTTGCCTGAGGAAAAGGTCCTAACAAATCCAGCCCCCATTGTGCAAACGGACAAGGGTTTTCCATCACTGTAATCTCCGATGGGGGGTGATGTGGTACGTTAGCATGTCTCTGGCACTTGTCACACTTCCTCACCAACTCCTTTGCATCCTTGTTCATGGTCGGCCAATAATACCCGCAGCGCAAGACCTTGTTAGCTAAGGTCCTTGCACCGGAATGACTGCCGCATATTCCTCCATGAACTTCTCGAAGAGCGTAATCAGACTCTCGTGGAGCAAGGCACTTGAGGTAAGGGAGTGTGTAGGATCGTCGGTAAAGGGTTCCTTGAATAATTGAATACCTCGCTGCCCTTGCTCGGAGACTTTTAGCCTCGTTTCTGTCTTCTGGCAATCGTCCCTCAGTGAGGAAGGCTCGTATCGCATCCATCCAAGATCGTTCAGTACTGATCTCCGCAATTGCCTTAACAAAGATGCTCGGTTTAGGAAGCATTTCTATCCGCACTGAGGAAGCCTGATCTTTCTTGGTCGTCGACGCAAGTCGTGCTAATACGTCGGCTTGCTGATTTTCTTCTCGAGGCACTCTCAGTATTTCAACATTCGGGATCTTACTTATCAGCTCCTTAGCTTTTGCCAGATATTTGATCATATTGGCGCCTCTCGCCTCATACTCCCCCCGAACCTGCTCGATGACGAGCTGTGAATCAGCAAATTGCGAACCTCTAGCTCGATGGCTAGCTTTAATCCATCTAGCAATGCTTCATATTCAGCCTCGTTATTAGAGGCTTTGAATTGGAAACGGAGGGCATACTCAGTAGTCATGCCCCCGGGTCCGAGAAGCAGAATCCCTGCTCCGCTGCCGTCCTTGTTCGAAGATCCATCGACGAAGAGTTGCCACTGCTCTTGCGGCGCTTCTTCCTCTAATGGATGTTGGCATTCAGTAATGAAATCCGCGAGGACTTGGGCTTTAATGGCTCTTCTCGGTTCAAAGTAGATATCAAACTCACTAAGTTCGATTGACCACTTAATAAGTCTTCCCGATATGTCAGGATTCTGTAAAATGCTCTTGAGCGGCTGATCAGTCAGCACTGTAATTGTATGGGCTTGAAAATATGGTCTGAACTTCCTAGCCGTGGTCACCAGTGCCAGGGTCATTCTCTCGGCCTTCGTGTATCTCTTCTCGATCACAGAGAGGACCTTACTAGTGTAGTATATTGGCCTCTGAACTTTATCCTCTCCCTCGCTTATTAGCACGGCACTCACTGGATGCTCTGTTGTAGCTAAGTAAAGGGATAATGGTTCTCCCTCTTTTGGAGCAGTGAGTAGAGGTGGTTGGCTCAGATAAGACTTGAGCTCCTCGAAAGCTTCTTGACAATGTTCATTCCATTGAAAATCGGTTGTTTGTTTAAGTGCATTAAAGAAGTGTTTAGCGCTGCAGTTCGCCCGATGAGTTGTTGAACCTCCCACTTGTTCCTCGGGGCTTGCATGTTGACTATCGCTAACACCTTTTCAGGGTTCACCTCAATTCCTCGTTTGGAGATAAGGAATCCGAGGAATTTACCCGATGAAACGCCAAACGCACATTTCTCGGGATTGAGCTTCATTCCAAAACTGTTCAAAACATTAAATACATCCTGCAAGTCGCCCAAGTGCTCCTCGGGTTTCTTGCTTTTAACGACTATGTCATCGACGTACGCTTCAACTGTCTTTCCGAGCATTGGGGAGAACATTTTGTTGACTAGTCGTTGATAGGTAGCCCCTGCATTCTTCAACCCAAAAGGCATAACTTGGTAGCAATACGTACCCTCAGGAGTAACAAACGAGGTGTTCTCCTCGTCAGCTTGATGCATTTGAATCTGATGGTATCCTGAGTAGGCATCAAGGAAACTGAGGAGACACTTTCCTGAGGTTGCATCTACCAGTTGGTCGATTTTCGGTAGCGGGTAACTATCCTTCGGACAGGCCTTGTTTAGGTGAGTGAAGTCGACACACATGCGCCATTTACCATTCGGTTTGGCAACCATAACAACATTAGAAAGCCATTCTGGATATTGTACTTCTCGGATGAAGTCGGTATCCAGAAGCTTGTTAACCTCTGTTTTGATTGCTTCTTGCCTGTCTTGTGCAAAGTTCCTCTTCTTTTGCTTTACTGGTCGGTTACCAGGTTTGATACTCAGATGGTGAGTGATAACATCAGCACTGATACCCGGCATCTCATGTGCACTCCATGCAAATGTGGTGATGTTCTCCAAAAGTAGATTCATCAAGCCTTCGCTTAAATCTTTGCTAAGCTCGGAACCATAGTACAATTTCTTCTCCGTTGCATGCTCGACAGGAAGAGCAATGAGTTGTTCGCCTGGCGAGGGCTTCGAGATTTGATTGTTCTGATCATCTGCCAACTCTATGATCGAGACTGGCTTTTTCTTTTCTTTAAGATCGGTCACATACATCTGGCGGGCGAGCTTTTGGTCGCCCTGAACTTCTCCTATTCCTTGATCAGTGGGGAATTTCATTTTCAGGTAATAAGTTGAGACAACTGCTCGGGCCTTGTGAAGCAGTGGTCTGCCGATCAATGCATTGTATGGGGTCTTCACATCGACGACCAGAAGTTCCACCATAAATAATTTTGATCTCGGGTAATCTCCCAAGGTTATGGGTAGACTTATTATCCCGATAGGGACAACTTGTTCTCCCGTGAAACCGTATAGGGGTGAAGAAAACTTCTTCAAGCTCTCTTTCGGAAGGTTCATCTGTTTGAAGGCGTGATAGAAGAGAACATCCGCTGCGCTCCCGTTATCAATCAAGACTTTCTTGACCGTGTAGTTGGCGATGATGACATCAATGACCAACGCATCGTCATGGGGCTGGTGCAAACCATCCCCGTCTCTTTCTGAGAACATTATCTTCTCCTCTCCCGTTCTCGTTTTCTTTGACTTCTCATTGATCTGATGCACAGTCCGAGCATATGCTCTCCTCCCAGATGAACTTTCTCCTCCCGAAGCTAGACCACCGACTATCATACCAATGGTACCAGCTGTTCCACGATTCCGATGACGAGGAGACTCCTCTCGCCGTCTCCTCTGTCGTCTGTCCTCATTCTCCCAAAAACCTCTTGGATTTTCTTTTCTTCCTTCTCTTTCTCGCTTATCTCCCCCCGAGCTAGTAAAACGCTTGAGGTATCCTCTCCGGATTAAATTTTCTACCTCGTCTTTCAGGTGGCGACATTCATCAGTGTCGTGACCAGGGCCCCGGTGGAATTTACAATACTTGTCGCTCTCCATCCTACCTGTAGTGGGCCTCATCTTTGTTGGCCACCTGACGATGTCGCGATCCTGTATCTCATTCAATACTCTTTTCAAAGAAGAATTGAGTGGAGTGTAGGAATCATATCTCTCAAGTTTGGCTCGGTCATCTCTTCTGGTGAATGATTTACTGAATCCACTAGTTTTTCTCTCGGTTGGTCGACCAGCGTCTGACCTTCTCCTCGGGGGAGATCTGTCTAAGGATTGCTCGGTTACATGTGGTTCAGCCATCATTTCGTCAGCAGTAATGTATTTTTCAACTCTTGAGAGCAGTTCAGGGATACTTTTCGGATTCTTTTTCGACAATGAATGCTTCAGCGTCACATGTCGTACTCCAGTCGTGAAGGCTGTAATGGCTATGATCGGTTGAAGGTCCGGTATCTCTAAGCAATCATTGTTGAAACGGGTTACAAATTCTCTTAAACTCTCCTGGGGTTTCTGTTTGATAGTAACCAGTGTGGCGTTCGTCTTCTTCACTGGTCTGGAGCTTGCAAAGTGAGCGACGAACCTGTTCGTTAGGTCGTCAAAGCTGTGAATGCTGCCTTGTGGCAGAGCTCTGAACCAACGCCTTGCCACTCCGACAAGCGAGACTGGGAAGATTTTGCAGCAAGCTTCCTGAGAGGCCCGCTGAAACTCCATCATGGTTTGAAAGCCGATAACATGGTCTAGCGGATCCCCTGTCCCGTTATATTTTTCCACACTGGTAACTTTAAAGCTTGTCGGTACCCAAGCTTGTTGCACCTCGGTCGACAATGGAGTCAAGTTCCTATCCCAGTCCATTGTATCCAAGAAGGGACGGCCTTGCAAAGCAGCTATTTTGCGATCCACTACCCCCTCGATAAACTTGCTATCCCCCTCGTAAGTATGAGTGAGCTGAGTTCTTCGAGCAATAGTTACCGAGGTTCCTGGAACGTCGGGTTTTCGTGACTCGTCAGTGTGAGAGTGGTCATTTCTCGTCTCATGAGAAAGGCTCTCATTTTGGATTGGTTGGTGACCCTGCACTTGTCCTTGGATCGTATCCAGGCGTTGCGCGAGAACATTCATCTGTTGCAGTAGTTCGGCAATCTGATCTTGCACCAATGGTTGAGGCTGCTGTTCGGCATTTTCGTTTGCTGCCTCAACCTGTTGTTCTTCTCCTCTAAAAGCTCTAGCCCGAACCATAATTTTTGTTATGGAGTTCCCACAGACAGCGCCAATCTGATGACGTCTCAAATCAGTCCAAGACGTATCAGGATAGGTTTGAACAAGAGCTTTCTCGTCTGATGATATCCTCCCTCGTATTAGCTTCCTCTCAACAATAGAGTTACCCTGTAATAAAGAGCAAACGTAAACTAGAGGCCCGCCAGAGAGTGTTCTCTGGCTTTGGCGCTCCGACGCTCAAGTCAGATGCTAGCACAAAGTAACTCTGTAAAGTGCACTGCTCGGTGCTCTTGTCATAAGTTAAAAGTTGTCCTTTTTACTTGAGGGTTTCCCCCTTTTTATAGTGAAGGTAGTTCCTGTTTGGGTAGTTCATGACAGCTTTTTACCACTCTGAGGATGAGTACCGAGGAATGTACATCCTTCTTCTCGGTACCGAGCATAAAGCTGGTGACTATTATATCCACGTGTCGTGTTGTCATTGTAGGGGAAAATTATCCTCATCAATGTATAATCAATATATTTTATTGTGCATTTATAATTATATATAATTAACAAATTAAAATAAAATGGAGTCAAAATTATATAATTAACAAATTATAATAACTAAAAAATTAAAATAAAATAAAATATATTAATTAATATTAATTTATCAAAATATATAATTAATATTTACAAATTAAAGTTAACAAAATTAAAGTTAATAAATTATATTTCTAACAAATTAAAATAAAATAAAATATATTAATTAATATTAATTTATCAAAATATATTAATTAATATTTATTTGAGGACAAAATAGTCATTTTGTCCTCTATTCCACATGGAATGATTCATTCCCACATAAAAATGTGGGAATGAAAATTGATGAGAGAGAGATGAGGGAATGGAATGGAGTATTCCATTCCCTCAATTTTTTTTAACACCAAATGATGGAATGGAATACCCCATTCCATAATCCACCTCCATTCCACCTCCATTCTCACAACCAAACATCACCTTAAAACCTGCTCCATAAGGAGTGTTGAGCAATTCCGAATCATGAAAGTTGCTCGGGATGCACTTTTTATTGTTTCTTTATGTCCAAAATTACTAGTATTCACTTCATAAATTGTTTTGCTGTCAAGAGAACAAACTTAGGTGTAAATTTGGCAAAACTATTAAAATTAACTCCACCGAGAGAGTTGAGCAATTGCAGGCCATCAAAGTTGCTCGGTGTACACTTTTTATTGTTCGTCTAGGTCAAATTTTATGAGTATAAGCTTCCTAGATTATTTCGATGCCGAAACACCAACTTTCTATGACAAATAGACAAAACCATTAAACGCTCCTCCATAAGGAGAGTTGATCAATTCCGAACCATGAAAGTTGCTCGGGATGCACTTTTTATTGTTTCTTTATGTCCAAAATTACTAGTATTCGCTTTGTAAATTGTTTTGCTGTCAAGAGAACAAATTTCTGTCTAAATTTGGAATAAACTATTAAAAATAACTCCATCGAGACAATTGAGCAATTTCGGGACGTCAAAGTTGCTCGGTGTACACTTTTTATTGTTCTCCGATGTCAAATTTTACGAGTATAAGCTTCCTAGATTATTTCGATGCCAAAACACCACCTTTCAATGACAAATGAACAAAACCCGTTAAAAGCTCCACCATAGATGGAGTTGAGCAACTGCGGACCATCAAAGTTGCTTGGAGTACACTTTTTATTGTTCTTCAATATCAAATTTTACGAGTATAAGATTCCTAAATTATTTCGACGTCAAAACAACACCTTTCTATGACAAATGGACAAAAATCATTAAAAGCTCCACCATAGATAGAGTTGAGCTACTTCAAATCATCAAAGTTGCTCGGTGTACACTTTTTATTGTTCTTCTATTTCAAAATTTATGAGTATAAGCTTCCTAGATTATTTCGTTGCCAAAACATCAACTTTCTATGACAAATAGATAAAACCGTTAAAAGCTCACACATAAGGAGAGTTGAGCAATTCTGAACAATGAAAGTTGCTCGGTATGCACTTTTTAGTGGTTCTTTATGTCCAAAATTACTATTATTCGCTTCGTAAATTGTTTAGCAGTCAGGAAAACTAATTTAGGTATAAATTTGGCAAAACTATTAGAAACAACTCCACCGAGAGAGTTGAGCAATTTTGGGCACTCAAAGTTGTTCGATGTACACATTTTATTGTTCTTCTATGTCAAATTTTACGAGTATAAGTTTCCTAGATTATTTCGATGCCAAAACACCACCTTTCTATGACAAATGGACAAAAATCACTAAAAGCTCCACCATAGATAGAGTTGAGCAACTTCAGATCATCAAAGTTGCTCGGTGTACACTTTTTATTGTTCTTTCAAAATTTATGAGTATAAGCTTCCCAGATTATTTAGATGCCAAAACATCAACTTTCGATGACAAATAGACAAAACGTTAAAAGCTCAAACATAAGGAGAGTTGAGCAATTCCGAACAATGAAAGTTGCTCGGTATGCACTTTTTAGTGGTTCTTTATGTCCAAAATTACTATTATTCGCTTCGTAAATTGTTTATCTGTCAAGAAAACTAATTTAGGTCTAAATTTGGCAAAACTATTAGAAACAACTCCACCGAGAGAATTGAGCAATTTCGGGCCCTCAAAGTTGTTCGGTGTAGACATTTTATTGTTCTTCTATGTCAAATTTTACGAGTATAAGTTTCCTAGATTATTTCGATGCTAAAACACCACCTTTCTATGACAAACGGACAAAAATCATTAAAAGCTCCACCATAGATAGAGTTGAGCAAATTCGGACCATCATTGTTACTCGTTGTACACTTTTTATTGTTCTTCTATGTCAAATTTTATGAGTATAAGCTTCCAAGATTATTTCGATCCCCAAACGACAACTTTCTATGACAAATAGACAAAACCATTAAAAGCCCCTCCTAAGGAGAGTTGAGCAATTCCGAACGATGAAAGTTTCTCGGTATCCACTTTTTATTGTTTGTTTGTGTCCAAAATTACTAGTATTCGCTTCGTAAATTGTTTTGTTGTCAAGAGAACAAATTTCGATGTAAATTTGACAAAACTATAAAAAAGAACTCCATCGAGAGAGTCGAGCAATTTCGGGCCATCAAAGTTGGTCGGTGTACACTTTTTATTGTTCTTCTATGTCAAATTTTAGGAGTATAAGCTTCCTAGATTATTTCGATGCCAAAACACCACCTTTCTATGACAAATGGACAAAAACAGTTAAAAGCTCCGCCTTAGATAGATTTGAGCAACTTCAGACCATCATAGTTGCTCGGTGTACACTTTTTATTGTTCTTCTATGCCAAATTTTATGAGTATAAGCTTCCTAGATTATTTCGATGCCAAAACACCAACTTTTATGACAAATAGACAAAACCGATAAAAGTTTCTCCATGAGGAGAGTTGAGCAATTCCGAACCATGAAAGTTGTTCAGCATGCAGTTTTTATTGTTTCTTTATGTCTAAAATTACTAGTATTCGCTTCATAAATTGTTTTGTTGTCAAGAGAACAAATCTCGGTCTAAATTTGGCAAAACAATTAAAAACAACTCCATCGAGAGAGTTGAATGATTTCTGGCCATCAAATTTGCTCGGTGTACACTTTTTATTATTCTTCAGTGTCAAATTTTATGAGTATAAACTTCCTTGATTATTTTGACGCAAAAACACCAAGTTTCTATGACTAATAGACAAAACCGTTAAAAGCTCCTCCATAAGGAGAGTTCAGCAATTCCGAACCACGAAAGTTGCTCGGGATGCACTTTTTATTATTTCTTTTTGTCCAAAACTACTAGTATTCCCTTCGTAAAATGTTTTGCTGTCAAGAGAACAAATTAGAGTGTAAATTTGGCAAAATTATTAAAGACATCTCCATCGAGAGATTTGACCGACTTCGGACCATCAAAGTAGCACGTTGTACAATTTTTATTGTTCTTCTATGTCAAATTTGACGAGTATAAGCCTCCTAGATTATTTCGATGCCAAACCACCAACTCTCTATGAGAAATAGACAAAACTGTTAAAAGCGTCTTCATAAGGAGAGTTGAGCAATTACGAACCATCAAAAGTTTCTCGTTATGCACTTTTTATTGTTTCTTTATGTCCAAAATTACTAGTATTCGCTTCGTAAATTGTTTTGTTGTTAAAAGACCAAATTTTGGTCTAAATTTGGAAAAACTATCGAAAAAAACTCCACTGAGAGAGTTGAGCAATTTCGGGCAATCAAAGTTGCTCGGTGTACAGTTTTTATTTTTCTTCTAAGTCAAATTTTACGAGTATAAGCTTCCTAGATTATTTTGATGCCAAAACACCACCTTTCTATGAAAAATGGACAAAAACCGTTAAAAGCTCTAACATAGATAGAATTGAGCAACTTTGGACCATCAAAGTTGCTCGGTGTACACTTTTTAATTTTCTTTCATGTCAAATTTGACGAGTATAAGCTTCTTAGATTATTTTGATGAGAAAACACCAACTTTCTATGACAAATAGACAAAATCGTTAAAAGCTCTCCCATAGGGAGAGTTGAGCAATTCCGAACCATGAATGTTGCTCGGTATGCACTTTTTATTGTTTCTTTATGTCCAAAATTACTAGTATTCGCTTCGTAAATTATTTTGTTGTCAAGAGAACAAATTTCAGTGTAAATTTGGCAAAACTATTAAAGACAACTCCATCGAGAGAGTTGAGCGACTTCGGACCATCAAAGTTGCTCGGTGTACAATTTTTATTGATCTTCTACGTCAAATTTCACGAGTATAAACTTCCTAGATTATTTCGATTCTAAAACACCACATTTCTATGACAAATAGACAAAAATCGTTAAAAGCTCCACCACATAGAAGTTGCTCGGCGTACACTTTTTATTGTTCTTCTATGTCAAATTTTACGAGTATAAGCTTCCTATATTATTTTGATGCCAAAATAGCAACTTTCTATGACAAAAGTCAAAACTGTTAAAAGCTCCTCCATAAAGAGAGTTGACCAATTCCGAACCATGAAAGTTGCTCGGTGTTCACTTTTTATCGTTCTTCTATGTCAAATTTGACGAGTATAAGCTTTCTAGATTATTTTGGTGCCAAACCACCAATTTCTGTGGCAAATAGAGAAAACCGTTAAAAGCTCCTTCATAAGGAGAGTTGAGCAATTCCGAACCATCAAAAGTTTCTCGCTATGCACTTTTTATTTTTTCTTTATATCCAAAATTACTAGTATTCGCTTCGTGAATTGTTTTGTTGTCAAGACAAGAAATTTCGGTCTAAATTTTGCAAAATTATTAAAAACAACTCCATCAAGAGAGTTGAGCAATTTCGGGCCATCAAAGTTGCTCGGTGTACACTTTTTAATGTTCTTCTATGTAAAATATTACGAGTATATGCTTCCTAGATTATTTCGATGCCAAAACACCACCTTTCTATGACAAATTGACCAAAACTGTTAAAAGCTCCACGATAGATAGAATTGAGCAACTTCGGACAATCAAAGTTGCTCAGTGTACATTTTTTATTATTCTTCTAAGTCAAATTTGACGAGTATAAGCTTTCTAGATTATTTCGCTGCGAAAACACCAAGTTTCTATGACAAATAGACAAAAACGTTAAAAGCTCCTCCTTAAGGAGAGTTGAGCAACTTCGAACCATCAAAGTGGCTCGGTGTACACTTTTTATTGTTCTTCTATGTCAAATTTTACGAGTATAATCTTCCTAAAATATTTCGATGCCAAAACACCAACTTTCTATGAGAAATAGACAAAACCTTTAAAACCTCTTCCATAAGGAGAGTTGAGCGATTCCAAACCATGAAAGTTGCTCGGTAAGTACTTTTTATTGTTTTTTTATGTCCAAAATTACTAGTATTCGCTTCGTAAATTGTTTTGTTGTCAAGATAACAAATTTCGATCTAAATTTGGCAAAACTATTAAAAACAACTCCACCGAGGGGGTTGAGCAATTTGTGGCAATCAAAGTTGCTAGGTGTAAACTTTTTATTGTTCTTCTATGTCAAATTTTACAAGTATAAGCTTCCTAGATTATTTCGATGCCAAAACATCACCTTTCTATGACAAATGGACAAAAACCGTTAAGAGCTCTAACATAGATAGTATTGAGCAACTTCGGACCATCAAAGTTGCTCGGTGTAAACTTTTTGTTGTTCTTCAATGTCAAATTTTATAATTATAAGCTTCCCAGATTATATCGATGCCAAAACACCAACTTTCTATGACAAATAGACAAAACTGTTAAAAGCTTCTCCACAGGGACAGTTGAGCAATTCCGAACCATTAAAGTTGTTCGGTATGCACTTTTTATTGTTTCTTTATGTCCAAAATTACTAGTATTCGCTTTATAAATTATTTCGCTGTCAAGATAACAAATTTCGGTGTAAATTTGGCAAAACTATTAAAGAGAACTCCATCGAGAGATTTGACCGACTCTGGATCATCAAAGTTGCTCGGTGTACACTTTTTATTGTTCTTTTATGTCAAATTTGACGAGTATAAGCTTCCTAGATTATTTCGATGCCAAACCACCAACTTTTTGTGAGAAATAGACAAAACCGTTAAAAGCTCTTTCATAAGGAGAGTTGAGCAGTTATGAACCATCAAAAGTTTCTCGGTATACACTTTTTATTGTTTCTTTATGTCCAAAATTACTAGTACTCGCTTCGTAAATTTTTTTATTGTTAAGAGACCAAATTTCGGTCTAAATTTGGCAAAACTATTTAAAACAACTCCACCAAGAGAGTCGAGCAATTTCGGGGCATCAAAGTTGCTCGGTGTACAGTTTTTATTGTTTTTCTACGTCAAATTTTACGAGTATAAGCTTCATAGATTATTTCGATGCTAAAACACCACCTTTAATGACAAATGGACAAAAACTGTGAAAAACTCTAACGTAGATAGAATTGAGCAACTTCGAACCATCAAAGTTGCTCGGTGTACACTTTTTATTTTTCTTCCATGTCAAATTTGACGAGTATAAGCTTCTTAGATTATTTCGATGACAAAAGACCAACTTTCTATGACAAATAGACAAAACCGTTAAAAGCTCCTCCATAGAGAGAGTTGAGAAATTCCAAACCATGAACGTTGCTCGGTATGGATTTTTTATTGTTTCTTTAGGTCCAAAATTACAAGTATTCGCTTCATAAATTATTTTGTTGTCAAGAGAACAAATTTCCGTGTAAATTTGGCAAAACTATTAAAGACAACTCTATAGAGAGAGTTGAGCGACTTCGGACCATCAAAGTTGCGCTGTGTACAATTTTTATTGATCTTCTATGTCAAATTCTACGAGTATAAACTTCCTAGATTATTTCGATTCCAAAACACCACATTTCTATGACAAATGAACAAAAACCGTTAAAAGCTCAAACATAGATAGAATTTAGCAACTTCGGACCCATCAAAGTTGCTTGGTGTACAATTTTTTTTGATCTTCTACGTCAAATTTTACGAGTATAAGCTTCCAAGATTATTTCGATGCCAAACCACCAACTTTCTATGAGAAATAGACAAAACCGTTAAAAGTTCCTTCATAAGGAGAGTTGAGCAGTTAAGAACCATCAAAAGTTTCTCGGTACGCACTTTTTATTGTTTCTTTATGTCCAAAATTACTAGTATTCGCTTCGTAAATTGTTTTGTTGTTAAGAGATCAAATTTCGGTCTAAATTTGACAAAACTATTAAAAACAACTCCACCGAGAGAGTTGAGCAATTTCGGACCATCAAAGTTGCCCGGTGTACAGTTTTTATTGTTCTTCTACGTCAAATTTTACGAGTATAAGTTTCATATATTATTTCGATGCCAAAACACCACCTTTCTATGACAAATGGACAAAAACTGTTAAAAGCTCTAACATAGATAGAATTGAGCAACTTCGGACCATCAAAGTTGCTCGGTGTACAATTTTTATTGATCTTCTACGTCAAATTTTACAAGTATAAGCTTCCCAGATTATTTCGATTCCAAAACACCACATTTCTATGACAAATAGACAAAAATCAATAAAAGCTCCACCATAGATAGAGTTGAGGAACTTCGAACAATCAAAGTTGCTCGGTGTACACTTTTTATTGTTCTTCTATGTCAAATTTGACGAGTATAAGCTTCCTAGATTATTTTGTTGTCAAAACACCAACTTTCTATGATAAATAGACAAAAACATAAAAAGCTCCTCCTTAAGGAGAGTTGAGCAACTTCGGGCCATCAAAGTTGCTCGTTGTGCACATTTTATTGTTCTTCCATGTCAAATTTGACAAGTATAAGCTTCTTAGATTATTTTGATGACAAAACACCAACTTTCTTTGACAAATAGATAAAACCGTTAAAAGTTGCTCGATAATGAGAGTTGAGCAATTCCGAACCATGAAATTTGCTCGGTATGCACTTTTTATTGTTTCTTTATGTCCAAAATTACTAGTATTCGCTTCGTAAACTGTTTGGTTGTCAAGAGAACAAATTTCGGTCTAAATTTGGAAAAACTATTAAAAACAACTCCACCGAGAGGGTTGAGCAATTTGGAGTCATCAAAGTTGCTCGGTGTTTACTTTTTATTGTTCTTCTATATAAAATATTACAAGTATATGCTTCCTAGATTATTTCGATGCCAAAACACCACCTTTCTATGACAAATGCACAAAAACCGTTAAAAGCTCCACCATAGATAGAATTGAGCCACTTCGGACAATCAAAATTGCTCGTTGTACACTTTTTATTGTTCTTCTAAGTCAAATTTGACGAGTATAAGCTTCCTAGATTATTTCGATGTGAAAACACGAACTTTCTATGATAAATAGACAAAAACGCTAAAAGCTCCTCCATAACGAGAGTCCAGCAACTTCGGACCATCAAAGTTGCTCGGTGTACACTTTTTATTGTTCTTCTATGTCAAATTTTACGACTATAAGCATCCTAGATTATTTCGATGCCAAAATGCCAACTTTCTATCACAAATAGACAAAAACGTTAAAAGCTCCTCTATAACGAGAGTTGAGCAACTTCGAACCATAAAAGTTGCTCGGTGTACACTTTTTATTGTTCTTCTATGTCAAATTTTACGAGTATAAGCTTCCTATATTATTTTGATGCCAAAACACCAACTTTCCATGACAAAAAGACAAAACCGTTAAAAGCTCCTCTGCAACGTCCCGTCCTACGAAACCCTAATGCATGGGCTCATAGTCCAGAATGCTACCTATTTTACTTCCCTATCCCTCAGAACCACTTAATACTATTTATCTACAGAGAAATCTAATTACTGCTAGTATAAAATTAAATGCGTTAACTAAATGAACTAAGTAATTAACTCAATTTAATCATCCTGATCTCAATGATCATTTAACACTCACAGTTCCCTGACTGTAATTATAGTAAGAAGGTACAATACACACTTCTTGGTCTTATTTTTCAAACTTCCGTTCATTCGTAATAGAAATAATCAGTAAACCTAATTTGAATTATTAACCTTGTCATGAACTAATATAACCTAACTCCAGCACATGAGCATCCTTCCCATGGATCCGCAGTCACATCATCAACATCTAGGTCGACTTAATCATCAAGGATTCAGTACCTGTATCACGGAACATAGTGAGCTAAAGCCCAGCAAGTAATACTTATGCATGAATGCACGTGAACATTATCTTTATAAACAGTCGGCCATTTAAAATCTTTTCCAATACTTGGGCCCTAACTAGGTAAACTGCTACAGAGCAACCGATCGGGATTTTTCTTTAATTAGATGTTCTTCCAAAGAACACTTTCCAGTCACAATCAATTCTCTTTTCATTTTCATTTCCTTTAAGCTTCAACCTCAACCTTTCAGTACACCCTCCCTGTAGCAGTTGTACCCGGTTTATTAAAATGTTTTCCTTTAATGCGTATGTCATGTATGCCATGATATGTTATGCCTCATATAGTGCAACCATAAAACGTTACCTCTATACGTCATCACATGTCACCTCACAGTTCATGTATACTCAAATCATTAAAACTCAGTCTCATGAAATCATCCAATCAGTACAATCAGCATCATATACACTCAAACAGACATCACAATCAATACAATAATAGCACCAGCAATACAATAATAGCGCAAAAAATTCACAGTCACAAGGTTCCGTAATACAGTTGAGTACTACTTACCGCTATGCATTTTCCCTAATCTTGACAGTTTCGATTCCTAGTACCCGTTCCTGAAAATTTCAATAATTCACTAACCAATAACGTTAATTTAATAAATTATATATATATATATATGTACCCATAATCATTTTAAATAATTTTCAAGTTGGATTCGGGTCAATAGGAACCGGACCAACACAATCTCACCCAACCGAGTCAACTTGACCCTGTTGTCCTCACTGTTGACGCGGGTCAAGGAGACCCATGATATCCAAACCGGGTCGCCGTCGATGAGGGGCACGGTGGGTCTCACCTCTAGCACAAGATGACAGCTGACCACACGACGAACTCAGCGCCGCAATCCTGGCCTTGATCGGTGGTCGGAATCTCGAGAAATCCGGCGTCATAGTTTCTGCTCGTGGTCTTCTTCTCCCTCGTTTGCGCCGAAGCTCCACTCCTTCCGATCCGAAAATGGCACCATTGAGTTCGTCATCCTCCGTTCGTCCTTCCCGTGCCAAGGAATCCACCGTTTGTCGCCGTCTCCGCCACCACGTCATTCCGTCACCGCCGTCTCGTTCCCGGGCCGCTTCTGGTTCTTAGGGTTTTTCTTTTCCTCGGTTTCCGTGTTTCATTTTATTTAATCCTGATTTCATTAGTTATTCTTTTACGGTTCTGCCCCTGCCTTTATACTAATATTACTTGAAACCTATCTAATTTTACAATCCTCCCTTCACTTTATTAATTAAATCCTCCACTAATAAAACTTATATTAATTCCGTTTTACTCATGATTCCAACTCTCCTTGCGCCTATATATATATATATATAATTTTATTTTTATTTCTCTTAAAGGATTTTTGAATAATGTTCTAATCCAATTTAGGTCATATATGACGTCACTTATCTGACGTCACCTATCCGACATCACTTTTCTTATCAAAACAGGTTATCAAAAGGTTTGGGGTGTTACAGTCTTCCCTTCTTATAAAAATTTCATCCTCGAAATTTGCCTATTCATCAACTTCGTTTATTAATTCTTATTCCTTCCATTAAACTGAGTTTCTTTAATCTATGCAATACTAATGAAGTTTAACTTCCCTATGCCCATGTACAGAATATTGTCAATGCCATAATATTTCTTCCAGCATATGGTTACTATGCTATATATTCTTACGGTCTATCATTCTTCAATACCATAGTAGCTCAAAACAATTTGCTATTATCAATCCAATATTCCCCTTACTGCCACCCTATTATCTCATCCTACATTCCATCATCATAATACTAACATTTTGTAAGTCAAATCACATTTTCTCACTCACGGAACCGTAGTTAATCATCGCTATTTAACATTTTACTACCTATTGTGTCAATATCGTTATAATATAATGGGGGTTATGTATCTCGGGTCTTTACTTCATTTCTTAACACTCAATTCCTAGTTCTATCTCCAATTCCCCAATAATTCCATTAACATATCACTCTTATCTAAGATACTGATTACTTAACCAAAATCAAATTCAATACACCGCACGTCCATATTTTTTCAAATGATAACTCAATCACATTTCTCACTTACACTGCTAAGACAAATTATTGATTTATCCTTAATTACTATGTCTTACTAACTACATCTATAATCATCTAAAATCCTAACTTATGATTGTTATCACACCAATGATCATTATTCTAAATAATCAGCTACACATACATACAAATACCCCCTAACACATAGATAGAAAGATTTCTTACTTTCATCTATTATAATAAAACTATGAATATCAGTTTATATATTCCAACACCTGAATTCACCATGCTTCATTTCTTATTATTTTCTCACCCATTCTAGATCGTTTAAAAACTATTTAATATCACTTTATATTCAAGACTAAATATTAGTAGTCTAGAATGACTTTATATATGTATATATACATGTATTATGTATTATCATATAGTACAAGCAATAAAGTCATAAAACATCGATGTACACATATTTATATGCACATATACATAATTAGATCCACACTATGACAATCTCAAGATATAATATACAGTAAAATAATTACTCTAACCGTTAGGCCCATAGGCCAATATGCTACTCACATGATATCATCTACTTACCTTACAGCCTAACAACCATAGTTAGAAAGCATTCATTTATTACAAAACTATTTCAATAACTTTAGCCTAATTATACATCTCTAAGTAGAATTAAATAACTAAATAGATGGATCAACCCTTTACAGTAAGTACCGTAATGAAACATCAATGATTATTGATGAGGATAATTTTCCCCTTCCACTGACAACACGACACGTAGATATAACTGTCGTCAGCTTCATGCTCGGTACCGAGAAGAGACATGTATATTCCTCGGTACTCATCTTCAGAGTGGTAAAAAGCTGTCATGAACTACCTAAACAGGAACTACCTTCACTATAAAAAGGGACAAACCCTCAGGTAAAAAGGGGGGATTTTCTGACTAATTACAAGAGCACCGAGTAGTGCACTTCACAGAGTTCTTTTGTGCTAGCATCTGACTTGAGCGTCGGAGCGCCAACGCCAGAGAACACTCTCTGGCGGGCCTCTAGCTTACGTTTGCTCTTTGCTACAGGATAATTCTATTGTCGGGAGTGAGAGAATCCGAGGAAGGACATCACCAGACGAGGAAGCTCTTGTTCAAACCTATCCTGATACGTCTTGGACTGATTTGAGACGTCATCAGATTGGCGCCGTCTGTGGGAACTTTCATAACAAAAATTATGGTTCGAGCTAGAGCTTTAAGAGAAGAAGAACAACAGGCCGAGGCAGCAAACGAAAATGCCGAGCACCAGCCTCAACCATTGGTGCAAGACCAGATCACCGAACTATTGCAACAAATGAATGTCCTCGCGCAACGCCTGGATATGATCCAAGAACAAGTGCAGGGTCACCAACCAATCCAAAATGAGAGCATTTCTCATGAGACGAGAAATGACCACTCTCACACGGATGAGTCAAGAAATCCCGGCCTTCCAGGAACCTCGGTAACCGTTGCTCGAAGAACTCAACCCACTCATACTTACGAGGGGGATAGCAAGTTTATCGAGGGGGTAGTGGATTGCAAAATAGCTGCTTTGCAAGGCCGTCCCTTCTTGGACACAATGGACTGGGATAGGAACTTAACTCCATTGTCGACCGAGGTACAACAAGCTCGGGTACCGACAAGCTTCAAGGTTTCTAGTATGGAAAAGTATGACGGGACAGGGGATCCGCTAGACCATGTGATCGGCTTTCAAACCATGATGGAGTTTCAGCGGGCCTCTCAGGAAGCTTGCTGCAAAATCTTCCCAGTCTCGCTTGTTGGAGTGGCAAGGCGCTGGTTCAGAGCTCTGCCGCAAGGCAGCATTCACAGCTTTGACGACCTAACGAACAGGTTCGTCGCTCATTTTGCAAGCTCCAGACCGGTGAAGAAGACCAATGCCACACTGGTTACCATCAGACAGAAACCCCAGGAGAGTTTGAGAGAATTTGTAACTCGGTTCAACAGTGATTGCTTAGAGATACCGGACCTTCAGCCGATCATAGCCATTACAGCCTTCACGACTGGAGTACGACATGTGACACTGAAGCATTCATTGTCGAAAAAGAATCCGAAAATATTCCCGAACTGCTCTCAAGAGTTGAAAAATACATTACTGCCGACGAAATGATGGCTGAACCACATGTAACAGAGCAATCCCAAGACAGGTCTTCGCCGAGGAGAAGGTCAGATGCTGGTCGACCAACCGAGAGGAAAACTAGTGGATTCGGTAGATCATTTACCAGAAGAGATGACCGAGTCAAACTTGAGAGATATGATTCCTATACTCCACTCAATTCTTCTTTGAAAAGAGTATTGAATGAGATACAGGATCGTGACATCGTCAGGTGGCCGGCAAAGATGAGGCCAACTCCGGAAAGGATAGGGAGCGACAAGTATTGTAAATTCCACCGGGGCCCTGGTCATGACACTGATGAATGTCGCCACCTAAAAGACGAGGTAGAAAACCTAATCCGGAGAGGATACCTCAAGCGTTTTACTAGCTCGGGGAGAGATAAGCAAGAAAGAGAAGGAACAAAAGAAAATCCAAGAGGTCTAAGAGAGAATGAGGACAGACGACAGAGGAGACGGCGAGAGGAGTCCCCTCGTCATCGGAATCGTGGAACAGCCGATACTATTGGAATGAAGTCGGTGGCCTAGCTTTGGGAGGAGAAAGTTCATCTGGGAGGAGAGCATATGCTCGGACTGTGCATCAGATCAACGAGAAGTCAAAGAAAACGAGAACGGGAGAGGAGAAGATAACGTTCTCAGAAAGAGACGGGGATGGTTTGCACCAGCCCCACGACGATGCGTTGGTTATTGATGTTATCATCGCCAACTATACGGTCAAGAAGGTCTTGATTGATAACGGGAGCGCAGCGGATGTTCTCTTCTATCACGCCTTCAAACATATGAACCTTCCGAGAGAGAGCTTGAAGAAGTTTTCTTCACCCTTATACGGTTTCACGGGAGAACAAGTTGTCCCTGCGGGATAATAAGTCTACCCATAACCTTGGGTGATTACCCGAGATCAAAATTATTTATGGTGGAACTTCTGGTCGTCGATGTGAAGACCCCATACAATGCATTGATTGGCAGACCACTGCTTCACAAGGCCCGAGCAGTTGTCTCAACTTATTACCTGAAGATGAAATTCCCCACTGATCAAGGAGTAGGAGAAGTTCAGGGCGACCAAAAGCTCGCTCGCCAGATGTATGTAACCGATCTAAAAGAAAAGAAAAAGCCAGTCTCAATCATAGAATTGATAGATGACCAGAATAATCAAATCTTGAAGCCCTCGCCAGCCGAACAACTCATCGCTATTCCTATCGAGCATGCGACGGAGAAGAAGTTGTATTACGGTTCCGAGCTTAGTAAAGATTTAAGCGAAGGCTTGACGAATCTGCTGTTGGAAAACATCACCACATTTGCATGGAGTGCACATGAAATGCCGGGTATTAGTGCTGATGTTATCACTCACCATCTGACTATCAAACCTGGTAGCCGACCAGTGAAGCAAAAAAAGAGGAATTTCGCACAAGACAGGCAAGAAGCCATCAAAACAGAGGTTAACAAGCTTCTGGATGCCGACTTCATCCGAGAAGTACAATATCCAGAATGGCTTTCTAATGTTGTTATGGTGGCCAAACCGAATGGTAAATGGCGCATGTGTGTAGACTTCACTCACCTAAACAAGGCCTGTCCGAAGGATAGCTACCCGCTGCCGAAAATCGACCAACTGGTAGATGCAACCTCGGGAAAGGGTCTCCTCAATTTCCTTGATGCCTACTCAGGATACCATCAGATTCAAATGCATCAAGCTGACGAGGAACACACCTCGTTTGTTACCCCTGAGGGTACGTACTGCTACCAAGTTATGCCTTTTGGGTTGAAGAATGCAGGAGCCACCTATCAACGACTAGTCAACAAAATGTTCTCCCCAATGCTCGGAAAGACAGTTGAAGCGTACGTCGATGACATAGTCGTTAAAAGCAAAAAACCCGAGGAACACTTGGGCAACTTGCATGATGTATTTAATGTTTTGAATAATTTTGGGATGAAGCTCAATCCCGAGAAATGTGCGTTTGGCATTTCATCGGGCAAATTCCTCGGATTCCTCATCTCCAAACGAGGAATCGAGGTGAATCCTGAAAAGGTATTAGCGATAATCAACATGCAAGCCCCGAGGAGCAAGAAGGAGGTTCAACAGCTCACCGGGCGAGCTGCAGCGCTAAGCCGATTTCTCGCCAGATCAGGGGATCGATGTAAAGACTTCTTTAACGCACTTAAACAAACAACCGATTTTCAATGGAATGAACACTGTCAAGAAGCTTTCGAGGAGCTCAAATCTTATCTGAGCCAACCACCTCTACTCACTGCTCCAAAAGAGGGAGAACCATTATACCTTTACTTAGCTACAACAGAGCACGCAGTGAGTGCCGTACTAATAAGCGAGGGAGAAGATAAAGTTCAGAGGCCAATATACTACACTAGTAAGATCCTCACTGCGATCGAGAAGAGATACACCAAGGCCGAGAGAATGGCCCTGGCACTGGTGACCATGGCTAGGAAGTTGAGACCATATTTCCAAGCCCATACAATTACAGTGCTGACTGATCAGCCGCTCAAGAGCATTTTACAGAATCCAGACATATCGGGAAGGCTTATCAAGTGGTCAGTCGAGCTTAGTGAGTTTGATATCTACTTTGAACCGAGAAGAGCAATCAAAGCTCAAATCCTCGCGGATTTCATTACTGAATGCCAACATCCATTAGAGGAAGAAGCGCCGCAGGAGCAATGGCAACTCTTCGTCGATGGATCTTTGAACAAGGACGGCAGTGGAGCAGGGATTCTGCTTCTCGGACCAGGGGGCATGACTACTGAGTATGCCCTCCGTTTCCAATTTAAAGCCTCTAATAACGAGGCTGAATATGAAGCATTGCTAGCTGGATTAAAACTGGCCATCGAGCTAGAGGTTCGCAATTTGCTGATTCACAGCTCGTCACCGAGCAGGTTCGTGGGGAGTATGAGGCGAGAGGCTCCAATATGATCAAATATCTGGCAAAAGCTAAGGAGCTGATAAGTGAGATCCCGAATGTTGAAATACTGAGAGTGCCTCGAGAAGAAAATCAGCAAGCCGACGTATTAGCCCGACTTGCATCAACAACCAAGAAAGATCAGGCTTCCTCAGTACGGATAGAAATGCTTCCTAAACCGAGCATATTTGTTAAGGCAATTGCGGAGATCAGTACTGAACGATCTTGGATGGATGCAATACGAGCCTTCCTCACTGAGGGATGATTGCCAAAAGACAGGAACGAGGCTAAAAGTCTCCGAGCAAGGGCAGCGAGGTATTCAATTATTCAAGGAACCCTTTACCGACGATCCTACACACTCCCTTACCTTAAGTGCCTTGCTCCACGAGAGGCTGATTACGCTCTCCGAGAAGTTCATGGAGGAATATGTGGCAGCCACTCCGGTGCAAGGACTTTAGCTAATAAGGTCTTGCGATGCGGGTATTACTGGCCGACCATGAACAAGGATGCAAAGGAGTTGGTGAGGAAGTGTGACAAGTGCCAGAGACATGCCAACGTATCGCATCACCCACCATCGGAGATTACAGTGATGGAGAACCCTTGTCCGTTTGCACAATGGGGGCTGGATTTGTTAGGACCTTTTCCTCAGGCAACAGCCCAAAGGAAGTTTCTCATAGTAGCAGTGGATTATTTCACCAAGTGGGTTGAAGCCGAGCCTCTGGCCACGATCACTGACCACAAGGTGAAAGACTTCATTTGGAAAACCATCATATGCAGATATGGTGTTCCTCGGATCCTCATTACTGATAATGGCCGACAGTTTGTGAGTGCCAATATACGGCAGTTTTGTGACAAACACGGCATCAACCTCAGGGTTACTGCCGTGGCTCACCCTCAAGCTAACGGACAAGTAGAAGTCATCAACCGAATCATACTACAAGGAATCAAGGCTCGTCTGGACCAAGCCAAGGGACTTTGGACCGAACAGCTCCATAGCGTCCTCTGGTCTTACCGGACTACGCCTAGGGCATCAACAGAAGAGACGCCTTTCTCCTTAGTATTCGGATCAGAGGCTGTTATCCCGGTTGAAATTGGAGTTCCCACTCGTCGTATAATTGAGTTTGAAGAGTCGAGTAACAATGACTTATTGCTCAACAATCTTGATTTCTTGGAAGAAGCTAGAGAGACTGCTCGGATCAGGATTGCTATTTACAAACAAAGAATGGCCCGATATTACACCAAATGGGTCCGAACAAGGAAGTTTTCAGAAGGAGACTGGGTTCTAAGGAAAGCTACTTCAGCCGGAACACATCCAGGCAAGCTCGGAGAGACTTGGGAAGGACCTTTCTGAGTTATCAAAGTTATGCTTGATGGGACTTACAAACTGGAAAATCCCGAGAAGCCTGGAGAGATGAGACCTTGGAATGCCGAAAACCTCCGAAGATACTATGTTTAATTTCATCCTGCTGGCATGTACTTAAGCACAATTTCCATTTCCAAAACTCGTTTCCTACATGAGACTTAGGATTTTGCTGATTCAATGAAAGTAGTTTATTTTGTTATAAAGATCCTCAGAAGTATGCATTGCTCGGCGTATTTCCGCCGCCATGCCTGAGCAATATTGCAAGCCTGCTAGGATCAAGGAGACCGAGGAAAAACATGGTTTTGTTTCAACTCATTTGATTTGAGTTACAACAGACATGTGAAAACAAGTTAGCTACGACCCGAACAAGTTTGGGCCACAACACTACTTGTCCCCAAATCAGTTACAGCAGGCTACGTTTTAAGTTACGATTTCCGAGGAAAAAGATGGACAGTAATAGACAACGAATGGGAAGAAAAGAACTCGACTTCATTAAAATTAAAAACGTTATTTACAAATGTTGAGAATAGAGTTTGATCAAAAAAGAAGGGAAAAAGGCCCAGTTTCTAATTTTCAATATCAACTAGCTCCTCGGCAGCCCGCTCTGTGTCACCCTCAACAGAAGGAAGGGGCACATCGACTTCTTCATTTCTTGGAGGAATCGGCAGAGCATCAGCCTCCGTGTATCCATCGATGTCCTCCTCGTCGTCCCCCGCATCCTCTTGAAGAAGGCGGAACTGCTCGTAAGCATCTTCCTTCACCACATCCTCGCCGTCTTTACCCGCAATGACCGGGCACAGCTCATTCAAAATGTCCGAGCTCTGGCCTTTGCTGACGAGGAACCTTAGAGCTTCTTTGACAGCAGCCTGGAAGCAGAAAAAGCCTTCCTGCTTAAGGGTAAGTTGGTACTCCTCAGAGTCGCAAAACTCTCGGAGACCAGCTTGACGCCTGCTTTCAAACAAGCGGGCCCCCTCAGCCTCAGCTTCTGACTTTTGTCTCGCCAGCTCGTCCTCGGCCTCTTTCAGCTTCGTAGCCAACAGATTCTCTGACGCCTGCGTTTTCTCGAGGTCCAACCTCGTCAGTTTCAGAGCGGTCTCTGTCCGACCAATAGCTCCCTTGAGCAGTAGAATCTCTTGGGCGGCAGTCCTCTTCTCGGCTTCGGAGCTTCGGATGTCAAGAGACAACTTCCCGAGAAGTGAAGTCAGCCGCAAATGACAACAAAAAAGAAAAGAGTTATTAAGCAAGCTGAAGGAAAACATGCTAAACAATGTTCCGAGTGGAAGCATGTACCTCCATCAGCTTAACGGCCGAAGCCCCCATCTTCTCCTCGGTGGTCATCTCCTCGGCTCGCCTTTGGTCCGACGGAAGAGACAGATTCTCGAGCATCTCCAAGGCCACCCGAGAATTGGCCACTATATCAGATAGACGCACATTCCACCAAGGAATGTGAACGTCTCCCATCCTGTGAGGAGGAGAGGAAGAGCGGGCGTCGGATGTACGAGAAGGAGATCCAACGGCTCGGAAGGATGGAGTGGAAATGAAAACACCACGACCTCGACCCAAGTCCTTTCCTCGGCCTGGTTTGACTTGGGCACCCTCAGCAGGGGCAACCCTCTTCTTCTTGTTCGGTTCAACACCCCCATCAGGTCTCCTCTTCTTGCCCAAGTTGGCAGTTTTCTTCTGCAACTTCAGGTAATCAGCAGCCGACGACATATCTGGGAAGAAACAAGAATCAGTAATACAACAACAGGATTAGTATAGCAAGATTATAAACAAAACAGAGCAAGAGCAGGTCCCCACCTTGCATCGCTTGCTCGGACCTATGAGCCCTTGTAAAATCTACAGCTCGGCATATCACAGGCACAGAAGGTTTAGTGAAAGGGCCTCTGAGAGTAAGATACCAGTCAAGCTCTTGAGGAGAAAGCTCGGGAAGTCGCTTGAACTTACTGAATTTTAGGACAACCCACGAGGTCCTAAAAGGAAGATCCTCGTCCTCGCCCAAAGGCATCCGAACAAAGAAATAACTAGACTTCCAATGATGATTGGAAGAGGAATATTTTGGAGCAACCAGACCCTTCTTGAACTTTAAATGGCAAAGTCCAGGGTTTCTCGGTGCTCTACAAAGGGAGAAAATGTGCTGAAGAACATTAGAAGAAAAAGGGACACGAAGCTCGGCACAGTAGTAGAGAATTGTGCCGAGAAAGACCCAAGAATTGGGAGCAAGACAGGTAGGGCAAATATCGAACCGATCAAAGAAGGAGCATATCGTTGGAGCAATCGGTATCCGACAACCAAATGATAATGCGGTGGTAGAAATGGCAAACTCCCCATGTTGAGGACGGAATGGAGATACTCCCTCAGGCACAGGCCTGCAAGGGTAGGGAATACCGAACAACTCGGAGGCTGAAAGGCTACAACTAAGAGTTCTTGGCTCCCTAGAACCATCACCTGCTGCTCGGGCCTCCTGTATTTCGAACCCAGGAGGAGCAAAGAAAGGGCGTTCTGCTAACGGTAGCCTAATACTCGTCCTAGCTGGTGGAGAAGTAGAGGTCGAAGGAGAAGTTCCTAGATCGGCGTCCTCTAACACATTAATATCACTATCCGAAGAAGGGGAAGACATTTCTCGTACCTGATGAGACGAGGAAAGGATAGAGTTTGCTCGAAAAATAAACGAGGATTACGTTTGCTCGGGGTAGTCAATGCTCGGGGCTCTCAATCTTTGCAGCAGGTGAATGGGACAATGACGTCCTCGCTATTTATAGTCGAAGACAGCCCCGGTCAATGGACCCGATGACGAGACGTACTGCATCCTCTCATCTGGGCCGCTCAACCTCTGCGCATCAAGTAACCATTGGATCAAGATCAATCGAATCTTAGCCGTTCAACAACTCACAATTAATGGTACCCTCGGGAATCCAAACGTCCTCTCATACAGACCTATCATTGGTAATACACGATGACCAATCACAGGTATGAGGGGGCAAGTGATGAGGATAATTTTCCTCTTCCACTGACAACACGACACGTAGATATAACTGTCGTCAGCTTCATGCTCGGTACCGAGAAGAGATATGTATATTCCTCGGTACTCATCTTCAGAGTGGTAAAAAGCTGTCATGAACTACCTAAACAGGAACTACCTTCACTATAAAAAGGGACAAACCCTCAGGTAAAAGGGGGGGGGGGGATTTTCTGACTAATTACAAGAGCACCGAGCAGTGCACTTCACAGAGTTCTTTTGTGCTAGCATCTGACTTGAGCGTCGGAGCGTCAGAGCGCCAACGCCAGAGAACACTCTCTGGCGGGCCTCTAGCTTACGTTTGCTCTTTGCTACAGGATAATTCTATTGTCGGGAGTGAGAGAATCTGAGGAAGGACATCACCAGACAAGGAAGCTCTTGTTCAAACCTATCCTGATACGTCTTGGACTGATTTGAGACGTCATCAATTATAATATCAACCATGACTCTTCTTGGAAATCCAAACCAGTGTCCATAGCTAAATACTTATTTTATTTACTAATTCAACGAAACCTATCCCTTGTCACCTACAAGAAATACAATTAAGTTTTATTTATTTATTTATTTATTTCTTTTATTAGTTATAGCTCATTCCTAGACATAACTGCTTGTCTGACCTAGCACTTACTGTCACCTTTCTCGTGTTCGTAGTATTTATTTATACTACTCCCTCAACTAATTGGTCTTTCCTATTTCATTTGATGTCTCTGTTGTGCTCTTTATTAAGTATCCTTTGTATAATTTAGTTTCTTCAATATTCATGCTATATATTGCGTACCAATTAATCCTTGTGAAACTATTTACAATTGGTTAACTTATTTCAATTATTCTTGTATCTATCGATATGTTTTAGGCTTACTTATAAGATATCTGAATAAATTTTGCATGTCTATTTAATTACGCTGTATGGTATAAATATAAATTAATACCCACAATGAATCGCTTACCTTAATCCATGCTAAGCTATCACCTATTGAGTATTGTCCCTTATACCTTACTAAGAGACCAAACGCCCCATTACTCTAACCTTATCCCCTAATATTTATCAATAATAACCGTTATGACATTGAGCTCAATTAACCATATCTCACATAGATACATACATACACCTTACAAATATAAATTATCAATGTTATCCCCTTTATATATACATATATATACGCTACATGTAGACTACTCCATGTACAGTTACTTTATGCTAGTGCCACTTATTTCCTATATGTATGTATATATATATAAATATATGTTCAAGACAATTATATGTGCCTGTGTGACAATTTTGCATTCCTATTTAGATAAGCATGCGGGTATAAATATACTCTCAATGATTCATATAATAATTTATTATTTCCTATCGTGAAACATTCACTTTTCATTAAAATATTATCACTCCCAATATTGAATCATACATTGTACCCAAATTAGTTAAGGTTCTCCATTTAGGCGTTCAATACTTACTATAACAACATCGATATATTGCAGTTCTATTATGTACTTTTACTAATATCTCTTTTACCTTAAATTCCTTTATAGCGTCATTTAATTTATTTTTATTTTTTTAAATCCCTAAATAACATATCGTTTCTTTATTTCATTCTCTAGATATCCTCACCACCAATTAAGAACACTCCTTACCCATCAACTTATATAATTATTCATATCATGAGACATTTAATTTAACTCTCCATATCAACCTTGGAATCATGTCGACAACACTAGGATATCACGTCTGAAGTATTTCCCTCCTATATAATAATAATAATATTGGGTCCCTAATTTATCTTCTACTATACACTAGTAGTTATAATGAAAATAATTGCAACCATCAACTTAGATAAAACTTATCACAATATGTATATATATATATATATATATATATGTGTGTGTGTGTTTGTGTACTTACCCATATCTTCCAAATTTTATTTACCAACTTATCTCTATACTTGATACAATGCTACTCTAATATTCTATCTCAACTTTAAATTATAGAAACCTCTACAATCCAAGCAACAAAGTTCGCACTGTTAATGAAGTTATGCATATCAAATAGTTTATCCTAGCTACATTTTATCGTTCTATCCTATCGATACTTCAGATAGTTCATATGAATCCACTAACTATTTTCATATTCTAACTATGTTCCTCTTAAACACCAACTCATCACAATATCAACCGTATGAAAAATAATTAAACCAGTCAACTTCAAACTGTCTGAAATACTTACATCAATATCTAGCAAAATTATAACTTTGAAGATTTATATCGCCTTATACTCTAAATTAAGTATTGAGTCTAAAATGGTATCATGTACATCCCTATCATATACTATGAACAGTTTATTCATAAGACATTGATCTTCACATATTCACACGCAGGTATGAACAAAATATAACATATAACGAAAAACTTACTTCTTGATGGGCTGCGCTGATCCTGGATGCTCATGCAACTTTACCAAAAGTTTCATTCCGTTATATCTATCAATTAATTATTATTACTATCATTTTAAAGGATCGTGCCCTCTGATACCAACTATAACGTCCCGTCCCACGAAACCCTAATGCATGGGCTCATAGTCCAGAATGCTACCTATTTTACATCCCTATCCCTCAAAACCAGTTAATGCTATTTATCTACAGAGAAATCTAATTACTGCTAGTATAAAATTAAATGCTTTAACTAAATGAACTAAGTAATTAACTCAATTTAATCATCCTGATCTCAATGATCATTTAACACTCACAGTTCCCTAACTGTAATTATAGTAAGAAGGTACAATACACACTTCCTGGTCTTATTTTTCGAACTTCCGTTCATTCGTAATAGAAATAATCAGTAAACCTAATTTGAATTATTAACCTTGTCATGAACTAATATAACCTAACTCCAGCACATGAGCATCCTTCCCATGGATCCGTAGTCACATCATCAACATCTAGGTCGACTTAATCATCAAGGATTCAGTACCTGTATCACGGAACATAGTGAGCTAAAGCCCAGCAAGTAATACTTATGCATGAATGCACGTGAACATTATCTTTATAAACAGTCGGCCATTTAAAATCTTTTCCAATACTTGGGCCCTAACCTAGGTAAACTACTACAGAGCAACCGGTCGGGATTTTTCTTTAATTAGATGTTCTTCCAAAGAACACTTTCCAGTCACAATCAATTCTCTTTTCATTTTCATTTCCTTTAAGCTTCAACCTCAACCTTTCAGTACACCCCCCTGTAGCAGTTGTACCCGGTTTATTAAAATGTTTTCCTTTAATGCGCATGTCATGTATGCCATGATATGTTATGCCTCATACAGTGCAACCATAAAACGTTACCTCTATACGTCATCACATGTCACCTCACAGTTCATGTATACTCAAATCATTAAAACTCAGTCTCATGAAATCATCCAATCAATACAATCATCATCATATACACTCAAACAGACATCACAATCAATACAATAATAGCACCAGCAATACAATAATAGCGCATAAAATTCACAGTCACAAGGTTCTGTAATACAGTTGAGTACTACTTACCGCTATGCATTTTCCCTAATCTTGACAGTTTCGATTCCTAGTACCCGTTCCTGAAAATTTCAATAATTCACTAACCAATAACGTTAATTTAATAAATTATATATATATATCTGTACCCATAATCATTTTAAATAATTTTCAAGTTGGATCCGGGTCAATTGGACCCGGACCAACACAATCTCACCCAACCGAGTCAACTTGACCCGGCTGTCCTTACTGTTGACGCGGGTCAAGGAGACCCATGATATCCAAACCGGGTCGCCATCGATGAGGGGCACGGTGGGTCTCACCTCCAGCACAAGATGATAGCTGACCACACGACGAACTCAGCGCCGCAATCCTGGCCTTGATCGGTGGTCGGAATCTCGAGAAATCCGGCGTCAAAGTTCGCGGCTCGTGGTCTTCTTCTCCCCCGTTGGTGCCGAAGCTCCACTCCTTCCGATCCGAAAATGGCACCATTGAGTTCGTCATCCTCCGTTCGTCCTTCCCGTGCCAAGGAATCCGCCGTTTGTCGCTGTTTCCGCCATCACGTCATTCCATCACCGCCGTCTCGTTCCCGGGCCGCTTCTGGTTCTTAGGGTTTTTCTTTTCCTCGGTTTCCGTGTTTCGTTTTATTTAATCCTTATTTCATTAGTTATTCTTTTATGGTTCTGCCCCTGCCTTTATACTAATATTACTTGAAACCTATCTAATTTTACAATCCTCCATTCACTTTATTAATTAAATCCTCCACTAATAAAACTTATATTAATTCCGTTTTACTCATGATTCCAACTCTCCTTGCGCCTATATATATATATATAATTTTATTTTTATTTCTCTTAATGGATTTTTGAATAATGTTCTAATCCAATTTAGGTCATATATGACGTCACTTATCTGACCTCACCTATCCGACATCACTTTTCTTATCAAAACAGGTTATCAAAAGGTTCGGGGTGTTACATCCTCCATAAGGAGAGTTGAGCAATTCCGAACCATCAAAGTTGCTCGGTGTACACTTTTTATTGTTCTTCTATGTCAAATTTGACCAGTATAAGCTTCCTAGATTATTTCGATGCCAAACCACCAACTTTCTATGACAAATAGACAAAACCGTTAAAAGCTGCTTCATAAGGAGAGTTGAGCAATTCTGAACGATCAAAAGTTTCTCCGTATGCACTTTTTATTGTTTCTTTATGCCCAAAATTACTTGTATTCGCTTCGTAAATTGTTTTGTTGTTAAGAGAACAAATTTGGATATAAATTTGGCAAAACTATTAAAAAGAACTCCACCAAGAGAGTTGAGCAATTTCGGGCCATCAAAGTTGCTCGATGTACACTTTGTATTGTTTTTCTATGTCAAATTTTACGAGTATAAGCTTCCTAGATTAATTCGTTCTAATGCACCACCTTTTTATGTCAAATGGACAAAAATCGTTAAAAGCTCATGCATAAGGAGAGTTGAGCGATTCCGAATCATGGAAGTTGCTGGGTATGTACTTTTTATTGTTTCTTTATGTCCAAAATTACTAGTATTCGCTTTGTAAATTATTTTATTGTCAAGATAACAAATTTCGGTGTAAATTTGATAAAACCATTAAAGACAATTCCATCCAGAGAGTTGAGCGACTTCGGACCATCAAAGTTGCTCGGTGTACAATATTTATTAATCTTCTAAGTCAAATTTGACGAGTATAAGTTTCCTAAATTATTTAGATGCAAAAACACCAACTTTCTGTGACAAATAAACAAAACCGTTAAAAGCTCCTCCATAAGGAGAGTTACGCAATTCCGAACCATTAATTTTTGCCCGGTATGCACTTTTTATTGTTTCTTTATGTCCAAAATTACTAGTATTCGCTTCGTAATTTGTTTTGTTGTCAGGAGAACAAATTTTGGTGTAAATTTGTCAAAACTATTAAATACAACTCCATCGAGAGAGTTGAGCAATTTCGGACTCTGAAAGTTGCTCGGTGAACACTTTTTATTGTTCTTCTATGTCAAATTTCACGAGTATAAGCTTCGTATATTATTTTGATGCCAAAATACAAACTTTCTATGACAAAAAGACAAAATCGTTAAAAGCTCCTCCATAAAGAGAGTTGAGCAATTTGGGGCCATCAAAGTTGCTCGCTGTACACTTTTTATTGTTCTTCAATGTAAAATTTTAGAAGTACAAGCTTCCTAGATTATTTCGTTGCCAAACGACCAACTTTCTATGACAAATAGACAAAACCGTTAAAAGCTCCTTCATTGGGAGAGTTGAGCAATTCCGAACCATCAAAAATTTCTTGATATGAACTTTTTATTGTTTCTTTATGTCCAAAATTACTAGTATTCGCTTCTTAAACTGTTTTGTTGTCAAGAGAACAAATTTCGGTCTAAATTTTGCAAAACTATTAAAAACAACTCCATCGAGAGAGTTGAGCAATTTCGGGCCATCAAAGCTGCTCGGTGTACACTTTTTATTGTTCTTCTATGTAAAATATTACGAGTATATGCTTCCTAGATTATTTCGATGCCAAAACACCACTTTTATATGACAAATGGACAAAAACCGTTAAAAGCTCCTGCTTAAGGAGAGTTGAGCAACTTTGAACCATCAAAGTTGCTCGTTCTACACTTTTTATTGTTCTTCCATGTCAAATTTGACGAGTATAAGCTTTTTAGACTATTTCGATGACAAAACACAAACTTTCTATGAGAAATAGATAAAACCGTTAAACGTTGCTCAATAAAGAGAGTTGAGCAATTCCGAACCATGAAACTTGCTCGGTATGCACTTTTTATTGTTTCTTTATGCCCAAAATTACTAGTATTTTCTTCGTAAACTGTTAGGTTGTCAAGAAAACAAATTTCGGTCTAAATTTGGCAAAACTATTAAAAACAACTCCACGAGATGGTTGAGCAATTTGGAGCCATCAAAGTTGCTCGGTGTACACTTTGTATTGTTCTTCTATGTAAAATATTACGAGTATATGCTTCCTAGATTATTTTGATGCCAAAACACCACCTTTCTATGATAAATGCACAAAAACCGTTAAAAGCTCCACCATAGATAGAATTGAACAACTTCGGACAATCAAAGTTGCTCAGTGTACACTTTTTATTGTTCTTCTAAGTCAAATTTGACGAGTATAAGCTTCGTAGATTATTTCGATGCCAAACCACCAACTTTCTATGAGAAATAGGCAAAACCGTTAAAAGCTCCTTCATAAGGAGAGTTGAGCAATTATGAACGATCAAAAGTTTCTCGGTATGCACTTTTTATTGTTTCTTTATGTCCAAAATTACTTGTATTAGCTTCGTAAATTGCTTTGTTGTTAAGAGAACAAATTTGGGTATAAATTTTGCAAAACTATTAAAAACAACTACACCAAGAGAGTTGAGCAATTTCGGGTCATCAAAGTTGCTCGGTGTACAGTTTTTATTGTTCTTCTATGTCAAATTTTACGATTATAAGCTTCCTAGATTAATTCGTTCTAATGCAAAACCTTTTTATGTCAAATGGACAACAACCGTTAAAAGCTCATCCATAAGGAGAGTTGAGCGATTCCGAATCATGGAAGTTGCTCGGTATGCACTTTTTATTGTTTCTTTATGTCCAAAATTACTAGTATTGACTTCGTAAATTATTTTGTTGTCAAGAGAACAAATTTTGGTGTAAATTTGGTAAAACCATTAAAGACAATTCCATCGAGAGAGTTGAGAGACTTCGGACCATCAAAGTTGCTCGGTGTACAATTTTTATTAATCTTCTAGGTCAAATTTGACGAGTATAAGTTTCCTAGATTGTTTCGATGCCAAAACACCAACTTTCTGTGACAAATAAACAAAACCGTTAAAAGCTCCTCCATAAGCAGAGTTAAGCAATTCCGAACCATTAATTTTTGCCCGGTATGCACTTTTTATTATTTCTTTATGTCCAAAATTACTAGTATTCGCTTCGTAATTTGTTTTGTTTTCAGGAGAACAAATTTCAGTCTAAATTTGTCAAAACTATTAAATACAACTCCATCGAGAGAGTTGAGCAATTTGGGTCCATCAAAGTTGCTCGATGTACACTTCTTATTGTTCTTCTGTGTAAAATTTTACGAGTATAAGCTTCGTAGATTATTTCGATGCCAAACCACCAAATTTCTATGAGAAATAGACAAAACCGTTAAAAGCTCCTTTATTAGGAGAGTTGAGCAATTCCGAACCATCAAAACTTTCTCGATATGAACTTTTTATTGTTTCTTTATGTCCAAAATTACTAGTATTCGCTTCTTAAACTGTTTTGTTGTCAAGAGAATAAATTTCGGTCTAAATTTTGCAAAACTATTAAAAACAACTCCATCGTGAGAGTTGAGCAATTTCGGGCCATCAAAGCTGCTCCCTGTTCACTTTTTATTGTTCTTCTACGTAAAATATTACGAGTATATGCTTCCTAGATTATTTCGATGCCAAAACACCACCTTTCTATGACAAATAGACAAAAACCGTTAAAAGCTCCACCATAGATAGAGTTGAGGAACATCGAACCATCAAAGTTGCTCGGTGTATACTTGTTATTCTTCCTCTATGTCAAATTTGACGAGTATAAGCGTCCTAGATTATATCGATGCCAAAACACCAATTTTCTATGACAAATAGCCAAAAACGTTAAAAGCTCCTCCATAAGGAGAGTTGAGCAACTTCGGAACTTCAAAGTTGCACGGTGTATACTTTTTATTGTTCTTCTATGTCAAATTTTATAATTATAAGCTTCCTAGATTATATCGATGCCGAAACACCAACTTTCTATGACAAATAGACAAAACCGTTAAAAGCTCCTCCATAAGGAGAGTTGAGTAACTTCGGACCTTCAAAGTTGCTCTGTGTACACTTTTTATTATTCTTCTATGTCAAATTTTACGAGTATAATCTTCTTAGATTATTTCGATGCCAAAACACCAACTTTCTATGAGAAATAGACAAAACCTTTCGAAGCTCTTCCATAAGGAGAGTTGAGCGATTCCGAACCACGAAAGTTGCTCGGTATGCACTTTTTATTGTTTCTTTTTGTCCAAAATTACTAGTATTTGCTTCGTAAATTGTTTTGTTGTCAAGAGAACAAATTTCGGTCTAAATTTGGTAAAACTATTAAAAACAACTCCACCAAGAGGGTTGAGCAATTTGGGTCTATCAAAGTTTCTCGGTGTACACCTTTTATTGTTTTTCTATGTAAAATATTACGAGTATATGTTTCCTAGATTATTTCCATGCCAAAACACCACCTTTCTATGACAAATGCCTAAAAACTGTTAAAAGCTCCACCATAGATAGAATTGAGCAACTTCGGACAATCAAAGTTGCTCGGTGTACACTTTTTATTGTTCTTCTAAGTCAAATGTAATGAGTATAAGCTTCCTAGATTATTTCGATGCCAAAACACGAACTTTCTATGATAAAAAGACAAAACTGTTAAAAGCTCCTCCATAAGGAAGAGTTGAGCAAATCTGGAGCCATCAAAGTTGCTCGGTGTACACTTCTTATTGTTTTTCTATGTCAAATTTTATGAGTATAAGCTTCCTGGATTATTTCAATACCAAAACACCACCTTTCTATGAAAAATGGAAAAAAACCATTAAAAGCTCTAACATAGATAGAATTGAGCAACTTCGATCCATCAAAGTTGCTCGGGGTACACTTTTTATTGTTCTTCCATATCAAATTTGACGAGTATAAGCTTCTTAGAATATTTCGATGGAAAAACACCAACTTTCTATGACAAATAGATAAAATCGTTAAAAGTTGCTCGATAATGAGAGTTGGGCAATTCCAAACCATGAAAGTTGCTCAGGCTGCACTTTTTATTGTTTCTTTATTTCCAAAATTACTACTATTCGCTTCGTAAATTATTTTGTTGTCAAGACAACAAATTTCGGTGTAAACTTGTCAAAACTATTAAAGACAACTCCATCGAGAGAGTTGAGCGACTTCGGACCATTGAAGTTGCTCGGTGTACAATTTTTATTGATCTTCTATGTAAAATTCTATGAGTATAAGCTTGCTAGATTATTTCGATTCCAAAACACCACATTTCTGTGACAAATGAACAAAAATCATTAAAAGCTCTAACATAGATAGAATTGAGCAACTTCGTACCATCAAAGTTGCTCGATGTACAATTTTTATTGATCTTCTACGTCAAATTTTACGAGTATAAGCTTCCAAGATTATTTTGATGCCAAACCACCAACTTTCTATGAGAAATAGACAAAATCGTTAAAAGCTCATTCGTAAGGAGAGTTGAGCAGTTACGAACCATCAAAAGTTTCTTAGTATGCACTTTTTATTATTCCTTTATGTCAAAAATTACTAGTATTCGCTTCATTATTTGTTTTCTTGTTAAGAGACCAAATTTCGGTCTAAATTTAGCAAAACTATTAAAAAAGACTACACCGAGAGAGTTGAGCAATTTCGGATCATCAAAGTTGCTCGGTGTAGAGTTTTTATGGTTCTTCTATGTTAAATTTTACTAGTATAAGCTTCATATATTATTTCGATGCCAAACCATCACCTTTCTATGACAAATGGACAAAAACCGTTAAAAGCTCTAACATAGATAGAATTGAGCAACTTTGGACCATCAAAGTTGCTCAGTGTACAATTTTTATTTATCTTCTACGTCAAATTTTAGGAGTATAAGCTTCCCAGATTATTTCGATTCCAAAACACCACATTTCTATGACAAATAGACAAAAATCATTAAAAGCTCCACCATAGACAGAGTTGAGGCACTTCGAACCATCAAAGTTGCTCGGTGTACACTTTTTATTGTTCCTCTATGTCAAATTTGACGAGTATAAGCGTCCTAGATTATATCGATTCCAAAACACCAATTTTCTATGACAAATAGCAAAAAACGTTAAAAGCTCCTCCATAAGAAGAGTTGAGCAACTTCAGACCTTCAAAGTTGCACGGTGTATACTTTTTATTATTCTTCTATGTCAAATTTTATAATTATAAGCTTCCTAGATTATATCGATGCCGAAACACCAACTTTCTATGACAAATAGACAAAAACGTTAAAAGCTCCTCCATACGGAGAGTTGAGCAACTTCGGACCTTCAAAGTTGCTCTGTATACACTTTTTATTATTCTTCTATGTCAAATTTTACGAGTATAATCTTCTTAGATTATTTCGATGCCAAAACACCAACTTTCTATGAGAAATAGACAAAACCTTTCAAAGCTCTTCCATAAGGAGAGTTGAGCGATTCCGAACCACGAAAGTTTTAGGTATGCACTTTTTATTGTTTCTTTTTGTCCAAAATTACTAGTATTTGCTTTGTAAATTGTTTTGTTGTCAAGAGAACAAATTTTGGTCTAAATTTGGTAAAACTATTAAAAACAACTCCACCGAGAGGGTTGAGCAATTTGGGTCCATCAAAGTTGCTCGGTGTACACCTTTAATTGTTTTTCTGTATAAAATATTACGAGTATATGTTTCCTAGATTATTTCCATGCCAAAACACCACCTTTCTATGACAAATTCCTAAAAATCGTTAAAAGCTCCACTGTAGATAGAATTGAGCAACTTCGGACAATCAAAGTTGCTCGGTGTACACTTTTTATTGTTCTTCTAAGTCAAATTTGACGAGTATAAGCTTCCTAGATTATTTCGATGCCAAAACACCAACTTTCTATGACAAAAGGACAAAACTGTTAAAAGCTCCTCCATAAGGAGAGTTGAGCAAATCTGGGGCCATCAAAGTTGCTTGGTGTACACTTTTTATTGTTTTTCTATGTCAAATTTTATGAGTATAATCTTCCTGGATTATTTCAATGCCAAAACACCACCTTTCTATGACAAATGGACAAAAACCATTAAAAGCTCTAACATAGATAGAAATGCGCAACTTCGGACCATCAAAGTTGCTCGGTGTACACTTTTTATTGTTCTTCCATGTCAAATTTGACGAGTATAAGCTTCTTAAAATATTTCGATGGCAAAACACCAACTTTCTATGACAAATAGATAAAATCAATAAAAGTTGCTCGATAAAGAGAGTTGGGCAATTCCGAACCATGAAAGTTGCTCAGGTTGCACTTTTTATTGTTTCCTTATTTCCAAAATTACTACTATTCGCTTCGTAAATTATTTTGTTGTCAAGACAACAAATTTCGGTGTAAATTTTGCAAAACTATTAAAGACAACTCCATCGAGAGAGTTGAGCGACTTCGGACCATTGAAGTTGCTCGGTGTACAATTTTTATTGATCTTCTATGTCAAATTCTATGAGTATAAGCTTGCTAGATTATTTCGATTCCAAAACACCACATTTCTATGACAAATGAACAAAAACCATTAAAAGCTCTAACATAGATAGAATTGAGCAACTTCGGACCATCAAAGTTGCTCGATGTACAATTTTTATTGATCTTCTACGTCAAATTTTACGAGTATAAGCTTCCAAGATTATTTTGATGCCAAACCACCAACTTTCTATGAGAAATAGACAAAATAGTTAAAAGCTCCTTCGTAAGGAGAGTTGAGCGGTTACGAACCATCAAAAGTTTCTCCGTATGCACTTTTTATTGTTCCTTTATGTCAAAAATTACTAGTATTCGCTTCCTAAATTGTTTTCTTGTTAAGAGACCAAATTTCGGTCTAAATTTTGCAAAACTATTATAAAAAACTACACCGAGAGAGTTGAGCAATTTCGGACCATCAAAGTTGCTCGGTGTAGAGTTTTTATTGTTCTTCTATGTTAGATTTTACGAGTATAAGCTTCATATATTATTTCGATGCCAAAACATCACCTTTCTAGGACAAATGGACAAAAACCGTTAAAAGCTCTAACATAGATAGAATTGAGAAACTTTGGACCATCAAAGTTGCTCAGTGTACAATTTTTATTGATCTTCTACGTCAAATTTTTCGAGTATAAGCTTCCCAGATTATTTCGATTCCAAAACACCACATTTCTATGACAAATAGACAAAAATCATTAAAAGCTCCACCATAGACAGAGTTGAGGAACTTCGAACCATCAAAGTTGCTCGGGGTACACTTTTTATTGTTCCTCTATGTCAAATTTGACGAGTATAAGCGTCCTACATTATATCGATGCCAAAACACCAATTTTCTATGACAAATAGCCAAAAACGTTAAAAGCTCCTCCATAAGGAGAGTTGAGAAACTTCGGACCTTCAAAGTTGCACGTTGTATACTTTTTATTATTCTTCTATGTAAAATTTTATAATTATAAGCTTCCTAGATTATATCGATGCCGAAACACCAACTTTCTATGATAAATAGACAAAAACGTTAAAAGCTCCTCCATAAGGAGAGTTGAGCAACTTCGGACCTTCAAAGTTGCTCTGTATACACTTTTTATTATTCTTCTATGTCAAATTTTACGAGTATAATCTTCTTAGATTATTTTGATGCCAAAACACCAACTTTCTATGAGAAATAGACAAAACCTTTCAAAGCTCTTCCATAAGGAGAGTTGAGCGATTCCGAACCACGAACGTTTCTAGGTATGAACTTTTTATTGTTTCTTTTTGTCCAAAATTACTAGTATTTGCTTTGTAAATTGTTTTGTTGTCAAGAGAACAAATTTCGGTCTAAATTTGGTAAAACTATTAAAAACAACTCCACCGAGAGGGTTGAGCAATTTGGGTCCATCAAAGTTGCTCGGTGTACACCTTTAATTGTTTTTCTATGTAAAATATTACGAGTATATGTTTCCTAGATTATTTCCATGCCAAAACACCACCTTTCTATGACAAATGCCTAAAAACCGTTAAAAGCTCCACCATAGATAGAATTGAGCAACTTCGGACAGTCAAAGTTTCTCGGTGTACACTTTTTATTGTTCTTCTAAGTCAAATTTGACGAGTATAAGCTTCCTAGATTATTTCGATGCCAAAACACCAACTTTCTATGACAAAAGGACAAAACTATTAAAAGCTCCTCCATAAGGAGAGTTGAGCAAATCTGGGGCCATCAAAGTTGCTCGGTGTACACTTTTTATTGTTTTTCTATGTCAAATTTTATGAGTATAAGCTTCTTGGATTATTTCAATGCCAAAACTCCACCTTTCTATGACAAATGGACAAAAACCATTAAAAGCTCTAACATAGATAGAATTGGGCAACTTCGGACCATCAAAGTTGCTCGGTGTATACTTTTTATTGTTCTTCAATTTTAAATTTGACGAGTATAAGCTTCCTAGATTATTTCGATGCCAAAACACCAACTTTATATGACAAATAGACAAAAACCTTAAAAGCTGCTCCAAAACGAGAGTTGAGCAACTTCAGACTATCAAAGTTGCTCGGTGTACACTTTTTATTGTTCTTCTATAACAAATTTTACGAGTATAAGCATCCTAGGTTATTTCGATGGCAAAACACCAACTTTCTATGACAAATAGACAAAAACGTTAAAATCTCCTCCATAACGAGAGTTGAGCAACATCGAACCATCAAAGTTGCTCGGTGTACACTTTTTAGTGTTCCTCTATGTCGAATTTTACAAGTATAAGCTTCCTATATTATTTTGATGCCAATACACCAACTTTCTATGACTAAAAGAAAAAACCGTTAAAAGCTCCTCCATAACGAGAGTTGAGCAGTTCCGAACTATCAAAGTTGCTCGGTGTACACTTTTTATTGTTCTTCTATGTCAAATTTTACTAGTATAAGCTTCCTAGATTATTTTGATGCCAAACCACCGACTTTCTATGACAAATAGACAAAACCGTTAAAAGCTCCTTCATATGGAGAGTTGAGCTATTCCGAACCAGCGAAAGTTTCTCAGTATGCACTTTTTATTGTTTCTTTATGTCCAAAATTGCTTGTATTCGCTTCCTAAATTGTTTTCTTGTTAAGAGACCAAATTTCGGTATAAATTTGGCAAAACTATTAAAAACAACTCCACCCGAGAGAGTTGAACAATTTCGGACCATCAAAGTTGCTCGGTGAACACTTTTTATTGTTCTTCTATGTCAAATTTTATGAGTATAAGCTTCCTAGATTATTTCGTTCTAAAGCACCATATGACGCCCCAGTCTGGGCACGCCACGGGTGCCCTCCGGCACTTTCCTAGGCCGCTAGTGCGATCATCCGGCGGACTGAAAATCCGGCGGCATCTCCCCGTATATCGGAGGGTCCCCGCCTACATCAGAAAAACGCGCAGCAATCAAGTTCATAAATCCATCACACTAGCAACCTAGCTAGGCCTCAGGCCTCAATCACATGCAATCATGATCCTAGGAGCCTCAGACCATCCACTACCAGCATGCACAAACTGATAGTATAAACACATCATCAAATTCATAATATCATATAACCAAAAATCAACTCGGCATATATAATGCATACACCCTCTGGTGCCAAATGGTTATGAGATTATCATGAATAAACATCAATACATCATATACAAATACGTGTTTAGATTATCTCTCTACACATCATCAAATTCATAATATCATATAACCAAAAATCAACTCGGCATATATAATGCATACACCCTCTGGTGCCAAATGGTTATGAGATTATCATGAATAAACATCAATACATCATATACAAATACGTGTTTAGATTATCTCTCTAGCACCCACATCCTACCCAAGGCCATCCATGTCACATCTCGCTCTCACTGATCCGCTCCACTAGTACCTGTAACAGTATCACCTGTGGGAAGGAATGAAAGTAGAGGGTGAGCAAGAAGCTCAGTAGGGTTATGAGTAACATGAGTATAAGGCCGAATAGGAAACAATAGGCTGTGCAACAGTATGAAACCTACCACATGTACGTATACTCAACATTCACATAGAACATCAACCCGGGCAATCCCCTCAATGAGCAAACCTCATCGATACCATGGCTCGTTCCATGTAATATCGAACGTGAGCAAGCTCACCAAATCAACTCATCAATATCATGGTCGCTAACCATGACTATTGAACAGGAGCAAGCTCCCCAACAACAAACGCTCTTTGATTACCCGGTTGCGTGATCCTATCACGCCCGCACCACTCCAGGCAAGGCTCCTCATCAACCATACCTCTAGTGCGTTATCCTACTTGGAGTTCACTTGACACGGTGGTAACTCTCATCACTTCATCATCCCTCCAAGTAGCTTTCAAGAATCCTAAAGGAGTCCCGAGTTCATACTCGGTCTCCAATGCAACTCCAATGCATTAATGTCATGACATGCCAAAATGATATATATATATATATATGAACAACCTACATATATATATACATAACTATCGTGATGCATGAATGGAAATCCCATCGTGCCCATAGATGATGGAACGCACACAATCGGGTCATGCAACATTAAGAATCAACAAGAATCCACAATTAGGGTTCGTTTCCCCTTAGGAGCAATTAAGGCGGAAACACAAATGAAACGACCAATGAGGAATCGAAACGCTCTTAAAATATCGAAAATGAACGATAGAAAGAATGGTTGGAAATCCCCTACCTCGTGTCGAGCAATTTACCACAAAACCCCAAATTCCGTTCCTAGGGTTTCGGTTTGCCTAAACCTACAATGTGGTGAAACCGAACCCTTACACGCATCAATATATCAACTACAACTCATATAAACATCAATTAAATCAATAAATTCGAATTTACTCACCTTCTCTCTCTAGAATTTTCTCCAAAGTCCTCCAAACTCAACCCAAGCTCAACTCTACTCCAAATCACAAACCAATCTACATATACATCCAAAATCAACCTAGGATTAACATATCTAAACCATAGGAATCAACTCTAAACGAAACTAAAAAGATCTACTCAAAACCCTAGAAATGGAAAAATGAAGAATCTTACCTCCAAGGCTTGAATCTTCCTTGAATCCTTTCCCAATCTCCAAAACCAAGCTCCAATCTCCAATAATCACCTTAAATACACTTCTCTCTCTAGAATTGTCGCTCTCTCTCTAGAACTGAAACATACCAGAAATTGGTCTAAAATGGCTCGCTGGAGCCTTTTGAAAAACGCAGGTTGCGCCTAGGCGCCCTGGCCTTAAATAAAATCCCCCAGCACGCTATTCTGGGCGTGCAGGATTTTCACTCCAATAAGGGGTGGGCCTTGGCGGGCGCCCTGCGCCTACTCCGATCCGCTCACCTGCTGGACTGGGCACTGCACCCAGTCCAGTGCCTCCTCTTCTGGACCTCTAGTCTCCCCTGAAATCCCTGGATTAGGCGCCATCCTGGGCGCACCTTTGCAGTTGCCTAGGAACACACCGCCTAGGCGTGCTGCTCAGGCACCTATGCGCTCCAGCTTCCTCTGGTGCTCTTTCTTTCCAGCCACTCACTGGACTAGGCGCCCCCTGGTGCGCCTAGTCCAGTTTTCCCCATTTGTTCTAACATCAAAAATTCACAAAATTTTGGGTCGGGGTTTCACATCCTCCCCCCCTTAATAAAATTTCGTCCCGAAATTTAACTACACACGTACCTGAAACTCTGAACAACTCCAGGTACTTCTCCTTCATTCGAGACTCCAACTCCCAAGTTGCTTCCTCAACTCCGTGGTACATCCACATCACTTTTACTAATGGAATCACACTCGACCTCGTGACCTTGTTCTGTCGGTCTAGAATCTTCACCGGTTGAAAAGTGTAGCTCCCATCTTCCTCAACTTCCAACGTAGACCAATCTATCACATGCGACGGATCCGACTCATATTTCCGAAGCATTGATACATGGAATACATTGTGAACCTTCTCAAGCTTCGGTGGAAGTGCTAAACGGTACGCCATCGGTCCAACTGTCTCCAAAATCTCAAATTGCCCCATAAATCTCGGTGCCAACTTCCCATGCTTACTATATCTCTGAATCCCCCGTCTCGGACTAACCTTCAAGAAAACCTTATCGCCTACAGCGAACTCCAAGGGTCTCCTCCTCCAATTAGCATGAGACTTCTGTCGGCTCTGCGCGGTGATCAACCTCCTTCGAATCTCATCAACTCTCTCCCGACCTTCCTTGACCATCTCCGGTCCTAAAACAACTTCCTCACCAACCTCCGCCTAACACAAAGGCGACCTACAAGGCCTCCCGTAGAGCACCTCGTAAGGTGCCATCCTGATACTACTTTGGAAAGAGTTGTTATACACAAACTCCGCAAAATGTAAGTACCGATCCCAACTTCCTACAAAATCAACTACACATGCCCGTACCATATCCTCCAAAACCTGTATGGTTCTCTCACTCTGCCCATCACTCTGAGGATGATAAGCTGTAGAGAAATCCAACTTCGTTCCCAATGCCTCCTGTAAACTACTCCAGAATCTACCTGTGAACCGCGAGTCTCAGTCCGACACAATAGATAATGGAATCCCGTGAAGTCTCACAATCTCCTTGACATACATAGTACTCAAGGTTTCCAACGAATCCGTCTTGTTTATAGGTAAAAAGTGTGCAGACTTAGTCAATCTGTCCACTATCACCCAAACCGTGTCATGCCGTCTCTGAGTCATTGGCAACGCTGTCACAAAGTCCATAGTGATCTTCTCCTACTTCCGTTGTGCTACCGGTAAAGGTTGAAACAATCCAGCTGGTCTCTGATGCTCTGCCTTCACTTGTTGACAAGTAAGACACTTCCTCACAAATCTAGCAACATCGGCTTTCATGCCCTTCTACCAGAAACTCTGCCTCAAGTCTCTGTACATCTTCATACCCCCTGGATGCATAGCAAACTAAGAATGATGTGTTTCCTGTAAAATCTCTTGTCTCAACTCATCATCTTCAGAAACCACTAACCTTCCCGCATATCGTACTCCACCATCATTCCTTCGAACCCAACCAAGACTCTCATCAATCACATCAAATGTATGATCCCCATTCTGTGCATCTATCACCTTCTGAACCATCATAGGTCTCGAAGTTATAGAACACAAATAGATCTTTTCCTCTCGACTCCTCAACTCCAATCCAAACTCATTGATTGTCTCCACAATTCCCCACTCATGCATGAATAGGCTAGAAAACTTCTTCTTCCTTCTCAACGCATCCGCGACTACATTTGCCTTACCGGGATGGTATTGCAAATCAAAGTCGAAGTCCTCCAAGTATTCCATCCACCTCCTTTGACGCAAATTCAACTCTCTTTGGGTGAATAGATACTTGAGGCTCTTGTGATCCGAAAACACTTCAAATCTTTCCCCGTAAAGGTAATACCTCCATTGCTTAAGTGCAAACACCACTGCCGCTAACTCCAAATCATGCACCGGATAATTCCTCTCATGTGCCTTGAGCAACCTTGAACCATACTCTATCACTCGGCCCCGTTGCATCAACACACAACCTAAACTGACTCCAGACGCATCGCAATACACCTGGTAGCCCACATTCCTTTCCAGAACCACTAACACTGGAGGTGTTGTCAACCTCTTCTTCAACTCCTCAAATGCGGCCTCACACTCGTCTGTCCACACAAACGGTGTGCCTTCTTTGTGAGCTGCGTCATCGGCGAAGCAACTTTCGAAAAATCCTCAATAAACCTCCGGTAGTAACCTGCCAAACCCAGAAAACTCCGGATCTCCGTCACATTCTTTGGTCTCTCCCAAGTCAAAACCGACTCAACCTTTGAGTAGTCAACGGCTATGCCTTCTTTGAGTGATCACATGGCCTAGGAACTTTACTTCCGTGGCCCAAAATTCACACTTACTCAATTTAGCATACAGTTGATTCTCCCTCAACGTCTGTAACACTCCTCTCAAGTGTTCCTCATGCTCTTCCTCCGTAGGAGAATAAATCAATATATCATCTATAAACACCACCACAAAGTTATCCAAAAATGGTCTAAGAACCCTTTGCATTAGGTCCATGAACACCGCTGGGGCATTTGTCAACCCAAACGGCATCACAAGAAACTCATAATGCCCATAACGAGTTCTAAACGCTGTTTTCTGGATATCCTCAACTGATGATAACCCAACCTCAAGTCAATCTTAGAGAAATGCCCAGCACCTCTCAATTGGTCAAACAAATCATTGATCCTAGGCAACGGATACTTATTCCTTACTGTAACCTTATTCAACTGCCTATAATCAATACACATCCTCAAACTTCTGTCTTTCTTATTGACGAACAACACCGGCGCTCCCCACGGGGACACACTCGGTCTAATGAACCCCAAGTCTAGCAACTCCTCTAATTGAGAACTCAACTCCTTCAACTCTGCTGGAGCCATCCGATACGGCGGAATCGAAATCGGCTTGACGTTCGGATGCAACTCAATAGCAAAGTCGATCTCCCTCTTCGGAGGTAATCCCGCAACTCTTTCGAAAATACATCCATAAACTCTTCACTACCCGAATCATAGTAGCTACATCTCCCTTAGGAGTCGAAGTCACCAGACTTGCGACTATAGAATCCAGATATGAAGGGTTATCCATGAAATGAGCACATGGCATCCCCTTCGATCCCTGTAAGTGAATTACCCCACCATCTGGTACTCTAAGAGTGATCCTCATTTGCCAAAAGTCAAGAACTCCTTGGTGCTTTGTCAACCAATCCACTCTGAGTATCACATCGAAGTCTTTGAAATCTAACACATACAAATCGGCTTGTAGATATATTTCTCCAAACCGACACTCACAACCGAACACTAACTCCTTCCAACGTGGTAAAGTGCCCGAATGGTGACGACACCGTAAACATTCTCCTAATCAGCGAAATCTCCACCGCAAGTGCGTTCGCTAACAAACTAGTAATAAATGATGAGGTAGCTCCAGAATCAAACAAGACTCTTGCCCAACAATTCGAAATCAAAAATGTACCTCCAATGAAGTTGGGATGCTCCTGTGCCTCCTGATGTCCCATAGAAAAGACACGACCATCCGTTAGGGCATACTGCTGCTGCTGAGACTGTCTGCCTCCACCTCGCCTTCTCCCTCCCGATGGAACAGTGGAAGGAAGAGTTGTAGGTGGTACCCCCGGTATCTGAGGCTGATGTTCTCCTCCCTGGTTACTCTACGGACACTCACTCTTCTTATGACCCATCTTGTCATAACCATAGCACTTAAATCTAGAAGATCTGCACTCATTCTTCATGTGCCCCTCTTTCCCACACTTGTAACACGTCACCTTGCCCCCCTGAGGCCTTGGATCCTTGCCTCGGTCCCCTTTCTGATGACGAAAATCAGTCTTCTGCTTCTTGTGGCTACCACCACTGTGAGATCCCGACCCAAAAATATTATGTTTGGTTAAATTTTAAGTAATAAATTATTGAAAAATGAGCTCGAAGTGATAACGGACCATTGGAAGTGTATAAGGCCTAAATGATAGTTTTTGAACTAGGTTCGGTAAATCGGTCATAACTTTTAGCACAGATGTCTGTTTCGGGCCCATAATATATCAAATCAAAGCTAAGAACGAGACGGAGCTAAAAATGTAAGGCCACACGCCTAGGAGGTCGCCTAGGCGGTCCCCTAGGCGTGTACAAAAGTTGCACGGGACAGTGGGTTCAAAATTTAAACTTAAGGTCAATACGCCTAGGCGCAAATTCTGAGCGCCCAGGCGCTCCCCGAGCTGTTAAAAGCCAGTGTGCGACCAGAAATGGTATTTTCTTCGTGATACTTGATTCTAGTGAGAAAGAGAGAGAAAATCAAAGAGAGAAAGTGAGGTTTTGAGAGATTATTGAAGATTTGGAGCATGGGTTGAAGATTCAAGCAACATTCCAAGGGATTTTAAGATCAAAGGTGAGTTTTTCCATGTTTCAAAATTCTATGTTTTTGTTAGATCTAGCATGATTCGTGAAGAGTTAAGTTTTGGGGTTTATATATGTTGATTCTAGGGTTATTTATGATTGTTTTACTAGGTTTGATCATTGGTTTAGGTTGAGTTTTGAATTGGGTGGAGTTTGGAGGATTTGGTGAAATCCTAGAGAGAGAAGGTATGTCTCTCTTGATTTATGATTAAATTCATATTTTTATGGTATATGGATGTTATTGATATCAGTATATGGGATTGGTTGGTTGAAATGGATAGGTTGAGAGAGAAGCTCGAAACCCTAGTTTTGGGAATTTGAGTTGGTAAGCTTTTGCTTGGGTAATGAGGTAGGGATTCTCACCCCATTTTCTATTGTATTGTTCTTCTCTAAAGAGCGGTTAAAATTCTTCATTGGTCTTTACTATTTGTGTTCTTGCCTAAATTGTTCCTTAGGAGGAACGAACCTTGTTGTTGGTTATTGAAGAATTTGCATACCCTTTGAATGCTTAATCATCTATTGGGCATGATAAACCTCGTTCATGCATCATGTAGTTATGTACATATATAGGATTGTTATATATATGAGCTTCTTTTGCATGACATTATTGGACATGAATTATAGATGCATTGGGTGTACGAGTATGGACTCGTAGTATCCTTAGGTTATACTTTTGTGATGATGTTGGATACCGAATGGGCACATTGTTGCCGGAAATCGGGATTTCCATGGTGTAGGTGCACCTATAGTGTTTCCGGGGCAAAGTGCAAGGGTTCCGATGATTTTCCGGAATATTCGTTGACTAGTGCCAGGCGCTGTAGGGTATAGCCCGAGGTTATACATTGTTGTGACATTTTAGGATGTCATGTTGCTGCATTGAGCTTGTTTCATTATTCAGCCTTTACGTTCTTATGATTCATTTTGTTTTCCCTACTGAGCCTCCTGCTCACCCTATTACTTTTCTATATCCTTCAGGTGAGACTGGTGCTGAGAACCAGGCTGCGGATCAGTAGGAGGCGGCGTGACATGGAAGGCCACCCTAGGAGCACTAGGATATGTATTTGGTTGTTTGAGAACCTTGGTTATGAATTAAGTACATGTAGTACTTTTATTGGTTGACTGTTATGTTGCTTAAATACCTTTTCGGTATGTTTGATGGATGGTCGGGGGGTATGCCGTGTGATCGGGACTCCCGTACTTGGATATAGGACCTTGGGTCCAGATTGATAGACTTTGATAGTCTCTAATAATATTATTGATATGAATATGTTTTGCTTATTGATTGCATGTGATTAGGAGGCCTGAGGCCCTGCCTAGAGTGTGAATGTGGTTAGATGGCCAGAGGCCCTATTAGGCTGTGAAACTTCTCTGATTATTATTAATTATTATTTTTCGTGTTAAATGAGATGTGACTCCAGGTTGGCACCTTTTGATATACGGGGAGGTGCTGTCGGATTTCTGTTAGAATCCGGGGTTAGGTTGGCGTGTGGTGAGGTCCTTAGTGACGGGGCACACGCCTAAAGTGGCGCTCCCGGCTCAATGCGTGAATTCTGGGTCAGGGCGTCACAGCTTGGTATCGGAGGGCGAGGTTAGCTCTACGTAGGATCTGGGGTTGGGTCCTAGATGTAAGTTAGTAAGTCTCCAGGCCATGTCACGACCTCTGCTGATCCGGTACGTTTTCTTATTCCTTAAATCCTCAATTAATTAAGTCATGTTAAGTATCTTATCTGTTGTGGCGCAGATGGATACTCGTAGGGAGACCTGATCTACTCGTGCTGCGGCAACCCCGGGAGATGGGGGCAGGCGAGGACGACCTAGGGGCCGTGGTAGGGGCCAAGGTAGAGGAGTGACGCGTGCTACTAGACGCACTCCTAGCACTCAGAATTCAGAGCCGGTGAATGATACCAACGAAAGAGTGAAGGAAAGAGTTGAGGTGGAAGATCCGGGGAGGACGTTAGAGCCAGTATTGCCGGAGGTACAAATTGCTCCGACTAGTACTGTGGGACAGCCTGTGACCTTAGAGGCTTTGACAGGAATTGTGATGAACTTAGTTCAGGTTATACAAGCGCAGACTCAGGCGCAAGTGGTGAGAGCACCAGAAGTCCGAAGTGAGGGATAGGGTTCCGGGGCTAGTACTGGAGATGGTGCCAGACCGGGACGGGAGATTTATGAGGTTGATCAGTTGAGGAGGACTAGTCCTCCAGTGTTTGATGGTGAGGGAGAAGGGTACAAAGCCGGTGAATGGCTTAGGCAAATGAGCAAGAGATTTGAATCTCTAGTTCTACCCGATGACCGGAGGATGAAGCTGATCTTTTATTATCTTAAAGGAGCAACACATGACTAGTGGGATTCGCTGGATCAGAGAAAGAATGATTTAACTTGGACATCATTTGAAATGTTGTTCATGCAACGATTTGTGGCAGATAGCTTCCAATCTGACAAGGCCAGACAGTACATGGAGTTGGTGCAAACTCCTGATATGACGGTGACACAATATACCAAGAGGTATGAGGAACTCTATAGGTTTGGAAAGAAGTTTGCTCCAGATGATTGGAGCAAGACAGAGAGATACCGAGATGGGTTGATTCCTACTATTGGGAAGTTGATGATACCTTCAGGAGTGATGTCATATGACAAGGCAGTGGACATGGCTCTTAAGATAGAGCAGGGAGAGCGCAACTCCCGTCAGTACTGGGACATTCAGAAGGGTCGAAAGACCCCAGCTTCTAGTGGAGGAAGCAGTAGTAGTCAGAAGAGGCAGAAGATAAAACCTCAGACTCAGGGAGGCCAAAGAGGTGGTAGGGACCAGGGACAAAGACGACGGGGTGGCAGATTTGCATGTTTCAAGTGCGGAAAGGAAGGGCACAAGAAAGATCAGTGTCCGGTGAAGGGGATTGTGTGCTTTGGGTGTGGTGCGGCTGGCCATAAGAGGAATGAATGTCCTCAGGGTGGCAAAACTTCAGATCAATATCATACACCCGGAGTACCATCTTCTGCAATTTCTCCAGCTCTTCCCTCCACTATTCCATCAGGGGGAAGAGGACGAGGCGGATCTAGGTAGACTCCGCAGCTGCAGTCGACCCAGACGCAGACCCGGGCATTTGCATTGGGACATCAGGAGACTCCTGAACATCCCAACTTCATTGGAGGTACTTTCCTTATTTCAAACTGTTGGGCTAGGTTGTTGTTTGATTCGGGAGCTACAGCTTCATTCATTACTAGTGCCTTGGCACATTCCTTAGGGTTGGAAATTTTGCCGATAAGGCGTATGTTTACAGTGTCTTCACCATTTGGGTATTTTACTCCTTTAGAAGGGGTAGCATTTGGGTGTGAGTGTCGATTTGGGGAAGTGGTCTTGAAGGCTGATTTTTATGTGATGGACTTCAAGGATTTCGATGTAATCCTTGGAGCAGATTGGTTGACAAAGCACCATGGGTTGCTAGATTTTTGGGAGAGGAAAATTACACTTAGAGTACCCGAGGGTGGGGTGATTCGGTTGAAGGGATCGAAGGGGATTCCTTGTCCTCATTTCTTAGAAAATCCTTTATACCAGGATTGTGGGATGGCGAGTTTGGTGACATCAGCACCTAGGGGTGATTTCACAACACCGATTCGGGTAGTGGAAGAGTTTATGGATGTGTTTCCGGAAGAGTTACCCGGACTGCCTCCAAAGAGAGAAATAGATTTTGCCATCGAGTTGCATCCGAACGTGAAACCAATTTCGATTTCTCCTTATCGGATGGCTCCGGCGGAGTTGAAAGAATTGATGATGCAACTAGAAGAGTTCAAGATTTGGGGTTTATTAGGCCGAGTGTATCTCCATGGGGTGCACCGGTATTGTTTGTAAAGAAGAAAGATGGGTGGTTGAGAATGTGTATCGACTATCGGCAGCTGAATAGAGCTACAGTAAAGAATAAGTATCCGTTACCACGGATCAATGATTTATTTGATTAGTTGAGAGGTGCCAAGCATTTCTCCAAGATTGACTTGAGGTCAGGATATCATCAATTGCGGATAAGGGATGAAGATATTCAGAGGACAGCATTTAGGACTCGATATGGGCATTACGAGTTCTTAGTAATGCCATTTGGGTTGACTAATGCCCCAGCGGTATTCATGGATTTGATGCAGCGGGTTCTTAAACCGTTTTTGGATAAGTTTGTAGTGGTATTCATAGATGATATCTTGATTTACTCTACAACGGAGGAAGAGCATAGTGAACACTTAAGAGTGGTTCTGTCAACTCTGAGAGAGAATCAACTGTATGCTAAACTTAGTAAATGTGAGTTTTGGGCCACAGAAGTGAAATTTCTGGGTCATGTTATTACACAGGAGGGCATAGTAGTTGATTATTCTAAGGTTGAATCAGTTTTGAATTGGGTGAGACCAAAGAATGTGACAGAGATAAGAAGTTTCCTAGGGTTGGCAGGCTACTACCGAAGGTTCATTGAGGACTTTTCGAGAGTGGCTGCACCCATGACACAATTGACTAAGAAAGGTACACCGTTTGTTTGGACAGACGAGTGTGAGGCGGCATTTGAAGAGTTGAAGAAAAGGTTGACAACTCCTCCTGTATTAGTGGTGCCGGAGAGAGATGTAGGCTACCAGGTGTATTGTGATGCATCTGGAGTGGGATTGGGATGTGTGTTGATGCAATGTGGGAGAGTTGTGGAGTATGGCTCTAGATTGTTGAAGACACATGAGAGGAATTATCAAGTTCATGACTTAGAACTTGCAGCAGTAGTATTTGCTTTGAAGCAATGGCGGTATTATCTCTACGGAGAGAGATTTGAAGTCTTTTCAGATCATAAAAGCCTCAAGTACTTATTCACTGAAAAGGAGTTGAACTTGCAACAAAGGCGGTGGATGGAATACTTGGAGGATTTCGACTTTAATTTGCAATACCATCCCGGTAAAGCAAATGTAGTGGCGGATGCGTTGAGTCGGAAACTTGGGTTGGCCAGTTTGGCGTTGCACGAATGGGAGATTGTTGAGACAATCAACCAATTTGGGTTGGAATTGAGGAGTGAGGAAGAAAAAGTATACTTGGGTTGTATAACTTCGAGACCACAGATGGTTTAGAAGGTTATGGATGCGCAGAACGGCGATCCCTCTTTTGATGTGATGGATGAGAGTTCAGGATGGGTTCGTGGGATTGACGGTGGAGTGAGATATGTTGGGAGGTTGATAGTTCCCGATGATGAGGAACTACGGCTAGAGATCTTGAAGGAGGCACACCATTCATGGTTTGCCATGCATCCTGGGATTACAAAAATGTATCAAGATTTAAAAAGAAACTTTTGGTGGAAGGGGATGAAGGCCGATGTGGCCAGGTATGTGGCGAGGTGTCTGACTTGCCAACAGGTGAAAGGTGAACATCAAAAGCCGGCGGGGTTGTTACAACCACTACCAGTAGCGCAATGGAAATGGGAGATGATCACTATGGACTTTGTGACAGGGCTTCCAATGACTCAGAGGAAATATGACACGGTGTGGGTGATAGTGGATCGATTGACCAAGTCGGCACACTTTCTACCAATGAACAAGACAGATTCATTGGAATCCTTGAGTAGCTATTATGTGAGAGAGATTGTGAAGTTGCATGGAGTGCCATTATCTATCGTGTCGGACCGGGATCCACGGTTCACTGGTAGATTCTGGAGCAGTTTGCAAGAAGCTTTGGGTACGAAGTTAGATTTTAGTACGGCATACCATCCTCAGAGTGATGGGCAGAGTGAGAGAACTATCCAGATTCTGGAGGACATGCTTAGAGCATGTGTGGTGGACTTCGGAAAGAGCTGGGATCGATACATATATTTGGCGGAGTTTGTGTACAACAACTCATTCCAAAGTAGTATCGGTATGGCTCCGTTTGAGGCACTTTATGGGAGACCTTGCAGATCAACTTTGTGTTGGGCTGAGGTCGGTGAAAAAGTGATTTCGGGACCGGAATTGGTCAAAGAGGCTCAAGAGCGAGTTGAGGAGATTAAGAGGTGGCTTGTTACCGCACAGAGTCGTCAAAAGTCATATGCTGATAATAGAAGAAGACCGTTGGAGTTTGCGGTGGGAGACAAGGTCTTCCTCAAAGTTAGTCCGAGACATGGTGTTCAACGGTATAGTAAACAGGGAAAGTTAGCACCAAGGTTTGTGGGACCATTTGAAATTCTAGAAATGGTGGGACCGGTAGCATATCGGTTGGCTCTGCCACCTAAGCTAGTAAGGATTCATAATGTATTTCATGTCTCTATGCTCCGGAAGTATGAGCCGGACCCTACACATGTATTGGATTGGACCACCTTGGAGGTTGAAGAAGATGGGAGCTATACTCTTCAACCGGTTAAAATCTTAGACAGTCAAAATAAGGTCACGAGAACGAGTATAATTCCTTTGGTAAAAGTGAAGCGGATGTACCATGGCACGGAAGAAGCAACTTGGGAGTTGGAATCTCGTATGATGGACAAGTACCCGGTTTTGTTCAAAAATCCAGGTACATAACTAAATTTCGGGACGAAATTTGTTTAAGGGGGAAGGGATGTGAGATCCCGACCCAAAAATATTATGTTTGGTTAAATTTTAAGTAATAAATTATTGAAAAATTGGTTCGAAGTGATAACGGACCATTGGAAGTGTATAAGGCCTAAATGATAGTTTTTGAACTAGGTTCGGTAAATCGGTCATAACTTTTAGCACAGATGTCTGTTTCGGGCCCATAATATATCAAATCGAAGCTAAGAACGAGACGGAGCTAAAACTGTAAGGCCACACGCCTAGGAGGGCTCCTAGGCGGTCGCCTAGGCGTGTACAAAAGTTGCACGGGACAGTGAGTTCAAAATTTAAACTTAAGGTCAATACGCCTAGGCGCAAATTCTGAGCGCCTAGGCGCTCCCCGAGCTGTTAAAAGCCAGTGCGCGACCAGAAATGGTATTTTCTTCGTGAGACTTGATTCTAGTGAGAGAGAGAGAGAGAAAATCAAAGAGAGAAAGTGAGGTTTTGAGAGATTATTGAAGATTTGGAGCTTGGGTTGAAGATTCAAGCAACATTCCAAGGGATTTTAAGATCAAAGGCGAGTCTTTCCATGTTTCAAAATTCTAGGTTTTCGTTAGATCTAGCATGATTCGTGAAGAGTTAAGTTTTGGGGTTTATATATGTTGATTCTAGGGTTATTTATGATTGTTTTACTAGGTTTGATCATTGGTTTAGGTTGAGTTTTGAATTGGGTGGAGTTTGGAGGATTTGGTGAAATCCTAGAGAGAGAAGGTATGTCTCTCTTGATTTATGATTAAATTCATATTTTTATGGTATATGGATGTTATTGATATCAGTATATGGGATTGGTTGGTTGAAATGGATAGGTTGAGAGAGAAGCTTGAAACACTAGTTTTGGGAATTTGAGTTGGTAAGCTTTTGCTTGGGTAATGAGGTAGGGATTCTTACCCCATTTTCTATCGTATTGTTCTTCTCTAAAGAGCGGTTGAAATTCTTCATTGGTCTTTACTATTTGTGTTCTTGCCTAAATTGTTCCTAAGGAAGAACGAACCTTGTTGTTGGTTATTGAAGAATTTGCATACCCTTTGAATGCTTAATCATCTATTGGGCATGATAAACCTCGTTCGTGCATCATGTAGTTATGTACATATATAGGATTGTTATATATATGAGCTTCTTTTGCATGACATTATTGGACATGAATTATAGATGCATTCGGTCTACGAGTATGGACTCGTAGTATCCTTAGGTTATACTTTTGTGATGATGTTGGATACCGAATGGGCACATTGTTGCCGGAAATTGGGATTTCCATGGTGTAGGTGCACCTATAGTCGTTCCGGGGCAAAGTGCAAGGGTTCCGATGATTTTCCGGAATATTCGTTGACTAGTGCCAGGCGCTGTAGGGTGTAGCCCGAGGTTATACATTGTTGTGACATTTTAGGATGTCATGTTGCTGCATTGAGCTTGTTTCATTATTCAGCCTTTACGTTCTTATGATTCATTTTGTTTTCCCTACTGAGCCTCCTGCTCACCCTATTACTTTTCTATATCCTTCAGGTGAGACTGGTGCTGAGAACCAGGCTGCGGATCAGTAGGAGGCGGCGTGACATGGAAGGCCACCCTAGGAGCACTAGGATATGTATTTGGTTGTTTGAGAACCTTGGTTATGAATTAAGTACATGTAGTACTTTTATTGGTTGACTGTTATGTTGCTTAAATACCTTTTCGGTATGTTTGATGGATGGTCGGGGGGTATGCCGTGTGATCGGGACACCCGTACTTGGATATAGGACCTTGGGTCCGGATTGATAGACTTTGATAGTCTCTGATAATATTATTGATATGAATATGTTTTGCTTATTGATTGCATGTGATTAGGAGGCCTGAGGCCCTGCCTAGAGTGTGAATGTGGTTAGATGGCCAGAGGCCCTGTTAGGCTGCGAAACTTCTCTGATTATTATTGATTATTATTTTCCATGTTAAATGAGATGTGACTCCAGGTTGGCACCCTCTGATATACGGGGAGGTGCTGTCGGATTTCTGTTAGAATCCGGGGTTAGGTTGGCGTGTGGTGAGGTCCTTAGTGACAGGGCACACGCCTAAAATGGCGCTCCCGGCTCAGTGCGTGAATTCTGGGTCAGGGCGTCACAACCACTACTCTCAGTCACTGGACGCTTTCTCTGAGCCTCATTCCACTCACTCAATTCAAAGTCCAACGCCTTCTCAATTGTATCCTCATACGATACCACCCTAGTGGCCATCACCATCCTCCCAAGACTGGGTAGCAACCCATCTTGGTACCTTGCCGCCTTCTTTGCATCGGTAGAAGCAAACTCTCTCCCAAACCAATACAACTCCTCGAACTGCTTGGTGTACTGAGACACCGTCATCTCTGATGTCTGCAACAAATCTAGAAAATGCTTGGCCTTCTCAGTCTACAGAGGTCTCGGCACAAACTTTTGCATGAAAAACTGCTCAAAAGAGGTCCAAGTCAGCTCATTCCTCCTCTGACCCATGGACATCCACCATTCATAGGCCACTCCACTCAGATAATAGAAAACAAACTTCACCTGTCGCTCATCAGGTATTTCTAATGTGTCCATCCTCATGCTCAACTGATTGAACCACTCCTCCGCCCCCACACCCGTTCCATCTCCGGAAAAGGTTGGACGAGAAGTCCTCAGCTGATCCACCTCATGCATACCCCTTCCAGCTCTCGGTGCTGTAGCCACCTCAATATTAGCCTTGGGTACCACTCCCTCAGTACGTGTGCCAGTTGCACCTATGGCCTGAGCCACTGCTTGTGCTATCGTCTGTGCCTGCGTCTGCACCATACTCATCATGAAGCTAGCCAGCCTCTCCATCATCACCGGTTGCCACCTGCGGTAATAGGAGCAATAGGTCCAGCAGGTGGTGCCTGCCGAGCAGCACTCTCAGTCGGTAGCCCCTCAGGAACTATCTCCTCCTCTCTAAACTCCGGATCCACATTCGGAACGGATATTCATCTGCATGTCAAACAGACAATACCATTTAACACACAACTCAACAGAGGATTTATTAGGGATGAGAAAGACATACCGGATCAGCAGCGGCTGTGACATGGCCTGGATTACACTACCATACATCTAGGACCCATCCCCGATCCTAAATATAAATAAACAAACCTCGCTCTGATACCAAATTGTGACGCCCTGGTCCGGGCACACCACGGGTGCCCTCCGGCACCTTCCTAGGCCGCTAGTCCGATCATCCAGCAAACCGAAAATTCGGCGGCATCTCCCCATATATCGGAGAGTCCCCCCCTCCATCAGAAAAACGTATAGCAATCAAGTTCATAAATCCATCACACCAGCAACCTAGCCAGGCCTCAGGTCTCAATCACATGCAATCCTGATCCTAGGGGCCTCAGGCCATCCACTACCAGCATGCACAAACTGATAGTATAAACACATCATCAAATTCATAATATCATATAACCAAAAATCAACTCAGCATACATAATGCATACACCCTCTGGTGCCAAATGGTTATAAGATTATCATGAATAAACATCAATACATCATATACAAATACGTTCTTAGAGTATCTCTCTAGCACCCACATCCTACCCAGGGCCAACCATGTCACATCCCGCTCTCACTGATCCGCTCCACTAGTACTTGTACCTGTACTAGTATCACCTGTGGGAAGGAATGAAAGTAGAGGGTCAGCAAGAAGCTCAATAGGGTTATGAGTAACATGAGTAGAAGGCCGAATGGGAAACAATAGGCTATGCAACAATATGAAACCTACCACATGTACGCATACTCAACATTCACATAGAACATCAACCCGGGCAATCCCCTCAATGAGCAAACCTCATCGATACCATGGCTCGTTCCATGTAATATCGAATGTGAGCAAGCTCACCAAATAAACTCATCAATATCATGGTCGCTAACCATGACTATTGAACAGGAGCAAGCTCCCTAACATCAAAAGCTCTTGGATTACCCGGTTGCGTGATCCTATCACGCCCGCACCACTCCAGGCAAGGCTCCTCATCAACCATACCTCTAGTGCATTATCCTACTTGGAGTTCACTTGACTCGGTGGTAACTCTCATCACTTCATCATCCCTCCAAGTAGCTTTCAAGAATCCTAAAGGAGTCCCGAGTCCATACTCGATCTCCAATGCAACTCTAATGGATTAATGTCATGACATGCCGAAGGGATATATATATGAACAACCTACATATATATACATAACTATTGTGATACATGAACGGAAATCACATCGTGCCCATAGATGATGGAACCCACACAATCGGGTCATGCAACATTAAGAATCAACAAGAATCCACAATTAGGGTTCGTTTCCCCTTAGGAGCAATTAAGGCGGAAACACAAATGAAACGACCAATGAGGAATCGAAACGCTCTTAAAATATCGAAAACGAACGATAGAAAAAATGGTTGGAAATCCCCTACCTCGTGTCGAGCAATTTACCACAAATCCCCAAATTCCATACCTAGGGTTTCGGTTTGCCTAAACCTACAATGTGGCGAAACCAAACCCTTAAACGAATCAATATATCAACTACAACTCATATAAACATCAATTAAATCAATAAATTCGAATTTACTCACCTTCTCTCTCTAGAATTTTCTTCAAAGTCCTCCAAACTCAACCCAAGCTCAACTCTACTCCAAATCACAAACCAATCTACATATACATCCAAAATCAACCTAGGATTAACATATCTAAACCATAGGAATCAACTCTAAAAGAAACTAACAAGATCTACTCAAAACCCTAGAAATGGCAAAATGAAGAATCTTACCTCCAAGGCTTGAATCTTCCTTGAATCCTTTCCCAATCTCCAAAACCAAGCTCCAATCTCCAATAATCACCTCAAATACACTTCTCTCTCTAGAATCATCGGTCTCTCTCTCTCTAGAACTGAAACACACCAGAAATTGGTCTAAAATGGCTCGCTGGAGCCTTTTGAAAAACGCAGGTTGCGCTAGGCGCTACCCTGGGCGCATAGGCGCCCTGGCCTTAAGTAAAATCCCCCAGCGCGCTGTTCTTGGCGGCATTCTGGGCGTGCAGGATTTTCACACCTAAGGGCCTCTGCGCCTACTCCGATCCGCTCACCTGCTGGACTGGGCGCTGCGCCTAGGCACCTGGGCTGCGCCCAATTCAGTGCCTCCTCTTCTGGACCTCTACTCTCCCCTGAAATCCCTGGATCAGGCGCCATCCTGGGCGCATCTTTACACACGCCTAGGCGTGCTGCTCAGGCGCCTACGCGCTCCAGCCACTCACTGGACTAGGCGCAGTGCCTAGGCGCCCCCTGGTGCACCTAGTCCAGTTTTCCCCATTTGTTCTAACATCAAAAATTCTACAAAATTTTCGGTCGGGGTTTCACACACCACTTTTTTATGTCAAATGGACAAAAACCGTTAAAAGCTCCTCCATAAAGAGAGTTGAGCAATTCCGAACCATCAAAGTTGCCCAGTGTACACTTTTTATTGTTCTTCTATGTCAAATTTTACCAGTATAAGCTTTCTAGATTATTTCGATGACAAAGCACCAACTTTCTACGACAAATAGACAAAACCAGTAAAAGCTGCTCGATAAGGAGAGTTGAGCAATTCCAAACCATGAAAGTTGCTCAGCATGAACTTTTTATTGTTTCTTTATGTCCAAAATTACTAGTATTCCCTTCGTAAATTGTTTTGTTGTCAAGAGAACAAATTTCGATCAAAATTATGCAAAACTATTAAAAACAACTTCATCGAGAGAGTTGAGAAATTTCGGGCCATAAAAGTTGCTCGGTGTACAGTTTTTATTGTTCTTCTATGTAAAATATTACGAGTATATGCTTCCTAGATTATTTTGATGCCAAAACACCAGATTTCTATGACAAATGGACAAAAACCGTTAAAAGCTCCACCATAGATACAATTGAGCAACTTTGGACAATCAAAGTTGCTCGGTGTACACTTTTTATTGTTCTTCTATGTCAAATTTGACGAGTATAAGCTTCCTAGATTATTTCGATGCCGAAAGACCAACTTTCTATGACAAATAGACAAAAACGTTAAAAGCTCCTCCATAAGGGGAGTTGAGCAACTTCGGACCATCAAAGTTGCTTGGTGTGCACATTTTATTGTTCTTTTATGTCAAATTTTACGTGTATAAGCTTCCTAGATTATTTCGATGCCAAAACACCACCTTTTTATGACAAATGTACAAAAACCATTAAAAGCTCCACCATAGATAGAGTTAAGCAACTTCGGACTATCAACGTTTCTCGGTATATACTTTTTATTATTCTTCTATGTCAAATTTTGTAATTATAAGCTTCCTAGATTATATCGATGGCAAAACACCAACTTTCTATGATAAATAGACAAAACCGTTAAAAGCTCCTCCATAGGGAGAGTTGTGCAATTCCGAATCGTGAAAGTTGCTTGGTATGCACTTTTTAATGTTTCTCTATGTACAAAATTACTAGTATTCGCCTTGTAAATTATTTTGTTGTCAAGAGAACAAATTTCTGTGTAAATTTGGCAAAACTATTAAAGACAACTCCATCGAGAGAGTTGAGTGACTTCGGACCAACAAAGTTGCTCGGTGTACAATTTGTATTGATCTTCTATGTCAAATTTTACGAGTATAAGCTTCCTAGATTATTTCAATTCCAAAACACCACCTTTCTATGAAAAATGGACAAAAACCGTTAGAAGGTCCACCATAGATAGAGTTGAGAAACTTCGAACCATCAAAGTTGCTCAGTGTACACTTTTTATTGTTCTTCTATGTCAAATTTTACGAGTATAAGCTTTCTATATTATTTGGATGCCAAAACACCATCTTTCTTACACAAAAAGACAAAACCGCTAAAAGCTCCTCCATAAGGAGAGTTGAGCAATTCCGAATCATCAAAGTTGCTCGGTGTACACTTTGTATTGTTCTTCTATGTCAAATTTGACTAGTATAAGCTTCCTAGATTATTTTGATGCCAAACCACCAACTTTCTATGACAAATAGACAAAACCGTTAAAAGCTCCTTCATAAGGAGAGTTGAGCAATTCCGAACCATCAAAAGTTTTTCGGTAGACACTTTTTATTGTTTCTTTATGTCCAAAATTACTAGTATTCGCCTCATAAATTGTTTTGTTGTCATGAGAACAAATTTCGGTGTAAATTTGGCAAAACCATTAGAAACAACTCCATCGAGAGAGTTGAGAAATTTCGGGCCATCAAAGTTGCTCGGTGTGCACTTTTTAAAGTTCTTCTATGTCAAATTTGACGAGTATAAGCTTCTCAGATTATTTCGTTGCCAAAACACCAACTTTCTCTGACAAATTAACAAAAACGTTAAAAACTGCTCGATAAGGAGAGTTGAACAATTCTGAACCATGAAAGTTGCTCGGTATGCAGTTTTTATTGTTTCCTAATGTCCGAAATTACTAGTATTCACTTCATAAATTCTTTTCTTCTAAAGAGAACAAATTTCGGTCTAAATTTGCAAATCTATTAAAAACAACTCCATCGAGAAAGTTGAGCATTTTCTAGCCATCAAAGTTGCTCGGTGTACACTTTTTTTTGTTCTTCTATGTCAAATTTTACGAGTATAAGATTCATAGATTATTTCATTTTCAAAACACCACTTTCTATGAAAAATGGACAAAAACCGTTAAAAGCTCCACCATAGATAGAGTGGAGCCACTTCGGACCATCAAAGTTGAGCGATGTACACTTTTTATTGTTCTTCTATGTCAGATTTGATAAGTATAAGCTTCCTAGATTTTTTCGATGCCAAACTACCAAGTTTCTATGGCAAATAGATAAAACCTTTAAAAGCTCCTTCATAAGGAGAGTTGAGCAATTCCGAACCATCAAATGTTTCTAAGTATGCTCTTTTTATTGTTTCTTTATGTCAAAAATTACTAGCATTCGCTTCGTAAATTGTTTTGTTGTTAAGAGACCAAATTTCGGTCTAACTTTGGCAAAACTATTAAAACCAACTCGACCGAGAGAGTTGAGCAATTTCGAGCCATCAAAGTTGCTCGGCGTACAGTTTTTATTGTTCTTCTATGTAAAATATTACGAGTACATGCTTCCTGAATTATTTCGATGCCAAAACACAACCTTTCTATGACAAATAGACAAAAACCGTTAAAAGCTCCACCAAAGATACAATGGAGCAACTTTGGACAATCAAAGTTGCTCGGTGTACACTTTTTATTGTTCTTCTATGTAAAATTTGACCAGTATAAGCTTTCTAGATTATTTCAATGCCAAAACACCAACTTCCTATGACAAATAGACAAAAACGTTAAAAGCTCCTCCATAAGGAGAGTTGAGCAACTTCGGACCATCAAAGTTCCTCGGTGTACACTTTTTATTGTTTTTTATGTCAAATTTTACGAGTGTAAGCCTCCTATATTATTTCGATGCCAAAACACCAACTTTCTATTCCAAATAGACAGAACCATTAAAATCTCTTCCATAAGGAGAGTTAAGCAATTCCAAACCATGAAAGTTGCTCGGTATGCACTTTTTATTATTTCTTTATGTCCAAAATTACTAGTATTTGCTTCGTAAAATGTTTTTTTGTCAAGAGAACAAATTTTGTTCTAAATATGGCAAAACTATTAAAAACCACTCCACCTTGAGAGTTAAACAATTTCGGGCAATCAAAGTTGCTTAGTGTACACTTTTTATTGTTCATCTATGTCAAATTTTACGAGTATAAGCGTCCTGGATTATTTCGATGCCAAAACAGCACCTTTCTATGACAAATGGACAAAAACCGTTAAAAGCTCCACCATAGATGGAGTTGAGCAACTTCGGACAATCAAAGTTGCTCGGTGTACACCTTTTATTGTTCCTCTATGTCAAATTTAACGAGTATAAGCTTCCAACATTATTTTGATGCCAAAACACCACCTTTCTATGACAAATGGACAAAAATCGTAAAAAGCTCCACTATAGATACAGTTGAGAACCTTCGGAACATCAAAGTTGCTCGGTGTACACTTTTATTGTTCTTCTATGTCAAATTTGACGAGTATAAGATTCCTAGATTATTGCGATGCCGAAACACCAACTTTATATGACAAATAGACAAAACCATTAAAAGCACCTTCATAAGGAGAGTTGAGCAATTTCTAACCGAGAAAGTTGCTATGTATGCACTTTTTATTGTTTCTTTATGTCTAAAATTACTAGTATTCGCTTCGTAAATTGTTTTGTTGTCACGGCCCGTTTCCGGAGACGCGACTGGGTGCACTCCCCGCACCCTTCCTAGGTCACTAGTGTGAACATCCGGGATCAACCGGAAATCCGGTGGCACCTTCCCATATATCGGAGAGTACGCACCTGCATCAGAAACGCAGCAACAACAACATCACACTAGCAACCAAGCAAACACAGGCCTCGGGCCTCAACCACATGCAATCCTGACCCTAGGCCTCAGGCCATCCACTAGCAGCATGCACAAACTGATGGCATCACATATAAATCAACACATAGATTCATATATCATCAAATATAACCATAATTCCTCATCCACATCCACATACAAGCACCACCGTGCCAAAAGGTTATATTCCCTCAACATAGATATACTACATACACCCACATGCATAGAGTATATCTCTAGCACCCCATCCTATCCAGGGCCATCCATGTCACGTCCCGCTCACCAATCCGCACCACCGGTACCCGTACCGGTATCTCTTGTGGAAGGAAGAAAGTAAAAGAGTGAGCTAGAAGCTCAGTAGGGTAAAGAATAAACATTGTTATAGGCAGAACCGAAAGGAAGTAATGCATCAATATGTACCTACCACATGAATGTATACTCAACAAATTCACATCAACATCTATCCGGATAACCCTTTCGGAGCACCACAACCACAATATCATTGCAACTCAATGTAATATTGCACGGGAGCAAGCTCACCACAACCAACCACTCCTAGGATCATCCGGTTGCGTGAACCTATCACGTCCGCACCCTACATGGCAAGTCACTCTCGATCCTACCATTAGTGCGTTACCCCACATGGGGTTCATGTGACTTGGTGATAACAACCTTTACCTTGCCATCCTCCCATGTGGCTTTCAAGAAACCTAAGGGTTCCCGAGTCCATACCCGAGTCCCCCATGCATCTCTAATGCATTATGACATGTCATGATGAATAGATAAGTATATATGAATATCCTATATATCATACATAACTACCATGATGCATGAACGGAAATCACAATGTGTCCGTAAATGACGGAACACAAAATCGGGTCATGCAACATTCAACATCAACAATAATCACACAAGGCTCGTTTCCCCTCAGAAGCAATTAAGGAGGAAACACAAACAATGGCGACCAATGAAGAATAGAAACGCTATTTAGGCAACAATAACGAATGTTAGATAGAAAGGTTGGAAATCCCCTACCTCGTTCCGAGCCAACACAAAAATTCTCAAATTTAGGGTTTTAACCCTTGGTTCTCCCAACCTATCGATTCACATCAAATTGCACTCATACAATTAATCCAAAAATTCCATATATCATATCAATCATGAATTTAACAACTAAATTTAGAAAACTTACTTTCTCTCTCTAGGGTTCCTCTCAAACCCCCAAACGCAACCTTATGGAACTCCACTCCAAAACAAGAATCAAACCTACATATACAACCACATATGACCCTAAATCAACATATCTAAACCATAGAAATCAACTCTAATCAAAACTAACAAGATCTACTCGAAAACCCTAGAAATGGAAAAACGAAGAATCTTGCCTCCAAGGCTTGAATCTTCCTTGAATCCTCTCTAAATCTCCAAAACCAACTTCAATCTCCAATAATCACCTCAAACATACTTCTCTCTCTAGAATCGTCGCTCTCTCTCTCTCTCTAGAACTGAAACACTCCAGAAAAATGTCTAAAATGGCTCGCTGGAGCCTTTTGAAAAATGCTCTGGGCGGAATCCTGGGCATGCATGATTTCCACGCCCAGGCGGGGTGCGCCTTGGCGGGCGCCTAGGCACCTCTGTGCCTACTCCACATTTGCTCGCCCACTGGGCGCTGCGCCTAGGCGCCCTGGGCTGTGCCCAGTCCAGTGCCTCCTCTTCTGGACTTCCTTCATTCATGTATCTGCTGGATTAGGCACCACTGGGCGCACCCTAGCACACGCCTAGGCTCACACCGCCTAGGCATGCTGCTCGGGGCGCCTAGGCGCTCCAGTTCCTCTGGTCCTCATCTCCTACCTGCCTCACTCTGGACTAGGCGCAGCGCCTAGGCGCCCCCTGGTGCGCCTAGTCTAGTTTTTCCTCCTTGTTCAACATATACATTTTCAAATTCATAAAACTTTTGGATCGGGGTTTCACATCCTCCCCCTCTTAATAAAATTTCGTCCCGAAATTAAACTACATATGTACCTGAATCTCTGAACAACTCAGAGTACTTCTCCTTCATTCGAGACTTCAACTCCCATGTTGCTTCTTCAACTCCGTGGTACATCCACATCACTTTTACTAATGGAATCACAGTCGACCTCGTCACTTTGTTCTGTCGGTCTAGAATCTTCACCGGTTGAAGAGTGTAACTCCCATCTTCCTCCACTTCCAACGTAGTCCAATCTATCACATGCGACGGATCCAGCTCGTATTTCCGAACCATTGATACATGGAATACATTGTGAACCTTCTCAACCTTCGGTGGAAGTGCCAAACTGTACGCCACCGGTCCAACTGTCTCCAAAATCTCAAATGGCCCCACAAATCTCGATGCCAACTTCCCATGCTTGCTATATCGCTGAATCCCCCGTCTCGGACTAACCTTCAAGAAAACCTTATCTCCTACAGCGAACTCTAAAGGTCTCCTCCTCCAGTCAGCATAAGACTTCCGTCGGCTCTACGCGGTGATCAACCGCTTTCGGATCTCATCAACTCTCTCTCGAGCTTCTTTGACCATCTCTGGTCCTGAGACAACTTTCTCACTAACCTCTGCCCAACACAAAGGTGACCTACAAGGCCTCCCATAGAGCGCCTCGTAAGGTGCCATCCCGATACTACTTTGGAAAGAGTTGTTATACACAAACTCCACCAAATGTAGGTAACGATCCCAACTCCCTCCAAAATCAACTACACATTCCCGTAGCATATCCTCCAAAACCTGTATAGTTCTCTCACTCTGCCCATCACTCTGAGGATGATAAGCTGTAGAGAAATCCAACTTCGTTCCCAATAGCTCTTGTAAACTACTCCAGAATCTACCTGTGAACCGCGGGTCTCGGTCCGACACAATAGATAATGGTATTCCGTGAAGTCTCACAATCTCCTTGACATACATAGTACTCAAGGTCTCCAATGAATCCGTCTTGTTCATAGGTAAGAAGTGTGCAGACTTGGTCAATCGGTCCACTATCACCCAAACCGTGTCATGCCTCATCTGACTCATTGGCAATGCCGTCACAAAGTCCATCGTGATCTTCTCCCACTTCCATTCCGCTATTGGTAATGGTTGCAACAACCCTGCTGGTCTTTGATGTTCTGCCTTCACTTGCTGACAAGTTAGACATTTTACCACAAACTTAGCCACATCAGCTTTCATACCTCTCCACCAGAAACTTCGCTTCAAGTCTCGTACATCTTCGTACCCCCGGGATGCACGGCAAACCACGAATGGTGTGCCTCTTTCAGAATCTCTTGCCTCAACTCATCATCATCGGGAACTACTAGTCTTCCCATATACCGTACTCCCCCATCATTCCCTCGAGTCCATCCAAGACTCTCATCAATTACATCAAATGTATGATCCCCATTCTGTGCATCTATAACCTTCTGAACCATCACAGGTCTTGAAGTTATAGAACACAAATAGGTCTTTTCCGCTTGACTCCTCAACTCCAATCCAAACTCATTGATTGTCTCCACAATTTCCCACTCATGCATGAATAAGCTAGCAACTCTCTGCTTCCTACTTAATGCATCCGCAACCAAATTTGCTTTACCAGGATGGTATTGCAATTTAAAATCAAAATCCTCCAAGTACTCCATCCACCGCCTTTGCCATAAGTTCAACTCCTTTTGGGTGAATAGGTACTTGAGGCTTTTGTGATTCGAAAACACCTCAAACGTCTCTCCGTAGAGATAGTACCTCCACTGCTTAAGAGCAAATACCACCGCCGCCAACTCCTGATCATGCACTGGATAATTCCTCTCATGTGTCTTCAGCAACCTCGAACCATACTCTATCACTCGGCCCTGCTGCATCAACACACAACCCAACCCGACTCCAGATGCATCGCAATACACTTGGTAGCCAACATTCCTCTCCGGAACCGCTAACACTAGAGGTGTTGTCAACCTCTTCTTCAACTCTTCAAAGGCGGCCTCACATTCGTCTGTCCACACAAACGGTGTACCCTTTTTCGTGAGTCGCGTCATCGGCGAAGCAACTCTTGAGAAGTCCTCAATAAACCTCCGATAGTAACCTGCCAACCCTAGGAAACTCCGGATCTCAGTTACATTCTTCGGTATCTCCCAACTCAAAACCGACTCAACTTTGGAGTAGTCAACCGCTATGCCTTCTTGAGTGATCACATGGCCTAGGAACTTCACTTCTGTGGCCCAAAATTCACACTTACTCAATTTAGCATACAGTTGATTCTCCCTCAACGTCCGTAACACTACCCTCAAGTGTTCCTCATGCTCTTCCTCCAAAGGAGAATAAATCAATATATCATCAATAAACACAACTACAAACCTGTCCAAAAACGGTAGAAGAACCCTTTGCATTAGGTCCATGAATACCGCCGGGGCATTTGTCAACCCAAACGGCATCACAAGGAACTCATAATGCCCATAACGAGTTCTAAACGCTGTTTTTTGGATATCCTCATCCTTAATCCTCAACTGATGATAACCCGACCTCAAATCAATCTTAGAGAAATGCCTAACACCTCTCAATTGGTCAAACAAATCATTGATCCTAGGCAACGGATACCTATTCCTCACTGTAACCTTATTCAACTGCCTATAATCAATACACATCCTCAAACTTCCGTCTTTCTTCTTGACGAACAACACCGGTGCTCCCCACGGGGACACACTCGGTCTAATGAAACCCAAGTCTAGCAACTCCTCTAATTGAGAACTCAACTCCTTCAACTCTGCTGGGGCCATCCGATACGGCGAAATCGAAATCGGCTTGACATTCAGATGCAACTCAATAGCAAAGTCAATCTCCCTCTTCGGAGGTAATCCCGACAACTCTTCTGGAAATACATCCATAAACTCCTCCACTATCAATATCGGTGTATCTACATCGTCTTTAGGCGCCGAAGTCAATAAACTCGCAACTCTACAATCTCGGTACGAAGGATTATCCATGAAATGTGGGCATGGAATCCCCTTCGATCCCCTCAACTGAATTACTCCTTCCTCGGGCACTCTAAGAGTAATCTTCCTCTCCCAAAAGTCAAGCAACCCTTGGTGCTTCGTCAACCAATCAACTCCAAGAATCACATCGAAATCCTGGAAATCTATTACATACAAGTCGACTTTCAGAGATATTTCTCCAAACCAACACTCACATCTGAACACTACCCCTTCTAACGTGGTGAAATATCCAAATGGTGAGGATACCGTGAACATTCGTCTTATTGGCGAAATCTCCACCTCTAGTGCGTGTGCCAACGAACTAGTAATGAAAGATGAGGTCGCCCCAGAATCAAACAAGACTCTTGCCCAACAATTAGAAATCAAGAAGGTACCTCCAATGAAATTTGGATGCTCCTGCGCCTTCTGATGACCCAATGCATAGACACGTCCCTCTGTCAGTGCATTCTGCTGCTGTTGTGGCTGACGAGTCCCACCCCGCCCCCTTCCTCCTGTTGGAACATTGGAGGGAAGAGCCGGAGGCGGTACTCCTTGTATACTCTGCTGCTTTGCTCTCTGGTTGCCCTCCGAACACTCACTCTTTCTGTGACCGAACTTACCACACCCAAAGCACTTAAACCTAGAAAGCTTGCACTCACTTGCCTTGTGCCACTCTTTTCCACACTTGAAGCAAGTTATCTTACTCCATGGTAGCCTTGGACCCTTGCCTCGGTCCCCTCTCAGTTGACGAAAATCCATTATCGGTTTCTTGTGGCTACTACTACCTCCACTACTACCTTCACTCACTGGACATCTCCTCTGAGCTTCACTTTTCTCACTCAACTCAAAATCGAGAGCCATCTCCACTGTGTCCTGATATGACACCACCCTAGTGGCCATCACCATCCTACCAAGACTGGGAAGCAACCCATCTCGGTACCTCACTGCCTTCTTCACATCAGTTGGAGCAAACTCTTCCCATACCGGTATAACTCCTCAAACTGTTTGGTGTACTGAGACACCGTCATCTCCAATGTCTACAGCAAATCTAGAAACTGTTTGGCCTTCTCCGTTTGCAAAGGCCTTGGCACAAACTTCTGCATAAACAACTGCTCAAACAAAGTCCAAGTCAGCTCATTCCGTCTCTGACCCATGGACATCCACCGTTCATAGGCCGCACCACTCAAGTAGTGGAACACAAACTTCACTCGTCTCTCATCGGGTATCTCAAGAGTGTCCATCCTCACACTCAGCTGATTGAACCACTCCTCCGTCCCCACACTCGTTCCATCTCCAGAAAAGGTTGGAGGAGTAGTCCTCCTCAATTGGTCCACCTCATACATCCCTCTCCAAGCTCTAGGTACTACTGCTACCTTAATTGTAGCCTCTGATACTACTCCCTCAGTACGAGTGCCAGTTGCACCTATCGCCGAGCCACTGCCTGAGCTATGGTCTGCGCTTGTGTCTGCACCATACTCATCATGAAGCTAGTAAGACTCTCCATCGTCACAGGTTGCCCCCTGTAGTGACAGGAGCAACTTGCACCACATGTGGTGCCTACTGTGCTACATCATCAGTCTGTAGTCCCTCCTGAACTATCTACTCATCTCTCACATCAGAATCCTCTCTCGGAACTGAACCCTCAGTACTCGGTGTGCGTCTAGCCACTCGCCCCGCACTTCTACCACGGCCTCTACCTGTCCCTCGTTGGCCTCCGCCATGAGGTACCTCAGCTGTACTATCAGATCACACAGTTCTACGAGTATTCATCTGCATGGCAACAGATAATACTATTTAATACACTACTCAAATGAGGATTTAAGGGGAAAGGAAAACATACCAGATCAGCAGCAGTCGTGACATGGCCTGGAATATACTACTCTATAACTAGGACCCAAAGAGACGTAAACCTCCTTCTGATACCAAAATTGTCACGCCCCATTTCCGGAAACGCGACTGGGTGCACTCCCGCACCCTTCCTAGGTCACTAGTGTGAACATCCAAGATCGACAGGAAATCCGGCGGCACCTTCCCGTATATCGGAGAGTGCCCACCAGCATCAAAAACGCAGCAACAACAACATCACACTAGCAACCTAGCAAACATAGGCCTCGGGCCTCAACCACATGCAATCCTGACCCTAGGCCTCAGGCCATCCACTAGCAGCATGCACAAACTAATGGCATCACATATAAATCAACACATAGATTCATATATCATCAAATATAACCATAATTCCTCATCCACATCCACATACAAGAACCACTGTGCCAAAAGGTTATATTCTCTCAACATAGATATACTACATACACCCACATGCATGGTGTACCGGTATCTCCTGTGGAAGGAAGAAAGTAAAGGAGTGAGCTAGAAGCTCAGTAGGGTAAAGAATAAACATTGTTATAGGCAGAACCAAAAGGAATTAATGCATCAATATGTACCTACCAAATGAACGTATACTCAACAAATTCACATCAACATCTATCCGGATAACCCTTTCGGAGCACCACAACCACAATATCATTGCAACTCAATGTAATATTGCACGGGAGCAAGCTCACCACAACCAACCACTCCTAGGATCATCCGGTTGCGTGAACCTATCATGCCCGCACCCCACATGGCAAGTCACTCTCGACCCTAACATTAGTGCGTTACCCCACATGGGGTTCATGCGAATTGGTGATAACAACCTTCACCTTGCCATCCTCCCATGTGGCTTTCAAGAAACCTAAGGGTTCTCGAGTCCATACCCGAGTCCCCCATGCATCTCTAATGCATTATGACATGTCATGACGAATAGATAAGTATATATGAATATCCTATATATCATACATAACTACCATGATGCATGAACGGAAATCACAACGTGTCTGTAAATGACGGAACACAAAATCGGGTCATGCAACATTCAACATCAACAATAATCACACAAGGCTCGTTTCCCCTCAGAAGCAATTAAGGCAGAAACACAAACAACGGCGACCAATGAAGAATAGAAAGGTTAGATAGAAAGGTTGGAAATCCCCTACCTCGTTCCGAGCCAAGACACAAATTCTCAAATTTAGGGTTTTAACCCTTGGTTCTCCCAACCTATCGATTCACATCAAATTGTACTCATACAATTAATCCAAAAATTCCATATATCATATCAATCATGAATTTAACAACTAAATTTAGAAAACTTACTTTCTCTCTCTAGGGTTCGTCTCAAACCCCCAAACTCAACCTTATGGAACTCCACTCCAAAACAAGAATCAAACCTACATATACAACCACATATGACCCTAAATCAACCTATCTAAACAATAGAAATCAACTCGAACCAAAACTAACAAGATCTACTCGAAAACCCTAGAAATGGAAAAACGAAGAATCTTACCTCCAAGGCTTGAATCTTCCTTGAATCCTCTCTAAATCTCTAAAACCAAGCTTCAATCTCCAATAATCACCTCAACTGCACTTCTCTCTCCAGAATCGTCGCTCTCTCTCTCTCTAGAACTGAAACACTCCAGAAAAATGTCTAAAATGGCTCGCTGGAGCCTTTTGAAAAACGCGGGTAGCTCCTAGGCGCTACCCTGGGCTCCTAGGTGCCCTGACCTATTGAAACTCTCCCTGGCGCGCTATTCTGGGCGGAATCCTGGGCGCCCTAACCTATTGAAACTCTCCCTCACTCTGGACTAGGCGCCCTCTGGTGCGCCTAGTCCAGTTTTTTCTCCTTGTTCAACGTATACATTTCCAAATTCATAAAATTTGGGGTTTAAATTTGGCAAAACTATTAAAAACAACTCCATCGAGAAAGTTGAGCATTTTCGGGCCACCACTTTCTATGAAAAATGGACAAAAACTGATAAAATCTCCACCATAGATAGACTGGAGAAACTTCGGACCATTGAAGTTGAGCGATGTACACTTTTTATTGTTCTTCTATGTCAGATTTGAGAAGTATAAGCTTCCTAGATTATTTCAATGCAAAACCACCAACTTTCTATGACAAAAAGACAAAACCGTTAAAAGCTCTTTCATAAGGAGACTTGAGCAATTCCGAACCATCGAAAGTTTCTCAGTGTGCACTTTTTATTGGTTCTTTATATCAAAAATTACTAGTACTCACTTCGTAAATTGTTTAGTTGTTAAGAGACCAAATTTCATTTTAACTTTGGCAAAACTATTAAAAACAACTCCACCGAGAGAGTTGAGCAATTTCAGTCCATCAAAGTTGCTCGACGTACATTTTTTATTGTTCTTATATCTAAAATATTATGAGTATATGCTCCCTAGATTATTTCGATTCCAAAACACCACATTTCTATGAAAAATGGACAAAAACCGTTAAAAGCTCCACTATAGATACAATTGAGCAACTTCGGACAATCAAAGTTGCTCGGTGTACACTTTTTATTGTTCTTCTATGTCAAATTTGACGAGTATAAGCTTTCTAGATTATTTCAATGACAAAACCGCAAATTTCTATGACAAATAGACAAAAATGTTAAAAGCTCCTCCACAAGGAGAGTTGAGCAACTTCGGACCATCAAAGTTTCTCGGTGTACACTTTTTATTGTTCTTCTATAGACAGAACCCGTAAAAGCTCTTCCATAAGGAGAGTTGAGCAATTATGAACCATGAAAGTTGCTTGGTATGCACTTTTTATTATTTCATTATGTCCAAAATTACTAGTATTCGCTTCGTAAATTGTTTTTTGTCAAGAGAACAAATTTCGTTCTAAATATGGCAAAACTATTAAAAACCACTCCACCGAGAGAGTTGAGAAATTTCGAGCAGTCAAAGTTGCTCAGTGTACTCTTTTTATTGTTTTTCTATGTCAAATTTTACGAGTATAAGCGTCCTGGATTATTTCGATGCCAAAACACCACATTTCTATGACAAATGGACAAAAATCGTTAAAAGCTCCACTATAGATAGAGTTGAGAACCTTCGGACCATCAAAGTTGCTCGGTGTACACTTTTTATTGTTCTTCTATGTCAAATTTGACGAGTATAAGATTCATAGATTATTTCGATGTCAAAACACCAACTTTCTATGACAAATGGACAAAAACCGTTAAAAGCTCCACCATAGATAGAGTTGAGCTACTTCGGATAATCAATGTTGCTCGTTGTACACCTTTTATTGTTCTTCTATGTCAAATTTAACGAGTATAAGCTTTCAAGATTATTTTGATGCCAAAACACCACCTTTCTATGACAAATGGACAAAAATCGTTAAAAGCTCTACTATAGATAGAGTTGAGAACCTTCGGACCATCAAAGTTGCTCGATGTACACTTTTTATTGTTCTTCTATGTAATATTTGACGAGTATAGGATTCCTGAATTATTTCGATGCCAAAACACCAACTTTCTATGACAAATGGACAAAACTGTTAAAAGCACCTCCATAAGGAGAGTTGAGCAATTTCTAAGCAAGAAAGTTGCTCTGTATGCACTTTTTATTGTTTCTTTTTGTCCAAAATTACTAGTATTCGCTTCGTAAATTGTTTTGTTGTCATTAGAAAAAATTTCAGTGTAAATTTGGTAAAACTATTAGAAACAACTCCATCAAGAGAGTTGAGCAATTTTGGGCCATCAAAGTTGCTCGGTGTTCACTTTTTATGTTCTTCTATGTAAAATTTTACGATTATAAGCTTCCTAGATTATTTCGATGCTAATACAGCACCTTTCTATGATAAATGGACAAAAACCGTTAAAAGCTCCACCATAGATAGAGTTGAGCAACTTCGGACCATCAAAGTTGCTCGGTGTACACTTTTTATTATTCTTCTATGTCAAATTTGACGAGTATAAGATTCTTTAATTATTTCGATACCAAAACAAGAACTTTCTATGACAAATAGACAAAACCGTAAAAACTGCTCGATAAGGAGAGTTGAGCAATTCCGAACCATGAAAGTTGCTCGGTATGCACTTTTTATTGTTTCTTTATGTCCAAAATTGCTAGTATTTGCTTTTTAAATTGTTTTCTTCTAAAGAGAACAAATTTGGGTCTAAATTTGGCAAAACTATTAAAAACAACTCCATCGAGAAAGTTAAGCATTTTCGGGCCATTAAAGTTGCTTGGTGTACACTTTTTTTTGTTCTTCTATGTAAAATTTTACGAGTATAAGATTCTTAAATTATTTCGATGTCAAAACACCACTTTCTATGACAAATGGACAAAAACCGTTAAAATCTCCACCATAGATAGAGTGGAGCAACTTCGGACCATCGAAGTTGAGCGATGTACACTTTTTATTGTTCTTCTATGTCAGATTTTATAAGTATAAGCTTCCTAGATGATTTTGATGCCAAGCCACCAAATTTCTATGGCAAATAGACAAAACCGTTAAAAGCTCCTTCATAAGGAGAGTTGAGCAATTCGGAACCATCAAAAGTTTTATCAGTATGCACTTTTTACTATTTTTTATGTCAAAAATTACTAGTACTCGCTTCGTAAATTGTTTTGTTGTTAAGAGTCTAAATTTCATTCTAACTTTGGCAAAATTATAAAAAACAACTCCACCAAGAAAGTTGAGCAATTTCGGGCCATCAAATTTGCTCGGCGTACAGTTTTTATTGTTCTTCTATGTAAAATATTACGAGTATATGCTTCCTAGATTATTTCGATGCCAAAACACCACATTTCTTTGACAAATGGACAAAAACCATTAAAAGCTCCACCATAGATACAATTGAGCAACTTCGGACAATCAAAGTTTCTCGGTGTACACTTTTTATTGTTCTTCTATGTCAAATTTGATGAGTATAAGCTTTCTAGATTATTTCGATGCCAAAACACCAACTTTCTATGACAAATAGGCAAAAACGTTAAAAGCTCCTCCATAAAGAGAGTTGAGCAACTTCGGACCATCAAATTTCATTGGTGTACACTTTTTATTGTTATTCTATGTCAAATTTTACGAGTGTAAGCTTCCTAGATTATTTCGATGCCAAAACACCAACTTTCTATGACAAATAGACAAAACCGTTAAAAGCTCTTCCATAAGGAGAGTTGAGCAATACCGAACCATGAGAGTTGCTCGGTATGCACTTTTTATTGTTTCTTTACGTCCAAAATTACTACCATTCGCTTCGTAAATTTTTTTTTGTCAAGAGAACTAATTTCGTTCTAATTATGGCAAAACTATTAAAAACCACTCCACCGAGAGAGTTGATCAATTTCGGCCAATCAAAGTTGCTCAATGTACACTTTTTATTATTCTTCTATGTCAAATTTTATGAGTATCAGCTTCCTGGATTATTTCGATGCCAAAACACCATTTTTCTAGAACAAATAGACAAAACCATTAAAAGCTCCTCCATAGGGAGAGTTGAGCAAATTTGAACCATGAAAGTGCTCGGTATGCACTTTTTATTGTTTGTTTATGTCAAAAATTACTAGTACTCACTTCGTAAATTGTTTTCTTGTTAAGAGACCAAATTTTGTTCTAACTTTGGCAAAACTATTAAAAACAACTCCACCGAGATAGTTGAGCAATTTCGGGCCATCAAAGTTGCTCGGCGTACAATTTTTATTGTTCTTCTATGTAAAATATTATGAGTATATGCTTCCTGGATTATTTTGATGCCAAAACACCATATTTCTATGAAAAATGGACAAGAACCGTTAAAAGCTCCACCATAGATAGAGTTGAGCAACTTCGAACCATCAAAGTTGCTCGGCGTACAATTTTTATTGTTCTTCTATGTAAAATATTACGAGTATATGCTTCCTGGATTATTTTGATGCCAAAACACCATATTTCTATGACAAATGGACAAGAACCGTTAAAAGCTCCACCATAGATAGAGTTGAGCAACTTCGAACCATCAAAGTTGCTCGATGTACACTTTTTATTGTTCTTCTGTCAAATTTGACTAGTATAAGCTTCCTAAATTATTTCGATGCCAAACCACCAACTTTCTATGACAAATAGACAAAACCGTTAAAAGCTCCTACATAAGGAGAGTTGAGGAATTCCGAACCATCAAAAGTTTCTCGGTATGCACTTTTTATTGTTTTATTATGTTCAAAATTACTAGTATTTGCTTCGTAAATTGTTTTGTTGTTAAGAGAACAAATTTCAGTATAAATTTGGCGAAACTATTAAAAACAACTCCACCGAGAGAGTTGAGCAATTTCGCGCCATCAAAGTTGCTCGGTGTACACTTTTTGTTGTTCTTCTATGTCAATTTTTACAAGTATAAGCTTCCTAGATTATTTCGTTCTAAAGCACCACCTTTTTATAACAAATGGACAAAAACCGTTAAAAGCTCCTCCATAAGGAGAGTTGAGCAATTCCGAACAATCAAAGTTCCTCGGTGTACACTTTTTATTGTTCTTCTATGTCAAATTTGATGAGTATAAGATTCCTAGATTACTTCGATGCCAAAACACCAACTTTTTATGAAAAGTAGACAAAACCGTTGAAAGCGGGTCTATAAGTGGAGTTGAGCAATTTCTAACCAAGAAAGTTGCTCGGTATACACTTTTTATTGTTTCTTTATGTCCAAAATTACTCGTATTCGCTTCGTAAATTGTTTGTTGTCATGATAACAAATTTCGGTGTAAATTTGGTAAAACTATTAGAAACAACTCCATTGAGAGAGTTGAGCAATTTCGCGCCACCAAAGTTGCTCAGTGCACACTTTTTATTGTTCTTCTACGTCAATTTTTACGAGTATAAGCTTCCTAGATTATTTCGTTCTAAAGCACCACCTTTTTATAACAAATGGACAAAAACCGTTAAAAGCTCCTCCATAAGGAGACTTAAGCAATTCCGAACAATCAAAGTTCCTCCGTGTACACTTTTTATTGTTCTTCTATGTCAAATTTGACGAGTATAAGATTTCAAGATTATTTCGATGCCAAAACACCAACTTTCTATGACAAGTAGACAAAACCGTTAAAAGCACCTCTATAAGTAGAGTTGAGCAATTTCTAACCAAGAAAGTTGCTCGGTATGCACTTTTTATTGTTTCTTTATGTCCAAAATTACTAGTATTCACTTCGTAAATTGTTTGTTATCATGAGAACAAATTTCGTTGTAAATTTGGTAAAACTATTAGTGTAACACCCCGAACCTGTGAAAAGTTAATGAGGTAGAATAGTGTCTCGTACATGGTAGTTAAATACGATTTTCAATGTATAAAAACAATATGTGTTAGGTAAGAATCTAAATATTATTGACACAATAATCAACGAGATTGAGATGAAGACAAATTAATTAGGTATTTTAAAGTTCGATTAAAATTACGAAAGAAATTAAGTATACAATATTAGGGTAATTTCAGAATTAAGAGGGGCAGAGGTGACTAAAAAGTAGGGTATAAAGGGGTAAATGAGGAAAGGCAAAGATGGGCCAGGGATAGAAGGGTAAAAGCAAGTGAAGGATTAATTAAGAAAGAAAAATTAAAATAAAGTGCTCTGCACGCATCACGAGGAAACCCTAGACCGGGCGACCAGGTGAGAGGCGGAGACGGGAAACGACAACCACTGACGCGGTGGATAACGGCAATCGGACGGAGACTAGAATGACGAGCTCGGAGAGACGAGTCCAAACGTACCGGTTACGGATGGAAAGGAGTTTTCTACGGTCGACAACAGAGGGAAGAGGCGAGCGGTGCCGCCACCTTTAGAACGACAATTCGCCGCCTTCCGACCACGTTTCAGGTACTTGAGACTACCGCTGAGATCACTGACTCACTAGCTGCTAATTTCGATCACCCGTGGGCTCCACTGCCCTGCACCGGCAGTGACCCGTTCTAGACTTCAATCGGGTCTGATGACCCGTTTATAGGAACAACAATCGGGTCAGCCGACCCGGTTGAATTTTTGAAGAGTTAATGAATGGTTAAATTAATTAATTAATGATAATTAATTGTATTCAGTTAATTATATTTGGTTAATTGTATTGGGTTAATTTTATTAAGTAATAGTATTAGGTTATTAGTATTATGTGAATAATATTAAGTCAATAGTATTAATAAAATAAATTTATTAAAAGATAAAGGTTATGAATAGGTTAGAGATAATATGATTAATAAATAATTGTGGATGTTCTATGGGTTTCAGGAACCAACCGGTTTAATTGAATTATTAGTAATTTACGGGAGTGCACCACGGTAAGTAGTACTCAACTGTATTACAGAACTTTGTAACTGTGAATTTTATGCGCTATTATTTGTATTGATGGTGCTATTATTGTATTGATTGTGATGTTTATTTGAGTGTGTGATAATGATGGTACTGATTGGATGTTTTCATGAGACTGAGTTTTGGTGATTTGAGTATTCGTGAACTGTGAAGTGACATGTGATGATGTATAGAAGTAACGTTTTATGGTTGCACTGTATGAGGTATAGCATATCATGGCATACATGACATATGCATTAAGGGAAAACATTTTTTTAAGAACCGGGTACAATTGCTACAGGGAGGGTGTACTGAAAGGTTGAGGTTGAGGCTTAAAGGAAATGGAAATGAAAAGAGAATATATTTTGACTGGAAAGTGTTCTTTCGTAGAACATCTAATTAATGAAAAATCCTGACTGGTTGCTCTGTAGCAGTTTACCTAGGTTAAGGGCCCGAGTATAATGGCTGACTGTTTTTCTAAAGATGAGGTTCATGTGCATTCATGCATAAGTGTTACTTGCTGGGCCTCGGCTCACTATGTTCCGTGATACAGGTAAAGGGTCCTGTGATGATTTTGTTGGCATAGGAGTTGATGGCGCCGCGGATCCATGAAAAGGATGCTCATGTGCAGAAGTTAGGTTTTGATGGTCCATGAGAATAATATTAAATTTTATTTAAGTCTTAAGGTTGTCGCTACTATTTCAGATTTATCGTGCTTAAATTAAAGTTCGAAAAATGATGTCAAGAAACATGTAACGCACATTATTGATTTAATTATGATTATGAGGTTATAATTGTTAAATGCTCATAAGAATTAGGATGTTTAATTTGAGTTATTCAATGAGTTTAGTTAATTAGAGATAAATGATGCTTAGCTAAATTTATTCTAGCATTAATTGGTTTCTATTATATATAAAATTAGGTACTATTGAAGGACTGAGATGTGAGATAGATAGCGTTCTGAACTACGAGCTCGAAAATTAGAGTTCGTGGGACGGGGCGTTACAGTTGGTGTAAGCTTCCTAAATTATTTCGATGCCAAAAGACAAACTTTCTATGACAAATAGACAAAAAATGTTAAAAGCTTCTCCATAAGGAGAGTTGAGCAACTTTGGACCATCAAAGTTCCTCGGTGTACACTTTTTATTGTTCTTCTATGTCAAATTTTACGAGTATAAGCTTCCTAGATTATTTCGATGCCAAAACACCAATTTTCTATGACAAATAAACAAAACCGTTAAAAGCTGGTCCATAAGGAGAGTTGAGCAATTCCGAACCATGAAAGTTGCTCGGTATGCACTTTTTATTGTTTCTTTATATACAAAATTACAAGTATTCACTTCGTAAATTCTTTTTTTGTCAAGAGAACAAATTTCATTCTAAATATGACAAAACTATTAAAAACCACTCCACTGAGAGAGTTGAGCAATTTCAGGCAATCAAAGTTGCTCAGTGTATACTTTTTTATTGTTCTTCTATGTCAAATTTTACGAGTATAAGCTTCCTAGATTATTTCAACGCCAAAACACCACCTTTCTATGAGAAATGGACAAAAACCGTTAAAAGCTCCACCATAGATAGAGTTGTGCAACTTCGGACCATCAACGTTTCTCGATGTATATTTTTTATTGTTCTTCTATGTCAAATTTTGTAATTATAAGCTTCCTAGATTATATCGATTCCAAAACACCAACTTTCTATGACAAATAGAGAAAACCATTAAAAGCTCCTCCATAGGGAGAGTTGAGCAATTCTGAACCATGAAAGTTGCTCGGTATGCACTTTTTATTGTTTCTTTATGTCCAAAAGTACTAGTTTTCATTTTGTAAATTCTTATTTTGTCAAGAGAACAAATTTCATTCTAACTATGGCAAAACTATTAAAAACCACTCCACCGAGAGAGTTGAGCAATTTCGGGAAATCAAAGTTGCTCAGTGTATACTTTTATTGTTCTTCTACGTCAAATTTTACGAGTATGAGCTTCCTAGATTATTTCGATGCCAAAACACCACCTTTCTATGACAAATTGACAAAAACCGTTAAAAGCTCCACCATAAACAGAGTTGAGCAGCTTCGAACCATCCAAATTGCTCGGTGTAAACTTTTTATTGTTCTTCTATGTCAAATTTTACGAGTACAAGCTTCCTATATTATTTTGATGCCAAGACACCAACTTTCTATGATAAAAAGGCAAAACCGTTAAAAGCTCCTCCATAAGGAGAGTTGAGCAATTCCGAAGCATCAAAGTTGCTCGGTGTACACTTTTTATTGTTTCTTTATGTCCAAAATTACTAGTATTCGCTTCGTAAATTGTTTTGTTTTTAAGATAAAAAAGTTCGGTATAAATTTGGCAAAACTATTAAAAACCACTCCACCGAGAGAGTTGAGCAATTTCAGGCCATCAAAGTGCTTGGTGTACACTTTTTATTGTTCTACTATGAAAAATTTTATGAGTATAAGCTTCCTAGATTATTTCGATGCCAAAACACCACCTTTCTATGACAAATAGACAAAAACCGTTAAAAGCTCCACCATAGATAGAGTTGAGCAACTTCGGACCATCAAAGTTTCTTGGTGTATCCTTTTTATTGTTCTTCTATCTCAAATTTTACGATTATAAGCTTCCTAGATTATATCGATGAAAAAACACCAACTTTCTATGACAAGTAGACAACCGTTAAAAGCTCCTCCATAGGAAGAGTTGAGCAATTTCGGGCCTCCAAATTTGCTAGGTGTACACTTTTATTGTTCTTCTATGTAAAATATTACAAGTATAAGCTTCCTAGATTATTTTGATGCTAAAACACCACCTTTCTATGATAAATGGACAAAAAACAATTAAAAGCTCTAGCATAGATAGAGTTGAGCTACTTCGGACCATCAAAGTTCCTCGGTGTACACTTTTTATTTTCTTTCTGTGTCAAATTTTACGAGTATAAGCTTCCTAGATTATTTCCATGCCAAAACATCAACTTTCTAGGACAAATAGACAAAACCGTTAGAAGTTCCTCAACAAGGAGAGTTGAGCAATTTTGAATCATGAAAGTTGCTCGGTATGCACTTTTTATTGTTTCTTTATGTCCAAAATTACTAGTATTCGCTTAGTCAATTATTTTGTTGTCAAGAGAACAAATTTCGTTGTAAATTTCGTAAAACTATTAAAGACAACTCCATCGAGAGAATTGAGCGACTTCGGATCATCGAAGTTACTCGGTGCACAACTTTTATTGATCTTCTATTTGAAATTTTACGAGTATAAGCTTCATAGACTATTTCGATTCAAAAACACCACATTCCTATGACAAATTGACAAAAACCGTTAAAAGCTCCACCATAGATAGAGTTGACCAGCTTCGAACCATCAAAGTTGCTGGGTGTACACTTTTTATTGTTCTTCTACGTCAAATTTTACGAGTATAAGCTTCCTATATTATTTTGATGCCAAAGCACCAACTTTCTATGACAAAAAGGCAAAACCGTTAAAAGCTCCTCCATAAAGAGAGTTGAGAAATTCCGAACCATCAAAGTTGCTCGGTGTACACTTTTTATTGTTCTTTATGTCAAAAATTACTAGTATTCGCTTCGCAAATTGTTTTGTTGTCAAGGGAGCAAATTTCGTTGTAAATTTGGCAAAACTATTAAAAACCACTCCACCGAGAGAGTTGAGCAATTTCGGGCTATCAAAGTTGCTCAGTGTACACTTTTTATTGTTCTTCTATGTCAAATTTTATGAGTATAAGCTTCCTAGATTATTTCGATGCCAAAACACCACCTTTCTATGACAAATCGACAAAAACCGTTAAAAGCTCCACCATAGATAGAGTTGTGCAACTTCGGAGCATCATCAGTTCTCGGTGTATGCTTTTTATTTTTCTTTTACGTCAAATTTTTTAATTATAAGCTTCCTAGATTATATCGATGCCAAAACACCAACTTTTTATGACAAATAGACAAAACCGTTAAAAGCTCCTCCATAGAGAGTGTTGAGCAATTCTGAACCATCAAAGTTGCTCGGTATGCACTTTTGATTGTTTCTTTATGTCCAAAATTACTAGTATTCGCTTCGTAAATTATTTTGTTGTCAAGAGAACAAATTTCGGTGTAAATTTGGTAAATCTATTAAAGACAACTCCATCGAGAGAGTTGAGCGACTTCGGACCATCAAAGTTACTCAGTGTACAACTTTTATTGATATTCTATGTCAAATTTTATGAGTATTAGCTTCCTAGATTATTTCGATTCCAGAACACCACATTTCTATGACAAATTGACAAAAACCGTTAAAATCTCTACCACAGATAGAGTTGAGCAACTTCGAACCATCAAAGTTTCTCGGTGTACACTTTTTATTGTTCTTCTATGTCAAATTTTATGAGTATAAGCTTCCTAGATTATTTCGATGCCAAAACACCAACATTCTATCACAAATAGAAAAAACCATTAAAAGCACTTCTATAAGAGAGTTGAGCAATTCCAAACCATGATAGCTTCTCGATATGCTCTTTTTATTGTTTCTTTATTTCCAAAATTACTAGTATTCGCTTCATAAATTGTTTTGTTTCTAAGAGAATAAATTTTGGTATAAATTTGCAAAACTATTAAAAACCACTCCACCGAGAGAGTTGAGCAATTTCAGGCCATCAAAGTTGCTCGGTGTACACTTTTTATTGTTCTTCTATGTCAAATTTTATGAGTATAAGCTTCCTAGATTATATCGATGCCAAAACACAACCTTTCTATGACAAATAGACAAAACCGTTAAAAGCTCCTCCATAGAGAGTGTTGAGCAATTATGAACCATCAAAGTTTCTCGGTGTATCCTTTTTATTGTTCTTCTATGTCAAATTTTACGATTATAAGCTTCCTAGATTATATCGATGACAAAGCACCAACTTTCTATGACAAATAGACAACCGTTAAAAGCTCCTCCATAGGGAGAGTTGAGCAATTCCAAACCATGAAAGTTGCTCAGTATCCACTTTTTAATGTTTCTTTATATCCAAAATTACTAGTAGTCACTTCATAAATTATTTTGTTGTCAAGAGAACAAATTTCAGTATAGGTTTGGCAAAATTATTAAAAACAACTTCATCGAGAGAGTTGAGCAATTTCGGGCCACCAAATTTGCTAGGTGTACACCTTTTATTCTTCTTCTATGTAAAATATTACGAGTATAAGCTTCCTAGATTATTTCGATGCTAAAACACCACCTTTCTATGACAAATGGACAAAAAAAAATTAAAAGCTCCAGCATAGATAGAGTTGAGCTACTTCGGACCATCAAAGTTCCTCGGTGTACACTTTTTATTTTTCTTCTGTGTCAAATTTTACGAGTATAAGTTTCCTAGTTTATTTCCATGCCAAAACACCAACTTTCTATGAAAAATAGACAAAACCGTTAGAAGCTCCTCGATAAGGAGATTGGAGCAATTGCGAACCAGGAAAGTTGCTCGGTATGCACTTTTTATTGTTTCTTTATATCCAAAATTACTAGTATTCGCTTCGCAAATTGTTTTGTTTTCAAGGGAACAAAATTTGTTGTAAATTTGGCAAAACAATTAAAAGCAACTCCATCGAGAGAGTTGAGCAGCTTCAGACCGTCAAAGTTGCTCAGTGTACACTTTTTATTGTTCTTCTATGTAAAATATTACGAGTATAAACTTCCTAGATTATTTCGATGCTAAAACACCACCTTTCTATGAAAATGGACAAAAAAAAATTAAAAGCTCCAGCATAGATAGAGTTGAGCTACTTTGGACCATCAAAGTTCCTCGGTGTACACTTTTTATTTTTCTTCTGTGTCAAATTTTACGAGTATAAGTTTCCGAGATTATTTCCATGCCAAAACACCAACTTTCTATGACAAATAGACAAAACTGTTAGAAGCTCCTCGATAAGGAGTGTTGAGCAATTGCGAACCAGGAAAGTTGCTCGGTATGCACTTTTTATTGATTCTTTATGTCAAAAATTACTAGTATTCGCTTCGCAAATTGTTTTGTTTTCAAGGGAACAAATTTCGTTGTAAATTTGGCAAAACAACTAAAAGCAACTCCATCGAGAGAGTTGAGCGGCTTCGGACCATCAAAGTTGCTTGGTGTACACTTTTTATTGTTCTTCTATGTCAAATTTTACGAGTATAAGCTTCCTAGATTATTTCGATGCCAAAACACCACCTTTCTATGACAAATAGACAAAAACCGTTAAAAGCTCTAACATAGATAGAATTGAGCAACTTCGGACCATCAAAGTTGCTCGGTGTACACTTTTTATTGTTCTTCCATTTCAAATTTTATGAGTACAAGCTTCTTAGATTATTTCAATGACAAAACATCAGATTTCTATGACAAATAGACAAAACTATTAAAAGCTGCTCGATAAGGAGAGTTGAGCAATTCCGAACCATGACAGTTGCTCGGTATGCACTTTTTATTGTTTCTTTATGTCCAAAATTACTAGTATTCGCTTTGCAAATTGTTTTGTTTTCAAGGGAACAAATTTCATTGTAAATTTGGCAAAACAATTAAAAGCAACTCCATCGAGAGAGTTGAGTGGCTTCGGACCATCAAAATTGCTCGGTGTACACTTTTTATTGTTCTTCAATGTCAAATTTTATGAGTATAAGCTTCCTAGATTATTTCGATGCCAAAACACCACCTTTCTATGACAAATGGACAAAAACCGTTAAAAGCTCCACCATAGATAGAGTTGAGCAACTTCGGACCATCAACATTTCTTAGTGTATACTTTTTATTGTTTTTCTATGTCAAATTTTGTAATTATAAGCTTCCTAGATTATATCGATGCCAAAACACAACTTTCTATGACAAATAAACAAAACCGTTAAAAGCTCCTCCATAGAAAGTGTTGAGCAATTCTTAACCATCAAAGTTTCTCGGTGTATCCTTTTTATTGTTCTTCTATGTCAAATTCTATGATTATAAGCTTCCTATATTATATCGATGCCAAAACACCAACTTTCTATGACAAATAGACAACCGTTAAAAGCTCCTCCATAGGAAGAGTTGGGCAATTCCGAACCGTGAAAGTTGCTCGGTATCCACTTTTTATTGTTTCTTTATATCCAAAATTACTAGTAGTCAATTTGTAAATTATTTTGTTGTCAAGAGAACAAATTTCGGTATAAGTTTCGCAAAACTATTAGAAACAACTTCATCGAGAGAGTTGAGCAATTTCGGGCCACCAAATTTGCTAGGTGTACACTTTTTATTGTTCTTCTATGTAAAATATTACGAGTATAGGCTTCCTAGATTATTTCGATGCTAAAACACCACCTTTCTATGACAAATGGACAAAAAAAAATTAAAAGCTCCATCATAGATAGAGTTGAGCTACTTTGGACCATCAAAGTTCCTCGGTGTACACTTTTTATTTTTCTTCTGTGTCAAATTTTACAAGTATAAGTTTCCTAGATTATTTCTATGCCAAACCACCAACTTTCTATGACAAATAGACAAAACCGTTAGAAGCTCCTCGATAAGGAGAGTTGAGCAATTGCGAACCAGGAAAGTTGCGCGGTATGCACTTTTTATTGTTTCTTTATATCCAAAATTACTAGTATTCGCTTCGCAAATTTTTTTTCTTTTTCAAGGGAACAAATTTCGTTGTAAATTTGGCAAAACAATTAAAAGCAACTCCATCGAGAAAGTTGAGCAGCTTCGGACCATCAAAGTTGCTCGGTGCCATTTTTTATTGTTCTTCTATGTCAAATTTTACGAGTATAAGCTTCCTATATTATTTCGATGCCAAAATACCACCTTTCTATGACAAATGGACAAAAACCGTTAAAAGCTTCACCATAGATAGAGTTGAGCAACATCGGACCATCAACATTTCTCAGTGTATACTTTTTATTGTTCTTCTATGTCAAATTTTGTAATTATAAGCTTCCTAGATTATATCGATGCCAAAACACCAACTTTCTATGACAAATAGACAAAACTGTTAAAAGCTCCTCCATAGAGAGTGTTGAGCAATTCTGAACCATCAAAGTTTCTCGGTGTATCCTTTTTAATGTTCTTCTATGTCAAATTTTACGATTATAAGCTTCCTATATTATATCGATGCCAAAACACCAACTTTCTATGACAAATAGACAACCGTTAAAAGCTCCTCTATAGGGAGAGTTGAGCAATTCCGAACCATGAAAGTTGCTCGGTATCTACTTTTTATTGTTTATTTATGTCCAAAATTACTAATAGTCACTTCGTAAATTATTTTTTTGTCAAGAGAACAAATTTCGGTATAAGTTTGGCAAAACTATTAAAAACAACTTCATCGAGAGAGTTGAGCAATTTCGGGCCACCAAATTTGCTAGGTGTACAATTTTTATTGTTCCTCTATGTAAAATATTACAAGTATAAGCTTCCTAGATTATTTCGATGCTAAAACACCACCTTTCTATGACAAATGGACAAAAAAAAATTAAAATCTCCAGCATAGATAGAGTCAAGCTACTTCGGACCATCAAAGTTCCTCGGTGTACACTTTTTATTTTTCATCTGTGTCAAATTTTACGAGTATAAGTTTTCTAGATTTTTTCAATGTCAAAACACCAACTTTCTATGACAAATAGACAAAACCGTTAGAAGCTCCTCGATAAGGAGAGTTGAGCAATTGCAAACCAGGAAAGTTGCTTGGTATGCACTTTTTATTGTTTCTTTATTTATCTTCTGTGTCAAATTTTACGAGTATAAGTTTCCTAGATTATTTCCAGCATAGATAGAGTTGAGCTGCTTTGGACCATCAAAGTTCCTCGGTGTACTCTTTTTATTTTTCTTCTGTGTCAAATTTTACGAGTATAAGTTTCCTAGATTATTTCCATGCCAAAATACCAACTTTCCATGACAAATTGACAAAAACCGTGAAAAGCTCCACCGTAGATAGAGTTGAGCAGCTTCGAACCACCAAAGTTGCTCGATGTACACTTTTTATTGTTCTTCTACGTCAAATTTTACGAGTATAAGCTTCCTATATTATTTTGATGCCAAAGCACCAACTTTCTATGACAAAAGGGCAAAACTGTTAAAAGCTCCTCAATAAGGAGAGTTGAGCAATTCCGAACCATCAAAGTTGCTCGGTATACACTTTTTATTGTTCTTTATGTCAAAAATTACTAGTATTCGCTTCACAAATTGTTTTGTTGTCAAGGGAACAAATTTCGTTGTAAATGTGGCAAAACTATTAAAAACCACTCCACCGAGAGAGTTGAGCAATTTTGGGCAATCAAAGTTGCTCAGTGTACACTTTTTATTGTTCTTCTATGTCAAATTGTACGAGTATAAGCTTCCTAGATTATTTCGATGCCAAAACACCACCTTTCTATGACAAATCGACAAAAACCGTTAAAAGCTCCACCATAGATAAAGTTGTGCAACTTCGGAGCATCATCGTGTCTCGGTGTATACCTTTTATTGTTCTACTATGTCAAATTTTGTATTTATAAGCTTCCTAGATTATATCGATGCCAAAACACCAACTTTCTATGACAAATAGACTAAACCGTTAAAAGCTCCTCCATAGAGAGTGTTGAGCAATTATGAACCATCAAAGTTTTCTCGGTGTATCCTTTTTATTGTTCTTCTATTTCAAATTTTACGATTATAAGCTTCCTAGATTATATCGATGCCAAAACACAACCTTTCTATGACAAATAGACAACCGTTAAAAGCTCCTCTATAGGGAGAGTTGAGCAATGCCGAACCATGAAAGTTGCTCGGTATCAACTTTTTATTGTTTCTTTATGTCCAAAATTACTAGTAGTCACTTCGTAAATTATTTTGTTGTCAAGAGAACAAATTTCGATATAAGTTTAGCAAAACTATTAAAAACAACTTCATCGAGAGAGTTGAGCAATTTCGGGCCACCAAATTTGCTAGGTGTACACTTTTTATTGTTCTTCTATGTAAAATATTACGAGTATAAGCTTCCTAGATTATTTCGATGCTAAAACACCACTTTTCTATGACAAATGGACAAAAACAAATTAAAAGCTCCAGCATAGATAGAGTTGAGCTACTTCGGACCATCAAAGTTCCTCGGTGTACACTTTTTATTTTTCTTCTGTGTCAAATTTTACGAGTATAAGTTTCCTAGATTATTTCTATGCCAAAACACCAACTTTCTATGACAAATAGACAAAACTGTTAGAAGCTCCTCGATAAGGAGAGTTGAGCAATTGCAAACTAGGAAAGTTGCTCGGTATGCACTTTTTATTGTTTCTTTATGTCCAAAATTACTAGTATTCGCTTCGCAAATTGTTTTGTTTTCAAGGGAACAAATTTCGTTGTAAATTTGGCAAAAACAATTAAAAGCAACTCCATCGAGAGAGTTGAGCGGCTTCAGACCATCAAAGTTGCTCGGTGTACACTTTTTATTGTTCTTCTATGTCAAATTTTACGAGTATAAGCTTCCTAGATTATTTCGATGCCGAAACACCACATTTCTATGACAAATGGATAAAAACCGTTAAAAGCTCCACCATAGATAGAGTTGAGCAACTTCGGACGATCAACATTTGTCAGTGCATACTTTTTATTGTTCTTCTATGTCAAATTTTGTAATTATAAGCTTCCTAGATTATATCGATGCCAAAACACCAACTTTCTATGACAAATAGACAAAACTGTTCTTTTGACAACGAAACAAGCTACGAATCAAATGGAAAAAAATTAAGACATAAACCATCAATAAAAAGTGCTCACCTATCAACTATCATGGTTTAAAATTGCTCAACTCTCTCCATGGAGGAGCTTTTAACGATTTTGCCCATTTTGAGGTAGAAAGTGTATCTTTTGTCAATGAAACAATCTATGGAGCCTAGATTTGTCCAATTTTACCTAAAATAACAATTAAAAGTCTACACCTATCAACTTTGATGGTTCAAAATTGCTCAACTCTCGAGAGAGAGGTGCTTTTGAAGGTTTTGTGTAATTAAGAAGGAAAGTTGCTCTTTTGACAACGATATAATCTCCGAATCCAATGCTACAAAATTAGAACATAAAAATATAATAAAATTTTCACACCTATGAACTATGACGCTTCGAAATTTCTCAACTCTCTCCATGGAGGGACCTTTAATGGTTTTTCCTGTTTTGAGATAGAAAGTGTGTCTTTTGTCAACGAAACAATCTATGGAGCCTATATTTGTCAAATTTTACCTAAAATAACAATCAAAAGTCTACACATATCTACTTTGATGGTTCGAAATTGCTCAGCTCTCTCGATAGAGGTGCTTTAAACGGTTTTTTCCAATTAAGAAGAAAAGTTTTTCTCTTGACAACGAAACAATCTACGAATCTAATGCTACTAAATTAGGACATAAAACAACAATTAAAAAGTGTTCACCTATCAAACTTGATGGTTCAAAATTGCTCAACTCTCTCCATGGAGAATTTTTTAACGGTTTTGTCCATTTTGTGATAGAAAGTGTATTTTGTCATCGAAATAATCTATGAAGCCTATATTTGTCAAATTTTACTTAAAATAACAATTAAACTATAGACCTATCAACTTTGATTGTTTGAAATTACTCAACTCTCCACATGAAGGATTTTTTAACGATTTGGTCCATTTTGAGATTGAAAGTGTATCTTTTGTCCTTGAAAAATCTATGGAACCTATATTTGTCAAAGTTTACGTAAAATAATAATAAAAAGCCAACACCTATCAACTTTGATGGTTCAAAATTGCTCAACTCTCTCGATAGAGGTGCTTTTAATGGTTTTGTGTAATTAAGAAGGAAAGTTGTTCCTCTGACAATGAAACAATCTACGAATCCAATGCTACAAAATTAGGACATAAAGAAACAATAAAAAAGTATTCATCTATCAACCTTGATGATTCGAAATTGCTCAACTCTCTCGATGGAGGATTTTTTAACGGTTTTGTCCATTTTGAGATAGAAAGTGTCTTTTGTCATCGAAACAATCTATGGAGCCTATATTTGTCAAATTTTACGTAAAATAACAATAAAAACTCTACACCTATAAACTTTGATGGTTTGAAATTACTCAACTCTCCACATGAAGGATTTTTTAACGATTTTGTCCATTTTGAGATAGAAATTGTGTCTTTTGTCATGGAAACAATCTATGGAGCCTATATTTTTCAAATTTTATGTAAAATAACAATTAAAAGTCTACACCTATCAACTTTGATGGTTCGAAATTGCCCAACTCTCTCTCGAGAGGTACTAATGACTGTTTTGTGTAATTAGGAAGCAAAGTTGTTCTTTTGACAACGTAACAATCTACGAATCCAATGCTACTAAATAAGAACATAAACCAACAATAAAAAGTGCTCACGTATCAACTATGAAGATTCAGAATTGCTCAACTCTCTCCATGGAGGGGCTATTAACGGTTTTGTCTATTTTGAGATAGAAAGTGTGCCTTTTGTCATCGAAACAATCTACAGAGTCTATATTTGTCAATATTTACGTAAAATAACATTAACAAATGTTCACCTATCAATCTTGATGGTTTGAAATTGCTCAACTCTCTCGATATAGGTTCTTTAAACAGTTTTGTCTAACTAAGGAGAAAATTTGTTCTTTTGACAACGAAACAATCTACGAATCCAATGCTACTAAATAAGGACATAAACAAATAATAAAAAGTGCTCACCTATCAAATATGACGGTTCGGAATTGTTCAACTCTCTCCATGGAGGGAATTTTAACGGTTTTGTTTATTTTGAGATAGAAAGTGTGTCTCTTGTGATTGAAACAATCTATGCAGCCTATATTTGTCAAATTTTACATAAAATAACTACAAAAGTCTACAACTATCAACTATGATGATTCGAAATTGCTCAACTCTCTCAAAAGAAGTGCTTTTAATGGTTTTATCCAATTAAGAATGAAAGTTGTTCTTTTGACAACGAAACAAGCTACGAATCAATTGCTTAAAAATTAGGACATAAACCATCAATAAAAAGTGCTCACCTATTAACTATCATGGTTTGAAATTGCTCAACTCTCTCCATGAAGGAGTTTTTAACGATTTTGCCCATTCTGAGATAGAAAGTGTATCTTTTCCCAAAGAAATAATCTATGGAGCCTATATTTGTCAAATTTTATGTAAAATAGAAATAAAAATTCTACACCTATCAACTTCGATGGTTCGAAATTGCTCAACTCCCTCGATAGAGGTGCTTTTGATGGTTTTGTGTAATTAAGAAGGAAAGTTGTTCTTCTGACAATGAAACAATCTATGAATCCAATGCTACTAAATTAGGACATAAAGAAACAATAAAAAAGTATTCACCTATCAACCTTGATGGTTCGAAATTGCTCAACTCTCTCGATGGAGGATTTTTTAACGGTTTTGTCCATTTTGAGATAGAAAGTGTGTCTTTTGTCATCGAAACAATCTATGGAGCCTATATTTGTCAAATTTTACGTAAAATAACAATAAAAATTCTACACCTATAAACTTTGATGGTTTGAAATTACTCAACTCTCAACATGAAGGATTTTTTAACGATTTTGTCAATTTTGAGATAGAAAGTGTGTCTTTTGTCATGGAAACAATCTATGGAGCCTATATTTGTCAAATTTTACGTAAAATAATAATTAAAAGTCTACACCTGTCAACTTTGATGGTTCAAAATTGCACAACTCTCTCTCGAGAGGTACTTAAGATGGTTTTGTGTAATTAAGAAGCAAAGTTGTTCTTTATCAACGAAACAATCTACGAATCCAATGCTACTGAAGAAGAACATAAAGCAACAATATAAAGTGCTTACGTATCAACTATGAAGATTCGGAATTGCTCAACTCTCTCCATGGAGGGGCTTTTAATTGTTTTGTCCATTTTGAGATAGAAAGTGTGCCTCTTGTCATCAAAACAATCTACGGAGTCTATATTTGTCAATGTTTACGTAAAATAAAAATCAAATGCTCACCTATCAACCTTGTTGGTTCAAAATTGTTCAACTCTCTCGATATAGGTTCTTTAAACGGTTTTGTCTAACTAAGGAGAAATTTTGTTCTTTTGACAACGAAACAATCTACGAATCCAATGCTACTAAATAAGGACATAAAACAACAATAAAAAGTGCTCGCATACGAAATATGACGGTTCGGAATTGTTCAACTCTCTCCACGAAAGGGATTTTAACGATTTTGTTTATTTTGAGATAGAAAGTGTGTCTCTTGTCATCAAAACAATCTATGGAGCCTATAATTGTCAAATTTTACATAAAATAACTACAAAAGTCTACAGCTATCAACTATGATGGTTCGAAATTGCTCAACTCTCTCGAAAGAGTTGCTTTTAACAGTTTTATCCAATTATGAATCAAAGTTGTTCTTTTGACAACGAAACAAGCTACGAATCAATTGCTTAAAAATTAGGACATAAACCATCAATAAAAAGTGCTCACCTATCAACTATCATGGTTTGAAATTGCTCAACTCTCTCCATGGAGGGGTTTTTAATGATTTTGCCCATTTTGAGATAGAAAGTGTATCTTTTGTCAAAGAAACAATCTATGGAGCCTATATTTGTCAAATTTTACATAAAATATAAATAAAAAGTCTACACCTATCAACTTTGATGTTTCGAAATTGCTCAACTCTCGATAGAAAGGTGCTTTGACGGTTTTGTGTAATTAAGAAGGAAAGTTGTTCTTTTGACAATGATACAATCTTCGAATCCAATGTCACAAAGGTAGTACATAAAAAAATAATTAAAATTTCACACCTATCAACTATGGCGATTCAGAATTGCTTAAATTTCTCCATGGAGGGGCTTTTAATGGTTTTCTTCGTTTTGACATAGAAAGTGTGGCTTTCGTCATCGAAACATTCTATAGAGCCTATATTTGTCAAATTTTAATCAAAGTAATAATCAAAAGTCTACACATATCAACTTTGATGGTTTGAAATTGCTCAACGCTTTCGATAGAGGTGCTTTGAATGGTTTTGTCCAATTAACAAGAAATTTTTTTGTTTTGAGAACGAAACAATCCACGAATCCAATGCCACTAAATTAGGACTTAAAGAAACAATAAAAAGTGCTCACCTATCAAATATGATGGTTCGGAATTGGTCAACTCTCTCCACGGAGGGGAATTTAGCGGTTTTGTCCATTTTGAGTTAGAAAGTGTGTCTCTTGTCATCGAAACAATCTATGGAGCCTATATTTGTCAAATTTTACATAAAATAACTATAAAAGTCTACACCTATCAACTATGATGGTTCGAAATTGCTCAACTCTCTCGATAGAGGTGCTTTTAATGGTTTTATCCAATTAAGAAGGAAAGTTGTTCTTTTGACAACGAAACAAGCTACGGATCAAATGCTAAAAAATTAAGACATAAACCATCAATAAAAAGTGCTCACCTTTCAACTATCATCGTTCGAAATTGCTCAACTATGTCCATGGAGGGGCTTTTAACGATTTTGCCCATTTTGAGATAAAAAGTGTATCGTTTGTCAACGAAAAAATCTATGGAGCCTATAGGTGTCAAATTTTATGTAAAATAGCAATAAAAATACTACATCTATTAACTTCGATGGTTCAAAATTGCTCTACTCTCGAGAGAGAGGTGCTTTTGACGGTTTTGTGTAATTGAGAAGGAAAGCTGTTCTTTTGACAACGATACAATCTCCTAATCGAATGCTAAAAAAATTAGAACATAAAAAAATAATAAAAATTGCACACCTATCAACTATGACGGTTCGGAATTACTTAACTCTCTCCATGGAGGGACTTTTAACGTTTTTCTTCGTTTTGAGATAGAAAGTGTGTCTTTTGTCATCGAAACATTCTATAGAGGCTATATTTACCAAATTTTATCCAAAATAACAATCAAAAGTCTACACATATCAACTTTGATTGTTTGAAATTGCTCAACTCTCTCGATAGAGGTGCTTTTAACGGTTTTGTCTAATTACGAATAAAATTTGTTCTTTTGACAGCGAAAGAAACTACGAATCTAATGCTACTAAATTAGGACGTAAAGCAATAATAAAAAGTGCTCACCTATTAACTATGACGGTTCGGAATTGCTCAACTTTCCCCATGGACGGTCTTTTAACAGTTTTATCTATTTTGAGATAGAAAGTGTGTCTTTTGTCAATGAAACAATCTATGCAGCCTATATTTGTCAAATTTTACCTAAAATAACAATTAAAAGTCTATACCTATAAGTTTTGATGGTTCGAAATTGCTCAGCTCTATCGATAGAGGTGCTTTTAACGGTATTGTCCAATTAATGGGAAAGTTGTTCTTCAAATGACGAAACAATCTACGAATCCAATACTACAAAATTAGGACATAAAGAAAAATAAAACGTGTTCACCTATCAAACTTGATGGTTCTAAATTGCTCAACTCTCTCCACGGAGAATTTTTTAACGGTTTTGTCCATTTTGAGATAGAAAGTGTGTCTTTTGTCATCGAAACAACCTATGAAGCCTATATTTGTCGAATTTTATGTAAAATAAAAATTAAAAGTCTACACCTATCAACTTTGATGGTTCGAAATTGCTCAGCTCCCTTGATAGAGGAGCTTTTAACAGGTTTGTGTGATTAAGAAGGAAAGTTGTTCTTCTGACAACGAAACAATCTACGAATCCAATGCTACTAAATTAGGACATAAAGCAACAATAAAAAAGTATACAGCTATCAACCTTGATGGTTCAAAATCGCTCAACTCTCTCGATGGAGGATTTTTTAACGGGTTTGTCCATTTTGAGATAAAAAAATGTGTCTTTTGTCATCGAAATAATCTATGGAGCCTATATTTGTCACATTTTACATAAAATAACAATAAAAACTCTACACCTATCAACTTTGATGGTTTGAAATTACTCAACTCTCCACATGAAGGATTTTTTAATCGATTTTGTCCATTTTGAGATAGAAAGTGTCTTTTGTCATCGAAACAATCTATGGAGCCTATATTTGTCAAATTTTACGTAAAATAACAATTAAAAGTCTACACCTATCAACTTTGATAGTTCGAAATTGCTCAACTCCCTCGATAGAGGTGCTTTTAACGATTTTGTCTCATTAAGAAGGAAAGTTGTTCTTTCGAGAATGAAACAATCTACGAATCCAATGCTAGTAAATTAGGACATAAAGCAACAATAAAAAGTGCTCACCTATCAACTATGATGGTTAGGAATTCCTCAATTCTCTCTATGGAAGGGCTTTTAACAATGGAGCCTATATTTGTAAAATTTTACGCAAAATAACAGTAAAAATTCTACACCCATCAACATTGATCGTTCGAAATTGCCCAACTCTCGAGGGAGAGGTGCTTTTGACGGTTTTGTGTAATTAAGAAGGAAAGTTGTTCTTTTGACAACGATGCAATCTCCGAATCCAATGCTACAAAATTAGAACATAAAAATATAATAAAAATTTCACACCTATGAACTATGACGCTTCGAAATTGCTCAACTCTCTCCATGGAGGGGCTGTCACGCCCCGTTTTCGGAGACGCGACTGGGTGCTCTCTCCGCATCTTCCTAGGCCACTAGTGTGAACATCCGGGATCAACCGAAAATCCGCCGGCACCTCCCCGTATATCGGAGAGTGCCCACCTGCATCAGAAATGCAGCAACAACAACATCACACTAGCAACCTAGCAAACATAGGCCTCGGGCCTCAACCACATGCAATCCTGACCCTAGGCCTCAGGCCATCCACTACCAGCATGCACAAACTGATGGCATCACATGTAAATCCACACACAAATTTTTATATCATCAAATATAACCATAATTGAACATCCACATGCACATGATGCACAACCGTGCCAAATAGTTATATTCTCTAAACATAGATATACTACATACACCCACATGCATAGAGTATATCTCTAGCACCCCAACCTATCCAGGGCCATCCATGTCACGTCCCGCTCACCGATCCGCACCACCGGTACCCGTACCGGTATCACCTGTGGAAGGAAGAAAGTAAAGGAGTGAGCTAGAAGCTCAGTAGGGTAAAGAAATAAACATTGATATAGGCAGAACCAAAAGGAAGTAATGCATCAATATGTACCTACCACATGAATGTATACTCAACAAATTCACATCAACATTTATCCGGATAATCCTTTCGGAGCACAACAACCACAATATCATTGCAACTCAATGTAATATTGCACGGGAGCAAGCTCACCACAACCAACCACTCCTAGGATCATCCGGTTGCGTGAACCTATCACGCCCGCACCCCACAAGGAAAGTCACTCTCGACCCTACCCCTAGTGCATTACCCCACATGGGGTTCACGTGACTTGGTGATAACAACCTTCACCTTGTCATCCTCCCATGTGGCTTTCAAGTAACCTAAAGGTTCCCGAGTCCATACCCGAGTCCCCCATGCATCTCTAATGCATTATGACATGTCGTGCCGAATAGATAAGTATATATGAATATCTTATATATCATACATAACTACCATGATGCATGAATGGAAAATCAAAACGTGTCCGTAAATGACGGAACACAAAGTCGGGTCATGCAACATTCAACATCAAACAATAATTCACACAAGGCTCGTTTCCCCTTAGAAGCAATTAAGGCGGAAACACAAACAACGACGACCAATGAAGAATAGAAACGCTATTTAGGCAACAATAATGAATGATAGATAGAAAGGTTGGAAATCCCCTACCTCGTTCCGAGCCAACACACAATTTCTCAAATCTAGGGTTTTAACCCTTCGTTCTCCCAACCTATCGATTCACATCAATTTGAACTCATATAATTAATCCAAAAATTCCATATTATCATATCAATCACAATTTAATCAACAAAATTATAAACACTTACTTTCTCTCTCTAGAAATTCCTCTAAAAATCTTCAATCTCAACCCAAGATCAAATCAACTCCAAATCATGAACCAATCTACATAAACATCCAAAATCAACCTATAAACAACATATCTAAAGCATAGCACCCAACTCTTCAAGAATCTAGCAAATCTAGAAAAACCTAGAATTTCCAAAAACTATAGAATCTTCCTTCCCAAGCTTCAATGGTCACAATCTTCAATCCCCAAGCCAAACTCTTGCTAAAACCACTTTCTCTCTCTTCTTCTCTCTCTCTTTCTCTCTCTACTCGGGCTTCTCCAAGAATTTTATGCAGAAAATGTCAAATTCTGGGCTTAACATCTGATTTTCCCGACAGCCGTCCGGACGCCCTAAGTGGCCGTCTGGACGGATTACTGTTCCCGTAACCCACTGCCCTTCCTCTAGGCAAATCCGTCCGGACGGCCATTTTATCCGTCCGGACGTATTACTGTTCACAGAACCTAGTTTTTCCTCAAATTTATTTTCCGTCTCGGTCCAAGCTTCGATTTGATATATTATGGGCCCGAAACGGACATGTATACTAAAAGTTATGACCCATTTACCGAACCAAACTCAAAACTATTTTTCTATGATTCCGTACTTCACGGATCATCCTTATTTCAACTCAAAACTAAAATTTTTGGGTCGGGGTTTCACATCCTTCCCCCCTTAATAAAATTTCGTCCCGAAATTTAACTACACACGTACCTGAATCTCTGAACAACTCCGGGTACTTCTCCTTCATTCTGGATTCCAACTCCCAAGTTGCTTCTTCAACTCCGTGGTACATCCACATCACTTTGTCGGTCTAGAATTTTCACCGGTTGAAGAGTGTAACTCCCATCTTCTTCAACTTCCAACGTAGTCCAATCTATCACATGCGATGGATCCGGCTCATATTTCCGAAGCATTGATACATGGAATACATTGTGAACCTTCTCAAGCTTCGGTGGAAGCGCCAACCGGTACGCCACCGGTCCAACTGTCTCCAAAATCTCAAATGGCCCCACAAACCTCGGTGCCAACTTCCCATGCTTGCTGTACCTCTGAATCCCCCGTCTCGGACTAACCTTCAAGAAAACCTTATTGCCTACAGCGAACTCCAAAGGTCTCCTCCTCCGGTCAGCATAAGACTTCTATCGGCTCTGCGCGGTGACCAACCGCTTCCGGATCTCATCAACTCTCTCTCGTGCTTCTTTGACCATCTCCGGTCCTGAAACAACTTTCTCACCAACCTCCGCCCAACACAAAGGTGACCTCCAGAATCTACCTGTGAACCGCGGGTCTCGGTCCGACACGATAGACAATGGAACACTGTGAATCCTCACAATCTCCTTTATATACAACGAGCTCAAGGATTCCAATGAATCCGTCTTGTTCATTGGTAGAAAATGGGCAGACTTAGTCAACCTGTCCACCACCACCCAAACCGCATCATGTCGTTTCTGAGTCATTGGCAAAGACGTCACAAAATCCATTGTGATCCTCTCCCACTTCCATTCTGCTACTGGCAATGGTTGCAACAACCCTACTGGTCTTTGATGTTCTGCCTTCACTTGCTGACAAGTTAGACATTTTACGACAAACTTAGCCACATCGGCGTTCATACCTTTCCACCAGAAATTTCGCTTCAAGTCTCGGTACATTTTCGTACCCCCAGGATGCATGGCAAACCACGAATGGTGTGCCTCCTTCAGAATCTCTTGCCTCAACTCATCATCATCGGGAACTACTAGTCTTCCCATATACCGTACTCCACCATGAATCCCTCGAACCCATACAAGACTCTCATCAATCACATCAAATGTATGATCCCCATTTTGTGCATCTATAACCTTCTGAACCATTAAAGGTCCCGAAGTTATAGAACACAAATAGGTCTTTTCCTCTTGACTCCTCAACTCTAATCCATACCCATTGATTGTCTCCACAATTTCCCACTCATGCATGAATAAGCTAGCAACTCTCTGCTTCCTACTCAATGCATCCGCAACCACATTTGCTTTACCAGGATGGTATTGCAAATTAAAATCAAAATCCTCCAAGTACTCCATCCACCGCCTTTGCCGTAAGTTCAACTCTTTTTGGGTGAATAGGTACTTGAGGCTTTTGTGATCCGAGAACACCTCAAACGTCTCTCCGTAGAGATAGTACCTCCACTGCTTAAGAGCAAATACCATTGTCGCCAACTCCAGATCATGCACTGGATAATTTCTCTCATGTGTCTTCAGCAACCTCGAACCATACTCTATCACTCGGCCCTGCTGCATCAACACACAACCCAACCCGATTCCAGATGCATCGCAATACACCTGGTAGCCAACATTCCTCTCCGGAACTACTAACACTGGAGGTGTTGTCAACCTCTTCTTCAACTCTTCAAATGCGGCCTCACATTTGTCTGTCCACACAAACGGTGTACCCTTCTTCGTGAGCTGCGTCATCGGCGAAGCAACTCTTGAGAAGTCCTCAATAAACCTCCGGTAGTAACCTGCCAACCCTAGGAAACTCCGGATCTCAGTCACATTCTTCGGTCTCTCCCAATTCAAAACCGACTCAACTTTGGAGTAGTAAACCGCTATGCCTTCTTGAGTGATCACATGGCCTAGGAACTTAACTTCTGTGGCCCAAAAATTCACACTTACTCAATTTAGCATACAGTTGATTCTCCCTCAACGTCTGTAACACTACCCTCAAGTGTTCCTCATGCTCTTCCTCTGTAGGAGAATAAATCAATATATCATCAATAAACACAACTACAAACTTGTCCAAAAACGGTCGAAGAACCCTTTGCATTAGGTCCATGAATACCGCCGGGGCATTTGTCAACCCAAACGGCATCACAAGGAACTCATAATGCCCATAACGAGTTCTAAACGTTGTTTTCTGGATATCATCCTCATCCTTAATCCTCAACTGATGATAACCCGACCTCAAATCAATCTTAGAGAAATGCCTAGCACCTCTCAATTGGTCAAACAAATCATTGATCCTAGGCAACGGATACTTATTCCTCACTGTAACCTTATTCAACTGCCTATAATCAATACACATCCTCAAACTTCCGTCTTTCTTCTTGACGAACAACACCGGTGCTCCCCACGGGGACACACTCGGTCTAATGAATCCCAAGTCTAGCAACTCCTCTAATTGAGAACTCAACTCCTTCAACTCTACTGGAGCCATCTGATACGGCGAAATTGAAATCGGCTTGACATTCGGATGCAACTCAATAGCAAAGTCAATCTCTCTCTTCGAAGGTAATCCCGGTAACTCCTCCGAAAATACATTCATAAACTCCTCCACTATCAATATCGGTGTAGCTACATCGCCCTTAGGCGCCGAAGTCACTAAACTCGCAACTCTACAGTCTTGGTACGAAGGATTATCCATGAAATGTGGGCATGGAATCCCCTTCGATCCCCCCATCTGAATTTCTCCTCCCTCGGGTACTCTAAGAGTAATCTTCCTCTCCTAGAAGTCAAGCAACCCTTGGTGCTTCGTCAACCAATCAACTCCAAGAATCACATCAAAATCCTGGAAATCTAGTACATACAAGTCGGCTTTCAGAGATATTTCTCCAAACCGACACTCACATCCGAACACTACCCACTCTAATGTGGTGAAATATCTGAATGGTGAGGATACCGTGAACATTCGTCTTATCGGCAAAATCTCCACCCCTAGTGCGTGTGCTAACGAACTAGTAATAAAGATGAGGTCGCCCCAGAATCAAACAAGACTCTTGCCCAACAATTAGAAATCAAGAAGGTACCTCCAATGAAATTTGGATGCTCCTGCGCCTCCTGATGACCCAATGCATAGACACGTCCCTCTGTCAGTGCATTCTGCTGCTGCTGTGGCTGACGAGTCCCACCCCGCCCCCTTCCTCCTGTTGGAACATTGGAAGGAAGAGCTGGAGGCGGTACTCCCGGTATGCTCTGCTGCTGTGCTCTCTGGTTGCCTCCGGACCCTCACTCTTTTTGTGACCCAACTTGCCACACCCAAAGCACTTAAACCCAGAAAGCTTGCACTCACTTGCCTTGTGCCCCTCTTTTCCACACTTGAAGCATGTTATCTTACTCCATGGTAGCCTTGGACCCTTGCCTCGGTCCTCTCTCTGTTGAAGAAAATCCGTTCTCGGTTTCTTGTGGCTACTACCACAACCACTACTACCCTCACTCACTGGACGCTTCCTCTAAGCTTCACTTTTCTCACTCAACTCAAAATCAAGAGCCATCTCCACTGTGTCCTGATATGACACCACTCTAGTGGCCATCACCATCCTACCAAGACTGGGAAGCAACCCATCTCGGTACCTCACTGCCTTCTTCACATCAGTTGGAGCAAACTCCTTCCCATACCGGTATAACTCCTCAAACTGCTTGGTGTACTGAGACACCGTCATCTCTGATGTTTGCAACAAATCTAGAAACTGTTTGGCATTCTCCGTTTGCAGAGGCCTTGGCACAAACTTCTGCATAAACAACTGCTCAAACGAAGTCCAAGTCAGCTCATTCTGTCTCTGACCCATGGATATCCACCATTCATAGGCTGCACCAATCAAGTAGTAGAACACAAACTTCACCCGTCTCTCATCGGGTATCTCAAGAGTGTCCATCCTCATACTCAGCTGATTGAACCACTCTTCCGCCCCCACACCCGTTCCATCTCTAGAAAAGGTTCGAGGGGTAGTCCTCCTCAATTGGTCCACCTCATACATCCCTCTCCCAGCCCTAGGTACTGCTGCTACCTCAGTTGTAGCCTCTGGTACAACTCCCTCAGTACGAGTGCTAGTTGCACCTATCGCCTGAGCCACTGCCTGAGCTATGGTCTGCGCCTGTGTCTGCACCATACTCATCATGAAACTAGTAAGACCCTCCATCATCACGGGTTGCCCCCTGTAGTAACAGGAGCAACCTGCACCATAGGTGGTGCCTGCTGTGCTACATCATCAGTCTGTAGTTCCTCCTAAACTATCTCCTCATCTCTCACATCAGGGTCTACTCTCGGAACTGAACCCTCAGTACTCGGTGTGCATCTAGCCACTCGCCCCACACATCTACCACGGCCTCTACCTCGGCCTCTACCTGTCCCTCGTTGGCCTCCGCCACGAGGTACCTCAGCTGTACTATCAGATCGCACAGTCCTACGAGAATTCATCTGCATGGCAACAGATAGTACTATTTAATACACTACTCAAACAAGGAATTAAGGGGAAAGGAAAACATACCGGATCAGCAGCAGTCGTGACATGGCCTGGAATGTACTACTCTAAAACTAGGACCCAACACCCCAGATCCTATAAAGAGCCGTAAACCTCGCCCCGATACCAAAATGTCACGCCCCGTTTCCGGAGACGCGACTGGGTGCTCTATCCGCACCTTCCTAGGCCACTAGTGTGAACATCCGGGATCAACCGAAAATCCGGCGGCACCTCCCCGTATATCGGAGAGTGCCCACCTGCATCAGAAACACAGCAACAACAACATCACACTAGCAACGTAGCAAACATAGGCCTCGGGCCCCAACCACATGCAATCCTGACCCTAGGCCTCAGGCCATCCACTACGTGCATGCACAAACTGATGGCATCACATGTAAATCCACACACAGATTTTTATATCATCAAATATAACCATAATTCAACATCCACATCCACATGATGCACAACCGTGCCAAATAGTTATATTCTTTCAACATAGATATACTACATACACCCACATGCATAGAGTATATCTCTAGCACCCCAACCTATCGAGGGTCATCCATGTCACGTCCCGCTCACCGATCCGCACCACCGGTACCCGTACCGGTATCTCCCGTGGAAGGAAAAAAGTAAAGGAGTGAGCTAGAAGCTCAGTAGGGTAAAGAAATAAACATTGATATAGGTAGAACCAAAAGGAAGTAATGCATCAATATGTACCTACCACATGAATAATCTAGGAAGCTTATACTCGTAAAATTTGACATAGAAGAACAATAAAAAGTGTACACCGAGCAACTTTGATGGTCCGAAGTTGCTCAACTCTCCTTATGGAAGAGCTTTTAACGGTTTTGTCCATTTGTTGTAAAAAGTTGGTGTTTTGTTATCGAAATAATCTAGGAAACTTATACTCGTAAAATTTGACATAGAAGAACAATAAAAAGTGTATCCCGAGCAACTTTGTTGGTTCGAAGTTCATCAACTCTCTCTATTGAGGAGCTTTTAACGGTTTTGTCTATTTGTCATAGAAAGTTCGTGTTTTTGGAATTGAAATAATCTTGGAAGCTTCTACTCATAAAATTTGATGTAGAAGAACAATAAAAGTGTACACCGAGGAACTTTGATGGTCTGAAGTTGCTCAATTCCCTCTAAGGAGGAGCTTTTAGCTGTTTTGTCTATTTGTCGTAGAAAGTTGGTGTTTTGTCATCGAAATAATCTAGGAAGCTTATACTCGTAAAATTTGACATTGAAGAATCGTAAAAAGTGTACGTCGAACAATTTTTATGGTCTGAACTTGCTCAACTCTGTCTATGGAGTAGCTTTTAACGGGTTTGTCCATTTGTCATAGTAAGTTGGTCTTTTGGCATCAAAATAATCTAGGAAGCTCATATACTCATAATATTTGACATAGAAGAACAATAAAAAGTGTACACATAGCAACTATGATGGTCCGAAGTTGCTCAACTCTCTCTATGGTGGAGCTCGTAACAATTTTATCCATTTGTGATAAAACGTTGGTGTTTTGGCATCGAAATAATCTTGGAAGCTTATACACGAAAAATTTGACATAGAAGAACAATAAAAAGTGTACACCGAGCAACTTTGATGGTCCGAAGTTGCTCAACTCTCTCTATGGAGGAGCTTTTAACGGTTTTGTCCATTTCTCATAGAAAGTTGGTGATTTGGAATCGAAATAACCTTGAAAGCTTATACTCATAAAATTTTACATAGAATAACAATAAAAAGTGTACACCGAGCAACTTTGATGGTCCGAAGTTGCTCAACTCTCTCTATGGAGGAGCTTTTAACGGTTTTGTCCATTTGTCATAGAAAGATGGAGTTTTGGTATCGAAATAATCTAGGAAGCTTATTCTCGTAATATTTGACATAGAAGAACAATAAAAAGTGTATCCCGAGCAACTTTGTTGGTTCGAAGTTCGTCAACTCTCTCTATTCAGGAGCTTTTAACAGTTTTGTCTATTTGTCATAGAAAGTTCGTGTTTTTAGAATTGAAATAATCTTCGAAGCTTCTACTCATAAAATTTGATGTAGAAGAACAATAAAAGTGTACACCGAGGAACTTTGATGGTTCAAACTTGCTCAACTCCCTCTAAGGAGGAGCTTTTAGCTGTTTTGTCTATTTGTCGTAGAAAGTTGGTGTTTTGTCATCGAAATAATCTAGGAAGCTTATACTCGTAAAATTTGACATAGAAGAATCATAAAAAGTGTACGTCGAACAATTTTTATGGTCCGAACTTGCTCAACTCTGTCTATGTAGTAGCTTTTAACCGGTTTGTCCATTTGTCATAGAAAGATGGAGTTTTGGTATCGAAATAATCTAGGAAGCTTATACTCGTAAAATTTGACATAGAAGAACAATAAAAAGTGTATCCCGAGCAACTTTGTTGGTCCGAAGTTGCTCAACTCTCTCTAAGGAGGAGCTTTTAGCTGTTTTGTCTATTTGTCATAGAAAGTTGGTGTTTTGTCATCGAAATAATCTAGGAAGCTTATACTAGAAAAATTTGACATAGAAGAACAATAAAAAGTTTATCCCGAGCAACTTTGTTGGTCCGATGTTGCACAACTCTCTCTAAGGAGGAGCTTTTAGCTGTTTTGTCCATTTGTCGTAGAAAGTTGGTGTTTTGTCATCGAAATAATCTAGGAAGCTTATACTCGTAAAATTTGACATAGAAGAACAATATAAGGTGTACGCCGAGCAACTTTGATGGTCCGAAGTTGCTCAACTCTCTCTAAGGAGGTGCATTTAGCTGTTTTGTACATTTGTCATAGAAAGTTGGTGTTTTGTCATCGAAATAATCTAGGATGCTTATACTCGTAAAATTTTACATAGAAGAATCGTAAAAAGTGTATGTCGAACAACTTTTATGGTCCGAACTTGCTCAACTCTGTCTATGGAGTAGCTTTTAACGGGTTTGTCTATTTGTCATAGAAAGTTGGTCTTTTGGCATCGAAATAATCTAGGAAGCTTATACTCATAATATTTGACATAGAAGAACAATAAAAAGTGTACACCGAGCAACTTTGATGGTCCGAAGTTGCTCAACTCTCTCTATGGAGGAGCTTTTAACGGTTTTGTCCATTTGTCATTGAAAGATGGTGTTTTAGTATCGAAATAATCTAGGAAGCTTATACTCGTAAAATTTGACATAGAAGAACAATAAAAAGTGTATCCCGAGCAACTTTGTTGGTCCGAAGTTGCTCAACTCTCTCTAAGGAGGAGCTTTTAGCTGTTTTGTCTATTTGTCGTAGAAAGTTGGTGTTTTGTTATCGAAAAAATCTAGGAAGCTTATACTCAAAAAATTTGACATAGAAGAACAATAAAAAGTATATCCCGAGCAACTTTGTTGGTCCGATGTTGCACAACTCTCTCTAAGGAGGAGCTTTTAGCTGTTTTGTCCATTTGTCGTAGAAAGTTGGTGTTTTGTCATCGAAATAATTTAGGAATCTTATACTCGTAAAATTTGACATAGAAGAACAATATAAGGTGTACGCCGAGCAACTTTGATGGTCCGAAGTTGCTCAACTCTCTCTAAGGAGGTGCATTTAGCTGTTTTGTACATTTGTCATAGAAAGTTGGTGTTTTGTCATCGAAATAATCTAGGATGCTTATACTCGTAAAATATTACATAGAAGAATCGTAAAAAGTGTATGTCGAACAACTTTTATGGTACGAACTTGCTCAACTCTGTCTATGGAGTAGCTTTTAACGGGTTTGTCTATTTGCCATAGAAAGTTGGTCTTTTGACATCGAAATAATCTAGGAAGCTTATACTCATAATATTTGACATAGAAGAACAATAAAAAGTGTATCCCGAGCAACTTTGTTGGTCCAAAGTTGCTCAACTCTATCTATGGAGGAGCTTTTAACGGTTTTGTCCATTTGTCATAGAAAGTTGGTGTTTTTGGAATCGAAATAATCTTTGAAGTTTCTACTCATAAAATATGACGTAGAAGAACAATAAAAGTGTACACCAAGGAACTTTGATGGTCCGAAGTCGCTCAACTCTCTCTAAGGAGGAGCTTTTATCTGTTTTGTCCATTTGTCATAGAAAGTTGGTGTTTTGTCATCGAAATAATCTAGGAAGCTTATACTCGTAAAATTTGACATAGAAGAACAATATAAGGTGTACGCCGAGCAACTTTGATGGTCCGAAGTTGCTCAACTCTCTCTATGGAGGAGCTTTTAACAGTTTTGTCGCTTTGTGATAGAAAGTAGGTGTTTTGGCATCGAAATAATCTAGAAAGCTTATACTCGTAAAATTTGACATAGAAGAATAGTAAATAGTGTACGCCGAGCAACTTTGATGGTTCGAAGTTGCTCAACCATCTCTATGGAGGATCTTTTAACGGTTTTGTTCATTTGTCATAGAAAGTTGGTGTTTTGGCATCTAAATAATCTAGCAAGCTTCTACTCGTAAAATTTGACATAGAAAAATAGTAAATAGTATACGCCGAGCAACTTTGATGGTCCGAAGTTGCTCAACTCTCTCTATGAAAAAGCTTTTAACGGTTTTGTGCATTTGTTGTAGAAAGTTGTTGTTTTGTCATCGAAATAATCTAGGAAGCTTATACTCATAAAATTTGACATAGAAGAACAATAAAAAGTGTACACCGAGCAACTTCGGTGGTCCGAAGTTGCTCAACTCTCTCTATGGAAGAGCTTTTAACGGTTTTGTCCATTTGTCGTAAAAAGTTGGTGTTTTGTTATCGAAATAATCTAGGAAACTTATACTCGTAAAATTTGACATAGAAGAACAATAAAAAGTGTATCTCGAGAAACTTTGTTGGTTCGAAGTTCATCAACTCTCTCTATTGAGGAACTTTTAACGATTTTGTCCATTTGTCTTAGAAAGTTCGTGTTTTTGGAATTAAAATAATCTTGGAAGCTTCTACTCATAAAATTTGATGTCGAAGAACAATAAAAGTGTAACCCGAGGAACTTTGATGATCCGAAGTTGCTCAACTCTCTCTAAGGAGGAGCTTTTAGCTGTTTTGTCCATTTGTCGTAGAAAGTTGGTGTTTTGTCATCGAAATAATATAGGAAGCTTATACTCGTAAAATTTGACATAGAAGAATCGTAAAAAGTGTACGTTGAACAATTTTTATGGTCCGAACTTGCTCAACTCTGTCTATGGAGTAGCTTTTAACGGTTTTGTCCATTTGTCATAGAAAGATGGTGTTTTAGCATCGAAATAAACTAGGAAGCTTATACTCGTAAAATTTGACATAGAAGAATAATAAAAAGTGTATCCCGAGCAATTTTGTTGGTTCGAAGTTCATCAACTCTCTCTATTGAGGAGCTTTTAACGGTTTTGTCCATTTGTCATAGAAAGTTCGTGTTTTTGGAATTGAAATAATTTTGGAAGCTTCTACTCATAAAATTTGACGTCGAAGAACAATAAATGTGTACACCGAGGAACTTTGATGGTCCGAAGTTGCTCAACTCTCTCTAAGGAGGAGCTTTTAGCTGTTTTGTCCATTTGTCGTAGAAAGTTGGTGTTTTGTCATCCAAATAATATAGGAAGCTTAGACTCGTAAAATTTGACATAGAAGAATCGTAAAAAGTGTACGTCAAGCAACTTTGATGGTCCGAAGTTGCTCAACTCTCTCTATGGAGGAGCTTTTAACGGTTTTATCCATTTGTCATAGAAAGATGGTGTTTTAGCATCGAAATAATCTAGGAAGCTTATACTCGTAAAATTTGACATAGAAGAACAATAAAAAGTGTATCCCGAGCAACTTTGTTGGATTGAAGTTGCGAGCAACTCTCTCTATGGAGTAGCTTTTAACGGTTTTGTTCATTTGTCATAGAAAGTTGGTGTTTTTGAATCGAAATAATTTTGGAAGCTTCTACTCATAAAATATGACGTAGAAGAACAATAAAAGTGTACACCGAGGAACTTTGATGGTTCGAAGTTGCTCAACTCTCTCTAAGGAGGAGCATTTAGCTGTTTTGTACATTTGTCATAGAAAGTTGCTGTTTTGTCATCGAAATAATCTAGGATGCTTATACTCGTAAAATTTTACATAGAAGAATCGTAAAAAGTGTACGTCGAACAACTTTTATGGTCCGAACTTGCTCAACTCTGTCTATGGAGTAGCTTTAACGGGTTTGTCCATTTATCATAGAAATTTAGTCTTTTGGCATCGAAATAATCTAGGAAGCTTATACTCATAATATTTGACATAGAAGAACAATAAAAAGTGTACCCCGAGCAACTTTGTTGGTCCAAAGTTGCTCAACTCTCTCTGTGGAGGAGCTTTTAACGGTTTTGTCCATTTGTCATAGAAAGTTGGTGTTTTTGGAATCGAAATAATCTTTGAAGCTTCTACTCATAAAATATGACGTAGAAGAACAATAAAAGTGTACACCGAGGAACTTTGATGGTCCGAAGTTTCTCAACTCTCTCTAAGGAGGAGCTTTTAGCTGTTTTGTCCATTTGTCGTAGAAAGTTGGTGTTTTGTCATCGAAAAAATCTAGGAAGCTTATACTCGTAAAATTTGATATAGAAGAACAATATAAGCTGTATGCCGAGCAACTTTGATGGTCTGAAGTTGCTCAACTATCTCTATGGAAGAGCTTTTAACAATTTTATCGCTTTGTGATAGAAAGTTTGTGTTTTGGCATCGAAATAATCTAGAAAGCTTATACTCATACAATTTGACATAGAAGAATAGTAAATAGTGTACGCCGAGCAACTTTGATGGTTCGAAGTTGCTCAACTATCTCTATGGAGGATCTTTTAACTGTTTTGTTCATTTGTCATAGAAAGTTGGTGTTTTGTCATCGAAATTATCGAGGAAGCTTATACTCGTAAAATTTGACATAGAAGAATAATATAAGGTGTACGCCGAGCACCTTTGATGGTCCGAAGTTGCTAAACTCTCTCTATGGAGGAGCTTTTAACAGTTTTGTCGCTTTGTGATAGAAAGTTGGTGTTTTGGCATCGAAATAATCTAGAAAGCTTATACTCGTACAATTTGACATAGAAGAATAGTAAATAGTGTACGCCGAGCAATTTTGATGGTCTGAAGTTTCTCAAGTCTCTCTATGGAAGAGCTTTTAACGGTTTTGTCCATTTGTTGTAGAAAGTTGGTGTTTTGTCATCGAAATTATCGAGGAAGCTTATACTCGTAAAATTTGACATAGAAGAATAATATAAGGTGTACGCCGAGCACCTTTGATGGTCCGAAGTTTCTCAAGTCTCTCTATGGAAGAGCTTTTAACGGTTTTGTCCATTTGTTGTAGAAAGTTGGTGTTTTGGCAGCGAAATAATATAGGAAGCTTATACTCATAAAATTTGACATAGAAGAACAATATAAGGTGTACGCCGAGCAACTTTAATGGTCCGAAGTTGCTAAACTCTCTCTATGGAGGAGCTTTTAGCTGTTTTGTCCATTTGTCATAGAAAGTTGGTGTTTTGTCATCGAAATTATCTAGGAAGCTCAGACTCGTAAAATTTGACATAGAAAAACAATATAAGGTGTACGCCGAGCACCTTTGATGGTCCGAAGTTGCTCAACTCTCTCTATGGAAGAGCTTTTAACATTTTTGTCGCTTTGTGATAGAAAGTTGGTGCTTTGGCATCGAAATAATCTAGAAAGCTTATACTCGTAAAATTTGACATAGAAGAATATTAAATAGTGTACGCCGAGCAACTTGGATGGTTCGAAGTTGCTCAACTATCTCTATGGAGGATCTTTTAACGGTTTTGTTCATTTGTCATAGAAAGTTTGTGTTTTGGCATCGAAATAATCTTGGAAGCTTATACTCGTAAAATTTGACATAGAAGAACAATAAAAAGTGTATCCCGAGCAACTTTGTTGGATTGAAGTTGCGAGCAACTCTCTCTATGGAGTAGCTTTTAACAGTTTTGTTCATTTGTCATAGAAAGTTGGTGTTTTTGAATCGAAATAATTTTGGAAGCTTCTACTCATAAAATATGACGTAGAAGAACAATAAAATTGTACACCGTGGAACTTTAATGGTTCGAAGTTGCTCAACTCTCTCTAAGGAGGAGCATTTAGCTGTTTTGTACATTTGTCATAGAAAGTTGCTGTTTTGTCATCGAAATAATCTAGGATGCTTATACTCGTAAAATTTTACATAGAAGAATCGTAAAAAGTGTACGTCGAACAACTTTTATGGTCCGAACTTGCTCAACTCTTTCTATGGAGTAGCTTTAACGGGTTTGTCCATTTATCATAGAAATTTAGTCTTTTGGCATTGAAATAATCTAGGAAGCTTATACTCATAATATTTGACATAGAAGAACAATAAAAAGTGTACCCCGAGCAACTTTGTTGGTCCAAAGTTGCTCAACTCTCTCTGTGGAGGAGCTTTTAACGGTTTTGTCCATTTGTCATAGAAAGTTGGTGTTTTTGGAATCGAAATAATCTTTGAAGCTTCTACTCATAAAATATGACGTAGAAGAACAATAAAAGTGTACACCGACGAACTTTGATGGTCCGAAGTTTCTCAACTCTCTCTAAGGAGGAGCTTTTAGCTGTTTTGTCCATTTGTCGTAGAAAGTTGGTGTTTTGTCATCGAAATAATCTAGGAAGCTTATACTCGTAAAATTTGATATAGAAGAACAATATAAGGTGTATGCCGAGCAACTTTGATGGTCTGAAGTTGCTAAACTCTCTCTATGGAGGAGCTTTTAACAGTTTTGTCGCTTTGTGATAGAAAGTTGGTGTTTTGGCATCGAAATAATCTAGAAAGCTTATACTCGTACAATTTGACATAGAAGAATAGTAAATAGTGTACGCCGAGCAACTTTGATGGTTCGAAGTTGCTCAACTATCTCTATGGAGGATCTTTTAACTGTTTTGTTCATTTGTCATAGAAAGTTGGTGTTTTGTCATCGAAATTATCGAGGAAGCTTATACTCGTAAAATTTGACATAGAAGAATAATATAAGGTGTACGCCGAGCACCTTTGATGGTCCGAAGTTGCTAAACTCTCTCTATGGAGGAGCTTTTAACAGTTTTGTCGCTTTGTGATAGAAAGTTGGTGTTTTGGCATCGAAATAATCTAGAAAGCTTATACTCGTACAATTTGACATAGAAGAATAGTAAATAGTGTACGCCGAGCAACTTTGATGGTTCGAAGTTGCTCAACTATCTCTATGGAGGATCTTTTAACTGTTTTGTTCATTTGTCATAGAAAGTTGGTGTTTTGTCATCGAAATTATCGAGGAAGCTTATACTCGTAAAATTTGACATAGAAGAATAATATAAGGTGTACGCCGAGCACCTTTGATGGTCCGAAGTTTCTCAAGTCTCTCTATGGAAGAGCTTTTAACGGTTTTGTCCATTTGTTGTAGAAAGTTGGTGTTTTGGCAGCGAAATAATATAGGAAGCTTATACTCATAAAATTTGACATAGAAGAACAATATAAGGTGTACGCCGAGCAACTTTAATGGTCCGAAGTTGCTAAACTCTCTCTATGGAGGAGCTTTTAGCTGTTTTGTCCATTTGTCATAGAAAGTTGGTGTTTTGTCATCGAAATTATCTAAGAAGCTTAGACTCGTAAAATTTGACATAGAAAAACAATATAAGGTGTACGCCGAGCACCTTTGATGGTCCGAAGTTGCTCAACTCTCTCTATGGAAGAGCTTTTAACATTTTTGTCGCTTTGTGATAGAAAGTTGGTGCTTTGGCATCGAAATAATCTAGAAAGCTTATACTCGTAAAATTTGACATAGAAGAATATTAAATAGTGTACGCCGAGCAACTTGGATGGTTCGAAGCTGCTCAACTATCTCTATGGTGGATCTTTTAACGGTTTTGTTCATTTGTCATAGAAAGTTGGTGTTTTGGCATCGAAATAATCTAGCAAGCTTATAGTCGTAAAATTTGACATAGAAGAATAGTAAATAGTGTACGCCGAGCAATTTTGATGGTCTGAAGTTTCTCAAGTCTCTCTATGGAAGAGCTTTTAACGGTTTTGTCCATTTGTTGTAGAAAGTTGGTGTTTTGTCATCGAAATTATCGAGGAAGCTTATACTCGTAAAATTTGACATAGAAGAATAATATAAGGTGTACGCCGAGCACCTTTGATGGTCCGAAGTTTCTCAAGTCTCTCTATGGAAGAGCTTTTAACGGTTTTGTCCATTTGTTGTAGAAAGTTGGTGTTTTGGCAGCGAAATAATATAGGAAGCTTATACTCATAAAATTTGACATAGAAGAACAATATAAGGTGTACGCCGAGCAACTTTAATGGTCCGAAGTTGCTAAACTCTCTCTATGGAGGAGCTTTTAGCTGTTTTGTCCATTTGTCATAGAAAGTTGGTGTTTTGTCATCGAAATTATCTAGGAAGCTCAGACTCGTAAAATTTGACATAGAAAAACAATATAAGGTGTACGCCGAGCACCTTTGATGGTCCGAAGTTGCTCAACTCTCTCTATGGAAGAGCTTTTAACATTTTTGTCGCTTTGTGATAGAAAGTTGGTGCTTTGGCATCGAAATAATCTAGAAAGCTTATACTCGTAAAATTTGACATAGAAGAATATTAAATAGTGTACGCCGAGCAACTTGGATGGTTCGAAGTTGCTCAACTATCTCTATGGAGGATCTTTTAACGGTTTTGTTCATTTGTCATAGAAAGTTTGTGTTTTGGCATCGAAATAATCTTGGAAGCTTATACTCGTAAAATTTGACATAGAAGAACAATAAAAAGTGTATCCCGAGCAACTTTGTTGGATTGAAGTTGCGAGCAACTCTCTCTATGGAGTAGCTTTTAACAGTTTTGTTCATTTGTCATAGAAAGTTGGTGTTTTTGAATCGAAATAATTTTGGAAGCTTCTACTCATAAAATATGACGTAGAAGAACAATAAAATTGTACACCGTGGAACTTTAATGGTTCGAAGTTGCTCAACTCTCTCTAAGGAGGAGCATTTAGCTGTTTTGTACATTTGTCATAGAAAGTTGCTGTTTTGTCATCGAAATAATCTAGGATGCTTATACTCGTAAAATTTTACATAGAAGAATCGTAAAAAGTGTACGTCGAACAACTTTTATGGTCCGAACTTGCTCAACTCTTTCTATGGAGTAGCTTTAACGGGTTTGTCCATTTATCATAGAAATTTAGTCTTTTGGCATTGAAATAATCTAGGAAGCTTATACTCATAATATTTGACATAGAAGAACAATAAAAAGTGTACCCCGAGCAACTTTGTTGGTCCAAAGTTGCTCAACTCTCTCTGTGGAGGAGCTTTTAACGGTTTTGTCCATTTGTCATAGAAAGTTGGTGTTTTTGGAATCGAAATAATCTTTGAAGCTTCTACTCATAAAATATGACGTAGAAGAACAATAAAAGTGTACACCGACGAACTTTGATGGTCCGAAGTTTCTCAACTCTCTCTAAGGAGGAGCTTTTAGCTGTTTTGTCCATTTGTCGTAGAAAGTTGGTGTTTTGTCATCGAAATAATCTAGGAAGCTTATACTCGTAAAATTTGATATAGAAGAACAATATAAGGTGTATGCCGAGCAACTTTGATGGTCTGAAGTTGCTAAACTCTCTCTATGGAGGAGCTTTTAACAGTTTTGTCGCTTTGTGATAGAAAGTTGGTGTTTTGGCATCGAAATAATCTAGAAAGCTTATACTCGTACAATTTGACATAGAAGAATAGTAAATAGTGTACGCCGAGCAACTTTGATGGTTCGAAGTTGCTCAACTATCTCTATGGAGGATCTTTTAACTGTTTTGTTCATTTGTCATAGAAAGTTGGTGTTTTGTCATCGAAATTATCGAGGAAGCTTATACTCGTAAAATTTGACATAGAAGAATAATATAAGGTGTACGCCGAGCACCTTTGATGGTCCGAAGTTGCTAAACTCTCTCTATGGAGGAGCTTTTAACAGTTTTGTCGCTTTGTGATAGAAAGTTGGTGTTTTGGCATCGAAATAATCTAGAAAGCTTATACTCGTACAATTTGACATAGAAGAATAGTAAATAGTGTACGCCGAGCAACTTTGATGGTTCGAAGTTGCTCAACTATCTCTATGGAGGATCTTTTAACTGTTTTGTTCATTTGTCATAGAAAGTTGGTGTTTTGTCATCGAAATTATCGAGGAAGCTTATACTCGTAAAATTTGACATAGAAGAATAATATAAGGTGTACGCCGAGCACCTTTGATGGTCCGAAGTTTCTCAAGTCTCTCTATGGAAGAGCTTTTAACGGTTTTGTCCATTTGTTGTAGAAAGTTGGTGTTTTGGCAGCGAAATAATATAGGAAGCTTATACTCATAAAATTTGACATAGAAGAACAATATAAGGTGTACGCCGAGCAACTTTAATGGTCCGAAGTTGCTAAACTCTCTCTATGGAGGAGCTTTTAGCTGTTTTGTCCATTTGTCATAGAAAGTTGGTGTTTTGTCATCGAAATTATCTAAGAAGCTTAGACTCGTAAAATTTGACATAGAAAAACAATATAAGGTGTACGCCGAGCACCTTTGATGGTCCGAAGTTGCTCAACTCTCTCTATGGAAGAGCTTTTAACATTTTTGTCGCTTTGTGATAGAAAGTTGGTGCTTTGGCATCGAAATAATCTAGAAAGCTTATACTCGTAAAATTTGACATAGAAGAATATTAAATAGTGTACGCCGAGCAACTTGGATGGTTCGAAGCTGCTCAACTATCTCTATGGTGGATCTTTTAACGGTTTTGTTCATTTGTCATAGAAAGTTGGTGTTTTGGCATCGAAATAATCTAGCAAGCTTATAGTCGTAAAATTTGACATAGAAGAATAGTAAATAGTGTACGCCGAGCAATTTTGATGGTCTGAAGTTTCTCAAGTCTCTCTATGGAAGAGCTTTTAACGGTTTTGTCCATTTGTTGTAGAAAGTTGGTGTTTTGGCATCGAAATAATCTAGGAAGCTTATACTCATAAAATTTGACATAGAAGAACAATATAAGGTGTACGCCGAGCAACTTTAATGGTCCGAAGTTGCTAAACTCCCTCTAAGGCGGAGCTTTTAGCTGTTTTGTCCATTTGTCGTAGAAAGTTGGTGTTTTGTCATCGAAATTATCTAGGAAGCTTAGACTCGTAAAATTTGACATAGAAGAATCGTAAAAAGTGTACGTCGAACAATTTTTATGGTCCGAACTTGCTCAACTCTGTCTATGGAGTAGCTTTTAACGTGTTTGTCCATTTGTCATAGTAAGTTGGTCTTTTGGCATCGAAATAATCTAGAAAGCTCATATACTCATAATATTTGACATAGAAGATCAATAAAAAGTGTACACCGAACAACTATGATGGTCCGAAGTTGCTCAACTCTCTCTATGGTGGAGCTTTTAACGGTTTTGTCCATTTGTGATAAAAAGTTGGTGTTTTGGCATCGAAATAATCTTGGAAGCTTATACTCGCAAAATTTGACATAGAAGAACAATAAAAAGTGTACACCGAGCAACTTTGATGGTCCGAAGTTGCTCAACTCTCTCTATGGAGGAGCTTTTAACGGTTTTGTCCATTTCTCATAGAAAGTTAGTGATTTGGAATCGAAATAATCTTGGAAGCTTATACTCAAAAAATTTGACATAGAATAACAATAAAAAGTGTACAACGAGCAACTTTGATGGTCCGAAGTTGCTTAACTCTCTCCATGGAGGAGCTTTTAACGGTTTTGTCCATTTGTCCTAGAAAGATGGTGTTTTAGCATCGAAATAATCTAGAAAGCTTATACTCGTAAAATTTGACATAGAAGAACAATAAAAAGTGTATCCCGAGCAACTTTGTTGGTCCGAAGTTGCGAGCAACTCTCTCTATGGAGTAGCTTTTAACGATTTTGTTCATTTGTCATAGAAAGTTGGTGTTTTTTTAATCGAAATAATCTTGGAAGCTTCTACTAATAAAATATGACGTAGAAGAAAAATAAAAGTGTTTACCGAGGAACTTTGATGGTCCGAAGTTGCTCAACTCTCTCTAAGGAGGAGCATTTAGCTGTTTTGTACATTTGTCATAGAAAGTTGTCGTTTTGTCATCGAAATAATCTACGATGCTTATACTCGTAAAATTTTACATAGAAGAATCGTAAAAAGTGTACGTCGAACAACTTTTATGGTCCGAAGTTGCTCAACTCTGTCTATGGAGTAGCTTTTAACGGTTTTGTCCATTTGTCACGGAAAGATGGTGTTTTAGTATCGAAATAATCTAGGAAGCTTATACTCGTAAAATTTGACATAGAAGAACAATAAAAAGTGTACACCGAGAAATTTTGATGGTCCGAAGTTGCTCAACTCTCTCAATGGAAGAGCTTTTAACGGTTTTGTCCATTTGTCGTAAAAAGTTGGTGTTTTGTTATCGAAATAATCTGGGAAACTTATACTCGTAAAATTTGACATAGAAGAACAATAAAAAGTGTACACCGAGCAACTTTGATGGTCCGAAGTTGGTCAACTCTCTCTATGGAAGAGCTTTTAACGGTTTTGTCCATTTGTCGTAAAAAGTTGGTGTTTTGTTATCGAAATAATCTAGGAAACTTATACTCATAAAATTTGACATAGAAGAACAATAAAAAGTGTATCCCGAGCAACTTTGTTGGTTCGAAGTTCATCAACTCTCTCTATTGAGGAGCTTTTAACGGTTTTGTCCATTTGTCATAGAAAGTTAGTGTTTTTCGAATTGAAATAATCTTGGAAGCTTCTACTCATAAAATTTGATGTAGAAGAACAATAAAAGTGTACACCGAGGAACTTTGATGGTCCGAAGTTGCTCAACTCTCTCTAAGGAGGAGCTTTTAGCTGTTTTGTCTATTTGTCGTAGAAAGTTGGTGTTTTGTCATCGAAATAATATAGGAAGCTTATACTAGTAAAATTTGACATAGAAGAATCGTAAAAAGTGTACGTCGAGCAATTTTTATGATCCGAATTTGCTCAACTCTGTCTATGGAGTAGCTTTTAACGTGTTTGTCCATTTGTCATAGTAAGTTGGTCTTTTGTCATCGAAATAATCTAGGAAGCTCATATACTCATAATATTTGACATAGAAGAACAATAAAAAGTGTACACCGAGCAACTATTGACTCGCCAAAAATAGGTAAGTGGATTAACGCTTTCCCAAGTGTAGGTTTGTCAAAGTAATAATAGGAGTGAATCCCAAATCGTCTCACAAAGACTTTTGGTTTCGGCTTGGGTCTATGGATTATTAACCTAATTACTTAATTAAATATGGTATTCACAATGCAAGTGATGGCAAAATTGCACTAACCATTGGTTAGATTCGGTTTTCCTCTTTGGGTGAGTGATGGACTAAACCCTAATATGCAATATATGAAATGGAAATGGAAATGGAAACTAAGCTACTGCAAAAAATTGAAATCAAAATCAACACAACTAAACATGGCATATATCGTTAAAGCGGAAGCTAAATCGGAATAACAAAACACAAGAAGATTGAACTAAAAACTATGAATCGAAATGCGATAAATAAAATGTAAAAACAATAAGCAAAGAGAGTTTAGAAGTCAAATCCAATATCGAATGTTGAGGCAAAGTGGCCTTCCAATCTACAAAGAGAGGTTGAAGCTAATCCAACTTGGGCTCTTCTCAAGCTCTACAAGGAGGAAAAACTTCTTCTTCTAGTTGGTTGGGTCTCCAAAACACCTAGCAATCTTCTTGAATGTGATTTTCGAAATCCAACAAAAAACCAAAATGAAGAACAAGGCAAGAGAATGAAAACCCTAAAGAAAAATGTATTTTCGGCCAAAGTGAGAGTTATTTCAAGAATGAGGTCTCCAAACCCATAAAACCCTCATAACTCTCTTAAAAGACCATCCTAACCTATTACAAATAAGTCTCATTGGTCAAATAAAGTAATTAGACAAGTTTGCCCTTCAAGAATTGAGTAAAAATCATAAAACCCGAAATTATTGGAACTGTTCAAGGCAGTATCTTGTATTAATTCCACAGACTTCAACTTTGTAGAAGAAAGTTTCTTCAAATTCGATCATTTGCACCTTCACAAGTTGACCCGAAAATTATTGCGCAGTGCTGTCCGGACAGATATGCTTGAAAACAACACTGTCCGGCTTTCTTCTTCAACCGTCCGGACGGTGAACAGTACCGTCCGGACGGATATGCTTGAGAATGCCACTGTTCACCTTTCTTCTTTGTCCGTCCGGACGGCTTCTGATACGCGTCCGGACGGTTGACAGTAAACTTCAATTTTGCAGCTCCTTTTATGCATTTTCTTCCATATTCAATCCCGATCAATCCGAAGCCTACAAAAATCATTCAAACAAGTCATAAATGACTGAAACATACTTAAACAAGTGTCAAAACCATTTTTAGGTTGATAGAACAAAATTCGGCATATTAAAACTCAAATGCTTAAGAGATAGCATTTCCACAACTTCAACCATTATGCCCAAAACTTGGATTTCCTATCTCTAAGCTACCAAACCAACTTGAACCACTAGAAAACACTTAAAATGACTATGTCAAAGTGTTGAATTATGCATTGGCTCATTAACATGGATTTCGGCAACTCAAACCTAAAATGTGGTTTTTAAGCATTGAAACTCAACGTTTTACTTTCAAAACTCCACAAAAATATGCAAAATATCATCCCAATCACAACCCCCAACTAGCTTTTTGCTAGTCCTCAAGCAAAATAGTGAAAATAAATTGGGATGAATTCCGGGGAGAAAAATTTCCTTTGAACCAATTTGTCTGAAACGTGTGTGAGTGTAAGCATGCATTGACAAGTTCTTTCCTAAGTGTTTAACCCTCAGAATGAACACATGACAAAGATGCAAGAAAACACAAATCTCAACCAAGTCTTGATTTTAACTAAAAAGGTTGCTTCATTTTGAAACCAAACCATTCTCGTGTGTGTGTGCGTGACCACTTGGAACATCCTTGCCAACAATTTAGATTAGAAAATGCAAGAGTGATTCATCAAATGAATCTCAATCATAAAGAGCAAGCCGCCATATGCTCACTTTTCAAAACTTCTCTCCACTAATGTAGCCCAACACAAAACCAATGATCCAATAGGACTTTTAAAGCATGTAACGGTTGAGGCTATTGGTATGTCAAAATGGAAATTTTAGGCTGAAACCACAACTCAAATATACATGTCAATGTAATAATTGTCATACATATGCATGCATGCACATATACCCCAAAGTAGTCCCAACTCACCTTTTTCACACTCACTTTGCTTTTTCTTTCTCTACTCTCATTTTTTTTCTTTTTTTTATTTTTTTTTATTTTTTTGTATATATGTGCCACATTGATTTTATTGACGGCATGCAACCGTCTTACTCTATACATATATCCCAAACTTGGATATTTTCATTCAATGAACTAAGTTGTTGCCTTCTTTTGCTATTTTTTTCTTATTTTCTTTTTTCACTTTTTTTTCTTTTAAAGCAAGCAACACCTTACAAAATGTACTATCACAAAAACGCATCACTCAACCCATATGCATGATGATATGCACAAGCATCCCACAAAAACATGTATATCCAATTGCGCGGGTGATGCATGGGGAAAATTTTGTTCTAGCTAGGTACATATGTAGGTGCTGAAATAAAAAGGTTAACATTTGGCTAGGGAGGGACACCTAGGGATAAATTTAAAGTATGGTAGGCTAGAAATTAAGCTCAAACGACCAAAGAAGGCCTTATGTCATCTCATTAGTCAAAATGTGGACTAGGATTTCGCCTCAAGAGTTTATCAAGTGAGTTCTAGTGCTTGTGAGATTCAAAAGACTAACACTAAGCAAAACTTCTCTAAATGTCCAACACTTCAAAACCTCATGGTCATGTGCTCAATGGAAAAGAGAAATAGTCCAAACTTCAAAACAAGACAAACTAAAAAGTCAAGCACAATCCAAGGGATCTTATATGCCTCCCACTACAAGTCATAGTTCATATTTTTCATCATGGACAATCAAGGAATCACAGCAATGCAAAGCTTTTCACAACACACAGTTCCAGAATTTTTTCTTCCTTTTTTTTTTTAAAAAAAACTTTTATTTTTGAATTTCTTTTGAAAAACTAAACCAAACACAAACTGGGCACCCCCACCCCCAACTAGAGTAAGACATGGTCTCCATGGATGGAACGAACAAAATGGTGCACAGTAAGTAATTATTCAATGCAAATGCAAAACACTAAGTGGTTCTAAGACTACAATACTCCCAAAGTACCACAAACAAACAGAGTAATGTCACGGCACCAGCACCCCCATGACTAGGTATATGGATAATCAAATAACAGCAGGAGAAGTTGAGAGTACTCCTTGGACATCCTATAGAAGGAGTGTCTCATCCTCGGGTGCGTAGGGAGCAAGGAATGGCTTGAGCCTTTGTCCATTCACAGTGAAGGTGGTCCCATTCTTCGGATTGGAAATATCCACAGCACCATGGGAATGAACCTTCTTGACAATGTAAGGGCCACTCCAACGAGTCTTCAACTTTCCTGGAAAAATGTGGAGCCTGGAATTGTAGAGCAGCACTTCTTGCTCAGGGAAAAACTGTTTATCCAAGATCTTCTTGTCATGCAAAGCTTTCATCCTCTCCTTGGACAGTTTGGCATTGTCATATGCCTCCCTTCTTGCTTCTTCCAGCTCCGAAATCTGCAACTTTCTCAAGCCTTGGGCATCATCAAGTGAATGGTTAATCTTTTTAACAGCCCATAAAGCATGGTGTTGAATCTCAACAGGCAAATGACATGCACGACCATAAACCAAACGATAAGGTGACATGCCAAGAGTGGTTTTGAATGCAGTTCTATAAGCCCAAAGAGCATCAAGTAATTTATCAGACCAATCCTTTCTATTAGGATGAACTGTTTTTTCAAGAATAACCTTGATCTCTCTATTTGCAAATTCAGCTTGGCCATTAGTTTGAGGGTGATATGGAGTAGAGACCTTGTGAGTCACTCCATATTTCTTCATGAGATGCTGAAAAGGTTTATTACAAAAGTGCGAACCCCCATCACTAATTATGGCCTTAGGCATGCCAAAACGTGCAAACAAATCCTTTAAGAACTTAAGGACAACCTTATGATCGTTGGTTCTACATGGTATAGCTTCTACCCATTTGGAAACATAATCAACAGCAAGCAAGATATACATATAACCATTAGAAACAGGAAAAGGCCCCATAAAATCAATTCCCCAACAATCAAAGATTTCAAGGGTCAATATGGGAGAAAGGGGCATCATGTTCCTAGCTGTGATTTTTCCAAGTTTTTGACAAGATTCACATGCTTTACACCACAACACAACATCTTTAAACATGGTAGGCCAATAAAGTCCACTTTGTAAAATTTTTGCAACAGTTTTCTGGGCTGCAAAATGACCTCCGCAAGCCCCAGAATGGCAAAACTCAAACACAGAAGCAAACTCTTCATCAGGAATGCATCTTCTCACCAACTGATTAGCACAATATTTAAAAAGATAGGGTGAGTCGAAGTAATAGAAGCGAACCTCAGAAAGGAACCTACGCTTGTCTTGAATGTTCCAATGAGAAGGTATCTGCTCAGAGACAAGGTAGTTCACAATATCTGCAAACCAAGGTGCACGGGACACAGCAAAGAGATGCTCATCCGGAAAGTCATCATGCAAAGGTGGAGAAATATGAGACTCGGGTCGCTACAATCTAGACAAGTGGTCAGCTACCACATTCTCGACACCTTTCTTGTCCTTGATGGTGATGTCAAACTCTTGAAGCAGCAAGATCCAGCGTATCAACCTGGGTTTAGCATCTTTCTTTTGCAACAAATACTTCAAAGCAGAGTGGTCAGTAAAAATGGTGACAGGAGAACCAATGATATATGAACGAAATTTATCTAAAGCAAACACAACAGCAAGCAATTCCTTTTCAGTGGTGGTGTAATTTTTCTGTGCATCGTTCAATGTCTTACTTGCATAATAAATCACAGAAGGTTTACCATCGATTCTTTGACCTAAAACAGCACCTAGAGCATAATCACTAGCATCGGTCATAAGTTCAAATGGTAAATCCCACCTAGGAGATTGCATGATAGGAGCAACTGTCAAGTGTTTCTTTAGAGTCTCAAAAGCAGATTGACATTTATCAGACCAGACAAATTCAATATCATGTTGCAATAAAGCACACAATGGTTTGGTGATAGCACTAAAACCTTGAATAAAACGACGGTAAAAGCCGGCATGACCAAGAAAAGATCGAATATCCTTCACACTCCTTGGAATAGGTAACTGAGAAATCAATTCTATCTTATCCCTATCGACCTCTATTCCACGTTTTCACACTAAATGTCCAAGTACCAACCCACTAGTCACCATAAATTGACATTTTTCCCAATTAAGTAACAAATTCTTTTCTTCACATCTAGTCAGCACAACATTTAAATTTTTCAAGCAAACATCAAAGGAGGATCCAAACACAGAAAAATCATCCATAAACACTTCACACATGTCCTCAAGCATATCAGAAAAAATGCTCATCATGCAGCGTTGAAATGTGGCAGGGGCATTGCATAAGCCAAATGGCATCCTCCTAAAGGCAAACGTGCCAAAAGGGCAAGTGAAAGTGGTCTTTTCCTGGTCCTCTGGAGCTATGGCAATTTGATAATATCCAGAAAAACCATCTAAAAAACAATAAAACTCATTTCCAGCAACTTTTTCCAAAATTTGGTCAAGAAAGGGCAATGGGAAATGGTCTTTGCGACTAACCGAATTCAGTTTTCGGTAGTCTACGCACATGCGCCATCCAGTCACTTTCCTAGTAGGAATTAAATCACTTGAAGCATTTTCAATGACAGTTAAGCCAGATTTCTTAGGGACTACCTGTGTGGGACTCACCCACTTACTGTCGGAGATAGGATAAATGATTCCAACTGCTAACAACTTCAGAACCTCCTTCTTCACCACTTCCTTCATGGCGGGGTTGAGTCTCCTCTGTGCATCTCTGACTGGTGTAGGATCTCCCTCCAAAAAAATGTTGTGAGTACAAATATTAGGGTCAATACCCTTGATGTCTGCAATGGTCCAGCCAATAGCTCCCTTGTGCTTTTGTAATACTGCTACCAAGCTGGCTTCTTGCACAGAAGTGAGCTTAGATGAAATGACAACAGGGAATGTGCCCTCTTCTGGACCAAGGAAAATATACTTGAAATCTTCAGGAAGCTTTTTCAGCTCAAGAGTGGGAGTTTCCTCGATGGAAGGCTTCATCTCCTCTGGTGGATCAAGAATCTCAAAGTTTGGTCCCCGCCATCTACCAATGTGGCTCACATCCTCCAACTCAGCAAAGTCATCAATATCAGAGAACTCCTCTGATGTGACAGGAGCAAATTCATCCAAGTCATCTTCTAGATCATCAACTTGGCTAGATTTCCTAGGATATGTATCCTCATATATACTCTCAGAATCAAGAACAGAGTATAAGTCTGATGGGCTAAAGCTTTGAACCCAATCTACTGCTTCTAGCTCTGAATCGTCACAGTCACTAGGCATCTTGCAAGCAGTGAAGACATTAGTCTCAAAAGTCATATTACCAAAAGTAATCTTGAGCATTCCACTTTTGCAATTGATCAAGGCATTAGTGGTGGCAAGGAAAGGTCGCCCAAGAATTATAGAAGCACTAGCAAGAGTGGAAGTTGGGTGTGGCATCTCTAGGACTACAAAGTCCACAGGATAGTAAAATTTGTTCACTTGCACCAAGACATCTTCCACAACTCCCTTTGGTTTCTTGACTGTTCTGTCTGCCATCTATAAAAGCATGGGTGTCTGCTTCAATTCTCCAATATTAAGTTGCTCATAAACCCATAATGGCAACAAATTCACACTACTTCCCAAATCAAGTAAGGCATTCTCGAGCCTTCTCTCACCTATCATAATGGAAATTGTGGGTGAGCCAGGATCCCGCAGCTTCTGAGGAGCATCACTCATAATCAAAGCTCCAACTTCTTCAACCAAAAAGGACTTCTTGGTCACATTCACCTTCCTTTTAGCAGTACATAAGTCCTTCAAGAACTTAGCATAGGAAGGGATTTGCTGAATAGCATCTAAAAGTGGAATATTGAGCTTCACTTGCTTGAAAATTTCCTGAATCTCAGTATGATGCTTGTTCATCTGCCCAATTCTCAATCTGTGTGGATAAGGTACAGTAGGTCGATAAACTCTCTCTGTTTCTTCCTCCACCACAGCTGGGGTCCTCAATTCTGAATTTTCTTTATCTTTCTCTTCTTCTTTCTCCTTTTCCACCTCAACCACCGCAGGTGCACTCACACAAGTAGGACTAGAATGCTGAGAGTCAACAGGGGCCTCAGGTCTAGAAATTTGCTTTCCACTTCTTAAAGTGGTAACTGCCTTGGTTGTCTCAAAACCATCTCAAGAAACATTATGCACATGTTGTTGAGACGGTTGTTTATAGACTGCAGGATTTGGTTGAGGTTGAGCTGGAAACTTTCCCTTCTCAAGAGTGCTCAAAGTGGTATTCATTTTTTGAATTGTTCCTCGCAAGTCATTGATGGCTTGTGTATTCTGATTGTTTGTAGTAGCCTGAACCTGCATGAACTGCTGAAAAGTGGTAGCCATCTGTGCTATGGTATCATCTAGAGACTTCTTGGGTGGAGCAACTCGTTGTTGAAGAGGAAAACCAGGAGGTGCTATTGGAGGAAGATAACTTTGAGTATGCTGAAACTTTTGTGGAGGAGCCATCTGTTGTGGATAACTCTGTGAAGACTGTCCTGGTTGATCATTCCTCCACGAAAAGTTAGGATGGTTCCTCCATCCCGGATTGTATGTGTTTGAATAAGGATTATTCATCTTGTTGACCCAATTTGCAGCTTGCAATTGGTCCATTCCATTCTCCATCATAGGCATGATAGGGCAATCTTGAGTCTTATGGCTAGAATCAGCACATAAGTTACATGGTTCCACCGTTTTCACTGCCTTGACTTTTTCCAACTCCATAATCTCTAGTCTTCTAGACAAAGTAGCTAGCTTAGCTTGAACATCCACATCTTCCTTCAACTCATATTTACCACCACTTGGGATGGTTCTCAAAGGTTGAGCAGCTATAGCAATTCTGTCAGTTCTTGTATTCCACTGGCTAGCACTCTCTCCAAGATAATCAAAGAAATCCACTGCGGCGTATGGCTCTTTATCAAAGAATTCTCCATTGCACATAGTTTGCACAAATTGTTTGCACTCCGGCGTCAGACCCGTATAGAAGTAGTTGACAACTCTCCAAGACTCATAGCCATGATGTGGACAAATATTCAATAACTCCTTGAAGCGGTCCCAACTAGCTTGGAAAGTCTCATCATGCTTCTGAGTGAATTGAGCTATCTTCTCTTGAATCATTTGAGTTCTCTGAAATGGAAAGAATTTTTGTAAGAACTCACGTTGCATATCAACCCAACTAGTAATAGAATTAGCTCTCAATTGATTAAACCACAACTTAGCCTTATCCTTCAAAGAGAAAGGAAACAAACGCAATCTAACATACTCATCAGTGTTAGCCCTATTAATGAAAGTGGTGCAAGCCAACTCAAAATCAGTAAGATGCTGGTAAGGGCTCTCAGAATCCATACCATGGAACTGAGGTATCACTGACATCATGCCATGCTTAACAGAAAATTGAGGTGCATTTTCAGGTAATATGATGCATGAAGAAGTAGTAGTGCGAGTGGGCTGAATAAAATCCTTAAGAGTACGTGGTGCAGGATTAGCCATGTTTTCACAAACTTCTTCGTCAAATAAAATAGGCAAACCAATCTCAGAATCACTTTCAGAAGTCACAGATGCAAAATCAGTTTCAAGACTAACAATGCTACTTGTATTGCTAGATGTCCTACGCAGCCTATTATGATCGTCTCTAACCCAAGACATGCAACATCAAGCAATCACAAAGTAGAGTAGAAATTTAAGAACACCATACAAATAAAATAAAATAAAGGAAGACCCGAACCGAAGGACAAAAGTCCCCGGCAACGGCGCCAAAAACTTGACTCGCCAAAAATAGGTAAGTGGATTAACGCTTTCCCAAGTGTAGGTTTGTCAAAGTAATAATAGGAGTGAATCCCAAATCGTCTCACAAAGACTTTTGGTTTCGGCTTGGGTCTATGGATTATTAACCTAATTACTTAATTAAATATGGTATTCACAATGCAAGTGATGGCAAAATTGCACTAACCATTGGTTAGATTCGGTTTTCCTCTTTGGGTGAGTGATGGACAAAACCCTAATATGCAATATATGAAATGGAAATGGAAATGGAAACTAAGCTACTGCAGAAAATTGAAATCAAAATCAACACAACTAAACATGGCATATATCGTTAAAGCGGAAGCTAAATCGGAATAACAAAACACAAGAAGATTGAACTAAAAACTATGAATCGAAATGCGATAAATAAAATGCAAAAACAATAAGCAAAGAGAGTTTAGAAGTCAAATCCAATATCGAATGTTGAGGCAAAGTGGCCTTCCAATCTACAAAGAGAGGTTGAAGCTAATCCAACTTGGGCTCTTCTCAAGCTCTACAAGGAGGAAAAACTTCTTCTTCTAGTTGGTTGGGTCTCCAAAACACCTAGCAATCTTCTTGAATGTGATTTTCGAAATCCAACAAAGAACCAAAATGAAGAACAAGGCAAGAGAATGAAAACCCTAAAGAAAAATGTATTTTCGGCCAAAGTGAGAGTTATTTCAAGAATGAGGTCCCCAAACCCATAAAACCCTCATACCTCTCTTAAAAGACCATCCTAACCTATTACAAATAAGTCCCATTGGTCAAATAAAGTAATTAGACAAGTTTGCCCTTCAAGAATTGAGTAAAAATCGTAAAACCCGAAATTATTGGAACTGTTCAAGGCAGTATCTTGTATTAACTCCACAGACTTCAATGCTCAATGGATTTATGCGTATGAGCACTCGTTGGAAAGATCCGGATGTCTACTTCAACTTTGTAGAAGAACGTTTCTTCAAATTCGATCATTTGCACCTTAAAAAGTTGAGCCGAAAATTATTGCGCAGTGCTGTCCGGACAGATATGCTTGAAAGCAGCACTGTCCGGCTTTCTTCTTCAACCGTCCGGACGGGGAACAGTACCGTCCGGACGGATATGCTTGAAAATGCCACTGTCCACCTTTCTTCTTTGTCCGTCCGGACGCGTATCAGAAGCCTACAAAAATCAATCCCGATCAATCCGAAGCCTACAAAAATCATTCAAACAAGTCATAAATGACTGAAACATACTTAAACAAGTGTCAAAACCATTTTTAGGTTGATAGAACAAAATTCGGCATATTAAAACTCAAATGCTTAAGAGATAGCATTTCCACAACTTCAACCATTATGCCCAAAACTTGGATTTCCTATCTCTAAGCTACCAAACCAACTTGAACCACTAGAAAACACTTAAAATGACTATGTCAAAGTGTTGAATTATGCATTGGCTCATTAACATGGATTTCGGCAACTCAAACCTAAAATGTGGTTTTTAAGCATTGAAACTCAAAGTTTTACTTTCAAAACTCCACAAAAATATGCAAAATATCATCCCAATCAACTATGATGGTCCGAAGTTGCTCAACTCTCTCTATGGTGGAGCTTTTAACGGTTTTGTCCATTTGTGATAAAAAGTTGGTGTTTTGGAATCGAAATAATCTTGGAAGCTTATACTCGTAAAATTTGACATAGAAGAACAATAAAAAGTGTACACCGAGAAACTTTGATGGTCCGAAGTTGCTCAACTCTCTCTATGGAGGAGCTATTAACGGTTTTGTCCATTTCTCATAGAAAGTTGGTGATTTGGAATCGAAATAATCTTGGAAGCTTATACTCATAAAATTTGACATAGAATAACAATAAAAAGTGTACACTGAGCAACTTTGATGGTCCGAAGTTGCTCAACTCTCTCTATGGAAGAGCTTTTAACGGTTTTGTCCATTTGTCATAGAAAGATGGTGTTTTAGCATCGAAATAATCTAGGAAGCTTATACTCGTAAAATTTGACATAGAAGAACAATAAAACGTGTACACCGAGCAACTTTGATGGTCCGAAGTTGCTCAACTCTCTCTATGGAGGAGCTTTGAACGGTTTTGTCCATTTCTCGTAGAAAGTTGGTGATTTGGAATCGAAATAATCTTGGAAGCTTATACTCATAAAATTTGACATAGAATAACAATAAAAAGTGTACACCGAGCAACTTTGATGGTCCGAAGTTGCTCAACTCTCTCTATGGAGGAGCTTTTAACGGTTTTGTCCATTTTTCATAGAAAGATGGTGTTTTAGCATCGAAATAATCTAGGAAGCTTATACTCGTAAAATTTGACATAGAAGAACAATAAAAAGTGTATCCCGAGCAACTTTGTTGGTCCGAAGTTGCGAGCAACTCTCTCTATGGAGTAGCTTTTAACGGTTTTGTTCATTTGTCATATAAAGTTGGTGTTTTTGGAATCGAAATAATCTTGGAAGCTTCTACTCATAAAATATGACTTAGAAGAACAATAAAAGTGTACACCGAGGAACTTTGATGGTCCGAAGTTGCTCAACTCTCTCTAAGGAGGACCATTTAGCTGTTTTGTACATTTGTCATAGAAAGTTGGTGTTTTGTCATCGAAATAATCTAGGATGCTTATACTCATAAAATTTTACATAGAAGAATCGTAAAAAGTGTACGTCGAACAACTTTTATGGTCCGAACTTGCTCAACTCTGTCTATGGAGTAGCTTTTAACGGGTTTGTCCATTTGTCATAGAAAGTTGGTCTTTTGGCATCGAAATAATCTAGGAAGCTTATACTCATAATATTTGACATAGAAGAACAATAAAAAGTGTACACCGAGCAACTTTGATGGTCCGAAGTTGCTCAACTCTCTCTATGGAGGAGCTTTTAACGGTTTTGTCCATTTGTCATGGAAAGATGGTGTTTTAGTATCGAAATAATCTAGGAAGCTTATAATCGTAAAATTTGACATAGAAGAACAATAAAAAGTGTATCCCGTGCAACTTTGTTGGTCCGAAGTTGCTCAACTCTCTCTATGGAGGTGCTTTTAACGGTTTTGTCCATTTGTCATAGAAAGTTGTTGTTTTTGGAATCGAAATAATCTTTGAAGCTTCTAGTCATAAAATATGACGTAGAAGAACAATAAAAGTGTACACCGAGGAACTTTGATTGTCCGAAGTTGCTCAACTCTCTCTAAGGAGAAGCTTTTAGCTGTTTTGTCCATTTGTCGTAGAAAGTTCGTGTTTTGTCATCGAATAATCTAGGAAGCTTATACTGGTAAAATTTGACATAGAAGAACAATATAAGGTGTACGCCGAGCAACTTTGATGGTCCGAAGTTGCTCAACTCTCTCTATGAAGGAGCTTTTAACAGTTTTGTCGCTTTTTGATAGAAAGTTGGTGTTTTGGCATCGAAATAATCAAGAAAGCTTATACTCGTAAAATTTGACATAGAAGAATATTAAATAATGTACGCCGAGCAACTTTGATGGTTCGAAGTTGCTCAACTATCTCTATGGAGGATCTTTTAACGGTTTTGTTCATTTGTCATAGAAAGTTGGTGTTTTGGCATCGAAATAATCTAGCAAGCTATTATACTCGTAAAATTTGACATAGAAGAATAGTAAATAGTGTACGCCGAGCAACTTTGATGGTCCAAAGCTGCTCAACTCACTCTATGGAAGAGCTTATAACGATTTTGTCCATTTGTTCTAGAAAGTTGGTGTTTTGGCATCGAAATAATCTAGGAAGCTTATACTCATAAAATTTAACATAGAAGAACAATAAAAAGTGTATCCCGAGCAACTTTGTTGGTTCGAAGTTCATCAACTCTCTCTATTGAGGAGCTTTTAACGATTTTTTCCAATTGTCGTAGAAAGTTCGTGTTTTTGGAATTGAAATAATCTTGGAAGCTTCTACTCATAAAATTTGATGTAGAAGAACAATAAAAGTGTACACCGAGGAACTTTGATGGTCCGAAGTTGCTCAACTCTCTCTAAGGAGGAGCTTTTAGCTGTTTTGTCTATTTGTCGTAGAAAGTTGGTGTTTTGTCATCGAAATAATATAGCAAACTTATACTCGTAAAATTTGACATAGAAGAATATTAAATAGTGTACGACGAGCAACTTTGATGGTTCGAAGTTGCTCAACTATCTCTATGGAGGATCTTTTAACGGTTTTGTTCATTTTTCATAGAAAGTTGGTGTTTTAGCATCGAAATAATCTAGCAAGCTTATACTCGTAAAATTTGACATAGAAGACTAGTAAATAGTGTACGCCGAGCAACTTTGATGGTTCGAAGTTGCTCAACTATCTCTATGGAGGATCTATTAACGGTTTTGTTCATTTTTCATAGAAAGTTGGTGTTTTGGCATTGAAATAATCTAGCAAGCTTATACTCGTAAAATTTGACATAGAAGAATAGTAAATAGTGTACGTCGAGCAACTTTGATGGTCCGAAGTTGCTCAACTCTCTCTATGGAAGAGCTTTTAACGGTTTTGTCCATTTGTTGTAGAAAGTTGGTGTTTTGGCATCGAAATAATCTAGGAAGCTTATACTCATAAAATTTGACATAGAAGAATAATAAAAAGTGTACATCGAGCAACTTTCATGGTCCGAAGTTGCTCAACTCTTTCTATGGAAGAGCTTTTAACGATTTTGTCCATTTGTCGTAAAAAGTTGGTGTTTTGTTATCGAAATAATATAGGAAACTTATACTCGTAAAATTTGACATAGAAGAACAATAAAAAGTGTATCCCGAGCAACTTTGTTGGTTCGAAGTTCATCAACTCTCTCTATTGAGGGGCCTTTAGCGGTTTTGTCCATTTGTCATAGAAAGATGGTGTTTTTGGAATCGAAATAATCTTGGAAGCTTCTACTCATAAAATTTGATGTAGAAGAACAATAAAAGTGTACACCGAGGAACTTTGATGGTCCGAAGTTGCTCAACTCTCTCTAAGGAGGAGCTTTTAGCTGTTTTGTCTATTTGTCATAGAAAGTTGGTGTTTTGTCATCGAAATAATATAGGAAGCTTATACTCGTAAAATTTGACATAGAAGAATCGTAAAAACTGTACGTCGAACAATTTTTATGGTCCGAACTTTCTCAACTCTGTCTATGGAGTAGCTTTTAACGGGTTTGTCCATTTGTCATAGAAAGTTGGTCTTTTGGCATTGAAATAATCTAGGAAGCTTATACTCATAATATTTGACATAGAAGAACAATAAAAAGTGTACACCGAGCAACTTTGATGGTCCGAAGTTGCTCAACTCTCTCTATGGAGGAGCTTTTAACGGTTTTGCCCATTTGTCATGGAAAGATGGTGTTTTAGTATCGAAATAATCTAGGAAGCTTATAGTCGTAAAATTTGACATAGAAGAACAATAAAAAGTGTATCCCGTGCAACTTTGTTGGTCCGAAGTTGCTCAACTCTCTCTATGGAGGTGCTTTTAACGGTTTTGTCCATTTGTCATAGAAAGTTGTTGTTTTTGGAATCGAAATAATCTTTGAAGCTTCTAGTCATAAAATATGACGTAGAAGAACAATAAAAGTGTACACCGAGGAACTTTGATGGTCCGAAGTTGCTCAACTCTCTCTAAGGAGAAGCTTTTAGCTGTTTTGTACATTTGTCGTAGAAAGTTGGTGTTTTGTCATCGAAATAATCTAGGAAGCTTATACTGGTAAAATTTGACATAGAAGAACAATATAAGGTGTACGCCGAGCAACTTTGATGGTCCGAAGTTGCGAGCAACTCTCTCTATGTAGTAGCTTTTAACGGTTTTGTTCATTTGTCATAGAAAGTTGGTGTTTTTGGAATCGAAATAATCTTGGAAGCTTCTACTCATAAAATATGAGGTAGAAGAACAATAAAATTGTACACCGAGGAACTTTGATGGTCCGAAGTTGCTCAACTCTCTCTAAGGAGAAGCATTTAGCTGTTTTGTACATTTGTCATAGAAAGTTGGTGTTTTGTCATCGAAATAATCTAGGATGCATATACTCGTAAAATTTTACATAGAAGAATCGTAAAAAGTGTACGTCGAACAACTTTTATGTTCCGAACTTGCTCAACTCTGTCTATGGAGTAGCTTTTAACGGGTTTGTCCATTTGTCATAGAAAGTTGGTCTTTTGGCATCGAAATAATCCAGGAAGCTTATACTCGTAAAATTTGACATAGAAGAACAATAAAAAGTGTATCCCGAGCAACTTTGTTGGTCCGAAGTTGCTCAACTCTCTCTATGGAGGTGCTTTTAACGGTTTTGTCCATTTGTCATAGAAAGTTGTTATTTTTGGAATCGAAATAATCTTTGAAGCTTCTACTCATAAAATATGACGTAGAAGAACAATAAAAGTTTACACCGAGGAACTTTGATGGACCAAAGTTGCTCAACTCTCTCTAAGGAGAAGCTTTTAGCTGTTTTGTCCATTTGTCGTAGAAAGTTGGTGTTTTGTCATCGAAATAATCTAGGAAGCTTATACTGGTAAAATTTGACATAGAAGAACAATATAAGGTGTACGCCGAGCAACTTTGATGGTCCAAAGTGGCTCAACTCTCTCTATGGAGGAGCTTTTAGCTGTTTTGTCCATTTGTCGTGGAAAGTTGGTGTTTTGTCATCGAAATAATCTAGGAAGCTTATACTCGTAAAATTTGACATAGAAGAACAATATAAGCTGTACGCCTAGCACCTTTGATGGTCCGAAGTTGCTCAACTCTCTCTATGGAGGAGCTTTTAACAGTTTTGTCGCTTTGTGATAGAAAGTTGGTGTTTTGGCATCGAAATAATCTAGAAAGCTTATACTCGTAAAATTTGACATAGAAGAATATTAAATAGTGTACGCCGAGCAACTTTGATGGTTCGAAGTTGCTCAACTATCTCTATGGAGGATCTTTTAACGATTTTGTTCATTTGTCATAGAAAGTTGGTGTTTTGGCATCGAAATAATCTAGCAAGCTTATACTCGTAAAATTTGACATAGAAGAATCGTAAATAGTGTACGCCGAGCAACTTTGATGGTCCGAAGTTGCTCAACTCTCTCTAAGGAGGAGCTTTTAGCTATTTTGTCCATAAAAATTGTTCGACGTACACTTTTTACGATTCTTTTATGTCAAATTTTACGAGTATAAGCATCCTAGATTATTTCGATGACAAAACACCAACTTTCTACGACAAATAGACAAAACAGCTAAAAGCTCCTCCATAGAGAGAGTTGAGCAACTTCGGACCATCAAAGTTGCTCGGTGTGCACATTTATTGTTCTTCTACATCAAATTTTATCAGTAGAAGCTTCCAAGATTATTTCAATTCCACAAACACGAACTTTCTATGACAAATGGACAAAACCGTTAAAAGCTCCTCAATAGAGAGTGTTGATGAACTTCGAACCAACAAAGTTGCTCGGGATACACTTTCTATTGTTCTTCTATGTCAAATTTTACGAGTATAAGTTTCCTAGATTATTTCGATAACAAAACACCAACTTTTTACGACAAATGGACAAAACCGTTAAAAGCTCTTCCATAGAGAGAGTTGAGCAACTTCAGACCATCAAAGTTGCTCGGTGTACACTTTTTATTGTTCTTCTATGTCAAATTTTACGAGTATAAATTTCCTAGATTATTTCGATAACAAAACACCAACTTTTTACGACAAATGGACAAAACCGTTAAAAGCACTTGCACAGAGAGAGCTGAGCAACTTCGGACCATCAAAGTTTCTCAATGTACACTTTTTATTGTTCTTCTATGTCAAATTTTATGAGTATAAGCTTCCTAGATTATTTCGATGCCAAAACACCAACTTTCTACAACAAATGGACAAAACCGTTAAAAGCTCTTCCATAGAAAGACTTGAGCAACTTCGGACCATCAAAGTTGCTCGGCGTACACTATTTACTATTCTTCTATCTCAAATTTTACGAGTATAAGATTGCAAGATTATTTCGATGCCAAAACACCAACTTTCTATGACAAATGAACAAAACCGTTAAAAGATCCTCCATAGAGATAGTTGAGCAACTTCGAACTATCCAAGTAGCTCGGCGTACACTATTTAATATTCTTCTATGTCAAATTTTACGAGTATAAGCTTTCTAGATTATTTCGATGCCAAAGCACCAACTTTCTATCATAAAGCGACAAAAATGTTAAAAGCTCTTCCATAGAGAGATTTGAGCAACTTCGAACCATCAAAGGTTCTCGGCGTACACCTTATATTGTTTTTCTATGTCAAATTTTACGAGTCTAAGCTTCCTAGATAATTTCGATGACAAAACACCAACTTTCTATGACAAATGGACAAAACCGTTAAAAGCTTCTCAATAGAGAGAGTTGATGAACTTCGAACCAACAAAGTTGCTAAGGATACACTTTTTATTGTTCTTCTATGTTAAATTTTATAAGTATAAGCTTCCTAGATTATTTCGATGCCAAAACACCAACTTTCTACAACAAATGGACAAAACCGTTAAAAGCTCTTCCATAGAGAGAGTTGAGCAACTTTGGACCATCAAAGTTGCTCGGCGTACACTATTTACTATTCCTCTATGTCAAATTTTACGAGTATAAGCTTGCTAGATTATTTCGATGACAAAACACCAACTTTCTATGACAAATGAACAAAACCGTTAAAAGATCCTCCATAGAGATAGTTGAGCAACTCCGAACCATCAAAGTTGCTCGGCGTACACTATTTAATATTCTTCTATGTCAAATTTTACGAGTATAAGCTTTCTAGATTATTTCGATGCCAAAACACCAACTTTCTATCACAAAGCGACAAAAATGTTAAAAGCTCCTCCACAGAGACAGTTGAGCAACTTCGGACCATCAAAGGTGCTCGGCGTACACCTTATATTGTTCTTCTATGTCAAATTTTACGAGTATAAGCTTCCTAGATTATTTTGATGACAAAACACCAACTTTCTACGATAAATGGACAAAACAGCTAAAAGCTCCTCCATAGAGAGAGTTGAGCAACTTCGGACCATCGAATTTGCTCGGCGTACACCTTTTATGGTTCTTCTATGTCAAATTTTACCAGTGGTCTTTTGGCATCGAAATAATCTAGAAAGCTCATATACTCGTAAAATTTGACATAGAAGAATATTAAATAGTGTACGCCGAGCAACTTTGATGGTCCGAAGTTGCTCAACTCTCTCTATGGAGGAGCTTTTAGCTGTTTTGTCTATTTGTCGTAGAAAGTTGGTCTTTTATCATCAAAATAATCTAGGAAGCTTATACTCGTAAAATTTGACAATGAAGAACAATATAAGGTGTACGCCGAGCAACTTTGATGGTCCGAATTTGCTCAACTCTCTCTATGGAGGATCTTTTAGCTGTTTTGTCCATTTGTCGTAGAAAGTTGGTGTTTTGTCATCGAAAAAATCTAGGAAGCTTATACTCGTAAAATTTGACATAGAAGAATATTAAATAGTGTACGCCGAGCACCTTTGATGGTCCGAAGTTGCTCAACTCTCTCTATGGAGGATCTTTTAACGGTTTTGTTCATTTGTCATAGAAAGTTGGTGTTTTGGCATCGAAATAATCTAGGAAGCTTATACTCATAAAATTTAACATAGAAGAACAATAAAAAGTGTATCCCGAGCAACTTTGTTGGTTCGAAGTTCATCAACTCTCTCTATTGAGGAGCTTTTATCGGTTTTGTCCATTTGTCATAGAAAGTTCGTGTTTTTGGAATTGAAATAATCTTGGAAGCTTCTACTCATAAAATTTGATGTAGAAGAACAATAAAAGTGTACACCGCGGAACTTTGATGGTCCGAAGTTGCTCAACTCTCTCTAAGAAGGAGCTTTTAGCTGTTTTGTCTATTTGTCGTAGAAAGTTGGTGTTTTGTTATCGAAATAATATAGGAAGCCTATACTCGTAAAATTTGACATATAAGAATCGTAAAAAGTGTACGTCGAACAATTTTTATGGTCCGAACTTGCTCAACTCTGTCTATGGAGTAGCTTTTAACGGGTTTGTCCATTTGTCATAATAAATTGGTCTTTTGGCACCGAAATAATCTAGGAAGCTCATATACTCATAATATTTGACATAGAAGAACAATAAAAAGTGTACACCGAGCAACTATGATGGTCCGAAGTTGCTCAACTCTCTCTATGGTGGAGCTTTTAACGGTTTTGTCCATTTCTCATAGAAAGTTAGTGATTTGGAATCGAAATAATCTTGGAAGCTTATACTCATAAAATATGACATAGAATAACAATAAAAAGTTTACACCGAGCAACTTTGATGGTCTGAAGTTGATCAACTCTCTCTATGGAGGAGCTTTTAACAGTTTTGTCCATTTGTCATAGAAAGATGGTGTTTTAGCATCGAAATAATCTAGGAAGCTTATACTCGTAAAATTTGACATAGAAGAACAATAAAAAGTGTATCCCGAGCAACTTTGTTGGTCCGGAGTTGCGAGCAACTCTCTCTATAGAGTAGTTTTTAACAGTTTTGTTCATTTGTCATAGAAAGTTTGTGTTTTTGGAATCGAAATAATCTTGGAAGCTTCTACTCATAAAATATGATGTAGAAGAACAATAAAAGTGTACACCGAGGAACTTTGATGGTCCGAAGTTGCTCAACTCTCTCTAAGGACGAGCATTTAGCTGTTTTGTACATTTGTCATAAAAAGTTGGTGTTTTGTCATCGAAATAACCTAGAAATCTTAAACTCGTAAAATTTGACATAGAAGAATAGTAAATAGTGTACGCCGAGCAACTTCGATGGTTCGAAGTTGCTCAACTATCTCTATAGAGGATCTTTTAACGGTTTTGTTCATTTGTCATAGAAATTTGGTGTTTTGGCATCGAAATAATCTAGCAAGCTTATACTCGTAAAATTTCACATAGAAGAATAGTAAATAGTGTACGCTGAGCAACTATGATGGTCCGAAGTTGCTCAACTCTCTCTAAAGAGGAGCTTTTAGCTGTTTTGTCCATTTGTCATAGAAAGTTGGTGTTTTATCATCGAAATAATCTAGGAAGCTTATACTGGTAAAATTTGACATAGAAGAACAATATAAGGTGTACGCCGAGCAACTTTGATGGTCCGAAGTTGCTCAACTCTCTCTATGGAGGAGCTTTTAGCTGTTTTGTTCATTTGTCGTAGAAAGTTGGTCTTTTATCATCGAAATAATCTAGGAAGCTTATACTGGTAAAATTTAACATAGAAGAACAATATAAGGTGTACGCCGAGCAACTTTGATGGTCCGAAGTTGCTCAACTCTCTCTATGGAAGAGCTTTTAACGGTTTTGTCCATTTGTTGTAGAAAGTTGGTGTTTTGGCATCGAAATAATCTAGGAAGCTTATACTCATAAAATTTAACATAGAAGAACAATAAAAAGTGTATCCCGAGCAACTTTGTTGGTTCGAAGTTCATCAACTCTCTCTATTGAGGAGCTTTTATCGGTTTTGTCCATTTGTCATAGAAAGTTCGTGTTTTTGGAATTGAAATAATCTTGGAAGCTTCTACTCATAAAATTTGATGTAGAAGAACAATAAAAGTGTACACCGCGGAACTTTGATGGTCCGAAGTTGCTCAACTCTCTCTAAGAAGGAGCTTTTAGCTGTTTTGTCTATTTGTCGTAGAAAGTTGGTGTTTTGTTATCGAAATAATATAGGAAGCCTATACTCGTAAAATTTGACATATAAGAATCGTAAAAAGTGTACGTCGAACAATTTTTATGGTCCGAACTTGCTCAACTCTGTCTATGGAGTAGCTTTTAACGGGTTTGTCCATTTGTCATAATAAATTGGTCTTTTTGCATCGAAATAATCTAGGAAGCTCATATACTCATAATATTTGACATAGAAGAACAATAAAAAGTGTACACCGAGCAACTATGATGGTCCGAAGTTGCTCAACTCTCTCTATGGTGGAGCTTTTAACGGTTTTGTCCATTTCTCATAGAAAGTTAGTGATTTGGAATCGAAATAATCTTGGAAGCTTATACTCAAAAATATGACATAGAATAACAATAAAAAGTTTACACCGAGCAACTTTGATGGTCTGAAGTTGATCAACTCTCTCTATGGAGGAGCTTTTAACAGTTTTGTCCATTTGTCATAGAAAGATGGTGTTTTAGCATCGAAATAATCTAGGAAGCTTATACTCGTAAAATTTGACATAGAAGAACAATAAAAAGTGTATCCCGAGCAACTTTGTTGGTCCGGAGTTGCGAGCAACTCTCTCTATAGAGTAGTTTTTAACAGTTTTGTTCATTTGTCATAGAAAGTTTGTGTTTTTGGAATCGAAATAATCTTGGAAGCTTCTACTCATAAAATATGATGTAGAAGAACAATAAAAGTGTACACCGAGGAACTTTGATGGTCCGAAGTTGCTCAACTCTCTCTAAGGACGAGCATTTAGCTGTTTTGTACATTTGTCATAAAAAGTTGGTGTTTTGTCATCAAAATAACCTAGAAATCTTAAACTCGTAAAATTTGACATAGAAGAATAGTAAATAGTGTACGCCGAGCAACTTCGATGGTTCGAAGTTGCTCAACTATCTCTATAGAGGATCTTTTAACGGTTTTGTTCATTTGTCATAGAAATTTGGTGTTTTGGCATCGAAATAATCTAGCAAGCTTATACTCGTAAAATTTCACATAGAAGAATAGTAAATAGTGTACGCTGAGCAACTATGATGGTCCGAAGTTGCTCAACTCTCTCTAAAGAGGAGCTTTTAGCTGTTTTGTCCATTTGTCATAGAAAGTTGGTGTTTTATCATCGAAATAATCTAGGAAGCTTATACTGGTAAAATTTGACATAGAAGAACAATATAAGGTGTACGCCGAGCAACTTTGATGGTCCGAAGTTGCTCAACTCTCTCTATGGAGGAGCTTTTAGCTGTTTTGTTCATTTGTCGTAGAAAGTTGGTCTTTTATCATCGAAATAATCTAGGAAGCTTATACTGGTAAAATTTAACATAGAAGAACAATATAAGGTGTACGCCGAGCAACTTTGATGGTCCGAAGTTGCTCAACTCTCTCTATGGAAGAGCTTTTAACGGTTTTGTCCATTTGTTGTAGAAAGTTGGTGTTTTGGCATCGAAATAATCTAGGAAGCTTATACTCATAAAATTTAACATAGAAGAACAATAAAAAGTGTATCCCGAGCAACTTTGTTGGTTCGAAGTTCATCAACTCTCTCTATTGAGGAGCTTTTATCGGTTTTGTCCATTTGTCATAGAAAGTTCGTGTTTTTGGAATTGAAATAATCTTGGAAGCTTCTACTCATAAAATTTGATGTAGAAGAACAATAAAAGTGTACACCGCGGAACTTTGATGGTCCGAAGTTGCTCAACTCTCTCTAAGAAGGAGCTTTTAGCTGTTTTGTCTATTTGTCGTAGAAAGTTGGTGTTTTGTTATCGAAATAATATAGGAAGCCTATACTCGTAAAATTTGACATATAAGAATCGTAAAAAGTGTACGTCGAACAATTTTTATGGTCCGAACTTGCTCAACTCTGTCTATGGAGTAGCTTTTAACGGGTTTGTCCATTTGTCATAATAAATTGGTCTTTTGGCATCGAAATAATCTAGGAAGCTCATATACTCATAATATTTGACATAGAAGAACAATAAAAAGTGTACACCGAGCAACTATGATGGTCCGAAGTTGCTCAACTCTCTCTATGGTGGAGCTTTTAACGGTTTTGTCCATTTCTCATAGAAAGTTAGTGATTTGGAATCGAAATAATCTTGGAAGCTTATACTCATAAAATATGACATAGAATAACAATAAAAAGTTTACACCGAGCAACTTTGATGGTCTGAAGTTGATCAACTCTCTCTATGGAGGAGCTTTTAACAGTTTTGTCCATTTGTCATAGAAAGATGGTGTTTTAGCATCGAAATAATCTAGGAAGCTTATACTCGTAAAATTTGACATAGAAGAACAATAAAAAGTGTATCCCGAGCAACTTTGTTGGTCCGGAGTTGCGAGCAACTCTCTCTATAGAGTAGTTTTTAACAGTTTTGTTCATTTGTCATAGAAAGTTTGTGTTTTTGGAATCGAAATAATCTTGGAAGCTTCTACTCATAAAATATGATGTAGAAGAACAATAAAAGTGTACACCGAGGAACTTTGATGGTCCGAAGTTGCTCAACTCTCTCTAAGGACGAGCATTTAGCTGTTTTGTACATTTGTCATAAAAAGTTGGTGTTTTGTCATCGAAATAACCTAGAAATCTTAAACTCGTAAAATTTGACATAGAAGAATAGTAAATAGTGTACGCCGAGCAACTTCGATGGTTCGAAGTTGCTCAACTATCTCTATAGAGGATCTTTTAACGGTTTTGTTCATTTGTCATAGAAATTTGGTGTTTTGGCATCGAAATAATCTAGCAAGCTTATACTCGTAAAATTTCACATAGAAGAATAGTAAATAGTGTACGCTGAGCAACTATGATGGTCCGAAGTTGCTCAACTCTCTCTAAAGAGGAGCTTTTAGCTGTTTTGTCCATTTGTCATAGAAAGTTGGTGTTTTATCATCGAAATAATCTAGGAAGCTTATACTGGTAAAATTTGACATAGAAGAACAATATAAGGTGTACGCCGAGCAACTTTGATGGTCCGAAGTTGCTCAACTCTCTCTATGGAGGAGCTTTTAGCTGTTTTGTTCATTTGTCGTAGAAAGTTGGTCTTTTATCATCGAAATAATCTAGGAAGCTTATACTGGTAAAATTTAACATAGAAGAACAATATAAGGTGTACGCCGAGCAACTTTGATGGTCCGAAGTTGCTCAACTCTCTCTATGGAAGAGCTTTTAACGGTTTTGTCCATTTGTTGTAGAAAGTTGGTGTTTTGGCATCGAAATAATCTAGGAAGCTTATACTCATAAAATTTAACATAAAAGAACAATAAAAAGTGTATCCCGAGCAACTTTGTTGGTTCGAAGTTCATCAACTCTCTCTATTGAGGAGCTTTTATCGGTTTTGTCCATTTGTCATAGAAAGTTCGTGTTTTTGGAATTGAAATAATCTTGGAAGCTTCTACTCATAAAATTTGATGTAGAAGAACAATAAAAGTGTACACCGCGGAACTTTGATGGTCCGAAGTTGCTCAACTCTCTCTAAGAAGGAGCTTTTAGCTGTTTTGTCTATTTGTCGTAGAAAGTTGGTGTTTTGTTATCGAAATAATATAGGAAGCCTATACTCGTAAAATTTGACATATAAGAATCGTAAAAAGTGTACGTCGAACAATTTTTATGGTCCGAACTTGCTCAACTCTGTCTATGGAGTAGCTTTTAACGGGTTTGTCCATTTGTCATAATAAATTGGTCTTTTGGCATCGAAATAATCTAGGAAGCTCATATACTCATAATATTTGACATAGAAGAACAATAAAAAGTGTACACCGAGCAACTATGATGGTCCGAAGTTGCTCAACTCTCTCTATGGTGGAGCTTTTAACGGTTTTGTCCATTTCTCATAGAAAGTTAGTGATTTGGAATCGAAATAATCTTGGAAGCTTATACTCATAAAATATGACATAGAATAACAATAAAAAGTTTACACCGAGCAACTTTGATGGTCTGAAGTTGATCAACTCTCTCTATGGAGGAGCTTTTAACAGTTTTGTCCATTTGTCATAGAAAGATGGTGTTTTAGCATCGAAATAATCTAGGAAGCTTATACTCGTAAAATTTGACATAGAAGAACAATAAAAAGTGTATCCCGAGCAACTTTGTTGGTCCGGAGTTGCGAGCAACTCTCTCTATAGAGTAGTTTTTAACAGTTTTGTTCATTTGTCATAGAAAGTTTGTGTTTTTGGAATCGAAATAATCTTGGAAGCTTCTACTCATAAAATATGATGTAGAAGAACAATAAAAGTGTACACCGAGGAACTTTGATGGTCCGAAGTTGCTCAACTCTCTCTAAGGACGAGCATTTAGCTGTTTTGTACATTTGTCATAAAAAGTTGGTGTTTTGTCATCGAAATAACCTAGAAATCTTAAACTCGTAAAATTTGACATAGAAGAATAGTAAATAGTGTACGCCGAGCAACTTCGATGGTTCGAAGTTGCTCAACTATCTCTATAGAGGATCTTTTAACGGTTTTGTTCATTTGTCATAGAAATTTGGTGTTTTGGCATCGAAATAATCTAGCAAGCTTATACTCGTAAAATTTCACATAGAAGAATAGTAAATAGTGTACGCTGAGCAACTATGATGGTCCGAAGTTGCTCAACTCTCTCTAAAGAGGAGCTTTTAGCTGTTTTGTCCATTTGTCATAGAAAGTTGGTGTTTTATCATCGAAATAATCTAGGAAGCTTATACTGGTAAAATTTGACATAGAAGAACAATATAAGGTGTACGCCGAGCAACTTTGATGGTCCGAAGTTGCTCAACTCTCTCTATGGAGGAGCTTTTAGCTGTTTTATTCATTTGTCGTAGAAAGTTGGTCTTTTATCATCGAAATAATCTAGTAAGCTTATACTGGTAAAATTTAACATAGAAGAACAATATAAGGTGTACGCCGAGCAACTTTGATGGTCCGAAGTTGCTCAACTCTCTCTATGGAGGAGCTTTTAGCTGTTTTGTCCATTTGTCATAGAAAGTTGGTGTTTTGTCATCGAAATAATCTAGGAAGCTTATACTCATAAAATTTGACATAGAAGAACAATATAAGGTATACGCCGAGCACCTTTGATGGTCCGAAGTTGCTCAACTCTCTCTATGGAGGAGCTTTTAACAGTTTTGTCGCTTTGTGATAGAAAGTTGGTGTTTTGGCATCGAAATAATCTAGAAAGCTTATACTCGTAAAATTTGACATGGAAGAATATTAAATAGTGTACCCCGAGCAACTTTGATGGTTCGAAGTTGATCAACTATCTCTATGGAGGATCTTTTAACGGTTTTGTTCATTTGTCATAGAAAGTTGGTGTTTTGGCATCGAAATAATCTAGCAAGCTTATACTCGTAAAATTTGACTTAGAAGAATAGTAAATAGTGTACGCCGAGCAACTTTGATGGTCCAAAGTTGCTCAACTCTCTCTATGGAAGAGCTTTTGATGGTTTTGTACATTTGTTGTAGAAAGTTGGTGTTTTGGCATCGAAATAATCTAGGAAGCTTATACTCATAAAATTTAACATAGAAGAACAATAAAAAGTGTATCCCTAGCAACTTTTTTGGTTCGAAGTTCATCAACTCTCTCTATTGAGGAGCTTTTAACGGTTTTGTCCATTTGTCATAGAAAGTTTGTGTTTTTGGAATTGAAATAATCTTGGAAGCTTCTACTCATAAAATTTGATGTAGGAGAACAATAAAAGTGTACACCGCGGAACTTTGATGGTCCGAAGTTGCTCAACTCTCTCTAAGGAGGAGCTTTTAGCTGTTTTGTCTATTTGTCGTAGAAAGTTGGTGTTTTGTCATCGAAATAATATAGGAAGCTTATACTCGTAAAATTTGACATAGAAGAATCGTAAAAAGTGTATGTCGAACAATTTTTATGGTTCGAACTTGCTCAACTCTGTCTATGGAGTAGCTTTTAACGGGTTTGTCCATTTGTCATATTAAATTGGTCTTTTGGCTTCGAAATAATCTAGGAAACTCATATACTCATAATATTTGACATAGAAGAACAATAAAAAGTGTACACCGAGCAACTATGATGGTCCGAAGTTGATCAACTCTCTATATGGAGGAGCTTTTAACGGTTTTGTCCATTTGTCGTAGAAAGATGGTGTTTTAGCATCAAAATAATCTAGGAAGCTTATACTCGTAAAATTTGACATTGAAAAACAATAAAAAGTGTATCCCGTGCAACTTTGTTGGTCCGAAGTTGCGAGCAACTCTCTCTATGGAGTAGCTTTTAACGGTTTTGTTCATTTGTCATAGAAAGTTCGTGTTTTTGGAATTGAAATAATCTTGGAAGCTTCTACTCATAAAATTTGATGTAGAAGAACAATAAAAGTGTACACCGCGGAACTTTGATGGTCCGAAGTTGCTCAACTCTCTCTAAGGAGGAGCTTTTAGCTGTTTTGTCTATTTGTCGTAGAAAGTTGGTGTTTTGTCATCGAAATAATATAGGAAGCTTATACTCGTAAAATTTGACATAGAAGAATCGTAAAAAGTGTACGTCGAACAACTTTTATGGTCAGAACTTGCTCAACTCTGTCTATGGAGTAGCTTTTAACGGATTTGTCCATTTGTCATAATAAATTGGTCTTTCGGCATCGAAATAATCTAGGAAGCTCATATACTCATAAAATTTGACATAGAATAACAATAAAAAGTGTACACCGAGCAACTTTGATGGTCCGAAGTTGCTCAACTCTCTCTATGGAGGAGCTTTTAACGGTTTTGTCCATTTGTCATAGAAAGATGGTGTTTTAGCGTCAAAAAAATCTAGGAAGCTTATACTCGTAAAATTTGACATAGAAGAATAATAAAAAGTGTATCCCGAGCAACTTTGTTGGTTCGAAGTTCATCAACTCTCTCTATTGAGGAGCTTTTAACGGTTTTGTCCATTTGTCATAGAAAGTTCGTGTTTTTGGAATTGAAATAATCTTGGAAGTTTCTACTCATAAATTTGATGTAGAAGAACAATAAAAGTGTACACCGAGCAACTTTGATGGTCCGAAGTTGCTCAACTCTCTCTATGGAGGAGCTTTTAAATGTTTTCTCCATTTGTCATAGAAAGATGGTGTTTTAGCATCGAAATAATCTAGGAAGCTTATACTCGTAAAATTTGACATAGGAGAACAATAAAAAGTGTATCCCGAGCAACTTTGTTGGTCCGAAGTTGCGAGCAACTCTCTCTATGGAGTAGCTTTTAACGGTTTTGTTCATTTGTCATAGAAAGTTGGTGTTTTTGGAATCAAAATAATCTTGGAAGCTTCTACTCATAAAATATGACGTAGAAGAACAATAAAAGTGTACACCGAGGAACTTTGATGGTCCGAAGTTGCTCAACTCTCTCTAAGGAGGAGCATTTAGCTGTTTTGTACATTTGTCATAGAAAGTTGGTATTTTGTCATCGAAATAATCTAGGATGCTTATACTCGTAAAATTTTACATAGAAGAATCGTAAAAAGTGTACGTCGAACAACTTTTATGGTCCGAACTTGCTCAACTCTGTCTATGGAGTAGCTTTTAACAGGTTTGTCCATTTGTCATAGAAAGTTGGTCTTTTGTTATCGAAATAATCTAGGAAGCTTATACTCATAATATTTGACATAGAAGAACAATAAAAAGTGTAAACCGAGCAACTTTGATGGTCCGAAGTTGCTCAACTCTCTCTATGGGGGAGCTTTTAACGGTTTTGTCCATTTGTCATGGGAAGATGGTGTTTTAGCATCGAAATAATCTAGTAAGCTTATACTCGTAAAATTTGACATAGAAGAACAATAAAAAGTGTATCCCGAGCAACTTTGTTGGTCCCAAGTTGCTCAACTCTCTCTATGGAGGAGCTTTTAACGGTTTTGTCCATTTGTCATAGAAAGTTCGTGTTTTGGCATTGAAATAATCTTCGAAGCCTATACTAGTAAAATTTGACATAGAAGTACAATAAAGAGTGTACACCGAGCAACTTTGATGGTCCGAAGTTGCTCAACTCTCTCTATGGTGGAGCTTTTAACGGTTTTGTCAATTTGTGATAAAAAGTTAGTGTTTTGGCATCGAAATAATCTTGGAAGCTTATACTCGTAAAATTTGACATAGAAGAATAGTAAATAGTGTACGCCGAGCAATTTTGATGTTTCGAAGTTGCTCAACTATCTCTATGGAGGATCTTTTAACGGTTTTGTTCATTTGTCATAGAAAGTTGCTGTTTTGGCATCGAAATAATCTAGCAAGCTTATACTCGTAAAATTTGACTTAGAAGAATAGTAAATAGTGTACGCTGAGCAACTTTGATGGTCCGAAGTTTCTCAACTCTCTCTATGGAAGAGCTTTTAACGGTTTTGTCCATTTGTCATGGGAAGATGGTGTTTTAGCATCGAAATAATCTAGTAAGCTTATACTCGTAAAATTTGACATAGAAGAACAATAAAAAGTGTATCCCGAGCAACTTTGTTGGTCCCAAGTTGCTCAACTCTCTCTATGGAGGAGCTTTTAACGGTTTTGTCCATTTGTCATAGAAAGTTCGTGTTTTGGCATCGAAATAATCTAGGAAACTTATACTCGTAAAATTTGACATAGAAGAACAATAAAAAGTGTATCCCGAGCAACTTTGTTGGTTCGAAGTTCATCAACTCTCTCTATTGAGGAGCTTTTAATGGTTTTGTCCATTTCTCATAGAAAGTTCGTGTTTTTGGAATTGAAATAATCTTGGAAGCTTCTACTTATAAAATTTGATGTAGAAGAACAATAAAAGTGTACACAGAGGAAGTTTGACGGTCCGAAGTTGCTCAACTCTCTCTAAGGTGGAGCTTTTAGCTGTTTTGTCTATTTGTCGTAGAAAGTTGGTGTTTTGTCATCAAAATAATCTAGGATGCTTCTAGTCGTAAAATTTTACATAGAAGAATCGTAAAAAGTGTACGTCGAACAACTTTTATGGTCCGAACTTGCTCAACTCTGTCTATGGGGTAGCTTTTAACGGGTTTGTCCATTTGTCATAAAAAGTTGGTCTTTTGGCATCGAAATAATCTAGGAAGCTTATACTCATAATATTTGACATAGAAGAACAATAAAAAGTGTACACTGAGCAACTTTGATGGTCCGAAGTTGCTCAACTCTCTCTATGGTGGAGCTTTTAACGGTTTTGTCCATTTCTCATAGAAAGTTAGTGATTTGGAATCGAAATAATCTTGGAAGCTTATACTCATAAAATTTGACATAGAATAACAATAAAAAGTTTACACCGAGCAACTTTGATGGTCTGAAGTTGATCAACTCTCTCTATGGAGGAGCTTTTAACAGTTTTGTCCATTTGTCATAGAAAGATGGTGTTTTAGCATCGAAATAATCTAGGAAGCTTATACTCGTAAAATTTGACATAGAAGAACAATAAAAAGTGTATCCCGAGCAACTTTGTTGGTCCGGAGTTGCGAGCAACTCTCTCTATAGAGTAGTTTTTAACAGTTTTGTTCATTTGTCATAGAAAGTTTGTGTTTTTGGAATCGAAATAATCTTGGAAGCTTGTACTCATAAAATATGATGTAGAAGAACAATAAAAGTGTACACCGAGGAACTTTGATGGTCCGAAGTTGCTCAACTCTCTCTAAGGACGAGCATTTAGCTGTTTTGTACATTTGTCATAAAAAGTTGGTGTTTTGTCATCGAAATAACCTAGAAATCTTAAACTCGTAAAATTTGACATAAAAGAATAGTAAATAGTGTACGCCGAGCAACTTCGATGGTTTGAAGTTGCTCAACTATCTCTATAGAGGATCTTTTAACGGTTTTGTTCATTTGTCATAGAAATTTGGTGTTTTGGCATCGAAATAATCTAGCAAGCTTATACTCGTAAAATTTCACATAGAAGAATAGTAAATAGTGTACGCTGAGCAACTATGATGGTCCGAAGTTGCTCAACTCTCTCTAAAGAGGAGCTTTTAGCTGTTTTGTCCATTTGTCATAGAAAGTTGGTGTTTTATCATCGAAATAATCTAGGAAGCTTATACTGGTAAAATTTGACATAGAAGAACAATATAAGGTGTACGCCGAGCAACTTTGATGGTCCGAAGTTGCTCAACTCTCTCTATGGAGGAGCTTTTAGCTGTTTTGTTCATTTGTCGTAGAAAGTTGGTCTTTTATCATCGAAATAATCTAGGAAGCTTATAGTCGTAAAATTTAACATAGAAGAACAATATAAGGTGTACGCCGAGCAACTTTGATGGTCCGAAGTTGCTCAACTCTCTCTATGGAGGAGCTTTTAGCTGTTTTGTCCATTTGTCATAGAAAGTTGGTGTTTTGTCATCGAAATAATCTAGGAAGCTTATACTCGTAAAATTTGACATAGAAGAACAATATAAGGTGTACGCCGAGCACCTTTGATGGTCCGAAGTTGCTCAACTCTCTCTATGGAGGAGCTTTTAACAGTTTTGTCGCTTTGTGATAGAAAGTTGGTGTTTTGGCATCGAAATAATCCGGAAAGCTTATACTCGTAAAATTTGACATGGAAGAATATTAAATAGTGTACCCCGAGCAACTTTGATGGTTCGAAGTTGATCAACTATCTCTATGGAGGATCTTTTAACGGTTTTGTTCATTTGTCATAGAAAGTTGGTGTTTTGGCATCGAAATAATCTAGCAAGCTTATACTCGTAAAATTTGACTTAGAAGAATAGTAAATAGTGTACGCCGAGCAACTTTGATGGTCCAAAGTTGCTCAACTCTCTCTATGGAAGAGCTTTTGATGGTTTTGTCCATTTGTTGTAGAAAGTTGGTGTTTTGGCATCGAAATAATCTAGGAAGCTTATACTCATAAAATTTAACATAGAACAACAATAAAAAGTGTATCCCTAGCAACTTTGTTAGTTCGAAGTTCATCAACTCTCTCTATTGAGGAGCTTTTAACGGTTTTGTCCATTTGTCATAGAAAGTTTGTGTTTTTGGAATTGAAATAATCTTGGAAGCTTCTACTCATAAAATTTGATGTAGAAGAACAATAAAAGTGTACACCGCGGAACTGTGATGGTCCGAAGTTGCTCAACTCTCTCTAAGGAGGAGCTTTTAGCTGTTTTGTCTATTTGTTGTAGAAAGTTGGTGTTTTGTCATCGAAATAATATAGGAAGCTTATACTCGTAAAATTTGACATAGAAGAATCGTAAAAAGTGTATGTCGAACAATTTTTATGGTTCGAACTTGCTCAACTCTGTCTATGGAGTAGCTTTTAACGGGTTTGTCCATTTGTGATATTAAATTGGTCTTTTGGCTTCGAAATAATCTAGGAAACTCATATACTCATAATATTTGACATAGAAGAACAATAAAAAGTGTACACCGAGCAACTATGATGGTCCGAAGTTGATCAACTCTCTCTATGGAGGAGCTTTTAACGGTTTTGTCCATTTGTCACAGAAAGATGGTGTTTTAGCATCGAAATAATCTAGGAAGCTTATACTCGTAAAATTTGACATTGAAAAACAATAAAAAGTGTATCCCGTGCAACTTTGTTGGTCCGAAGTTGCGAGCAACTCTCTCTATGGAGTAGCTTTTAACGGTTTTGTTCATTTGTCATAGAAAGTTCGTGTTTTTGGAATTGAAATAATCTTGGAAGCTTCTACTCATAAAATTTGATGTAGAAGAACAATAAAAGTGTACACCGCGGAACTTTGATGGTCCGAAGTTGCTCAACTCTCTCTAAGGAGGAGCTTTTAGCTGTTTTGTCTATTTGTCGTAGAAAGTTGGTGTTTTGTCATCGAAATAATATAAGAAGCTTATACTCGTAAAATTTGACATAGAAGAATCGTAAAAAGTGTACGTCGAACAACTTTTATGGTCAGAACTTGCTCAACTCTGTCTATGGAGTAGCTTTTAACGGATTTGTCCATTTGTCATAATAAATTGGTCTTTTGGCATCGAAATAATCTAGGAAGCTCATATACTCATAAAATTTGACATAGAATAACAATAAAAAGTGTACACCGAGCAACTTTGATGGTCCGAAGTTGCTCAACTCTCTCTATGGAGGAGCTTTTAACGGTTTTGTCCATTTGTCATAGAAAGATGGTGTTTTAGCGTCAAAAAAATCTAGGAAGCTTATACTCGTAAAATTTGACATAGAAGAATAATAAAAAGTGTATCCCGAGCAACTTTGTTGGTTCGAAGTTCATCAACTCTCTCTATTGAGGAGCTTTTAACGGTTTTGTCCATTTGTCATAGAAAGTTCGTGTTTTTGGAATTGAAATAATCTTGGAAGTTTCTACTCATAAAATTTGATGTAGAAGAACAATAAAAAGTGTACACCGAGCAACTTTGATGGTCCGAAGTTGCTCAACTCTCTCTATGGAGGAGCTTTTAAATGTTTTCTCCATTTGTCATAGAAAGATGGCGTTTTAGCATCGAAATAATCTAGGAAGCTTATACTCGTAAAATTTGACATAGAAGAACAATAAAAAGTGTATCCCGAGCAACTTTGTTGGTCCGAAGTTGCGAGCAACTCTCTCTATGGAGTAGCTTTTAACGGTTTTGTTCATTTGTCATAGAAAGTTGGTGTTTTTGGAATCGAAATAATCTTGGAAGCTTCTACTCATAAAATATGACGTAGAAGAACAATAAAAGTGTACACCGAGGAACTTTGATGGTCCGAAGTTGCTCAACTCTCTCTAAGGAGGAGCATTTAGCTGTTTTGTACATTTGTCATAGAAAGTTGGTGTTTTGTCATCGAAATAATCTAGGATGCTTATACTCGTAAAATTTTACATAGAAGAATCGTAAAAAGTGTACGTCGAACAACTTTTATGGTCCGAACTTGCTCAACTCTGTCTATGGAGTAGCTTTTAACAGGTTTGTCCATTTGTCATGGAAAGTTGGTCTTTTGTTATCGAAATAATCTAGGAAGCTTATACTCATAATATTTGACATAGAAGAACAATAAAAAGTGTAAACCGAGCAACTTTGATGGTCCGAAGTTGCTCAACTCTTTCTATGGAGGAGCTTTTAACGGTTTTGTCCATTTGTCATGGGAAGATGGTGTTTTAGCATCGAAATAATCTAGTAAGCTTATACTCGTAAAATTTGACATAGAAGAACAATAAAAAGTGTATCCCGAGCAACTTTGTTGGTCCCAAGTTGCTCAACTCTCTCTATGGAGGAGCTTTTAACGGTTTTGTCCATTTGTCATAGAAAGTTCGTGTTTTGGCATTGAAATAATCTTCAAAGCGTATACTAGTAAAATTTGACATAGAAGAACAATAAAGAGTGTACACCGAGCAACTTTGATGGTCCGAAGTTGCTCAACTCTCTCTATGGTGGAGCTTTTAACGGTTTTGTCAATTTGTGATAAAAAGTTGGTGTTTTGGCATCGAAATAATCTTGGAAGCGTATACTCGTAAAATTTGACATAGAAGAATAGTAAATAGTGTACGCCGAGCAATTTTGATGTTTCGAAGTTGCTCAACTATCTCTATGGAGGATCTTTTAACGGTTTTGTTCATTTGTCATAGAAAGTTGCTGCTTTGGCATCGAAATAATCTAGCAAGCTTATACTCGTAAAATTTGACTTAGAAGAATAGTAAATAGTGTACGCTGAGCAACTTTGATGGTCCGAAGTTTCTCAACTCTCTCTATGGAAGAGCTTTTAACGGTTTTGTCCATTTGTGGTAGAAAGTTGGTGTTTTGGCATCGAAATAATCCAGGAAGCTTATACTCATAAAATTTGACATAGAAGAACAATAAAAAGTCTACACCGAGCAACTTTGATGGTCCGAAGTTGCTCAACTCTCTTTATAAAAGAGCTTTTAACGGTTTTGCCCATTTGACGTAAAAAGTTGGTGTTTTGGCATCGAAATAATCTAGGAAACTTATACTCGTAAAATTTGACATAGAAGAACAATAAAAAGTGTATCCCGAGCAACTTTGTTGGTTCGAAGTTCATCAACTCTCTCTATTGAGGAGCTTTTAACGGTTTTGTCCATTTCTCATAGAAAGTTCGTGTTTTTGGAATTGAAATAATCTTGGAAGCTTCTACTTATAAAATTTGATGTAGAAGAACAATAAAAGTGTACACAGAGGAAGTTTGACGGTCCGAAGTTTCTCAACTCTCTCTAAGGTGGAGCTTTTTGCTGTTTTGTCTATTTGTCGTAGAAAGTTGGTGTTTTGTCATCAAAATAATCTAGGATGCTTCTACTCGTAAAATTTTACATAGAAGAATCGAAAAAAGTGTACGTCGAACAACTTTTATGGTCCGAACTTGCTCAACTCTGTCTATGGAGTAGCTTTTAACGGGTTTGTCCATTTGTCATAAAAAGTTGGTCTTTTGGCATCGAAATAATCTAGGAAGCTTATACTCATAATATTTGACATAGAAGAACAATAAAAAGTGTACACTGAGCAACTTTGATGGTCCGAAGTTGCTCAACTCTCTCTATGGTGGAGCTTTTAACGGTTTTGTCCATTTCTCATAGAAAGTTAGTGATTTGGAATCGAAATAATCTTTGAAGCTTATACTCATAAAATTTGACATAGAATAACAATAAAAAGTTTACACCGAGCAACTTTGATGGTCTCAAGTTGATCAACTCTCTCTATGGAGGAGCTTTTAACAGTTTTGTCCATTTGTCTTAGAAAGATGGTGTTTTAGCATCGAAATAATCTAGGAAGCTTATACTCGTAAAATTTGACATAGAAGAACAATAAAAAGTGTATCCTGAGCAACTTTGTTGGTCCGGAGTTGCGAGCAACTCTCTCTATAGAGTAGTTTTTAACAGTTTTGTTCATTTGTCATAGAAAGTTTGTGTTTTTGGAATCGAAATAATCTTGGAAGTTTGTACTCATAAAATATGATGTAGAAGAACAATAAAAGTGTACACCGAGGAACTTTGATGGTCCGAAGTTGCTCAACTCTCTCTAAGGACGAGCATTTAGCTGTTTTGTACATTTGTCATAAAAAGTTGGTGTTTTGTCATCGAAATAACCTAGAAATCTTAAACTCGTAAAATTTGACATAGAAGAATAGTAAATAGTGTACGCCGAGCAACTTCGATGGTTCGAAGTTGCTCAACTATCTCTATAGAGGATCTTTTAACGGTTTTGTTCATTTGTCATAGAAATTTGGTGTTTTGGCATCGAAATAATCTAGCAAGCTTATACTCGTAAAATTTCACATAGAAGAATAGTAAATAGTGTACGCTGAGCAACTAAGATGGTCCGAAGTTGCTCAACTCTCTCTAAAGAGGAGCTTTTAGCTGTTTTGTCCATTTGTCATAGAAAGTTGGTGTTTTATCATCGAAATAATCTAGGAAGCTTATACTGGTAAAATTTGACATAGAAGAACAATATAAGGTGTACGCCGAGCAACTTTGATGGTCCGAAGTTGCTCAACTTCTCTATGGAGGAGCTTTTAGCTGTTTTGTTCATTTGTCGTAGAAAGTTGGTCTTTTATCATCGAAATAATCTAGGAAGCTTATACTCGTAAAATTTAACATAGAAGAACAATATAAGGTGTACGCCGAGCAACTTTGATGGTCCGAAGTTGCTCAACTCTCTCTATGGAGGAGCTTTTAGCTGTTTTGTCCATTTGTCATAGAAAGTTGGTGTTTTGTCATCGAAATAATCTAGGAAGCTTATACTCGTAAAATTTGACATAGAAGAACAATATAAGGTGTACGCCGAGCACCTTTGATGGTCCGAAGTTGCTCAACTCTCTCTATGGAGGAGCTTTTAACAGTTTTGTCGCTTTGTGATAGAAAGTTGGTGTTTTGGCATCGAAATAATCTAGAAAGCTTATACTCGTAAAATTTGACATGGAAGAATATTAAATAGTGTACCCCGAGCAACTTTGATGGTTCGAAGTTGATCAACTATCTCTATGGAGGATCTTTTAACGGTTTTGTTCATTTGTCATAGAAAGTTGGTGTTTTGGCATCGAAATAATCTAGCAAGCTTATACTCGTAAAATTTGACTTAGAAGAATAGTAAATAGTGTACGCCGAGCAACTTTGATGGTCCAAAGTTGCTCAACTCTCTCTATGGAAGAGCTTTTGATGGTTTTGTCCATTTGTTGTAGAAAGTTGGTGTTTTGGCATCGAAATAATCTAGGAAGCTTATACTCATAAAATTTAACATAGAACAACAATAAAAAGTGTATCCCTAGCAACTTTGTTAGTTCGAAGTTCATCAACTCTCTCTATTGAGGAGCTTTTAACGGTTTTGTCCATTTGTCATAGAAAGTTTGTGTTTTTGGAATTGAAATAATCTTGGAAGCTTCTACTCATAAAATTTGATGTAGAAGAACAATAAAAGTGTACACCGCGGAACTGTGATGGTCCGAAGTTGCTCAACTCTCTCTAAGGAGGAGCTTTTAGCTGTTTTGTCTATTTGTCGTAGAAAGTTGGTGTTTTGTCATCGAAATAATATAGGAAGCTTATACTCGTAAAATTTGACATAGAAGAATCGTAAAAAGTGTATGTCGAACAATTTTTATGGTTCGAACTTGCTCAACTCTGTCTATGGAGTAGCTTTTAACGGGTTTGTCCATTTGTCATATTAAATTGGTCTTTTGGCTTCGAAATAATCTAGAAAACTCATATACTCATAATATTTGACATAGAAGAACAATAAAAAGTGTACACCGAGCAACTATGATGGTCCGAAGTTGATCAACTCTCTCTATGGAGGAGCTTTTAACGGTTTTGTCCATTTGTCATAGAAAGATGGTGTTTTAGCATCGAAATAATCTAGGAAGCTTATACTCGTAAAATTTGACATTGAAAAACAATAAAAAGTGTATCCCGTGCAACTTTGTTGGTCCGAAGTTGCGAGCAACTCTCTCTATGGAGTAGCTTTTAACGGTTTTGTTCATTTGTCATAGAAAGTTCGTGTTTTTGGAATTGAAATAATCTTGGAAGCTTCTACTCATAAAATTTGATGTAGAAGAACAATAAAAGTGTACACCGCGGAACTTTGATGGTCCGAAGTTGCTCAACTCTCTCTAAGGAGGAGCTTTTAGCTGTTTTGTCTATTTGTCGTAGAAAGTTGGTGTTTTGTCATCGAAATAATATAGGAAGCTTATACTCGTAAAATTTGACATAGAAGAATCGTAAAAAGTGTACGTCGAACAACTTTTATGGTCTGAACTTGCTCAACTCTGTCTATGGAGTAGCTTTTAACGGATTTGTCCATTTGTCATAATAAATTGGTCTTTTGGCATCGAAATAATCTAGGAAGCTCATATACTCATAAAATTTGACATAGAATAACAATAAAAAGTGTACACCGAGCAACTTTGATGGTCCGAAGTTGCTCAACTCTCTCTATGGAGGAGCTTTTAACGGTTTTGTCCATTTGTCATAGAAAGATGGTGTTTTAGCGTCAAAATAATCTAGGAAGCTTATACTCGTAAAATTTGACATAGAAGAATAATAAAAAGTGTATCCCGAGCAACTTTGTTGGTTCGAAGTTCATCAACTCTCTCTATTGAGGAGCTTTTAACGGTTTTGTCCATTTGTCATAGAAAGTTCGTGTTTTTGGAATTGAAATAATCTTGGAAGTTTCTACTCATAAAATTTGATGTAGAAGAACAATAAAAAGTGTACACCGAGCAACTTTGATGGTCCGAAGTTGCTCAACTCTCTCTATGGAGGAGCTTTTAAATGTTTTCTCCATTTGTCATAGAAAGATGGTGTTTTAGCATCGAAATAATCTAGGAAGCTTATACTCGTAAAATTTGACATTGAAGAACAATAAAAAGTGTATCCCGAGCAACTTTGTTGGTCCGAAGTTGCGAGCAACTCTCTCTATGGAGTAGCTTTTAACGGTTTTGTTCATTTGTCATAGAAAGTTGGTGTTTTTGGAATCGAAATAATCTTGGAAGCTTCTACTCATAAAATATGACGTAGAAGAACAATAAAAGTGTACACCGAGGAACTTTGATGGTCCGAAGTTGCTCAACTCTCTCTAAGGAGGAGCATTTAGCTGTTTTGTACATTTGTCATAGAAAGTTGGTGTTTTGTCATCGAAATAATCTAGGATGCTTATACTCGTAAAATTTTACATAGAAGAATCGTAAAAAGTGTACGTCGAACAACTTTTATGGTCCGAACTTGCTCAACTCTGTCTTTGGAGTAGCTTTTAACAGGTTTGTCCATTTGTCATAGAAAGTTGGTCTTTTGTTATCGAAATAATCTAGGAAGCTTATACTCATAATATTGGACATAGAAGAACAATAAAAAGTGTAAACCGAGCAACTTTGATGGTCCGAAGTTGCTCAACTCTCTCTATGGAGGAGCTTTTAACGGTTTTGTCCATTTGTCATGGGAAGATGGTGTTTTAGCATCGAAATAATCTAGTAAGCTTATACTCGTAAAATTTGACATAGAAGAACAATAAAAAGTGTAACCCGAGCAACTTTGTTGGTCCCAAGTTGCTCAACTCTCTCTATGGATGAGCTTTTAACGGTTTTGTCCATTTGTCATAGAAAGTTCGTGTTTTGGCATTGAAATAATCTTCGAAGCTTATACTAGTAAAATTTGACATAGAAGAACAATAAAGAGTGTACACCGAGCAACTTTGATGGTCCGAAGTTGCTCAACTCTCTCTATGGTGGAGCTTTTAACGGTTTTGTCAATTTGTGATAAAAAGTTGATGTTTTGTCATCGAAATAATCTTGGAAGCTTATACTCGTAAAATTTGACATAGAAGAATAGTAAATAGTGTACGCCGAGTAATTTTGATGTTTCGAAGTTGCTCAACTATCTCTATGGAGGATCTTTTAACGGTTTTGTTCATTTGTCATAGAAAGTTGCTGTTTTGGCATCGAAATAATCTAGCAAGCTTATACTCTTTAAATTTTGACTTAGAAGAATAGTAAATAGTGTACGCTGAGCAACTTTGATGGTCCGAAGTTTCTCAACTCTCTCTATGGAAGAGCTTTTAACGGTTTTGTCCATTTGTGGTAGAAAGTTGGTGTTTTGGCATCGAAATAATCCAGGAAGCTTATACTCATAAAATTTGACATAGAAGAACAATAAAAAGTGTACACCGAGCAACTTTGATGGTCCGAAGTTGCTCAACTCTCTTTATAAAAGAGCTTTTAACGGTTTTGCCCATTTGACGTAAAAAGTTGGTGTTTTGGCATCGAAATAATCTAGGAAACTTATACTCGTAAAATTTGACATAGAAGAACAATAAAAAGTGTATCCCGAGCAACTTTGTTGGTTCGAAGTTCATCAACTCTCTCTATTGAGGAGCTTTTAACGGTTTTGTCCATTTCTCATAGAAAGTTCGTGTTTTTGGAATTGAAATAATCTTGGAAGCTTCTACTTATAAAATTTGATGTAGAAGAACAATAAAAGTGTATCCCGAGCAACTTTGTTGGTTCGAAGTTCATCAACTCTCTCTATGGTGGAGCTTTTAACGGTTTTGTCCATTTCTCATAGAAAGTTAGTGATTTGGAATCGAAATAATCTTGGAAGCTTATACTCATAAAATTTGACATAGAATAAAAATAAAAAGTTTACACCGAGCAACTTTGATGGTCTGAAGTTGATCAACTCTCTCTATGGAGGAGCTTTTAACAGTTTTGTCCATTTGTCATAGAAAGATGGTGTTTTAGCATCGAAATAATCTAGGAAGCTTATACTCGTAAAATTTGACATAGAAGAACAATAAAAAGTGTATCCCGAGCAACTTTGTTGGTTCGGAGTTGCGAGCAACTCTCTCTATAGAGTAGTTTTTAACAGTTTTGTTCATTTGTCATAGAAAGTTTGTGTTTTTGGAATCGAAATAATCTTGGAAGCTTCTACTCATAAAATATGATGTAGAAGAACAATAAAAGTGTACACCGAGGAACTTTGATGTTCCGAAGTTGCTCAACTCTCTCTAAGGACGAGCATTTAGCTGTTTTGTACATTTGTCATAAAAAATTGGTGTTTTGTCATCGAAATAACCTAGAAATCTTAAACTCGTAAAATTTGACATAGAAGTATAGTAAATAGTGTACGCCGAGCAACTTCGATGGTTCGAAGTTGCTCAACTATCTCTATAGAGGATCTTTTAACGGTTTTGTTCATTTGTCATAGAAATTTGGTGTTTTGGCATCGAAATAATCTAGCAAGCTTATACTCGTAAAATTTCACATAGAAGAATAGTAAATAGTGTACGCTGAGCAACTATGATGGTCCGAAGTTGCTCAACTCTCTCTAAAGAGGAGCTTTTAGCTGTTTTGTCCATTTGTCATAGAAAGTTGGTGTTTTATCATCGAAATAATCTAGGAAGCTTATACTGGTAAAATTTGACATAGAAGAACAATATAAGGTGTACGCCGAGCAACTTTGATGGTCCGAAGTTGCTCAACTCTCTCTATGGAGGAGCTTTTAGCTGTTTTGTTCATTTGTCGTAGAAAGTTGGTCTTTTATCATCGAAATAATCTAGGAAGCTTATACTCGTAAAATTTAACATAGAAGAACAATATAAGGTGTACGCCGAGCAACTTTGATGGTCCGAAGTTGCTCAACTCTCTCTATGGAGGAGCTTTTAGCTGTTTTGTCCATTTGTCATAGAAAGTTGGTGTTTTGTCATCGAAATAATCTAGGAAGCTTATACTCGTAAAATTTGACATAGAAGAACAATATAAGGTGTACGCCGAGCACCTTTGATGGTCCGAAGTTGCTCAACTCTCTCTATGGAGGAGCTTTTAACAGTTTTGTCGCTTTGTGATAGAAAGTTGGTGTTTTGGCATCGAAATAATCTAGATAGCTTATACTCGTAAAATTTGACATGGAAGAATATTAAATAGTGTACCCCGAGCAACTTTGATGGTTCGAAGTTGATCAACTATCTCTATGGAGGATCTTTTAACGGTTTTGTTCATTTGTCATAGAAAGTTGGTGTTTTGGCATCGAAATAATCTAGCAAGCTTATACTCGTAAAATTTGACTTAGAAGAATAGTAAATAGTGTACGCCGAGCAACTTTGATGGTCCAAAGTTGCTCAACTCTCTCTATGGAAGAGCTTTTAATGGTTTTGTCCATTTGTTGTAGAAAGTTGGTGTTTTGGCATCGAAATAATCTAGGAAGCTTATACTCATAAAATTTAACATAGAAGAACAATAAAAAGTGTATCCCTAGCAACTTTGTTGGTTCGAAGTTCATCAACTCTCTCTATTGAGGAGCTTTTAACGGTTTTGTCCATTTGTCATAGAAAGTTTGTGTTTTTGGAATTGAAATAATCTTGGAAGCTTCTACTCATAAAATTTGATGTAGAAGAACAATAAAAGTGTACACCGCGGAACTTTGATGGTCCGAAGTTGCTCAACTCTCTCTAAGGAGGAGCTTTTAGCTGTTTTGTCTATTTGTCGTAGAAAGTTGGTGTTTTGTCATCGAAATAATATAGGAAGCTTATACTCGTAAAATTTGACATAGAAGAATCGTAAAAAGTGTATGTCGAACAATTTTTATGGTTCGAACTTGCTCAACTCTGTCTATGGAGTAGCTTTTAACGGGTTTGTCCATTTGTCATATTAAATTGGTCTTTTGGCTTCGAAATAATCTAGAAAACTCATATACTCATAATATTTGACATAGAAGAACAATAAAAAGTGTACACCGAGCAACTATGATGGTCCGAAGTTGATCAACTCTCTCTATGGAGGAGCTTTTAACGGTTTTGTCCATTTGTCATAGAAAGATGGTGTTTTAGCATCGAAATAATCTAGGAAGCTTATACTCGTAAAATTTGACATTGAAAAACAATAAAAAGTGTATCCCGCGCAACTTTGTTGGTCCGAAGTTGCGAGCAACTCTCTCTATGGAGTAGCTTTTAACGGTTTTGTTCATTTGTCATAGAAAGTTCGTGTTTTTGGAATTGAAATAATCTTGGAAGCTTCTACTCATAAAATTTGATGTAGAAGAACAATAAAAGTGTACACCGCGGAACTTTGATGGTCCGAAGTTGCTCAACTCTCTCTAAGGAGGAGCTTTTAGCTGTTTTGTCTATTTGTCGTAGAAAGTTGGTGTTTTGTCATCGAAATAATATAGGAAGCTTATACTCGTAAAATTTGACATAGAAGAATCGTAAAAAGTGTACGTCGAACAACTTTTATGGTCAGAACTTGCTCAACTCTGTCTATGGAGTAGCTTTTAACGGATTTGTCCATTTGTCATAATAAATTGGTCTTTTGGCATCGAAATAATCTAGGAAGCTCATATACTCATAAAATTTGACATAGAATAACAATAAAAAGTGTACACCGAGCAACTTTGATGGTCCGAAGTTGCTCAACTCTCTCTATGGAGGAGCTTTTAACGGTTTTGTCCATTTGTCATAGAAAGATGGTGTTTTAGCGTCAAAATAATCTAGGAAGCTTATACTCGTAAAATTTGACATAGAAGAATAATAAAAAGTGTATCCAGAGCAACTTTGTTGGTTCGAAGTTCATCAACTCTCTCTATTGAGGAGCTTTTAACGGTTTTGTCCATTTGTCATAGAAAGTTCGTGTTTTTGGAATTGAAATAATCTTGGAAGTTTCTACTCATAAAATTTGATGTAGAAGAACAATAAAAAGTGTACACCGAGCAACTTCGATGGTCCGAAGTTGCTCAACTCTCTCTATGGAGGAGCTTTTAAATGTTTTCTCCATTTGTCATAGAAAGATGGTGTTTTAGCATCGAAATAATCTAGGAAGCTTATACTCGTAAAATTTGACATAGAAGAACAATAAAAAGTGTATCCCGAGCAACTTTGTTGGTCCGAAGTTGCGAGCAACTCTCTCTATGGAGTAGCTTTTAACGGTTTTGTTCATTTGTCATAGAAAGTTGGTGTTTTTGGAATCGAAATAATCTTGGAAGCTTCTACTCATAAAATATGACGTAGAAGAACAATAAAAGTGTACACCGAGGAACTTTGATGGTCCGAAGTTGCTCAACTCTCTCTAAGGAGGAGCATTTAGCTGTTTTGTACATTTGTCATAGAAAGTTGGTGTTTTGTCATCGAAATAATCTAGGATGCTTATACTCGTAAAATTTTACATAGAAGAATCGTAAAAAGTGTACGTCGAAGAACTTTTATGGTCCGAACTTGCTCAACTCTGTCTATGGAGTAGCTTTTAACAGGTTTGTCCATTTGTCATAGAAAGTTGGTCTTTTGTTATTGAAATAATCTAGGAAGCCTATACTCATAATATTTGACATAGAAGAACAATAAAAAGTGTAAACCGAGCAACTTTGATGGTCCGAAGTTGCTCAACTCTCTCTATGGAGGAGCTTTTAACGGTTTTGTCCATTTGTCATGGGAAGATGGTGTTTTAGCATCGAAATAATCTTGTAAGCTTATACTCGTAAAATTTGACATAGAAGAACAATAAAAAGTGTATCCCGAGCAACTTTGTTGGTCCCAAGTTGCTCAACTCTCTCTATGGAGGAGCTTTTAACGGTTTTGTCCATTTGTCATAGAAAGTTCGTGTTTTGGCATTGAAATAATCTTGGAAGCTTATACTCGTAAAATTTGATATAGAAGAATAGTAAATAGTGTACGCCGAGCAATTTTGATGTTTCGAAGTTGCTCAACTATCTCTATGGAGGATCTTTTAACGGTTTTGTTCATTTGTCATAGAAAGTTGGTGTTTTGGCATCGAAATAATCTAGCAAGCTTATACTCGTAAAATTTGACTTAGAAGAATAGTAAATAGTGTACGCTGAGCAACTTTGATGGTCCGAAGTTTCTCAACTCTCTCTATGGAAGAGCTTTTAACGGTTTTGTCCATTTGTGGTAGAAAGTTGGTGTTTTGGCATCGAAATAATCCAGGAAGCTTATACTCATAAAATTTGACATAGAAGAACAATAAAAAGTGTACACCGAGCAACTTTGATGGTCCGAAGTTGCTCAACTCTCTTTATAAAAGAGCTTTTAACGGTTTTGCCCATTTGACGTAAAAAGTTGGTGTTTTGGCATCGAAATAATCTAGGAAACTTATACTCGTAAAATTTGACATAGAAGAACAATAAAAAGTGTATCCCGAGCAACTTTGTTGGTTCGAAGTTCATCAACTCTCTCTATTGAGGAGCTTTTAACGGTTTTGTCCATTTCTCATAGAAAGTTCGTGTTTTTGGAATTGAAATAATCTTGGAAGCTTCTACTTATAAAATTTGATGTAGAAGAACAATAAAAGTGTACACAGAGGAAGTTTGACGGTCCGAAGTTGCTCAACTCTCTCTAAGGTGGAGCTTTTAGCTGTTTTGTCTATTTGTCGTAGAAAGTTGGTGTTTTGTCATCAAAATAATCTAGGATGCTTCTACTCGTAAAATTTTACATAGAAGAATCGTAAAAAGTGTACGTCGAACAACTTTTATGGTCCGAACTTGCTCAACTCTGTCTATGGAGTAGCTTTTAACGGGTTTGTCCATTTGTCATAAAAAGTTGGTCTTTTGGCATCGAAATAATCTAGGAAGCTTATACTCATAATATTTGACATAGAAGAACAATAAAAAGTGTACACTGAGCAACTTTGATGGTCCGAAGTTGCTCAACTCTCTCTAAGTAGGAACTTTTAGCTATTTTGTCTATTTATCGTAGAAAGTTGGTGTTTTGTCATCGAAATAATATAGGAAGCTTATACTCGTAAAATTTGACATAGAAGAATCGAAAAAAGTGTACGTCGAACAATTTTTATGGTCCGAACTTGCTCAACTCTGTCTATGGAGTTGCTTTTAACGGGTTTGTCCATTTGTCATAATAAGTTGGTCTTTTGGCATCGAAATAATCTAGGAAGCTCATATACTCATAATATTTGACATAGAAGAACAATAAAAAGTGTACACCGAGCAACTATGATGGTCCGAAGTTGCTCAACTCTCTCTATGGTGGAGCTTTTAACGGTTTTGTCCATTTGTGATAAAAAGTTGTTGTTTTGGCATCGAAATAATCTTGGAAGCTTATACTCGTAAAATTTGACATAGAAGAACAATAAAAAGTGTACACTGAGCAACTTTGATGGTCCGAAGTTGCTCAACTCTCTCTATGGAGGAGCTTTTAACGGTTTTGTCCATTTCTCATAGAAAGTTGGTGATTTGGAATTGAAATAATCTTGGAAGCTTATACTCATAAAAATTTGACATAGAATAACAATAAAAAGTGTACACCGAGCAACATTGATGGTCCGAAGTTGCTCAACTCTCTCTATGTAGGAGCTTTTAACGGTTTTGTCCATTTTTCATAGAAAGACGGTGTTTTAGCATCGAAATAATCTAGGAAGCTTATACTCGTGAAATTTGACATAGAAGAACAATAAAAAGTGTATCCCGAGCAACTTTGTTGGTCCGAAGTTGCGAGCAACTCTCCCTATGGAGTAGTTTTTAACGGTTTTGTTCATTTAACATAGAAAGTTGGTGTTATTGGAATCGAAATAATCTTGGAAGCTTCTACTCATAAAATATGATGTAGAAGAATAATAAAAGTGTACACCGAGGAACTTTGATGGTCCGAAGTTGCTCAACTCTCTCTAAGGAGGAGCATTTAGCTGTTTTGTACATTTGTCATAGAAAGTTGGTGTTTTGTCTTCGAAATAATCTAGGATGCTTATACTCGTAAAATTTTACATAGAAGAATCGTAAAAAGTGTACGTCGAACAACTTTTATGGTCCGAACTTGCTCAACTCTGTCTATGGAGTAGCTTTTAACGGGTTTGTCCATTTGTCATAGAAAGATGGTCTTTTCGCATCGAAATAATCTTGGAAGCTTATACTCGTAAAATTTGACATAGAAGAATAGTAAATAGTGTACGCCGAGCAATTTTGATGTTTCGAAGTTGCTCAACTATCTCTATGGAGGATCTTTTAACGGTTTTGTTCATCTGTCATAGAAAGTTGGTGTTTTGGCATCGAAATAATCTAGCAAGCTTATACTCGTAAAATTTGACTTAGAAGAATAGTAAATAGTGTACGCTGAGCAACTTTGATGGTCCGAAGTTTCTCAACTCTCTCTATGGAAGAGCTTTTAACGGTTTTGTCCATTTGTGGTAGAAAGTTGGTGTTTTGCCATCGAAATAATCCAGGAAGCTTATACTCATAAAATTTGACATAGAAGAACAATAAAAAGTGTACACCGAGCAACTTTGATGGTCCGAAGTTGCTCAACTCTCTTTATAAAAGAGCTTTTAACGGTTTTTCCCATTTGACGTAAAAAGTTGGTGTTTTGGCATCGAAATAATCTAGGAAACTTATACTCGTAAAATTTGACATAGAAGAACAATAAAAAGTGTATCCCGAGCAACTTTGTTGGTTCGAAGTTCATCAACTCTCTCTATTGAGGTGCTTTTAACGGTTTTGTCCATTTGTCATAGAAAGTTCATGTTTTTGGAATTGAAATAATCTTGGAAGCTTCTACTTATAAAATTTGATGTAGAAGAACAATAAAAGTGTACACCGCGGAACTTTGATGGTCCGAAGTTGCTCAACTCTCTCTAAGGAGGAGCTTTTAGCTGTTTTGTCTATTTGTCGTAGAAAGTTGGTGTTTTGTCATCGAAATAATATAGGAAGCTTATACTCGTAAAATTTGACATAGAAGAATCGTAAAAAGTGTATGTCGAACAATTTTTATGGTTCGAACTTGCTCAACTCTGTCTATGGAGTAGCTTTTAACGGGTTTGTCCATTTGTCATATTAAATTGGTCTTTTGGCTTCGAAATAATCTAGAAAACTCATATACTCATAATATTTGACATAGAAGAACAATAAAAAGTGTACACCGAGCAACTATGATCGTCCGAAGTTGATCAACTCTCTCTATGGAGGAGCTTTTAACGGTTTTGTCCATTTGTCATAGAAAGATGGTGTTTTAGCATCGAAATAATCTAGGAAGCTTATACTCGTAAAATTTGACATTGAAAAACAATAAAAAGTGTATCCCGCGCAACTTTGTTGGTCCGAAGTTGCGAGCAACTCTCTCTATGGAGTAGCTTTTAACGGTTTTGTTCATTTGTCATAGAAAGTTCGTGTTTTTGGAATTGAAATAATCTTGGAAGCTTCTACTCATAAAATTTGATGTAGAAGAACAATAAAAGTGTACACCGCGGAACTTTGATGGTCCGAAGTTGCTCAACTCTCTCTAAGGAGGAGCTTTTAGCTGTTTTGTCTATTTGTCGTAGAAAGTTGGTGTTTTGTCATCGAAATAATATAGGAAGCTTATACTCGTAAAATTTGACATAGAAGAATCGTAAAAAGTGTACGTCGAACAACTTTTATGGTCAGAACTTGCTCAACTCTGTCTATGGAGTAGCTTTTAACGGATTTGTCCATTTGTCATAATAAATTGGTCTTTTGGCATCGAAATAATCTAGGAAGCTCATATACTCATAAAATTTGACATAGAATAACAATAAAAAGTGTACACCGAGCAACTTTGATGGTCCGAAGTTGCTCAACTCTCTCTATGGAGGAGCTTTTAACGGTTTTGTCCATTTGTCATAGAAAGATGGTGTTTTAGCGTCAAAATAATCTAGGAAGCTTATACTCGTAAAATTTGACATAGAAGAATAATAAAAAGTGTATCCCGAGCAACTTTGTTGGTTCGAAGTTCATCAACTCTCTCTATTGAGGAGCTTTTAACGGTTTTGTCCATTTGTCATAGAAAGTTCGTGTTTTTGGAATTGAAATAATCTTGGAAGTTTCTACTCATAAAATTTGATGTAGAAGAACAATAAAAAGTGTACACCGAGCAACTTCGATGGTCCGAAGTTGCTCAACTCTCTCTATGGAGGAGCTTTTAAATGTTTTCTCCATTTGTCATAGAAAGATGGTGTTTTAGCATCGAAATAATCTAGGAAGCTTATACTCGTAAAATTTGACATAGAAGAACAATAAAAAGTGTATCCCGAGCAACTTTGTTGGTCCGAAGTTGCGAGCAACTCTCTCTATGGAGTAGCTTTTAACGGTTTTGTTCATTTGTCATAGAAAGTTGGTGTTTTTGGAATCGAAATAATCTTGGAAGCTTCTACTCATAAAATATGACGTAGAAGAACAATAAAAGTGTACACCGAGGAACTTTGATGGTCCGAAGTTGCTCAACTCTCTCTAAGGAGGAGCATTTAGCTGTTTTGTACATTTGTCATAGAAAGTTGGTGTTTTGTCATCGAAATAATCTAGGATGCTTATACTCGTAAAATTTTACATAGAAGAATCGTAAAAAGTGTACGTCGAACAACTTTTATGGTCCGAACTTGCTCAACTCTGTCTATGGAGTAGCTTTTAACAGGTTTGTCCATTTGTCATAGAAAGTTGGTCTTTTGTTATCGAAATAATCTAGGAAGCCTATACTCATAATATTTGACATAGAAGAACAATAAAAAGTGTAAACCGAGCAACTTTGATGATCCGAAGTTGCTCAACTCTCTCTATGGAGGAGCTTTTAACGGTTTTGTCCATTTGTCATGGGAAGATGGTGTTTTAGCATTGAAATAATCTAGTAAGCTTATACTCGTAAAATTTGACATAGAAGAACAATAAAAAGTGTATCCCGAGCAACTTTGTTGGTCCCAAGTTGCTCAACTCTCTCTATGGAGGAGCTTTTAACGGTTTTGTCCATTTGTCATAGAAAGTTCGTGTTTTGGCATTGAAATAATCTTGGAAGCTTATACTCGTAAAATTTGATATAGAAGAATAGTAAATAGTGTACGCCGAGCAATTTTGATGTTTCGAAGTTGCTCAACTATCTCTATGGAGGATCTTTTAACGGTTTTGTTCATTTGTCATAGAAAGTTGGTGTTTTGGCATCGAAATAATCTAGCAAGCTTATACTCGTAAAATTTGACTTAGAAGAATAGTAAATAGTGTACGCTGAGCAACTTTGATGGTCCGAAGTTTCTCAACTCTCTCTATGGAAGAGCTTTTAACGGTTTTGTCCATTTGTGGTAGAAAGTTGGTGTTTTGGCATCGAAATAATCCAGGAAGCTTATACTCATAAAATTTGACATAGAAGAACAATAAAAAGTGTACACCGAGCAACTTTGATGGTCCGAAGTTGCTCAACTCTCTTTATAAAAGAGCTTTTAACGGTTTTGCCCATTTGACGTAAAAAGTTGGTGTTTTGGCATCGAAATAATCTAGGAAACTTATACTCGTAAAATTTGACATAGAAGAACAATAAAAAGTGTATCCCGAGCAACTTTGTTGGTTCGAAGTTCATCAACTCTCTCTATTGAGGAGCTTTTAACGGTTTTGTCCATTTCTCATAGAAAGTTCGTGTTTTTGGAATTGAAATAATCTTGGAAGCTTCTACTTATAAAATTTGATGTAGAAGAACAATAAAAGTGTACACAGAGGAAGTTTGACGGTCCGAAGTTGCTCAACTCTCTCTAAGGTGGAGCTTTTAGCTGTTTTGTCTATTTGTCGTAGAAAGTTGGTGTTTTGTCATCAAAATAATCTAGGATGCTTCTACTCGTAAAATTTTACATAGAAGAATCGTAAAAAGTGTACGTCGAACAACTTTTATGGTCCGAACTTGCTCAACTCTGTCTATGGAGTAGCTTTTAACGGGTTTGTCCATTTGTCATAAAAAGTTGGTCTTTTGGCATCGAAATAATCTAGGAAGCTTATACTCATAATATTTGACATAGAAGAACAATAAAAAGTGTACACTGAGCAACTTTGATGGTCCGAAGTTTCTCAACTCTCTCTAAGTAGGAACTTTTAGCTATTTTGTCTATTTATCGTAGAAAGTTGGTGTTTTGTCATCGAAATAATATAGGAAGCTTATACTCGTAAAATTTGACATAGAAGAATCGAAAAAAGTGTACGTCGAACAATTTTTATGGTCCGAACTTGCTCAACTCTGTCTATGGAGTTGCTTTTAACGGGTTTGTCCATTTGTCATAATAAGTTGGTCTTTTGGCATCGAAATAATCTAGGAAGCTCATATACTCATAATATTTGACATAGAAGAACAATAAAAAGTGTACACCGAGCAACTATGATGGTCCGAAGTTGCTCAACTCTCTCTATGGTGGAGCTTTTAACGGTTTTGTCCATTTGTGATAAAAAGTTGTTGTTTTGGCATCGAAATAATCTTGGAAGCTTATACTCGTAAAATTTGACATAGAAGAACAATAAAAAGTGTACACTGAGCAACTTTGATGGTCCGAAGTTGCTCAACTCTCTCTATGGAGGAGCTTTTAACGGTTTTGTCCATTTCTCATAGAAAGTTGGTGATTTGGAATTGAAATAATCTTGGAAGCTTATACTCATAAAAATTTGACATAGAATAACAATAAAAAGTGTACACCGAGCAACATTGATGGTCCGAAGTTGCTCAACTCTCTCTATGTAGGAGCTTTTAACGGTTTTGTCCATTTTTCATAGAAAGACGGTGTTTTAGCATCGAAATAATCTAGGAAGCTTATACTCGTGAAATTTGACATAGAAGAACAATAAAAAGTGTATCCCGAGCAACTTTGTTGGTCCGAAGTTGCGAGCAACTCTCCCTATGGAGTAGCTTTTAACGGTTTTGTTCATTTAACATAGAAAGTTGGTGTTATTGGAATCGAAATAATCTTGGAAGCTTCTACTCATAAAATATGATGTAGAAGAATAATAAAAGTGTACACCGAGGAACTTTGATGGTCCGAAGTTGCTCAACTCTCTCTAAGGAGGAGCATTTAGCTGTTTTGTACATTTGTCATAGAAAGTTGGTGTTTTGTCTTCGAAATAATCTAGGATGCTTATACTCGTAAAATTTTACATAGAAGAATCGTAAAAAGTGTACGTCGAACAACTTTTATGGTCCGAACTTGCTCAACTCTGTCTATGGAGTAGCTTTTAACGGGTTTGTCCATTTGTCATAGAAAGATGGTCTTTTCGCATCGAAATAATCTTGGAAGCTTATACTCGTAAAATTTGACATAGAAGAATAGTAAATAGTGTACGCCGAGCAATTTTGATGTTTCGAAGTTGCTCAACTATCTCTATGGAGGATCTTTTAACGGTTTTGTTCATCTGTCATAGAAAGTTGGTGTTTTGGCATCGAAATAATCTAGCAAGCTTATACTCGTAAAATTTGACTTAGAAGAATAGTAAATAGTGTACGCTGAGCAACTTTGATGGTCCGAAGTTTCTTAACTCTCTCTATGGAAGAGCTTTTAACGGTTTTGTCCATTTGTGGTAGAAAGTTGGTGTTTTGCCATCGAAATAATCCAGGAAGCTTATACTCATAAAATTTGACATAGAAGAACAATAAAAAGTGTACACCGAGCAACTTTGATGGTCCGAAGTTGCTCAACTCTCTTTATAAAAGAGCTTTTAACGGTTTTTCCCATTTGACGTAAAAAGTTGGTGTTTTGGCATCGAAATAATCTAGGAAACTTATACTCGTAAAATTTGACATAGAAGAACAATAAAAAGTGTATCCCGAGCAACTTTGTTGGTTCGAAGTTCATCAACTCTCTCTATTGAGGTGCTTTTAACGGTTTTGTCCATTTGTCATAGAAAGTTCATGTTTTTGGAATTGAAATAATCTTGGAAGCTTCTACTTATAAAATTTGATGTAGAAGAACAATAAAAGTGTACACAGAGGAAGTTTGACGATCCGAAGTTGCTCAACTCTCTTTAAGGTGGAGCTTTTAGCTGTTTTGTCTATTTGTCGTAGAAAGTTGGTGTTTTGTCATCAAAATAATCTAGGATGCTTCTACTCGTAAAATTTTACATAGAAGAATCGTAAAAAGTGTACGTCGAACAACTTTTATGGTCCGAACTTGCTCAACTCTGTCTATGGAGTAGCTTTTAACGGGTTTGTCCATTTGTCATAAAAAGTTGGTCTTTTGGCATCGAAATAATCTATGAAGCTTATACTCATAATATTTGACATAGAAGAACAATAAAAAGTGTACACTGAGCAACTTTGATGGTCCGAAGTTGCTCAACTCTCTCTAAGTAGGAACTTTTAGCTGTTTTGTCTATTTATCGTAGAAAGTTGGTGTTTTGTCATCGAAATAATATAGGAAGCTTATACTCGTAAAATTTGACATAGAAGAATCGAAAAAAGTGTACGTCGAACAATTTTTATGGTCCGAACTTGCTCAACTCTCTTTATAAAAGAGCTTTTTATCGGTTTTGCCCATTTGACGTAAAAAGTTGGTGTTTTGGCATCGAAATAATCTAGGAAACTTATACTCGTAAAATTTGACATAGAAGAACAATAAAAAGTGTATCCCGAGCAACTTTGTTGGTTCGAAGTTCATCAACTCTCTCTATTGAGGAGCTTTTAACGGTTTTGTCCATTTCTCATAGAAAGTTCGTGTTTTTGGAATTGAAATAATCTTGGAAGCTTCTACTTATAAAATTTGATGTAGAAGAACAATAAAAGTGTACACAGAGGAAGTTTGACGGTCCGAAGTTGCTCAACTCTCTCTAAGGTGGAGCTTTTAGCTGTTTTGTCTATTTGTCGTAGAAAGTTGGTGTTTTGTCATCAAAATAATCTAGGATGCTTCTACTCGTAAAATTTTACATAGAAGAATCGTAAAAAGTGTACGTCGAACAACTTTTATGGTCCGAACTTGCTCAACTCTGTCTATGGAGTAGCTTTTAACGGGTTTGTCCATTTGTCATAAAAAGTTGGTCTTTTGGCATCGAAATAATCTAGGAAGCTTATACTCATAATATTTGACATAGAAGAACAATAAAAAGTGTACACTGAGCAACTTTGATGGTCCGAAGTTGCTCAACTCTCTCTAAGTAGGAACTTTTAGTTGTTTTGTCTATTTATCGTAGAAAGTTGGTGTTTTGTCATCGAAATAATATAGGAAGCTTATACTCGTAAAATTTGACATAGAAGAATCGAAAAAAGTGTACGTCGAACAATTTTTATGGTCCGAACTTGCTCAACTCTCTTTATAAAAGAGCTTTTAACGGTTTTGCCCATTTGACGTAAAAAGTTGGTGTTTTGGCATCGAAATAATCTAGGAAACTTATACTCGTAAAATTTGACATAGAAGAACAATAAAAAGTGTATCCCGAGCAACTTTGTTGGTTCGAAGTTCATCAACTCTCTCTATTGAGGAGCTTTTAACGGTTTTGTCCATTTGTCAAAGAAAGTTCGTGTTTTTGGAATTGAAATAATCTTGGAAGCTTCTACTTATAAAATTTGATGTAGAAGAACAATAAAAGTGTACACAGAGGAAGTTTGACGGTCCGAAGTTGCTCAACTCTCTCTAAGGTGGAGCTTTTAGCTGTTTTGTCTATTTGTCGTAGAAAGTTGGTGTTTTGTCATCAAAATAATCTAGGATGCTTCTACTCGTAAAATTTTACATAGAAGAATCGTAAAAAGTGTACGTCGAACAACTTTTATGGTCCGAACTTGCTCAACTCTGTCTATGGAGTAGCTTTTAACGGGTTTGTCCATTTGTCATAAAAAGTTGGTCTTTTGGCATCGAAATAATCTAGGAAGCTTATACTCATAATATTTGACATAGAAGAACAATAAAAAGTGTACACTGAGCAACTTTGATGGTCCGAAGTTGCTCAACTCTCTCTAAGTAGGAACTTTTAGCTGTTTTGTCTATTTATCGTAGAAAGTTGGTGTTTTGTCATCGAAATAATATAGGAAGCTTATACTCTTAAAATTTGACATAGAAGAATCGAAAAAAGTGTACGTCGAACAATTTTTATGGTCCGAACTTGCTCAACTCTGTCTATGGAGTAGCTTTTAACGGGTTTGTCCATTTGTCATAATAAGTTGGTCTTTTGGCATCGAAATAATCTAGGAAGCTCATATACTCATAATATTTGACATAGAAGAACAATAAAAAGTGTACACCGAGCAACTATGATGGTCCGAAGTTGCTCAACTCTCTCTATGGTGGAGCTTTTAACGGTTTTGTCCATTTGTGATAAAAAGTTGTTGTTTTGGCATCGAAATAATCTTGGAAGCTTATACTCGTAAAATTTGACATAGAAGAACAATAAAATGTGTACACCGAGCAACTTTGATGGTCCGAGTTGCTCAACTCTCTCTATGGAGGAGCTTTTAACGGTTTTGTCCATTTCTCATAGAAAGTTGGTGATTTGGAATCGAAATAATCTTGGAAGCTTATACTCATAAAAATTTGACATAGAATAACAATAAAAAGTGTACACCGAGCAACATTGATGGTCCGAAGTTGCTCAACTCTCTCTATGGAGGAGCTTTTAACGGTTTTGTCCATTTTTCATAGAAAGATGGTGTTTTAGCATCGAAATAATCTAGGAAGCTTATACTCGTGAAATTTGACATAGAAGAACAATAAAAAGTGTATCCCGAGCAACTTTGTTGGTCCGAAGTTGCGAGCAACTCTCCCTATGGAGTAGCTTTTAACGGTTTTGTTCATTTAACATAGAAAGTTGGTGTTATTGGAATCAAAATAATCTTGGAAGCTTCTACTCATAAAATATGATGTAGAAGAACAATAAAAGTGTACACCGAGGAACTTTGATGGTCCGAAGTTGCTCAACTCTCTCTAAGGAGGAGCATTTAGCTGTTTTGTACATTTGTCATAGAAAGTTGGTGTTTTGTCTTCGAAATAATCTAGGATGATTATACTCGTAAAATTTTACATAGAAGAATCGTAAAAAGTGTACGTCGAACAACTTTTATGGTCCGAACTTGCTCAACTCTGTCTATGGAGTAGCTTTTAACGGGTTTGTCCATTTGTCATAGAAAGATGGTCTTTTCGCATCGAAATAATCTAGGATGCTTCTACTCGTAAAATTTTACATAGAAGAATAGTAAATAGTGTACGCCGAGCAATTTTGATGTTTCGAAGTTGCTCAACTATCTCTATGGAGGATCTTTTAACGGTTTTGTTCATTTGTCATAGAAAGTTGGTGTTTTGGCATCGAAATAATCTAGCAAGCTTATACTCGTAAAATTTGACTTAGAAGAATAGTAAATAGTGTACGCTGAGCAACTTTGATGGTCCGAAGTTTCTCAACTCTCTCTATGGAAGAGCTTTTAACGGTTTTGTCCATTTGTGGTAGAAAGTTGGTGTTTTGCCATCAAAATAATCCAGGAAGCTTATACTCATAAAATTTGACATAGAAGAACAATAAAAAGTGTACACCGAGCAACTTTGATGGTCCGAAGTTGCTCAACTCTCTTTATAAAAGAGCTTTTAACGGTTTTGCCCATTTGACGTAAAAAGTTGGTGTTTTGGCATCGAAATAATCTAGGAAACTTATACTCGTAAAATTTGACATAGAAGAACAATAAAAAGTGTATCCCGAGCAACTTTGCTGGTTCGTAGTTCATCAACTCTCTCTATTGAGGAGCTTTTAACGGTTTTGTCCATTTGTCATCGAAAGTTCGTGTTTTTGGAATTGAAATAATCTTGGAAGCTTCTACTTATAAAATTTGATGTAGAAGAACAATAAAAGTGTACACAGAGGAAGTTTGACGGTCCGAAGTTGCTCAACTCTCTCTAAGGTGGAGCTTTTAGCTGTTTTGTCTATTTGTCGTAGAAAGTTGGTGTTTTGTCATCAAAATAATCTAGGATGCTTCTACTCGTAAAATTTTACATAGAAGAATCGTAAAAAGTGTACGTCGAACAACTTTTATGGTCCGAACTTGCTCAACTCTGTCTATGGAGTAGCTTTTAACGGGTTTGTCCATTTGTCATAAAAAGTTGGTCTTTTGGCATCGAAATAATCTAGGATGCTTATACTCATATTATTTGACATAGAAGAACAATAAAAAGTGTACACTGAGCAACTTTGATGGTCCGAAGTTGCTCAACTCTCTCTAAGTAGGAACTTTTAGCTGTTTTGTCTATTTATTGTAGAAAGTTGGTGTTTTGTCATCGAAATAATATAGGAAGCTTATACTCGTAAAATTTGACATAGAATAATCGAAAAAAGTGTACGTCGAACAATTTTTATGGTCCGAACTTGCTCAACTCTCTTTATAAAAGAGCTTTTAACGGTTTTGCCCATTTGACGTAAAAAGTTGGTGTTTTGGCATCGAAATAATCTAGGAAACTTATACTCGTAAAATTTGACATAGAAGAACAATAAAAAGTGTATCCCGAGCAACTTTGTTGGTTCGAAGTTCATCAACTCTCTCTATTGAGGAGCTTTTAACGGTTTTGTCCATTTCTCATAGAAAGTTCGTGTTTTTGGAATTGAAATAATCTTGGAAGCTTCTACTTATAAAATTTGATGTAGAAGAACAATAAAAGTGTACACAGAGGAAGTTTGACGGTCCGAAGTTGCTCAACTCTCTCTAAGGTGGAGCTTTTAGCTGTTTTGTCTATTTGTCGTAGAAAGTTGGTGTTTTGTCATCAAAATAATCTAGGATGCTTCTACTCGTAAAATTTTACATAGAAGAATCGTAAAAAGTGTACGTCGAACAACTTTTATGGTCCGAACTTGCTCAACTCTGTCTATGGAGTAGCTTTTAACGGGTTTGTCCATTTGTCATAAAAAGTTGGTCTTTTGGCATCGAAATAATCTAGGAAGCTTATACTCATAATATTTGACATAGAAGAACAATAAAAAGTGTACACTGAGCAACTTTGATGGTCTGAAGTTGCTCAACTCTCTCTAAGTAGGAACTTTTAGCTGTTTTGTCTATTTATCGTAGAAAGTTGGTGTTTTGTCATCGAAATAATATAGGAAGCTTATACTCGTAAAATTTGACATAGAAGAATCGAAAAAAGTGTACGTCGAACAATTTTTATGGTCCGAACTTGCTCAACTCTCTTTATAAAAGAGCTTTTAACGGTTTTGCCCATTTGACGTAAAAAGTTGGTGTTTTGGCATCGAAATAATCTAGGAAACTTATACTCGTAAAATTTGACATAGAAGAACAATAAAAAGTGTATCCCGAGCAACTTTGTTGGTTCGAAGTTCATCAACTCTCTCTATTGAGGAGCTTTTAACGGTTTTGTCCATTTGTCATAGAAAGTTCGTGTTTTTGGAATTGAAATAATCTTGGAAGCTTCTACTTATAAAATTTGATGTAGAAGAACAATAAAAGTGTACACAGAGGAAGTTTGACGGTCCGAAGTTGCTCAACTCTCTCTAAGGTGGAGCTTTTAGCTGTTTTGTCTATTTGTCGTAGAAAGTTGGTGTTTTGTCATCAAAATAATCTAGGATGCTTCTACTCGTAAAATTTTACATAGAAGAATCGTAAAAAGTGTACGTCGAACAACTTTTATGGTCCGAACTTGCTCAACTCTGTCTATGGAGTAGCTTTTAACGGGTTTGTCCATTTGTCATAAAAAGTTGGTCTTTTGGCATCGAAATAATCTAGGAAGCTTATACTCATAATATTTGACATAGAAGAACAATAAAAAGTGTACACTGATCAACTTTGATGGTCCGAAGTTGCTCAACTCTCTCTAAGTAGGAACTTTTAGCTGTTTTGTCTATTTATCGTAGAAAGTTGGTGTTTTGTCATCGAAATAATATAGGAAGCTTATACTCTTAAAATTTGACATAGAAGAATCGAAAAAAGTGTACGTCGAACAATTTTTATGGTCCGAACTTGCTCAACTCTGTCTATGGAGTAGCTTTTAACGGGTTTGTCCATTTGTCATAATAAGTTGGTCTTTTGGCATCGAAATAATCTAGGAAGCTCATATACTCATAATATTTGACATAGAAGAACAATAAAAAGTGTACACCGAGCAACTATGATGGTCCGAAGTTGCTCAACTCTCTCTATGGTGGAGCTTTTAACGGTTTTGTCCATTTGTGATAAAAAGTTGTTGTTTTGGCATCGAAATAATCTTGGAAGCTTATACTCGTAAAATTTGACATAGAAGAACAATAAAAAGTGTACACCGAGCAACTTTGATGGTCCGAGTTGCTCAACTCTCTCTATGGAGGAGCTTTTAACGGTTTTGTCCATTTCTCATAGAAAGTTGGTGATTTGGAATCGAAATAATCTTGGAAGCTTATACTCATAAAAATTTGACATAGAATAACAATAAAAAGTGTACACCGAGCAACATTGATGGTCCGAAGTTGCTCAACTCTCTCTATGGAGGAGCTTTTAACGGTTTTGTCCATTTTTCATAGAAAGATGGTGTTTTAGCATCGAAATAATCTAGGAAGCTTATACTCCTGAAATTTGACATAGAAGAACAATAAAAAGTGTATCCCGAGCAACTTTGTTGGTCCGAAGTTGCGAGCAACTCTCCCTATGGAGTAGCTTTTAACGGTTTTGTTCATTTAACATAGAAAGTTGGTGTTATTGGAATCAAAATAATCTTGGAAGCTTCTACTCATAAAATATGATGTAGAAGAACAATAAAAGTGTACACCGAGGAACTTTGATGGTCCGAAGTTGCTCAACTCTCTCTAAGGAGGAGCATTTAGCTGTTTTGTACATTTGTCATAGAAAGTTGGTGTTTTGTCTTCGAAATAATCTAGGATGATTATACTCGTAAAATTTTACATAGAAGAATCGTAAAAAGTGTACGTCGAACAACTTTTATGGTCCGAACTTGCTCAACTCTGTCTATGGAGTAGCTTTTAACGGGTTTGTCCATTTGTCATAGAAAGATGGTCTTTTCGCATCGAAATAATCTAGGATGCTTCTACTCGTAAAATTTTACATAGAAGAATAGTAAATAGTGTACGCCGAGCAATTTTGATGTTTCGAAGTTGCTCAACTATCTCTATGGAGGATCTTTTAACGGTTTTGTTCATTTGTCATAGAAAGTTGGTGTTTTGGCATCGAAATAATCTAGCAAGCTTATACTCGTAAAATTTGACTTAGAAGAATAGTAAATAGTGTACGCTGAGCAACTTTGATGGTCCGAAGTTTCTCAACTCTCTCTATGGAAGAGCTTTTAACGGTTTTGTCCATTTGTGGTAGAAAGTTGGTGTTTTGCCATCAAAATAATCCAGGAAGCTTATACTCATAAAATTTGACATAGAAGAACAATAAAAAGTGTACACCGAGCAACTTTGATGGTCCGAAGTTGCTCAACTCTCTTTATAAAAGAGCTTTTAACGGTTTTGCCCATTTGACGTAAAAAGTTGGTGTTTTGGCATCGAAATAATCTAGGAAACTTATACTCGTAAAATTTGACATAGAAGAACAATAAAAAGTGTATCCCGAGCAACTTTGCTGGTTCGTAGTTCATCAACTCTCTCTATTGAGGAGCTTTTAACGGTTTTGTCCATTTGTCATAGAAAGTTCGTGTTTTTGGAATTGAAATAATCTTGGAAGCTTCTACTTATAAAATTTGATGTAGAAGAACAATAAAAGTGTACACAGAGGAAGTTTGACGGTCCGAAGTTGCTCAACTCTCTCTAAGGTGGAGCTTTTAGCTGTTTTGTCTATTTGTCGTAGAAAGTTGGTGTTTTGTCATCAAAATAATCTAGGATGCTTCTACTCGTAAAATTTTACATAGAAGAATCGTAAAAAGTGTACGTCGAACAACTTTTATGGTCCGAACTTGCTCAACTCTGTCTATGGAGTAGCTTTTAACGGGTTTGTCCATTTGTCATAAAAAGTTAGTCTTTTGGCATCGAAATAATCTAGGAAGCTTATACTCATAATATTTGACATAGAAGAACAATAAAAAGTGTACACTGAGCAACTTTGATGGTCCGAAGTTGCTCAACTCTCTCTAAGTAGGAACTTTTAGCTGTTTTGTCTATTTATCGTAGAAAGTTGGTGTTTTGTCATCGAAATAATATAGGAAGCTTATACTCGTAAAATTTGACATAGAAGAATCGAAAAAAGTGTACGTCGAACAATTTTTATGGTCCGAACTTGGTCAACTCTCTTTATAAAAGAGCTTTTTATCGGTTTTGCCCATTTGACGTAAAAAGTTGGTGTTTTGGCATCGAAATAATCTAGGAAACTTATACTCGTAAAATTTGACATAGAAGAACAATAAAAAGTGTATCCCGAGCAACTTTGTTGGTTCGAAGTTCATCAACTCTCTCTATTGAGGAGCTTTTAACGGTTTTGTCCATTTGTCATAGAAAGTTCGTGTTTTTGGAATTGAAATAATCTTGGAAGCTTCTACTTATAAAATTTGATGTAGAAGAACAATAAAAGTGTACACAGAGGAAGTTTGACGGTCCGAAGTTGCTCAACTCTCTCTAAGGTGGAGCTTTTAGCTGTTTTGTCTATTTGTCGTAGAAAGTTGGTGTTTTGTCATCAAAATAATCTAGGATGCTTCTACTCGTAAAATTTTACATAGAAGAATCGTAAAAAGTGTACGTCGAACAACTTTTATGGTCCGAACTTGCTCAACTCTGTCTATGGAGTAGCTTTTAACGGGTTTGTCCATTTGTCATAAAAAGTTGGTCTTTTGGCATCGAAATAATCTAGGAAGCTTATACTCATAATATTTGACATAGAAGAACAATAAAAAGTGTACACTGAGCAACTTTGATGGTCCGAAGTTGCTCAACTCTCTCTAAGTAGGAACTTTTAGCTGTTTTGTCTATTTATCGTAGAAAGTTGGTGTTTTGTCATCGAAATAATATAGGAAGCTTATACTCGTAAAATTTGACATAGAAGAATCGAAAAAAGTGTACGTCGAACAATTTTTATGGTCCGAACTTGCTCAACTCTCTTTATAAAAGAGCTTTTAACGGTTTTGCCCATTTGACGTAAAAAGTTGGTGTTTTGGCATCGAAATAATCTAGGAAACTTATACTCGTAAAATTTGACATAGAAGAACAATAAAAAGTGTATCCCGAGCAACTTTGTTGGTTCGAAGTTCATCAACTCTCTCTATTGAGGAGCTTTTAACGGTTTTTTCCATTTGTCATAGAAAGTTCGTGTTTTTGGAATTGAAATAATCTTGGAAGCTTCTACTTATAAAATTTGATGTAGAAGAACAATAAAAGTGTACACAGAGGAAGTTTGACGGTCCGAAGTTGCTCAACTCTCTCTAAGGTGGAGCTTTTAGCTGTTTTGTCTATTTGTCGTAGAAAGTTGGTGTTTTGTCATCAAAATAATCTAGGATGCTTCTACTCGTAAAATTTTACATAGAAGAATCGTAAAAAGTGTACGTCGAACAACTTTTATGGTCCGAACTTGCTCAACTCTGTCTATGGAGTAGCTTTTAACGGGTTTGTCCATTTGTCATAAAAAGTTGGTCTTTTGGCATCGAAATAATCTAGGAAGCTTATACTCATAATATTTGACATAGAAGAACAATAAAAAGTGTACACTGAGCAACTTTGATGGTCCGAAGTTGCTCAACTCTCTCTAAGTAGGAACTTTTAGCTGTTTTGTCTATTTATCGTAGAAAGTTGGTGTTTTGTCATCGAAATAATATAGGAAGCTTATACTCTTAAAATTTGACATAGAAGAATCGAAAAAAGTGTACGTCGAACAATTTTTATGGTCCGAACTTGCTCAACTCTGTCTATGGAGTAGCTTTTAACGGGTTTGTCCATTTGTCATAATAAGTTGGTCTTTTGGCATCGAAATAATCTAGGAAGCTCATATACTCATAATATTTGACATAGAAGAACAATAAAAAGTGTACACCGAGCAACTATGATGGTCCGAAGTTGCTCAACTCTCTCTATGGTAGGAACTTTTAGCTGTTTTGTCTATTTATCGTAGAAAGTTGGTGTTTTGTCATCGAAATAATATAGGAAGCTTATACTCGTAAAATTTGACATAGAAGAATCGAAAAAAGTGTACGTCGAACAATTTTTATGGTCCGAACTTGCTCAACTCTCTTTATAAAAGAGCTTTTAACGGTTTTGCCCATTTGACGTAAAAAGTTGGTGTTTTGGCATCGAAATAATCTAGGAAACTTATACTCGTAAAATTTGACATAGAAGAACAATAAAAAGTGTATCCCGAGCAACTTTGTTGGTTCGAAGTTCATCAACTCTCTCTATTGAGGAGCTTTTAACGGTTTTGTCCATTTGTCATAGAAAGTTCGTGTTTTTGGAATTGAAATAATCTTGGAAGCTTCTACTTATAAAATTTGATGTAGAAGAACAATAAAAGTGTACACAGAGGAAGTTTGACGGTCCGAAGTTGCTCAACTCTCTCTAAGGTGGAGCTTTTAGCTGTTTTGTCTATTTGTCGTAGAAAGTTGGTGTTTTGTCATCAAAATAATCTAGGATGCTTCTACTCGTAAAATTTTACATAGAAGAATCGTAAAAAGTGTACGTCGAACAACTTTTATGGTCCGAACTTGCTCAACTCTGTCTATGGAGTAGCTTTTAACGGGTTTGTCCATTTGTCATAAAAAGTTGGTCTTTTGGCATCGAAATAATCTAGGAAGCTTATACTCATAATATTTGACATAGAAGAACAATAAAAAGTGTACACTGAGCAACTTTGATGGTCCGAAGTTGCTCAACTCTCTCTAAGTAGGAACTTTTAGCTGTTTTGTCTATTTATCGTAGAAAGTTGGTGTTTTGTCATCGAAATAATATAGGAAGCTTATACTCTTAAAATTTGACATAGAAGAATCGAAAAAAGTGTACGTCGAACAATTTTTATGGTCCGAACTTGCTCAACTCTGTCTATGGAGTAGCTTTTAACGGGTTTGTCCATTTGTCATAATAAGTTGGTCTTTTGGCATCGAAATAATCTAGGAAGCTCATATACTCATAATATTTGACATAGAAGAACAATAAAAAGTGTACACCGAGCAACTATGATGGTCCGAAGTTGCTCAACTCTCTCTATGGTAGGAACTTTTAGCTGTTTTGTCTATTTATCGTAGAAAGTTGGTGTTTTGTCATCGAAATAATATAGGAAGCTTATACTCGTAAAATTTGACGTAGAAGAATCGAAAAAAGTGTACGTCGAACAATTTTTATGGTCCGAACTTGCTCAACTCTCTTTATAAAAGAGCTTTTAACGGTTTTGCCCATTTGACGTAAAAAGTTGGTGTTTTGGCATCGAAATAATCTAGGAAACTTATACTCGTAAAATTTGACATAGAAGAACAATAAAAAGTGTATCCCGAGCAACTTTGTTGGTTCGAAGTTCATCAACTCTCTCTATTGAGGAGCTTTTAACGGTTTTGTCCATTTGTCATAGAAAGTTCGTGTTTTTGGAATTGAAATAATCTTGGAAGCTTCTACTTATAAAATTTGATGTAGAAGAACAATAAAAGTGTACACAGAGGAAGTTTGACGGTCCGAAGTTGCTCAACTCTCTCTAAGGTGGAGCTTTTAGCTGTTTTGTCTATTTGTCGTAGAAAGTTGGTGTTTTGTCATCAAAATAATCTAGGATGCTTCTACTCGTAAAATTTTACATAGAAGAATCGTAAAAAGTGTACGTCGAACAACTTTTATGGTCCGAACTTGCTCAACTCTGTCTATGGAGTAGCTTTTAACGGGTTTGTCCATTTGTCATAAAAAGTTGGTCTTTTGGCATCGAAATAATCTAGGAAGCTTATACTCATAATATTTGACATAGAAGAACAATAAAAAGTGTACACTGAGCAACTTTGATGGTCCGAAGTTGCTCAACTCTCTCTAAGTAGGAACTTTTAGCTGTTTTGTCTATTTATCGTAGAAAGTTGGTGTTTTGTCATCGAAATAATATAGGAAGCTTATACTCTTAAAATTTGACATAGAAGAATCGAAAAAAGTGTACGTCGAACAATTTTTATGGTCCGAACTTGCTCAACTCTGTCTATGGAGTAGCTTTTAACGGGTTTGTCCATTTGTCATAATAAGTTGGTCTTTTGGCATCGAAATAATCTAGGAAGCTCATATACTCATAATATTTGACATAGAAGAACAATAAAAAGTGTACACCGAGCAACTATGATGGTCCGAAGTTGCTCAACTCTCTCTATGGTGGAGCTTTTAACGGTTTTGTCCATTTGTGATAAAAAGTTGTTGTTTTGGCATCGAAATAATCTTGGAAGCTTATACTCGTAAAATTTGACATAGAAGAACAATAAAATGTGTACACCGAGCAACTTTGATGGTCCGAGTTGCTCAACTCTCTCTATGGAGGAGCTTTTAACGGTTTTGTCCATTTCTCATAGAAAGTTGGTGATTTGGAATCGAAATAATCTTGGAAGCTTATACTCATAAAAATTTGACATAGAATAACAATAAAAAGTGTACACCGAGCAACATTGATGGTCCGAAGTTGCTCAACTCTCTCTATGGAGGAGCTTTTAACGGTTTTGTCCATTTTTCATAGAAAGATGGTGTTTTAGCATCGAAATAATCTAGGAAGCTTATACTCGTGAAATTTGACATAGAAGAACAATAAAAAGTGTATCCCGAGCAACTTTGTTGGTCCGAAGTTGCGAGCAACTCTCCCTATGGAGTAGCTTTTAACGGTTTTGTTCATTTAACATAGAAAGTTGGTGTTATTGGAATCAAAATAATCTTGGAAGCTTCTACTCATAAAATATGATGTAGAAGAACAATAAAAGTGTACACCGAGGAACTTTGATGGTCCGAAGTTGCTCAACTCTCTCTAAGGAGGAGCATTTAGCTGTTTTGTACATTTGTCATAGAAAGTTGGTGTTTTGTCTTCGAAATAATCTAGGATGATTATACTCGTAAAATTTTACATAGAAGAATCGTAAAAAGTGTACGTCGAACAACTTTTATGGTCCGAACTTGCTCAACTCTGTCTATGGAGTAGCTTTTAACGGGTTTGTCCATTTGTCATAGAAAGATGGTCTTTTCGCATCGAAATAATCTAGGATGCTTCTACTCGTAAAATTTTACATAGAAGAATAGTAAATAGTGTACGCCGAGCAATTTTGATGTTTCGAAGTTGCTCAACTATCTCTATGGAGGATCTTTTAACGGTTTTGTTCATTTGTCATAGAAAGTTGGTGTTTTGGCATCGAAATAATCTAGCAAGCTTATACTCGTAAAATTTGACTTAGAAGAATAGTAAATAGTGTACGCTGAGCAACTTTGATGGTCCGAAGTTTCTCAACTCTCTCTATGGAAGAGCTTTTAACGGTTTTGTCCATTTGTGGTAGAAAGTTGGTGTTTTGCCATCGAAATAATCCAGGAAGCTTATACTCATAAAATTTGACATAGAAGAACAATAAAAAGTGTACACCGAGCAACTTTGATGGTCCGAAGTTGCTCAACTCTCTTTATAAAAGAGCTTTTAACGGTTTTTCCCATTTGACGTAAAAAGTTGGTGTTTTGGCATCGAAATAATCTAGGAAACTTATACTCGTAAAATTTGACATAGAAGAACAATAAAAAGTGTATCCCGAGCAACTTTGCTGGTTCGAAGTTCATCAACTCTCTCTATTGAGGAGCTTTTAACGGTTTTGTCCATTTGTCATAGAAAGTTCGTGTTTTTGGAATTGAAATAATCTTGGAAGCTTCTACTTATAAAATTTGATGTAGAAGAACAATAAAAGTGTACACAGAGGAAGTTTGACGGTCCGAAGTTGCTCAACTCTCTCTAAGGTGGAGCTTTTAGCTGTTTTGTCTATTTGTCGTAGAAAGTTGGTGTTTTGTCATCAAAATAATCTAGGATGCTTCTACTCGTAAAATTTTACATAGAAGAATCGTAAAAAGTGTACGTCGAACAACTTTTATGGTCCGAACTTGCTCAACTCTGTCTATGGAGTAGCTTTTAACGGGTTTGTCCATTTGTCATAAAAAGTTGGTCTTTTGGCATCGAAATAATCTAGGATGCTTATACTCATATTATTTGACATAGAAGAACAATAAAAAGTGTACACTGAGCAACTTTGATGGTCCGAAGTTGCTCAACTCTCTCTAAGTAGGAACTTTTAGCTGTTTTGTCTATTTATTGTAGAAAGTTGGTGTTTTGTATTCGAAATAATATAGGAAGCTTATACTCGTAAAATTTGACATAGAATAATCGAAAAAAGTGTACGTCGAACAATTTTTATGGTCCGAACTTGCTCAACTCTCTTTATAAAAGAGCTTTTAACGGTTTTGCCCATTTGACGTAAAAAGTTGGAGTTTTGGCATCGAAATAATCTAGGAAACTTATACTCGTAAAATTTGACATAGAAGAACAATAAAAAGTGTATCCCGAGCAACTTTGTTGGTTCGAAGTTCATCAACTCTCTCTATTGAGGTGCTTTTAACGGTTTTGTCCATTTGTCATAGAAAGTTCATGTTTTTGGAATTGAAATAATCTTGGAAGCTTCTACTTATAAAATTTGATGTAGAAGAACAATAAAAGTGTACACAGAGGAAGTTTGACGGTCCGAAGTTGCTCAACTCTCTCTAAGGTGGAGCTTTTAGCTGTTTTGTCTATTTGTCGTAGAAAGTTGGTGTTTTGTCATCAAAATAATCTAGGATGCTTCTACTCGTAAAATTTTACATAGAAGAATCGTAAAAAGTGTACGTCGAACAACTTTTATGGTCCGAACTTGCTCAACTCTGTCTATGGAGTAGCTTTTAACGGGTTTGTCCATTTGTCATAAAAAGTTGGTCTTTTGGCATCGAAATAATCTAGGAAGCTTATACTCATAATATTTGACATAGAAGAACAATAAAAAGTGTACACTGAGCAACTTTGATGGTCCGAAGTTGCTCAACTCTCTCTAAGTAGGAACTTTTAGCTGTTTTGTCTATTTATTGTAGAAAGTTGGTGTTTTGTCATCGAAATAATATAGGAAGCTTATACTCGTAAAATTTGACATAGAAGAATCGAAAAAAGTGTACGTCGAACAATTTTTATGGTCCGAACTTGCTCAACTCTCTTTATAAAAGAGCTTTTTATCGGTTTTGCCCATTTGACGTAAAAAGTTGGTGTTTTGGCATCGAAATAATCTAGGAAACTTATACTCGTAAAATTTGACATAGAAGAACAATAAAAAGTGTATCCCGAGCAACTTTGTTGGTTCGAAGTTCATCAACTCTCTCTATTGAGGAGCTTTTAACGGTTTTGTCCATTTCTCATAGAAAGTTCGTGTTTTTGGAATTGAAATAATCTTGGAAGCTTCTACTTATAAAATTTGATGTAGAAGAACAATAAAAGTGTACACAGAGGAAGTTTGACGGTCCGAAGTTGCTCAACTCTCTCTAAGGTGGAGCTTTTAGCTGTTTTGTCTATTTGTCGTAGAAAGTTGGTGTTTTGTCATCAAAATAATCTAGGATGCTTCTACTCGTAAAATTTTACATAGAAGAATCGTAAAAAGTGTACGTCGAACAACTTTTATGGTCCGAACTTGCTCAACTCTGTCTATGGAGTAGCTTTTAACGGGTTTGTCCATTTGTCATAAAAAGTTGGTCTTTTGGCATCGAAATAATCTAGGAAGCTTATACTCATAATATTTGACATAGAAGAACAATAAAAAGTGTACACTGATCAACTTTGATGGTCCGAAGTTGCTCAACTCTCTCTAAGTAGGAACTTTTAGCTGTTTTGTCTATTTATCGTAGAAAGTTGGTGTTTTGTCATCGAAATAATATAGGAAGCTTATACTCGTAAAATTTGACATAGAAGAATCGAAAAAAGTGTACGTCGAACAATTTTTATGGTCCGAACTTGCTCAACTCTGTCTATGGAGTAGCTTTTAACGGGTTTGTCCATTTGTCATAATAAGTTGGTCTTTTGGCATCGAAATAATCTAGGAAGCTCATATACTCATAATATTTGACATAGAAGAAAAATAAAAAGTGTACACCGAGCAACTATGATGGTCCGAAGTTGCTCAACTCTCTCTATGGTGGAGCTTTTAACGGTTTTGTCCATTTGTGATAAAAAGTTGTTGTTTTGGCATCGAAATAATCTTGGAAGCTTATACTCGTAAAATTTGACATAGAAGAACAATAAAAAGTGTACACCGAGCAACTTTGATGGTCCGAAGTTGCTCAACTCTCTCTATGGAGGAGCTTTTAACGGTTTTGTCCATTTTCCATAGAAAGATGGTGTTTTAGCATCGAAATAATCTAGGAAGCTTATACTCGTGAAATTTGACATAGAAGAACAATAAAATGTGTATCCCGAGCAACTTTGTTGGTCCGAAGTTGCGAGCAACTCTCCCTATGGAGTAGCTTTTAACGCTTTTGTTCATTTAACATAGAAAGTTGGTGTTATTGGAATCGAAATAATCTTGGAAGCTTCTACTCATAAAATATGACGTAGAAGAACAATAAAAGTGTACACCGAGGAACTTTGATGGTCCGAAGTTGCTCAACTCTCTCTAAGTAGGAACTTTTAGCTGTTTTGTCTATTTATTGTAGAAAGTTGGTGTTTTGTCATCGAAATAATATAGGAAGCTTATACTCGTAAAATTTGACATAGAAGAATCGAAAAAAGTGTACGTCGAACAATTTTTATGGTCCGAACTTGCTCAACTCTGTCTATGGAGTAGCTTTTAACGGGTTTGTCCATTTGTCATAATAAGTTGGTCTTTTGGCATCGAAATAATCCAGGAAGCTCATATACTCATAATATTTGACATAGAAGAACAATAAAAAGTGTACACCGAGCAACTATGATGGTCCGAAGTTGCTCAACTCTCTCTATGGTGGAGCTTTTAACGGTTTTGTCCATTTGTGATAAAAAGTTGTTGTTTTGGCATCGAAATAATCTTGGAAGCTTATACTCGTAAAATTTGACATAGAAGAACAATAAAAAGTGTACACCGAGCAACTTTGATGGTCCGAAGTTGCTCAACTCTCTCTATGGAGGAGCTTTTAACGGTTTTGTCCATTTCTCATAGAAAGTTAGTGATTTGGAATCGAAATAATCTTGGAAGCTTATACTCATAAAATTTGACATAGAATAACAATAAAAATCGTACACCGAGCAACTTTGATGGTCCGAAGTTGCTCAACTCTCCCTATGGAGGAGCTTTTAACGGTTTTGTCCATTTTTCATAGAAAGATGGTGTTTTAGCATCGAAATAATCTAGGAAGCTTATACTCGTGAAATTTGACATAGAAGAACAATAAAATGTGTATCCCGAGCAACTTTGTTGGTCCGAAGTTGCGAGCAACTCTCCCTATGGAGTAGCTTTTAACGGTTTTGTTCGTTTAACATAGAAAGTTGGTGTTATTGGAATCGAAATAATCTTGGAAGCTTCTACTCATAAAATATGACGTAGAAGAACAATAAAAGTGTACACCGAGGAACTTTGATGGTCCGAAGTTGCTCAACTCTCTCTGAGGAGGAGCATTTAGCTGTTTTGTACATTTGTCATAGAAAGTTGGTGTTTTGTCTTCGAAATAATCTAGGATGCTTATACTCGTAAAATTTTACATAGAAGAATCGTAAAAAGTGTACGTCGAACAACTTTTATGGTCCGAACTTGCTCAACTCTGTCTATGGAGTAGCTTTTAACGGGTTTGTCCATTTGTCATAGAAAGATGGTGTTTTGGCATCGAAATAATCTAGCTAGCTTATACTCGTAAAATTTGACTTAGAAGAATAGTAAATAGTGTACGCTGAGCAACTTTGATGGTCCGAAGTTTCTCAACTCTCTCTATGGAAGAGCTTTTAACGGTTTTGTCCATTTGTCATAGAAAGTTGGTGTTTTTGGAATCGAAATAATCTTTGAAGCTTCTACTCATAAAATATGACGTAGAAGAAAAATAAAAGTGTATACCGAGGAACTTTAATGGTCCGAAGTTGCTCAACTCTCTTTAAGGAGGAGCTTTTAACAGTTTTGTCGCTTTGTGATAGAAAGTTGGTGTTTTGGCATCGAAATAATCTAGAAAGCTTATACTCGTAAAATTTGACATAGAAGAATAGTAAATAGTGTACGCCGAGCAACTTTGATGGTTCGAAGTTGCTCAACTATCTCTGTGGAGGATCTTTTAACAGTTTTGTTCATTTGTCATAGAAAGTTGGTGTTTTGGCATCGAAATAATCTAGCAAGCTTATACTCGTAAAATTTGACATGGAAGAATAGTAAATAGTGTACGCCGAGCAACTTTGATGGTTCGAAGTTGCTCAACTATCTCTATGGAGGATCTTTTAACAGTTTTTTTCATTTGTCATAGAAAGTTGGTGTTTTGGCATCGAAATAATCTAGCAAGCTTATACTCGTAAAATTTGACATAGAAGAATAGTAAATAGTGTACGCCGAGCAACTTTGATGGTCCGAAGTTGCTGAGCTCTCTCTAAGGTGGAGCTTTTAGCTGTTTTGTTCATTTGTCGTAGAAAAATGGTGTTTTGTCATTGAAATAATCTAGGAAGCTTATACTCGTAAAATTTGACATAGAAGAACAATATAAGGTGTACACCGAGCAACTTTAATGGTTTGAAGTTGCTCAACTCTCTCTATGGAGGAGCTTTTGGCTGTTTTGTCCATTTGTCGTAGAAAGTTGGTGTTTTGTCATCGAAATAATCTAGGATGCTTATACTCGTAAAATTTTACATAGAAGAATCGTAAAAAGTGTACGTCGAACAACTTTTATGGTCCGAACTTGCTCAACTCTGTCTATGGAGTAGCTTTTAACGGGTTTGTCCATTTGTCATAGAAAGATGGTGTTTTGGCATCGAAATAATCTAGCAAGCTTATACTCGTAAAATTTGACTTAGAAGAATAGTAAATAGTGTACGCTGAGCAACTTTGATGGTCCGAAGTTTCTCAACTCTCTCTATGGAAGAGCTTTTAACGGTTTTGTCCATTTGTCATAGAAAGTTGGTGTTTTTGGAATCGAAATAATCTTTGAAGCTTCTACTCATAAAATATGATGTAGAAGAAAAATAAAAGTGTATACCGAGGAACTTTGATGGTCCGAAGTTGCTCAACTCTCTTTAAGGAGGAGCTTTTAACAGTTTTGTCGCTTTGTGATAGAAAGTTGGTGTTTTGGCATCGAAATAATCTAGAAAGCTTATACTCGTAAAATTTGACATAGAAGAATAGTAAATAGTGTACGCCGAGCAACTTTGATGGTTCGAAGTTGCTCAACTATCTCTGTGGAGGATCTTTTAACAGTTTTGTTCATTTGTCATAGAAAGTTGGTGTTTTGGCATCGAAATAATCTAGCAAGCTTATACTCGTAAAATTTGACATGGAAGAATAGTAAATAGTGTACGCCGAGCAACTTTGATGGTTCGAAGTTGCTCAACTATCTCTATGGAGGATCTTTTAACAGTTTTTTTCATTTGTCATAGAAAGTTGGTGTTTTCACATCGAAATAATCTAGCAAGCTTATACTCGTAAAACTTGACATAGAAGAATAGTAAATAGTGTACGCCGAGCAACTTTGATGGTCCGAAGTTGCTCAACTCTCTCTAAGGTGGAGCTTTTAGCTGTTTTGTTCATTTGTCGTAGAAAAATGGTGTTTTGTCATTGAAATAATCTAGGAAGCTTATACTCGTAAAATTTGACATAGAAGAACAATATAAGGTGTACGCCGAGCAACTTTAATGGTTTGAAGTTGCTCAACTCTCTCCAAGTAGGAGCTTTTAGCTAATTTTTCTATTTGTCGTAGAAAGTTGGTGTTTTGTCATCGAAATAATCTAGGAAGCTTATTACTCGTAAAATTTGACATAGAAGAATCGTAAAAAGTGTACGTGGAACCATTTTTATGGTCCGAACTTGCTCAACTCTGTCTATGGAGTAGCTTTTAACGGGTTTGTCAATTTGTCATAGAAAGATGGTCTTTTCGCATCGAAATAATCTAGGAAGCTTATACTCAAAATATATGACATAGAAGAACAATAAAAAGTGTACACCGAGCAACTTTGATGGTCCGAAGTTGCTCAACTCTCTCTATGGAGGAGCTTTTAACGGTTTTGTCCATTTCTCACAGAAAATTGGTGATTTGGAATCGAAATAATCTTGGAAGCTTATACTCATAAAAATTGATATAGAATAACAATAAAAAGTGTACACCGAGCAACTTTGATGGTCCGAAGTTGCTCAACTCTCTCTATGGAGGAGCTTTTAACGGTTTTGTCCATTTGTCATAGAAAGATGGTGTTTTAGCATCAAAATAATCTAGGAAGCTTATACTCGTAAAATTTGATATAGAAGAACAATAAAAAGTGTATCCCGAGCAACTTTGTTGGTCCGAAGTTGCGAGCAACTCTCTCTATGGAGTAGCTTTTAACAGTTTTGTTCATTTGTCATAGAAAGTTGGTGTTTTTGGAATCAAAATAGTCTTGGAAGCTTCTACTCTTAAAATATGACGTAGAAGAACAATAAAAGTGTACACCGAGGAACTTTGATGGTCTGAAGTTGCTCAACTCTATCTAAGGAGCATTTAGCTGTTTTATACATTTGTCATAGAAAGTTGGTGTTTTGTCATCGAAATAATCTTGGATGCTTATACTCGTAAAATTTCACATAGAAGAATAGCAAATAGTGTACGCCGAGCAACTTTGATGGTCCGAACTTGCTCAACTCTGTCTATGGAGTAGCTTTTAACGGGTTTGTCCATTTGTCATAGAAAGTTGGTCTTTTGGCATCGAAATAATCTAGGAAGCTTATACTCTTAATATTTGACATAGAAGAACAATAAAAAGTGTACGCCGAGCAACTTTGATGGTCTGAAGTTTCTCAACTCTATTTAAGGAGGAGCTTTTAGCCGTTTTGTCCATTTGTCGTAGAAAGTTGGTGTTTTGTCATCGAAATAATCTAGGAAGCTTATACTAAAAATATATGACATAGAAGAACAATAAAAAGTGTACACCGAGCAACTTTGATGGTCCGAAGTTGCTCAACTCTCTCTATGGAGGAGCTTTTAACGGTTTTGTCCATTTCTCACAGAAAATTGGTGATTTGGAATCGAAATAATCTTGGAAGCTTATACTCATAAAAATTGATATAGAATAACAATAAAAAGTGTACACCGAGCAACTTTGATGGTCCGAAGTTGCTCAACTCTCTCTATGGAGGAGCTTTTAACGGTTTTGTCCATTTGTCATAGAAAGATGGTGTTTTAGCATCAAAATAATCTAGGAAGCTTATACTCGTAAAATTTGATATAGAAGAACAATAAAAAGTGTATCCCGAGCAACTTTGTTGGTCCGAAGTTGCGAGCAACTCTCTCTATGGAGTAGCTTTTAACGATTTTGTTCATTTGTCATAGAAAGTTGGTGTTTTTGGAATCAAAATAGTCTTGGAAGCTTCTACTCTTAAAATATGACGTAGAAGAACAATAAAAGTGTACACCGAGGAACTTTGATGGTCTGAAGTTGCTCAACTCTATCTAAGGAGCATTTAGCTGTTTTGTACATTTGTCATAGAAAGTTGGTGTTTTGTCATCGAAATAATCTAGGATGCTTATACTCGTAAAATTTCACATAGAAGAATAGCAAATAGTGTACGCCGAGCAACTTTGATGGTCCGAACTTGCTCAACTCTGTCTATGGAGTAGCTTTTAACGGGTTTGTCCATTTGTCATAGAAAGTTGGTCTTTTGGCATCGAAATAATCTAGGAAGCTTATACTCTTAATATTTGACATAGAAGAACAATAAAAAGTGTACGCCGAGCAACTTTGATGGTCCGAAGTTGCTCAACTCTCTTTAAGGAGGAGCTTTTAGCTGTTTTGTCCATTTGTCGTAGAAAGTTGGTGTTTTGTCATCGAAATAATCTAGGAAGCTTATACTCGTAAAATTTGACATAGAAGAACAATATAAGGTGTACGCCGAGCAACTTTGATGGTCCAAAGTTGCTCAACTCTCTCTATGGAGGAGCTTTTAACAGTTTTGTCGCTTTGTGATAGAAAGTTGGTGTTTTGGCATCGAAATAATCTAGAAAGCTTATACTCGTAAAATTTGACATAGAAGAAAAGTAAATAGTGTACGCCGAGAAACTTTGATGGTTCGAAGTTGCTCAACTATATCTGTGGAGGATCTTTTAACAGTTTTGTTCATTTGTCATAGAAAGTTGGTGTTTTGGCATCGAAATAATCTAGCAAGCTTATACTCGTAAAATTTGACATGCAAGAATAGTAAATAGTGTACGCCGAGCAACTTTGATGGTTCGAAGTTGCTCAACTATCTCTATGGAGGATCTTTTAACGGTTTTTTTCATTTGTCATAGAAAGTTGGTGTTTTCACATTGAAATAATCTAGCAAGCTTATACTCGTAAAATTTGACATAGAAAAATAGTAAATAGTGTACGCCGAGCAACTTTGATGGTCCGAAGTTGCTCAACTCTCTCTAAAGAGGAGCTTTAAGCTGTTTTGTTCATTTGTCGTAGAAAATTTGTGTTTTGTCATCAAAATAATCTAGGAAGCTTATACTCGTAAAATTTGACATAGAAGAACAATATAATGTGTATGCCGAGCAACTTCGATGGTCCGAAGTTGCTCAACTCTCTCTATGGAGGAGCTTTTGGCTGTTTTGTCCATTTGTCGCAGAAAGTTGTGTTTGTCATCGAAATAATCTAGGAAGCTTTTACTCATAAAATTTGACATAGAAGAACAATATAAGGTGTATGTCGAGCACCTTTGTTGGTCCGAAGTTGCTCAACTCTCTCTATCGAGGAGCTTTTAACAGTTTTGTCGCTTTGTGATAGGAAGTTGGTGCTTTGGCATCGAAATAATCTAGAAAGCTTATACTCGTAAAATTTGACATAGAAGAATATTAAAAAGTGTATCCCGAGCAACTTTGTTGGTTCGAAGTTCATCAACTTTCTCTATTGAGGAGCTTTTAACGATTTTGTCCATTTGTCATAGAAATTACGTGTTTTTGGAATTGAAATAATCTTGGAAGCTTCTACTCATAAAATTTGATGTAGAAGAACAATAAAAGTGTACACCGGGGAACTTTGATGGTTCGAAGTTGCTCAACTCTCTTTAAGGAGGAGCTTTTACCTGTTTTGTCTATTTGTCGTAGAAAGTTGGTGTTTTGTCATCGAAATAATCTAGGAAGCTTATTACTCGTAAAATTTGACATAGAAGAATCATAAAAAGTGTACGTGGAACAATTTTTATGGTCCGAACTTGCTCAACTCTGTCTATGGAGTAGCTTTTAACGGGTTTGTCCCTTTGTCATAGTAAGTTGGTCTTTTGGCATCGAAATAATCTAGGAAGCTCATATACTCATAATATTTGACATAGAAGAACAATAAAAAGTGTACACCGAGCAACTATGATGGTCCGAAGTTGCTCAACTCTCTCTATGTTAGAGCTTGTAACGGTTTTGTCCATTTGTGATAAAAAGTTGGTGTTTTGGCATCGAAATAATCTTGGAAGTTTATACTCGTAAAATTTGACATAGAAGATGAATAAAAAGTGTACACCGAGCAACTTTGACGGTCCGAAGTTGCTCAACTCTCTTTATGGAGGAGCCTTTAACGGTTTTGTCCATTTCTCACAGAAAGTTGGTGATTTGGAATCGAAATAATCTTGGAAGCTTATACTCATAAAATTTGATATAGAAAAACAATAAAAAGTGTACACCGAGCAACTTTTATGGTCCGAAGTTGCTCAACTCTCTCTATGGAGGAGCTTTTAACGGTTTTGTCCATTTGTCATAGAAAGATGGTGTTTTAGCATCAAAATAATCTAGGAAGCTTACACTCGTAAAATTTGATATAGAAGAACAATAAAAAGTGTATCCCGAGCAACTTTGTTGGCCCGAAGTTGCGAGCAATTCTCTCTATGGAGTAGCTTTTAACGGTTTTGTTCATTTGTCATAGAAAGTTGGTGTTTTTCGAATCAATATAGTATTGGAAGCTTCTACTCATAAAAGATGACGAAGAAGAACAATAAAAGTGTACACCGAAGAACTTTGATGGTCCGAAGTTGCTCAACTCTATCTAAGGAGGAGCATTTAGCTGTTTTGTACATTTGTCATAGAAAGTTGGTGTTTTGTCATCGAAATAATCTAGGATGCTTATACTCGTAAAATTTTACATAGAAGAATCGTAAAAATTGTATGTCGAACAACTTTTATGGTTCGAACTTGCTCAACTCTGTCTATGGAATAGCTTTAAACGGGTTTGTCCATTTGTCATAGAAAATTGGTCTTTTGGCATCGAAAAAATCTAGGAAGCTTATACTCATAATATTTGACATAGAAGAACAATATAAGGTGTACGCCGAGCAACTTTGATAGTCCGAAGTTGCTCAACTCTCTCTATGGAGGAGCTTTTAGCTGTTTTGTCCATTTGTCATAGAAAGTTGGCGGTTTATCATCGAAATAATCTAGGAAGCTTATACTCGTAAAATTTGACATAGAAGAACAATATAAGTTGTACGCCGAGCACCTTTGATGGTTCGAAGTTGCTCAACTCTCTCTATGGAGGAGCTTTTAACAGTTTTGTCGCTTTGTGATAGAAAGTTGGTGTTTTGGCATCGAAATAATCTAGAAAGCTTATACTCGTAAAATTTGACATAGAAGAATATTAAATAGTGTACGCCGAGCAACTTTGATGGTTCGAAGTTGCTCAACTATCTCTATGGAGGATCTTTTAACGGTTTTGTTCATTTGTCATAGAAAGTTGGTGTTTTGGCATCGAAATAATCTAGCAAGCTTATACTCGTAAAATTTGACATAGAAGAATAGAAAATAGTGTACGCCGAGCAACTTTGATGGTTCGAAGTTGCTCAACTATCTCTATGGAGGATCTTTCAACGGTTTTGTTCATTTGTCATAGAAAGTTGGTGTTTTGGCGTCAAAATAATCTTGCAAGCTTATACTCGTAAAATTTGACATAGAAGAATAGTAAATAGTGTACGCCGAGCAACTTTGATGGTTCGAAGTTGCTCAACTCTCTCTATGGAAGAGCTTTTAACGGTTTTGTCCATTTGTTGTAGAAAGTTGGTGTTTTGGCATCGAAATAATCTAGGAAGCTTATACTCATAAAATTTGACATGCAAGAACAATAAAAAGTGTACACCGAGCAACTTTGATGGTCCGAAGTTGCTCAACTCTCTCTATGGAAGAGCTTTTAACGGTTTTGTCCATTTGTCGTAAAAAGTTGGTGTTTTGTTATCGAAATAATCTAGGAAACTTATACCCGTAAAATTTGACATAGAAGAACAATAAAAAGTGTATCTCGAGCAACTTTGTTGGTCCGAAGTTGCGAGCAACTCTCTCTATGGAAGAGCTTTTAACGGTTTTGTCCATTGGTCATGGAAAGATAGTGTTTTAGTATCGAAATAATCTTGGAAGCTTCTACTCGTAAAATTTGACATAGAAGAACAATAAAAAGTGTATCCCGAGCAACTTTGTTGGTCCGAAGTTGCTCAACTCTCTCTATGGAGGAGCTGTTAACGGTTTTGTCCATTTGTCATCGAAAGTTGGTGTTTTTGGAATCGAAATAATCTTTGAAGCTTCTACTCATAAAATATGACGTAGAAGAACGATAAAAGTTTACACCGAGGAACTTTGATGGTCCGAAGTTGCTCAACTCTCTCTATGGAGGAGCTTTTAACAGTTTTGTCGCTTTGTAATAGAAAGTTGGTGTTTTGGCTTCGAAATAATCTAGAAAGCTTATACTCGTAAAATTTGACATAGAAGAATAGTAAATAGTGTACGCCGAGCAACTTTAATGGTCCGAAGTTGCTCAACTCTCTCAAAGGAGGAGCTTTTAGCTGTTTTGTCCATTTGTCGTAGAAAGTTGGTGTTTTGTCATCGAAATAATCTAGGAAGCTTATACTCGTAAAATTTGACATAGAAGAACAATATAAGGGGTACGCCGAGCAACTTTGATGGTCCGAAGTTGCTCAACTCTCTCTATGGAGGAGCTTTTAACAGTTTTGTCAATTTATCGTAGAAAGTTGGTGTTTTGTCATCGAAATAATCTAGAAAGCTTATACTCGTAAAATTTGACATAGAAGAATATTAAATAGTGTACGGCGAGCAACTTTGATGGTTCGAAGTTGCTCAACTATCTCTATGGAGGATCTTTTAACGGTTTTGTTCATTTGTCATAGAAAGTTGGTGTTTTGGCATCGAAATAATCTAGCAAGCTTATACTCGTAAAATTTGACATAGAAGAATAGAAAATAGTGTACGCCGAGCAACTTTGATGGTTCGAAGTTGCTCAACTATCTCTATGGAGGATCTTTCAACGGTTTTGTTCATTTGTCATAGAAAGTTGGTGTTTTGGCGTCGAAATAATCTAGCAAGCTTATACTCGTAAAATTTGACATAGAAGAATAGTAAATAGTGTACGCCGAGCAACTTTGATGGTCCGAAATTGCTCAACTCTCTCTATGGAAGAGCTTTTAACGGTTTTGTCCATTTGTTGTAGAAAGTTGGTGTTTTGGCATCGAAATAATCTAGGAAGCTTATACTCATAAAATTTGACATGCAAGAACAATAAAAAGTGTACACCGAGCAACTTTGATTGTCCGAAGATGCTCAACTCTCTCTATGGAAGAGCTTTTAACGGTTTTGTCCATTTGTCGTAAAAAGTTGGTGTTTTGTTATCGAAATAATCTAGGAAACTTATACCCATAAAATTTGACATAGAAGAACAATAAAAAGTGTATCTCGAGCAACTTTGTTGGTCCGAAGTTGCGAGCAACTCTCTCTATGGAAGAGCTTTTAACGGTTTTGTCCATTGGTCATGGAAAGATGGTGTTTTAGTATCGAAATAATCTTGGAAGCTTCTACTCGTAAAATTTGACATAGAAGAACAATAAAAAGTGTATCCCGAGCAACTTTGTTGGTCCGAAGTTGCTCAACTCTCTCTATGGAGGAGCTGTTAACGGTTTTGTCCATCTGTCATCGAAAGTTGGTGTTTTTGGAATCGAAATAATCTTTGAAGCTTCTACTCATAAAATATGACGTAGAAGAACGATAAAAGTTTACACCGAGGTACTTTGATGGTCCGAAGTTGCTCAACTCTCTCTATGGAGGAGCTTTTAACAGTTTTGTCGCTTTGTGATAGAAAGTTGGTGTTTTGGCTTCGAAATAATCTAGAAAGCTTATACTCGTAAAATTTGACATAGAAGAATAGTAAATAGTGTACGCCGAGCAACTTTAATGGTCCGAAGTTGCTCAACTCTCTCAAAGGAGGAGCTTTTAGCTGTTTTGTCATCGAAATAATCTAGGAAGCTTATACTCGTAAAATTTGACATAGAAGAACAATATAAGGGGTACGCCGAGCAACTTTGATGGTCCGAAGTTGCTCAACTCTCTCTATGGAGGAGCTTTTAACAGTTTTGTCCATTTATCGTAGAAAGTTGGTGTTTTGTCATCGAAATAATCTAGAAAGCTTATACTCGTAAAATTTGACATAGATGAATATTAAATAGTGTACGCCGAGCAACTTTGATGGTTCGAAGTTGCTCAACTATCTCTATGGAGGATCTTTTAACGGTTTTGTTCATTTGTCATAGAAAGTTGGTGTTTTGGCATCGAAATAATCTAGCAAGCTTATACTCGTAAAATTTGACATAGAAGAATAGTAAATGGTGTACGCCGATAAACTTTGATGGTCCGAAGTTGCTCAACTCTCTCTATGGAAGAGGTTTTAACGGTTTTGTCCATTTGTAGTAGAAAGTTGGTGTTTTGGCATCGAAATAATCTAGGAAGCTTATACTCATAAAATTTGACATAGAAGAACAATAAAAAGTGTACACCGAGCAACTTTGATGGTCCGAAGTTGCTCAACTCTCTCTATGGAAGAGCTTTTAACGGTTTTGTCCATTTGTCATAGAAAGTTGGTGTTTTTCGAATCAATATAGTATTGGAAGCTTCTACTCATAAAAGATGACGAAGAAGAACAATAAAAGTGTACACCGAAGAACTTTGATGGTCCGAAGTTGCTCAACTCTATCTAAGGAGGAGCATTTAGCTGTTTTGTACATTTGTCATAGAAAGTTGGTGTTTTGTCATCGAAATAATCTAGGATGCTTATACTCGTAAAATTTTACATAGAAGAATCGTAAAAATTGTATGTCGAACAACTTTTATGGTTCGAACTTGCTCAACTCTGTCTATGGAGTAGCTTTTAACGGGTTTGTCCATTTGTCATAGAAAATTGGTCTTTTGGCATCGAAAAAATCTAGGAAGCTTATACTCATAATATTTGACATAGAAAAACAATAAAAAGTGTACGCCGTGCAACTTTGATGGTCTGAAGTTGCTCAACTCTCTCTATGGAGGAGCTTTTAGCTGTTTTGTCCATTTGTCGTAGAAAGTTGGTGTTTTGTCATCGAAATAATCTAGGAAGCTTATACTCGTAAAATTTGACATAGAAGAACAATATAAGGTGTACGCCGAGCAACTTTGATGGTCCGAAGTTGCTCAACTCTCTCTATGGAGGAGCTTTTAGCTGTTTTGTCCATTTGTCATAGAAAGTTGGCGGTTTATCATCGAAATAATCTAGGAAGCTTATACTCGTAAAATTTGACATAGAAGAACAATATAAGTTGTACGCCGAGCACCTTTGATGGTTCGAAGTTGCTCAACTCTCTCTATGGAGGAGCTTTTAACAGTTTTGTCGCTTTGTGATAGAAAGTTGGTGTTTTGGCATCGAAATAATCTAGAAAGCTTATACTCGTAAAATTTGACATAGAAGAATATTAAATAGTGTACGCCGAGCAACTTTGATGGTTCGAAGTTGCTCAACTATCTCTATGGAGGATCTTTTAACGGTTTTGTTCATTTGTCATAGAAAGTTGGTGTTTTGGCATCGAAATAATCTAGCAAGCTTATACTCGTAAAATTTGAGATAGAAGAATAGAAAATAGTGTACGCCGAGCAACTTTGATGGTTCGAAGTTGCTCAACTATCTCTATGGAGGATCTTTCAACGGTTTTGTTCATTTGTCATAGAAAGTTGGTGTTTTGGCGTCGAAATAATCTAGCAAGCTTATACTCGTAAAATTTGACATAGAAGAATAGTAAATAGTGTACGCCGAGCAACTTTGATGGTCCGAAGTTGCTCAACTCTCTCTATGGAAGAGCTTTTAACGGTTTTGTCCATTTGTTGTAGAAAGTTGGTGTTTTGGCATCGAAATAATCTAGGAAGCTTATACTCATAAAATTTGACATGCAAGAACAATAAAAAGTGTACACCGAGCAACTTTGATGGTCCGAAGTTGCTCAACTCTCTCTATGGAAGAGCTTTTAACGGTTTTGTCCATTTGTCGTAAAAATTTGGTGTTTTGTTATCGAAATAATCTAGGAAACTAATACCCGTAAAATTTGACATAGAAGAACAATAAAAAGTGTATCTCGAGCAACTTTGTTGGTCCGAAGTTGCGAGCAACTCTCTCTATGGAAGAGCTTTTAACGGTTTTGTCCATTGGTCATGGAAAGATGGTGTTTTAGTATCGAAATAATCTTGGAAGCTTCCACTCGTAAAATTTGACATAGAAGAACAATAAAAAGTGTATCCCGAGCAACTTTGTTGGTCCGAAGTTGCTCAACTCTCTCTATGGAGGAGCTGTTAACGGTTTTGTCGCTTTGTGATAGAAAGTTGGTGTTTTGGCTTCGAAATAATCTAGAAAGCTTATACTCGTAAAATTTGACATAGAAGAATAGTAAATAGTGTACGCCGAGTAACTTTAATGGTCCGAAGTTGCTCAACTCTCTCAAAGGAGGAGCTTTTAGCTGTTTTGTCCATTTGTCGTAGAAAGTTGGTGTTTTGTCATCGAAATAATCTAGGAAGCTTATACTCGTAAAATTTGACATAGAAGAACAATATAAGGGGTACGCCGAGCAACTTTGATGGTCTGAAGTTGCTCAACTCTCTCTATGGAGGAGCTTTTAACAGTTTTGTCCATTTATCGTAGAAAGTTGGTGTTTTGTCATCGAAATAATCTAGAAAGCTTATACTCGTAAAATTTGACATAGAAGAATATTAAATAGTGTACGCCGAGCAACTTTGATGGTTCGAAGTTGCTCAACTATCTCTATGGAGGATCTTTTAACGGTTTTGTTCATTTGTCATAGAAAGTTGGTGTTTTGGCATCGAAATAATCTAGCAAGCTTATACTCGTAAAAGTTGACATAGAAGAATAGTAAATGGTGTACGCCGATAAACTTTGATGGTCCGAAGTTGCTCAACTCTCTCTATGGAAGAGCTTTTAACGGTTTTGTCCATTTGTAGTAGAAAGTTGGTGTTTTGGCATAGAAATAATCTAGGAAGCTTATACTCATAAAATTTGACATAGAAGAACAATAAAAAGTGTACACCGAGCAACTTTGATGGTCCGAAGTTGCTCAACTCTCTCTATGGAAGAGCTTTTAACGGTTTTGTCCATTTGTCGTAAAAAGTTGGTGTTTTGGTATAGAAATAATCTAGGAAACTTATACTCGTAAAATTTGATATAGAAGAATAATAAAAAGTGTATCCCGAGCAACTTTGTTAGTTCGTAGTTCATCAACTCTCTCTATTGAGGAGCTTTTAACGGTTTTGTCCATTCGACATAGAAAGTTCATGTTTTTGGAATTGAAATAATCTTGGAAGCTTCTACTCATAAAATTTGATGTAGAAGAACAATAAAGGTGTACACCGAGGAACTTTGATGGTCCGAAGTTGCTCAACTCTCTCTAAGGAGGAGCTTTTAGCTGTTTTGTCTATTTGTCGTAGAAAGTTGGTGTTTTGTCATCGAAAAAATCTAGGAAGCTCATATACTCATAAAATTTGACATAGAAGAAGAATAAAAAGTGTATCCCGAGCAACTTTGTTGGTCCGAAGTTGCTCAACTCTCTCTATGGAGGAGCTGTTAACGTTTTTGTCCATTTGTCATCGAAAGTTGGTGTTTTTGGAATCGAAATAATCTTTGAAGCTTCTACTCATAAAATATGACCTAGAAGAACGATAAAAGTTTACACCGAGGAACTTTGATGGTCCGAAGTTGCTCAACTCTCTCTATGGAGGAGCTTTTAACAGTTTTGTCGCTTTGTGATAGAAAGTTGGTGTTTTGGCTTCGAAATAATCTAGAAAGCTTATACTCGTAAAATTTGACATAGAAGAATAGTAAATAGTGTACGCCGAGCAACTTTAATGGTCCGAAGTTGCTCAACTCTCTCAAAGGAGGAGCTTTTAGCTGTTTTGTCCATTTGTCGTAGAAAGTTGGTGTTTTGTCATCGAAATAATCTAGGAAGCTTATACTCGTAAAATTTGACATAGAAAAACAATATAAGGGGTACGCCGAGCAACTTTGATGGTCCGAAGTTGCTCAACTCTCTCTATGGAGGAGCTTTTAACAGTTTTGTCCATTTATCGTAGAAAGTTGGTGTTTTGTCATCGAAATAATCTAGAAAGCTTATACTCGTAAAATTTGACATAGAAGAATATTAAATAGTGTACGCCGAGCAACTTTGATGGTTCGAAGTTGCTCAACTATCTCTATGGAGGATCTTTTAACGGTTTTGTTCATTTGTCATAGAAAGTTGGTGTTTTGGGATCGAAATAATCTAGCTAGCTTATACTCGTAAAATTTGACATAGAAGAATAGCAAATAGTGTACGCCGAGCAACTTTGATGGTTCGAAGTTGCTCAACTATCTCTATGGAGGATCTTTTAACGGTTTTGTTCATTTGTCATAGAAAGTTGGTGTTTTGGCGTCGAAATAATCTAGCAAGCTTATACTCGTAAAATTTGACATAGAAGAATAGTAAATAGTGTACGCTGAGCAACTTTGATGGTCCGAAGTTGCTCAACTCTCTCTATGGAAGAGCTTTTAACTGTTTTGTCCATTTGTTGTAGAAAGTTGGTGTTTTGGCATCGAAATAATCTAGGAAGCTTATACTCATAAAATTTGACATAGAAGAACAATAAAAAGTGTACACCGAGCAACTTTGATGGTCCGAAGTTGCTCAACTCTCTCTATGGAAGAGCTTTTAACGGTTTTGTCCATTTGTCGTAAAAAGTTGGTGTTTTGTTATCGAAATTATCTAGGAAACTTATACTCGTAAAATTTGACATAGAAGAACAATAAAAAGTGTATCTCGAGCAACTTTGTTGGTCCGAAGTTGCGAGCAACTCTCTCTATGGAAGAGCTTTTAACGGTTTTGTCCATTGGTCATGGAAAGATGGTGTTTTAGTATCGAAATAATCTTGGAAGCTTCTACTCGTAAAATTTGACATAGAAGAACAATAAAAAGTGTATCCCGAGCAACTTTGTTGGTCCGAAGTTGCTCAACTCTCTCTATGGAGGAGCTGTTAAATATTTTGTCCATTTGTCATCGAAAGTTGGCGTTTTTGGAATCGAAATAATATTTGAAGCTTCTACTCATAAAATATGACGTAGAAGAACGATAAAAGTGTACACCGAGGAACTTTGATGGTCCGAAGTTGCTCAACTCTCTCTATGGAGGAGCTTTTAACAGTTTTGTCGCTTTGTGATAGAAAGTTGGTGTTTTGGCTTCGAAATAATCTAGGAAGCTTATACTCGTAAAATTTGACATAGAAGAACAATATAAGGGGTACGCCGAGCAACTTTGATGGTCCGAAGTTGCTCAACTCTCTCTATGGAGGAGCTTTTAACAGTTTTGTCCATTTATCGTAGAAAGTTGGTGTTTTGTCATCGAAATAATCTAGAAAGCTTATACTCGTAAAATTTGACATAGAAGAATATTAAATAGTGTACGCCGAGCAACTTTGATGGTTCGAAGTTGCTCAACTATCTCTATGGAGGATCTTTTAATGGTTTTGTTCATTTGTCGTAGAAAGTTGGTGTTTTGTCATCGAAATAATCTAGGAAGCTTAGTACTCGTAGAATTTGACATAGAAGAATCGTAAAAAGTGTACGTCGAACATTTTTTATGGTCTGAACTTGCTCAACTCTGTCTATGGAGTAGCTTTTAACGAGTTTGTCCATTTGTCATAGTAAGTTGGTCTTTTGGCATCGAAATAATCTAGGAAGCTCATATACTCATAATATTTGACATAGAAGAACAATAAAAAGTGTACACCGAGCAACTATGATGGTTTAAAGTTGCTCAACTCTCTCTATGGTGGAGCTTTTAACGATTTTGTCCATTTGTGATAAAAAGTTGGTGTTTTGGCATCGAAATAATCTTGGAAGGTTATACTCGTAAAATTTGACATAGAAGAACAATAAAAAGTGTACACCGAGCAACTTTGATGGTCCGAAGTTGCTCAACTCTCTCTATGGAGGAGCTTTTAACGGTTTTGTCCATTTTTCATAGAAAGTTTGTGATTTGGAATCGAAATAATCTTGGAAGCTTATACTCATAAAATTTGACGTAGAATAACAATAAAAAGTGTACACCGAGCAACTTTCATGGTTCGAAGTTGCTCAACTCTCTCTATGGAGGAGCTTTTATTGGTTTTGTCCATTTGTCATAGAAAGATGGTGTTTTAGCATCGAAATAATCTAGGAAGCTTATACTTCTAAAATTTGACATAGAAGAACAATAAAAAGTGTATCTTGAGCAACTTTATTGGTCCGAAGTTGCGAGCTACTCTCTCTATGGAGTAGCTTTTAACGGTTTTATTCATTTGTCATAGAAAGTTGGTATTTTTGTAATCAAAATAATCTTGGAAGCTTCTACTCATAAAATATGACGTAGAAGAACAATAAAAGTGTACACCGAGGAACATTGATGGTCCGAAGTTGCTCAACTCTCTCTAAGGAGGAGCATTTAGCTGTTTTGTACATTTGTCATAGAAAGTAGGTGTTTTGTCATCGAAATAATCGAGGATGCTTATACTCGTAAAATTTTAGATTGAAGAATCGTAAAAAGTGTACGTCGAACAACTTTTATGGTCCGAACTTGCTCAACTATGTCTATGGAGTAGCTTTTAACAGGTTTGTCCATTTGTCATAGAAAGTTGGTCTTTTGGCATCGAAATAATCTAGGAAGCTTATACTCATAATATTTGACATAGAAGAACAATAAAAAGTGTACACCGAGGAACTTTGATGGTCCGAAGTTGCTCAACTCTCTTTAAGGATGAGCATTTAGCTGTTTTGTACATTTGTCATAGAAAGATGGTGTTTTAGTATCGAACTAATCTAGGAAGCTTATACTCGTAAAATTTGACATAGAAGAAAAATAAAAATTGTATCCCGAGCAACTTTGTTGGTCCGAAGTTGCTCAACTCTCTCTATGGAGGAGCTTTTAACGGTTTTGTCCATTCGTCATAGAAAGTTGGTGTTTTGGGAATCGAAATAATCTTTGAAGCTTCTACTCATAAAATGTGACGTAGAAGAACAATAAAAGTGTACACCGAGGAACTTTGATGGTCCGAAGTTGCTCAACTCTCTCTAAGGAGGAGCACTTAGCTGTTTTGTCCATTTGTCGTAGAAAGTTGGTGTTTTGTCATCGAAATAATCTAGGAAGCTTATACTCGTAAAATTTGACATAGAAGAACAATAAAAAGTGTATCTTGAGCAACTTTATTGGTCCGAAGTTGCGAGCAACTCTCTCTATGGAGTAGCTTTTAACGGTTTTATTCATTTGTCATAGAAAGTTGGTATTTTTGTAATCAAAATAATCTTGGAAGCTTCTACTCATAAAATATGACGTAGAAGAACAATAAAAGTGTACACCGAGGAACATTGATGGTCCGAAGTTGCTCAACTCTCTCTAAGGAGGAGCATTTAGCTGTTTTGTACATTTGTCATAGAAAGTAGGTGTTTTGTCATCGAAATAATCTAGGATGCTTATACTCGTAAAATTTTACATAGAAGAATCGTAAAATGTGTACGTCGAACAACTTTTATGGTCCGAACTTGGCCAACTCTGTCTATGGAGTAGCTTTTAACGGGTATGTCCATTTGTCATAGAAAGTTGGTCTTTTGGCATCGAAATAATCTAGGAAGCTTATACTCATAATATTTGACATAGAAGAACAATAACAAGTTTACACCGAACAACTTTGATGGTCCGAAGTTGCTCAACTCTCTTTATGGAAGAGTTTTTAACGGTTTTGTCCATTTGTCATGGAAAGATGGTGTTTTAGTATCGAACTAATCTTGGAAGCTTATACTCGTAAAATTTGACATAGAAGAAAAATAAAAAGTGTATCCCGAGCAACTTTGTTGGTCCGAAGTTGCTCAACTCTCTCTATGGAGGAGCTTTTAACGGTTTTGTCCATTCGTCATAGAAAGTTGGTGTTTTGGGAATCGAAATAATCTTTGAAGCTTCTACTCATAAAATGTGACGTAGAAGAACAATAAAAGTGTACACCGAGGAACTTTGATGGTCCGAAGTTGCTCAACTCTCTCTAAGGAGGAGCTTTTAGCTGTTTTGTCCATTTGTCGTAGAAAGTTGGTGTTTTGTCATCGAAATAATCTAGGAAGCTTATACTCGTAAAATTTGACATACAAGAATAATATAAGGTGTACGCCGAGCAACTTTGATGGTCCGAAGTTGCTCAACTCTCTCTATGGAGGAGCTTTTAACAGTTTTGTCTCTTTGTGATAGAAAGTTGGTGTTTTGGCATAGAAATAATTCTGAAAGCTTATACTCGTAAAATTTGACATAGAAGAATAGTAAATAGTGTACGCCGAGCAACTTTGATGGTTCGAAGTTGCTCAACTATCTCTATGGAGGATCTTTTAACGGTTTTGTTCATTTGTCATAGAAAGTTGATGTTTTGGCATCAAAATAATCTAGCAAGCTTATACTCGTAAACTTTGACATAGAAGAATAGTAAATAGTGTACGCCGAGCAACTTTGATGGTCCGAAGTTGCTCAACTTTTTCTAAGGAGGAGCTTTTAGCTGTTTTGTCCGTTTTTCGTAGAAAGTTGGTGTTTTGTCATCGAAATAATCCAGGAAGCTTATACTCGTAAAATTTTACATAGAAGAACAATATAAGGTGTACGCCGAGCAACTTTGATGGTCTGAAGTTGCTCAACTCTCTCTATGGAGGAGCTTTTAGCCGTTTTGTCCATTTGTCGTAGAAAGTTGGTGTTTTGTCATCGAAATAATCTAGGAAGCTTATACTCGTAAAATTTGACATAGAAGAACAATATAAGGTGTACGCCGAGCACCTTTGATGGTCCGAAGTTGCTCAACTCTCTCTATGGAGGAGCTTTTAACAGTTTTGTCGCTTTGTGATAGAAAGTTGGTGTTTTGGCATCGAAATAATCTAGAAAGCTTATACTCGTAAAATCTGACATAGAAGAATATTAAATAGTGTACGCCGAGCAATTTCGATGGTTCAAAGTTGCTCAACTATCTCAATGGAGGATCTGTTAACGGTTTTGTTCATTTGTCATAGAAAGTTGGTGTTTTGGCATCGAAATAATCTGGCAAGCTTATACTCATAAAATTTGACATAGAAGAATAGTAAATAGTGTACGCCGAGCAACTTTGATGGTTCGAAGTTGCTCAACTATCTCTATGGAGGATCTTTTAACGATTTTGTTCATTTGTTATAGAAAGTTGGTGTTTTGGCATCGAAATAATCTAGCAAGCTTATACTCGTAAAATTTGACATAGAAGAATAGTAAATATTGTACGCCGAGCAACTTTGATGTTCCGAAGTTGCTCAACTCTCTCTATGAGCTTTTAACGGTTTTGTCCATTTGTTGTAGAAAGTTTGTGTTTTGGCATCGAAATAATCTAGGAAGCTTTATACTCATAAAATTTGACATAGAAGAACAATAAAAAGTGTACACCGAGCAACTTTGATGGTCCGAAGTTGCTCAACTCTCTCTATGGAAGAGCTTTTAACGGTTTTGTCCATTTGTTGTAGAAAGTTGGTGTTTTGGCATCGAAATAATCTAGGAAGCTTATACTCCTAAAATTTGACATAGAAGAACAATTAAAAGTGTACACCGAGCAACTTTGTTTGTCCGAAGTTTCTCAACTCTCTCTATGGAAGAGCTTTTAACGGTTTTGTCCATTTGTCGTAAAAAGTTGGTGTTTTGTTATCGAAATAATCTTGGAAACTTATACTCATAAAATTTGACATAGAAGAACAATAAAAAGTGTATCCCGAGCAACTTTGTTGGTTCGAAGTTCATCAACTATCTCTATGGACGATCTTTTAACGATTTTGTTCATTTGTCATAAAAAGTTGGTGTTTTGGCATCGAAATAATCAAGGAAGCTTATACTCATAAAATTTGACATAGAAGAACAATATAAGGTGTACTCCGAGCACCTTTGATGGTCCGAAGTTGCTCAACTCTCTCTATGGAGGAGCTTTTAACAGTTTTGTCGCTTTGTGATAGAAAGTTGGTGTTTTAGCTTCGAAATAATCTAGAAAGCTTATACTCGTAAAATTTGACATAGAAGAATATTAAATAGTGTACGCCGAGCAACTTTGATTGTTCGAAGTTGCTCAACTATCTATATGGAGGATCTTTTAACGGTTTTGTCGCTTTGTAATAGAAAGTTGGTGTTTTGGCATCGAAATAATCTAGAAAGCTTATACTCGTAAAATTTGACATAGAAGAATATTAAATAGTGTACGCCGAGCAACTTTGATTTTTCGAAGTTGCTCAACTATCTCTATGGAGGATCTTTTAACGGTTTTGTTCATTTGTAATATAAAGTTGGTGTTTTGGCATCGAAATAATCTAGCAAGCTTATACTCGTAAAATTTGACATGGAAGAATAGTAAATAGTGTACGCCGAGCAACTTTGATAGTTCGAAGTTGCTCAACTATCTCTATGGAGGATCTTTTAACGGTTTTGTTCATTTGTCATAGAAAGTTGGTGTTTTGGCATCGAAATAATCTAGCAAGCTTATACTCGTAAAATTTGACAATGAAGAATAGTAAATAGTGTACGCTGAGCAACTTTGATGGTCCGAAGTTGCTCAACTCTCTCTAAGGAAAAGCTTTTAGCTGTTTTGTCCATTTGTCGTAGAAAGTTGGTGTTTTGTCATCGAAATAATCTAGGAAGCTTATACTCGTAAAATTTGACATAGAAGAACAATATAAGGTGTACGCCGAGCAACTTTGATGGTCCGAAGTTGTTCAACTCTCTCTATGGAGGAGCTTTTAGCTGTTTTGTCCATTTGTCATAGAAAGTTGGTGTTTTGTCATCGAAATAATCTAGGAAGCTTTTACTCGTAAAATTGGCATAGAAGAACAATATAAGGTGTACGCCGAGCACCTTTGATGGTCCGAAGTTGCTCAACTCTCTCTATGGAAGAGCTTTTAACGGTTTTGTCCATTTGTTGTAGAAAGTTGGTGTTTTGGCATCGAAATAATCTAGGAAGCTTATACTGATAAAATTTAAAATAGAAGAACAATAAAAAGTGTACACCGAGCAACTTTGATGGTCCGAAGTTGCTCAACTCTCTCTATGGAAGAGCTTTTAACGGTTTTGTCCATTTGTCGGAAAAAGTTGTTGTTTTGTTATTGAAATAATCTAGGAAACTTATACTCGTAAAATTTGACATAGAAGAACAATAAAAAGTGTATCTCGAGCAACTTTGTTGGTCCGAAGTTGCGAGCAACTCTCTCTATGGAGTAGCTTTTAACGGTTTTGTTTATTTGTCATAGAAAGTTGTTGTTTTTGGAATCAAAATAATCTTGGAAGCTTCTACTCATAAAATATGACGTAGAAGAAAAATAAAAGTGTACACCGAGGAACTTTGATGGTCCAAAGTTGCTCAACTCTTTCTAAGGAGGAGCATTTAGCTGTTTTGTACATTTGTCATAGAAATTTGGTGTTTTGTCATCGAAATAATCTAGGATGCTTATACTCGTAAAATTTTACATAGAAGAATCGTAAAAAGTGTACGTCGAACAACTTTTATGGTCCGAACTTGGCCGACTCTGTCTATGGAAGAGCTTTTAACGGGTATGTCCATTTGTCATAGAAAGTTGGTCTTTTGGCATCGAAATAATCTAGGAAGCTTATACTCATAATATTTGACATAGAAGAACAATAACAAGTTTACACCGAACAACTTTGATGGTCCGAAGTTGCTCAACTCTCTTTATGGAAGAGTTTTTAACGGTTTTGTCCATTTGTCATGGAAAGATGGTGTTTTAGTATCGAACTAATCTAGGAAGCTTATACTCGTAAAATTTGACATAGAAGAAAAATAAAAAGTGTATCCCGAGCAACTTTGTTGGTCCGAAGTTGCTCAACTCTCTCTATGGAGGAGCTTTTAACGGTTTTGTCCACTCGTCATAGAAAGTTGGTGTTTTGGGAATCAAAATAATCTTTGAAGCTTCTACTCATAAAATGTGACGTAGAAGAACAATAAAAGTGTACACCGAGGAACTTTGATGGTCCGAAGTTGCTCAACTCTCTCTAAGGAGGAGCTTTTAGCTGTTTTGTCCATTTGTCGTAGAAAGTTGGTGTTTTGTCATCGAAATAATCTAGGAAGCTTATACTCGTAAAATTTGACATAGAAGAATAATATAAGGTGTACGCCGAGCAACTTTGATGGTCCGAAGTTTCTCAACTCTCTCTATGGAGGAGCTTTTAACAGTTTTGTCTCTTTGTGATAGAAAGTTGGTGTTTTGGCATAGAAATAATTCTGAAAGCTTATACTCGTAAAATTTGACATAGAAGAATAGTAAATAGTGTACGCCGAGCAACTTTGATGGTTCGAAGTTGCTCAACTATCTCTATGGAGGATCTTTTAACGGTTTTGTTCATTTGTCATAGAAAGTTGATGTTTTGGCATCAAAATAATCTAGCAAGCTTATACTCGTAAAATTTGACATAGAAGAATAGTAAATAGTGTACGCTGAGCAACTTTGATGGTCCGAAGTTGCTCAACTCTCTCTAAGGAAAAGCTTTTAGCTGTTTTGTCCATTTGTCGTAGAAAGTTGGTGTTTTGTCATCGAAATAATCTAGGAAGCTTATACTCGTAAAATTTGACATAGAAGAACAATATAAGGTGTACGCCGAGCAACTTTGATGGTCCAAAGTTGTTCAACTCTCTCTATGGAGGAGCTTTTAGCTGTTTTGTCCATTTGTCATAGAAAGTTGGTGTTTTGTCATCGAAATAATCTAGGAAGCTTTTACTCGTAAAATTTGACATAGAAGAACAATATAAGGTGTACGCCGAGCACCTTTGATGGTCCGAAGTTGCTCAACTCTCTCTATGGAAGAGCTTTTAACGGTTTTGTCCATTTGTTGTAGAAAGTTGGTGTTTTGGCATCGAAATAATCTATGAAGCTTATACTGATAAAATTTAAAATAGAAGAACAATAAAAAGTGTACACCGAGCAACTTTGATGGTCCGAAGTTGCTCAACTCTCTCTATGGAAGAGCTTTTAACGGTTTTGTCCATTTGTCGGAAAAAGTTGGTGTTTTGTTATTGAAATAATCTAGGAAACTTATACTCGTAAAATTTGACATAGAAGAACAATAAAAAGTGTATCTCGAGCAACTTTGTTGGTCCGAAGTTGCGAGCAACTCTCTCTGTGGAGTAGCTTTTAACGGTTTTGTTTATTTGTCATAGAAAGTTGGTGTTTTTGGAATCAAAATAATCTTGGAAGCTTCTACTCATAAAATATGACGTAGAAGAAAAATAAAAGTGTACACCGAGGAACTTTGATGGTCCAAAGTTGCTCAACTCTTTCTAAGGAGGAGCATTTAGCTGTTTTGTACATTTGTCATAGAAATTTGGTGTTTTGTCATCGAAATAATCAAGGATGCTTATACTCGTAAAATTTTACATAGAAGAATCGTAAAAAGTGTACGTCGAACAACTTTTATGGTCCGAACTTGCTCAACTGTGTCTATGGAGTAGCTTTTAACGGGTTTGTCCATTTGTCATAGAAAGTTGGACTTTTGGCATCGAAATAATCTAGGAAGCTTCTACTCATAAAATATGACGTAGAAGAACAATAAAAGTGTACACCGAGGAACTTTGATGGTCCGAAGTTGCTCAACTCTCTCTAAGGAGGAGCATTTAGTTGTTCTGTACATTTGTCATAGAAAGTTGGTGTTTTGTCATCGAAATAATTTAGGATGCTTATACTCGTAAAATTTTACATAGAAGAATCGTAAAAAGTGTACGTCGAACAACTTTTATGGTCCGAACTTGCTCAACTCTGTCTATGGAGTAGCTTTTAACGGGTTTGTCCATTTGTTATAGAAAGTTGGTATTTTGGCATCGAAATAATCTAGCAAGCTTATACTCATAATATTTGACATGGAAGAACAATAAAAAGTGTATACCGAGCAACTTTAATGGTTCGAAGTTGCTCAACTATCTCTATGGAGGATCTTCTAACGATTTTGTTCATTTGTCATAGAAATTTCGTGTTTTGGCATCGAAATAATCTAGCAAGCTTATACTCGTAAAATTTGACATAGAAGAATAGTAAAAAGTATACGTCGAGCAACTTTGATGGTCCGAAGTTGCTCCACTCTCTCTATGGAAGAGCTTTTAACGGTTTTGTCCATTTGTTGTAGAAAGTTGGTGTTTTGGCATCGAAATAATCTAGGAAGCTTATACTCATAAAATTTGACATAGAAGAACAATAAAAAGTGTATCCCGAGCAACTTTGTTGGTCCGAAGTTGCTCAACTCTCTCTATGAAAGAGCTTTTAACGATTTTGTCCATTTGTCATAGAAAGTTTGTGTTTTTGGAATCGAAATAATATTTGAAGCTTCTACTCATAAAATATGACGTAGAAGAACAATAAAAGTGTACACCGAGCAACTTTGATGGTCTGAAGTTGCTCAACTCTCTCTATGGAAGTGCTTTTAACGGTTTTGTCCATTGGTCATGGAAAGATGGTATTTTAGTATCGAAATAATCTAGGAAGCTTATACTCATAATATTTGACATAGAAGAACAATAAAAAGTGTACACCGAGGAACTTTGATGGTCCGAAGTTGCTCAACTCTCTTTAAGGATGAGCATTTAGCTGTTTTGTACATTTGTCATAGAAAGTTGGTGTTTTGTCATCGAAATAATCTAGGATGCTTATACTCGTAAAATTTTACATAGAAAAATCGTAAAAAGTGTACGTCGAACAACTTTTATGGTCCGAAGTTGGCCAACTCTGTCTATGGAGTAGCTTTTAACGGGTATGTCCATTTGTCATAGAAAGTTGGTCTTTTGGCATCGAAATAATCTAGGAAGCTTATACTCATAATATTTGACATAGAAGAACAATAACAAGTTTACACCGAACAACTTTGATGGTCCGAAGTTGCTCAACTCTCTTTATGGAAGAGTTTTTAACGGTTTTGTCCATTTGTCATGGAAAGATGGTGTTTTAGTATCGAACTAATCTAGGAAGCTTATACTCGTAAAATTTGACATAGAAGAAAAATAAAAAGTGTATCCCGAGCAACTTTGTTGGTCCGAAGTTGCTCAACTCTCTCTATGGAGGAGCTTTTAACGGTTTTGTCCACTCGTCATAGAAAGTTGGTGTTTTGGGAATCGAAATAATCTTTGAAGCTTCTACTCATAAAATGTGACGTAGAAGAACAATAAAAGTGTACACCGAGGAACTTTGATGGTCCGAAGTTGCTCAACTCTCTCTAAGGAGGAGCTTTTAGCTGTTTTGTCCATTTGTCGTAGAAAGTTGGTGTTTTGTCATCGAAATAATCTAGGAAGCTTATACTCCTAAAATTTGACATAGAAGAATAATATAAGGTGTACGCCGAGCAACTTTGATGGTCCGAAGTTGCTCAACTCTCTCTATGGAGGAGCTTTTAACAGTTTTGTCTCTTTGTGATAGAAAGTTGGTGTTTTGGCATAGAAATAATTCTGAAAGCTTATACTCGTAAAATTTGACATAGAAGAATAGTAAATAGTTTACGCCGAGCAACTTTGATGGTTCGAAGTTGCTCAACTATCTCTATGGAGGATCTTTTAACGGTTTTGTTCATTTGTCATAGAAAGTTGATGTTTTGGCATCAAAATAATCTAGCAAGCTTATACTCGTAAAATTTGACATAGAAGAATAGTAAATAGTGTACGCTGAGCAACTTTGATGGTCCGAAGTTGCTCAACTCTCTCTAAGGAAAAGCTTTTAGCTGTTTTGTCCATTTGTCGTAGAAAGTTGGTGTTTTGTCATCGAAATAATCTAGGAAGCTTATACTCGTAAAATTTGACATAGAAGAACAATATAAGGTGTACGCCGAGCAACTTTGATGGTCCGAAGTTGTTCAACTCTCTCTATGGAGGAGCTTTTAGCTGTTTTGTCCATTTGTCATAGAAAGTTGGTGTTTTGTCATCGAAATAATCTAGGAAGCTTTTACTCGTAAAATTTGACATAGAAGAACAATATAAGGTGTACGCCGAGCACCTTTGATGGTCCGAAGTTGCTCAACTCTCTCTATGGAAGAGCTTTTAACGCTTTTGTCCATTTGTTGTAGAAAGTTGGTGTTTTGGCATCGAAATAATCTAGGAAGCTTATACTGATAAAATTTAAAATAGAAGAACAATAAAAAGTGTACACCGAGCAACTTTGATGGTCCGAAGTTGCTCAACTCTCTCTATGGAAGAGCTTTTAACGGTTTTGTCCATTTGTCGGAAAAAGTTGGTGTTTTGTTATTGAAATAATCTAGGAAACTTATACTCGTAAAATTTGACATAGAAGAACAATAAAAAGTGTATCTCGAGTAACTTTGTTGGTCCGAAGTTGCGAGCAACTCTCTCTATGGAGTAGCTTTTAACGGTTTTGTTTATTTGTCATAGAAAGTTGGTGTTTTTGGAATCAAAATAATCTTGGAAGCTTCTACTCATAAAATATGACGTAGAAGAAAAATAAAAGTGTACACCGAGGAACTTTGATGGTCCAAAGTTGCTCAACTCTTTCTAAGGAGGAGCATTTAGCTGTTTTGTACATTTGTCAAAGAAATTTGGTGTTTTGTCATCGAAATAATCTAGGATGCTTATACTCGTAAAATTTTACATAGAAAAATCGTAAAAAGTGTACGTCGAACAACTTTTATGGTCCAAACTTACTCAACTGTGTCTATGGAGTAGCTTTTAACGGGTTTGTCCATTTGTCATAGAAAGTTGGACTTTTGGCATCGAAATAATCTAGGAAGCTTCTACTCATAAAATATGACGTAGAAGAACAATAAAAGTGTACACCGAGGAACTTTGATGGTCCAAAGTTGCTCAACTCTTTCTAAGGAGGAGCATTTAGCTGTTTTGTACATTTTTCATAGAAAGTTGGTGTTTTGTCATCGAAATAATCTAGGATGCTTATACTCGTAAAATTTTACATAGAAGAATCGTAAAAAGTGTACGTCGAACAACTTTTATGGTCCGAACTTGCTCAACTCTGTCTATGGAGTAGCTTTTAACGTGTTTGTCCATTTGTCATAGAAAGTTGGACTTTTGGCATCGAAATAATCTAGGAAGCTTATACTCATAATATTTGACATAGAAGAACAATAAAAAGTGTACACCGAGCAACTTTGATAGTCCGAAGTTGCTCAACTCTCTCTATGGAAGTACTTTTAACGGTTTTGTCCATTGGTCATGGAAAGATGGTGTTTTAGTATCGAAATAATCTAGGAAGCTTATATTCATAATATTTGACATAGAAGAACAATAAAAAGTGTACACCGAGGAACTTTGATGGTCCGAAGTTGCTCAACTCTCTATAAGGATGAGCATTTAGCTGTTTTGTACATTTGTCATAGAAAGTTGGTGTTTTGTCATCGAAATAATCTAGGATGCTTATACGCGTAAAATTTTACATAGAAGAATCGTAAAAAGTGTACGTCGAACAACTTTTATGGTCCGAACTTGGCCAACTCTGTCTATGGAGTAGCTTTTAACGGGTATGTCCATTTGTCATAGAAAGTTGGTCTTTTGGCATCGAAATAATCTAGGAAGCTTATACTCATAATATTTGACATAGAAGAACAATAACAAGTTTACACCGAACAACTTTGATGGTCCGAAGTTGCTCAACTCTCTTTATGGAAGAGTTTTTAACGGTTTTGTCCATTTGTCATGGAAAGATGGTGTTTTAGTATCGAACTAATCTAGGAAGCTTATACTCGTAAAATTTGACATAGAAGAAAAATAAAAAGTGTATCCCGAGCAACTTTGTTGGTCCGAAGTTGCTCAACTCTCTCTATGGAGGAGCTTTTAACGGTTTTGTCCATTCGTCATAGAAAGTTGGTGTTTTGGGAATCGAAATAATCTTTGAAGCTTCTACTCATAAAATGTGACGTAGAAGAACAATAAAAGTGTACACCGAGGAACTTTGATGGTCCGATGTTGCTCAACTCTCTCTAAGGAGGAGCTTTTAGCTGTTTTGTCCATTTGTCGTAGAAAGTTGGTGTTTTGTCATCGAAATAATCTAGGAAGCTTATACTCGTAAAATTTGACATAGAAGAATAATATAAGGTGTACGCCGAGCAACTTTGATGGTCCGAAGTTGCTCAACTCTCTCTATGGAGGAGCTTTTAACAGTTTTGTCTCTTTGTGATAGAAAGTTGGTGTTTTGGCATAGAAATAATTCTGAAAGCTTATACTCGTAAAATTTGACATAGAAGAATAGTAAATAGTGTACGCCGAGCAACTTTGATGGTTCGAAGTTGCTCAACTATCTCTATGGAGGATCTTTTACGGTTTTGTTCATTTGTCATAGAAAGTTGATGTTTTGGCATCAAAATAATCTAGCAAGCTTATACTCGTAAAATTTGACATAGAAGAATAGTAAATAGTGTACGCCGAGCAACTTTGATGGTCCGAAGTTGCTCAACTTTTTCTAAGGAGGAGCTTTTAGCTGTTTTGTCCATTTGTCGTAGAAAGTTGGTGTTTTGTCATCGAAATAATCTAGGAAGCTTATACTCGTAAAATTTGACATAGAAGAACAATATAAGGTGTACGCCGAGCAACTTTGATGGTCTGAAGTTGCTCAACTCTCTCTATGGAGGAGCTTTTAGCCGTTTTGTCCATTTGTCGTAGAAAGTTGGTGTTTTGTCATCGAAATAATCTAGGAAGCTTATACTCGTAAAATTTGACATAGAAGAACAATATAAAGTGTACGCCGAGCACCTTTGATGGTCCGAAGTTGCTCAACTCTCTCTATGGAGGAGCTTTTAACAGTTTTGTCGCTTTGTGATAGAAAGTTGGTGTTTTGGCATCGAAATAATCTAGAAAGCTTATACTCGTAAAATCTGACATAGAAGAATATTAAATAGTGTACGCCGAGCAATTTCGATGGTTCAAAGTTGCTCAACTATCTCAATGGAGGATCTGTTAACGGTTTTGTTCATTTGTCATAGAAAGTTGGTGTTTTGGCATCGAAATAATCTAGCAAGCTTATACTCGTAAAATTTGACATTGAAGAATAGTAAATAGTGTACGCTGAGCAACTTTGATGGTCCGAAGTTGCTCAACTCTCTCTAAGGAAAAGCTTTTAGCTGTTTTGTCGATTTGTCGTAGAAAGTTGGTGTTTTGTCATCGAAATAATCTAGGAAGCTTATACTCGTAAAATTTGACATAGAAGAACAATATGAGGTGTACGCCGAGCAACTTTGATGGTCCGAAGTTGTTCAACTCTCTCTATGGAGGAGCTTTTAACGGTTTTGTCCATTTGTTGTAGAAAGTTGGTGTTTTGGCATCGAAATAATCTAGGAAGCTTATACTGATAAAATTTAAAATAGAAGAACAATAAAAAGTGTACACCGAGCAACTTTAATGGTCCGAAGTTGCTCAACTCTCTCTATGGAAGAACTTTTAACGGTTTTGTCCATTTGTCGGAAAAAGTTGGTGTTTTGTTATTGAAATAATCTAGGAAACTTATACTCGTAAAATTTGACATAGAAAACAATAAAAAGTGTATCTCGAGCAACTTTGTTGGTCCGAAGTTGCGAGCAACTCTCTCTATGGAGTAGCTTTTAACGGTTTTGTTTATTTGTCATAGAAAGTTGGTGTTTTTGGAATCAAAATAATCTTGGAAGCTTCTACTCATAAAATATGACGTAGAAAAAAATAAAAGTGTACACCGAGGAACTTTGATGGTCCAAAGTTGCTCAACTCTTTCTAAGGAGGAGCATTTAGCTGTTTTGTACATTTGTCATAGAAAGTTGGTGTTTTGTCATCGAAATAATCTAGGATGCTTATACTCGTAAAATTTTACAGAGAAGAATCGTAAAAAGTGTACGTCGAACAACTTTTATGGTCCGAACTTGCTCAACTGTGTCTATGGAGTAGCTTTTAACGGGTTTGTCCATTTGTCATAGAAAGTTGGACTTTTGGCATCGAAATAATCTAGGAAGCTTCTACTCATAAAATATGACGTAGAAGAACAATAAAAGTGTACACCGAGGAACTTTGATGGTCCAAAGTTGCTCAACTCTTTCTAAGGAGGAGCATTTAGCTGTTTTGTACATTTTTCATAGAAAGTTGGTGTTTTGTCATCGAAATAATCTAGGATGCTTATACTCGTAAAATTTTACATAGAAGAATCGTAAAAAGTGTACGTCGAACAACTTTTATGGTCCGAACTTGCTCAACTCTATCTATGGAGTAGCTTTTAACGTGTTTGTCCATTTGTCATAGAAAGTTGGACTTTTGGCATCGAAATAATCTAGGAAGCTTATACTCATAATATTTGACATAGAAGAACAATAAAAAGTGTACACCGAGCAACTTTGATGGTCCGAAGTTGCTCAACTCTCTCTATGGAAGTGCTTTTAACGGTTTTGTCCATTGGTCATGGAAAGATGGTGTTTTAGTATCGAAATAATCTAGGAAGCTTATACTCGTAAAATTTGACATAGAAGAACAATAAAAATTGTATCCCGAGCAACTTTGTTGGTCCGAATTTGCTCAACTCTCTCTATGGGGGAGCTGTTAACGGTTTTGTCCATTTGTCATAGAAAATTGGTGTTTTTGGAATTGAAATAATCTTTGAAGCTTCTACTTATAAAATATGATGTAGAAGAACGATAAAAGTGTACACCGAGGAACTTTGATGGTCCGAAGTTGCTCAACTCTCTCAAAGGAGGAGCTTTTAGCTGTTTTATCCATTTGTCATAGAAAGTTGGTGTTTTGTCATCGAAATAATCTAGGAAGCTTATACTCGTAAAATTTGACAAAGAAGAACAATATAAGGTGTACGCCGAGCAACTTTGATGGTCCGAAGTTGCTCAACTCTCTATATGGAGGGGCTTTTAACAGTTATGTCCATTTATCGTAGAAAGTTGGTGTTTTGTCATCGAAATAATCTAGAAAGCTTATACTCGTAAAATTTGACATAGAAGAATATTAAATAGTGTACGCCGAGCAACTTTGATGGTTCGAAGTTGCTCAACTATCTCTATGGAGGATCTTTTAACAGTTTTGTTCATTTGTCATAGAAAGTTGGTGTTTTGGCATCGAAATAATCTAGCAAGCTTATACTAGTAAAATTTGACATAGAAGAATAGTAAATAGTGTACGTCGAGCAACTTTGATGGTCCGAAGTTGCTCAACTATCTCTATGGAGGATCTTTTAACAGTTTTGTTCATTTGTCATAGAAAGTTATTGTTTTGGCATCGAAATAATCTAGCAAGCTTATACTAGTAAAATTTGACATAGAAGAATAGTAAATAGTGTACGCCGAGCAACTTTGATGGTCCGAAGTTGCTCAACTCTCTCTATGGAAGAGCTTTTAACGGTTTTGTCCATTTGTAGTAGAAAGTTTGTGTTTTGGCATCGAAATAATCTAGGAAGCTTATACTCATAAAATTTGACATAGAAGAACAATAAAAAGTGTACACCGAGCAACTTTGATGGTCCGAAGTTGCTCAACTCTCTCTATGGAAGAGCTTTTAACGGTTTTGTCCATTTGTCGTAAAAAGTTGGTGTTTTGGTATCGAAATAATCTAGGAAACTTATACTCGTAAAATTTGACATAGAAGAACAATAAAAAGTGTATCCCGAGCAACTATGTTGGTTCGAAGTTCATCAACTCTCTCTATTGAGGAGCTTTTAACGGTTTTGTCCATTTGACATAGAAAGTTCGTGTTTTTCGAATTGAAATAATCTTGGAAGCTTCTACTCAAAAACATTTATGTAGAAGAACAATAAAAGTGTACACCGAGGAACTTTGATGGTCCGAAGTTGCTCAACTCTCTCAATGAAGGAGCTTTTAGCTGTTTTGTCTATTTGTCGTAGAAAGTTGGTGTTTTGTCGTCGAAATAATCTAGAAAGCTTGTTACTCGTAAAATTTTTCATAGAAGAATCGTAAAAAGTGTACGTCGAACATTTTTTTATGGTCCGAACTTGCTCAACTCTGTCTATGGAGTAGCTTTTAACGGGTTTGTCCATTTGTCATAGAAAGTTGGTCTTTTGGCATCGAAATAATTTAGGAAGCTCATATACTCATAATATTTGACATAGAAGAACAATAAAAAGTGTACACCGAGCAACTATGATGGTCCAAAGTTGCTCAACTCACTCTATGGTGGGGCTTTTAACGGTTTTGTCCATTTGTGACAAAAAAGTTTGTGTTTTGGCATCGAAATAATCTTGGAAGGTTATACTCATAAAATTTGACATAGAAGAACAATAAAAAGTGTACACCGAGCAACTTTGATGGTCCGAAGTTGCTCAACTCTCTCTATGGAGGAGCTTTTAACGGTTTTGTCCATTTCTCATAGAAAGTTGGTGATTTGGAATCGAAATAATCTTGGAAGCTTATACTCATAAAATTTGACATAGAATAACAATAAAAAGTGTACACCGAGCAACTTTGATGGTCCGAAGTTGCTCAACTCTCTCTATGGAGGAGCTTTTAACGGTTTTGTCCATTTGTCATAGAAAGATGGTGTTTTAGCATCGAAATAATCTAGGAAGCTTATACTCGTAAAATTTGACATAGAAGAACAATAAAAAGTGATCCCCAGCAACTTTGTTGGTCCGAAGTTGCGAGCAACTCTCTCTATGGAGTAGCTTTTAACGGTTTTGTTCATTTGTCATAGAAAGTTGGTGTTTTTGGAATCAAAATAATCTTGGAAGCTTCTACTCATAAAATATGACGTAGAAGAACAATAAAAGTGTACACCGAGGAACTTTGATGGTCCGAAGTTGCTCAATTCTCTCTAAGGAGGAGCATTTAGCTGTTTTGAACATTTGTCATAGAAAGTTGGTGTTTTGACATCGAAATAATCTAGGATGCTTATACTCATAAAATTTGACATAGAAGAATCATAAAAAGTGTAAGTCGAACAACTTTTATGGTCCGAACTTGCTCTACTCTGTCTATGGAGTTGCTTTTAACGGGTTTGTCCATTTGTCATAGAAAGTTGGTCTTTTGGCATCGAAATAATCCAGGAAGCTTATACTCATAATATTTGACATAGAAGAATAATAAAAAGTGCACACCGAGCAACTTTGATGGTCCGAAGTTGCTCAACTCTCTCTATGGAAGAGCTTTTAACGGTTTTGTCCATTTGTCATGGAAAGATGCTGTTTTAGTATCGAAATAATCTAGGAAGCTTATACTCGTAAAATTCGACATAGAAGAACAATAAAAAGTGTATCCCGAGCAACTTTGTTGGTCCGTAGTTGCTCAACTCTCTCTATGGAGGAGCTTTTAACGGTTTTGTCTATTTGTCATAGAAAGTTGGTGTTTTTGGAATCGAAATAATCTTTGAAGCTTCTACTCGTAAAATTTGACATAGAAGAATCGTAAAAAGTGTATGCCGAGCAACTTTGATTGTCCGAAGTTGCTCAACTCTCTCTATGGAGGAGCTTTTAACAGTTCTGTCGCTTGGTAATAGAAAGTTGTTGTTTTGGCATCGAAATAATCTAGAAAGCTTATACTCGTAAAATTTGACATAGAAGAATAGTAAATAGTGTACGCCGAGCAACTTTGATGGTTCGAAGTTGCTCAACTATCTCTATGGAGGATCTTTTAACGGTTTTGTTCATTTGTCATAGAAAGTTGGTGTTTTGGCATCGAAATAATCTAGCAAGCTTATACTCGTAAAATTTGACATAGAAGAATCGTAAAAAGTGTACACCGAGCAAGTTTGATGGTACGAAGTTGCTCAACTCTATCTATGGAGTAGCTTTTAACGGGTTTGTTCATTTGTCAAAGTAAGTTGGTCTTTTGGCATCGAAATAATCTAGGGCTTAAGCTCATATACTCATAATATTTGACATCGAAGAATAATAAAAAATTGTACACCGAGCAACTATGATGGTCCGAAGTTGCTCAACTCTCTCAATGGTGGAGCTTTTAACGGTTTTGTCCATTTGTGATAAAAAGTAGGCTTTTTGGCATCGAAATAATCTTCGAAGCTGATACTCGTAAATTTTGACATAGAAGAACAATAAAAAGTTTACACCGAACAACTTTGATGGTCCGAAGTTGCTCAACTCTCTCTATGGAGGAGCTTTTAACGGTTTTGTCCATTTCTCATAGAAAGTTTGTGATTTGGAATCGAAATAATCTTGGAAGCTTATACTCATAAAATTTGACATAGAATAACAATAAAAAGTGTACACCGAGCAACTTTGATGGTCCCAAGTTGCTCAACTCTCTCTATGGAGGAGCTTTTAACGGTTTTGTCCATTTGTCATAGAAAGATGGTGTTTTAGCATCGAAATAATCTAGGAAGCGTGTACTCGTAAAATTTGACATAGAAGAACAATAAAAAGTGTATCCCGAGCAACTTTGTTGGTCCGAAGTTGCGTGCAACTCTCTCTATGGAGTAGCTTTTAACGGTTTTGTTTATTTGCCATAGAAAGTTGTTGTTTTTAGAATCAAAATAATCTTGGAAGCTTCTACTCATAAAATATGACGTTGAAGAACAATAAAAGTGTACACCGAGGAACTTTGATGGTTCGAAGTTGCTCAATTCTCTCTAAGGAGGAGCATTTAGCTGTTTTGTACATTTGTCATAGAAAGTTGGTGTTTTGCCATCGAAATAATCTAGGATGCTTATACTCGTAAAATTTGACATAGAAGAATCGTAAAAAGTGTACGTCGAACAACTTTTATGGTCCGAACTTGCTCTACTCTGTCTATGGAGTAGCTTTTAACGGGTTTGTCCATTTGTCATAGAAAGTTGGTCTTTTGGCATCGAAATAATCTAGGAAGCTTATACTCATAATATTTGACATAGAAGAATAATAAAAAGTGCACACCGAGCAACTTTGATGGTCCGAAGTTGCTCAACTCTCTCTATGGAAGAGCTTTTAACGGTTTTGTCCATTTGTCATGGAAAGATGCTGTTTTAGTATCGAAATAATCTAGGAAGCTTATACACGTAAAATTCGACATAGAAGAACAATAAAAAGTGTATCCCGAGCAACTTTGTTGGTCCGAAGTTGCTCAACTCTCTCTATAGAGGAGCTTTAAACGGTTTTGTCCATTTGTCATAGAAAATTGGTGTTTTTGGAATTGAAATAATCTTTGAAGCTTCTACTCATAAAATATGATGTAGAAGAACGATAAAAGTGTACACCGAGGAACTTTGATGGTCCGAAGTTGCTCAACTCTCTCAAAGGAGGAGCTTTTAGCTGTTTTATCCATTTGTCATAGAAAGTTGGTGTTTTGTCATCGAAATAATCTAGGAAGCTTATACTCGTAAAATTTGACAAAGAAGAACAATATAAGGTGTACGCCGAGCAACTTTGATGGTCCGAAGTTGCTCAACTCTCTCTATGGAGGAGCTTTTAACAGTTTTGTCCATTTATCGTAGAAAGTCGGTGTTTTGTCATCGAAATAATCTAGAAAGCTTATACTCGTAAAATTTGACATAGAAAAATATTAAATAGTGTACGCCGAGCAACTTTGATGGTTCGAAGTTGCTCAACCATCTCTATGGAGGATATTTTAACAGTTTTGTTCATTTGTCATAGAAAGTTGGTGTTTTGGCATCGAAATAATCTAGCAAGCTTATACTAGTAAAATTTGACATAGAAGAATAGTAAATAGTGTACGCCGAGCAACTTTGATGGTCCGAAGTTGCTCAACTATCTCTATGGAGGATCTTTTAACAGTTTTGTTCATTTGTCATAGAAAGTTATTGTTTTGGCATCGAAATAATCTAGCAAGCTTATACTAGTAAAATTTGACATAGAAGAATAGTAAATAGTGTACGCCGAGCAACTTTGATGGTCCGAAGTTGCTCAACTCTCTCTATGGAAGAGCTTTTAACGGTTTTGTCCATTTGTAGTAGAAAGTTGGTGTTTTGGCATCTAAATAATCTAGGAAACTTATACTCGTAAAATTTGACATAGAAGAACAATACAAAGTGTATCCCGAGCAACTATGTTGGTTCGAAGTTCATCAACTCTCTCTATTGAGGAGATTTTAACGGTTTTGTCCATTTGACATAGAAAGTTCGTGTTTTTCGAATTGAAATAATCTTGGAAGCTTCTACTCAAAAACATTTATGTAGAAGAACAATAAAAGTGTACACCGAGGAACTTTGATGGTCCGAAGTTGCTCAACTCTCTCAATGAAGGAGCTTTTAGCTGTTTTGTCTATTTGTCGTAGAAAGTTGGTGTTTTTTCGTCGAAATAATCTAGGAAGCTTGTTACTCGTAAAATTTTTCATAGAAGAATCGTAAAAAGTGTACGTCGAACATTTTTTTATGGTCCGAACTTGCTCAACTCTGTCTATGGAGTAGCTTTTAACGGGTTTGTCCATTTGTCATAGTAAGTTGGTCTTTTGGCATCGAAATAATCTAGGAATCTCATATACTCATAATATTTGACATAGAAGAACAATAAAAAGTGTACACCGAGCAACTATGATGGTCCAAAGTTGCTCAACTCACTCTATGGTGGGGCTTTTAACGGTTTTGTCCATTTGTGACAAAAAAGTTGGTGTTTTGGCATCGAAATAATCTTGGAAGGTTATACTCATAAAATTTGACATAGAAGAACAATAAAAAGTGTACACCGAGCAACTTTGATGGTCCGAAGTTGCTCAACTCTCTCTATGGAGGAGCTTTTAACGGTTTTGTCCATTTCTCATAGAAAGTTGGTGATTTGGAATCGAAATAATCTTGGAGCTTATACCCATAAAATTTGACATAGAATAACAATAAAAAGTGTACACCGAGCAACTTTGATGGTCCGAAGTTGCGAGCAACTCTCTCTATGGAGTAGCTTTTAACGGTTTTATTTATTTGTCATAGAAAGTTGGTGTTTTTAGAATCAAAATAATCTTGGAAGCTTCTACACATAAAATTTGATGTAGAAGAACAATAAAAGTGTACACCGAGGAACTTTGATGGTCCGAAGTTGCCCAACTCTCTCTAAGGAGGAGCTTTTTGCTGTTTTGTCCGTTTGTCGTAGAAAGTTGGTGTTTTGTCATCAAAATAATCTAGGAAGCTTATACTCGTAAAATTTGACATAGAAGAACAATATAAGGTGTACGCTGAGCAACTTTGATGGTCCGAAGTTTCTCAACTCTCTCTATGGAAGAGCTTTTAACAGTTTTGTCGCTTTGTGATAGAAAGTTGGTGTTTTGGCATCGAAATAATCTAAAAAGCTTATACTCATAAAATTTGACATAGAAAAATAGTAAATAGTGTACGCCGAGCAACTTTGACGATTCGAAGTTGCTCAACTATCTCTATGGAGGATCTTTTAATGGTTTTGTCCATTTGTCATAGGAAGTTGGTGTTTTGGCATCGAAATAATCTAGCAAGCTTATATTGGTAAAATTTGACATAGAAGAACAATAAAAAGTGTACACCGAGCAACTTTGATGGTCCGAACTTGGTCAACTCTCTCTATAGAGGAGCTTTTAACGGTTTTGTCCATTTCTCATAGAAAGTTGGTGATTTGGAATCGAAATAATCTTGGAAGCTTATACTCATAAAATTTGACATAGAATAACAATAAAAAGTGTACCCCGAGCAACTTTGATGGTCCGAAGTTGCTCAACTCTCTCTATGGAGGAGCTTTTAACGGTTTTGTCCATTTGTCATAGAAATATGGTGTTTTAGCATCGAAATAATCTAGGAAGCTTATACTCATAATATTTGACATAGAAGAACAATAAAAAGTGTATCCCGAGCAACTTTGTTGGTCCGAAGTTGCGAGCAACTCTCTCTATGGAGTAGCTTTTAACGGTTTTGTTCATTTGTCATAGAAAGTTCGTGTTTTGGAATCGAAATAATCTTGGAAGCTTCTACTCATAAAATATGACGTAGAAGAACAATAAAAGTGTACACCGAGGAACTTTGATGGTCCGAAGTTGCTCAACTCTCTCTAAGGAGGAGCATTTAGTTGTTCTGTACATTTGTCATAGAAAGTTGGTGTTTTGTCATCGAAATAATTTAGGATGCTTATACTCGTAAAATTTTACATAGAAGAATCGTAAAAAGTGTACGTCGAACAACTTTTATGGTCCGAACTTGCTCAACTCTGTCTATGGAGTAGCTTTTAACGGGTTTGTCCATTTGTTATAGAAAGTTGGTATTTTGGCATCGAAATAATCTAGCAAGCTTATACTCATAATATTTGACATGGAAGAACAATAAAAAGTGTATACCGAGCAACTTTAATGGTTCGAAGTTGCTCAACTATCTCTATGGAGGATCTTCTAACGATTTTGTTCATTTGTCATAGAAATTTCGTGTTTTGGCATCGAAATAATCTAGCAAGCTTATACTCGTAAAATTTGACATAGAAGAATAGTAAAAAGTATACGTCGAGCAACTTTGATGGTCCGAAGTTGCTCCACTCTCTCTATGGAAGAGCTTTTAACGGTTTTGTCCATTTGTTGTAGAAAGTTGGTGTTTTGGCATCGAAATAATCTAGGAAGCTTATACTCATAAAATTTGACATAGAAGAACAATAAAAAGTGTATCCCGAGCAACTTTGTTGGTCCGAAGTTGCTCAACTCTCTCTATGAAAGAGCTTTTAACGATTTTGTCCATTTGTCATAGAAAGTTTGTGTTTTTGGAATCGAAATAATATTTGAAGCTTCTACTCATAAAATATGACGTAGAAGAACAATAAAAGTGTACACCAAGGAACTCTTATGGTCCGAAGTTGCTCAACTCTGTCTAAGGAGGAGCTTCTAGCTGTTTTGTCTATTTTTCGTAGAAAGTTGGTGTTTGGTCATCAAAATAATCTAGGAAGCTTATACTCGTAAAATTTGACATAGAAGAACAATATAAGGTGTACGCCGAGCAACTTTGATGGTCCTAAGTTGCTCAACTCTCTCAATGGAGGAGCTTTTAACAGTTTTGTCGCTTTGTGATAGAAATTTGGTGTTTTGGCATCGAAATAATCTAGAAAGCTTATACTCGTAAAATTTGACATAGAAGAATAGTAAATAGTGTACGCCGAGCAACTTTGATTGTTTGAAGTTGCTCAACTATCTCTATGGAGGATCTTTTAACGGTTTTGTTCATTTGTCATAGAAAGTTGGTGTTTTGGCATCGAAATAATCTAGCAAGCTTATACTCATAAAATTTGACATAGAAGAATAGTAAATAGTGTACGCCGAGCAACTTCGATTGTCCGAAGTTGCTCAACTCTTTCTAAGGAGGAGCTTTTAGCTGTTTTGTCCATTTCTCGTAGAAAGTTGGTGTTTTGTCATCGAAATAATCTAGGAAGCCTATACTCATAAACTTTGACATAGAAGAACAATATAAGGTGTACGCCGAGCAACTTTGATGGTCCGAAGTTGCTCAACTCTCTCTATGGAGGAGCTTTTAGCTGTTTTGTCCATTTGTCGTAGAAAGTTGGTGTTTTGTCATCGAAATAATCTAGGTAGCTTATACTCGTAAAATTTGACATAGAAGAACAATATAAGGTGTACACCGAGCACCTTTGATGGTCCGAAGTTGCACAACTCTCTCTTTGGAGGAGCTTTTAACAGTTTTGTCGCTTTGTGATAGAAAGTTGGTGTTTTGGCATCGAAATTATCTAGAAAGCTTCTACTCGTAAAATTTGACATAGAAGAACAATATAAGGTGTACGCCGAGCACCTTTGACGGTCCGAAGTTCCTCAACTCTCTCTATGGAGGGGCATTTAACAGTTTTGTCGCCTTGTGATAGAAAGTTGGTGTTTTGGCATCGAAATAATCTAGAAAGCTTATACTTGTAAAATTTGACATAGAAGAATATTAAATAGTGTACACCGAGCAACTTTGATGGTCCGAAGTTGCTCAACTCTCTCTATGGAGAATCTTTTAACGGTTTTGTTCATTTGTCATTGAAAGTTGGTGTTTTGGCATCGAAATAATCTAGCAAGCTTATACTCGTAAAATTTCACATAGAAGAATAGTAAATAGTGTACGCCGAGCAACTTTGATGGTCCGAAGTTGCTCAACTCTCTCTCTATGGAAGAGCTTTTAACGATTTTGTCCATTTGTTGAAGAAAGTTGGTGTTTTGGCATCAAAATAATGTAGGAAGCTTATACTCATAAATTTTGACATAGAAGAACAATAAAAAGTGTACACCGAGCAACTTTGATGGTCCGAAGTTGCTCAACTATCTCTATGGAGGATCTTCTAACGATTTTGTTCATTTGTCATAGAAAGTTCGTGTTTTGGCATCGAAATAATCTAGCAAGCTTATACTCGTAAAATTTGACATAGAAGAATAGTAAAAAGTATACGTCGAGCAACTTTGATGGTCCGAAGTTGCTCAACTCTCTCTATGGAAGAGCTTTTAACGGTTTTTTCCATTTGTTGAAGAAAGTTGGTGTTTTGGCATCGAAATAATCTAGGAAGCTTATACTCATAAAATTTGACATAGAAGAACAATAAAAAGTGTATCCCGAGAAACTTTGTTGGTCCGAAGTTGCTCAACTCTCTTTATGGAGGAGCTTTTAACGATTTTGTCCATTTGTCATAGAAAGTTTGTGTTTTTGGAATCGAAATAATCTTTGAAGCTTCTACTCATAAAATATGACGTAGAAGAACAATAAAAGTGTACACCAAGGAACTTTGATGGTCCGAAGTTGCTCAACTCTGTCTAAGGAGGAGCTTCTAGCTGTTTTGTCTATTTTTCGTAGAAAGTTGGTGTTTTGTCATCAAAATAATCTAGGAAGCTTATACTCGTAAAATTTGACATAGAAGAACAATATAAGGTGTACGTCGAGCAACTTTGATGGTCCGAAGTTGCTCAACTCTCTCAATGGAGGAGCTTTTAACAGTTTTGTCGCTTTGTGATAGAAATTTGGTGTTTTGGCATCGAAATAATCTAGAAAGCTTATACTCGTAAAATTTGACATAGAAGAATAGTAAATAGTGTACGCCGGGCAACTTTGATGGTCCGAAGTTGCTCAACTCTTTCTAAGGAGGAGCTTTTAGCTGTTTTGTTCATTTGTCATAGAAAGTTGGTGTTTTGTCATCGAAATAATCTAGGAAGCTTATACTCATAAAATTTGACATAGAAGAACAAAATAAGGTGTACGCCGAGCAACTTTGATGGTCCGAAGTTGCTCAACTCTCTCTATGGAGGAGCTTTTAGCTGTTTTGTCCATTTGTCGTAGAAAGTTGGTGTTTTGTCATCGAAATAATATAGGTAGCTTATACTCGTAAAATTTGACATAGAAGAACAATATAAGGTGTACGCCGAACACCTTTGATGGTCCGAAGTTGCTCAACTCTCTCTATGGAGGAGCTTTTAACAGTTTTGTCGCTTTGTGATAGAAAGTTGGTGTTTTGGCATCGAAATTATCTAGAAAGCTTCTACTCGTAAAATTTGACATAGAAGAACAATATAAGGTGTACGCCGAGCACCTTTGATGGTCCGAGTTGCTCAACTCTCTCTATGGAGGAGCTTTTAACAGGTTTGTCGCCTTGTGATAGAAAGTTGGTGTTTTGGCATCGAAATAATCTAGAAAGCTTATACTCGTAAAATTTGACATAGAAGAATATTAAATAGTGTACACCGAGCAACTTTGATGGTCCGAAGTTGCTCAACTCTCTCTATGGAAGAGCTTTTAACGGTTTTGTTTATTTGTCATAGAAAGTTGGTATTTTGGCATCGAAATAATCTAGCAAGCTTATACTCGTAAAATTTGAAAAAGAAGAATAGTAAATAGTGTACGCCGAGCAACTTTGATGGTCCGAAGTTGCTCAACTCTCTCTATGGAAGAGCTTTTAACGGTTTTGTCCATTTGTTGAAGAAAGTTGGTGTTTTGGCATCGAAATAATGTAGGAAGCTTATACTCATAAATTTTGACATAGAAGAACAATAAAAAGTGTACATCGAGCAACTTTGATGGTCTGAAGTTGCTCAACTCTCTCTATGGAAGAGCTTTTAACGGTTTTGTCCGTTTGTTGTACAAAGTTGGTGTTTTGGCATCTAAATAATCTAGGAAGCTCATACTCCTAAAATTTGACATAGAAGAACAATTAAAAGTGTACACCGAGCAACTTTGATGGTCCGAAGTTGCTCAACTCTCTCTATGGAGGAGCTTTTAACGGTTTTGTCCATTTGTCGTAAAAAGTTGGTGTTTTGTTATCGAAATAATCTAGGAAACTTATACTCGTAAAATTTGACATAGAAGAACAATAAAAAGTGTACACCGAGCAACTATGATGGTCCGAAGTTGCTCAACTCTGTCAATGGTGGAGCTTTTAACAGTTTTGTCCATTTGTGATAAAAAGTTGGTGTTTTGGCATCGAAATAATCTTGGAAGCTTATACTCGTAAAATTTGACATAGAAGAACAATAAAAAGTGTACACCGAGCAACTTTGATGGTCTAAAGTTGCTCAACTCTCTCTATGGAGGAGCTTTTAACAGTTTTGTCCTTTCCTCATAGAATGTTGGTGATTTGGAATCGAAATAATCTTGGAAGCTTATACTCATAAAATTTGACATAGAATAACAATAAAAAGCGTACACCGAGCAACTTTGATGGTCTGAAGTTGCTCAACTCTCTCTATGGAGGAGCTTTTAACGGTTTTGTCCATTTCTCATAGAAAGTTGGTGATTTGGAATCGAAATAATCTTGGAAACTTATACTCATAAAATTTGACATAGAAGAACAATAAAAAGTGTATCCCGAGCAACTTTGTTGGTCCGAAGTTCATCAACTCTCTCTATTGAGGAGCTTTTAACGGTTTTGTCCATTTGACATAGAAAGTTCGTGTTTTTGGAATTGAAATAATCTTGGAAGCTTCTACTCAAAAACATTTATGTAGAAGAACAATAAAAGTGTACACCGAGGAACTTTAATGGTCCGAAGTTGCTCAACTCTCTCAATGGAGGAGCTTTTAGCTGTTTTGTCTATTTGTCGTAGAAAGTTGGTGTTTTGTCGTCGAAATAATCTAGGAAGCTTATTACTCGTAAAATTTTTCATAGAAGAATCGTAAAAAGTGTACGTCGAACATTTTTTATGGTCCAAACTTGCTCAACTCTGTCTATGGAGTAGCTTTTAACGGGTTTGTCCATTTGTCATAGTAAGTTGGTCTTTTGGCATCGAAATAATCTAGGAAGCTCATATACTCGTAAAATTTGACATAGAAGAACAATAAAAAGTGTACACCGAGCAACTTTGATGGTCCGAAGTTGCTCAACTCTCTCTATGGAGGAGCTTTTAACGGTTTTGCCCATTTCTCATAGAAAGTTGATGATTTGGAATCGAAATAATCTTGGAAGCTTATACTCATAAAATTTGACATAGAATAACAATAAAAAGTGTACGTCGAGCAACTTTGATGGTCCGAAGTTGCTCAACTCTCTCTATGGAGGAGCATTTAACGGTTTTGTCCATTTGTCATAGAAAGATGGTGTTTTAGCATCGAAATAATCTAGGAAGCTTATACTCGTAAAATTTGACATAGAAGAACAATAAAAAGTGATCCCGAGCAACTTTGTTGGTCCGAAGTTGCGAGCAACTCTCTCTATGGAGTAGCTTTTAACGGTTTTGTTCATTTGTCATAGAAAGTTGGTGTTTTTGGAATCAAAATAATCTTGGAAGCTTCTACTCATAAAATATGACGTAGAAGAACAATAAAAGTGTACACCGAGGAACTTTGATGGTCCGTAGTTGCTCAATTCTCTCTAAGGAGGAGCATTTAGCTGTTTTGTACATTTGTCATAGAAAGTTGGTGTTTTGTCATCGAAATAATCTAGGATGCTTATACTCGTAAAATTTGACATAGAAGAATCGTAAAAAGTGTACGTCGAACAACTTTTATGGTCCAAACTTGCTCTACTCTGTCTATGGAGTAGCTTTTAACGGGTTTGTCCATTTGTCATAGAAAGTTGGTCTTTTGGCATCAAAATAATCTAGGAAGCTTATACTCATAATATTTGACATAGAAGAATAATAAAAAGTGCACACCGAGCAACTTTGATGGTCCGAAGTTGCTCAACTCTCTCTATGGAAGAGCTTTTAACGGTTTTGTCCATTTTTCATGGAAAGATGCTGTTTTAGTATCGAAATAATCTAGGAAGCTTATACTCGTAAAATTCGACATAGAAGAACAATAAAAAGTGTATCCCGAGCAACTTTGTTGGTCCGTAGTTGCTCAACTCTCTCTATGGAGGAGCTTTTAACGGTTTTTTCTATTTGTCATAGAAAGTTGGTGTTTTTGGAATCGAAATAATCTTTGAAGCTTCTACTCGTAAAATTTGACATAGAAGAATCGTAAAAAGTGTACGCCGAGCAACTTTGATGGTCCGAAGTTGCTCAACTCTCTCTATGGAGGAGCTTTTAATGGTTATGTCGCTTGGTAATAGAAAGTTGTTGTTTTGGCATCGAAATAATCTAGAAAGCTTATACTCGTAAAATTTGACATAGAAGAATAGTAAATAGTGTACGCCGAGCAACTTTGATGGTTCGAAGTTGCTCAACTATCTCTATGGAGGATCTTTTAACGGTTTTGTTCATTTGTCATAGAAAGTTAGTGTTTTGGCATCGAAAGAATCTAGCAAGCTTATACTCGTAAAATTTGACATAGAAGAATCGTAAAGTGTACGCCGAGCAACTTTGATGTTACGAAGTTGCTCAACTCTGTCTATGGAGTAGCTTTTAACGGGTTTGTTCATTTGTCATAGTAAGTTGGTCTTTTGTCATCGAAATAATCTAGGGCTTAAGCTCATATACTCATAATATTTGACATCGAAGAACAATGAAAAATTGTACACCCAAAAACTATGATGGTCCGAAGTTGCTCAACTCTCTCAATGGTGGAGCTTTTAACGGTTTTGTCCATTTGTGATAAAAAGTAGGCTTTTTGGCATCGAAAGAATCTTGGAAGCTTATACTCATAAATTTTGACATAGAAGAACAATAAAAAGTTTACACCGAGCAACTTTGATGGTCCGAAGTTGCTCAACTCTCTCTATGGAGGAGCTTTTAACGGTTTTGTCCATTTCTCATAGAAAGTTTGTGATTTGGAATCGAAATAATCTTGGAAGCTTATACTCATAAAATTTGACATAGAATAACAATAAAAAGTGTACACCGAGCAACTTTGATGGTCCCAAGTTGCTCAACTCTCTCTATGGAGGAGCTTTTAACGGTTTTGTCCATTTGTCATAGAAAGATGGTGTTTTAGCATCGAAATAATCTAGGAAGCTTGTACTCGTAAAATTTGACATAGAAGAACAATAAAAAGTGTATCCCGAGCAACTTTGTTTGTCCGAAGTTGCGAGCAACTCTCTCTATGGAGTAGCTTTTAACGGTTTTGTTTATTTGTCATAGAAAGTTGGTGTTTTTGGAATCAAAATAATCTTGGAAGCTTCTACTCATAAAATATGACGTAGAAGAACAATAAAAGTGTACACCGAGGAACTTTGATGGTTCGAAGTTGCTCAATTCTCTCTAAGGAGGAGCATTTAGCTGTTTTGTACATTTGTCATAGAAAGTTGGTGTTTTGTCATCGAAATAATCTAGGATGCTTATACTCGTAAAATTTGACATAGAAGAATCGTAAAAAGTGTACGTCAAACAAATTTTATGGTCCGAACTTTCTCTACTCTGTCTAAGGAGGAGCATTTAGCTGTCTTGTCCATTTGTCATAGAAAGTTGGTCTTTTGGCATCGAAATAATCTAGGAAGCTTATACTCATAATATTTGACATAGAAGAACAATAAAAAGTGTATACCGAGCAACTTTAATGGTTCGAAGTTTCTCAACTATCTCTATTGAAGAGCTTTTAACGATTTTGTCCATTTGTTGTAGAAAGTTGGTGTTTTGGCATCGAAATAATGTAGGAAGCTTATACTCATAAATTTTGACATAGAAGAACAATAAAAAGTGTACACCGAGCAACTTTGATGGTCCGAAGTTGCTCAACTATCTCTATGGAGGATCTTCTAACGATTTTGTTCATTTTTCATAGAAAGTTCGTGTTTTGGCATCGAAATAATCTAGCAAGCTTATACTCGTAAAATTTGACATAGAAGAATAGTAAAAAGTATACGTCGAGCAACTTTGATGGTCCGAAGTTGCTCAACTCTTTCTAAGGAGGAGCTTTTAGCTGTTTTGTCTATTTTTCGTAGAAAGTTGGTGTTTTGTCATCGAAATAATCTAGGAAGCTTATACTCATAAAATTTGACATAGAAGAACAATATAAGGTGTACGCCGAGCAACTTTGATGGTCCGAAGTTGCTCAACTCTCTCTATGGAGGAGCTTTTAGCTGTTTTGTCCATTTGTCGTAGAAAGTTGGTGTTTTGTCATCGAAATAATCTAGGAAGCTTATACTCGTAAAATTTGACATAGAAGAACAATATAAGGTGTACGCCGAGCACCTTTGATGGTCCGAAGTTGCTCAACTCTCTCTATGGAGGAGCTTTTAGCTGTTTTGTCGCTTTGTGATAGAAAGTTGGTGTTTTGGCATCGAAATTATCTAGAAAGCTTCTACTCCTAAAATTTGACATAGAAGAACAATATAAGGTGTACGCCGAGCACCTTTGATGGTCCGAAGTTGCTCAACTCTCTCTATGGAGGAGCTTTTAACAGTTTTGTCGCCTTGTGATAGAAAGTTGGTGTTTTGGCATCGAAATAATCTAGAAAGCTTATACTCGTAAAATTTGACATAGAAGAATATTAAATTGTGTACACCGAGCAACTTTGATAGTCCGAAGTTGCTCAACTCTCTCTATGGAGGATCTTTTAACAGTTTTATTCATTTGTCATAGAAAGTTGGTGTTTTGGCATCGAAATAATCTAGCAAGCTTATACTCGTAAAATTTGACATAGAAGAATAGTAAATAGTGTACGCCGAGCAACTTTGATGGTCCGAAGTTGCTCAACTCTCTCTATGGAAGAGCTTTTAACGGTTTTGTCCATTTGTTGAAGAAAGTTGGTGTTTTGGCATCGAAATAATGTAGGAAGCTTATACTCATAAATTTTGACATGGAAGAACAATAAAAAGTGTACACCGAGCAACTTTGATGGTCCGAAGTTGCTCAACTATCTCTATGGAGGATCTTCTAACGATTTTGTTCATTTGTCATAGAAAGTTCGTGTTTTGGCATCGAAATAATCTAGCAAGCTTATACTCGTAAAATTTGACATAGAAGAATAGTAAAAAGTGTACGTCGAGCAACTTTGATGGTCCGAAGTTGCCCAACTCTCTCTATTGAAGAGCTTTTAACGGTTTTGTCCATTTGTTGTAGAAAGTTGGTGTTTTGGCATCGAAATAATGTAGGAAGCTTATACTCATAAATTTTGACATAGAAGAACAATAAAAAGTGTACACCGAGCAACTTTGATGGTCCGAAGTTGCTCAACTATCTCTATGGAGGATCTTCTAACGATTTTGTTCATTTTTCATAGAAAGTTCGTGTTTTGGCATCGAAATAATCTAGCAAGCTTATACTCGTAAAATTTGACATAGAAGAATAGTAAAAAGTATACGTCGAGCAACTTTGATGGTCCGAAGTTGCTCAACTCTCTCTATGGAGGAGCTTTTAACGATTTTGTCCATTTGTCATAGAAAGTTTGTGTTTTTGGAATCGAAATAATCTTTGAAGCTTCTACTCATAAAATATGACGTAGAAGAACAATAAAAGTGTACACCAAGGAACTTTGATGGTCCAAAGTTGCTCAACTCTGTCTAAGGGGGAGCTTCTAGCTGTTTTGTCTATTTTTCGTAGAAAGTTGGTGTTTTGTCATCAAAATAATCTAGGAAGCTTATACTCGTAAAATTTGACATAGAAGAACAATATAAGGTGTACGCCGAGCAACTTTGATGGTCCGAAGTTGCTCAACTCTCTCAATGGAGGAGCTTTTAACAGTTTTGTCGCTTTATGATAGAAATTTGGTGTTTTGGCATCGAAATAATCTAGAAAGCTTATACTCGTAAAATTTGACATAGAAGAATAGTAAATAGTGTACGCCGAGCAACTTTGATGGTTTGAAGTTGCTCAACTATCTCTATGGAGGATCTTTTAACGGTTTTGTTCATTTGTCATAGAAAGTTGGTGTTTTGGCATCGAAATAATCTAGCAAGCTTATACTCATAAAATTTGACAAAGAAGAATAGTAAATAGTGTACGCCGAGCAACTTTGATTGTCCGAAGTTGCTCAACTCTTTCTAAGGAGGAGCTTTTAGCTGTTTTGTCCATTTGTCGTAGAAAGTTGGTGTTTTGTCATCGAAATAATCTAGGAAGCTTATACTCATAAAATTTGACATAGAAGAACAATATAAGGTGTACGCCGAGCAACTTTGATGGTCCGAAGTTGCTCAACTCTCTATATGGAGGAGCTTTTAGCTGTTTTGTCCATTTGTCGTAGAAAGTTGGTGTTTTGTCATCGAAATAATCTAGGTAGCTTATACTCGTAAAATTTGACATAGAAGAACAATATAAGGTGTACGCCGAGCACCTTTGATGGTCCGAAGTTGCTCAACTCTCTCTATGGAGGAGCTTTTAACAGTTTTGTCGCTTTGTGATAGAAAGTTGGTGTTTTGGCATCGAAATTATCTAGAAAGCTTCTACTCGTAAAATTTGACATAGAAGAACAATATAAGGTGTACGCCGAGCACCTTTGATGGTCCGAAGTTGCTCAACTCTCTCTATGGAGGAGCTTTTAACAGTTTTGTCGCCTTGTGATAGAAAGTTGGTGTTTTGGCATCGAAATAATCTAGAAAGCTTATACTCGTAAAATTTGACATAGAAGAATATTAAATTGTGTACACCGAGCAACTTTGATAGTCCGAAGTTGCTCAACTCTCTCTATGGAGGATCTTTTAACAGTTTTATTCATTTGTCATAGAAAGTTGGTGTTTTGGCATCGAAATAATCTAGCAAGCTTATACTCGTAAATTTTGACATAGAAGAACGATAAAAAGTGTACACCGAGCAACTTTGATGGTCCTAAGTTCCTCAACTCTCTCTATGGAAGAGCTTTTAACGGTTTTGTCCGTTTGTTGTACAAAGTTGGTGTTTTGGCATCTAAATAATCTAGGAAGCTCATACTCCTAAAATTTGACATAGAAGAACAATTAAAAGTGTACACCGAGAAACTTTGATGGTCCGAAGTTGCTCAACTCTCTCTTTGGAGGAGCTTTTAACGGCTTTGTCCATTTGTTGTAAAAAGTTGGTGTTTTGTTATCGAAATAATCTAGAAAACTAATACTCGTAAAATTTGACATAGAAGAACAATAAAAAGTGTACACCGAGCAACTATGATGGTCCGAAGTTGCTCAACTCTGTCTATGGTGGAGCTTTTAACGGTTTTGTCCTTTTGTGATAAAAAGTTGGTGTTTTGGCATCGAAATAATCTTGGAAGCTTATACTCGTAAAATTTGACATAGAAGAACAATAAAAAGTGTACACCGAGCAACTTTGATGGTCTAAAGTTTCTCAACTCTCTCTATGGATGAGCTTTTAACGGTTTTGTCCTTTCCTCATAGAAAGTTGGTGATTTGGAATCGAAATAATCTTGGAAGCTTATACTCATAAAATTTGACATAGAATAACAATAAAAAGTGTACACCGAGCAACTTTGATGGTCTGAAGTTGCTCAACTCTCTCTATGGAGGAGCTTTTAACGGTTTTGTCCATTTCTCATACAAAGTTGGTGATTTGGAATCGAAATAATCTTTGAAGCTTATACTCATAAAATTTGACATAGAATAACAATAAAAAGTGTACACCGAGCAACTTTGTTGGTCCGAAGTTGCGAGCAACTCTCTCTATGGAGTAGCCTTTAACGGTTTAGTTCATTTGTCATAGAAAGTTGGTGTTTTGTCATCGAAATAAGCTTGGAACCTTCTACTTATAAAATATGACGTAGAAGAACAATAAAAGTGTACACCGAGGAACTTTGCTGGTCCGAAGTTGCTCAACTCTCTCTAAGGAGGAGCTTTTAACGGTTTTGTCCATTTGTCATAGAAAGATGGTGTTTCGGTATCGAAATAATCTAGGAAGCTTATACTCGTAAAAGTTGACATAGAAGAACAATATAAGGTGTACACCGAGCAACTTTGATGGTCCGAAGTTGCTCAACTCTCTCTAAGGAGGAGCTTTTATCGGTTTTGTCCATTTGTCATAGAAAGATGGTGTTTTAGCATCGAAATAATCTAGGAAGCTTATACTCGTAAAATTTGACATAGAAGAACAGTAAAAAGTGTATCCCGAGCAACTTGGTTGGTCCGAAGTTGCGAGCAACTCTCTCTATGGAGTAGCTTTTAACGGTTTTGTTCATTGGTCATAGAAAGTTGGTGTTTTTGGAATCGAAATAATCTAGGAAGCTTCTACTCATAAAATATGACGTAGAAAAACAATAAAAGTGTACACCGAGGAACTGATGGTCCGAAGTTGCTCAACTCTCTCTAAGGAGGAGCATTTAGCTGTTTTGTACATTTGTCATAGAAAGTTGGTGTTTTGTCATCGAAATAATCTAGGATGCTTAGACTCGTAAAATTTTACATAGTAGAATCGTAAAAAGTGTACGTCGAACAACTTTTATGGTCCGAACTTGCTCAACTCTGTCTATGGAGTAGCTTTTAAGGGGTTTGTCCATTTGTCATAGAAAGTTGGTCTTTTGGCATCGAAATAATCTAGGAAGCTTATACTCATAATATTTGACATAGAAGAACAATAAAAAGTGTACACCGAGCAACTTTGATGTTCCGAAGTAGCTCAACTCTCTCTATGAAGGAGCTTTTAACGGTTCTGTCCATTTGTCATGGAAAGATGGTGTTTTAGTATCGAAATAATCTAGGAAGCTTATACTCGTAAAATTTGACATAGAAGAACAATAAAAAGTGTATCCCGAGCAACTTCATTGGTCCGAAGTTGCTCAACTCTCTCTATGGAGGAGCATTTAACGGTTTTGTCCATTTGTCATAGATATTGGTGTTTTTGGAATCGAAATAATCTTTGAAGCTTCTACTCATAAAATATGACGTAGAAGAACAATAAAAGTGTACACCGAGGAACTTTGATGGTCCGAAGTTGCTCAACTCTCTCTAAGGAGGAGCTTTTAGCTGTTTTGTCTATTTGTCGTGGAAAGGTGGTGTTTTCTCATAGAAATAATCTAGGAAGCTTATACTCGTAAAATTTCACATAGAAGAAGAATATAAGGTGACGCCGAGCAACTTTGATGGTCCGAAGTTGCTCAACTCTCTCTTTGGAGGAGCTTTTAACAGTTTTGTCGCTTTGTGATAGAAAGTTGGTGTTTTGGCATCGAAATAATCTAGAAAGCTTATACTCATAAAATTTGACATAGAAGAATAGTAAATAGTGTACGCCGAGCAACTTTGATGGTTCGAAGTTGCTCAACTATTTCTATGGAGGATCTTTTAACGGTTTTGTTCATTTGTCATAGAAAGTTGGTGTTTTGTCATCGAAACAATCTAGCAAGCTTATACTCGTAAAATTTGACAAAGAAGAATAGTAAATAGTGTACGCTGAGCAACTTTGATGGTCCGAAGTTGCTCAACTCTCTCTAAGGAAAAGCTTTTAGCTGTTTTGTCCATTTGTCGTAGAAAGTTGGTGTTTTGTCATCGAAATAATCTAGGAAGCATATACTCGTAAAATTTGACATAGAAGAAAAATATAAGGTGTACGCCGAGCAACTTTGATGGTCCGAAGTTGCTCAATTCTCTCTATGGAGGAGCTTTTAACAGTTTTGTCGCTTTGTGATAGAAAGTTGGTGTTTTGGCATCGAAATAAACTAGAAAGCTTATACTCGTAAAATTTGACATAGAAGAATAGTAAATAGTGTACGCCGAGCAACTTTGATGGTCCGAAGTTGTTCAACTCTCTCTATGGAGGAGCTTTTAGCTGTTTTGTCCATTTGTCATAGAAAGTTGGTGTTTTGTCATCGAAATAATCTAGGAAGCTTTTACTCGTAAAATTTGACATAGAAGAACAATATAAGGTGTACGCCGAGCACCTTTGATGGTCCGAAGTTGCTCAACTCTCTCTATGGAGGAGCTTTTAACAGTTTTGTCGCTTTGTGATAGAAAGTTGGTGTTTTGGCATCGAAATAATCTAGAAAGCTTATACTCGTAAAATTTGACATAGAAGAACAATATAAGGTGTACGCCGAGCACCTTTGATGGTCCGAAGTTGCTCAACTCTCTCTAAGGAGGAGCTTTTAGCTGTTTTGTCTATTTGTCGTGAAAGTTGGTGTTTTCTCATAGAAATAATCTAGGAAGCTTATACTCGTAAAATTTCACAAAGAAGAACAATATAAGGTGTACACCGAGCAACTTTGATGGTCCGAAGTTGCTCAACTCTCTCTATGGAGGAGCTTTTAACAGTTTTGTCGCTTTGTGATAGAAAGTTGGTGTTTTCGCATCGAAATAATCTAGAAAGCTTATACTCATAAAATTTGACATAGAAGAATAGTAAATTGTGTACGCCGAGCAACTTTGATGGTTCGAAGTTGCTTAACTATCTCTATGGAGGATCTTTTAACGGTTTTGTTCATTTGTCATAGAAAGTTGGTGTTTTGGCATCGAAATAATCTAGCAAGCTTATACTCGTAAAATTTGACATAGAAGAATAGTAAATAGTGTACGCTGAGCAACTTTGATGGTCCGAAGTTGTTCAACTCTCTCTAAGGAAAAGCTTTTAGCTGTTTTGTCCATTTGTCGTAGAAAGTTGGTGTTTTGTCATCGAAATAATCTAGGAAGCTTATACTCGTAAAATTTGACATAGAAGAACAATATAAGGTGTACGCCGAGCAACTTTGATGGTCCGAAGTTGTTCAACTCTCTCTATGGAGGAGCTTTTAGCTGTTTTGTCCATTTGTCATAGAAAGTTGGTGTTTTGTCATCGAAATAATCTAGGAAGCTTTTACTCGTAAAATTTGACATAGAAGAACAATATAAGGTGTACGCCGAGCACCTTTGATGGTCCGAAGTTGCTCAACTCTCTCTATGGAGGAGCTTTTAACAGTTTTGTCGCTTTGTGATAGAAAGTTGGTGTTTTGGCATCGAAATAATCTAGAAAGCTTATACTCGTAAAATTTGACATAGAAGAACAATATAATGTGTACGCCGAGCACCTTTGATGGTCCGAAGTTCCTCAACTCTCTCTATGGAGGAGCTTTTAACAATTTTGTCGCCTTGTGATAGAAAGTTGGTGTTTTGGCATCGAAATAATCTAGAATGCTTATACTCGTAAAATTTGACATAGAAGAATATTAAACAGTGTACGCCGAGCAACTTTGATGGTTCAAAGTTGCTCGACTATCTCTATGGAGGATCTTTTAACGGTTTTGTTCATTTGTCATAGAAAGTTGGTGTTTTGTCATCGAAACAATCTAGCAAGCTTATACTCGTAAAATTTGACATAGAAGAATAGTAAATAGTGTACGCCGAGCAACTTTGATGGTTCAAAGTTGCTCCACTATCTCTATGGAGGATCTTTTAACGGTTTTGTTCATTTGTCATAGAAAGTTGGTGTTTTGGCATCGAAATAATCTAGCAAGCTTATACTCGTAAAATTTGACATAGAAGAATAGTAAATAGTGTACGCCGAGCAGCTTTGATGGTCCGATGTTGCTCAACTCTCTCTATGGAAGAGCTTTTAACAGTTTTGTCCATTTGTTGTAGAAAGTTGGTGTTTTGGCATCGAAATAATCTAGGAAGCTTATACTCATAAAATTTGACATAGAAGAACAATAAAAAGTGTACACCGAGTAACATTGATGGTCCGAAGTTGCTCAACTCTCTCTATGGAGTAGCTGTTAACGGTTTTGTTCATTTGTCATAGAAAGCTGGTGTTTTTGGAATCGAAATAATCTTGGAAGCTTCTACTCATAAAATATGACGTAGAAGAACAATAAAAGTGTACAACGAGGAACTTTAATGGTCCGAAGTTGCTCAACTCTCTCTAAGGGGGAGCTTTTAACTGTTTTGTCTATTTGTCGAAGAAAGTTGGTGTTTTGTCATCGAAATAATCTAGGAAGCTTATTACTCGTAAAATTTGAGATAGAAGAATCGTAAAAAGTGTACGTGGAACAACTTTTATGGTCCGAACTTGCCCAACTGTTTCTATGGAGTAGCTTTTAACGGGTTTGTCCATTTGTCATAGAAAGTCGGTCTTTTGGCATCGAAATAATCTAGGAAGCTTATACTCATAATATTTGACATAGAAGAACAATAAAAAGTGTACATCGAGCAAGTTTGATGGTCCGAAGTTGCTCAACTCTCTCAATGAAGGAGCTTTTAAAGGTTTTGTCCATTTGTCATGGAAAGATGGTGTTTTAGTATCGAAATAATCTAGGAAGCTTATACTCGTAAAATTTGACATAGAAGAACAATAAAAAGTGTATCCCGAGCAACTTTGATGGTCCGAAGTTGCGTGCAATCTCTCTATGGAGTAGCTTTTAACGGTTTTGTTCATTTGTCAAAGAAAGTTGGTGTTTTTGGAATCAAAATAGTCTTGGAAGCTTCTACTCATAAAATATGACGTAGAAGAACAATAAAAGTGTACACCGAGGAACTTTGATGGTCCGAAGTTGCTCAACTCTCTCTAAGGATGAGCATTTAGCTAATTTGTACATTTGTCATAGAAAGTTGGTGTTTTGTCATTGAAATAATCTAGGATGCTTATACTCGTAAAATTTTACATAGAAGAATCGTAAAAAGTGTACGTCGAACAACTTTTACGGTCCGAACTTGCCCAACTCTTTCTATGGAGTAGCTTTTAACGGGTTTGTCCATTTGTCATAGAAAGTTGGTCTTTTGGCATCGAAATAATCTAGGAAGTTTATACTCATAATATTTGACATAGAAGAACAATAAAAAGTGTACACCGAGCAAGTTTGATGGTCCGAAGTTGCTCAACTCTCTCTATGGAGGAACTTTTAAAGGTTTTGTCCATTTGTCATGGAAAGATGGTGTTTTAGTATCGAAATAATCTAGGAAGCTTATACTCGTAAAATTTGACATAGAAGAACAATAAAAAGTGTATCCCGAGAACCTTTGTTGGTCGAAAGTTGCTCAACTCTCTCTATGGAGATGCTTTTAACGGTTTTGTCCATTTTTCATAGAAAGTTGGTGTTTTTGGAATCGAAATAATCTTTGAAGCTTCTACTCATAAAATATGACGTAGAAGAACAATAAAAGTGTACACCGAGGAACTTTGATGGTCCGAAGCTGCTCAACTCTCTCTAAGGAGGAGCTTTTAGCTGTTTTGTCCATTTGTCGTAGAAAGTTGGTGTTTTGTCATCGAAATAATCTAGGAAGCTTATACTCGTAAAATTTGACATAGAAGAACAATATAAGGTGTACGCCGAGCAACTTTGATGGTCCGAAGTTGCTCAACTCTCTCTATGGAGGAGCTTTTAACAGTTTTGTCGCTTTGTGATAGAAAGTTGGTGTTTTGGCATTGAAATAATCTAGAAAGCTTATACTCGTAAAATTTGACATAGAAGAATAGTAAATAGTGTACGCCGAGCAACTTTGAGGGTTCGAAGTATCTCAACTATGTCTATGGAGGATCTTTTAACGGTTTTGTTCATTTGTCATAGAAAGTTGGTGTTTTGGCATCGAAATAATCTAGCAAGCTTATAATCGTAAAATTTGATATAGAAGAATAGTAAATAGTGTACGCCGACCAACTTTGATGGTCCGAAGTTGCTCAACTCTCTCTAAGGAAAAGCTTTTAGCTGTTTTGTCCATTTGTCGTAGAAAGTTGGTGTTTTGTCATCGAAATAATATAGGAAGCTTATACTCGTAAAATTTGACAAAGAAGAACAATATAAGGTGTACGCCGAGCAACTTTGATGGTCCGAAGTTGCTCAACTCTCTCTATGGAGGAGCTTTTAGCTGTTCTGTCCATTTGTCGTAGAAAGTTGGTGTTTTGTCATCGAAATAATCTAGGAAGCTTTTACTCGTAAAATTTGACATAGAAGAACAATAAAAAGTGTATCCCGAGCAACTTTGTTTGTCCGAAGTTGCGAGCAACTCTCTCTATGGAGTAGCTTTTAACGGTTTTGTTCATTTGTCATAGAAAGCTGGTGTTTTTGGAATCGAAATAATCTTGGAAGCTTATACTCATAAAATATGACGTAGAAGAACAATAAGAGTGTACACCGAGGAACTTTGATGGTCCGAAGTTGCTCAACTCTCTCTAAGGAGGAGCTTTTAGCTGTTTTGTCCATTTGTCGTAGAAAGTTGGTGTTTTGTCATCGAAATAATCTAGGAAGCTTATACTCGTAAAATTTGACATAGAAGAACAATATAAGGTGTACGCCGAGCAACTTTGATGGTCCGAAGTTGCTCAACTCTCTCTATGCAGGAGCTTTTAACAGTTTTGTCGCTTTGTGATAGAAAGTTGGTGTTTTGGCATCGAAATAATCTAGAAAGCTTATACTCGTAAAATTTGACATAGAAGATTAGTAAATAGTGTACGCCGAGCAACTTTGAGGGTTCGAAGTATCTCAACTATGTCTATGGAGGATCTTTTAACGGTTTTGTTCATTTGTCATAGAAAGTTGGTTTTTTGGCATCGAAATAATCTAGCAAGCTTATAATCGTAAAATTTGATAAAGAAGAATAGTAAATAGTGTACGCCGAGCAACTTTGATGGTCCGACGTTGCTCAACTCTCTCTAAGGAAAAGCTTTTAGCTGTTTTGTCCATTTGTCGTAGAAAGTTGGTGTTTTGTCATCGAAATAATATAGGAAGCTTATACTCGTAAAATTTGACAAAGAAGAACAATATAAGGTGTACGCCGAGCAACTTTGATGGTCCGAAGTTGCTCAACTCTCTCTATGGAGGAGCTTTTAGCTGTTCTGTCCATTTGTCGTAGAAAGTTGGTGTTTTGTCATCGAAATAATCTAGGAAGCTTTTACTCGTAAAATTTGACATAGAAGAACAATAAAAAGTGTATCCCGAGCGACTTTGTTTGTCCGAAGTTGCGAGCAACTCTCTCTATGGAGTTGCTTTTAACGGTTTTGTTCATTTGTCATAGAAAGCTGGTGTTTTTGGAATCGAAATAATCTTGGAAGCTTATACTCATAAAATATGACGTAGAAGAACAATAAAAGTGTACACCGAGGAACTTTGATGGTCCGAAGTTGCTCAACTCTCTCTAAGGAGGAGCATTTAGCTAATTTGTACATTTGTCATAGAAAGTTGGTGTTTTGTCATCGAAATAATCTAGGATGCTTATACTCGTAAAATTATACATAGAAGAATCATAAAAAGTATACATCGAACAACTTTTATGGTCCGACCTTGCCCACCTCCGTCTATGGAGTAGCTTTTAACGGGTTTGTCCATTTGTCATAGAAAGATGGTGTTTTCGTATCGAAATAATCTAGGAAGCTTATACTCGTAAAATTTGACATAGAAGAACAATAAAAGGTGTATCCCGAGCAACTTTGTTGGTCCGAAGTTGCTCAACTCTCTCTATGGAGAAGCTTTCAACGGTTTTGTCCATTTTTCATAGAAAGTTGGTGTTTTTGGAATCGAAATAATCTTTGAAGCTTCTACTCATAAAATATGACGTAGAAGAACAATAAAAGTGTACACCGAGGAACTTTGATGGTCCGAAGTTGCTCAACTCTCTCTAAGGATGAGCATTTAGCTAATTTGTACATTTGTCATAGAAAGTTGGTGTTTTGTCATCGAAATAATCTAGGATGCTTATACTCGTAAAATTTTACATAGAAGAATCGTAAAAAGTGTACGTCGAACAACTTTTACGGTCCGAACTTGCCCAACCCTTTCTATGGAGTAGCTTTTAACGGGTTTGTCCATTTGTCATAGAAAGTTGGTCTTTTGGCATCGAAATAATCTAGGAAGTTTATACTCATAATATTTGACATAGAAGAACAATAAAAAGTGTACACCGAGCAAGTTTGATGGTCCGAAGTTGCTCAACTCTCTCTATGGAGGAACTTTTAAAGGTTTTGTCCATTTGTCATGGAAAGATGGTGTTTTAGTATCGAAATAATCTAGGAAGCTTATACTCGTAAAATTTGACATAGAAGAACAATAAAAAGTGTATCCCGAGAACCTTTGTTGGTCGAAAGTTGCTCAACTCTCTCTATGGAGATGCTTTTAACGGTTTTGTCCATTTTTCATAGAAAGTTGGTGTTTTTGGAATCGAAATAATCTTTGAAGCTTCTACTCATAAAATATGACGTAGAAGAACAATAAAAGTGTACACCGAGGAACTTTGATGGTCCGAAGTTGCTCAACTCTCTCTAAGGAGGAGCTTTTAGCTGTTTTGTCCATTTGTCGTAGAAAGTTGGTGTTTTGTCATCGAAATAATCTAGGAAGCTTATACTCGTAAAATTTGACATAGAAGAACAATATAAGGTGTACGTCGAGCAACTTTGATGGTCCGAAGTTGCTCAACTCTCTCTATGGAGGAGCTTTTAACAGTTTTGTCGCTTTGTGATAGAAAGTTGGTGTTTTGGCATCGAAATAATCTAGAAAGCTTATACTCGTAAAATTTGACATAGAAGAATAGTAAATAGTGTACGCCGAGCAACTTTGAGGGTTCGAAGTATCTCAACTATGTCTATGGAGGATCTTTTAATGGTTTTGTTCATTTGTCATAGAAAGTTGGTGTTTTGGCATCGAAATAATCTAGCAAGCTTATAATCGTAAAATTTGATATAGAAGAATAGTAAATAGTGTACGCCGAGCAACTTTGATGGTCCGAAGTTGCTCAACTCTCTCTAAGGAAAAGCTTTTAGCTGTTTTGTCCATTTTTCGTAGAAAGTTGGTGTTTTGTCATCGAAATAATATAGGAAGCTTATACTCGTAAAATTTGACAAGGACGAACAATATAAGGTGTACGCCGAGCAACTTTGATGGTCCGAAGTTGCTCAACTCTCTCTATGGAGGAGCTTTTAGCTGTTCTGTCCATTTGTCGTAGAAAGTTGGTGTTTTGTCGTCGAAATAATCTAGGAAGCTTTTACTCGTAAAATTTGACATAGAAGAACAATAAAAAGTGTATCCCGAGCGACTTTGTTTGTCCGAAGTTGCGAGCAACTCTCTCTATGGAGTAGCTTTTAACGGTTTTGTTCATTTGTCATAGAAAGCTGGTGTTTTTGGAATTGAAATAATCTTGGAAGCTTATACTCATAAAATATGACGTAGAAGAACAATAAAAGTGTACACCGAGGAACTTTGATGGTCCGAAGTTGCTCAACTCTCTCTGATGAGCATTTATCTAATTTGTACATTTGTCATAGAAAGTTGGTGTTTTGTCATCGAAATAATCTAGGATGCTTATACTCGTAAAATTATACATAGAAAAATCATAAAAAGTGTACATCGAACAACGTTTATGGTCCGACGTTGCCCAACTCCGTCTATGGAGTAGCTTTTAACGGGTTTGTCCATTTGTCATAGAAAGATGGTGTTTTCGTATCGAAATAATCTAGGAAGCTTATACTCGTAAAATTTGACATAGAAGAACAATAAAAAGTGTATCCCGAGCAACTTTGTTGGTCCGAAGTTGCTCAACTCTCTCTATGGAGAAGCTTTCAACGGTTTTGTCCATTTTTCATAGAAAGTTGGTGTTTTTGGAATCGAAATAATCTTTGAAGCTTCTACTCATAAAATATGACGTAGAAGAACAATAAAAGTGTACACCGAGGAACTTTGATGGTCCGAAATTGCTCAACTCTCTCTAAGGAGGAGCTTTTAGCTGTTTTGTCCATTTGTCGTAGAAAGTTGGTGTTTTGTCATCGAAATAATCTAGGAAGCTTATACTCGTAAAATTTGACATAGAAGAACAATATAAGGTGTACGCCGAGCAACTTTGATGGTCCGAAGTTGCTCAATTCTCTCTATGGAGGAGCTTTTAACAGTTTTGTCGCTTTGTGATAGAAAGTTGGTGTTTTGGCATCGAAATAAACTAGAAAGCTTATACTCGTAAAATTTGACATAGAAGAATAGTAAATAGTGTACGCCGAGCAACTTTGATGGTCCGAAGTTGTTCAACTCTCTCTATGGAGGAGCTTTTAGCTGTTTTGTCCATTTGTCATAGAAAGTTGGTGTTTTGTCATCGAAATAATCTAGGAAGCTTTTACTCGTAAAATTTGACATAGAAGAACAATATAAGGTGTACGCCGAGCACCTTTGATGGTCCGAAGTTGCTCAACTCTCTCTATGGAGGAGCTTTTAACAGTTTTGTCGCTTTGTGATAGAAAGTTCGTGTTTTGGCATCGAAATAATCTAGAAAGCTTATACTCGTAAAATTTGACATAGAAGAACAATATAAGGTGTACGCCGAGCATCTTTGATGGTCCGAAGTTGCTCGACTCTCTTTATAGAGGAGCTTTTAACAGTTTTGTCGCCTTGTGATAGAAAGTTGGTGTTTTGGCATCGAAATAATCTAGAATGCTTATACTAGTAAAATTTGACTTAGAAGAATATTAAATAGTGTACGCCGAGCAACTTTGATGGTCCAATGTTGCTCAACTCTCTCTATGGAGGATCTTTTAACAGTTTTGTTCATTTGTCATAGAAAGTTGGTGTTTTGGCATCGAAATAATCTAGGAAGCATATACTCATAAAATTTGACATAGAAGAACAATAAAAAGTGTACACCGAGTAACGTTGATGGTCCGAAGTTGCTCAACTCTCTCTATGGAGGAGCTTTTATCGGTTTTGTCCATTTGTCATAGAAAGATGATGTTTTAGCATCGAAATAATCTAGGAAGCTTATACTCGTAAAATTTGACATAGAAGAACAATAAAAAGTGTATCCCGAGCAACTTTGTTTGTCCGAAGTTGCGAGCAACTCTCTCTATGGAGTAGCTTTTAACGGTTTTGTTCATTTGTTATAGAAAGCTGGTGTTTTTGGAATCGAAATAATCTTGGAAGCTTCTACTCATAAAATATGACGTAGAAGAACAATAAAAGTGTACAACGAGGAACTTTGATGGTCCGAAGTTGCTCAACTCTCTCTAAGGGGGAGCTTTTAACTGTTTTGTCTATTTGTCGAAGAAAGTTGGTGTTTTGTCATCGAAATAATCTAGGAAGCTTATTACTCGTAAAATTTGAGATAGAAGAATCGTAAAAAGTGTACGTGGAACAACTTTTATGGTCCGAACTTGCCCAACTGTTTCTTTGGAGTAGCTTTTAACGGGTTTGTCCATTTGTCGTAGAAAGTTGGTCTTTTGGCATCGAAATAATCTAGGAAGCTTATACTCATAATATTTGACATAGAAGAACAATAAAAAGTGTACATCGAGCAAGTTTGATGGTCCGAAGTTGCTCAACTCTCTCTATGGAGGAACTTTTAAAGGTTTTGTCCATTTGTCATGGAAAGATGGTGTTTTAGTATCGAAATAATCTAGGAAGCTTATACTCGTAAAATTTGACATAGAAGAACAATAAAAAGTGTATCCCGAGAACCTTTGTTGGTCGAAAGTTGCTCAACTCTCTCTATGGAGATGCTTTTAACGGTTTTGTCCATTTTTCATAGAAAGTTGGTGTTTTTGGAATCGAAATACTCTTTGAAGCTTCTACTCATAAAATATGACGTAGAAGAACAATAAAAGTGTACACCGAGGAACTTTGATGGTTCGAAGTTGCTCAACTCTCTCTAAGGAGGAGCTTTTAGCTGTTTTGTCCATTTGTCGTAGAAAGTTGGTGTTTTGTCATCGAAATAATCTAGGAAGCTTATACTCGTAAAATTTGACATAGAAGAACAATATAAGGTGTACGCCGAGCAACTTTGATGGTCCGAAGTTGCTCAACTCTCTCTATAGAGGAGATTTTAACAGTTTTGTCGCTTTGTGATAGAAAGTTGGTGTTTTGGCATCGAAATAATCTAGAAAGCTTATACTCGTAAAATTTGACATAGAAGAATAGTAAATAGTGTACGACGAGCAACTTTGAGGGTTCGAAGTATCTCAACTATGTCTATGGAGGATCTTTTAACGGTTTTGTTCATTTGTCATAGAAAGTTGGTGTTTTGGCATCGAAATAATCTAGCAAGCTTATAATCGTAAAATTTGATATAGAAGAATAGTAAATAGTGTACGCCGAGCAACTTTGATGGTTCGAAGTTGCTCAACTCTCTCTAAGGAAAAGCTTTTAGCTGTTTTGTCCATTTGTCGTAGAAAGTTGGTGTTTTGTCATCGAAATAATATAGGAAGCTTATACTCGTAAAATTTGACAAAGAAGAACAATATAAGGTGTACGGCGAGCAACTTTGATGGTCCGAAGTTGCTCAACTCTCTCTATGGAAGAGCTTTTAGCTGTTCTGTCCATTTGTCGTAGAAAGTTGGTGTTTTGTCATCGAAATAATCTAGGAAGCTTTTAGTCGTAAAATTTGACATAGAAGAACAATAAAAAGTGTATCCCGAGCGACTTTGTTTGTCCGAAGTTGCGAGCAACTCTCTCTATGGAGTAGCTTTTAACGGTTTTGTTCATTTGTCATAGAAAGCTGGTGTTTTTGGAATCGAAATAATCTTGGAAGCTTATACTCATAAAATATGACGTAGAAGAACAATAAAAGTGTACACCGAGGAACTTTGATGGTCCGAAGTTGCTCAACTCTCTCTAAGGAGGAGCATTTAGCTAATTTGTACATTTGTCATAGAAAGTTGGTGTTTTGTCATCGAAATAATCTAGGATGCTTATACTCGTAAAATTATACATAGAAGAATCATAAAAAGTGTACATCGAACAACGTTTATGGTCCGACCTTGCCCAACTCCGTCTATGGAGTAGCTTTTAACGGGTTTGTCCATTTGTCATAGAAAGATGGTGTTTTCGTATCGAAATAATCTAGGAAGCTTATACTCGTAAAATTTGACATAGAAGAACAATAAAAAGTGTATCCCGAGCAACTTTGTTGGTCCGAAGTTGCTCAACTCTCTCTATGGAGAAGCTTTCAACGGTTTTGTCCATTTTTCATAGAAAGTTGGTGTTTTTGGAATCGAAATAATCTTTGAAGCTTCTACTCATAAAATATGACGTAGAAGAACAATAAAAGTGTACACCGAGGAACTTTGATGGTCCGAAATTGCTCAACTCTCTCTAAGGAGGAGCTTTTAGCTTGTTTGTCCATTTGTCGTAGAAAGTTGGTGTTTTGTCATCGAAATAATCTAGGAAGCTTATACTCGTAAAATTTGACATAGAAGAACAATATACGGTGTACGCCGAGCAACTTTGATGGTCCGAAGTTGCCCAATTCTCTCTATGGAGGAGCTTTTAACAGTTTTGTCGCTTTGTGATAGAAAGTTGGTGTTTTGGCATCGAAATAATCTAGAAAGCTTATACTCGTAAAATTTGACATAGAAGAATAGTAAATAGTGTACGACGAGCAACTTTGAGGGTTCGAAGTATCTCAACTATGTCTATGGAGGATCTTTTAACGGTTTTGTTCATTTGTCATAGAAAGTTGGTGTTTTGGCATCGAAATAATCTAGCAAGCTTATAATCGTAAAATTTGATATAGAAGAATAGTAAATAGTGTACGCCGAGCAACTTTGATGGTTCGAAGTTGCTCAACTCTCTCTAAGGAAAAGCTTTTAGCTGTTTTGTCCATTTGTCGTAGAAAGTTGGTGTTTTGTCATCGAAATAATATAGGAAGCTTATACTCGTAAAATTTGACAAAGAAGAACAATATAAGGTGTACGGCGAGCAACTTTGATGGTCCGAAGTTGCTCAACTCTCTCTATGGAAGAGCTTTTAGCTGTTCTGTCCATTTGTCGTAGAAAGTTGGTGTTTTGTCATCGAAATAATCTAGGAAGCTTTTAGTCGTAAAATTTGACATAGAAGAACAATAAAAAGTGTATCCCGAGCGACTTTGTTTGTCCGAAGTTGCGAGCAACTCTCTCTATGGAGTAGCTTTTAACGGTTTTGTTCATTTGTCATAGAAAGCTGGTGTTTTTGGAATCGAAATAATCTTGGAAGCTTATACTCATAAAATATGACGTAGAAGAACAATAAAAGTGTACACCGAGGAACTTTGATGGTCCGAAGTTGCTCAACTCTCTCTAAGGAGGAGCATTTAGCTAATTTGTACATTTGTCATAGAAAGTTGGTGTTTTGTCATCGAAATAATCTAGGATGCTTATACTCGTAAAATTATACATAGAAGAATCATAAAAAGTGTACATCGAACAACGTTTATGGTCCGACCTTGCCCAACTCCGTCTATGGAGTAGCTTTTAACGGGTTTGTCCATTTGTCATAGAAAGATGGTGTTTTCGTATCGAAATAATCTAGGAAGCTTATACTCGTAAAATTTGACATAGAAGAACAATAAAAGGTGTATCCCGAGCAACTTTGTTGGTCCGAAGTTGCTCAACTCTCTCTATGGAGAAGCTTTCAACGGTTTTGTCCATTTTTCATAGAAAGTTGGTGTTTTTGGAATCGAAATAATCTTTGAAGCTTCTACTCATAAAATATGACGTAGAAGAACAATAAAAGTGTACACCGAGGAACTTTGATGGTCCGAAGTTGCTCAACTCTCTCTAAGGATGAGCATTTAGCTAATTTGTACATTTGTCATAGAAAGTTGGTGTTTTGTCATCGAAATAATCTAGGATGCTTATACTCGTAAAATTTTACATAGAAGAATCGTAAAAAGTGTACGTCGAACAACTTTTACGGTCCGAACTTGCCCAACCCTTTCTATGGAGTAGCTTTTAACGGGTTTGTCCATTTGTCATAGAAAGTTGGTCTTTTGGCATCGAAATAATCTAGGAAGTTTATACTCATAATATTTGACATAGAAGAACAATAAAAAGTGTACACCGAGCAAGTTTGATGGTCCGAAGTTGCTCAACTCTCTCTATGGAGGAACTTTTAAAGGTTTTGTCCATTTGTCATGGAAAGATGGTGTTTTAGTATCGAAATAATCTAGGAAGCTTATACTCGTAAAATTTGACATAGAAGAACAATAAAAAGTGTATCCCGAGAACCTTTGTTGGTCGAAAGTTGCTCAACTCTCTCTATGGAGATGCTTTTAACGGTTTTGTCCATTTTTCATAGAAAGTTGGTGTTTTTGGAATCGAAATAATCTTTGAAGCTTCTACTCATAAAATATGACGTAGAAGAACAATAAAAGTGTACACCGAGGAACTTTGATGGTCCGAAGTTGCTCAACTCTCTCTAAGGAGGAGCTTTTAGCTGTTTTGTCCATTTGTCGTAGAAAGTTGGTGTTTTGTCATCGAAATAATCTAGGAAGCTTATACTCGTAAAATTTGACATAGAAGAACAATATAAGGTGTACGTCGAGCAACTTTGATGGTCCGAAGTTGCTCAACTCTCTCTATGGAGGAGCTTTTAACAGTTTTGTCGCTTTGTGATAGAAAGTTGGTGTTTTGGCATCGAAATAATCTAGAAAGCTTATACTCGTAAAATTTGACATAGAAGAATAGTAAATAGTGTACGCCGAGCAACTTTGAGGGTTCGAAGTATCTCAACTATGTCTATGGAGGATCTTTTAATGGTTTTGTTCATTTGTCATAGAAAGTTGGTGTTTTGGCATCGAAATAATCTAGCAAGCTTATAATCGTAAAATTTGATATAGAAGAATAGTAAATAGTGTACGCCGAGCAACTTTGATGGTCCGAAGTTGCTCAACTCTCTCTAAGGAAAAGCTTTTAGCTGTTTTGTCCATTTTTCGTAGAAAGTTGGTGTTTTGTCATCGAAATAATATAGGAAGCTTATACTCGTAAAATTTGACAAGGACGAACAATATAAGGTGTACGCCGAGCAACTTTGATGGTCCGAAGTTGCTCAACTCTCTCTATGGAGGAGCTTTTAGCTGTTCTGTCCATTTGTCGTAGAAAGTTGGTGTTTTGTCGTCGAAATAATCTAGGAAGCTTTTACTCGTAAAATTTGACATAGAAGAACAATAAAAAGTGTATCCCGAGCGACTTTGTTTGTCCGAAGTTGCGAGCAACTCTCTCTATGGAGTAGCTTTTAACGGTTTTGTTCATTTGTCATAGAAAGCTGGTGTTTTTGGAATTGAAATAATCTTGGAAGCTTATACTCATAAAATATGACGTAGAAGAACAATAAAAGTGTACACCGAGGAACTTTGATGGTCCGAAGTTGCTCAACTCTCTCTGATGAGCATTTATCTAATTTGTACATTTGTCATAGAAAGTTGGTGTTTTGTCATCGAAATAATCTAGGATGCTTATACTCGTAAAATTATACATAGAAAAATCATAAAAAGTGTACATCGAACAACATTTATGGTCCGACGTTGCCCAACTCCGTCTATGGAGTAGCTTTTAACGGGTTTGTCCATTTGTCATAGAAAGATGGTGTTTTCGTATCGAAATAATCTAGGAAGCTTATACTCGTAAAATTTGACATAGAAGAACAATAAAAAGTGTATCCCGAGCAACTTTGTTGGTCCGAAGTTGCTCAACTCTCTCTATGGAGAAGCTTTCAACGGTTTTGTCCATTTTTCATAGAAAGTTGGTGTTTTTGGAATCGAAATAATCTTTGAAGCTTCTACTCATAAAATATGACGTAGAAGAACAATAAAAGTGTACACCGAGGAACTTTGATGGTCCGAAATTGCTCAACTCTCTCTAAGGAGGAGCTTTTAGCTGTTTTGTCCATTTGTCGTAGAAAGTTGGTGTTTTGTCATCGAAATAATCTAGGAAGCTTATACTCGTAAAATTTGACATAGAAGAACAATATAAGGTGTACGCCGAGCAACTTTGATGGTCCGAAGTTGCTCAATTCTCTCTATGGAGGAGCTTTTAACAGTTTTGTCGCTTTGTGATAGAAAGTTGGTGTTTTGGCATCGAAATAAACTAGAAAGCTTATACTCGTAAAATTTGACATAGAAGAATAGTAAATAGTGTACGCCGAGCAACTTTGATGGTCCGAAGTTGTTCAACTCTCTCTATGGAGGAGCTTTTAGCTGTTTTGTCCATTTGTCATAGAAAGTTGGTGTTTTGTCATCGAAATAATCTAGGAAGCTTTTACTCGTAAAATTTGACATAGAAGAACAATATAAGGTGTACGCCGAGCACCTTTGATGGTCCGAAGTTGCTCAACTCTCTCTATGGAGGAGCTTTTAACAGTTTTGTCGCTTTGTGATAGAAAGTTCGTGTTTTGGCATCGAAATAATCTAGAAAGCTTATACTCGTAAAATTTGACATAGAAGAACAATATAAGGTGTACGCCGAGCATCTTTGATGGTCCGAAGTTGCTCGACTCTCTTTATAGAGGAGCTTTTAACAGTTTTGTCGCCTTGTGATAGAAAGTTGGTGTTTTGGCATCGAAATAATCTAGAATGCTTATACTAGTAAAATTTGACTTAGAAGAATATTAAATAGTGTACGCCGAGCAACTTTGATGGTCCAATGTTGCTCAACTCTCTCTATGGAGGATCTTTTAACAGTTTTGTTCATTTGTCATAGAAAGTTGGTGTTTTGGCATCGAAATAATCTAGGAAGCATATACTCATAAAATTTGACATAGAAGAACAATAAAAAGTGTACACCGAGTAACGTTGATGGTCCGAAGTTGCTCAACTCTCTCTATGGAGGAGCTTTTATCGGTTTTGTCCATTTGTCATAGAAAGATGATGTTTTAGCATCGAAATAATCTAGGAAGCTTATACTCGTAAAATTTGACATAGAAGAACAATAAAAAGTGTATCCCGAGCAACTTTGTTTGTCCGAAGTTGCGAGCAACTCTCTCTATGGAGTAGCTTTTAACGGTTTTGTTCATTTGTTATAGAAAGCTGGTGTTTTTGGAATCGAAATAATCTTGGAAGCTTCTACTCATAAAATATGACGTAGAAGAACAATAAAAGTGTACAACGAGGAACTTTGATGGTCCGAAGTTGCTCAACTCTCTCTAAGGGGGAGCTTTTAACTGTTTTGTCTATTTGTCGAAGAAAGTTGGTGTTTTGTCATTGAAATAATCTAGGAAGCTTATTACTCGTAAAATTTGAGATAGAAGAATCGTAAAAAGTGTACGTGGAACAACTTTTATGGTCCGAACTTGCCCAACTGTTTCTTTGGAGTAGCTTTTAACGGGTTTGTCCATTTGTCGTAGAAAGTTGGTCTTTTGGCATCGAAATAATCTAGGAAGCTTATACTCATAATATTTGACATAGAAGAACAATAAAAAGTGTACATCGAGCAAGTTTGATGGTCCGAAGTTGCTCAACTCTCTCTATGGAGGAACTTTTAAAGGTTTTGTCCATTTGTCATGGAAAGATGGTGTTTTAGTATCGAAATAATCTAGGAAGCTTATACTCGTAAAATTTGACATAGAAGAACAATAAAAAGTGTATCCCGAGAACCTTTGTTGGTCGAAAGTTGCTCAACTCTCTCTATGGAGATGCTTTTAACGGTTTTGTCCATTTTTCATAGAAAGTTGGTGTTTTTGGAATCGAAATACTCTTTGAAGCTTCTACTCATAAAATATGACGTAGAAGAACAATAAAAGTGTACACCGAGGAACTTTGATGGTTCGAAGTTGCTCAACTCTCTCTAAGGAGGAGCTTTTAGCTGTTTTGTCCATTTGTCGTAGAAAGTTGGTGTTTTGTCATCGAAATAATCTAGGAAGCTTATACTCGTAAAATTTGACATAGAAGAACAATATAAGGTGTACGCCGAGCAACTTTGATGGTCCGAAGTTGCTCAACTCTCTCTATAGAGGAGATTTTAACAGTTTTGTCGCTTTGTGATAGAAAGTTGGTGTTTTGGCATCGAAATAATCTAGAAAGCTTATACTCGTAAAATTTGACATAGAAGAATAGTAAATAGTGTACGACGAGCAACTTTGAGGGTTCGAAGTATCTCAACTATGTCTATGGAGGATCTTTTAACGGTTTTGTTCATTTGTCATAGAAAGTTGGTGTTTTGGCATCGAAATAATCTAGCAAGCTTATAATCGTAAAATTTGATATAGAAGAATAGTAAATAGTGTACGCCGAGCAACTTTGATGGTTCGAAGTTGCTCAACTCTCTCTAAGGAAAAGCTTTTAGCTGTTTTGTCCATTTGTCGTAGAAAGTTGGTGTTTTGTCATCGAAATAATATAGGAAGCTTATACTCGTAAAATTTGACAAAGAAGAACAATATAAGGTGTACGGCGAGCAACTTTGATGGTCCGAAGTTGCTCAACTCTCTCTATGGAAGAGCTTTTAGCTGTTCTGTCCATTTGTCGTAGAAAGTTGGTGTTTTGTCATCGAAATAATCTAGGAAGCTTTTAGTCGTAAAATTTGACATAGAAGAACAATAAAAAGTGTATCCCGAGCGACTTTGTTTGTCCGAAGTTGCGAGCAACTCTCTCTATGGAGTAGCTTTTAACGGTTTTGTTCATTTGTCATAGAAAGCTGGTGTTTTTGGAATCGAAATAATCTTGGAAGCTTATACTCATAAAATATGACGTAGAAGAACAATAAAAGTGTACACCGAGGAACTTTGATGGTCCGAAGTTGCTCAACTCTCTCTAAGGAGGAGCATTTAGCTAATTTGTACATTTGTCATAGAAAGTTGGTGTTTTGTCATCGAAATAATCTAGGATGCTTATACTCGTAAAATTATACATAGAAGAATCATAAAAAGTGTACATCGAACAACGTTTATGGTCCGACCTTGCCCAACTCCGTCTATGGAGTAGCTTTTAACGGGTTTGTCCATTTGTCATAGAAAGATGGTGTTTTCGTATCGAAATAATCTAGGAAGCTTATACTCGTAAAATTTGACATAGAAGAACAATAAAAAGTGTATCCCGAGCAACTTTGTTGGTCCGAAGTTGCTCAACTCTCTCTATGGAGAAGCTTTCAACGGTTTTGTCCATTTTTCATAGAAAGTTGGTGTTTTTGGAATCGAAATAATCTTTGAAGCTTCTACTCATAAAATATGACGTAGAAGAACAATAAAAGTGTACACCGAGGAACTTTGATGGTCCGAAATTGCTCAACTCTCTCTAAGGAGGAGCTTTTAGCTTGTTTGTCCATTTGTCGTAGAAAGTTGGTGTTTTGTCATCGAAATAATCTAGGAAGCTTATACTCGTAAAATTTGACATAGAAGAACAATATACGGTGTACGCCGAGCAACTTTGATGGTCCGAAGTTGCCCAATTCTCTCTATGGAGGAGCTTTTAACAGTTTTGTCGCTTTGTGATAGAAAGTTGGTGTTTTGGCATCGAAATAATCTAGAAAGCTTATACTCGTAAAATTTGACATAGAAGAATAGTAAATAGTGTACGACGAGCAACTTTGAGGGTTCGAAGTATCTCAACTATGTCTATGGAGGATCTTTTAACGGTTTTGTTCATTTGTCATAGAAAGTTGGTGTTTTGGCATCGAAATAATCTAGCAAGCTTATAATCGTAAAATTTGATATAGAAGAATAGTAAATAGTGTACGCCGAGCAACTTTGATGGTTCGAAGTTGCTCAACTCTCTCTAAGGAAAAGCTTTTAGCTGTTTTGTCCATTTGTCGTAGAAAGTTGGTGTTTTGTCATCGAAATAATATAGGAAGCTTATACTCGTAAAATTTGACAAAGAAGAACAATATAAGGTGTACGGCGAGCAACTTTGATGGTCCGAAGTTGCTCAACTCTCTCTATGGAAGAGCTTTTAGCTGTTCTGTCCATTTGTCGTAGAAAGTTGGTGTTTTGTCATCGAAATAATCTAGGAAGCTTTTAGTCGTAAAATTTGACATAGAAGAACAATAAAAAGTGTATCCCGAGCGACTTTGTTTGTCCGAAGTTGCGAGCAACTCTCTCTATGGAGTAGCTTTTAACGGTTTTGTTCATTTGTCATAGAAAGCTGGTGTTTTTGGAATCGAAATAATCTTGGAAGCTTATACTCATAAAATATGACGTAGAAGAACAATAAAAGTGTACACCGAGGAACTTTGATGGTCCGAAGTTGCTCAACTCTCTCTAAGGAGGAGCATTTAGCTAATTTGTACATTTGTCATAGAAAGTTGGTGTTTTGTCATCGAAATAATCTAGGATGCTTATACTCGTAAAATTATACATAGAAGAATCATAAAAAGTGTACATCGAACAACGTTTATGGTCCGACCTTGCCCAACTCCGTCTATGGAGTAGCTTTTAACGGGTTTGTCCATTTGTCATAGAAAGATGGTGTTTTCGTATCGAAATAATCTAGGAAGCTTATACTCGTAAAATTTGACATAGAAGAACAATAAAAGGTGTATCCCGAGCAACTTTGTTGGTCCGAAGTTGCTCAACTCTCTCTATGGAGAAGCTTTCAACGGTTTTGTCCATTTTTCATAGAAAGTTGGTGTTTTTGGAATCGAAATAATCTTTGAAGCTTCTACTCATAAAATATGACGTAGAAGAACAATAAAAGTGTACACCGAGGAACTTTGATGGTCCGAAGTTGCTCAACTCTCTCTAAGGATGAGCATTTAGCTAATTTGTACATTTGTCATAGAAAGTTGGTGTTTTGTCATCGAAATAATCTAGGATGCTTATACTCGTAAAATTTTACATAGAAGAATCGTAAAAAGTGTACGTCGAACAACTTTTACGGTCCGAACTTGCCCAACCCTTTCTATGGAGTAGCTTTTAACGGGTTTGTCCATTTGTCATAGAAAGTTGGTCTTTTGGCATCGAAATAATCTAGGAAGTTTATACTCATAATATTTGACATAGAAGAACAATAAAAAGTGTACACCGAGCAAGTTTGATGGTCCGAAGTTGCTCAACTCTCTCTATGGAGGAACTTTTAAAGGTTTTGTCCATTTGTCATGGAAAGATGGTGTTTTAGTATCGAAATAATCTAGGAAGCTTATACTCGTAAAATTTGACATAGAAGAACAATAAAAAGTGTATCCCGAGAACCTTTGTTGGTCGAAAGTTGCTCAACTCTCTCTATGGAGATGCTTTTAACGGTTTTGTCCATTTTTCATAGAAAGTTGGTGTTTTTGGAATCGAAATAATCTTTGAAGCTTCTACTCATAAAATATGACGTAGAAGAACAATAAAAGTGTACACCGAGGAACTTTGATGGTCCGAAGTTGCTCAACTCTCTCTAAGGAGGAGCTTTTAGCTGTTTTGTCCATTTGTCGTAGAAAGTTGGTGTTTTGTCATCGAAATAATCTAGGAAGCTTATACTCGTAAAATTTGACATAGAAGAACAATATAAGGTGTACGTCGAGCAACTTTGATGGTCCGAAGTTGCTCAACTCTCTCTATGGAGGAGCTTTTAACAGTTTTGTCGCTTTGTGATAGAAAGTTGGTGTTTTGGCATCGAAATAATCTAGAAAGCTTATACTCGTAAAATTTGACATAGAAGAATAGTAAATAGTGTACGCCGAGCAACTTTGAGGGTTCGAAGTATCTCAACTATGTCTATGGAGGATCTTTTAATGGTTTTGTTCATTTGTCATAGAAAGTTGGTGTTTTGGCATCGAAATAATCTAGCAAGCTTATAATCGTAAAATTTGATATAGAAGAATAGTAAATAGTGTACGCCGAGCAACTTTGATGGTCCGAAGTTGCTCAACTCTCTCTAAGGAAAAGCTTTTAGCTGTTTTGTCCATTTTTCGTAGAAAGTTGGTGTTTTGTCATCGAAATAATATAGGAAGCTTATACTCGTAAAATTTGACAAGGACGAACAATATAAGGTGTACGCCGAGCAACTTTGATGGTCCGAAGTTGCTCAACTCTCTCTATGGAGGAGCTTTTAGCTGTTCTGTCCATTTGTCGTAGAAAGTTGGTGTTTTGTCGTCGAAATAATCTAGGAAGCTTTTACTCGTAAAATTTGACATAGAAGAACAATAAAAAGTGTATCCCGAGCGACTTTGTTTGTCCGAAGTTGCGAGCAACTCTCTCTATGGAGTAGCTTTTAACGGTTTTGTTCATTTGTCATAGAAAGCTGGTGTTTTTGGAATTGAAATAATCTTGGAAGCTTATACTCATAAAATATGACGTAGAAGAACAATAAAAGTGTACACCGAGGAACTTTGATGGTCCGAAGTTGCTCAACTCTCTCTGATGAGCATTTATCTAATTTGTACATTTGTCATAGAAAGTTGGTGTTTTGTCATCGAAATAATCTAGGATGCTTATACTCGTAAAATTATACATAGAAAAATCATAAAAAGTGTACATCGAACAACGTTTATGGTCCGACGTTGCCCAACTCCGTCTATGGAGTAGCTTTTAACGGGTTTGTCCATTTGTCATAGAAAGATGGTGTTTTCGTATCGAAATAATCTAGGAAGCTTATACTCGTAAAATTTGACATAGAAGAACAATAAAAAGTGTATCCCGAGCAACTTTGTTGGTCCGAAGTTGCTCAACTCTCTCTATGGAGAAGCTTTCAACGGTTTTGTCCATTTTTCATAGAAAGTTGGTGTTTTTGGAATCGAAATAATCTTTGAAGCTTCTACTCATAAAATATGACGTAGAAGAACAATAAAAGTGTACACCGAGGAACTTTGATGGTCCGAAATTGCTCAACTCTCTCTAAGGAGGAGCTTTTAGCTGTTTTGTCCATTTGTCGTAGAAAGTTGGTGTTTTGTCATCGAAATAATCTAGGAAGCTTATACTCGTAAAATTTGACATAGAAGAACAATATAAGGTGTACGCCGAGCAACTTTGATGGTCCGAAGTTGCTCAATTCTCTCTATGGAGGAGCTTTTAACAGTTTTGTCGCTTTGTGATAGAAAGTTGGTGTTTTGGCATCGAAATAAACTAGAAAGCTTATACTCGTAAAATTTGACATAGAAGAATAGTAAATAGTGTACGCCGAGCAACTTTGATGGTCCGAAGTTGTTCAACTCTCTCTATGGAGGAGCTTTTAGCTGTTTTGTCCATTTGTCATAGAAAGTTGGTGTTTTGTCATCGAAATAATCTAGGAAGCTTTTACTCGTAAAATTTGACATAGAAGAACAATATAAGGTGTACGCCGAGCACCTTTGATGGTCCGAAGTTGCTCAACTCTCTCTATGGAGGAGCTTTTAACAGTTTTGTCGCTTTGTGATAGAAAGTTCGTGTTTTGGCATCGAAATAATCTAGAAAGCTTATACTCGTAAAATTTGACATAGAAGAACAATATAAGGTGTACGCCGAGCATCTTTGATGGTCCGAAGTTGCTCGACTCTCTTTATAGAGGAGCTTTTAACAGTTTTGTCGCCTTGTGATAGAAAGTTGGTGTTTTGGCATCGAAATAATCTAGAATGCTTATACAAGTAAAATTTGACTTAGAAGAATATTAAATAGTGTACGCCGAGCAACTTTGATGGTCCAATGTTGCTCAACTCTCTCTATGGAGGATCTTTTAACAGTTTTGTTCATTTGTCATAGAAAGTTGGTGTTTTGGCATCGAAATAATCTAGGAAGCATATACTCATAAAATTTGACATAGAAGAACAATAAAAAGTGTACACCGAGTAACGTTGATGGTCCGAAGTTGCTCAACTCTCTCTATGGAGGAGCTTTTATCGGTTTTGTCCATTTGTCATAGAAAGATGATGTTTTAGCATCGAAATAATCTAGGAAGCTTATACTCGTAAAATTTGACATAGAAGAACAATAAAAAGTGTATCCCGAGCAACTTTGTTTGTCCGAAGTTGCGAGCAACTCTCTCTATGGAGTAGCTTTTAACGGTTTTGTTCATTTGTTATAGAAAGCTGGTGTTTTTGGAATCGAAATAATCTTGGAAGCTTCTACTCATAAAATATGACGTAGAAGAACAATAAAAGTGTACAACGAGGAACTTTGATGGTCCGAAGTTGCTCAACTCTCTCTAAGGGGGAGCTTTTAACTGTTTTGTCTATTTGTCGAAGAAAGTTGGTGTTTTGTCATCGAAATAATCTAGGAAGCTTATTACTCGTAAAATTTGAGATAGAAGAATCGTAAAAAGTGTACGTGGAACAACTTTTATGGTCCGAACTTGCCCAACTGTTTCTTTGGAGTAGCTTTTAACGGGTTTGTCCATTTGTCGTAGAAAGTTGGTCTTTTGGCATCGAAATAATCTAGGAAGCTTATACTCATAATATTTGACATAGAAGAACAATAAAAAGTGTACATCGAGCAAGTTTGATGGTCCGAAGTTGCTCAACTCTCTCTATGGAGGAACTTTTAAAGGTTTTGTCCATTTGTCATGGAAAGATGGTGTTTTAGTATCGAAATAATCTAGGAAGCTTATACTCGTAAAATTTGACATAGAAGAACAATAAAAAGTGTATCCCGAGAACCTTTGTTGGTCGAAAGTTGCTCAACTCTCTCTATGGAGATGCTTTTAACGGTTTTGTCCATTTTTCATAGAAAGTTGGTGTTTTTGGAATCGAAATACTCTTTGAAGCTTCTACTCATAAAATATGACGTAGAAGAACAATAAAAGTGTACACCGAGGAACTTTGATGGTTCGAAGTTGCTCAACTCTCTCTAAGGAGGAGCTTTTAGCTGTTTTGTCCATTTGTCGTAGAAAGTTGGTGTTTTGTCATCGAAATAATCTAGGAAGCTTATACTCGTAAAATTTGACATAGAAGAACAATATAAGGTGTACGCCGAGCAACTTTGATGGTCCGAAGTTGCTCAACTCTCTCTATAGAGGAGATTTTAACAGTTTTGTCGCTTTGTGATAGAAAGTTGGTGTTTTGGCATCGAAATAATCTAGAAAGCTTATACTCGTAAAATTTGACATAGAAGAATAGTAAATAGTGTACGACGAGCAACTTTGAGGGTTCGAAGTATCTCAACTATGTCTATGGAGGATCTTTTAACGGTTTTGTTCATTTGTCATAGAAAGTTGGTGTTTTGGCATCGAAATAATCTAGCAAGCTTATAATCGTAAAATTTGATATAGAAGAATAGTAAATAGTGTACGCCGAGCAACTTTGATGGTTCGAAGTTGCTCAACTCTCTCTAAGGAAAAGCTTTTAGCTGTTTTGTCCATTTGTCGTAGAAAGTTGGTGTTTTGTCATCGAAATAATATAGGAAGCTTATACTCGTAAAATTTGACAAAGAAGAACAATATAAGGTGTACGGCGAGCAACTTTGATGGTCCGAAGTTGCTCAACTCTCTCTATGGAAGAGCTTTTAGCTGTTCTGTCCATTTGTCGTAGAAAGTTGGTGTTTTGTCATCGAAATAATCTAGGAAGCTTTTAGTCGTAAAATTTGACATAGAAGAACAATAAAAAGTGTATCCCGAGCGACTTTGTTTGTCCGAAGTTGCGAGCAACTCTCTCTATGGAGTAGCTTTTAACGGTTTTGTTCATTTGTCATAGAAAGCTGGTGTTTTTGGAATCGAAATAATCTTGGAAGCTTATACTCATAAAATATGACGTAGAAGAACAATAAAAGTGTACACCGAGGAACTTTGATGGTCCGAAGTTGCTCAACTCTCTCTAAGGAGGAGCATTTAGCTAATTTGTACATTTGTCATAGAAAGTTGGTGTTTTGTCATCGAAATAATCTAGGATGCTTATACTCGTAAAATTATACATAGAAGAATCATAAAAAGTGTACATCGAACAACGTTTATGGTCCGACCTTGCCCAACTCCGTCTATGGAGTAGCTTTTAACGGGTTTGTCCATTTGTCATAGAAAGATGGTGTTTTCGTATCGAAATAATCTAGGAAGCTTATACTCGTAAAATTTGACATAGAAGAACAATAAAAAGTGTATCCCGAGCAACTTTGTTGGTCCGAAGTTGCTCAACTCTCTCTATGGAGAAGCTTTCAACGGTTTTGTCCATTTTTCATAGAAAGTTGGTGTTTTTGGAATCGAAATAATCTTTGAAGCTTCTACTCATAAAATATGACGTAGAAGAACAATAAAAGTGTACACCGAGGAACTTTGATGGTCCGAAATTGCTCAACTCTCTCTAAGGAGGAGCTTTTAGCTTGTTTGTCCATTTGTCGTAGAAAGTTGGTGTTTTGTCATCGAAATAATCTAGGAAGCTTATACTCGTAAAATTTGACATAGAAGAACAATATACGGTGTACGCCGAGCAACTTTGATGGTCCGAAGTTGCCCAATTCTCTCTATGGAGGAGCTTTTAACAGTTTTGTCGCTTTGTGATAGAAAGTTGGTGTTTTGGCATCGAAATAATCTAGAAAGCTTATACTCGTAAAATTTGACATAGAAGAATAGTAAATAGTGTACGACGAGCAACTTTGAGGGTTCGAAGTATCTCAACTATGTCTATGGAGGATCTTTTAACGGTTTTGTTCATTTGTCATAGAAAGTTGGTGTTTTGGCATCGAAATAATCTAGCAAGCTTATAATCGTAAAATTTGATATAGAAGAATAGTAAATAGTGTACGCCGAGCAACTTTGATGGTTCGAAGTTGCTCAACTCTCTCTAAGGAAAAGCTTTTAGCTGTTTTGTCCATTTGTCGTAGAAAGTTGGTGTTTTGTCATCGAAATAATATAGGAAGCTTATACTCGTAAAATTTGACAAAGAAGAACAATATAAGGTGTACGGCGAGCAACTTTGATGGTCCGAAGTTGCTCAACTCTCTCTATGGAAGAGCTTTTAGCTGTTCTGTCCATTTGTCGTAGAAAGTTGGTGTTTTGTCATCGAAATAATCTAGGAAGCTTTTAGTCGTAAAATTTGACATAGAAGAACAATAAAAAGTGTATCCCGAGCTACTTTGTTTGTCCGAAGTTGCGAGCAACTCTCTCTATGGAGTAGCTTTTAACGGTTTTGTTCATTTGTCATAGAAAGCTGGTGTTTTTGGAATCGAAATAATCTTGGAAGCTTATACTCATAAAATATGACGTAGAAGAACAATAAAAGTGTACACCGAGGAACTTTGATGGTCCGAAGTTGCTCAACTCTCTCTAAGGAGGAGCATTTAGCTAATTTGTACATTTGTCATAGAAAGTTGGTGTTTTGTCATCGAAATAATCTAGGATGCTTATACTCGTAAAATTATACATAGAAGAATCATAAAAAGTGTACATCGAACAACGTTTATGGTCCGACCTTGCCCAACTCCGTCTATGGAGTAGCTTTTAACGGGTTTGTCCATTTGTCATAGAAAGATGGTGTTTTCGTATCGAAATAATCTAGGAAGCTTATACTCGTAAAATTTGACATAGAAGAACAATAAAAAGTGTATCCCGAGCAACTTTGTTGGTCCGAAGTTGCTCAACTCTCTCTATGGAGAAGCTTTCAACGGTTTTGTCCATTTTTCATAGAAAGTTGGTGTTTTTGGAATCGAAATAATCTTTGAAGCTTCTACTCATAAAATATGACGTAGAAGAACAATAAAAGTGTACACCGAGGAACTTTGATGGTCCGAAATTGCTCAACTCTCTCTAAGGAGGAGCTTTTAGCTTGTTTGTCCATTTGTCGTAGAAAGTTGGTGTTTTGTCATCGAAATAATCTAGGAAGCTTATACTCGTAAAATTTGACATAGAAGAACAATATACGGTGTACGCCGAGCAACTTTGATGGTCCGAAGTTGCCCAATTCTCTCTATGGAGGAGCTTTTAACAGTTTTGTCGCTTTGTGATAGAAAGTTGGTGTTTTGGCATCGAAATAAACTAGAAAGCTTATACTCGTAAAATTTGACATAGAAGAATAGTAAATAGTGTACGCCGAGCAACTTTGATGGTTCGAAGTTGCTCAACTATCTCTATGGAGGATCTTTTAACGGTTTTGTTCATTTGTCATAGAAAGTTGGTGTTTTGGCATCGAAATAATCTAGCAAGCTTATACTCGTAAAATTTGACATAGAAGAATAGTAAATAGTGTACGCTGAGCAACTTTGATGGTCCGAAGTTGCTCAACTCTCTCTAAGGAAAAGCTTTTAGCTGTTTTGTTCATTTGTCATAGAAAGTTGGTGTTTTGTCATCGAAATAATCTAGGAAGCTTATACTCGTAAAATTTGACATAGAAGAACAATATAAGGTGTACGCCGAGCAACTTTGATGGTCCGAAGTTGCTCAACTCTCTCTATGGAGGAGCTTTTAGCTGTTCTGTCCATTTGTCGTAGAAAGTTGGTGTTTTGTCATCGAAATAATCTAGGAAGCTTATACTCGTAAAATTTGACATAGAAGAACAATAAAAAGTGTATCCCGAGAACCTTTGTTGGTCGAAAGTTGCTCAACTCTCTCTATGGAGATGCTTTTAACGGTTTTGTCCATTTTTCATAGAAAGTTGGTGTTTTTGGAATTGAAATAATCTTTGAAGCTTCTACTCATAAAATATGACGTAGAAGAACAATAAAAGTGTACACCGAGGAACTTTGACGGTTCGAAGTTGCTCAACTCTCTCTAAGGAGGAGCTTTTAGCTGTTTTGTCCATTTGTCGTAGAAAGTTGGTGTTTTGTCATCGAAATAATCTAGGAAGCTTATACTCGTAAAATTTGACATAGAAGAACAATATAAGGTGTACGCCGAGCAACTTTGATGGTCCGAAGTTGCTCAACTCTCTCTATAGAGGAGATTTTAACAGTTTTGTCGCTTTGTGATAGAAAGTTGGTGTTTTGGCATCGAAATAATCTAGAAAGCTTATACTCGTAAAATTTGACATAGAAGAATAGTAAATAGTGTACGACGAGCAACTTTGAGGGTTCGAAGTATCTCAACTATGTCTATGGAGGATCTTTTAACGGTTTTGTTCATTTGTCATAGAAAGTTGGTGTTTTGGCATCGAAATAATCTAGCAAGCTTATAATCGTAAAATTTGATATAGAAGAATAGTAAATAGTGTACGCCGAGCAACTTTGATGGTTCGAAGTTGCTCAACTCTCTCTAAGGAAATGCTTTTAGCTGTTTTGTCCATTTGTCGTAGATAGTTGGTGTTTTGTCATCGAAATAATATAGGAAGCTTATACTCGTAAAATTTGACAAAGAAGAACAATATAAGGTGTACGGCGAGCAACTTTGATGGTCCGAAGTTGCTCAACTCTCTCTATGGAGGAGCTTTTAGCTGTTCTGTCCATTTGTCGTAGAAAGTTGGTGTTTTGTCATCGAAATAATCTAGGAAGCTTTTACTCGTAAAATTTGACATAGAAGAACAATAAAAAGTGTATCCCGAGCGACTTTGTTTGTCCGAAGTTGCGAGCAACTCTCTCTATGGAGTAGCTTTTAACGGTTTTGTTCATTTGTCATAGAAAGCTGGTGTTTTTGGAATCGAAATAATCTTGGAAGCTTATACTCATAAAATATGACGTAGAAGAACAATAAAAGTGTACACCGAGGAACTTTGATGGTCCGAAGTTGCTCAACTCTCTCTAAGGAGGAGCATTTAGCTAATTTGTACATTTGTCATAGAAAGCTGGTGTTTTGTCATCGAAATAATCTAGGATGCTTATACTCGTAAAATTATACATAGAAGAATCATAAAAAGTGTACATCGAACAACGTTTATGGTCCGACCTTGCCCAACTCCGTCTATGGAGTAGCTTTTAACGGGTTTGTCCATTTGTCATAGAAAGATGGTGTTTTCGTATCGAAATAATCTAGGAAGCTTATACTCGTAAAATTTGACATAGAAGAACAATAAAAAGTGTATCCCGAGCAACTTTGTTGGTCCGAAGTTGCTCAACTCTCTCTATGGAGAAGCTTTCAACGGTTTTGTCCATTTTTCATAGAAAGTTGGTGTTTTTGGAATCGAAATAATCTTTGAAGCTTCTACACATAAAATATGACGTAGAAGAACAATAAAAGTGTACACCGAGGAACTTTGATGGTCCGAAATTGCTCAACTCTCTCTAAGGAGGAGCTTTTAGCTTGTTTTTCCATTTGTCGTAGAAAGTTGGTGTTTTGTCATCGAAATAATCTAGGAAGCTTATACTCGTAAAATTTGACATAGAAGAACAATATACGGTGTACGCCGAGCAACTTTGATGGTCCGAAGTTGCCCAATTCTCTCTATGGAGGAGCTTTTAACAGTTTTGTCGCTTTGTGATAGAAAGTTGGTGTTTTGGCATCGAAATAAACTAGAAAGCTTATACTCGTAAAATTTGACATAGAAGAATAGTAAATAGTGTACGCCGAGCAACTTTGATGGTTCGAAGTTGCTCAACTATCTCTATGGAGGATCTTTTAACGGTTTTGTTCATTTGTCATAGAAAGTTGGTGTTTTGGCATCGAAATAATCTAGCAAGCTTATACTCGTAAAATTTGACATAGAAGAATAGTAAATAGTGTACGCTGAGCAACTTTGATGGTCCGAAGTTGCTCAACTCTCTCTAAGGAAAAGCTTTTAGCTGTTTTGTCCATTTGTCATAGAAAGTTGGTGTTTTGTCATCGAAATAATCTAGGAAGCTTATACTCGTAAAATTTGACATAGAAGAACAATATAAGGTGTACGCCGAGCAACTTTGATGGTCTGAAGTTGTTCAACTCTCTCTATTGAGGAGCTTTTAGCTGTTTTGTCCATTTGTCATAGAAAGTTGGTGTTTTGTCATCGAAATAATCTTGGAAGCTTTTACTCGTAAAATTTGACATAGAAGAACAATATAAGGTGTACGCCGAGCACCTTTGATGGTCCGAAGTTGCTCAACTCTCTCTATGGAGGAGCTTTTAACAGTTTTGTCGCTTTGTGATAGAAAGTTGGTGTTTTGGCATCGAAATAATCTAGAAAGCTTATACTCGTAAAATTTGACATAGAAGAACAATATAAGGTGTACGCCGAGCACCTTTGATGGTCCGAAGTTGCTCAACTCCCTCTATGGAGGAGCTTTTAACAGTTTTGTCGCCTTGTGATAGAAAGTTGGTGTTTTGGCATCGAAATAATCTAGAATGCTTATACTAGTAAAATTTGACATAAAAGAATATTAAATAGTGTACGCCGAGCAACTTTGATGGTTCAAAGTTGCTCGACTATCTCTATGGAGGATCTTTTAACGGTTTTGTTCATTTGTCATAGAAAGTTGGTGTTTTGTCATCGAAACAATCTAGCAAGCTTATACTCGTAAAATTTGACATAGAAGAATAGTAAATAGTGTACGCCGAGCAACTTTGATGGTTCAAAGTTGCTCCACTATCTCTATGGAGGATCATTTAACGGTTTTGTTCATTTGTCATAGAAAGTTGGTGTTTTGGCATCGACATAATCTAGCAAGCTTATACTCGTAAAATTTGACATTGAAGAATAGTAAATAGTGTACGCCGAGCAACTTTGATGGTCCGATGTTGCTCAACTCTCTCTATGGAAGAGCTTTTAACAGTTTTGTCCATTTGTTGTAGAAAGTTGGTGTTTTGGCATCGAAATAATCTAGGAAGCTTATACTCATAAAATTTGACATAGAAGAACAATAAAAAGTGTACACCGAGTAACGTTGATGGTCCGAAGTTGCTCAACTCTCTCTATGAAGGAGCTTTTATCGGTTTTGTCCATTTGTCATAGAAAGATGGTGTTTTAGCATCGAAATAATCTAGGAAGCTTATACTCGTAAAATTTGACATAGAAGAACAATAAAAAGTGTATCCCGAGCAACTTTGTTTGTCCGAAGTTGTGAGCAACTCTCTCTATGGAGTAGCTTTTAACGGTTTTGTTCATTTGTCATAGAAAGCTGGTGTTTTTGGAATCGAAATAATCTTGGAAGCTTCTACTCATAAAATATGACGTAGAAGAAGAATAAAAGTGTACAACGAGGAACTTTGATGGTCCGAAGTTGCTCAACTCTCTCTAAGGGGGAGCTTTTAACTGTTTTGTCTATTTGTCGAAGAAAGTTGGTGTTTTGTCATCGAAATAATCTAGGAAGCTTATTACTCGTAAAATTTGAGATGGAAGAATCGTAAAAAGTGTACGTGGAACAACTTTTATGGTCCGAACTTGCCCAACTGTTTCTATGGAGTAGCTTTTAACGGGTTTGTCCATTTGTCATAGAAAGTTGCTCTTTTGGCATCGAAATAATCTAGGAAGCTTATACTCATAATATTTGACATAGAAGAACAATAAAAAGTGTACATCGAGCAAGTTTGATGGTCCGAAGTTGCTCAACTCTCTCTATGAAGGAGCTTTTAAAGGTTTTGTCCATTTGTCATGGAAAGATGGTGTTTTAGTATCGAAATAATCTAGGAAGCTTATACTCGTAAAATTTGACATAGAAGAACAATAAAAAGTGTATCCCGAGCAACTTTGATGGTCCGAAGTTGCGTGCAATCTCTCTATGGAGTAGCTTTTAACGGTTTTGTTCATTTGTCAAAGAAAGTTGGTGTTTTTGGAATCAAAATAGTCTTGGAAGCTTCTACTCATAAAATATGACGTAGAAGAACAATAAAATTGTACACCGAGGAACTTTGATGGTCCGAAGTTGCTCAACTCTCTCTAAGGATGAGCATTTAGCTAATTTGTACATTTGTCATAGAAAGTTGGTGTTTTGTCATCGAAATAATCTAGGATGCTTATACTCGTAAAATTTTACATAGAAGAATCGTAAAAAGTGTACGTCGAAGAACTTTTATGGTCCGAACTTGCCCAACTCTTTCTATGGAGTAGCTTTTAACGGGTTTGTCCATTTGTCATTGAAAGTTGGTCTTTTGGCATCGAAATAATCTAGGAAGTTTATACTCATAATATTTGACATAGAAGAACAATAAAAAGTATACACCGAGCAAGTTTGATGGTCCGAAGTTGCTCAACTCTCCCTATGGAGGAACTTTTAAAGGTTTTGTCCATTTGTCATGGAAAGATGGTGTTTTAGTACCGAAATAATCTAGGAAGCTTATACTCGTAAAATTTGACATAGAAGAACAATAAAAAGTGTATCCCGAGAACCTTTGTTGGTCGAAAGTTGCTCAACTCTCTCTATGGAGATGCTTTTAACGGTTTTGTCCATTTTTCATAGAAAGTTGGTGTTTTTGGAATCGAAATAATCTTTGAAGCTTCTACTCATAAAATATGACGTAGAAGAAAAATAAAAGTGTACACCGAGGAACTTTGATGGTCCGAAGTTGCTCAACTCTCTCTAAGGAGGAGCTTTTAGCTGTTTTGTCCATTTGTCGTAGAAAGTTGGTGTTTTGTCATCGAAATAATCTAGGAAGCTTATACTCGTAAAATTTGACATAGAAGAACAATATAAGGTGTACGCCGAGCAACTTTGATGGTCCGAAGTTGCTCAACTTTCTCTATGGAGGAGCTTTTAACAGTTTTGTCGCTTTGTGATAGAAAGTTGGTGTTTTGGCATCGAAATAATCTAGAAAGCTTATACTCGTAAAATTTGACATAGAAGAATAGTAAATAGTGTACGCCGAGCAACTTTGAGGGTTCGAAGTATCTCAACTATGTCTATGGAGGATCTTTTAACGGTTTTGTTCCTTTGTCATAGAAAGTTGGTGTTTTGGCATCGAAATAATCTAGCAAGCTTATAATCGTAAAATTTGATATAGAAGAATAGTAAATAGTGTATGCCGAGCAACTTTGATGGTCCGAAGTTGCTCAACTCTCTCTAAGGAAAAGCTTTTAGCTGTTTTGTCCATTTGTCGTAGAAAGTTGGTGTTTTGTCATCGAAATAATATAGGAAGCTTATACTCGTAAAATTTGACAAAGAAGAACAATATAAGGTGTACGCCGAGCAACTTTGATGGTCCGAAGTTGCTCAACTCTCTCTATGGAGGAGCTTTTAGCTGTTTTGTCCATTTGTCGTAGAAAGTTGGTGTTTTGTCATTGAAATAATCTAGGAAGCTTTTTCTCGTAAAATTTGACATAGAAGAACAATAAAAAGTGTATCCCGAGCGACTTTGTTTGTCCGAAATTGAGAGCAACTCTCTCTATGGAGTAGCTTTTAACGGTTTTGTTCATTTGTCATAGAAAGCTGGTGTTTTTGGAATCGAAATAATCTTGGAAGCTTATACTCATAAAATATGACGTAGAAGAACAATAAAAGTGTACACCGAGGAACTTTGATGGTCCGAAGTTGCTCAACTCTCTCTAAGGAGGAGCATTTAGCTAATTTGTACATTTGTCATAGAAAGTTGGTGTTTTGTCATCGAAATAATCTAGGATGCTTATACTCGTAAAATTATACATAGAAGAATCATAAAAAGTGTACATCGAACAACTTTTATGGTCCGACCTTGCCCAACTCCGTCTATGGAGTAGCTTTTAACGGGTTTGTCCATTTGTCATAGAAAGATGGTGTTTTCGTATCGAAATAATCTAGGAAGCTTATACTCGTAAACTTTGACATAGAAGAACAATAAAAAGTGTATCCCGAGCAACTTTGTTGGTCCGAAGTTGCTCAACTCTCTCTATGGAGAAGCTTTCAACGGTTTTGTCCATTTTTCATAGAAAGTTGGTGTTTTCGGAATCGAAATAATCTTTGAAGCTTCTACTCATAAAATATGACGTAGAAGAACAATAAAAGTGTACACCGAGGAACTTTGATGGTCCGAAATTGCTCAACTCTCTCTAAGGAGGAGCTTTTAGCTGTTTTGTCCATTTGTCGTAGAAAGTTGGAGTTTTGTCATCGAAATAATCTAGGAAGCTTATACTCGTAAAATTTGACATAGAAGAACAATATAAGGTGTACGCCGAGCAACTTTGATGGTCCGAAGTTGCTCTATTCTCTCTATGGAGGAGCTTTTAACAGTTTTGTCGCTTTGTGATAGAAAGTTGGTGTTTTGGCATCGAAATAAACTAGAAAGCTTATACTCGTAAAATTTGACATAGAAGAATAGTAAATAGTGTACGCCGAGCAACTTTGATGGTCCGAAGTTGCTCAACTCTCTCTATGGAAGAGCTTTTAACGGTTTTGTCCATTTGTTGTAGAAAGTTGGTGTTTTGGCATCGAAATTATCTTGGAAGCTTATACTCGTAAAATTTGACATAGAAGAACAATAAAAAGTGTACACCAAGCAACTTTGATGGTCCCAAGTTGCTCAACTCTCTCTATGCAAGTGCTTTTAACGGTTTTGTCCATTTGTCTTAGAAAGTTGGTGTTTTTGGAATCGAAATATTCTTGGAAGCTTCTACTCATAAAATTTGACGTAGAAGAACAATAAAAGTGTACACCGAGGAACTTTGATGGTCCGTAGTTGCTCAACTCTCTCTAAGGGCGAGCTTCTAACGATTTTGTCCAATTGTCATAGTAAGTTGGTCTTTTGGCATCGAAATAATCTAGGAAGCTCTTATACTCATAAAATTTGACATAGAATAACAATAAAAAATGTACACCGAGCAACTTTGATGGTCCGAAGTTGCTCAACTCTCTCTATGGAGGAGCTTTTAACGGTTTTGTCCATTTGTCATAGAAAGATGGTGTTTTGGTATCGAAATAATCATGGAAGCTTATACTTGTAAAATTTGACATAGAAGAACAATAAAAAGTGTAGACCGAGCAACTTTGATGGTCCGATGTTGCTCAACTCTCTCTATGGAGGAGCTTTTAACGGTTTTGTCCATTTCTCATAGAAACTTGGTGATTTGGAATCGAAATAATCCTGGAAGCTTGTACTCGTAAAATTTGAAATAGAATAACAATAAAAAGTGTACACCGAGCAACTTTGATGGTCCGAAGTTGCTCAACTCTCGCTATGGAGTAATTTTAACGGTTTTGTCCATTTGTCATAGTAAGTTGGCTTTCGGCATCGAAATAATCTATGAAGCTCTTATACTCAAAATATTTGACATAGAAGAACAATAAAAAGTGTACACCGAGCAAATATGATGGTCCGAAATTGCTCAACTATCTCTATGGAGGATCTTTAAACGATTTTGTCCATTTGTGATAAAAAATTTGTGTTTTGGCATCGAAATAATCTTGGAAGCTTATACTCGTAAAATTTGACATAGAAGAACAATAAAAACTGTACACCGAGCAACTTTGATGGTCCGAAGTTGCTCAACTCTCGCTATGGAAGAGCTTTTAACGGTTTTGTCCAGTTGTCATAGAAAGTTGGTGTTTTTGGAATCGAAATAATCTTGGAAGCTTGTACTCATAAAATTTGCCGTAGAAGAACAATAAAAGTGTACACCGAGGAACTTTGATGGTCCGAAGTTGCTCAACTCTCTCTAAGGAGGAGCTTTTAACGGTTTTGTCCATTTGTCATAGTAAGTTGGTCTTTTGGCATCGAAATAACCTAGGAAGCTCTTATACTCATAAAATTTGACATAGAATAACAATAAAAAGTGTACACCGAGCAACTTTGATGGTCCGAAGTTGCTCAACTCTCTCTATGGAGGAGCTTTTAACGGTTTTGTCCATTTGTCATAGAAAGATGGTGTTTTGGCATCGAAATAATCTAGGAAGCTTATACTCGTAAAATTTGACATAGAAGAACAATAAAAAGTCTATCCCGAGCAACTTTGTTGTCCGAAGTTGCGAGCAACTCTCTCTATGGAGGAGCTTTTAGCTGTTTTGTCCATTTGTCGTAGAAAGTTTGTGTTTTGTCATCGAAATAATCTAGGAAGCTTATACTCGTAAAATTTGACATAGAAGAACAATAAAAAGTGTATCCTGAGCAACTTTGTTGGTCCGAAGTTACGAGTAACTCTCTCTATGTAGTAGCTTTTAGCTGTTTTGTTCATTTGTCGTAGAAAGTTTGTGTTTTGTCATCGAAATAATCTAGGAAGCTTATACTCGTAAAATTTGACATAGAAGAATCGTAAAAAGTGTACGTCGAACAATTTTTATGGTCCGAACTTGCTCAACTCTGTCTATGGAGTAGCTTTTAACGGGTTTCTCCATTTGTAATAGTAAGTTGGTCTTTTGGCATCGAAATAATCTAGGAAGCTCTTATACTCACAATATTTGACATAGAAGAACAATAAAAAGTGTACACCGAGCAACTATGATGGTCCGAAATTGCTCAACTCTCTCTATGGAGGAGCTTTTAACGATTTTGTCCATTTGTGATAAAAAGTTGGTGTTTTGGCATCGAAATAATCTTGGAAGCTTATACTCGTAAAATTTGAAATAGAAGAACAATAAAAATGTTCACCGAGCAACTTTGATGGTCAGAAGTTGCTCATCTATCTCTATGGAGGAGCTTTTAACGATTTTGTCCATTTGTGATAAAAAAAATTGGTGTTTTTGCATCGAAATAATCTTGGAAGCTTATACTTGTAAAATTTGACATAGAAGAACAATAAAAAGTATAGACCGAGCAACTTTGATGGTCCGATGTTGCTCAACTCTCTCTATGGAGGAGCTTTTAACGGTTTTGTCCATTTCTCATAGAAAGTTGGTGATTTGGAATCGAAATAATCCTGGCAGCTTGTACTCGTAAAATTTGAAATAGAATAACAATAAAAAGTGTACACCGAGCAACTTTGATGGTCCGAAGTTGCTCAACTCTCTCTAAGGAGGAGCTTTTAATGATTTTGTCCATTTGTGATAAAAAAATTGGTGTTTTGGCATCGAAATAATCGTCGAATCTTATACTCGTAAAATTTGACATAGAAGAACAATAAAAAGTGTACACCGAGCAACTTTGATAGTCCGAAGTTGCTCAACTCTCTCTATGGAAGAGCTTTTAACGGTTTTGTCCATTTGTCATAGAAAGTTGGTGTTTTGGAATCGAAATAATCTTGGAAGCTTGTACTCATAAAATCTGACGTAGAAGAACAATAAAAGTGTACACCGAGGAACTTTGATGGTCCGAAGTTGCTCAACTCTCTCTAAGGAGGAGCTTTTAACGGTTTTGTCCATTTGTCATAGTAAGTTGGTCTTTTGGCATCGAAATAATCTAGGAAGCTCTTATACTCATAAAATTTGACATAGAATAACAATAAAAAGTGTACGTCGAACAACTTTTATGGTCCGAACTTGCTCAACTCTGTCTATAGAGTAGCTTTTAACGGGTTTGTCCATTTGTCATAGTAAGTTGGTCTTTTGGCATCGAAATAATCTAGGAAGCTCTTATACTCATAATATTTGACATAGAAGAACAATAAAAAGTGTACACCGAGCAACTATGATGGTCCGAAGTTGCTCATCTATCTCTATGGAGGAGCTTTTAACGATTTTGTCCATTTGTGATAAAAAAATTGGTGTTTTGGTATCGAAATAATTTTTGAAGCTTATACTTGTAAAATTTGACATAGAAGAACAATAAAAAGTGTAGGTCGAGCAACTTTGATGGTCCGATGTTGCTCAACTCTCTCTTTATGGAGGAGATTTTAACGGTTTTGTCCATTTCTCATAGAAAGTTGGTGATTTGGAATCGAAATAAACCTGGAAGTTTGTACTCGTAAAATTTGAAATAGAATAACAATAAAAAGTGTTCACCAAGCAACTTTGATGGTCCGAAGTTGCTCAACTCTCTCTATGGAGTAATTTTAACGGGTTTGTCCATTTGTCATAGTAAGTTGGTCTTTCGGCATCGAAATAATCTATGAAGCTCTTATCTCATAATATTTGACATAGAAGAAAAATAAAAAAAAGTACACCGAGCAACTATGATGGTGCGAAATTTCTCAACTATCTCTATGGAGGATCTTTTACCGATTTTGTCCATTTGTGATAAAAAATTGGTGTTTTGGCATCGAAATAATCTTGAAAGCTTATACTCGTAAACTTTGACATAGAAGAACAATAAAAAGTGTACACCGAGCAACTTTGATGGTCCGAAGTTGCTCAACTCTCTCTATGGAAGTGCTTTTAACGGTTTTGTCCATTTGTCATAGAAAGTTGGTGGTTTTGGAATCGAAATAATCTTGGAAGCTTGTACTCATAAAATTTGGCGTAGAAGAACAATAAAAGTGTACACCGAGGAACTTTGATGGTCCGAAGTTGCTCAACTCTCTCTAAGGAGGAGCTTTTAACGGTTTTGTCCATTTTTCATAGTAAGTTGGTCTTTTGGCATCGAAATAATCTAGGAAGCTCTTATACTCATAAAATTTGACATAGAATAACAATAAAAAGTGTACACCGAGCAACTTTGATGGTCCGAGGTTGCTCAACTCTCTCTATGGAGGAGCTTTTAACGGTTTTGTCCATTTGTCATAGAAAGATGGTGTTTTGGTATCGAAATAATCTAGGAAGCTTATACTCGTAAAATTTGACATAGAAGAACAATAAAAAGTGTATCCCGAGCAACTTTGTTGGTCCGAAGTTGCGAGCAACTCTCCCTATGGAGGAGCTTTTAGCTGTTTTGTCCATTTGTCGTAGAAAGTTTGTGTTTTGTCATCGAAATAATCTAGGAAGCTTATACTCGTAAAATTTGACATAGAAGAATCGTAAAAAGTGTACGTCGAACAATTTTTATGGTCCGAACTTGCTCCACTCCGTCTATGGAGTAGCTTTTAACGGGTTTGTCCATTTGTCATAGTACGTTGGTCTTTTGGCATCGAAATAATCTAGGAATCTCTTATACTCATAATATTTGACATAGAAGAACAATAAAAAGTGTACACCGAGCAACTATGATGGTCCGAAATTGCTCAACTCTCTCTATGGAGGAGCTTTTAACGATTTTGTCCATTTGTGATAAAAAGTTGGTGTTTTGGCATCGAAATAATCTTGGAAGCTTATACTGGTAAAATTTGAAATAGAAGAACAATAAAAATGTACATCGAGCAACTTTGATGGTCCGAAGTTCCTCATCTATCTCTATGGAGGAGCTTTTAACGATTTTGTCCATTTGTGATAAAACAAATTGGCGTTTTTGCATCGAAATAATCTTGGAAGCTTATACTTGTAAAATTTGACATAGAAGAACAATAAAAAGTGTAGACCGAGCAACTTTGATGGTCTGATGTTGCTCAACTCTCTCTATGGAGGAGCTTTTAACGGTTTTGTCCATTTCTCATAGAAAGTTGGTGATTTGGAATCGAAATAATCCTGGAAGCTTGTACTCGTGAAATTTGAAATAGAATAACAATAAAAAGTGTACACCGAGCAACTTTGATGGTCCGAAGTTGCTCAACTCTCTCTAAGGAGGAGCTTTTAACGATTTTGTCCATTTGTGATAAAAAATTAGTGTTTTGGCATCGAAATAATCTTGGAAGCTTATACTCGTAAAATTTGACATAGAAGAACAATAAAAAGTGTACACCGAACAACTTTGATAGTCCGAAGTTGCTCAACTCTCTCTATGGAAGAGCTTTTAACGGTTTTATCCATTTGTCATAGAAAGTTGGTGTTTTTTGAATCGAAATAATCTTGGAAGCTTGTACTCATAAAATTTGACGTAGAAGAACAATAAAAGTGTACACCGAGGAACTTTGATGGTCCGAAGTTGCTCAACTCTCTCTAAGGAGGAGCTTTTAACGGTTTTGTCCATTTGTCATAGTAAGTTGGTCTTTTGGCATCGAAATAATCTAGGAAGCTCTTATACTCATAAAATTTGACATAGAATAACAATAAAAAGTGTACTTCGAACAATTTTTATGGTCCGAACTTGCTCAACTCGGTCTATGGAGTAGCTTTTAACGGGTTTGTCCATTTGTCATAGTAAGTTTGTCTTTTGGCATCGAAATAATCTAGGAAGCTCTTATACTCATAATATTTGACATAGAAGAACAATAAAAAGTGTACACCGAGCAACTATGATGGTCCGAAATTGCTCAACTCTCTCTATGGAGGAGCTTTTAACGATTTTGTCCATTTGTGATAAAAAGTTGGTGTTTTGGCATCGAAATAATCTTGGAAGCTTATACTCGTAAAATTTGAAATGGTAGAACAATAAAAATGTACACCGAGCAACTTTGATGGTCCGAAGTTACTCATCTATCTCTATGGAGGTGCTTTTAACGATTTTGTCCATTTGTGATAAAAAAAATTCGTGTTTTGGCATCGAAATAATCTTGGAAGCTTATACTTGTAAAATTTGACATATAAGAACAATAAAAAGTGTAGACCGAGCAACTTTGATGGTCCGATGTTGCTCAACTCTCTCTATGGAGGAGCTTTTAACGGTTTTGTCCATTTCTCATAGAAAGTTGGTGATTTGGAATCGAAATAATCCTGCAAGCTTGTACTCGTAAAATTTGAAATAGAATAACAATAAAAAGTGTACACCGAGCAACTTTGATGGTCCGAAGTTGCTCAACTCTCTCTTTGGAGTAATTTTAACGGGTTTGTCCATTTGTCATAGTAAGTTGGTCTTTCGGCATCGAAATAATCTATGAAGCTCTTATACTCATAATATTTGACATAGAAGAACAATAAAAAGTGTACATCGAGCAACTATGATGGTCCGAAATTGCTCAACTATCTCTATGGAGGATCTTTTAACGATTTTGTCCATTTGTGATAAAAAATTGGTGTTTTGGCATCGAAATAATCTTGGAAGCTTATACTCGTAAAATTTGACATAGAAGAACAATAAAAAGTGTACACCGAGCAACTTTGATTGTCCGAAGTTGCTCAACTCTCTCTATGGAAGAGCTTTTAACGGTTTTGTCCATTTGTTATAGAAAGTTGGTATTTTTGGAATCGAAATAATCTTGGAAGCTTCTACTCATAAAATTTGACGTAGAAGAACAATAAAATTGTACACCGAGGAACTTTGATGGTCCGAAGTTGCTCAACTCTCTCTAAGGATGAGCTTTTAACGGTTTTCTCCATTTGTCATAGTAAGTTGGTCTTTTGGCATCGAAATAATATTGGAAGCTCTTATACTCATAAAATTTGACATAGAATAACAATAAAAATTGTACACCGAGCAACTTTGATGGTCCGAAGTTGCTCAACTCTCTCTATGGAGGAGCTTTTAACGATTTTGTCCATTTGTCATAGAAAGATGGTGTTTTGGTATCGAAATAATCTAGGAAGCTTATACTCGTAAAATTTGACATAGAAGAACAATAAAAAGTGTATCCCGTGCAACTTTGTTGGTCCGAAGTTGCGGGCAACTCTCTCTATGGAGGAGCTTTTAGCTGTTTTGTCCATTTTTCGTAGAAAGTTTGTGTTTTGTCATCGAAATAATCTAGGAAGCTTATACTCGTAAAATTTGACATAGAAGAACCGTAAAAAGTGTACGTCGAACAATTTTTATGGTCCGAACTTGCTCAACTCTGTCTATGGAGTAGCTTTTAACGGGTTTGTCCATTTGTCATAGTAAGTTGGTCTTTGGGCATCGAAATAATCTAGGAAGCTCTTATACTCATAATATTTGACATAGAAGAACAATAAAAAGTGTACACCGAGCAACTATGATGGTCCGAAATTGCTCAACTCTCTCTATGGAGGAGCTATTAGCGATTTTGTCTATTTGTGATAAAAAGTTGGTGTTTTGGCATCGAAATAATCTTGGAAGCTTATACTCGTAAAATTTGAAATGGTAGAACAATAAAAATGTACACCGAGCAACTTTGATGGTCCGAAGTTGCTCATCTATCTCTATGGAGGAGCTTTTAACGATTTTGTCCATTTGTGATAAAAAAATTGGTGTTTTTGCATCGAAATAATCTTGGAAGCTTATACTTTTAAAATTTGACATATAAGAACAATAAAAAGTGTAGACCGAGCAACTTTGATGGTCCGATGTTGCTCAACTCTCTCTATGGAGGAGCTTTTAACGGTTTTGTCCATTTCTCATAGAAAGTTGGTGATTTGGAATCGAAATAATCCTGCAAGCTTGTACTCGTAAAATTTGAAATAGAATAACAATAAAAAGTGTACACCGAGCAACTTTGATGGTCCGAAGTTGCTCGACTCTCTCTATGGAGTAATTTTAACGGGTTTGTCCATTTGTCATAGTAAGTTGGTCTTTCGGCATCGAAATAATCTATGAAGCTCTTATACTCATAATATTTGACATAGAAGAACAATAAAAAGTGTACACCGAGCAACTATGATGGTCCAAAATTGCTCAACTATCTCTATGGAGGATCTTTTAACGATTTTATCCATTTGTGATAAAAAATTGGTGTTTTGGCATCGAAATAATCTTGGAAGCTTATACTCGTAAAATTTGACATAGAAGAACAATAAAAAGTGTACACCGAGCAACTTTGATTGTCCGAAGTTGCTCAACTCTCTCTATGGAAGAGCTTTTAACGGTTTTGTCCATTTATTTTAGAAAGTTGGTATTTTTGGAATCGAAATAATCTTGGAAGCTTCTACTCATAAAATTTGACGTAGAAGAACAATAAAATTGTACACCGAGGAACTTTGATGGTCCGAAGTTGCTCAACTCTCTCTAAGGATGAGCTTTTAACGGTTTTCTCCATTTGTCATAGTAAGTTGGTCTTTTGGCATCGAAATAATCTAGGAAGCTCTTATACTCATAAAATTTGACGTAGAATAACAATAAAAATTGTACACCGAGGAACTTTGATGGTCCGAAGTTGCTCAACTCTCTCTAAGGATGAGCTTTTAACGGTTTTCCCCATTTGTCATAGTAGGTTGGTCTTTTGGCATCGAAATAATATTGGAAGCTCTTATACTCATAAAATTTGACATAGAATAACAATAAAAATTGTACACCGAGCAACTTTGATGGTCCGAAGTTGCTCAACTCTCTCTATGGAGGAGCTTTTAACGATTTTGTCCATTTGTCATAGAAAGATGGTGTTTTGGTATCGAAATAATCTAGGAAGCTTATACTCGTAAAATTTGACATAGAAGAACAATAAAAAGTGTATCCCGTGCAACTTTGTTGGTCCGAAGTTGCGGGCAACTCTCTCTATGGAGGAGCTTTTAGCTGTTTTGTCCATTTTTCGTAGAAAGTTTGTGTTTTGTCATCGAAATAATCTAGGAAGCTTATACTCGTAAAATTTGACATAGAAGAACCGTAAAAAGTGTACGTCGAACAATTTTTATGGTCCGAACTTGCTCAACTCTGTCTATGGAGTAGCTTTTAACGGGTTTGTCCATTTGTCATAGTAAGTTGGTCTTTGGGCATCGAAATAATCTAGGAAGCTCTTATACTCATAATATTTGACATAGAAGAACAATAAAAAGTGTACACCGAGCAACTATGATGGTCCGAAATTGCTCAACTCTCTCTATGGAGGAGCTATTAGCGATTTTGTCTATTTGTGATAAAAAGTTGGTGTTTTGGCATCGAAATAATCTTGGAAGCTTATACTCGTAAAATTTGAAATGGTAGAACAATAAAAATGTACACCGAGCAACTTTGATGGTCCGAAGTTGCTCATCTATCTCTATGGAGGAGCTTTTAACGATTTTGTCCATTTGTGATAAAAAAATTGGTGTTTTTGCATCGAAATAATCTTGGAAGCTTATACTTTTAAAATTTGACATATAAGAACAATAAAAAGTGTAGACCGAGCAACTTTGATGGTCCGATGTTGCTCAACTCTCTCTATGGAGGAGCTTTTAACGGTTTTGTCCATTTCTCATAGAAAGTTGGTGATTTGGAATCGAAATAATCCTGCAAGCTTGTACTCGTAAAATTTGAAATAGAATAAAAATAAAAAGTGTACACCGAGCAACTTTGATGGTCCGAAGTTGCTCGACTCTCTCTATGGAGTAATTTTAACGAGTTTGTCCATTTGTCATAGTAAGTTGGTCTTTCGGCATCGAAATAATCTATGAAGCTCTTATACTCATAATATTTGACATAGAAGAACAATAAAAAGTGTACACCGAGCAACTATGATGGTCCGAAATTGCTCAACTATCTCTATGGAGGATCTTTTAACGATTTTATCCATTTGTGATAAAAAATTGGTGTTTTGGCATCGAAATAATCTTGGAAGCTTATACTCGTAAAATTTGACATAGAAGAACAATAAAAAGTGTACACCGAGCAACTTTGATTGTCCGAAGTTGCTCAACTCTCTCTATGGAAGAGCTTTTAACGGTTTTGTCCATTTATTATAGAAAGTTGGTATTTTTGGAATCGAAATAATCTTGGAAGCTTCTACTCATAAAATTTGACGTAGAAGAACAATAAAATTGTACACCGAGGAACTTTGATGGTCCGAAGTTGCTCAACTCTCTCTAAGGATGAGCTTTTAACGGTTTTCTCCATTTGTCATAGTAAGTTGGTCTTTTGGCATCGAAATAATCTAGGAAGCTCTTATACTCATAAAATTTGACATAGAATAACAATAAAAATTGTACACCGAGGAACTTTGATGGTCCGAAGTTGCTCAACTCTCTCTAAGGATGAGCTTTTAACGGTTTTCTCCATTTGTCATAGTAGGTTGGTCTTTTGGCATCGAAATAATATTGGAAGCTCTTATACTCATAAAATTTGACATAGAATAACAATAAAAATTGTACACCGAGCAACTTTGATGGTCCGAAGTTGCTCAACTCTCTCTATGGAGGAGCTTTTAACGATTTTGTCCATTTGTCATAGAAAGATGGTGTTTTGGTATCGAAATAATCTAGGAAGCTTATACTCGTAAAATTTGACATAGAAGAACAATAAAAAGTGTATCCCGTGCAACTTTGTTGGTCCGAAGTTGCGGGCAACTCTCTCTATGGAGGAGCTTTTAGCTGTTTTGTCCATTTTTCGTAGAAAGTTTGTGTTTTGTCATCGAAATAATCTAGGAAGCTTATACTCGTAAAATTTGACATAGAAGAATCGTAAAAAGTGTACGTCGAACAATTTTTATGGTCCGAACTTGCTCAACTCTGTCTATGGAGTAGCTTTTAACGGGTTTGTCCATTTGTCATAGTAAGTTGGTCTTTGGGCATCGAAATAATCTAGGAAGCTCTTATACTCATAATATTTGACATAGAAGAACAATAAAAAGTGTACACCGAGCAACTATGATGGTCGGAAATTGCTCAACTCTCTCTATGGAGGAGCTTTTAGCGATTTTGTCTATTTGTGATCAAAAGTTGGTGTTTTGGCATCGAAATAATCTTGGAAGCTTATACTCGTAAAATTTGAAATGGTAGAACAATAAAAATGTACACCGAGCAACTTTGATGGTCCGAAGTTGCTCATCTATCTCTATGGAGGAGCTTTTAACGATTTTGTCCATTTGTGATAAAAAAATTGGTGTTTTTGCATCGAAATAATCTTGGAAGCTTATACTTGTAAAATTTGACATATAAGAACAATAAAAAGTGTAGACCGAGCAACTTTGATGGTCCGATGTTGCTCAACTCTCTCTATGGAGGAGCTTTTAACGGTTTTGTCCATTTCTCATAGAAAGTTGGTGATTTGGAATCAAAATAATCCTGCAAGCTTGTACTCGTAAAATTTGAAATAGAATAACAATAAAAAGTGTACACCGAGCAACTTTGATGGTCCGAAGTTGCTCAACTCTCTCTATGGAGTAATTTTAACGGGTTTGTCCATTTGTCATAGTAAGTTGGTCTTTCGGCATCGAAATAATCTATGAAGCTCTTATACTCATAATATTTGACATAGAAGAACAATAAAAAGTGTACACCGAGCAACTATGATGGTCTGAAATTGCTCAACTATCTCTATGGAGGATCTTTTAACGATTTTATCCATTTGTGATAAAAAATTGGTGTTTTGGCATCGAAATAATCTTGGAAGCTTATACTCGTAAAATTTGACATAGAAGAACAATAAAAAGTGTACACCGAGCAACTTTGATTGTCCGAAGTTGCTCAACTCTCTCTATGGAAGAGCTTTTAACGGTTTTGTCCATTTATTATAGAAAGTTGGTATTTTTGGAATCGAAATAATCTTGGAAGCTTCTACTCATAAAATTTGACGTAGAAGAACAATAAAATTGTACACCGAGGAACTTTGATGGTCCGAAGTTGCTCAACTCTCTCTAAGGATGAGCTTTTAACGGTTTTCTCCATTTGTCATAGTAAGTTGGTCTTTTGGCATCGAAATAATCTAGGAAGCTCTTATACTCATAAAATTTGACATAGAATAACAATAAAAATTGTACACCGAGCAACTTTGATGGTCCGAAGTTGCTCAACTCTCTCTATGGAGGAGCTTTTAACGGTTTTGTCCATTTGTCATAGAAAGATGGTGTTTTGGTATCGAAATAATCTAGGAAGCTTATACTCGTAAAATTTGACATAGAAGAACAATAAAAAGTGTATCCCGTGCAACTTTGTTGGTCCGAAGTTGCGGGCAACTCTCTCTATGGAGGAGCTTTTAGCTGTTTTGTCCATTTTTCGTAGAAAGTTTGTGTTTTGTCATCGAAATAATCTAGGAAGCTTATACTCGTAAAATTTGACATAGAAGAATCGTAAAAAGTGTACGTCGAACAATTTTTATGGTCCGAACTTGCTCAACTCTGTCTATGGAGTAGCTTTTATCGGGTTTGTCCATTTGTTATAGTAAGTTGGTCTTTTGGCATCGAAATAATCTAGGAAGCTCTTATACTCATAATATTTGACATAGAAGAACAATAAAAAGTGTACACCGAGCAACTATGATGGTCCGAAATTTCTCGACTCTCTCTATGGAGGAGCTTTTAACGATTTTGTCCATTTGTGATAAAAAGTTGGTGTTTTGGCATCGAAATAATCTTTGAAGCTTATACTCGTAAAATTTGAAATAGAAGAACAATAAAAATGTACACCGAGCAACTTTGATAGTCCGAAGTTGCTCAACTCTCTCTAAGGAGGAGCTTTTAACGGTTTTGTCCTTTTGTCATAGTAAGTTGGTCTTTTGGCATCGAAATAATCTAGGTAGCTCTTATACTCATAAAATTTGACATAGAAGAATCGTAAAAAGTGTACGTCGACCAATTTTTATGGTCCGAACTTGCTGAACTCTGTCTGTGGAGTAGCTTTTAACGGGTTTGTCCATTTGTCATAGTAAGTTGGTCTTTTGGGATCGAAATAATCAAGGAAGCTCTTATACTCATAATATTTGACATAGAAGAACAATAAAAAGTGTACACCGAGCAACTATGATGGTCCGAAACTGCTCAACTCTCTCTCTATGGAGGAGCTTTTAATGATTTTGTCCATTTGTGATAAAAAGTTGGTGTTTTGGCATCGAAATAATCTTGGAAGCTTATACTCGTAAAATTTGAAATAGAAGAACAATAAAAAGTGTACACCGAGCAACTTTGATGGTCCGAAGTTGCTCATCCCTCTCTATGAAGGAGTTTTTAACGGTTTTGTCCATTTGTCATATAAAGATGGTGTTTTAGCATCGAAATAATTTAGGAAGCTTATACTCATAAAATTTGACATTGAATAACAATAAAAAGTGTACACCGAGCAACTATGATGGTCCGAAATTGCTCAACTCTCTCTATGGAGGAGCTTTTAACGATTTTGTCCATTTGTGATAAAAAATTGGTGTTTTGGCATCGAAATAATCTTGGAAGCTTATACTCGTAAAATTTGACATAGAAGAACAATAAAAAGTGTACACCGAGCAACTTTGATGTTCCCATGTTGCTCAACTCTCTCTATGGAGGAGCTTTTAATGATTGTGTCCATTTGTGATAAAAAATTGGTGTTTTGGCATTGAAATAATCTTGGAAGCTTATACTCGTAAAATTTGACATAGAAGAACAATAAAAAGTGTACACCGAGCAACTTTGATGGTCCGAAGTTGCTCAACTCTCTCTATGTAGTAGCTTTTAACGGTTTTATCCAATTGTCATAGAAAGATGGTGTTTTAGCATCGAAATAGTCTAGGAAGCTTATACTCGTAAAATTTAACATAGAAGAACAATAAAATGTGTATATCGAGCAACTTTGTTGGTTCGAAGTTCATCAAATCTCTCTATTGAGGAGCTTTTAATGGTTTTGTCCATTTACCATAGAAAGATGGTGTTTTGGTATTGAAATAATCTAGGAAGCTTATACTCGTAAAATTTTACATAGAAGAACAATAAAAAGTGTATCCCGAGCAACTTTGTTGGTCCGAAGTTGCGAGCAACTCTCTCTATGGAGGAGCTTTTAGCTGTTTTTTCCATTTGTCGTAGAAAGTTGGTGTTTTGTCATCGAAATAATCTTGGAAGCTTATACTCGTAAAATTTGACATAGATGAATCGTAAAAAGTGTACGCCGAACAATTTTTATGGTCCAAACTTGCTCAACTCTGTCTATGGAGTAGCTTTTAACGGGTTTGTCCATTTGTCATAGTAAGTTGGTCTTTTGGCATCAAAATAATCTAGGAAGCTCTTATACTCAAAATATTTGACATAGAAGAACAATAAAAAGTGTACACCGAGCAACTATGATGGTCCGAAATTGCTCAACTATCTCTATGGAGGATCTTTTAACCATTTTGTCTATTTGTGATAAAAAATTGGTGTTTTGGCATCGAAATAATTTTGGAAGCTTATACTCGTAACATTTGACATAGAAGAACAATAAAAAGTGTACACCGAGCAACTTTGATGGTCCGATGTTGCTCAACTCCCTCTATGGAGGAGCTTTTAACGGTTTTGTCCATTTGTCATAGTAAGTTGGTGTTTTGGCATCGAAAAAATCTAGGAAGCTCCTATACTCATAATATTTGACATAGAAGAACAATAAAAAGTGTACACCGAGCAACTATGATGGTCCGAAATTGCTCAACTATCTCTATTGAGGATCTTTTAACGATTTTGTCCATTTGTGATAAAAAAATTGGTGTTTTGGCATCGAAATAATCTTGGAAGCTTATACTCGTAAAATTTGAAATAGAAGAACAATAAAAAGTGTACACCGAGCAACTTTGATGGTCCGAAGTTGCTTAACTCTCTCTATGGAGTAGCTTTTAACGGGCTTGTCCATTTGTCATAGTAAGTTGGTCTTTTGGCATCGAAATAATCTAGGAAGCTCTTATACTCATAATATTTGACATAGAAGAACAATAAAAAGTGTACACCGAGCAACTATGATGGTCCGAAATTGCTCAACTATCTCTATGGAGGATCTTTTAACGATTTTGTCCATTTGTGATAAAAAAATTGGTGTTTTGGCATCAAAATAATCTTGGAAGCTTATACTCGTAAAATTTGACATAGAAGAACAATAAAAAGTGTACACTGAGCAACTTTGATGGTCCGATGTTGCTCAACTCTCTCTACGGAGGAGCATTTAACGATTTTGTCCATTTCTCATAGAAAGTTGGTGATTTGGAATCGAAATAATCCTGGAAGCTTATACTCAGAAAATTTGACATAGAATAACAATAAAAAGTGTACACCGAGCAACTTTGATGGTCCGAAGTTGCTCAACTCTCTCTATGGAAGAGCTTTTAATGGTTTTGCCCATTTTTCGTAGAAAGTTGGTTTTTGGCATCGAAATAATCTACGAAGCTTATACTCATAAAATTTGACATAGAAGAACAATAAAAAGTGTACACCGAGTAACTTTGATGGTCCGAAGTTTCCCAACTCTCTCTAAGGAGGAGCTTTTAGCTGTTTTGTCTATTTGTCGTAGAAAGTTGGTGATTTGTCATCGAAATAATCTAGGAAGCTTATACTCGTAAAATTTGAAATAGAAGAACAATAAAAAGTGTACACCGAGCAACTATGATGGTCCGAAATTGCTCAACTCTCTCTATGGAGGAGCTTTTAATGATTTTGTCCATTTGTGATAAAAAGTTGGTGTTTTGGGGTCGAAATAATCTTGGAAGCTTATACTCGTAAAATTTGAAATAGAAGAACAATAAAAAGTGTACACCGAGCAACTTTGATGGTCCGAAGTTGCTCATCCCTCTCTATGGAGGAGCTTTTAACGGTTTTATCCATTTTTCATAGAAATATGGTGTTTTGGTATCGAAATAATCTAGGAAGCTTTTAGTCGTAAAATTTGACATAGAAGAACAATAAAAAGTGTATCCCGAGCAACTTTGTTGGTCCGAAGTTGCGAGGAACTCTCTCTATGGAGGAGCTTTTAGCTGTTTTGTCCATTTGTCGTAGAAAGTTGGTGTTTTGTCATCGAAATAATCTAGGAAGCTTATACTCGTAAAATTTGACATAGAAGAATCGTAAAAAGTGTATGTCGAACAATTTTTATGGTCCGAACTTGCTCAATTCTATCTATGGAGTTGCTTTTAACGGGTTTGTCAATTTGTCATAGTAAGTTGGTCTTTTGGCATCGAAATAATCAAGGAAGCTCTTATACTCATAATATTTGACATAGAAGAACAATAAAAAGTGTACACCGAGCAACTATGATGGTCCGAAATTACACAACTCTCTCTATGGAGGAGCTTTTATCGATTTTGTTCATTTGTGATAAAAAGTTGGTGTTTTGGCATCGAAATATTCTTGGAAGCTTATACTCGTAAAATTTGAAATAGAAGAACAATAAAAAGTGTACATCGAGCAACTTTGATGGTCCGAAGTTGCTCATCTCTCTCTATGGAGGAGCTTTTAACGATTTTGTCCATTTGTGAGAAAAAATTGGTGTTTTGGCATCGACATAATCTTGTAAGCTTATACTCGTAAAATTTGACATAGAAGAACAATAAAAAATGTACACCGAGCAACTTTGATGGTCCGATGTTGCTCAACTCTCTCTATGGAGGAGCTTTTAACGGTTTTGTCCATTTCTCATAGAAAGTTGGTGATTTGGAATCGAAATAATCCTGGAAGCTTATACTCATAAAATTTTAAATAGAATAACAATAAAAAGTGTACACCGAGCAACTTTGATGGTCCGAAGTTGCTCAACTCTCTCTATGGAAGAGCTTTTAACGGTTTTGTCCATATGTCATAGAAAGTTGGTGTTTTTGGAATCGAAATAATCTTGGAAGCTTCGACTCATAAAATTTGATGTAGAAGAACAATAAAAGTGTACACCGAGGAACTTTGATGGTCCGAAGTTGCTCAACTCTGTCTAAGGAGGAGCTTTTAGCTGTTTTGTCTATTTGTCGTAGAAAAGTTGGCGTTTTGTCATCGAAATAATCTAGGAAACTTATACTCGTAAAATTTGAAATAGAAGAACAATAAAAAGTGTACACGGAGCAACTTTGATGGTCAGAAGTTGCTCAACTCTCTCTATGGAGTAGCTTTTAACGGGTTTGTCCATTTGTCATAGTAAGTTGGTCTTTTGGCATCGAAATAATCTAGGAAGCTCTTATACTCATAATATTTGACATAGAAGAACAATAAAAAGTGTACACCGAGTAACTTCGATTGTCCAATGTTGCTCAACTCTCTCTATGGAGGAGCTTTTAACGGTTTTGTCCATTTTTCATAGAAATTTGTTGATTTGGAATCGAAATAATCTTGTAAGCTTATACTCATAAAATATGACATAGTATAACAATAAAAAGTGTACACCGAGCAACTTTGATTGTCCGAAGTTGCTCAACTCTCTCTACGGAGTAGCTTTTAACGGTTTTATCCAATTGTCATAGAAAGATGGTGTTTTAGCATCGAAATAATCTAGGAAGCTTATACTCGTAAAATTTGACATAGAAGAACAATAAAATGTGTATCCCGAGCAACTTTGTTGGTTCAAAGTTCAACAACTCTCTCTATTGAGGAGCTTTTAATGGTTTTGTCCATTTGTCATAGAAAGATGGTGTTTTGGTATCGAAATAATCTAGGAAGCTTATACTCGTAAAATTTTGCATAGAAGAACAATAAAAAGTGTATCCCGAGCAACTTTGTTGGTCGAAGTTGCGAGCAACTCTCCCTATCGAGGAGCTTTTAGCTGTTTTTTGCATTTGTCGTAGAAAGTTGGTGTTTTGTCATCGAAATAATCTAGGAATGTCTTATACTCATAATATTTGACATAGAAGAACAATCAAAAGTGTACACCGTGCAACTATGATGGTCCAAAATTGCTCAACTATCTCTATGGAGGATCTTTTAACGATTTTGTCCATTTGTGATAAAAAATTGGTGTTTTGGCATCAAAATAATCTTGGAAGCTTATAATCGTAAAATTTGACATAGAAGAACAATAAAAAGTGTACACTAAGCAACTTTGATGGTCCGATGTTGCTCAACTCTCTCTGTGGAGGAGCTTTTAACGGTTTTGTCCATTTCTCATAGAAACTTGGTGATTTGGAATAGAAATAATCCTGGAAGCTTATACTCATAAAATTTTACATAGAATAACAATAAAAAGTGTACATCAAGCAACTTTGATGGTCCGAAGTTTCTCAACTCTCTCTATGGAAGAGCTTTTAACGGTTTTGTCCATTTTTCATAGAAAGTTGGTGTTTTGGCATCAAAATAATCTACGAAGTTATACTCATAAAATTTGACATAGAAGAACAATAAAAAGTGTACACCGAGTAACTCTGATGGTCCGAGGTTGCTCATCTCTCTCTATGGAGGAGCTTTTAACGATTTTGTCCATTTGTGATAAAAAGTTGGTGATTTGTCATCGAAATAATCTAGGAAGCTTATACTCGTAAAATTTGAAATTGAAGAACATTAAAAAGTGTACACCGAGCAACTTTGATGGTCCGAAGTTGCTCAACTCTCTCTATGGAGTAGCTTTTAACGGGTTTGTCCATTTGTTATAGTAAGTTGACTTTTGGCATCGAAATAATCTAGGAAGCTTATACTCGTAAAATTTGAAATAGAAGAACAATAAAAAGTGTACACCGGGCAACTTTGATGGTCCGAAGTTGCTCAACTCTCTCTATGGAGTAGCTTTTAACGGGTTTGTCCATTTGTCATAGTAAGTTGGTCTTTTGGCATCGAAATAATCTAGGAAGCTTATACTCGTAAAATTTGATATTGAAGAACAATAAAAAGTGTATACCGAGCAACTTTGATGGTCCGAAATTGCTCAACTCTCTCTATGGAGTAGCTTTTAACGGGTTTGTCCATTTTTCATAGTAAGTTGGTCTTTTGGCATCGAAATAATCTAGGAAGCTCTTATACTCATAAAATTTGACATAGAAGAACAATAAAAAGTGTACACCGAGCAACTATGATGGTCCGAAATTGCTCAACTATCTTTATGGAGGATCTTTTAACGATTTTGTCCATTTGTGATAAAAAATTGGTGTTTTGGCATCAAAATAATCTTGGAAGCTTATAATCGTAATATTTGACATAGAAGAACAATAAAAAGTGTACACCAAGAAACTATGATGGTCCGAAATTGCTCAACTATCTCTATGGAGGATCTTTTAACGATTTTGTCCATTTGTGATAAAAAATTGGTGTTTTGGCATCAAAATAATCTTGGAAGCTTATAATCGTAAAATTTGACATAGAAGAACAATAAAAAGTGTACACCGAGCAACTTTGATGGTCCGAAGTTGCTCATCTCTCTCTATGGAGGAGCTTTTAACGATTTTGTCCATTTGTGATAAAAAGTTGGTGATTTGGAATCGAAATAATCGAGGAAGCTTATACTCGTAAAATTTGAAATTGAAGAACAATAAAAAGTGTACACCGAGCAACTTTGATGGTCCGAAGTTGCTCAACTCTCTCTATGGAGTAGCTTTTAACGGGTTTGTCCATTTGTCATAGTAAGTTGCTCAACTCTCTCTATGGAGGAGCTTTTAACGATTTTGTCCATTTGTGATAAAAAGTTGGTGATTTGGAATCGAAATAATCGAGGAAGCTTATACTCGTAAAATTTGAAATTGAAGAACAATAAAAAGTGTACACCGAGCAACTTTGATGGTCCGAAGTTGCTCAACTCTCTCTATGGAGTAGCTTTTAACGGGTTTGTCCATTTTTCATAGTAAGTTGACTTTTGGCATCGAAATAATCTAGGAAGCTTATACTCGTAAAATTTGAAATAGAAGTACAATAAAAAGTGTACACCGGGCAACTTTGATGGTCCGAAGTTGCTCAACTCTCTCTATGGAGTAGCTTTTAACGGGTTTGTCCATTTGTCATAGTAAGTTGGTCTTTTGGCATCGAAATAATCTAGGAAGCTTATACTCGTAAAATTTGAAATTGAAGAACAATAAAAAGTGTATACCGAGCAACTTTGATGGTCCGAAGTTGCTCAACTCTCTCTATGGAGTAGCTTTTAATGGGTTTGTCCATTTGTCATAGTAAGTTGACTTTTGGCATCGAAATAATCTAGGAAGCTTATACTCGTAAATTTTGAAATAGAAGAACAATAAAAAGTGTACACCGAGCAACTTTGATGGTCCGAAGTTGCTCAACTCTCTCTATGGAGTAGCTTTTAACGGGTTTGTTCATTTGTCATAGTAAGTTGGTCTTTTGGCATCGAAATAATCTAGGAAGCTTATACTCGTAAAATTTGAAATTGAAGAACAATAAAAAGTGTATACCGAGCAACTTTGATGGTCCGAAGTTGCTCAACTCTCTCTATGGAGTAGCTTTTAACGGGTTTGTCCATTTTTCATAGTAAGTTGGTCTTTTGGCATCGAAATAATCTAGGAAGCTCTTATACTCATAGTATTTGACATAGAAGAACAATAAAAAGTGTACACCGAGCAACTATGATGGTCCGAAATTGCTCAACTATCTTTATGGAGGATCTTTTAACGATTTTGTCCATTTGTGATAAAAAATTGGTGTTTTGGCATCAAAATAATCTTGGAAGCTTATAATCGTAATATTTGACATAGAAGAACAATAAAAAGTGTACACCGAGAAACTATGATGGTCCGAAATTGCTCAACTATCTCTATGGAGGATCTTTTAACGATTTTGTCCATTTGTGATAAAAAAATTGGTGTTTTGGCATCAAAATAATCTTGGAAGCTTATAATCGTAAAATTTGACATAGAAGAACAATAAAAAGTGTACACTAAGCAACTTTGATGGTCCGATGTTGCTCAACTCTCTCTATGGAGGAGCTTTTAACGGTTTTGTCCATTTCTCATAGAAAGTTGGTGATTTGGAATCGAAATAATCCTGAAAGCTTATAATCAGAAAATTTGACATAGAATAACAATAAAAAGTGTACATCAAGCAACTTTGATGGTCCGAAGTTTCTCAACTCTCTCTATGGAAGAGCTTTTAACGGTTTTGTCCATTTGTGATAGTAAGTTGCTCAACTCTCTCTATGGAGGAGCTTTTAACGATTTTGTCCATTTGTGATAAAAAGTTGGTGATTTGGAATCGAAATAATCGAGGAAGCTTATACTCGTAAAATTTGAAATTGAAGAACAATAAAAAGTGTACACCGAGCAACTTTGATGGTCCGAAGTTGCTCAACTCTCTCTATGGAGTAGCTTTTAACGGGTTTGTCCATTTGTCATAGTAAGTTGACTTTTGGCATCGAAATAATCTAGGAAGCTTATACTCGTAAAATTTGAAATAGAAGTACAATAAAAAGTGTACACCGGGCAACTTTGATGGTCCGAAGTTGCTCAACTCTCTCTATGGAGTAGCTTTTAACGGGTTTGTCCATTTGTCATAGTAAGTTGGTCTTTTGGCATCGAAATAATCTAGGAAGCTTATACTCGTAAAATTTGAAATTGAAGAACAATAAAAAGTGTATACCGAGCAACTTTGATGGTCCGAAGTTGCTCAACTCTCTCTATGGAGTAGCTTTTAATGGGTTTGTCCATTTGTCATAGTAAGTTGACTTTTGGCATCGAAATAATCTAGGAAGCTTATACTCGTAAATTTTGAAATAGAAGAACAATAAAAAGTGTACACCGAGCAACTTTGATGGTCCGAAGTTGCTCAACTCTCTCTATGGAGTAGCTTTTAACGGGTTTGTTCATTTGTCATAGTAAGTTGGTCTTTTGGCATCGAAATAATCTAGGAAGCTTATACTCGTAAAATTTGAAATTGAAGAACAATAAAAAGTGTATACCGAGCAACTTTGATGGTCCGAAGTTGCTCAACTCTCTCTATGGAGTAGCTTTTAACGGGTTTGTCCATTTTTCATAGTAACTTGGTCTTTTGGCATCGAAATAATCTAGGAAGCTCTTATACTCATAGTATTTGACATAGAAGAACAATAAAAAGTGTACACCGAGCAACTATGATGGTCCGAAATTGCTCAACTATCTTTATGGAGGATCTTTTAACGATTTTGTCCATTTGTGATAAAAAATTGGTGTTTTGGCATCAAAATAATCTTGGAAGCTTATAATCGTAATATTTGACATAGAAGAACAATAAAAAGTGTACACCGAGAAACTATGATGGTCCGAAATTGCTCAACTATCTCTATGGAGGATCTTTTAACGATTTTGTCCATTTGTGATAAAAAAATTGGTGTTTTGGCATCAAAATAATCTTGGAAGCTTATAATCGTAAAATTTGACATAGAAGAACAATAAAAAGTGTACACTAAGCAACTTTGATGGTCCGATGTTGCTCAACTCTCTCTATGGAGGAGCTTTTAACGGTTTTGTCCATTTCTCATAGAAAGTTGGTGATTTGGAATCGAAATAATCCTGAAAGCTTATAATCAGAAAATTTGACATAGAATAACAATAAAAAGTGTACATCAAGCAACTTTGATGGTCCGAAGTTTCTCAACTCTCTCTATGGAAGAGCTTTTAACGGTTTTGTCCATTTGTGATAAAAAGTTGGTGATTTGTCATCGAAATAATCTAGGAAGCTTATACTCGTAAAATTTGAAATTGAAGAACAATAAAAAGTGTACACCGAGCAACTTTGATGGTCCGAAGTTGCTCAACTCTCTCTATGGAGTAGCTTTTAACGGGTTTGTCCATTTGTCATAGTAAGTTGACTTTTGGCATCGAAATAATCTAGGAAACTTATACTCGTAAAATTTTAAATAGAAGAACAATAAAAAGTGTACACCGGGCAACTTTGATGGTCCGAAGTTGCTCAACTCTCTCTATGGAGTAGCTTTTAACGGGTTTGTCCATTTGTCATAGTAAGTTGGTCTTTTGGCATCGAAATAATCTAGGAAGCTTATACTCGTAAAATTTGAAATTGAAGAACAATAAAAAGTGTATACCGAGCAACTTTGATGGTCCGAAGTTGCTCAACTCTCTCTATGGAGTAGCTTTTAACGGGTTTGTCCATCTGTCATAGTAAGTTGACTTTTGGCATCGAAATAATCTAGAAATCTTATACTCGTAAAATTTGAAATAGAAGAACAATAAAAAGTGTACACCGGGCAACTTTGATGGTCCGAAGTTGCTCAACTCTCTCTATGGAGTAGCTTTTAAAGGGTTTGTCCATTTGTCATAGTAAGTTGGTCCTTTGGCATCGAAATAATCTAGGAATTTTATACTCGTAAAATTTGAAATTGAAGAACAATAAAAAGTGTATACCGAGCAACTTTGATGGTCCGAAGTTGCTCAACTCTCTCTATGGAGAAGCTTTTAACGGGTTTGTCCATTTTTCATAGTAAGTTGGTCTTTTGGCATCGAAATAATCTAGGAAGCTCTTATACTCATAATATTTGACATAGAAGAACAATAAAAAGTTTACACCGAGCAACTATGATGGTCCGAAATTGCTCAACTATCTTTATGGAGGATCTTTTAACGATTTTGTCCATTTGTGATAAAAAATTGGTGTTTTGGCATCAAAATAATCTTGGAAGCTTATAATCGTAATATTTGACATAGAAGAACTATAAAAAGTGTACACCGAGAAACTATGATGGTCCGAAATTGCTCAACTATCTCTATGGAGGATCTTTTAACGATTTTGTCCATTTGTGATAAAAAAATTGGTGTTTTGGCATCAAAATAATCTTGGAAGCTTATAATCGTAAAATTTGACATAGAAGAACAATAAAAAGTGTACACTAAGCAACTTTGATGGTCCGATGTTGCTCAACTCTCTCTATGGAGGAGCTTTTAACGGTTTTGTCCATTTCTCATAGAAAGTTGGTGATTTGGAATCGAAATAATCCTGGAAGCTTATACTCAGAAAATTTGACATAGAATAACAATAAAAAGTGTACATCAAGCAACTTTGATGGTCCGAAGTTTCTCAACTCTCTCTATGGAAGAGCTTTTAAAGGTTTTGCCCATTTTTCGTAGAAAGTTGATGTTTTGGCATCAAAATAATCTACGAAGCTTATACTCATAAAATTTGACATAGAAGAACAATAAAAAGTGTACACCGAGTAACTCTGATGGTCCGAAGTTGCTCATCTCTCTCTATGGAGGAGCTTTTAACGATTTTGTCCATTTGTGATAAAAAGTTGGTGATTTGTCATCGAAATAATCTAGGAAGCTTATACTCGTAAAATTTGAAATTGAAGAACAATAAAAAGTGTACACCGAGCAACTTTGATGGTCCGAAGTTGCTCAACTCTCTCTATGGAGTAGCTTTTAACGGGTTTGTCCATTTGTCATAGTAAGTTGACTTTTGGCATCGAAATAATCTAGGAAGCTTATACTCATAAAATTTGAAATAGAAGAACAATAAAAAGTGTACACCGGGCAACTTTGATGGTCCGAAGTTGCTCAACTCTCTCTATGGAGTAGCTTTTCACGGGTTTGTCCATTTGTCATAGTAAGTTGGTCTTTTGGCATCGAAATAATCTAGGAAGCTTATACTCGTAAAATTTGAAATTGAAGAACAATAAAAAGTGTATACCGAGCAACTTTGATGGTCCGAAGTTGCTCAACTCTCTCTATGGAGTAGCTTTTAACGGGTTTGTCCATTTGTCATAGTAAGTTGACTTTTGGCATCGAAATAATCTAGGAAGCTTATACTCGTAAAATTTGAAATAGAAGAACAATAAAAAGTGTACACCGGGCAACTTTGATGGTCCGAAGTTGCTCAACTCTCTCTATGGAGTAGCTTTTAACGGGTTTGTCCATTTGTCATAGTAAGTTGACTTTTGGCATCAAAATAATATTGGAAGCTTCTACTCGTAAAATTTGACATAGAAGAACAATAAAAAGTGTACACCAAGCAACTTTGATGGTACGATGTTGCTCAACTATCTCTATGGAGGATCTTTTAACGATTTTTTCCATTTGTGATAAAAAATTGGTGTTTTGGCATCAAAATAATCTTGGAAGCTTCTACTCATAAAATTTGATGTAGAAGAACAATAAAAGTGTACACCGAGGAACTTTGATGATCCGAAGTTGCTCAACTCTCTCTAAGGAGGAGCTTTTAGCTGTTTTGTCTATATTTCGTAGAAAGTTGGTGTTTTGTCATCGAAATAATCTAGGAAGCTTATACTCATAAAATTTGAAATAGAAGAACAATAAAAAGTGTACACAGAGCAACTTTGATGGTCCGAAGTTGCTCAACTCTCTCTATGGAGTAGCTTTTAACGGGTTTGTCCATTTGTCTTAGTAAGTTGGTCTTTTGGCATCGAAATGATCTAGGAAGCTTATACTCATAAAATTTGACATAGAAGAACAATAAAAAGTGTACACCGAGTAACTTTGATGGTCCGAAGTTGCTCAACTCTCTCTAAGGAGGAGCTTTTAGCTGTTTTGTCTATTTGTCGTAGAAAGTTGGTGTTTTGTCATCGAAATAATCTAGGAAGCTTATACTCGTAAAATTTGAAATAGAAGAATAATAAAAAGTGTACAGCGAGCAACTTTGATGGTCCGAAGTTGCTCAACTCTCTCTAAGGAGGAGCTTTTAGCTGTTTTGTCTATTTGTCGTAGAATGTTGGTGTTTTGTCATCGAAATAATCTAGGAAGCTTATACTCGTAAAATTTGAGATGGAAGAACAATAAAAAGTGTACACCGAGCAACTTTGATGTTCCGAAGTTGCTCAACTATCTCTATGGAGGAGCTTTTAACGGTTTTGTCCATTTGTCATAGTAAGTTGACTTTTGGCATCGAAATAATCTAGGAAGCTTATACTCGTAAAATTTGAAATAGAAGAACAATAAAAAGTGTACACCGGGCAACTTTGATGGTCCGAAGTTGCTCAACTCTCTCTATGGAGTAGCTTTTCACGGGTTTGTCCATTTGTCATAGTAAGTTGACTTTTGGCATCGAAATAATCTAGGAAGCTTATACTCGTAAAATTTGACATAGAAGAACAATAAAAAGTGTACACCGAGAAACTATGATGGTCCGAAATTGCTCAACTATCTCTATGGAGGAGCTTTTAGCTGTTTTGTTTATTTGTCGTAGAAAGTTGGTGTTTTGTCATCGAAATAATCTAGGAAGCTTCTACTCATAAAATTTGATGTAGAAGAACAATAAAAGTGTACACCGAAGAACTTTGATGATCCGAAGTTGCTCAACTCTCTCTAAGGGGGAACTTTTAGCTGTTTTGTCTATTTGTCGTAGAAAGTTGGTTTTTTGTCATCGAAATAATCTAGGACTCTTATACTCATAAAATTTGAAATAGAAGAACAATAAAAAGTGTACACCGACCAACTTTGATGGTCCGAAGTTGCTCAACTATCTCTATGGAGGAGCTTTTAACGGTTTTGTCCATTTGTCCTAGTAAGTTGGTCTTTTGGCATCGAAATAATCTAGGAAGCTCTTATACTCATAATATTTGACATAGAAGAACAATAAAAAGTGTACACCGAGCAACTATGATGGTCTGAAATTGCTCAACTATCTCTATGGAGGATCTTTTAACGATTTTGTCCATTTGTGATAAAAAATTGGTGTTTTGGCATCAAAATAATATTGGAAGCTTCTACTCATAAAATTTGATGTAGAAGAACAATAAAAGTGTACACCGAGGAACTTTGATGCTTCGAAGTTGCTCAACTCTCTCTAAGGAGGAGCTTTTAGCTGTTTTGTCTATTTGTCGTAGAAAGTTGGTGTTTTATCATCGAAATAATCTAGGAAGCTTATACTCGTAAAATTTGAAATAAAAGAACAATAAAAAGTGTACACCGAGCAACTTTGATGGTCCAAAGTTGCTCAACTATCTCTATGGAGGAGCTTTTAACGGTTTTGTCCATTTGTCATAGTAAGTTGGTCTTTTGGCATCGAAATAATCTAGGAAACCCTTATACTCATAATATTTGACATAGAAGAACAATAAAAAGTGTACACCGAGCAACTATGATGGTTCGAAATTGCTCAACTATCTCTATGGAGGATCTTTTAACGATTTTGTCCATTTGTGATAAAAAATTGGTGTTTTGGCATCAAAATAATCTTGGAAGCTTCTACTCATAAAATTTGATGTAGAAGAACAATAAAAGTGTACACCGAGGAACTTTGATGATCCGAAGTTGCTCAACTCTCTCTAAGGAGGAGCTTTTAGCTGTTTTGTCTATATTTCGTAGAAAGTTGGTGTTTTGTCATCGAAATAATCTAGGAGGCTTATACTCATAAAATTTGAAATAGAAGAACAATAAAAAGTGTACACCGAGCAACTTTGATGGTCCGAAGTTGCTCAACTCTCTCTATGGAGTAGCTTTTAACGGGTTTGTCCATTTGTCTTAGTAAGTTGGTCTTTTGGCATCGAAATGATCTAGGAAGCTTATACTCATAAAATTTGACATAGAAGAACAATAAAAAGTGTACACCGAGTAACTTTGATGGTCCGAAGTTGCTCAACTCTCTCTAAGGAGGAGCTTTTAGCTGTTTTGTCTATTTGTCGTAGAAAGTTGGTGTTTTGTCATCGAAATAATCTTGGAAGCTTATACTCGTAAAATTTGAAATAGAAGAATAATAAAAAGTGTACACCGAGCAACTTTGATGGTCCGAAGTTGCTCAACTCTCTCTAAGGAGGAGCTTTTAGCTGTTTTGTCTATTTGTCGTAGAATGTTGGTGTTTTGTCATCGAAATAATCTAGGAAGCTTATACTCGTAAAATTTGAAATGGAAGAACAATAAAAAGTGTACACCGAGCAACTTTGATGTTCCGAAGTTGCTCAACTATCTCTATGGAGGAGCTTTTAACGGTTTTGTCCATTTGTCAAAGTAAATTGGTCTTTTGGTATCGAAATAATCTAGGAAGCTCTTATACTCATAATATTTGACATAGAAGAAGAATTAAAAGTGTACACCGAGCAACTATAATGGTCCGAAATTGTTCAACTATCTCTATGGAGGATCTTTTAACGATTTTGTCCATTTGTGATAAAAAAATTGGTGTTTTGGCATCAAAATAATCTTGGAAGCTTCTACTCATAAAATTTGATGTAGAAGAACAATAAAAGTGTACAACGAGGAACTTTGATGCTCCGAAGTTGCTCAACTCTCTCTAAGGAGGAGCTTTTAGCTGTTTTGTTTATTTGTCGTAGAAAGTTGGTGTTTTGTCATCGAAATAATCTAGGAAGCTTCTACTCATAAAATTTGATGTAGAAGAACAATAAAAGTGTACACCGAAGAACTTTGATGATCCGAAGTTGCTCAACTCTCTCTAAGGGGGAACTTTTAGCTGTTTTGTCTATTTGTCGTAGAAAGTTGGTTTTTTGTCATCGAAATAATCTAGGACTCTTATACTCATAAAATTTGAAATAGAAGAACAATAAAAAGTGTACACCGACCAACTTTGATGGTCCGAAGTTGCTCAACTATCTCTATGGAGGAGCTTTTAACGGTTTTGTCCATTTGTCCTAGTAAGTTGGTCTTTTGGCATCGAAATAATCTAGGAAGCTCTTATACTCATAATATTTGACATAGAAGAACAATAAAAAGTGTACACCGAGCAACTATGATGGTCTGAAATTGCTCAACTATCTCTATGGAGGATATTTTAACGATTTTGTCCATTTGTGATAAAAAATTGGTGTTTTGGCATCAAAATAATGGTGGAAGCTTCTACTCATAAAATTTGATGTAGAAGAACAATAAAAGTGTACACCGAGGAACTTTGATGCTTCGAAGTTGCTCAACTCTCTCTAAGGAGGAGCTTTTAGCTGTTTTGTCTATTTGTCGTAGAAAGTTGGTGTTTTATCATCGAAATAATCTAGGAAGCTTATACTCGTAAAATTTGAAATAAAAGAACAATAAAAAGTGTACACCGAGCAACTTTGATGGTCCAAAGTTGCTCAACTATCTCTATGGAGGAGCTTTTAACGGTTTTGTCCATTTGTCATAGTAAGTTGGTCTTTTGGCATCGAAATAATCTAGGAAACCCTTATACTCATAATATTTGACATAGAAGAACAATAAAAAGTGTACACCGAGCAACTATGATGGTTCGAAATTGCTCAACTATCTCTATGGAGGATCTTTTAACGATTTTGTCCATTTGTGATAAAAAATTGGTGTTTTGGCATCAAAATAATCTTGGAAGCTTCTACTCATAAAATTTGATGTAGAAGAACAATAAAAGTGTACACCGAGGAACTTTGATGATCCGAAGTTGCTCAACTCTCTCTAAGGAGGAGCTTTTAGCTGTTTTGTCTATATTTCGTAGAAAGTTGGTGTTTTGTCATCGAAATAATCTAGGAGGCTTATACTCATAAAATTTGAAATAGAAGAACAATAAAAAGTGTACACCGAGCAACTTTGATGGTCCGAAGTTGCTCAACTCTCTCTATGGAGTAGCTTTTAACGGGTTTGTCCATTTGTCTTAGTAGGTTGGTCTTTTGGCATCGAAATGATCTAGGAAGCTTATAATCATAAAATTTGACATAGAAGAACAATAAAAAGTGTACACCGAGTAACTTTGATGGTCCGAAGTTGCTCAACTCTCTCTAAGGAGGAGCTTTTAGCTGTTTTGTCTATTTGTCGTAGAAAGTTGGTGTTTTGTCATCGAAATAATCTTGGAAGCTTATACTCGTAAAATTTGAAATAGAAGAATAATAAAAAGTGTACACCGAGCAACTTTGATGGTCCGAAGTTGCTCAACTCTCTCTAAGGAGGAGCTTTTAGCTGTTTTGTCTATTTGTCGTAGAATGTTGGTGTTTTGTCATCGAAATAATCTAGGAAGCTTATACTCGTAAAATTTGAGATGGAAGAACAATAAAAAGTGTACACCGAGCAACTTTGATGTTCCGAAGTTGCTCAACTATCTCTATGGAGGAGCTTTTAACGGTTTTGTCCATTTGTCAAAGTAAATTGGTCTTTTGGTATCGAAATAATCTAGGAAGCTCTTATACTCATAATATTTGACATAGAAGAAGAATTAAAAGTGTACACCGAGCAACTATAATGGTCCGAAATTGCTCAACTATCTCTATGGAGGATCTTTTAACGATTTTGTCCATTTGTGATAAAAAAATTGGTGTTTTGGCATCAAAATAATCTTGGAAGCTTCTACTCATAAAATTTGATGTAGAAGAACAATAAAAGTGTACAACGAGGAACTTTGATGCTCCGAAGTTGCTCAACTCTCTCTAAGGAGGAGCTTTTAGCTGTTTTGTTTATTTGTCGTAGAAAGTTGGTGTTTTGTCATCGAAATAATCTAGGAAGCTTATACTCATAAAATTTGAAATAGAAGAACAATAAAAAGTGTACACCGAGCAACTTTGATGGTCCGAAGTTGCTCAACTCTCTCTATGGAGTAGCTTTTACTGGGTTTGTCCATTTGTCTTAGTAAGTTGGTCTTTTGGCATCGAAATAATCTAGGAAGCTTATACTCGTAAAATTTGACATAGAAGAACAATAAAAAGTGTACACCGAGTAACTTTGATGGTCCGAAGTTGCTCAACTCTCTCTAAGGAGGAGCTTTTAGCTGTTTTGTCTATTTGTCGCAGAAAGTTGGTGTTTTGTCATCGAAATAATCTAGGAAGCTTATACTCGTAAAATTTGAAATAGAAGAACAATAAAAAGTGTACACCGAGCAACTATGATGGTCCGAAATTGCTCAACTCTTTCTATGGAGGAGCTTTTAATGATTTTGTCCATTTGTGATAAAAAGTTGGTGTTTTGGCATCGAAATAATCTTGGAAGCTTATACTCGTAAAATTTGAAATAGAAGAACAATAAAAAGTGTACACCGAGCAACTTTGATGGTCTGAAGTTGCTCATCCCTCTCTATGGAGGAGCTTTTAACGGTTTTGTCCATTTGTCATATAAAGATGGTGTTTTAGCATCGAAATAATTTAGGAAGCTTATACTCATAAAATTTGACATAGAAGAACAATAAAAAGTGTACACCGAGTAACTTTGATGGTCCGAAGTTGCTCAACTCTCTCTAAGGAGGAGCTTTTAGCTGTTTTGTCTATTTGTCGTAGAAAGTTGGTGTTTTATCATCGAAATAATATAGGAAGCTTATACTCGTAAAATTTGAAATAGAAGAACAATAAAAAGTGTACACCGAGCAACTTTGATGGTCCGAAGTTGCTCAACTATCTCTATGGAGGAGCTTTTAACGGTTTTGTCCATTTGTCATAGTAAGTTGGTCTTTTGGTATCGAAATAATCTAGGAAGTTCTTATACTCATAATATTTGACATAGAAGAACAATAAAAAGTGTACACCGAGCAACTATGATGGTCCGAAATTGCTCAACTATCTCTATGGAGGATCTTTTAACGATTTTGTCCATTTGTGATAAAAAATTGGTGTTTTGTCATCAAAATAATCTTGGAAGCTTCTACTCATAAAATTTGATGTAGAAGAACAATAAAAGTGTACAACGAGGAACTTTGATGATCCGAAGTTGCTCAACTCTCTCTATGGAGGAGCTTTTAGCTGTTTTGTCTATTTGTCGTAGAAAGTTGGTGTTTTGTCATCGAAATAATCTAGGAAGCTTATACTCATAAAATTTGAAATATGTTATACCCCATTTTTGTCCAAATTCGCTTCCCATAAAAATGCAATAAGATGAAAAATAATAATAAGGTAAAAAAGAAATATATATATATAAAACAAAAACCAAAAAATAACAAAAGGCCCAAACCTATATGGACATATGACATATCCCCACTCGGCCCCAATGTCACAAGAAAATGCTAGAGGCCAATTACCCAAAATGAGCCCAATTGCCAAACCCATGTTTGGGCCCATCTCCAAAGAAGCTTCCAATGCCATTATGTTTGATCATGGGCTGCTGACAGGAGGGGGATGGCCGGTGGTGACAGAGGAGTGGTTGGACTTAAAGAGAGAGGCAGAGTTGGCAGAGAGGGATGGGGGAAAATTGAAGAGAGGCAGAAGCCAGAGAGCGGGGAAACGGGGATTAAAGGAGAAGCCAGAGAGCAGTGAAGTAAAAAAAAAAAAAAAAAAGACCAGAGAAGAAAAGGAGAGAGCACGGGAAATCGGAAAATCGAGAAAGCAGAGCAAAGCGGAGAAAGAGAGAAGCCTCAACCACGCCTCACCATAACCACATCACCTCGTCATTTCACCACCCAGAATACCAACATCACCACCACCCGAGCGCCACCATCATCGCCGTCATCGTCGACCCTCACTATTAGCAGAGGGATCGGACTGGGTCGGTAAGGGACAGTAACCCAGAACATCATCGCCGCCACCGGATATCAACCACCTCACCTCATCACCATCTTTTCCTTCGAAATCGCATCCGAGATCCCCTCTGTCCAAATCCGAAATCCACTTCTGTTCCTTTTGGACTCTATATCTTTGAACCTTGAAAGGTAATTTCTTGGATTCGATTATATTTCTTAAGCTCAAAAGTGATTTTGCTGGATCTGCCTATCGCTAGTTTGTTACTTCTGTATATGTGTTTATCTCTGTGATTCTGGTTTTGTTCTCCGTACATGCATGTTAAAAAAACTCGAGTTAGCTTGTTCAGATGCGTCCTAGCGTTGTTTTCGGATTCTTTTCTGTGGTTTTTTCCTTTGCTTTGAATGTCGATGGCAGAGATGGAAGAACACGGGCGACGGCAGGGAGAGACGGAGGAGAAAGGTGAATAGTACTGGACCGGGTCTAAATATTGTTTTTGGGCTTGATTTGTTTGTTTTGTTAATGATGGACCAAGAATAGCTTTTATATTGGGCAGGTTACAGAAACTTATATTGGGCCGGTTTTTGTTGATTGAGTCATTGGGCCAGGTCTTTGCATGTGTTAGGGTATTAATGATGGGCCAGTAATTGGTGATTGGGTTTACATGCATGTGGGTTTATATGTATAGATCATTGGGCCTTAACTTATTTCTTGTGTATATTTGGATTTTGTTTGTATATTGAGCTTTGGGTTTATAAATCATGCATGGATTTGTTGAAGTAGAAATTGGTAAACCCAAAGCCATGTAAATTGTAACCCATGTAAATAATGGATGTAAATAGTGAAATGCATACATACATAGTTATGGTGTTAGAAACATATAAATTTCTTGAAATATGAATGTTTAGTATGCATGTATAGGCTTTGTGCAAATTGTGAATATTTAGATTGCATACTTAAAGTCTTATTTCATTGATATGCCACAAAAAAGACGCAACGCGATGACAATTAAAGCTAAGCCGTCTCACTTTAAATAACGACACCAAGACTAATATGAGAAACTCGTATTCTGTTTAAATACCAAAAGAACCTTCAAGATATTGGGGTTTTTGTCGGCATTTATTCAGAACACTTGATTTTCGTGGAACCAAAAAGCAAACTTATTTTTAGGGATTAGGAGAATTTAGTTAAGGACTCAAGAGGGGGTTTAAAGATATTTGACCCATCTAATGAGCCTTAAATGTATTCTCTCTCTTCTCATAAAGAATATGTCTGTAAGTATGGCTTAATTTGACCTAGTCGGTGTCTGTGGATTGTTTTGATGCATCAATCAAATTCTCAAAAATTCACAATCTTTTCAAATTATCAAAACCACTTCAAGTGGATTTTTCATCATTCTCCAAAATATTTTCAGCCAAGCCGGGAATGGCTGTAGTGATCCCGTGCACCCTTTTAAATTATCAAAACCACTTCAAGTGGATTTTTCATCATTCTCCAAAGTATTTTTCAGCCAAGCCGGGAATGGCTGTAGTGATCTCGTGCACCCTTTTAATTTATCAAAACCACTTCAAGTGGATTTTTCATCATTCTCCAAAGTATTTTTCAGCCAAGCCGGGAATGGCTGTAGTGATCCCGTGCACCTTTTAAATTACCAAAACCACTTCAAGCGGATTTTTCATCCAAGCATCAAATTGCCACAATATTAATGGGGTCAAACCCACTCAATTGAAACATGGACTTTCTAGTATATATAGAAATTCATTAAAGCAATTGGGACATACAAACTCTTTTCAAAACAAAATTCGAGTAAAATAAGAAAACATTTTAAGGCAACCATTTTTTTTCGGGAGTTGTGGGGTGCCTAACACCTTCCCCATGCTCAATAGACCCCCTTACCCATTTCTTTCTCGTGGACCATATTAGGTGTCCAATTGCACCTTAAAAATCAATTGGTGGCGACTTCATTTTTTCAAGCCGGTTGCTTCAAAATAGAAGAACAATAAAAAGTGTACACCGAGCAACTTTGATGGGCCGAAGTTGCACAACTCTCTCTATGGAGTAGCTTTTAACGGGTTTGTCCTTTTGTCTTAGTAAGTTGGTCTTTTGGCATCGAAATAATCTAGGAAGCTTATACTCATAAAATTTGACATAGAAGAACAATAAAAAGTGTACACCGGGTAACTTTGATGGTCCGAAGTTGCTCAACTCTCTCTAAGGAGCAGCTTTTAGCTGTTTTGTCTATTTGTCGTAGAAAGTTGGTGTTTTGTCATCGAAATAATCTAGGAAGCTTATACTCGTAAAATTTGAAATAGAAGAACAATAAAAAGTGTAAACCGAGCAACTTTGATGGTCCGAAGTTGCTCAACTCTCTCTATGGAGGAGCTTTTAATGGTTTTGTCCATTTGTCATAGTAAGTTGTTCTTTTGGTATCGAAAAAATCTAGGAAGCTCTTATACTCATAATATTTGACATAGAAGAACAATAAAAAGTGTACACCGAGCAACTATGATGGTCCGAAATTGCTCAACTATCTCTATGGAGGATCTTTTAACGATTTTGTCCATTTGTGATAAAAAAATTGGTGTTTTGGCATCAAAATAATCTTGGAAGCTTCTACTCTTAAAATTTGATGTAGAAGAACAATAAAAGTGTACACCGAGGAACTTTGATGATCCGAAGTTGCTCAACTCTCTCTAAGGAGGAGCTTTTAGCTGTTTTCTCTATTTGTCGTAGAAAGTTGGTGTTTTGTCATCGAAATAATCTAGGAAGCTTATACTCATAAAATTTGAAATAGAAGAACAATAAAAAGTGTACACCGAGCAACTTTGATGGTCCGAAGTTGCTCAACTCTCTCTATGGAGTAGCTTTTAACGGGTTTGTCCATTTGTCTTAGTAAGTTGGTCTTTTGGCATCGAAATAATCTAGGAAGCTTATACTCATAAAATTTGACATAGAAGAACAATAAAAAGTGTACACCGAGTAACTTTGATGGTCCGAAGTTGCTCAACTCTCTCTAAGGAGGAGCTTTTAGCTGTTTTGTCTATTTGTCGTAGAAAGTTGGTGTTTTGTCATCGAAATAATCTAGGAAGCTTATACTCATAAAATTTGAAATAGAAGAACAATAAAAAGTGTACACCGAGCAACTATGATGGTCCGAAATTTCTCAACTCTTTCTATGGAGGAGCTTTTAATGATTTTGTCCATTTGTGATAAAAAGTTGGTGTTTTGGCATCGAAATAATCTTGGAAGCTTATACTCGTAAAATTTGAAATAGAAGAACAATAAAAAGTGTACACCGAGCAATTTTGATGTTCTGAAGTTGCTCATCCCTCTCTATGGAGGAGCTTTTAACGGTTTTGTCCATTTGTCATATAAAGATGGTGTTTTAGCATCGAAATAATTTAGGAAGCTTATACTCATAAAATTTGACATAGAATAACAATAAAAAGTGTACATCGAGCAACTTTGATGGTTCGTAGTTGCTGCACTCTCTCTATGGAGGAGCTTTTAACGGTTTTGTCCATTTGTCATAGAAAGATGGTGTTTTGGTATCGAAATAATTTAGGAAGCTTATACTCGTAAAAGTTGACATAGAAGAACAATAAAAAGTGTATCCCGAGCAATTTTGTTGGTCCGAAGTTGCGAGCAACTCTCTCTATGGAGGAGCTTTTAGCTGTTTTGTCCATTTATCGTAGAAAGTTGGTGTTTTGTCATCGAAATAATCTAGGAAGCTTATACTCGTAAAATTTGACATAGAAGAATAGTAAAAAGTGTACGTCGAACAATTTTTATGTTCCGAACTTGCTCAATTCTGTCTATGGAGTAGCTTTTAACGAGTTTGTCCATTTGTCATAATAAGTTGGTCTTTTGGCATCGAAATAATCTAGGAAGCTCTTATACGCATAATATTTGACATAGAAGAAGAATAAAAAGTGTACACCGAGCAACTATGATGGTCCGAAATTGCTCAACTCTCTCTATGCAGGAGCTTTGAACAATTTTGTCCATTTGTGATAAAAGGTTGGTGTTTTGGCATTGAAATAATCTTGGAAGCTTATACTCGTAAAATTTGAAATAGAAGAACAATAAAAAGTGTACATCGAGCAACTTTGATGGTCCGAAGTTGCTCATCTCTCTCCATGGAGGAGCTTTTAACGGGTTTGTCCATTTGTCTTAGTAAGTTGGTCTTTTGGCATCGAAATGATCTAGGAAGCTTATACTCATAAAATTTGACATAGAAGAACAATAAAAAGTGTACACCGAGTAACTTTGATGGTCCGAAGTTGCTCAACTCTCTCTAAGGAGGAGCTTTTAGCTGTTTTGTCTATTTGTCGTAGAAAGTTGGTGTTTTGTCATCGAAATAATCTAGGAAGCTTATACTCGTAAAATTTGAAATAGAAGAACAATAAAAAGTGTACACCGAGCAACTTTGATGGTCCGAAGTTGCTCAACTCTCTCTATGGAGGAGCTTTTAACGGTTTTGTCCATTTCTCATAGAAAGTTGGTGATTTGGAATCGAAATAATCCTAGAAGCTTATATTCATAAAATTTTAAATAGAATAACAATAAAAAGTGTACACCGAGCAACTTTGATGGTCCGAAGTTGCTCAACTCTCTCTATGGAAGAGCTTTTAACGGTTTTGTCCATTTGTCATAGATAGTTGGTGTTTTTGGAATCGAAATAATCTTCGAAGCTTCTACTCATAAAATTTGATGTAGAAGAACAATAAAAGTGTACACCGAGGAACTTTGATGATCCGAAGTTGCTCAACTCTCTCTAAGGAGGAGCTTTTAGCTGTTTTGTCTATTTGTCGTAGAAAGTTGGTGTTTTGTCATCGAAATAATCTAGGAAGCTTATACTCGTAAAATTTGAAATAGAAGAACAATAAAAAGTGTACACCGAGCAACTTTGATGGTCCGAAGTTGCTCAACTCTCTCTATGGAGTAGCTTTTAACGGGTTTGTCCATTTGTCATAGTAAGTTGGTCTTTTGGCATCGAAATAATCTAGGAAGCTTATACTCGTAAAATTTGAAATAGAAGAACAATAAAAAGTGTACACCGGGCAACTTTGATTGTCCGAAGTTGCTCAACTCTCTCTATGGAGTAGCTTTTAACGAGTTTGTCCATTTTTCATAGTAAGTTGGTCTTTTGGCATCGAAATAATCTAGGAAGCTTATACACGTAAAATTTGAAATAGAAGAATATAAAAAGTGTACACCGAGCAACTTTGATGGTCCGAAGTTGCTCAACTCTCTCTATGGAGTAGCTTTTAACGGGTTGTCCATTTGTCATAGTAAGTTGGTCTTTTGGCATCGAAATAATCTAGGAAGCTCTTATACTCATAATATTTGACATAGAAGAATAATAAAAAGTGTACACCGAGCAACTTTGATGGTCTGAAGTTGCTCATCCCTCTCTATGGAGGAGCTTCTAACGGTTTTGTCCATTTGTCATATAAAGATGGTGTTTTAGCATCGAAATAATTTAGGAAGCTTATACTCATAAAATTTGACATAGAATAACAATAAAAAGTGTACATCGAGCAACTTTGATGGTTCGAAGTTGCTGCACTCTCTCTATGGAGGAGCTTTTAACGGTTTTGTCCATTTGTCATAGAAAGATGGTGTTTTGGTATCGAAATAATCTAGGAAGCTTATACTCATAAAATTTGACATAGAAGAACAATAAAAAGTGTATCCCGAGCATCTTTGTTGGTCCGAAGTTGCGAGCAACTCTCTCTATGGAGGAGCATTTTTACTGTTTTGTCCATTTATCGTAGAAAGTTGGTGTTTTGTCATCGAAATAATCTAGGAAGCTTATACTCGTAAAATTTGACATAGAAGAATCATAAAAAGTGTACGTCGAACAATTTTTATGTTCCGAACTTGCTCAATTCTGTCTATGGAGTAGCTTTTAACGGGTATGTCCATTTGTCATAATAAGTTGGTCTTTTGGCATCGAAATAATCTAGGAAGCTCTTATACTCATAATATTTGACATAGAAGAACAATAAAAAGTGTACACCGAGCATCTATGATGGTCCGAAATTGCTCAACTCTCTCTATGGACGAGCTTTGAACGATTTTGTCCATTTGTGATAAAAAGTTGGTGTTTTGGCATTGAAATAATCTACGAAGCTTATACTCGTAAAATTTGAAATAGAATAACAATAAAAAGTGTACATCGAGGAACTTTGATGGTCCGAAGTTGCTCATCTGTCTCTATGGAGGAGCTTTTAACGATTTTGTCCATTTGTGATAAAAAATTGGTGTTTTGGCATCGAAATAATCTTGGAAGCTTATACTCGTAAAATTTGACATAGAAGAACAATAAAAAGTGTACACCGAGCAACTTTGATGGTCCGATGTTGCTCAACTCTCTCTATGGAGGAGCTTTTAACGGTTTTGTCCATTTCTCATAGAAAGTTGGTGATTTGGAATCGAAATAATCCTGAAAGCTTATACTCATAAAATTTTAAATAGAATAACAATAAAAAGTGTACACCGACCAACTTTGATGGTCCGAAGTTGCTCAACTCTCTCTATGGAAGAGCTTTTAACGGTTTTGTCCATTTGTCATAGATAGTTGGTGTTTTTGGAATCGAAATAATCTTCGAAGCTTCTACTCATAAAATTTGATGTAGAAGAACAATAAAAGTGTACACCGAGGAACTTTGATGATCCGAAGTTGCTCAACTCTCTCTAAGGAGGAGCTTTTAGCTGTTTTGATTATTTGTCGTAGAAAGTTGGTGTTTTGTCATCGAAATAATCTAGGAAGCTTATACTCGTAAAATTTGAAATAGAAGAACAATAAAAAGTGTACACCGAGCAACTTTGATGGTCCGAAGTTGCTCAACTCTCTCTATGGAGTAGCTTTTAACGGGTTTGTCCATTTGTCATAGTAAGTTGGTCTTTTGGCATCGAAATAATCTAGGAAGCTTATACTCGTAAAATTTGAAATAGAAGAACAATAAAAAGTGTACCCCGGGCAAATTTGATGGTCCGAAGTTGCTCAACTCTCTCTATGGAGTAGCTTTTAACGGGTTTGTCCATTTTTCATAGTAAGTTGGTCTTTTGGCATCGAAATAATCTAGGAAGCTTATACTCGTAAAATTTGAAATAGAAGAACAATAAAAAGTGTACACCGAGCAACTTTGATGGTCCGAAGTTGCCCAACTCTCTCTATGGAGTAGCTTTTAACGGGTTTGTCCATTTGTCATAGTAAGTTGGTCTTTTGACATCGAAATAATCTAGGAAGCTAATACTCGTAAAATTTGAAATAGAAGAACAATAAAAAGTGTACACCCTGCAAATTTGATGGTCCGAAGTTGCTCAACTCTCTCTCTGGAGTAGCTTTTAACGGGTTTGTCCATTTGTCATAGTAAGTTGGTCTTTTGGCATCGAAATAATCTAGGAAGCTCTTATACTCATAATATTTGTTATAGAAGAACAATTAAAAGTTTACACCGAGCAACTATGATGGTCCGAAATTACTCAACTATCTCTATGGAGGATCTTTTAACGATTTTGTCCATTTCTCATAAAAAGTTGGTGATTTGGAATCGAAATAATCCTGGAAGCTTATAATCGTAAAATTTGACATAGAAGAACAATAAAAAGTGTACACTAAGCAACATTGATTGTCCGATGTTGCTCAACTCTCTTTATGGAGGAGCTTTTAGCTGTTTTGTCCATTTCTCGTACAAAGTTGGTGTTTTGTCATTGAAATAATTTAGGAAGCTTATACTCCTAAAATTTGACATAGATGAATCGTAAAAAGTGTACGTCGAACAATTTTTAGGGTCCGAACTTGGTCAACTCTGTCTATGGAGTAGCTTTTAAAGGGTTTGTCCATTTTTCATAGTAAGTTGGTCTTTTGGCATCGAAATAATCTAGATAGCTCATATACACATAATATTTGACATAGAAGAACAATAAAAAGTGTACACCGAGCAACTATGATGGTCCGAAATTGCTCAACTCTCTCTATGGAGGAGCTTTGAACGATTTTGTCCATTTGTGATAAAAAGTTGGTGTTTTGGCACTGAAATAATCTTGGAAGCTTATACTCGTAAAATTTGAAATAGAAGAACAATAAAAAGTGTACATCGAGCAACTTTGATGGTCCGAAGTTGCTCATCTCTCTCTATGGAGGAGCTTTTAATTATTTTGTCCATTTCTCATAAAAAATTGGTGATTTGGAATCGAAATAATCCTAAAAGCTTATAATCGTAAAATTTGACATAGAAGAACAATAAAAAGTGTACACTAAGCAACATTGATTGTCCGATGTTGCTCAACTCTCTTTATGGAGGAGCTTTTAACGGTTTTGTTCATTTCTCATAGAAAGTTGGTGATTTGGAATCGAAATAATCTAGGAAGCTTATACTCGTAAAATTTGACATAGATGAATCGTAAAAAGTGTACGTCGAACAATTTTTAGGGTCCGAACTTGCTCAACTCTGTCTATGGAGTAGCTTTTAACGGGTTTATCCATTTGTCATATAAAGATGGTGTTTTAGCATCGAAATAATTTAGGAAGCTTATACTCATAAAATTTGACATAGAATAACAATAAAAAGTGTACATCGAGCAACTTTGTTGGTTCGAAGTTCATCTACTCTCTCTATTGAGGAGCTTTTAATGGTTTTGTCCATTTGTCATAGAAAGATGGTGTTTTGGTATCGAAATAATCTAGGAAGCTTATACTCGTAAAATTTGACATAGAAGAACAATAAAAAGTGTATCCCGGGCAACTTTGTTGGTCCGAAGTTGCGAGCAATTCTCTCTATGGAGGAGCTTTTAGCTGTTTTGTCCATTTCTCGTACAAAGTTGGTGTTTTGTCATCGAAATAATTTAGGAAGCTTATACTCGTAAAATTTGACATAGATGAATTGTAAAAAGTGTACGTCGAACAATTTTTAGGGTCCGAACTTGCTCAACTCTGTCTATGGAGTAGCTTTTAAAGGGTTTGTCCATTTGTCATAGTAAGTTGGTCTTTTGGCATCGAAATAATCTAGATAGCTCATATACTCATAATATTTGACATAGAAGAACAATAAAAAGTGTACACCGAGCAACTATGATGGTCCGAAATTGCTCAACTCTCTCTATGGAGGAGATTTGAACGATTTTGTCCATTTGTGATAAAAAGTTGGTGTTTTGGCACTGAAATAATCTTGGAAGCTTATACTCGTAAAATTTGAAATAGAAGAACAATAAAAAGTGTACATCGAGCAACTTTGATGGTCCGAAGTTGCTCATCTCTCTCTATGGAGGAGCTTTTAATGATTTTGTCCATTTCTCATAAAAAGTTGGTGATTTGGAATCGAAATAATTCTGGAAGCTTATACTCATAAAATTTGACATAGAATAACAATAAAAAGTGTACACCCAGTAACTTTGATGGTCCGATGTTGCCCAACTCTCTCTATGGAGGAGCTTTTAACGGTTTTGTCCATTTCTCATAGAAAGTTGGTGATTTGGAATCGAAATAATCCTGGAAGCTTATACTCATAAAATTTGACATAGAATAACAATAAAAAGTGTACACCCAGCAACTTTGATGGTCCGAAGTTGCTCAACTCTCTCTAAGGAGGAGCTTTTAGCTGTTTTGTCTATTTGTCGTAGAAAGTTGGTGTTTTGTCATCGAAATAATCTAGGAAGCTTATACTCGTAAAATTTGAAATAGAAGAACAATAAAAAGTGTACGCCGATCAACTTTGATGGTCCGAAGTTGCTGAACTCTCTCTATGGAGGAGCTTTTAACGGTTTTGTCCATTTCTCATAGAAATTTGGTGATTTGGAATCGAAATAATCTTTAAAGCTTATACTCATAAAATATGACATAGAATAACAATAAAAAGTGTACACCGAGCAACTTTGATGGTCCGAAGTTGCTCAACTCCCTCTATTGAGTAGCTTTTAACGGTTTTATCCAATTGTCATAGAATGATGGTGTTTTAGCATCGAAATAATCTAGGAAGCTTATACTCGTAAAATTTGACATAGAAGAACAATAAAATGTGTATCCCGAGCAACATTGTTGGTTCGAAGTTCATATACTCTCTCTATTGAGGAGCTTTTAATGGTTTTGTCCATTTCTCATAGAAAGATGCTGTTTTGGTATCGAAATAATCTACGAAGCTTATACTCATAAAATTTGACATAGAAGAACAATAAAAAGTGTATCCTGGGCAACTTTGTTGGTCCGAAGTTGCGAGCAATTCTCTCTATGGAGGAGCTTTTAGCTGTTTTGTCCATTTCTCGTAGAAAGTTGGTGTTTTGTCATCGAAATAATCTTGGAAGCTTATACTCGTAAAATTTGACATAGAAGAATCGTAAAAAGTGTACGTCGAACAACTTTTATGGTCCGAACTTGCTCAACTCTGTCTATGGAGTAGCTTTTAACGGGTTTGTCCATTTGTCATAGTAAGTTGGTCTTTTAGCATCAAAATATTCTATGAAGCTCTTATACTCATAATATTTGACATAGAAGAACAATAAAAAGTGTACACCGAGCAACTATGATGGTCCGAAATTGCTCAACTATCTCTATGGAGGACCTTTTAACGATTTTGTCCATTTGTGATAAAAAATTGGTGTTTTGGTATCGAAATAATCTTGGAAGCTTATACTCGTAAAATTTGACATAGAAGAACAATAAAAAGTGTACACCAAGCAACTTTGATGGTCCGATGTTGCTCAACTCTCTCTATGGAGGAGCTTTTAACGGTTTTGTCCATTTCTCATAGAAAGTTGGTGATTTGGAATCGAAATAATCCTGGAATCTTATACTCAGAAAATTTGACATAGAATAACAATAAAAAGTGTACACCGAGCAACTTTGATTGTCCGAAGTTGCTCAACTCTCTCTATGGAAGAGCTTTTAACGGTTTTGTCCATTTTTCGTAGAAAGTTCGTGTTTTGGCATCGAAATAATCTACGAAGCTTATACTCATAAAATTTGATGTAGAAGAACAATAAAAGTGTACACCGAGGAACTTTGATAGTCCGAAGTTGCTCAACTCTCTCTAAGGAGGAGCTTTTAGCTGTTTTGCCTATTTGTCGTAGAAAGTTGGTGTCTTGTCATCGAAATAATCTAGGAAGCTTATACTCAGAAAATTTGACATAGAATAACAATAAAAAGTGTACACTGAGCAACTTTGATGGTCCGAAGTTGCTCAACTCTCTCTATGGACGGGCTTTTAACGGTTCTGTCCATTTTTCATAGAAAGTTGGTGTTTTTGCAATCGAAATAATCTTGGAAGCTTCTGCTCATAAAATTTGATGTAGAAGAACAAAAAAAGTGTACACCGAGGAACTTTGATGGTCCAAAGTTGCTCAACTCTCTTTAAGGAGGAGCTTTTGGCTGTTTTGTCTATTTGTCGTAGAAAGTTGGTGTTTTGTCATCGAAATAATCTAGGAAGCTTAAACTCGTAAAATTTGAAATAGAAGAACAATAAAAAGTGTACACCGATCAACTTTGATGGTCCGAAGTTGCTCAACTCTGTCTATGGAGTAGCTTTTAACGGGTTTGTCCATTTGTCATAGTAAGTTGGTCTTTTGGCATCAAAATAATCTAGGAAGCTATTATACTCATAATATTTGACATAGAAGAACAATAAAAAGTGTACACCGAGCAACTATGATGGTCCGAAATTGCTCAACTATCTCTATGGAGGAGCTTTTAACGGTTTTGTCCATTTCTCATAGAAAGATGGTGTTTTAGCATCGAAATAATCTAGGAAGCTTATACTCGTAAAATTGAAATAGAAGAACAATAAAAAGTGTACACCGAGCAACTTTGATGGTCCGAAGTTACTCAACTCTCTCTATGGAAGAGCTTTTAACGGTTTTGCCCATTTTTCATAGAAAGTTTGTGTTTTCGCATCGAAATAATCTACGAAGCTTATACTCATAAAATTTGACATAGAAGAACAATAAAAAGTGTACACCGAGCAACTTTGATGGTCCGAAGTTGCTCAACTCTCTCTATGGAAGAGCTTTTAAAGGTTTTGTCCATTTGTCATAGAAAGATGGTGTTTTAGCATCGAAATAATCTAGGAAGCTTATACTCATAAAATTTCACATAGAAGAACAATAAAAAGTGTACACCGAGCAACTTTGATGGTCCGATGTTGCTCAACTCTCTCTATGGAGGAGCTTTTAACGATTTTGTCCATTTCTCATAGAAAGTTGGTGATTTGAAATCGAAATAATCTAGGAAGCTCTTATACTCATAATATTTGACGTAGAAGAACAATAAAAAGTGTACACCGAGCAACTATGATGGTCCAAAATTGCTCAACTATCTCTATGGAGGATCTTTTAACGATTTTGTCCATTTGTGATAAAAAATTGGTGTTTTGGCATCGAAATAATCTTGGAAGCTAATACTCGTAAAATTTGACATAGAAGAACAATAAAAAGTGTACACCGAGCAACTTTAATGGTCCGATGTTGCTCAACTCTCTCTATGGAGGAGCTTTTAACGGTTTTGTCCATTTCTCATAGAAAGTTGGCGATTTGAAATCGAAATAATCCTGGAAGCTTATACTCATAAAATTTGACATAGAATAACAATAAAAAGTGTACACCGAGCAACTTTGATGGTCCGAAGTTGCTCAACTCTCTCTATGGAGGAGCTTTTAACGGTTTTGTCCATCTGTGATAAAAAGTTAGTGTTTTGGCATCGAAATAATCTAGGAAGCTTATACTCGTAAAATTTGACAGAGATAAATCGTAAAAAGTGTACGACGAACAATTTTTATGGTCCGAACTTGCTCAACTCTGTCTATGGAGTAGCTTTTAACGATTTTGACCATTTGTCATAGAAAGATGGAGCTTTAGCATCGAAATAATCTAGGAAGCTTATACTCATAAAATTTGACATAGGAGAACAATAAAAAGTTTATCCCGAGCAACTTTGTTTGTCCGAAGTTGCTCAACTCTCTCTATGGACGAGCTTTTAACGGTTTTGTTCATTTGTCATACAAAGTTGGTGTTTTTGGAATCGAAATAATCTAAGAAGAATCTACTCATAAAATATGACGTAGAAGAACGATAAAAGTGTTTGTCCATTTGTCATAGAAAGTTGGTCTTTAGGCATCGAAATAATCTAGGAAGCTTATACTCATAATATTTGACATAGAAGAACAATAAAAAGTGTACACCGAGCAACTTTGATGGTCCGAAGTAGCTCAACTCTCTCTATGGAGGAGCTTTTAAAGGTTTTGTCCATTTGTAATGGAAAGATGGTGTTTTAGTATCGAAATAATCTAGGAAACTTATACTCATAAAATTTGACATAGAAGAACAATAAAAAGTGTATCCCGAGCAACTTTGTTGATCTGAAGTTGCGAGCAACTCTCTCTATGGGGGAGGTTTTAGCTGTTTTGTCCATTTGTCATAGAAAGTTGGTGTTTTGTCATCGAAATAATCTAGGAAGCTTATACTCGTAAAATTTGAAATAGAAGAACAATAAAAAATGTACACCGAGCAACTTTGATGGTCCGAAGTTGCTCAACTCTCTCTATGGAGGAGCTTTTAATGGTTTTGTCCATTTGTCATAAAAAGATGGTGTTTTGGTATCGAAATAATCTAGGAAGCTTATACTCGTAAAATTTGACATAGAAGAACAATAAAAAGTGTATCCTGAGCAACTTTGTTGATCACAAGTTGCGAGCAACTCTCTCTATGGAGGAGCTTTTAGCTGTTTTGTCCATTTGTCGTAGAAAGTTGGTGTTTTAATATCGAAATAATCTAGGAAGCTTATACTTGTAAAATTTGACATAGAATAACAATAAAAAGTGTACACCGAGCAACTTTGATGGTCCGAAGTTGCTCAACTCTCTCTATGGAGGAGCTATTAATGGTTTTGTCCATTTGTCATAAAAAGATGGTGTTTTGGTATCGAAATAATCTAGGAAGCTTATACTCGTAAAATTTGACATAGAAGAACAATAAAAAGTGTATCCCGAGCAACTTTATTGATCCGAAGTTGTGAGCAACTCTCTCTATGGAGGAGCATTTAGCTGTTTTGTCCATTTGTCGTAGAAAGTTGGTGTTTTGTCATCGAAATAATCTAGGAAGCTTATACTCGTAAAATTTGACATAGTGTAACAATAAAAAGTGTACACCGAGCAACTTTGATGGTCCGAAGTTGCTCAACTCTCTCTATGGAGGAGCTTTTAATGGTTTTGTCCATTTGTTATAAAAAGATGGTGTTTTGGTATCAAAATAATCTAGGAAGCTTATACTCGTAAAATTTGACATAGAAGAACAATAAAAAGTGTATCCCGAGCAACTTTGTTGATTCGAAGTTGCGAGCAACTCTCTCTATGGAGGAGCTTTTAGCGGTTTTGTCCATTTGTCGTAGAAAGTTGGTGTTTTGTCATCGAAATAATCTAGGAAGCTTATACTCATAAAATTTGACATATAATAACAATAAAAAGTGTATCCCGAGCAACTTTGATGGTACGAAGTTGCTCATGTGAAACCCCGACCCAAAAATTTTAGTTTTGAGTCGAAATACGGATGATCCGTGATGTACGGAATCATAGAAAAATAGTTTTGGAGCTTGGTTCTGTAAATGGGGCATAACTTTTAGTATAGATGTCCGTTTCGGGCCCGTAATATATCAAATTGAAGCTTGAACCGAGACGAAAAATAAAAGTGAGAAAAACTGGGTTTCTGGAAAACAGGAACCGTCCGGACGGTTAAAACAGCTGTCCGGACGGTTTGTGAAGGAACTGGGGCAGATTCATATTTAGAGAAAATTTTGGTGCTGTGAACAGTAGACCGTCCGGACGGTCTAACGAGGCGTCCGGACGGTTAAGCCTACGAGGTGGGCAGAGTGTTGAGAGAACAGTGAAGCGTCCGGACGGTCACTTGGGGCGTCCGGACGGTTATCGGGAAATCAGTTTTTAAGCTTAGTTTCAGACATTTCCTGCATATTTTCTTCTTGGGAGCCCGACTAGAGAGAGAAAGTGAGAGAGAAGAAGAGAGAGAAGGAGATTTTGGCAAGAGATTGACTTGGAGATTGTGGATTGATGATCCTTGAAGCTAAGTAAGGAAGATTCAAGGTTGATTCAAGTGATTTGGTAAGTTTTTCATAGTTTTTGTAAATTCTAGGTTTTTCTAGATTTGCTAGATTCTTGAAGAGTTGAGTGCTATGCTTTAGATATATTGTTTATAGGTTGATTTTGGATGTTTATGTAGATTGGTTTGTGATTTGGAGTAGAGTTGGGCTTGGGTTGAGTTTGGAGGATTTTGGAGAAATTTCTAGAGAGAGAAGGTGAGTAATTTCGAATTTATGGATTGAATTGATGTTTATATGAGTTGTTGGTTGTTTATTGATGCTTGTGAGGGTTCGGTTACTCTACAACTAGGACCCAACACCCCATATCCTATAAAGAGCCGTAAACCTGGCTCTGATACCAAATTGTCACGCCCCGTTTCCGGAGACGCGACTGGGTGCTCTCTCCGCACCCTTCCTAGGTCACTAGTGTGAACATCCGGGATCAACCGGAAATCCGGCGGCACCTCCCCGTATATCGGAGAGTGCCCACCTGCATCAGAAACGCAGCAACAACAACATCACACTAGCAACCTAGCAAACATAGGCCACAGGCCTCAACCACATGCAATCCTGACCCTAGGCCTCAGGCCATCCACTACCAGCATGCACAAACTGATGGCATCACATATAAATCCACACACAGATTTTTATAGCATCAAATATAACCAGAATTCAACATCCACATCCACATAAAAGCACAACTGTGCTAAATGGTTATATTCTCTCAACATAGATATACTACATAAACCCACATGCATAGAGTATATCTCTAGCACTCTATCCTATCCAGGGCCATCCATGTCACGTCCCGCTCATCGATCCGCATCACCGGTACCTGTACCAGTATCTCCTGTGAAAGGAAGAAAGTAAAGGAGTGAGCTAGAAGCTCAGTAGGGTAAAGAAGTAAACATTGATATAGGCAGAACCGAAGGAAGTAATGCATCAATATGTACCTACCACATGAACGTATACTCAACAATTTCACATCAACATTTACCCGGATCGACCCTTTCGGAGCATAACAACCACAATACCATTGCAACTCAATGTAATATTGCCCGGGAGCAAGCTCACCACAACCAACCACTCCTAGGATCATCCGGTTGCGTGAACCTATCACGCCCGCACCCAACAAGGCAAGTCACTCTCGACCCTACCCTTAGTGCGTTACCCCACATGGAGTTCACGTGACTTGGTGATAACAACCTTCACCTTGCCATCCTCCCATGTGGCTTTCAAGTAACTTAAGGGTTCCCGAGTCCATACCCGAGTCCCCCATGCATCTCTAATGCATTATGACATGTCATGCCGAATAGATAAGTATATATGAACATCCTATATTTTACATAACTACCATGATGCATGAACGGAAAATCACAACGTGACCGTAAATGACGGAACACAAAATCGGGTCATGCAACATTCAACATCAAACAATAATCCACACAAGGCTCGTTTCCCCTTAGAAGCAATTAAGGCGGAAACTCAAATAATGGCGACCAATGAAGAATCGAAACGCTATTTAGGCAACAATAACGAATTATAGAAACAAAGGTTGGAAATCCCCTACCTCGTGCCGAGCAATTTACCACAAATTCCACAATTACGTTCCTAGGGTTCCGATTTCCCAAACCTAACAATGTGGCGAAACCGAACCCATTCACACATCAATAAACAACCAACAACTCATATAAACATCAAATTAAATCAATAATTTCGAAATCACTTACTTCTCTCTCTAGAAATTTCTTCCAAAATCCACCAAACTCACTCCAAGCTCAACTCAACTCCAAAACACAAACCAATCTACATAAACATCCAAAATCAACCTATGAAAAACATATCTAAAGCATAGCACTCAACTCTTCAAGAATCTAGCAAATCTAGAAAAACCTAGAATTTACAAAAACTGTGAAAAACTTACGAAATCTCCAAAATCAAGCTTGAATCTTCCTTCCCAAGCTTCAATGGTCACCAATCTTCAATCCCCAAGCCAAACTCTTGCTAAAACCACTTTCTCTCTCTTCTTCTTCTCTCTCTCTCTCTCTCTATCGGGCTTCTCCAAGAATTTTATGCAGAAAATGTCAAATTCTGGGCTTAATATCTGATTTTCCCGACAGCTGTCCGGACGCCCTAAGTGGCCGTCCGGACGGATTACTGTTCCCGTAACCCACTGCCCTTCCTCTAGGCAAATCCGTCCGGACGACCAATTATCCGTCCGGACGGATTACTGTTCACAGAACTCACTGCCTTGATTCTAGGCAAATCCGTCCGGACGCTCAATTATCCGTCCGGACGGATTAGTGTTCACAGAACCCAGTTTTTTCTCAAATTTATTTTCCGGCTCGGTCTAAGCTTCGATTTGATATATTACGGGCCCAAAACGGACATGTACACTAAAAGTTATGACCCATTTACCGAACCAAGTTCAAAACTATTTTTCCATAATGTCGTACTTCACAAATCATCCGTAACTCGACTCAAAACTAAATTTTTGGGAACATTGGAAGGAAGAGCCGTTTCCGGAGACGCGACTGGGTGCTCTCTCCGCGTCCTTCCTAGGTCACTAGTGTGAACATCCGGGATCAACCGGAAATCCGGCGGCACCTCCCCGTATATCGGAGAGGGCCCACCTGCATCAGAAACGCAGCAACAACAACATCACACTAGCAACCTAGCAAACATAGGCCACAGGCCTCAACTACATGCAATCCTGACCCTAGGCCTCAGGCCATCCACTACCAGCATGCACAAACTGATGGCATCACATATAAATCCACACACAGATTTTTATAGCATCAAATATAACCAGAATTCAACATCCACATCCACATAAAAGCACAACCGTGCTAAATGGTTATATTCTCTCAACATAGATATACTACATAAACCCACATGCATAGAGTATATCTCTAGCACTCTATCCTATCCAGGGCCATCCATGTCACGTCCCGCTCACCGATCCGCATCACCGGTACCTGTACCAGTATCTCGTGTGAAAGGAAGAAAGTAAAGGAGTGAGCTAGAAGCTCAGTAGGGTAAAGAAGTAAACATTGATATAGGCAGAACCGAAGGAAGTAATGCATCAATATGTACCTACCACATGAACGTATACTCAACAATTTCACATCAACATTTACCCGGATCGACCCTTTCGGAGCATAACAACCACAATTCCATTGCAACTCAATGTAATATTGCCCGGGAGCAAGCTCACCACAACCAACCACTCCTAGGATCATCCGGTTGCTTGAACCTATCACGCCCGCACCCAACAAGGCAAGTCACTCTCGACCCTACCCTTAGTGCGTTACCCCACATGGAGTTCACGTGACTTGGTGATAACAACCTTCACCTTGCCATCCTCCCATGTGGCTTTCAAGTAACTTAAGGGTTCCCGAGTCCATACCCGAGTCCCCCATGCATCTCTAATGCATTATGACATGTCATGCCGAATAGATAAGTATATATGAACATCCTATATATTTTACATAACTACCATGATGCATGAACGGAAAATCACAACGTGACCGTAAATGACGGAACACAAAATCGGGTCATGCAACATTCAACATCCAACAATAATCCACACAAGGCTCGTTTCCCCTTAGAAGCAATTAAGGCGGAAACTCAAATAATGGCGACCAATGAAGAATCGAAACGCTATTTAGGCAACAATAACGAATTATAGAAACAAAGGTTGGAAATCCCCTACCTCGTGCCGAGCAATTTACCACAAATTCCACAATTACGTTCTTAGGGTTCCGATTTCCCAAACCTAACAATGTGGCGAAACCGAACCCATTCACACATCAATAAACAACCAACAACTCATATAAACATCAAATTAAATCAATAATTTTGAAATCACTTACTTCTCTCTCTAGAAATTTCTTCCAAAATCCTCCAAACTCACTCCAAGCTCAACTCAACTCCAAAACACAAACCAATCTACATAAACATCCAAAATCAACCTATAAACAACATATCTAAAGCATAGCACTCAACTCTTCAAGAATCTAGCAAATCTAGAAAAACCTAGAATTTACAAAAACTATGAAAAACTTACCAAATCTCCAAAATCAAGCTTGAATCTTCCTTCCCAAGCTTCAATGGTCACCAATCTTCAATCCCCAAGCCAAACTCTTGCTAAAACCACTTTCTCTCTCTTCTTCTCTCTCTCTCTCTCTCTATCGGGCTTCTCCAAGAATTTTATGCAGAAAATGTCAAATTCTGGGCTTAATATCTGATTTTCCCGACAACCGTCCGGACGGATTACTGTTCCCGTAACCCACTGCCCTTCCTCTAGGCAAATCCGTCCGGACGCCCAATTATCCGTCCGGACGGATTACTGTTCACAGAACTCACTGCCTTGATTCTAGGCAAATCCGTCCGGACGCTCAATTATCCGTCCGGATGGATTACTGTTAACAGAACCCAGTTTTTTCTCAAATTTATTTTCCAGCTCGGTCTAAGCTTCGATTTGATATATTACGGGCCCAAAACGGACATGTACACTAAAAGTTATGACCCATTTACCGAACCAAGTTCAAAACTATTTTTCCATAATGCCGTACTTCACAAATCATCCGTAACTCGACTCAAAACTAAATTTTTGGGTTGGGATTTCACTTATATCTATTCAGCATGTCATGACATAATGCATTAGAGTTGCATGGGGGATCGGGTATGGACTCGGGAACCTTTAGGTTTCTTGAAAGCTACTTGGGGGGATGACGAGGTGATGAGAGTTACCACTGAGTCATGTGAACTCCAAGTAGGATAACGCACTAGGGGTAAGGTCAAGATTGACTTGCCTTGTGGGGTGCGGGCGTGATAGGTTCACGCAACCGGATGATCCTAGGAGTGGTTGGTTGTGGTGGGCTTGCTCCCGTGCAATATTTCATTGAGTTGCAATGATATTGTGGTTGTTATGCTCCGAAGGGGTTATCCGGGTAAATGTTGATGTGAATTGTTGAGTATACGTTCATGTGGTAGGAACATATTGATGCATTACTTTCCTTTGGTTCAGCTTATATTGATGTTTACTTCATACCCTACTGAGCTTCTAGCTCACTCCTTTACTTTCTTCCTTCCACAGGAGACACTGGTACAGGTACTGGTGCTGCGAATCGGTGAGCAGGTCGTGTCATGGATGGCCCTGGATAGAATAGGGTGCTAGAGATATACTCTATGCATGTGGGTGTATGTAGTATATCTATGTTGAGAGAATATAACCATTTGGCACGGTGGTGCTTGTAGATGGATGTAGATGTTGATATATGGTTATATTTGATGTGTTATAAATCTGTGTGTTGATTTATATGTGATGCCATCAATTTGTGCATGCTGGTAGGGGATGGCCTGAGGCCTAGGGTCAGGATTGCATGTGGTTGAGGCCCGAGGCCTATGTTTGCTAGGTTGCTAGTGTGATGTTGTTGTTCCTGCGTTTCTGATGCAGGTGGGCACTCTCCGATATACGGGGAGGTGCCGCCGGATTTCCGGTTGATCCCGGATGTTCACACTAGTGACCTAGGAAAGGTGCGGAGAGAGCACCCAGTCGCGTTTCCGAAAACGGGGTGTGATAGCTCAACTCTCTCTATGGAGGAGCTTTTAATGTTTTTGTCCATTTGTTATAAAAAGATGGTGTTTTGGTATCGAAATAATCTAGGAAGCTTATACTCGTAAAATTTGACATAAAAGAACAATAAAAAGTGCATCCCGAGCAACTTTGTTGATTCGAAGTTGCGAGCAACTCTCTCTATGGAAAAGCTTTTAGCTGTTTTGTCCATTTGTCGTAGAAAGTTGGTGTTTTGTCATCGAAATAATCTAGGAAGCTTATACTCGTAAAATTTGAAATAGAAGAACAATAAAAAGTGTACACCGAGCAACTTTGAAGGTCCGAAGTTGCTCAACTCTCTCTATGGAGGAGCTTTTAACGGTTTTGTCCATTTGTCATGGAAAGATGGTGTTTTAGTATCGAAATAATCTAGGAAGCTTATTCTCGTAAAATTTGACATAGAAGAACAATAAAAAGTGTATCCCGAGCAACTTTGTTGGTCCGTAGTTGCTCAACTCTCTCTATGGAGGAGCTTTTAACGGTTTTTTCCATTTGTCATAGAAAGTTAGTGTTTTTGGAATCGAAATAATCTAGCAAGCTTATACTCGTAAAATTTGACATAGAAGAATGGTAAATAGTGTACGCCGAGCAACTTTGATGGTCCGAAGTTGCTCAACTCTCTCTATGGAAGAGCTTTTAACGGCTTTGTCCATTTGTTGTAGAAAGTTGGTGTTTTGGCATTGAAATAATCTAGGAAGCTTATACTGATAAAATTTGACATAGAAGAACAATAAAAAGTGTACACCGAGCAACTTTGATGATCCGAAGTTGCTCAACTCTCTCTAAGGAGGAGCTTTTAGCTGTTTTGTCCATTTATCGTAGAAAGTTGGTGTTTTGTCATCGAAATAATCTAGGAAGCTTATACTCGTAAAATTTGACATAGAAGAACAATATAAGGTGTACGCCGAGCAACTTTGATGGTCCGAAGTTGCTCAACTCTCTCTATGGAAGAGCTTTTAACAGTTTTGTCGCTTTATAATAGAAAGTTGGTGTTTTGGCATCGAAATAATCTAGAAAACTTATACTGTAAAATTTGACATAGAAGAATAGTAAATAGTGTACGCCGAGCAACTTTCATGGTTCGAAGTTGCTCAACTATCTCTATGGAGGATCTTTTAACGGTTTTGTTCATTTGTCATAGAAAGTTGGTGTTTTGGCATCGAAATATTCTAGCAAGCTTATACTCGTAAAATTTGAAATAGAAGAATAGTAAATACTGTACGCCGAGCAACTTTGATGGTCCGAAGTTGCTCAACTCTCTCTATGGAAGAGCTTTTAACGGTTTTGTCCATTTGTTGTAGAATGTTGGTGTTTTGCCATCGAAATAATCTAGGAAGCTTGTACTCTTAAAATTTGACATAGAAGAACAATATAATGTGTACGCCGAGCAACTTTGATGGTCCGAAGTTGCTCAACTCTCTCTATGGAGGAGCTTTTAACAGTTTTGTCGCTTTATGATAGAAAGTTGGTGTTTTGGCATCGAAATAATCTAGAAAACTTATACTCGTAAAATTTGACATAAAAGAAAAGTAAATAGTGTACGCCGTGCAACATTGATGGTTCGAAGTTGCTCAACTATCTCTATGGAGGATCTTTTAACGGTTTTGTTCATTTGTCATAGAAAGTTGGTGTTTTGGCATCGAAATATTCTAGCAAGCTTATACTCGTAAAATTTGAAATAGAAGAATAGTAAATAGTGTACGCCGAGCAACTTTGATGGTCCGAAGTTGTTCAACTCTCTCTATAGACGAGCTTTTAATGGTTTTGTCCATTTGTTATAAAAAGATGGTGTTTTGGTATCGAAATAATCTAGGAAGGCTATACTCGTAAAATTTGACATAAAAGAACAATAAAAAGTGTATCCCGAGCAACTTTGTTGATTCGAAGTTGCGAGCAACTCTCTCTAAGGAGGAGCTTTTAGCTGTTTTGTCCATTTGTCGTAGAAAGTTGGTGTTTTGTCATCGAAATAATCTAGGAAGCTTATACTCGTAAAATTTGACATAGAAGAATCGTAAAAAGTTTACGTCGAACAATTTTTATGCTCCGAACTTGCTCAACTCCGCCTATGGAGTAGCTTTTTACGGGTTTGTCCAATTGTCATAGTACGTTGGTCTTTTAGCATCGAAATAATCTAGGAAGCTCATATACTCATAATATTTGACATAGAAGAACAATAAAAAGTGTACACCGAGCAACTATGATGGTCCGAAGTTGCTCAACTCTCTCTATGGTGGAGCTTTTAACGGTTTTGTCCATTTGTGATAAAAAGTTGGTGTTTTGGCATCGAAATAATCTTGAAAGCCTATACTTGTAAAAGTTGACATAGAAGAACAATAAAAAGTGTACGCCGAGCAGCTTTGATGGTTCGAAGTTGCTCAACTATCTCTATGGAGGATCTTTTAACGGTTTTGTTCATTTGTCATAGAAAGTTGGTGTTTTGGCATCGAAATAATCTAGGAAGCTTGTAGTCGTAAAATTTGACATAGAAGAACAATATAAGGTGTACGCCGAGCAATTTTGATGGTCCGAAGTTGCTCAACACTCTCTATGGAGGAGCTTTTAACGGTTTTGTCCATTTGTCATAGAAAGATGGTGTTTTAGCATCGAAATAATCTAGGAAGCTTATACTCGTAAAATTTGACATAGAAGAACAATAAAAAGTGTATCCTGAGCAACTTTGTTGGTCCGAAGTTGCGAGCAACTCTCTCTATGGAGTAGCCTTTAACGGTTATGTCCATTTATCATAGAAAGTTGGTGTTTTTGGAATCGAAATAATCTAGGAAGCTTCTACTCATAAAATATGACGTAGAAGAACAATAAAAGTGTACACCAAGGAACTTTGACGGTCTGAAGTTGCTCAACTCTCTATATGGAAGAGCATTTAGCTGTTTTGTACATTTGTCATAGAAAATTGGTGTTTTGTCATCGAAATAATCGAGGATGCTTATACTCCTAAAATTTTACATAGAAGAATCGTAAAAAGTTTACGTCGAACAACTTTTATGGTCCGAACTTGCTCAACTCTGTCTATGGAGTAGCTTTTAATTGGTTTGTCCATTTGTCATAAAAAGTTGGTCTTTTGGCATCGAAATAATCTTGGAAGCTTATACTCGTAAAACTTGACATAGAAGAACAATAAAAAGTGTACACCGAGCAACTTTGATGGTCCAAAGTTGCTCAACTCTCTCTATGGAGGAGCTTTTAACGGTTTTGTCCATTTCTCATAGAAAGTTGGTTATTTGGAATTGAAATTATCTTGGAAGCTTATACTCATAAAATTTGACATAGAATAACAATAAAAAGTGTACACCGAGCAACTTTGATGGTCCGAAATTTGTCAACTCTCTCTATGGAGGAGCTTTTAACTGTTTTGTCCATTTGTCATAGAAAGATGGTGTTTTAGCATCGAAATAATCTAGGAAGCTTATACTCGTAAAATTTGACATAGAAGAAAAATAAAAAGTGTATCCCGAGCAACTTTGTTGGTCCCAAGTTGCAAGCGACTCTATCTATGGAGTAGCTTTTAACGGTTTTGTTCATTTGTCATAGAAAGTTGGTGTTTTTGGAATCGAAATAATCTAGGAAGCTTCGACTCATAAAATATGACGTAGAAGAACAATAAAAGTGTACACCAAGGAACTTTGATGGTCCAAAGTTGCTCAACTCTCCCTAAGAAGGAGCATTTAGCTGTTTTTTGTACATTTGTCATAGAAAGTTGGTGTTTTGTCATCAAAATAATCTAGGATGCTTATAATCGTAAAATTTGACATAGAAGAATCGTAAAAAGTGTACGTCGAACAAATTTTATGGTCCGAACTTGCTCAACTCTGTCTATGCAGTAGCTTTTAACGGGTTTGTCCATTTGTCATAAAAAGTTAGTCTTTTGGCATCGAAATAATCTAGGAAGCTTATACTCATAATATTTGACATAGAAGAACAATAAAAAGTGTACACCGAGCAACTTCGATGGTCCGAAGTTGCTCAACTCTCTCTATGGATGAGCTTTTAACGGTTTTGTCCATTTGTCATGGAAAGATGGTGTTTTAGTATCGAAATAATCTAGGAAGCTTATACTCGTAAAATTTGACATAGAAGAACAATAAAAAGTGTATCCCGAGCAACTTTGTTGGTCCGCCTCTCTCTATGGAGGAGCTTTTAACGGTTTTGTCCATTTCTCATAGAAAGTTGGTGTTTTTGGAATCGAAATAATATTTGAAGCTTCTACTCATAAAATATGACGTAGAAGAACAATAAAAGTGTACACCGAGGAACTTTGATTGTCCATAGTTGCTCAACTCTCTCTAAGGAGGAGCTTTTAGCTGTTTTATCCATTTGTCATAGAAAGTTGGTGTTTTGACATCGAAATAATCTAGAAAGCTTATATTCATAAAATTTGACATAGAAGAACAATATAAGGTGTACGCCGAGCAACTTTGATGGTCCGAAGTTTCTCTACTCTCTCTATGGAGGAGCTTTTAACAGTTTTGTCGCTTTGTGATAGAAAGTTGGTGTTTTGGCATCAAAATAATCTAGAAAGCTTATACTCGTAAAATTTGACATAGAAGAATAGTAAATAGTGTACGCCGAGCAACTTTGATGGTCCGAATTTGCTCAACTCTCTCTATGGAAGTGCTTTTAACGGTTTTGTCCATTTGTCGTAAAAAGTTGGTGTTTTGGTATCGAAATAATCTAGGAAACTTATACTCGTAAAATTTGACATAGAAGAACAATAAAATGTGTATCCCGAGCAACTTCGTTGGTTCGAAGTTCATCAACTCTCTCTATTGAGAAGATTTTAACGGTTTTGTCCATTTGTCACAGAAAGATGGTGTTTTTGGAATCGAAATAATCTTGGAAGCTTCTACTAATAAAATTTGATGTAGAAGAACAATAAAAGTGTACACCGAGGAACTTTGATGGTCCGAAGTTGCTCAACTCTCTCTAAGGAGGAGCTTTTAGCTGTTTTGTCTATTTGTCGTAGAAAGTTGGTGTTTTGTCATCGAAATAATCTAGGAAGCTTGTACTCGTAAAATTTGACACAAAAGATACGTAAAAAGTGTACGTCGAACAACTTTTATGGTCTGAACTTGCTCAACTCTTTCTATGGAGTAGCTTTTAACGGGTTTGTCCATTTGTCAAAGTAAGTTGGTCTTTTGGCATCGAAATAATCTAGGAAGCTCATATACTCATAATATTTTACATAGAAGAACACTAAAAAGTGTACACCGAGCAACTATGATGGGCCGAAGTTGCTCAACTCTCTCTATGGTGGCGCTTTTAACGGTTTTGTACATTTGTGATAAAAAGTTAGTGTTTTGACGTAGAAGAATGGTAAATAGTGTACGCCGAGCAACTTTGATGGTCCGAAGTTGCTCAACTCTCTCTATGGAAGAGCTTTTAACGGTTTTGTCCATTTGTTGTAGAAAGTTGGTGTTTTGGCATTGAAATAATCTAGGAAGCTTATACTGATAAAATTTGACATAGAAGAACAATAAAAAGTGTACACCGAGCAACTTTGATGGTCCGAAGTTGCTCAACTCTCTCTAAGGAGGAGCTTTTAGCTATTTTGTCTATTTGTCGTAGAAAGTTGGTGTTTTGTCATCGAAATAATCTAGGAAGCTTATACTCGAAAAATTTGAAATAGAAGAACAATAAAAAGTGTACATCGAGCAGCTTTGACGGTTCGAAGTTGCTCAACTCTCTCTATGGAGGAGCTTTTAACGGTTTTGTCCATTTCTCATAGAAAGTTGGTGATTTGGAATCGAAATAATCTTGGAAGCTTATACTCATAAAATTTGACATAGAAGAACAATAAAAAGTGTATCCTGAGCAACTTTGATGGTCTGAAATTGCTCAACACTCTCTATGGAGGAGCTTTTAACGGTTTTGTCCATTTGTCATAGAAAGATGGTGTTTTAGCATCGAAATAATCTAGGAAGCTTATACTCGTAAAATTTGACATAGAAGAACAATAAAAAGTGTATCCTGAGCAACTTTGTTTGTTCGAAGTTGCGAGCAACTCTCTCTATGGAGTAGCTTTTAACGATTTTGTTCATTTGTCATAGAAAGTTGGTGTTTTTGGAATCGAAATAATCTAGGAAGCTTCTACTCATAAAATATGACGTAGAAGAACAATAAAAGTGTACACCGAGGAAATTTCATGGTCTGAAGTTGCTCAACTCTCTCTATGGAAGAGCATTTAGCTGTTTTGTACATTTGTCATAGAAAGTTGGTGTTTTGTCATCGAAATAATCGAGGATGCTTATACTCCTAAAATTTTACATAGAAGAATCGTAACAAGTTTACGTCGAACAACTTTTATGGTCCGAACTTGCTCAACTCTGTCTATGGAGTAGCTTTTAACGGGTTTGTCCGTTTGTCATAGAAAGTTGGTCTTTTGGCATCGAAATAATCTAGGAAGCTTATACTCATAATATTTGACATAGAAGAACAATAAAAAGTGTACACCGAGCAACTTTGTTTGTCCGTGGTTGCTCAACTCTCTCTATGGAGGAGCTTTTAACGGTTTTGTCCATTTGTCATAGAAAGTTGGTGTTTTTGGAATCGAAATAATCTTTGAGGCTTCTACTCATAAAATATGACGTAGAAGAACAATAAAAGTGTACACCGAGGAACTTTGATGGTCCGAAGTTGCTCGACTCTCTCTATGGAGGAGCTTTTAGCTGTTTTGTCTATTTGTCGTAGAAAGTTCGTGTTTTGTCATCGAAATAATCTAGGAATCTTATACTCGTAAAATTTGACATAGAAGAATCGTAAAAAGTGTACGTCGAACAATTTTTATGGTCCGAACTTGCTCAACTATGTCAATGGTGTAGCTTTAAATGGGTTTGTCCATTTGTCATAGTAAGTTGGTCTTTTGGCATCAAAATAATCTAGGAAGCTCATATACTCATAATATTTGACATAGAAGAACAATAAAAAGTGTACACCGAGCAAATATGATGGTCCGAAGTTGCTCAACTCTCTCTATGGAAGAGCTTTTAACGGTTTTGTCCATTTGTTGTAGAAAGTTGGTGTTTTGGCATCGAAATAATCTAGGAAGCATATACTCATAAAATTTCACACAGAAGAACAATAAAAAGTGTACACCGAGCAACTTTGATGGTTTGAAGTTGATCAACTCTCTCTATGGAAGAACTTTGAACGGTTTTGTCCATTTGTCGTAAAGAGTTGGTGTTTTGGTATCGAAATAATCTAGGAAACTTGTACTCGTAAAATTTGACATAGAAGAACAATAAAAAGTGTATCCTGAGCAACTTTGTTGGTTCGAAGTTCATCAACTCTCTCTATTGAGGAGCTTTTAACGGTTTTGTCCATTTGTCACAGAAAGATGGTGTTTTTTGAATCGAAATAATCTTGGAAGCTTCTACTCATAAAATTTGATGTAGAAGAACAATAAAAGTGTACACCGAGGAACTTTGATGGTCCGAAGTTGCTCAACACTCTCTAAGGAGGAGCTTTTAGCTGTTATGTCTATCTGTCGTAGAAAGTTGGTGTTTTGTCATCGAAATAATCTAAGAAGCTTATACTCGTAAAACTTGACATAGAAGAATTGTAAAAAGTGTACGTCGAACAATTTTTATGGTCCGAACTTGCTCAACTCTGTCTATGGAGTAGCTTTTAACGGGTTTGTCCATTTGTCATAGTAAGTTGGTCTTTTGGCATCGAAATAATCTAGGAAGCTCATATACTCATAATATTTGACATAGAAGAACAATAAAAAGTGTACACCGAGCAACTATGATGGTCCGAAGTTGTTCAACTCTCTCTATGGTGGAGCTTTTAACGGTTTTGTCCATTTGTGATAAAAAGTTGGTGTTTTGGCATCGAAATAATCTCGGAAGCTTATACTCGTAAAATTTGACATAGAAGAATAATAAAAAGTGTACACCGAGCAACTTTGATGGTCCGAAGTTGCTCAACTCTCTCTATGGAGGAGCTTTTAACGGTTTTGTCCATTTCTCATAGAAAGTTGGTGATTTGGAATCGAAATAATCTTGGAAGCTTATACTCATAAAATTTGACATAGAATAACAATAAAAAGTGTAGACCGAGCAACTTTGATGGTCCGAAGTTGCTCAACTCTCTCTATGAAGGAGCTTTTAAGGGTTTTGTCCATTTGTCATAGAAAGTTGGTGTTTTTGGAATCGAAATAATCTTTGAAGCATCTACTCATAAAATATGACGTAGAAGAACAATAAAAGTGTACACCGAGGAACTTTGATGGTCCGAAGTTGCTCAATTCTCTCTAAGGAGGAGCTTTTAGCTGTTTTGTCCATTTGTCGTTGAAAGTTGGTTTTTTGTCATCGAAATAATCTAGGAAGCTTATACTCGTAAAATTTGACATAGAAGAACAATATAAGGTGTACGCCGAGCAACTTTGATCGTCCGAAGTTGCTCAACTCTCTCTATGGAGGAGCTTTTAATAGTTTTTTCGCTTTGTGATAGAAAGTTGTTGTTTTGTCATCGAAATAATCTAGAAAGCTTATACTCATAAAATTTGAAATAGAAGAATAGTAAATAGTGTACGCCGAGCAACTTTGATGGTTCGAAGTTGCTCAACTATCTCTATGGAGGATCTTTTAACAGTTTTGTTCATTTGTCATAGAAAGTTGGTGTTTTGGCATCGAAATAATCTAGCAAGCTTATACTCATAAAATTTGACATAGAAGAATAGTAAATAGTGTACACCGAGCAACTTTCATGGTCCGAAGTTGCTCAACTCTCTCTATGGAAGAGCTTTTAACGGTTTTGTCCATTTGTCGTAAAAGTTGGTGTTTTGGCATCGAAATAATCTAGGAAACTTATACTAATAAAATTTGACGTAGAAGAACAATAAAAAGTGTATCCCGACCAACTTTGTTGGTCTGAAGTTGCTCAACAGTCTCTATGGAGGGGATTTTAACGGTTTTGTCCATTCGTCATAGAAAGTTGGTGTTTTTGGAATCGAAATAATCTTTGAAGCTTCTACTCATAAAATATGACGTAGAAGAACAATAAAAGTGTACACCGAGGAACTTTGATGGTCTGAAGTTGCTCAACTCTCTCTAAGGAGGAGCTTTTAACTGTTTTGTCCATTTTTCATAAAAAGTTGGTGTTTTGTCATCGAAATAATCTAGGAAGCTTATACTCGTAAAATTTGACATAGACGAATAATATAAGGTGTACGCCGAGCAACTTTGATGGTCCGAAGTTTCCCAACTCTCTCTATAGAGGAGCTTTTAACAGTTTTGTTGCTTTGTGATAGAAAGTGGGTGTTTTTGCATCGAAATAATCTAGAAAGCCTATACTCATAAAATTTGAAATAGAAGAATAGTAAATAGTGTACTCCGAGCAACTTTGATGGCTCGAAGTTGCTCAACTATCTCTATGGAGGATCTTTTAACGGTTTTGTTCATTTGTCATAGAAAGTTGGTGTTTTGGCATTGAAATAATCTAGGAAGCTTATACTCATAAAATTTGACATTGAAGAACAAAAAAAAGTGTACACCGAGCAACTTTGATGGTCCGACGTTGCTCAACTCTCTCTATGGAAGTGCTTTTAACGGTTTTGTCCATTTGTCGTAAAAAGTTGGTGTTTTGGTATCGAAATAATCTAAGAAACTTATACTGGTAAAATTTGACATAGAAGAACAATAAAAAGTGTATCCCGAGCAACTTTGTTGGTTCGAAGTTCATCAACTCTCTCTATTGATGAGCTTTTAACGGTTTTGTCCATTTGTCATAGAAAGTTCGTGTTTTTGGAATTGAAATAATCTTGGAAGCTTCTACTCATAAAATTTGATGTAGAAGAACAATAAAAGTGTACACCGAGGAAATTTGATGGTTCGAAGTTGCTCAACTCTCTCTAAGGAGGAGCTTTTAGCTGTTTTGTCTATTTGTCGTAGAAAGTTGGTGTTTTGTCATCGAAATAATCTAGGAAGCTTATTACTCGTAAAATTTGACATAGAAGAATCGTAGAAAGTGTACGTTGAACAATTTTTATGGTCCGAACTTGCTCAACTCTGTCTATGGAGTAGCTTTTAACGAGTTTGTCCATTTGCCATAGTTAGTTGGTCTTTTGGCATCGAAATAATCTAGGAAGCTCATATACTCATAATATTTGACATAGAAGAACAATAAAAAGTGTACACCGAGCAACTATGATGGTCCGAAGTTGCTCAACTCTCTCTATGGTGGAGCTTTTAACGGTTTTGTCCATTTGTGATAAAAAGTTGGTGTTTTGATTTCGAGATAATCTTGAAGCTTATACTCGTAAAATTTGCCATAGAAGAACAATAAAAAGTGTAAACCAAGCAACTTTGATGGTCTGAAGTTGCTCAACTCTCTCTATGGAGGAGCTTTTAACGGTTTTGTCCATTTGTCATGGAAAGATGGTGTTTTAGCATCGAAATAATCTAGGAAGCTTATACTCGTAAAATTTGACATAGAAGAACAATAAAAAGTGTATCCCGAGCAACTTTGTTGGTTCGAAGTTGCTAGCAACTCTCTCTATGGAGTAGCTTTTAACGGTTTTTTTCATTTGTCATAGAAAGTTGGTGTTTTTGGAATCGAAATAATCTCGGAAGCTTCTACTCATAAAATATGACGTACAAGAACAATAAAAGTGTACACCGAGGAACTTTGATGGTCCGAAGTTGCTCAACTCTCTCTAAGGAGGAGCATTTAGCTGTTTTGTACATTTGTCATAGAAAGTTGGTGTTTTGTCATCGAAATAATCTAGGATGCTTATACTCGTAAAATTTTACATAGAAGAATCGTAAAAAGTGTACGTCGAACAACTTTTATGGTCCGAACATGCTCCACTCTGTCTATGGAGTAGCTTTTAACGGGTTTGTCCATTTATCATAGAAAGATGGTCTTTTGGCATCGAAATAATCTAGGAAGCTTATACTCATAAAATTTGACATAGAACAACAATAAAAAATGTATCCCGAGCAACTTTGTTGGTTCGAAGTTGCTCAACTCTCTCTATGGAGTAGCTTTTAACGGTTTTTTTCATTTGTCATAGAAAGTTGGTGTTTTTGGAATCGAAATAATCTCGGAAGCTTCTACTAATAAAATATGACGTACAAGAACAATAAAAGTGTACACCGAGGAACTTTGATGGTCCGAAGTTGCTCAACTCTCTCTTTGGAGGATCTTTTAACGGTTTTGTCCATTTGTCAAGGAAAGATGGTGTTTTAGTATCGAAATAATCTAGGAAGCTTATACTCGTAAAATTTGACATAGAAGAACAATAAAAAGTGTATCCCGACCAACTTTGTTGGTCCGAAGTTACTCAACTCTCTCTATGGAGGAGCTTTTAACGGTTTTGTCCATTTGTCATAGAAAGTTGGTGTTTTTGGAATCGAAATAATCTTTGAAGCTTCTACTCATAATATATGACGTAGAAGAACAATAAAAGTTTACACCGAGGAACTTTGATGGTCCGAAGTTGCTCAACTCTCTCTAAGGAGGAGTTTTTAGTTGTTTTGTCCATTTGTCGTAGAAAGTTAGTGTTTTGTCATCGAAATAATCTAGGAAGCTTATACTCGTAAAATTTTAAATAGAAGAACAATATAAGGTGTACGCCGAGCAACTTTGGTGGTCCGAATTTGCTCAACTCTCTCTATGGAGGAGCTTTTAACATTTTTGTCGATTTGTGATAGAAAGTTGTTGTTTTGGCATCGAAATAATCTAGAAAGCTTATACTCGTAAAATTTGACATAGATGAATAGTAAATAGTGTACGCCGAGCAACTTTCATGGTTCGAAGTTGCTCCACTATCTCTATGGAGGATCTTTTAACGGTTTTGCTGATTTGTCATAGAAAGTTGGTGTTCTTTCATCGAAATAATCTAGGATGCTTATACTCGTAAAATTTTACATAGAAGAATAGTAAATAGTGTACGCCGAGCAACTTTGATGGTCCGAAGTTGCTCAACTCTCTCTATGGAAGAGCTTTTAATGGTTTTGTCCATTTGTTGTAGAATGTTGGTGTTTTGGCATCGAAATAATCTAGGAAGCTTATACTCATAAAATTTGACATGAAAGAACAATAAAAAGTGTACACCGAGCAACTTTGATGGTCCGAAGTTGCTCAACTCTCTCTATGGAGGAGCTTTTAACAGTTTTGTCGCTTTGAGATAGAGAGTTGGCGTTATGGCATCGAAATAATCTAGAAAGCTTATACTCATAAAATTTGACATAGAAGAATAGTAAAAAGTGTACGCCGAGCAACTTTGATGGTTCGAAGTTGCTCAACTATCTCTATGGAGGATCTTTTAACGGTTTTGTTCATTTGTCATAGAAAGTTGGTGTTTTGGCATCGAAGTAATCTAGGAAGCTTATACTCGTAAAATTTGACATAGAAGAACAATAAAAAGTGTATCCCGACCAACTTTGTTGGACCGAAGTTGCTCAACTCTCTCTATGGAGGAGCTTTTAACGGTTTTGTCCATTTGTCATAGAAAGTTGGTGTTTTTGGAATCGAAATAATCTTTGAAGCTTCTACTCATAAAATATGACGTAGAAGAACAATAAATGTGTACACCGAGGAACTTTGATGGTCCAAAGTTGCTCAACTCTCTCTGGGGAGGACCTTTTAGCTGTTTTGTCTGTTTGTCGTAGAAAATTGGTGTTTTGTCATCGAAATAATCTAGGAAGCTTATACTCGTAAAATTTGACAAAGAAGAATCGTAAAAAGTGTATGTCGAACAACTTTTATGGTCCGAACTTGCTCAACTCTGTCTATGGAGTAGCTTTTAACGTGTTTGTCCATTCGTCACATAGTAAGTTGGTCTTTTGGCATCGAAATAATTTAGGAAGCTCTTATACTCATAATATTTGACATAGAAGAACAATAAAAAGTGTATACCGAGCAACTATGATGGTCCGAAGTTGCTCAACTCTCACTATGGAGGGGCTTTTTACGGTTTTGTCCATTTGTGATAAAAAGTTGGGGTTTTGCCATCGAAATAATCTTGGAAGCTTATACTCGTAAAATTCGACGTAGAAGAACAATAAAAAGTGTACACCAAGCAACTTTGATGGTCCGAAGTTGCTCAACTCTCTCTATGGAAGAGCTTTTAACGGTTTTTTTCATTGTCATAGAAAGATGGTATTTTAGCATCGAAATAATCTTGGAAGCTTATACTCGTAAAATTTGACGTAGAAGAACAATAAAAAGTGTACACCAAGCAACTTTGATGGTCCGAAGTTGCTCAACTCTCTCTATGGAAGAGCTTTTAACGGTTTTTTTCATTTGTCAAAGAAAGATGGTGTTTTAGCATTGAAATAATCTTGGAAGCTTATACTCCTAAAATTTGACATAGAAGAACAATAAAAAGTGTACACCGAGCAACTTTGATGGTCCGAAGTTGCTCAACTCTCTCTATGGAAGAGCTTTTAACGGTTTTGTCCATTTGTCATAGAAAGATGGTGTTTTAGCATCGAAATAATCAGGAAGCTTATACTCATAATATTTGACATAGAAGAATAATAAAAAGTGTACACCAAGCAACTATGATGGTCCGAAGTCGCTCGACTCTCACTATGGAGGGGCTTTTAACGGTTTTGTCCATTTGTGATAAAAAGTTGTTGTTTTGGCATCGAAATAATCTTGGAAGCTTATACTCGTAAAATTTGACATAGAAGAACAATAAAAAGTGTACAACATGCAACTTTGTTGGTCCGAAGTTGCTGAACTCTCTCTATGGAGGATCTTTTAACGGTTTTGTTCATTTGTCATAGAAAGTTGGTGTTTTGGCATCGAAATAATCTAGCAAGCTTATACTCTTAAAATTTGACATAGAAGAATAGTAAATAGTGTACGCCGAGCAACTTTGATGGTTCGAAGTTGCTCAACACTCTCTATGGAGGATCTTTTAACGGTTTTGTTCATTTGTCATAGAAAGTTGGTGTTTTGGCATCGAAATAATCTAGCAAGCTTATACTCTTAAAATTTGACATAGAAGAATAGTAAATAGTGTACGCCTAGCAACTTTGATGGTCCGAAGTTGCTCAACTCTCTCTATGGAAGAGCTTTTAACGGTTTTATACATTTGTCGTAGAAAGTTGGTGTTTGGGCATCAAAATAATCTAGAAAGCTTATACTCATAAAATTTGACATTGAAGAACAATAAAAAGTGTACACCGAGAAACTTTGATGGTCCGAAGTCGCTCGACTCTCACTATGGAGGGGCTTTTAACGGTTTTGTCCATTTGTGATAAAAAGTTGTTGTTTTGGCATCGAAATAATCTTGGAAGCTTATACTCGTAAAATTTGACATAGAAGAACAATAAAAAGTGTACACCAAGCAACTTTGATGGTCCGAAGTTGCTCAACTCTCTCTATGGAAGAGCTTTTAACGGTTTTGTCCATTTGTCATAGAAAGATGGTGTTTTAGCATCGAAATATTCTAGGAAGCTTATACTCCTAAAATTTGACATAGAAGAACAATAAAAAGTGTACACCGAGCAACTTTGATGATCCGAAGTTGCTCAACTCTCTCTATAGAAGAGCTTTTAACGGTTTTTTCCATTTCTCGTAAAAAGTTGTTGTTTTGGTATCGAAATAATCTAGGAAACTTATACTCGTAAAATTTGACATAGAAGAACAATAAAAAGTGTACAACAAGCAACTTTGTTGGTCCGAAGTTGCTGAACTCTCTCTATGGTGGAGCTTTTAACAGGTTTGTCCATTTCTCATAGAAAGTTGGTGATTTGGAATCGAAATAATCTTGAAAGCTTATACTCATAAAATTTGACATAGAATAACAATAAAAAGTGTACACCGAGCAACTTTGATGATCCGAAGTTGCTCAACTCTCTCTATAGAAGAGCTTTTAACGGTTTTTTCCATTTCTCGTAAAAAGTTGTTGTCTTGGTATCGAAATAATCTAGGAAACTTATACTCGTAAAATTTGACATAGAAGAACAATATAAGGTGTACGCCGAGCAACTTTGATGGTCCGAAGTTGCTCAACTCTCTCTATGAAGGAGCTTTTAACAGTTTTGTCGCTTTGTGATAGAAAGTTGGTGTTTTGTCATCGAAATAATCTAGAAAGCTTATACTCATAAAATTTGACATAGAAGAATAGTAAATAGTGTACGCCGAGCAACTTCGATGGTTCGAAGTTGCTCAACACTCTCTATGGAGGATCTTTTAACGGTTTTGTTCATTTGTCATAGAAAGTTGATGTTTTGGCATCGAAATAATCTAGCAAGCTTATACTCTTAAAATTTGACATAGAAGAATAGTAAATAGTGTACGCCTAGCAACTTTGATGGTCCGAAGTTGCTCAACTCTCTCTATGGAAGACCTTTTAACGGTTTTATACATTTGTCGTAGAAAGTTGGTGTTTGGGCATCAAAATAATCTAGGAAGCTTATACTCATAAAATTTGACATAGAAGAACAATAAAAAGTGTACACCGAGCAACTTTGATGGTCCGAAGTCGCTCGACTCTCACTATGGAGGGGCTTTTAACGGTTTTGTCCATTTGTGATAAAAAGTTGTTGTTTTGGCGTCGAAATAATCTTGGAAGCTTATACTCGTAAAATTTCACATAGAAGAACAATAAAAATTGTACACCAAGCAACTTTGATGGTCCGAAGTTGCTCAACTCTCTCTATGGAAGAGCTTTTAACGGTTTTGTCCATTTGTCATAGAAAGATGGTGTTTTAGCATCGAAATATTCTAGGAAGCTTATACTCCTAAAATTTGACATAGAAGAACAATAAAAAGTGTACACCGAGCAACTTTGATGATCCGAAGTTGCTCAACTCTCTCTATAGAAGAGCTTTTAACGGTTTTTTCCATTTCTCGTAAAAAGTTGTTGTTTTGGTATCGAAATAATCTAGGAAACTTATACTCGTAAAATTTGACATAGAAGAACAATAAAAAGTGTATCCCGAGCAACTTTGTTGGTTCGAAGTTCATCAACTATCTCTATTGAGGAGCTTTTAACGATTTTGTCCATTTGTCATAGAAAGTTCGTGTTTTTGGAATTGAAATAATCTTGGAAGCTTCTACTCATAAAATTTGATGTAGAAGAACAATAAAAGTGTACACCGGGGAACTTTGACGGTCCGAAGTTGCTCAACTCTCTCTGATGAGGAGCTTTTAGCTGTTTTGTCTATTTGTCGTAGAAAATTTGTGTTTTGTCATCGAAATAATCTAGGAAGCTTATTACTCGTAAAATTTGACATAGAAGAACAATATAAGGTGTACGCCGAGCAACTTTGATTGTTCGAAGTTGCTCAACTCTCTCTATGGAGGAGCTTTTAACAGTTTTGTCGCTTTGTGATAGAAAGTTGGTGTTTTGGCATCGAAATAATCTAGAAAGCTTATACTCGTAAAATTTGACATAGAAGAATAGTAAATAGTGTACGCCGAGCAACTGTGATGGTTCCAAGTTGCTCAACTATCTCTATGGAGGATCTTTTAACGGTTTTGTTCATTTGTCATAGAAAGTTGGTGTTTTGGCATCGAAATAATCTAGCAAGCTTATACTCGTAAAATTTGACATAGAAGAATAGTAAATAGTTTACGCATAGCAACTTTGATGGTCCGAAGTTGCTCAACTCTCTCTATGGAAGAGCTTTTAACGGTTTTGTACATTTGTCGTAGAAAGTTGGTGTTTTGGCATCGAAATAATCTAGGAAGCTTATACTCATAAAATTTGACATAGAAGAACAATAAAAAGTGTACACCGAGCAACTTTGATGGTCCTAAGTCGCTCGACTCTCACTATGGAGGGTCTTTTAACGGTTTTGTCCATTTGTGATAAAAAGTTGGTGTTTTGGCATCGAAATAATCATGGAAGCTTATACTCGTAAAATTTGACGTAGAAGAACAATAAAAAGTGTACACCGGTCAACTTTGATGGTCCGAAGTTGCTCAACTCTCTCTATGGAAGTGCTTTTAACAGTTTTGTCCATTTGTCATAGAAAGATGGTGTTTTAGCATCGAAAAATTCTAGGAAGCTTATACTCCTAAAATTTGACATAGAAGGACAATAAAAAGTGTACACTGAGCAACTTTGAAGGTCCGAAGTTGCTCAACTCTCTCTATAGAAGAGCTTTTAACGGTTTTGTCCATTTGTCGTAAAAAGTTTGTGTTTTGGTATCGAGATAATCTAGGAAACTTACACTCGTAAAATTTGACATAGAAGAACAATAAAAAGTGTATCCCGAGCAACTTTGTTGGTTCGAAGTTCATCAACTCTCTCTATTGAGGAGCTTTTAACGATTTTGTCCATTTGTCATAGAAAGTTCGTGTTTTTGGAATTGAAATAATCTTGGAAGCTTCTACTCATAAAATTTGATGTAGAAGAACAATAAAAGTGTACACCGAGGAACTTTGATGGTCCGAAGTTGCTCAACTCTCTCTATGGAGGAGCTTTTAACGGTTTTGTCCATTTGTGATAAAACGTTGGTGTTTTGGCATCGAAATAATCTTGGAAGCTTATACTCGTAAAATTTGACATAGAAGAAAAATAAAAAGTGTACAACAAGCAACTTTGTTGGTCCGAAGTTGCTGAACTCTCTCTATGGTGGAGCTTTTAACAGGTTTGTCCATTTCTCATAGAAAGTTGGTGATTTGGAATCGAAATAATCTTGAAAGCTTATACTCATAAAATTTGACATAGAATAACAATAAAAAGTGTACACCGAGCAACTTTGATAGTCCGAAGTTGCTCAATTCTCTCTATGGAGGAGCTTTTAGCTGTTTTGTCCACTTGTTATTGAAAGTTAGTGTTTTGAAATCCAAATAATCATGGAAGCTTATACTCATAAAATTTGACATAGAAGAACAATATAAGGTGTACGCCGAGCAACTTTGATGGTCCGAAGTTGCTCAACTCTCTCTATGGAAGAGCTTTTAACGGTTTTGTCCATTTGTCATAGAAAGATGGTGTTTTAGCATCGAAATAATCAGGAAGCTTATACTCATAATATTTGACATGGAAGAATAATAAAAAGTGTACACCAAGCAACTATGATGGTCCGAAGTTGCTCAACTCTCTCTATGGAGGAGCTTTTAACGGTTTTGTCCATTTGTGATAAAAAGTTGGTGTTTTGGCATCAAAATCATCTTGGAAGCTTATACTCGTAAAATTTGACATAGAAGAACAATAAAAAGTGTACAACAAGCAACTTTGTTGGTCCGAAGTTACTGAACTCTCTCTATGGTGGAGCTTTTAACAGGTTTGTCCATTTCTCATAGAAAGTTGGTGATTTGGAATCGAAATAATCTTGAAAGCTTATACTCATAAAGTTTGACATAGAATAACAATAAAAAGTGTACACCGAGCAACTTTGATAGTCCGAAGTTGCTCAACTCTCTCTATGGAGGAGCTTTTAGCTGTTTTGTCCACTTGTCATTGAAAGTTAGTGTTTTGAAATCCAAATAATCATGGAAGCTTATACTCATAAAATTTGACATAGAAGAACAATATAAGGTGTACGCCGAGCAACTTTGATGGTCCGAAGTTGCTCAACTCTCTCTATGAAGGAGCTTTTAACAGTTTTGTCGCTTTGTGATAGAAAGTTGGTGTTTTGTCATCGAAAAAATCTAGAAAGCTTATACTGATAAAATTTGACATAGAAGAATAGTAAATAGTGTACGCCGAGCAACTTTGATGGTTCGAAGTTGCTCAACTCTCTCTATGGAGGATCTTTTAACGGTTTTGTTCATTTGTCATAGAAAGTTGGTGTTTTGCCATCGAAATAATCTAGCAAGCTTATACTCTTAAAATTTGACATAGAAGAATAGTAAATAGTGTACGCCTAGCAACTTTGATGGTCCGAAGTTGCTCAACTCTCTCTATGGAAGAGCTTTTAACGGTTTTATACATTTGTCGTAGAAAGTTGGTGTTTTGGCATCAAAATAATCTAGGAAGCTTATACTCATAAAATTTGACATAGAAGAACAATAAAAAGTGTACACCGAGCAACTTTGATGGTCCGAAGTCGCTCGACTCTCACTATGGAGGGGCTTTTAACGGTTTTGTCCATTTGTGATAAAAAGTTGGCGTTTTGGCATCGAAATAATCTTGGAAGCTTATACTCGTAAAATTTGACGTAGAAGAACAATAAAAAGTGTACACCAGTCAACTTTGATGGTCCGAAGTTGCTCAACTCTCTCTATGGAAGAGCTTTTAACAGTTTTGTCCATTTGTCATAGAAAGATGGTGTTTTAGCATCGAAAAATTCTAGGAAGCTTATACTCCTAAAATTTGACATAGAAGGACAATAAAAAGTGTACACTGAGCAACTTTGAAGGTCCGAAGTTTCTCAACTCTCTCTATAGAAGAGCTTTTAACGGTTTTGTCCATTTGTCGTAAAAAGTTTGTGTTTTGGTATCGAGATAATGTAGGAAACTTACACTCGTAAAATTTGACATAGAAGAACAATTAAAAGTGTATCCCGAGCAACTTTGTTGGTTCGAAGTTCATCAACTCTCTCTATTGAGGAGCTTTTAACGATTTTGTCCATTTGTCATAGAAAGTTCTGTTTTTGGAATTGAAATAATCTTGGAAGCTTCTACTCATAAAATTTGATGTAGAAGAACAATAAAAGTGTACACCGAGGAACTTTGATGGTCCGAAGTTGCTCAACTCTCTCTATGGAGGAGCTTTTAACGGTTTTGTCCATTTGTGATAAAACGTTGGTGTTTTGGCATCGAAATAATCTTGGAAGCTTATACTCGTAAAATTTGACATAGAAGAAAAATAAAAAGTGTACAACAAGCAACTTTGTTGGTCCGAAGTTGCTGAACTCTCTCTATGGTGGAGCTTTTAACAGGTTTGTCCATTTCTCATAGAAAGTTGGTGATTTGGAATCGAAATAATCTTGAAAGCTTATACTCATAAAATTTGACATAGAATAACAATAAAAAGTGTACACCGAGCAACTTTGATAGTCCGAAGTTGCTCAACTCTCTCTATGGAGGAGCTTTTAGCTGTTTTGTCCACTTGTTATTGAAAGTTAGTGTTTTGAAATCCAAATAATCATGGAAGCTTATACTCATAAAATTTGACATAGAAGAACAATATAAGGTGTACGCCGAGCAACTTTGATGGTCCGAAGTTGCTCAACTCTCTCTATGGAAGAGCTTTTAACGGTTTTGTCCATTTGTCATAGAAAGATGGTGTTTTAGCATCGAAATAATCAGGAAGCTTATACTCATAATATTTGACATGGAAGAATAATAAAAAGTGTACACCAAGCAACTATGATGGTCCGAAGTTGCTCAACTCTCTCTATGGAGGAGCTTTTAACGGTTTTGTCCATTTGTGATAAAAAGTTGGTGTTTTGGCATCAAAATCATCTTGGAAGCTTATACTCGTAAAATTTGACATAGAAGAACAATAAAAAGTGTACAACAAGCAACTTTGTTGGTCCGAAGTTGCTGAACTCTCTCTATGGTGGAGCTTTTAAGAGGTTTGTCCATTTCTCATAGAAAGTTGGTGATTTGGAATCGAAATAATCTTGAAAGCTTATACTCATAAAGTTTGACATAGAATAACAATAAAAAGTGTACACCGAGCAACTTTGGTAGTCCGAAGTTGCTCAACTCTCTCTATGGAGGAGCTTTTAGCTGTTTTGTCCACTTGTCATTGAAAGTTAGTGTTTTGAAATCCAAATAATCATGGAAGCTTATACTCATAAAATTTGACATAGAAGAACAATATAAGGTGTACGCCGAGCAACTTTGATGGTCCGAAGTTGCTCAACTCTCTCTATGAAGGAGCTTTTAACAGTTTTGTCGCTTTGTGATAGAAAGTTGGTGTTTTGTCATCGAAAAAATCTAGAAAGCTTATACTCATAAAATTTGACATAGAAGAATAGTAAATAGTGTACACCGAGCAACTTTGATGGTTCGAAGTTGCTCAACTCTCTCTATGGAGGATCTTTTAACGGTTTTGTATATTTGTCATAGAAAGTTGGTGTTTTGCCATCGAAATAATCTAGCAAGCTTATACTCTTAAAATTTGACATAGAAGAATAGTAAATAGTGTACGCCTAGCAACTTTGATGGTCCGAAGTTGCTCAACTCTCTCTATGGAAGAGCTTTTAACGGTTTTATACATTTGTCGTAGAAAGTTGGTGTTTTGGCATCAAAATAATCTAGGAAGCTTATACTCATAAAATTTGACATAGAAGAACAATAAAAAGTGTACACCGAGCAACTTTGATGGTCCGAAGTCGCTCGACTCTCACTATGGAGGGGCTTTTAACGATTTTGTCCATTTGTGATAAAAAGTTGTTGTTTTGGCATCGAAATAATCTTGGAAGCTTATACTCGTAAAATTTGACGTAGAAGAACAATAAAAAGTGTACACCAAGCAACTTTGATGGTCCGAAGTTGCTCAACTCTCTCTATGGAAGAGCTTTTAACGGTTTTTTTCATTTGTCATAGAAAGATGCTGTTTTAGCATCGAAATAATCTTGGAAGCTTATACTCCTAAAATTTGACATAGAAGAACAATAAAAAGTGTACGCCGAGCAACTTTGATGGTCCGAAGTTGCTCAACTCTCTCTATGGAAGAGCTTTTAACGGTTTTGTCTATTTGTCATAGAAAGATGGTGTTTTAGCATCGAAATAATCAGGAAGCTTATACTCATAATATTTGACATAGAAGAATAATAAAAAGCGTACACCAAGCAACTATGATGGTCCGAAGTTGCTCAACTCTCTCTATGGAGGAGCTTTTAACGGTATTGTCCATTTGTGATAAAAAGTTGGTGTTGTGGCATTGAAATAATCTTGGAAGCTTATACTCGTAAAATTTGACATAGAAGAACAATAAAAAGTGTACAACATGCAACTTTGTTGGTCCGAAGTTGCTGAACTCTCTCTATGGTGGAGCTTTTAACAGGTTTGTCCATTTCTCATAGAAAGTTGGTGATTTGGAATCGAAATAATCTTGAAAGCTTATACTCATAAAATTTGACATAGAATAACAATAAAAAGTGTACACCGAGCAACTTTGATAGTCCGAAGTTGCTCAACTCTCTCTATGGAGGAGCTTTTAGCTGTTTTGTCCACTTGTCATTGAAAGTTAGTGTTTTGAAATCCAAATAATCATGGAAGCTTATACTCATAAAATTAGACATAGAAGAACAATATAAGGTGTACGCCGAGCAACTTTGATGGTCCGAAGTTGCTCAACTCTCTCTATGAAGGAGCTTTTAACAGTTTTGTCGCTTTGTGATAGAAAGTTGGTGTTTTGTCATCGAAATAATCTAGAAAGCTTATACTCATAAAATTTGACATAGAAGAATAGTAAATAGTGTACGCCGAGCAACTTTGATGGTTCGAAGTTGCTCAACTCTCTCTATGGAGGATCTTTTAACGGTTTTGTTCATTTATCGTAGAAAGTTGGTGTTTTGGCATCGAAATAATCTAGCAAGCTTATACTCTTAAAATTTGACATAGAAGAATAGTAAATAGTGTACGCCTAGCAACTTTGATGGTCCGAAGTTGCTCAACTCTCTCTATGGAAGAGCTTTTAAAGGTTTTATACATTTGTCGTAGAAAGTTGGTGTTTTGGCATCAAAATAATCTAGGAAGCTTATACTCATAAAATTTGACATAGAAGAACAATAAAAAGTGTACACCGAGCAACTTTGATGGTCCGAAGTCGCTCGACTCTCACTATGGAGGGGCTTTTAACGGTTTTGTCCATTTGTGATAAAAAGTTGTTGTTTTGGCATCGAAATAATCTTGGAAGCTTATACTTGTAAAATTTGACATAGAAGAACAATAAAAAGTGTACACCAAGCAACTTTGATGGTCCGAAGTTGCTCAACTCTCTCTATAGTAGAGATTTTAACGGTTTTGTCCATTTATCATAAAAAGTTGTTGTTTTGGTATCGAAATAATCTAGGAAACTTATACTCGTAAAATTTGACATAGAAGAACAATAAAAAGTGTATCCCGACCAACTTTGTTGGTTCGAAGTTCATCAACTCTCTCTATTGAGGAGCTTTTAACGATTTTGTCCATTTGTCATAGAAAGTTCGTGTTTTTGGAATTGAAATAATCTTGGAAGCTTCTACTCATAAAATTTGTTGTAGAAGAACAATAAAAGTGTACACCGAGGAACTTTGACGGTCCGAAGTTGCTCAACTCTCTCTGATGAGGAGCTTTTAGGTGTTTTGTCTATTTGTCGTAGAAAGTTTGTGTTTTGTCAACGAAATAATCTAGGAAGCTTATTACTCGTAAAATTTGACATAGAATAATAATAAATAGTGTACGTCGAGCAACTTTGATGGTTCGAAGTTGCTCAACCATCTCTATGGAGGATCTTTAAACGGTTTTGTTCATTTGTCATAGAAAGTTGGTGTTTTGGCATCGAAATAATCTAGCAAGCTTATACTCGTAAAATTTGACATAGAAGAATAGTAAATAGTGTACGCCAAGCAACTTTGATGGTCCGAAGTTGCTCAACTCTCTCTATGGAAGAGCTTTTAACGGTTTTGTCCATTTGTCGTAAAAATTTAGTGTTTTGGTATCGAAATAATCTAGGAAACTTATACTCGTAAAATTTGACATAGAAGAACGATAAAAAGTGTATCCCGAGCAACTTTATTGGTTCGAAGTTCATCAACTGTCTCTATTGAGGAGCTTTTAACGATTTTGTCCATTTGTCATAGAAAGTTTGTGTTTTTGGAATTGAAATAATCTTGGAAGCTTCTACTTATAAAATTTGATGTACAAGAACAATAAAAAGTGTACACCGAGGAACTTTGATGGTCCGAAGTTGCTCAACTCTCTCTAAGGAGGAGCTTTTAGCTGTTTTGTCCATTTGTCGTAGAAAGTTGGTGTTTTGTCATCGAAATAATCTAGGAAGCTTATACACGTAAAATTTGACATAGAAGAACAATATAAGGTGTACGCCGAGCAACTTTGATGGTTCGAAGTTGCTCAACTCTCTCTATGGAGGAGCTTTTAACAGTTTTGTCACTTTGTGATAGAAAGTTGGTGTTTTGGCATCGAAATAATCTAGAAAGCTTATACTCGTAAAATTTGACATAGAAGAATAGTAAATAGTATACGCCAAGCAACTGTGATGGTTCCAAGTTGCTCAACTATCTCTATGGAGGATCTTTTAACGGTTTTGTTCATTTGTCATAGAAAGTTGGTGTTTTGGCATCGAAATAATCTAGCAAGCTTATACTCGTAAAATTTGACATAGAAGAATAGTAAATAGTGTACGCCTAGCAACTTTGATGATCCGAAGTTGCTCAACTCTCTCTGTGGAAGAGCTTTTAACGGTTTTGTACATTTGTCGTAGAAAGTTGGTGTTTTGGCATCGAAATAATCTAGGAAGCTTATACTCGTAAAATTTGACATAGAAGAACAATAAAAAGTGTACACCGAGCAACTTTGATGGTCCTAAGTCGCTCGACTCTCACTATGGGGGGGCTTTTAACGGTTTTGTCCATTTGTGATAAAAAGTTGCTGTTTTGGCATCGAAATAATCTTGGAAGCTTATACTCGTAAAATTTGACGTAGAAGAACAATAAAAAGTGTACACCAGGCAACTTTGTTGGTTCGAAGTTGCTCAACTCTCTCTATGGAAGAGCTTTTAACGGTTTTGTCCATTTGTCATAGAAAGATGGTGTTTTAGCATCGAAATATTATAGGAAGCTTATACTCCTAAAATTTGACATAGAAGAACAATAAAAAGTGTACACCGAGCAACTTTGAAGGTCCGTAGTTGCTCAACTCTCTCTATAGAAGAGGTTTTAACGGTTTTGTCCATTTGTCATAAAAAGTTTGTGTTTTGGTATCGAAATAATCTAGGAAACTTATACTCGTAAAATTTTACATAGAAGAACAATAAAAAGTGTATCCCGAGCAACTTTGTTGGTTCGAAGTTCATCAACTCTCTCTATTGAAGAGCTTTTAACGATTTTGTCCATTTGTCGTAGAAAGTTCGTGCTTTTGGTGTAGAAGAACAATAAAAGTGTACGCCGAGGAACTTTGATGGTCCGAAGTTGCTCAACTCTCTCTGAGGAGGAGCTTTTAGCTGTTTTGTCTATTTTTCGTAGAAAGTTTGTGTTTTGTCATCGAAATAATTTAGGAAGCTTATTACTCGTAAAATTTGACATAGAAGAATCTTAAAAAGTGTACGTCGAACAATTTTTATGGTCCGAACTTGCTCAACTCTGTCTATGGAGTAGGTTTTAACGGGTTTGTCCATTTGTCATAGTAAGTTTGTCTTTTGGCATCGAAATAATCTTGGAAGCTCATACACTCATAATATTTGACATAGAAGAACAATAAAAAGTGTACACCAAGCAACTATAATGGTCCGAAGTTGCTCAACTCTCTCTATGCTGGAGCTTTTAACGGTTTTGTCCATTTGTGATAAAAAGTTGGTGTTTTGGCATTGAAATAATCTTGGAAGCTTACACTCATAAAATTTGACATAGAAGAACAATAAAATGTGTATCCCGAGCAACTTTGTTGGTCCGAAGTTGCTCAACTCTCTCTATGGAGGAGCTTTTAACGGTTTTGTCCATTTGCCATAGAAAGTTGGTGTTTTTGGAATCGAAATAATCTTTCAAGCTTCTACTCATAAAATATGACGTAGAAGAACAATAAAAGTGTACACCGAGGAACTTTGTTGGTCCGAAGTTTCTCAACTCTCTCTGAGGAGGAGCTTTTAGCTGTTTTGTCCATTTGTCGTAGAAAGTTGGTGTTTTGTCATCGAAATAATCTAGGAAGCTTACACTCATAAAATTTGACATAGAAGAACAATAAAATGTGTATCCCGAGCAACTTTGTTGGTCCGAAGTTGCTCAACTCTCTCTATGGAGGAGCTTTTAACGGTTTTGTCCATTTGTCATAGAAAGTTGGTGTTTTTGGAATCGAAATAATCTTTCAAGCTTCTACTCATAAAATATGACGTAGAAGAACAATAAAAGTGTACACCGAGGAACTTTGTTGGTCCGAAGTTTCTCAACTCTCTCTGAGGAGGAGCTTTTAGCTGTTTTGTCCATTTATCGTAGAAAGTTGGTGTTTTGGCATCGAAATAATCTAGAAAACTTATACTCGTAAAATTTGACATAGAAGAATATTAAATAGTGTACGCCGAGCAACTTTGATGGTTCGAAGTTGCTCAACCATCTCTATGGAGGAGCTTTTAACAGTTTTGTCGCTTTGTGATAGAAAGATGGTGTTTTGGCATCGAAATAATCTAGAAAGCTTATACTCGTAAAATTTGACATAGAAGAATAGTAAATAGTGTACGCCGAGCAACTTTCATGGTTCGAAGTTGCTCAACTATCTCTATGGAGGATCTTTTAACGGTTTTGTTCATTTGTCATAGAAAGTTGGTGTTTTGGCATCGAAATAATCTAGCAAGCTTATACTCGTAAAATTTGACATAGAAGAATAGTAAATAGTGTACGCCGAGCAACTTTAATGGTCCGAAGTTGCTCAACTCTCTCTATGGAAGAGCTTTTAACGGTTTTGTCCATTTGTCGTAAAAATTTGGTGTTTTTGTATCGAAATAATTTAGGAAACTTATACACGTAAAATTTGACATAGAAGAACGATAAAAGTGTATCCCGAGCAACTTTATTGGTTCGAAGTTCATCAACTCTCTCTATTGAGGAGCTTTTAACGATTTTGTCCATTTGTCATAGAAAGTTTGTGTTTTTGGAATTGAAATAATCTTGGAAGCTTCTACTCATAAAATTTGATATAGAAGAACAATAAAAAGTGTACACCGAGGACCTTTGATGGTCCGAAGTTGCTCAACTCTCTCTAAGGAGGAGCTTTTAGCTGTTTTGTCCATTTGTCGTAGAAAGTTAGTGTTTTATCCTCGAAATAATCTAGAAAGCTTATACTCGTAAAATTTGACATAGAAGAACAATATAAGGTGTACGTCGAGCAACTTTGATGGTCCGAAGTTGCTCAACTCTCTCTAAGGAGGAGCTTTTAGCTGTTTTGTCCATTTGTCGTAGAAAGTTGTTGTTTTGTCTTCGAAATAATCTAGAAAGCTTATACTCGTAAAATTTGACATAGAAGAACAATTTAAGGTGTACGCCGAGCAACTTTGATGGTCCGAAGTTGCTCTACTCTCTCTATGGAGGAGCTTTTAAAAGTTTTGTCGCTTTGTGATAGAAAGTTGGTGTTTGGGCATCGAAATAATCTACAAAGCTTATACTCGTAAAATTTGATATAGAACAATAGTAAATAGTGTACGCCGAGCAACTTTGATGGTCTGAAGTTGCTCAAATCTGCTTTTAATGGTTTTGTCCATTTGTCGTAGAAAGTTGGGGTTTTGGCATTGAAATAATCTAGCAACCTTATACTCGTAAAATTTGACATAGAAGAATCGTAAAAAGTGTACGTCGAACAATTTTTATGGTCCGAACTTGCTCAACTCTGTCTATGGAGTAGCTTTTAACAGGTTTGTCAATTTGTCATAGTAAGTTGGTCTTGGAAGCTCATATACTGATAATATTTGACATAGAAGAACAATAAAAAGTGTACATCGAGCAACTTTGATGGTCCGAAGTTGCTCAACTCTCTCTATGGAGGAGCTTTTAACGGTTTTGTCCATTTCTCATAGAAAGTTGGTGATTTGGAGTCGGAATAATCTTGGAAGCTTATACTCATAAAATTTGACATAGAATAACAATAAAAAGTGTACACCGAGCAACTTTGATGGTTCGAAGTTGCTCAACTCTCTCTATGGAGAAGCTTTTAACGGTTTTATCCATTTGTCATAGAAAGATGGTGTTTTAGCATCGAAATAATCGAGGAAGCTTATACTCGTAAAATTTGACATAGAAGAACAATAAAAAGTGTATCCCGAGCAACTTTGTTGGTCCGAAGTTGCGAGCAACTCTCTCTATGGAGTAGCTTTTAACGGTTTTGTTCATTTGTCATAGAAAGTTGGTGTTTTTGGAATCGAAATAATCTTGGAAGCTTCTACTCATAAAATATGACGTAGAAGAACAATAAAAGTGTACATCGAAGAACTTTGATGGTCCGAAGTTGCTCAACTCTCTCTAAGGAGGAGCATTTAGCTGTTTTGTACATTTGTCATAGAAAGTTGGTGTTTTTTCATCGAAATAATCTAGGATGCTTATACTCGTAAAAGTTTACATAGAAGAATCGTAGAAAGTGTACGTCGAACAACTTTTATGGTCCGAACATGCTCCACTCTGTCTATGGATTAGCTTTTAACGGGTTTGTCCATTTGTCATAGAAAGTTGGTCTTTTGGCATCGAAATAATCTAGGAAGCTTATACTCATAATATTTGACATAGAAGAACAATAAACAGTGTACACCGAGCAACTTTGATGGTCCGAATTTGCTCAACTCTCTCTATGGAGGAGCTTTTAACGGTTTTGTCCATTTGTCATGGAAAGATGGTCTTTTAGTATCGAAATAATCTGGGAAGCTTATACTCGTAAAATTTGACATAGAAGAACAATAAAAAGTGTATCCCGAGCAACTTTGTTCGTCCGAAGTTGCTCAACTCTCTCTATGGAGGAGCTTTTAGCTGTTTTGTCCATTTGCCGTACAAAGTTGGTGTTTTGTCATCGAAATAATCTAGGAAGCTTATACTCGTAAAATTTGACATAGAAGAACAATATAAGGTGTACGCCGAGCAACTTTTATAGTCCGAAGTTGCTCAACTCTCTCTATGGAGGAGCTTTTAACAGTTTGGTTCATTTGTGATAGAAAGATGGTGTTTTGGCATCGAAATAATCTAGCAAGCTTATACTCGTAAAATTTGACATAGAAAAATAGTAAATAGTGTACGCCGAGCAACTTTGATGGTCCGAAGTTGGTCAACTCTCTCTATGGAAGAGCTTTAACGGTTTTGTCTATTTGTCGTAGAAAGTTGGTGTTTTGGCATCGAAATAATCTAGGAAGCTTATACTCATAAAATTTGACATAGAAGAACAATAAAAAGTGTACACCGAGCAACTTTGATGGTCCGAAGTTGTTCGACTCTCACTATGGAGGGGCTTTTAACGGTTTTGTTCATTTATGATAAAAAGTTGGTGTTTTGGCATCGAAATAATCTTGGGAGCTTATACTCATAAAATTTGACGAAGAAGAATAATAAAAAGTGTACACCAATTAACTTTGATGGTCCGAAATTGCTCGACTCTCTCTATGGAAGAGCTTTTAACGGTTTTGTCCATTTGTCGTAAAAATTTGGTGTTTTGATATCGAAATAATCTAGGAAACTTATACTCGTAAAATTTGACATAGAAGAACAATAAAAAGTGTATCCCGAGCAACTTTGTTGGTTTGAAGTTCATCCACTCTATCTATTGAGGAGCCTTTAATGGTTTTGTCCATTTGTCATAGAAAGTTCGTGTTTTTGGAATTGAAATAATCTTGGAAGCTTCTACTCATAAAATTTGATGTAGAAGAACAATAAAAGTGTACACTGAGGAACTTTGATGGTCCGAAGTTGCTCAACTCTCTCTAAGGACGAGCTTTTAGCTGTTTTGTCTAATTGTCGTAGAAAATTGGTGTTTTGTCATCGAAATAATCTAGGAAGCTTATTACTCGTAAAATTTGACATAGAAGAATCGTAAAAAGTGTACGTCGAACAATTTTTATGGTCTGAACTTGCTCCACTATGTCTATGGAGTAGCTTTTAACGGGTTTGTCCATTTGTCATAGTAAGTTGGTCTTTTGGCATCGAAATAATCTAGGAAGCTCATATACTCATAATATTTGACATAGAAGAACAATAAAAAGTGTACACCGAGCAACTATGATTGTCCGAAGTTGCTCAACTCTCTCTATGGTGGAGCTTTTAACGGTTTTGTCCATTTGTGATAAAAAGTTGTTGTTTTGGCATCGAAATAGTCTTGGAAGCTTATACTCGTAAAATTTGACATAGAAGAACAATAAAAAGTGTACACCGAGCAACTTTGATGGTCCGAAGATGCTCAACTCTCTCTATGGAGAAGCTTTTAACGGTTTTGTCCATTTGTCATGGAAAGATGGTGTTTTAGTATCGAAATAATCTAGGAAGCTTATACTTGTAAAATTTGACATAGAAGAACAATAAAAAGTGTATCCCGAGCAACTTTGTTGGTCCGAAGTTGCTCAACTCTCTCTATGGAGGAGCTTTTAATGGTTTTGTCCATTTGTCATAAAAAGTTGGTGTTTTTGGAATCGAAATAATCTTTGAAGCTTCTACCCATAAAATATGACGTAGAAGAACAAAAAAAGTCTACCCCCAGGAACTTTGATGGTCCGAAGTTACTCAACTCTCTCTAAGGAGGAGCTTTTAGCCGTTATGTCCATTTGTCATAGAAAGTTGGTGTTTTGTCATCGAAATAATCTAGGAAGCTTATACTCGTAAAATTTGACATAGAAGAACAATATAAGGTGTACGCCGAGCAACTTTGATGGTCCGAAGTTGCTCAACTCTCTCTATGGAGGAGCTTTTAACAGTTTTGTCGCTTTGTAATAGAAAGTTGGTGTTTTGGCATCGAAATAATCTAGCAAGCTTATACTCGTAAAATTTGACATAGAAGAATATTAAATAGTGTACGCCGAGCAACTTTGATTGTTCGAAGTTGCTCAACTATCTCTATGGAGGATCTTTTAACGGTTTTGTTCATTTGTCATAGAAAGTTGGTGTTTTGGCATCGAAATAATCTAGCAAGCTTATACTCGTAAAATTTGACATAGAAGAATAGTAAATAGTTTACGCCGAGCAACTTTGATAGTCCGAAGTTGCTCAACTCTCTCTATGCAAGTGCTTTTAACGGTTTTGTCCATTTGTCGTGGAAAGATGGTGTTTTAGTATCGAAATAATCTAGGAAGCTTATACTCGTAAAGTTTGACATAGGAGAACAATAAAAAGTGTATCCCGAGCAACTTTGTTGGTCCGAAGTTGCGCAACTCTCTCTATGGAGGAGCTTTTAACGGTTTTGTCGATTTGTCATAGAAAGTTGGTGTTTTTGGAATCAAAATAATCTTTGAAGCTTCTACTCATAAAATATGACGTAGAAGAACAATAAAAGTGTACACCGAGGAACGTTTTTGGTCCGAAGTTGCTCAACTCTCTCTAAGGAGGAGCTTTTGGCTGTTTTGTCCATTTGTCGTAGAAAGTTGGTGTTTTGTCATCGAAATAATCTAGGAAGCTTATACTCGTAAAATTTGACATAGAAGAACAAGATAAGGTGTACGCCGAGCAACTTTTATGGTCCAAAGTTGCTCAACTGTCTCTATGGAGGAGCTTTTAACAGTTTTCTCACTTTGTGATAGAAATTTGGTGTTTTGGCATCGAAATAATCTAGAAAGCTTATACTCGTAAAATTTGACATAGAAGAATAGTAAATAGTGTACGCCAAGCAACTTTGATGGTTCAAAGTTGCTTAACTATCTCTATGGAGGATCATTTAACGGTTTTGTTCATTTTTCATAGAAAGTTGGTGTTTTGGCATCGAAATAATCTAACAAGCTTATACTCTTAAAATTTGACATAGAAGAATAGTAAATAGTGTACGCCGAGCAACAATGATGGTCCGAAGTTGCTCAACTCTCTCTATGGAAGAGCTTTTAACGGTTTTGTCCATTTGTCGTAGAAAGTTGGTATTTGGCATCGAAATAATATAGGACGCTTATACTCATAAAATTTGACATAGAAGAACAATTGAAAGTGTACACCGAGTAACTTTGATGGTCCGAAGTTGCTCGACTCTCACTATGGAGGGGATTTTAACGGTTTTGTTCATTTGTGATAAAAAGTTGGTGTTTTGGCATCGAAATAATCTTGGAAACTTATACTCGTAAAATTTGACGTAGAAGAACAGTAAAAAGTGTACACCAAGCAACTTTGATGGTCTGAAGTTGCTCGACTCTCTCTATGGAAGAGCTTTTAACGGTTTTGTCCATTTGTCGTAAAAAGTTGGTGTTTCTGTATCGAAATAATCTAGGAAACTTATACTCGTAAAATTTGACATAGAAGAACAATAAAAAGTGTATCCCGAGCAACTTTGTTGGTTTGAAGTTCATCAACTCTCTCTATTGAGGAGCTTTTAACGGTTTTGTCCATTTGTCATAGAAAGATGGTGTTTTTAGAATCGAAATAATCTTGGAAGCTTCTACTCATAAAATTTGATGTAGAAGAACAATAAAAGTGTACACCGAGAAACTTTGATGGTCCGAAGTTGCTCAACTCTCTCTAAGGAGGAGCTTTTAGCTGTTTTGTCTATTTGTCGTAGAAAGTTTGTGTTTTGTCATCGAAATAATCTAGGAAGCTTATACTCGTAAAATTTGACATAGAAGAATCGTAAGAAGTGTACGTCGAACAACTTTTATGGTCCGAACTTGCTCAATTCTGTCTATGGAGTAGCTTTTAACGGATTTGTCCATTTGTCATAGAAAGTTTGTCTTTTGGCATCGAAATAATCTAGGAAGCTTCTACTCATAAAATATGACGTAGAAGAACAATAAAAGTGTACACCGAGGAACTTTGATGGTCCGATGTTGCTCAACTCTCTCTATGGAAGAGCATTTAGCTGTATTGTACATTTGTCATAGAAAGTTGGTGTTTTGTCATGGAAATAATCTAGGATGCTTATACTCGTAAAATTTGACAAAGAAGGACAATAAAAAGTGTACGTCGAACAACTTTTATGGTCCGAACTTGCTCAACTCTGTCTATGGAGTAGGTTTTAACTGGTTTGTCCATTTGTCATAGAAAGTTGGTCTTTTGGCATCGAAATAATCTAGGAAGCTTATACTCATAATATTTGACATAGAAGAACAATAAAAAGTGTACACCGAGCAACTTTGATGGTCCGAAGTTGCTCAACTCTCTCTATCGAGGAGCTTTTACCGGTTTTGTACATTTTTCATAGAAAGTTGATGTTTTGTCATCGAAATAATCTAGGATGCTCATACTCGTAAAATTTTACATAGAAGAATCGTAAAAAGTGTGCGTCGAACAACTTTTATGGTTCGAACTTGCTCTACTCTCTCTATGGAGTAGCTTTTAACGGGTTTGTCCATTTGTCATAAAAAGTTGGTCTTTTGGCATCGAAATATTCTAGGAAGCTTCTACTCATAAAATATGACGTAGAAGAACAATAAAAGTGTACACCGAGGAACTTTGATGGTCCGAAGTTGCTCAACTCTCTCTATGGAAGAGCATTTAGCTGTTTTGTACATTTGTCATAGAAAGTTTGTGTTTTGTCATCGAAATATTCTTGGATGCTTATACTCATAAAATTTTACATAGAAGAATCGTAAAAAGTGTACGTCGAACAACTTTTATGGTCCGAACTTGCTCAACTCTGTCTATGGAGCAGCTTTTTAACGGGTTTGTCCATTGGTCATAGAAAGTTGGTCTTTTGGCATCGAAATAATCTAGGAAGCTTATACTCATAATATTTGACATAGAAGAACAATAAAAAGTGTACAACGAGCAACTTTGATGGTCCGAAGTTGCTCAACTCTCTCTATGGAGGAGCTTTTAACGGTTTTGTTCATTTGTCATAGAAAGTTGGTGTTTTGTCATCGAAATAATCTAGGATGCTCATACTCGTAAAATTTTACATAGAAGAATCGTAAAAAGTGTACGTCGAACAACTTTTATGGTCCGAACTTGCTCCACTCTCTCTATGGAGTAGCTTTTAACGGGCTTGTCAATTTGTCATAGAAAGTTGGTCTTTTGGCATCGAAATATTCGAAGAAGCTTCTACTCATAAAATATGACGTAGAAGAACAATAAAAGTGTACACCGAGGAACTTTGATGGTTCGAAGTTGCTCAACTCTCTCTATGGAAGAGCATTTAGCTGTTTTGTACATTTGTCATAGAAAGTTGGTGTTTTATCATCGAAATAATCTAGGATGCTTATACTCGTAAAATTTTACATAGAAGAATCGTAAAAAGTGTACGTCGAACAACTTTTATGGTCCGAACTTGCTCAACTCTGTCTATGGAGTACCTTTTAACGGGTTTGTCCATTGTTCATAGAAAGTTGGTCTTTTGGCATCGAAATAATTTAGGAAGCTTATACTAATAATATTTGACATAGAAGAACAATAAAAAGTGTACACCGAGCACCCTTGATGGTCCGAAGTTTCTCAACTCTCTCTATGGAGGAGCTTTTAACGGTTTTGTCCATTTGTCATGGAAAGATGGTGTTTTAGTATCGAAATAATCTAGGAAGCTTATACTCGTAAAATTTGACATAGAAGAACAATAAAAAGTGTATTCCGAGCAACTTTGTTGGTCCGAAGTTGCTCAACTCTCTCTATTGAGGAGCTTTTAACGGTTTTGTCCATTTGTCATAGAAAGTTGTTGTTTTTGGAATCGAAATAATCTTTGAAGCTTCTACTCATAAAATATGACGCAGAAGAACAATAAAAGTGTACACCGAGGAACTTTGATGGTCCGAAGTTGCTCAACTCTCTCTAAGGTGGAGCTTTTAGCTGTTTTGTCCATTTGTCGTAGAAAGTAGGTGTTTTGTCATCGAAATAATCTAGGAAGCTTAGACTCGTAAAATTTGACATAGAAGAACAATATAAGGTGTACGTCGAGCAACTTTGATGGTCCGAAGTTGCTCAACTCTCTCTATGGTGGAGCCTTTAACAGTTTTGTCGCTTTGTAATAGAAAGTTGGTGTTTTGGCATCGAAATAATCTAGGAAGCTTATACTCATAAAATTTGACATAGAAGAACAATAAAAAGTGTACAACGAGTAACTTTGATGGTCCGAAGTTGCTCAACTCTCTCTATGGAGGATCTTTTAACGGTTTTGTTCATTTGTCATAGAAAGTTGGTGTTTTGTCATCGAAATAATCTAGGATGCTCATACTCGTAAAATTTTACATAGAAGAATCGTAAAAAGTGTACGTCGAACAACTTTTATAATCCGAACTTGCTCCACTCTCTCTATGGAGTAGCTTTTAATGGATTTGTCCATTTTTCATGGAAAGATGATGTTTTAGTATCGAAATAATCTAGGAAGCTTATACTCGTAAAATTCGACATAGAAGAACAATAAAAAGTGTATTCCGAGCAACTTTGTTGGTCCGAAGTTGCTCAACTCTCTCTATGGGGGAGCTTTTAACGGTTTGGTCCATTTGTCATAGAAAGTTGGTGTTTTTGGAATCGAAATAATCTTTGAAGCTTCTACTCATAAAATATGACGTAGAAGAACCATAAAAGTGTACACCGAGGAACTTTGTTGGTCCGAAGTTGGTCAACTCTCTCTAAGGAGGTGCTTTTAGCTATTTTGTCCATTTGTCGTAGAAAGTTGGTGTTTTGTCATCGAAATAATCTAGGAAGCTTATACTCGTAAAATTTGACATAGAAGAACAATATAAGGTGTACGGCGAGCAACTTTTATGGTCCGAAGTTGCTTAACTCTCTCTATGGAGGAGCTTTTAACAGTTTTGTCGCTTTGTAATAGAAAGTTGGTGTTTTGGCATCGAAATAATCTAGAAAGCTTATACTCGTACAATTTGACATAGAAGAATATTAAATAGTGTACGCCGAGCAACTTTGATGGTTCGAAGTTGCTCAACTATCTCTATGGAGGATCTTTTAACGGTTTTGTTCATTTGTCATAGAAAGTTGGTGTTTTGGGATCGAAATAATCTAGCAAGCTTATACTCGTAAAATTTGACATAGAAGAATAGTAAATAGTGTATGCCGAGCAACTTTGATGGTCCGAAGTTGCTCAACTCTCTCTATGGAAGAGTTTTTAACGGTTTTGTCCATTTGTCATGGAAAGATGGTGTTTTAGTATCGAAATAATCTAGGAAGCTTATACTCATAATATTTGACATAGAACAACAATAAAAAGTGTACACCGAGCAACTTTGATGGTCCGAAGTTGCTCAACTCTCTCTATGGAGGAGCTTTTACCGGTTTTGTACATTTGTCATAGAAAGTTGGTGTTTTGTCATCGAAATAATCTAGGATGCTCATACTCGTAAAATTTTACATAGAAGAATCATAAAAAGTGTACGTCGAACAACTTTTATGGTCCGAACTTGCTACACTCTCTCTATGGAGTAGCTTTTAACGGGTTTGTCCATTTGTCATAGAAAGTTGGTCTTTTGGCATCGAAATATTCTAGGAAGCTTCTACTCATAAAATATGATGTAGAAGAACAATAAAAGTGTACACCGAGGAACTTTGATGGTCCGAAGTTGCTCAACTCTCTCTATGGAAGAGCATTTAGCTGTTTTGTACATTTGTCATAGAAAGTTTGTGTTTTGTCATCGAAATATTCTTGGATGCTTATACTCGTAAAATTTTACATAGAAGAATCGTAAAAAGTGTACGTCGAACAACTTTTATGGTCCGAACTTGCTCAACTCTGTCTATGGAGCAGCTTTTTAACGGGTTTGTCCATTGGTCATAGAAAGTTGGTCTTTTGGCATCGAAATAATCTAGGAAGCTTATACTCATAATATTTAACATAGAAGAACAATAAAAAGTGTACAACGAGCAACTTTGATGGTCCGAAGTTGCTCAACTCTCTCTATCGAGGAGCTTTTAACGGTTTTGTACATTTGTCGTAGAAAGTTGGTCTTTTGGCATCGAAATATTCTAAGAAGCTTCTACTCATAAAATATGACGTAGAAGAACAATAAAAGTGTACACCGAGGAACTTTGATGGTCCGAAGTTGCTCAACTCTCTCTATGGAAGAGCATTTAGTTGTTTTGTACATTTATCATAGAAAGTTGGTGTTTTGTCATCGAAATAATCTAGGATGCTTAAACTCGTAAAATTTTACATAGAAGAATCGTAAAAAGTGTACGTCGAACAACTTTTATGGTTCGAACTTGCTCAACTCTGTCTATGGAGTAGCTTTTAACGGGTTTGTCTATTTGTCATAGAAAGTTGGTCTTTTGGCATCGAAATAGTCTAGGAAGCTTATACTCATAATATTTGACATAGAAGAACAATAAAAACTGTGCACCGAGCACCTTTGATGGTCCGAAGTTTCTCAACTCTCTCTATGGAGGAGCTTTTAACGGGTTTTTCCATTTGTCATGGAAATATGGTGTTTTGGCATCGAAATAATCTAGAAAGCTTATACTCATAAAATTTGACATAGAAGAACAATAAAAAGTGTACAACAAGCAACTTTGATGGTCCGAAGTTGCTCAACTCTCTCTATAGAGGATCTTTTAACGGTTTTGTTCATTTGTCATAGAAAGTTGGTGTTTTGTCATCGAAATAATCTAGGATGCTCATACTCGTAAAATTTTACATAGAAGAATCGTAAAAAGTGTACGTCGAACAACTTTTATGATCCGAACTTGCTCCACTCTCTCTATGGAGTAGCTTTTAACGGGTTTGTCCATTTGTCATGGAAAGATGGTGTTTTAGTATCGAAATAATCTAGGAAGCTTATACTCGTAAAATTTGACATAGAAGAACAATAAAAAGTGTATCCCGAGCAACTTTGTTGGTCCGAAGTTGCTCAACTAAATCTATGGAGGAACTTTTAACGGTTTTGTTCATTTGTCATCGAAAGTTGGTGTTTTTGGAATCGAAATAATCTTTGAAGCTTCTACTCATAAAATATGACGTAGAAGAACCATAAAAGTGTACACCGAGGAACTTTGTTGGTCCGAAGTTGCTCAACTCTCTCTAAAGAGGTGCTTTTAGCTGTTTTGTCCATTTGTCGTAGAAAGTTGGTGTATTGTCATCGAAATAATCTAGGAAGCTTATACTCGTAAAATTTGACATAGAAGAACAATATAAGGAGTACGCCGAGCAACTTTTATGGTCCGAAGTTGCTCAACTCTCTCTATGGAGGAGCTTTTAACAGTTTTGTCGCTTTGTAATAGAAAGTTGGTGTTTTGGCATCGAAATAATCTAGAAAGCTTATACTCGTAAAATTTGACATAGAAGAATATTAAATAGTGTACGCCGAGCAACTTTGATGGTTCGAAGTTGCTCAACTATCTCTATGGTGGATCTTTTAACGGTTTTGTTCATTTGTCATAGAAAGTTGGTGTTTTGGGATCGAAATAATCTATCAAGCTTATACTCGTAAAATTTGACATAGAAGAATAGTAAATAGTGTACGCCGAGCAACTTTGATGGTCCGAAGTTGCTCAACTCTCTCTATGGAAGAGTTTTTAACGGTTTTGTCCATCTGTCGTGGAAAGATAGTGTTTTAGTATCGAAATAATCTAGGAAGCTTATACTCATAAAATTTGACATAGAAGAACAATTAAAAGTGTATCCCGAGCAACTTTGTTGGTCCGAAGTTGCTCAATTCTCTCTATGGAGGAGCTTTTAACGGTTTTGTCCATTTGTCATAGAAAGATGGTGTTTTAGCATCGAAATAATCTAGGAAGCTTATACTCATAAAATTTGACATAGAAGAACAATAAAAAGTGTATCCCGAGCAACTTTGTTGGTCCGAAGTTGCGAGCAACTATCTCTATGGAGTAGCTTTTAACGGTTTTGTTCATTTGTCATAGAAAGTTGGTGTTTTTGGAATCGAAATAATCTTGGAAGCTTCTACTCATAAAATATGACGTAGAAGAACAATAAAAGTGTACACCGAGGAACTTTGATGGTCCGAAGTTGCTCAACTCGTTCTAAGGAGGAGCATTTAGCTGTTTTGTACATTTGTCATAGAAAGTTGGTGTTTTGTCATCGAAATAATCTAGGATGCTTATACTCGTAAAATTTTACATAGAAGAATCGTAAAAAGTGTACGTCGAACAACTTTTGTGGTCCGAACATGCTCCACTCTGTTTATGGAGTAGCTTTTAACGGGTTTCTCCATTTGTCATAGAAAGTTGGTCTTTTGGCATCGAAATAATCTAGGAAGCTTATACTCATAATATTTGACATAGAAGAACAATAAACAGTGTACACCGAGCAACTTTGATGGTCCGAAGTTGCTCAACTCTCTCTATGGAGGAGCTTTTAACGGTTTTGTCCATTTGTCATGGAAGAGATGGTGTTTTAGTATCGAAATAATCTAGGAAGCTTATACTCGTAAAATTTGACATAGAAGAACAATAAAAAGTGTATCCCGAGCAACTTTGTTGGTCCGAAGTAGCTCAACTCTCTCTATGGAGGGGCTTTTAACGGTTTTGTCCATTTGTCAGAGAAAGATGGTGTTTTAGAATCGAAATAATCTAGGAAGCTTATACTCGTAAAATTTGACATAGAAGAACAATAAAAAGTGTATCTCGAGCAACTTTGTTGGTCCGAAGTTGCGAGCAACTATCTCTATGGAGTAGCTTTTAACGGTTTTGTTCATTTGTCATAGAAAGTTGGTGTTTTTGGAATCGAAATAACCTTGGAAGCTTCTACTCATAAAATATGACGTAGAAGAACAATAAAAGTGTACACCGAGGAACTTTGATGGTCCGAAGTTGCTCAACTCGTTTTAAGGAGGAGCATTTAGCTGTTTTGTACATTTGTCATAGAAAGTTGGTGTTTTGTCATCGAAATAATCTAGGATGCTTATACTCGTAAAATTTTATATAGAAGAATCGTAAAAAGTGTACGTCGAACAACTTTTATGGTCCGAACTTGCTCAACTCTGTCTATGGAGCAGCTTTTTAACGGGTTTGTCCATTGGTCATAGAAAGTTGGTCTTTTGGCATCGAAATAATCTAGGAAGCTTACACTCATAATATTTAACATAGAAGAACAATAAAAAGTGTACAACGAGCAACTTTGATGGTCCGAAGTTGCTCAACTCTCTCTATGGAGGAGCTTTTAACGCTTTTGTACATTTGTCATAGAAAGTTGGTGTTTTGTCATCGAAATAATCTAGGAAGCTTGTACTCGTAAAATTTGACATAGAAGAACAATAAAAAGTGTATTCCGTTCAACTCTGTTGGTCCGAAGTTGCTCAACTCTCTCTATGGAGGAGCTTTTAACGGTTTTGTCCATTTGTCATAGAAAGTTGTTGTTTTTGGAATCGAAATAATCTTTGAAGCTTCTACTCATAAAATATGACGTAGAAGAACAATAAAAGTGTACACCGAGAAACTTTGATGGTCCGAAGTTGCTCAACTCGTTCTAAGGAGGAGCATTTAGCTGTTTTGTACATTTGTCATAGAAAGTTGGTGTTTTGTCATCGAAATAATCTAGGATGCTTATACTCGTAAAATTTTACATAGAAGAATCGTAAAAAGTGTACGTCGAACAACTTTTGTGGTCCGAACATGCTCCACTCTGTTTATGGAGTAGCTTTTAACGGGTTTCTCCATTTGTCATAGAAAGTTGGTCTTTTGGCATCGAAATAATCTAGGAAGCTTATACTCATAATATTTGACATAGAAGAACAATAAACAGTGTACACCGAGCAACTTTGATGGTCCGAAGTTGCTCAACTCTCTCTATGGAGGAGCTTTTAACGGTTTTGTCCATTTGTCATGGAAGAGATGGTGTTTTAGTATCGAAATAATCTAGGAAGCTTATACTCGTAAAATTTGACATAGAAGAACAATAAAAAGTGTATCCCGAGCAACTTTGTTGGTCCGAAGTAGCTCAACTCTCTCTATGGAGGGGCTTTTAACGGTTTTGTCCATTTGTCAGAGAAAGATGGTGTTTTAGAATCGAAATAATCTAGGAAGCTTATACTCGTAAAATTTGACATAGAAGAACAATAAAAAGTGTATCTCGAGCAACTTTGTTGGTCCGAAGTTGCGAGCAACTATCTCTATGGAGTAGCTTTTAACGGTTTTGTTCATTTGTCATAGAAAGTTGGTGTTTTTGGAATCGAAATAACCTTGGAAGCTTCTACTCATAAAATATGACGTAGAAGAACAATAAAAGTGTACACCGAGGAACTTTGATGGTCCGAAGTTGCTCAACTCGTTTTAAGGAGGAGCATTTAGCTGTTTTGTACATTTGTCATAGAAAGTTGGTGTTTTGTCATCGAAATAATCTAGGATGCTTATACTCGTAAAATTTTATATAGAAGAATCGTAAAAAGTGTACGTCGAACAACTTTTATGGTCCGAACTTGCTCAACTCTGTCTATGGAGCAGCTTTTTAACGGGTTTGTCCATTGGTCATAGAAAGTTGGTCTTTTGGCATCGAAATAATCTAGGAAGCTTACACTCATAATATTTAACATAGAAGAACAATAAAAAGTGTACAACGAGCAACTTTGATGGTCCGAAGTTGCTCAACTCTCTCTATGGAGGAGCTTTTAACGCTTTTGTACATTTGTCATAGAAAGTTGGTGTTTTGTCATCGAAATAATCTAGGAAGCTTGTACTCGTAAAATTTGACATAGAAGAACAATAAAAAGTGTATTCCGTTCAACTCTGTTGGTCCGAAGTTGCTCAACTCTCTCTATGGAGGAGCTTTTAACGGTTTTGTCCATTTGTCATAGAAAGTTGTTGTTTTTGGAATCGAAATAATCTTTGAAGCTTCTACTCATAAAATATGACGTAGAAGAACAATAAAAGTGTACACCGAGGAACTTTGATGGTCCGAAGTTGCTCAACTCGTTCTAAGGAGGAGCATTTAGCTGTTTTGTACATTTGTCATAGAAAGTTGGTGTTTTGTCATCGAAATAATCTAGGATGCTTATACTCGTAAAATTTTACATAGAAGAATCGTAAAAAGTGTACGTCGAACAACTTTTGTGGTCCGAACATGCTCCACTCTGTTTATGGAGTAGCTTTTAACGGGTTTCTCCATTTGTCATAGAAAGTTGGTCTTTTGGCATCGAAATAATCTAGGAAGCTTATACTCATAATATTTGACATAGAAGAACAATAAACAGTGTACACCGAGCAACTTTGATGGTCCGAAGTTGCTCAACTCTCTCTATGGAGGAGCTTTTAACGGTTTTGTCCATTTGTCATGGAAGAGATGGTGTTTTAGTATCGAAATAATCTAGGAAGCTTATACTCGTAAAATTTGACATAGAAGAACAATAAAAAGTGTATCCCGAGCAACTTTGTTGGTCCGAAGTAGCTCAACTCTCTCTATGGAGGGGCTTTTAACGGTTTTGTCCATTTGTCAGAGAAAGATGGTGTTTTAGAATCGAAATAATCTAGGAAGCTTATACTCGTAAAATTTGACATAGAAGAACAATAAAAAGTGTATCTCGAGCAACTTTGTTGGTCCGAAGTTGCGAGCAACTATCTCTATGGAGTAGCTTTTAACGGTTTTGTTCATTTGTCATAGAAAGTTGGTGTTTTTGGAATCGAAATAACCTTGGAAGCTTCTACTCATAAAATATGACGTAGAAGAACAATAAAAGTGTACACCGAGGAACTTTGATGGTCCGAAGTTGCTCAACTCGTTTTAAGGAGGAGCATTTAGCTGTTTTGTACATTTGTCATAGAAAGTTGGTGTTTTGTCATCGAAATAATCTAGGATGCTTATACTCGTAAAATTTTATATAGAAGAATCGTAAAAAGTGTACGTCGAACAACTTTTATGGTCCGAACTTGCTCAACTCTGTCTATGGAGCAGCTTTTTAACGGGTTTGTCCATTGGTCATAGAAAGTTGGTCTTTTGGCATCGAAATAATCTAGGAAGCTTACACTCATAATATTTAACATAGAAGAACAATAAAAAGTGTACAACGAGCAACTTTGATGGTCCGAAGTTGCTCAACTCTCTCTATGGAGGAGCTTTTAACGCTTTTGTACATTTGTCATAGAAAGTTGGTGTTTTGTCATCGAAATAATCTAGGAAGCTTGTACTCGTAAAATTTGACATAGAAGAACAATAAAAAGTGTATTCCGTTCAACTCTGTTGGTCCGAAGTTGCTCAACTCTCTCTATGGAGGAGCTTTTAACGGTTTTGTCCATTTGTCATAGAAAGTTGTTGTTTTTGGAATCGAAATAATCTTTGAAGCTTCTACTCATAAAATATGACGTAGAAGAACAATAAAAGTGTACACCGAGGAACTTTGATGGTCCGAAGTTGCTCAACTGTCTCTAAGGTGGAGCTTTTAGCTGTTTTGTCCATTTGTCGTAGAAAGTTGGTGTTTTGTCATCGAAATAATCTAGGAAGCTTAGACTCGTAAAATTTGACATAGAAGAACAATATAAGGTGTACGTCGAGCAACTTTGATGGTCCGAAGTTGCTCAACTCTCTCTATGGAGGAGCTTTTAACAGTTTTGTCGCTTTGTAATAGAAAGTTGGTGTTTTGGCATCGAAATAATCTAGGAAGCTTATGAAATCACTAGGCTAACACAAGAGGGGGGGTGAATTGTGTTTTAAAAAACTAAGTATAAACCCCAAGTACAAAACCACAACCTAAAAACTCACAAATGATTAAGGCAATGTCAAGAATGCAAATCTGCGCACTAATCGTGTAAATGTAATTTGACCTAGCAATTCAACTCGGAATGTAACGAACTTTGATATGCAATATTACAACACCTCAATGAACACTATATCAAAAATTCAGCTTAAAATGCAAAGTCTAGCTATATGAACAATTCACGGACAGATTGGTATTCCGGAAAATTAAAATTCAAAAGTATACCTAGAATTCAATAATCACAAGTTGTTCAACCACAAGCAACATCCCAACAAGCAATGGCAGCAAGCAACACCCTAATATCAACTTCTAAGGCACACAAATCACAAATAATACCAATAGAATGATAATCAAAAACAAGTCACTACAAGGCAGCAAGTTTAACACACAAACAAGCAAGGAAATCAAAATAGTGTGCACAAGGATATATAGTGGTTCGGTGCTCACACCTACATCCACTACCTAAGCCCTCAAGCTTAGGATTTCCCAATCCACTAAAGGATATATGTGGTTTTGCAAGTTCACCACAAACTTAGGGTTTCCAAGAACACCCCAAACTTGTACACCAACAAGGTTTGAAGCTAACCTTAAACTTTCACACACCTCTCAAAGGTAATGCCCTCAAATGGGACTTTTACAAGTATTTGGATTTTGGTTCTCTCAAGATTAGCTATAGGCTATATATGGTTGGAGAACACTCAAATTCACAAGATGTTGCTCAAATGGGTTTGGAATCAAATGTGTAGCAAACACTCTTGTAATCTCACACAAAGCTCACACAAGATCAAGAATAGGTTTAGGTGAAGCTTTGTTGAAGAACTCTCAAGAACACACCAAGAGTACCCAAGGGCAGAAAGATTTTGGGGTGGTTCAAGGAGTTTTTTGGATCTCTCTTTCAAATAGGAAGATGATGGCTTGAATGTAATCAAAGTGGTAGCAAGAGATCGCAAGGAAGAAGCTTGAATCAAGAAGATGAAGTTGAGAGCAAGTAAGCTTGAACACTTAGAAAAAAGTGTACACTGAGCAATTTTGATGGTCCGAAGTTGCTCAACTCTCTCTATGGAGGAGCTTTTAACGGTTTTGTCTTTTTGTCATAGAAAGATGGTGTTTTAGCATCGAAATAATCTAGGAAGCTTATACTCGTAAAATTTGACATAGAAGAACAATAAAAAGTGTATCCCGAGCAACTTTGCTGGTCCGAAGTTGCGAGCAACTCTCTCTATGGAGTAGCTTTTAACGGTTTTGTTCATTTGTCATAGAAAGTTGGTGTTTTTGGAATCGAAATAATATTGGAAGCTTCTACTCATAAAATATGACGTAGAAGAACAATAAAAGTGTACACCGAGGAACTTTGATGGTCCGAAGTTTCTCAACTCTCTCTAAGGAGGAGAATTTAGCTGTTTTGTACATTTGTCATAGAAAGTTGGTGTTTTGTCATCGAAATAATCTAGGATGCTTATACTCGTAAAGTTTTACATAGAAGAATCGTAAAAGGTGTACGTCGAAAAACTTTTATGGTCCGAACTTGCTCAACTCTGTCTATGGAGTAGCTTTCAATGGGTTTGTCCATTTGTCATAGAAAGTTGGTCTTTTGGCATCGAAATAATCTAGGAAGTTTATTCTCATAATATTTGACATAGAAGAACAATAAAAAGTGTACACCGAGAAACTATAATGGTCCGAAGTTGCTCAACTCTGTCTATGGAGGAGCTTTTAACGGTTTTGTCCATTTGTCGTAAAAACTTCATTTTTTGCATCGAAATAATCTACGAAGCTTATACTCATAAAATTTAACATAAAAGAACAATAAAAAGTGTACATCGAGCAACTTTGATGGTTTGAAGTTGCTCAACTCTCTCTTTCGAGGAGCTTTTAACGGTTTAGTCCATTTGTCATAGAAATATGGTGTTTTATCATCGAAATAATCTAGGAAGCTTATACTCATAAAATTTGACGTAGAAGAACAATAAAAAGTGTATCCCGAGCATCTTTGTTGGTCCGAAGTTGCGAGCAACTCTCTCTATGGAGTAGCATTTAACGGTTTTGTTCATTTGTCATACAAAGTTGGTGTTTTTGGAATCGAAATAATCTTGGAAGCTTCTACTCATAAAATATGACGTAGAAGAAAAATAAAAGTGTACACCGACGAACTTTGATGGTCCGAAGTTGCTCAACTCTCTTTAAGGAGGAGCATTTAGCTGATTTGTACATTTGTCATAGAAAGTTGGTGTTTTGTCATCGAAATAATCTAAGATGCTTATACTTGTAAAATTTTACATAGAAGAATCGTAAAAAGTGTACGTCGAACAACTTTTATGGTCCGAACTTGCTCAACTCTGTCTATGGAGTAGCTTTTAACGGGTTTGTCCATTTGTCATAGAATGTTTGTCTTTTGGCGTCGAAATAATCTACCAAGTTTATTCTCATAATATTTGACATAGAAGAACAATAAAAAGTGTACACCGAGAAACTATAATGGTCCGAAGTTTCTCAACTCTGTCTATGGAGGAGCTTTTAACGGTTTTGTCCATTTGTCATAAAAACTTTGTTTTTTGCATCGAAATAATCTACGAAGCTTATACTCATAAAATTTAACATAGAAGAACAATAAAAAGTGTACATCGAGCAACTTTGATGGTTCGAAGTTGCTTCACTCTCTCTTTGGAGGCGCTTTTAACGGTTTTGTCCATTTCTCATAGAAAGTTGGTGATTTGGAATCGAAAAAATCCTCGAAGCTTATACTCATAAAATTTGACATAGAATAACAATAAAAAGTGTACACCGAGCAACTTTGATGGTCCGAAGTTGCTCCACTCTCTCTATGGAGGAGCTTTTAACGGTTTTGTCCATTTGTCATAGAGAGATCGTGTTTTAGTATCGAAATAATCTAGGAAGCTTATACTCATAAAATTTAACATAGAAGAACAATAAAAAGTGTACATCGAGCAACTTTGATGGTTCGAAGTTTCTCCACTCTCTCTTTGGAGGAGCTTTTAACGGTTTTGTCCATTTCTCATAGAAAGTTGGTGATTTGGAATCGAAATAATCCTGGAAGCTTATACTCACAAAATTTGACATAGAATAACAATAAAAAATGTACACCGAGCAACTTTGACGGTCCAAAGTTGCTTAACTCTCTCTATGGAGGAGCTTTTAACGGTTTTGTCCATTTGTCATAGAAAGATGGTGTTTTGGCATCGAAATAATCTAGGAAGCTTATACTCATAAAATTTGACATAGAAGAATCGTAAAAAGTGTACGTCGAACAATTTTTATGGTCCGAACTTGCTCAACTCTGTCTATGGAGTAGCTTTTAATGGGTTTGTTCATTTGTCATAGTAAGTTGGTCTTTTGGCATCGAAATAATCTAGGAAGCTCTTATACTCATAATATTTTGGCATAGAAGAACAATAAAAAGTGTACACCGAGCAAATATGATGGTCCGAAGTTGCTCAACTCTCTCTATGGAGGAGCTTTTAACGGTTTTGTGCATTTGTGATAAAAAGTTGGTGTTTTGCCATCGAAATAATCTTGGAAGCTTACACTCGTAAAATTTGACATAGAAGAACAATAAAAAGTGTACACCGAGCAACTTTGATGGTCCGAAGTTGCTCAACTCTCTCTATGGAGGAGCTTTTAACAGTTTTGTCCATTAGTCATATAAAGATGGTGTTTTAGCATCGAAATAATCTAGGACGCTTATACTCATAAAATTTGACATAGAAGAACAATAAAAAGTGTACATCGAGCAACTATGATGGTCCGAAGTTGCTCAACTCTCTCTATGGTGGAGCTTTTAACGATTTTGTCCATTTGTGTTAAAAAATTGGCGTTTTGGCATCGAAATAATCTTGGAAGATTATACTCGTAAAATTTGACATAGAAGAACAATAAAAAGTGTACACCGATCAACTTTGATGGTCTGATGTTGCTCAATTCTCTCTATGGAGGAGCTTTTAACGGTTTTGTCCATCTGTCATATAAAGATGGTGTTTTAGCATCAAAATAATCTAGGAAGCTTATACTCAAAAAATTTGTCATAGAAGAACAATATAAGGTGTACGCCGAGCAACTTTGATGGTCCAAAGTTGCTCAACTCTCTCTATGGAGGAGCTTTTAACAGTTTTGTCGCTTTGTGATAGAAAGTTGGTGTTTTGGCATCGAAATAATCTAGAAAGCTTATACTCGTAAAATTCGACATAGAAGAATAGTAAATAGTGTACGCCGAGCAACTTTGATGGTTCGAAGTTGCTCAACTATCTCTATGGAGGATCTTTTAACGGTTTTGTTCATTTGTCATAGAAAGTTTGTGTTTTGTCATCGAAATAATCTAGGAAGCTTATACTCGTAAAATTTGACATAGAACAACAATATAAGGTGTACGCCGAGCAACTTTGATGGTCCGAAGTTGCTCAACTCTCTCTATGGAGGACCTTTTAACAATTTTGTCGCTTTGTGATAGAAAGTTGGTGTTTTGGCATCGAAATAATCTAGAAAGCATATACTCGTAAAATTTCACATAGAAGAATCGTAAAAAGTGTACGTCGAACAATTTTTATGGTCCGAACTTGCTCAACTCTGTCTATGGAGTAGCTTTTAACGGGTTTGTCAATTTGTCATAGTAAGTTGGTCTTTTGGCATCGCAATAATCTAGGAAGCTCATATACTCATAATATTTGACATAGAAGAACAATAAAAAGTGTACACCGAGCAACTTTGATGGTCCGAAGTTGCTCAACACACTCTATGGAGGAGCTTCTAACGGTTTTTTCCATTTCTCATAGAAAGTTGGTGATTTGGAATCGAAATAATTCTGGAAGCTTATACTCATAAAATTTGACATAGAATAACAATAAAAAGTGTACAGCGTGCAACTTTGATGGTCCGAAGTTGCTCAACTCTCTCTATGGAGGAGCTTTTAACGGTTTTGTCCATTTGTCATAGAAAGATGTTGTTTTAGCATCGAAATAATCTAGGAAGCTTATACTCATAAAATTTGACATAGAAGAACAATAAAAAGTGTATCCCGAGCAACTTTGTTGGTCCGAAGTTACGAGCAACTCTCTCTATGGAGTAGCTTTTAACGGTTTTCTTCATTTGTCATAGAAAGTTGGTGTTTTTGGAATCGAAATAAACTTGCATGCTTCTACTCATAAAATATGACGTAGAAGAACAATAAAAGTGTACACCGAGGAACTTTGATGGTCCGAAGTTGCCCAACTCTCTCTATGGAGGAGCTTTTAACAGTTTTGTCGCTTTGTGATAGAAAGTTGGTGTTTTGGCATCGAAATAATCTAGAAAGCTTATACTCGTAAAATTTGACATAGAAGAATAGTAAATAGTGGACGCCGAGCAACTTTGATGTTTCGAAGTTGCTCAACTATCTCTATGGAGGATCTTTTAACGGTTTTGTTCATTTGTCATAGAAAGTTGGTGTTTTGGCATCGAAATAATCTAGCAATTTTATACTTCTAAAATTTGACATAGAAGAATAGTAAATAGTGTACGCCGAGCAACTTTGATGGTCCGAAGTTTCTCAACTCTCTCTATGGAAGTGCTTTTAACGGTGTTGTCCATTTTTCGTAGAAATTTGGTGTTTTGGGATTGAAATAATCTAGGAAGCTTATACTCGTAAAATTTGACATAGAAGAACAATAAAAAGTGTATCTCGAGCAACTTTATTGGTTCGAAGTTCATCAACTCTCTCGATTGAGGAGCTTTTAACGGTTTTGTCCATTTGTCATAGAAAGTTCGTGTTTTTGGAATTGAAATAATCTTGGAAGCTTCTACTCATAAAATTTGATGTAGAAGAAAAATAAAATTGTACACCGAGGAACTTTGATGGTCCGAAGTTGCTCAACTCTCTCTATGGAGGAGCTTTTAACGGTTTTGTCCATTTGTCATGGAAAGATGGTGTTTTAGTATCGAAATAATCTACGAAGCTTGTACTAGTAAAATTTGACATAGAAGAACAATAAAAAGTGTATCCCGAGCAACTTTGTTGGTCCGTAGTTGCTCAACTCTCTGTATGGAGGAGCTTTTAACGGTTTTGTCCATTTGTCATAGAAAGTTGGTGTTTTTGGAATCGAAATAAACTTGCAAGCTTCTACTCATAAAATATGACGTAGAAGAACAATAAAAGTGTACACCGAGGAACTTTGATGGTCCGAAGTTGCCCAACTCTCTCTATGGAGGAGCTTTTAACAGTTTTGTCGCTTTGTGATAGAAAGTTGGTGTTTTGGCATCGAAATAATCTAGAAATCTTATACTCGTAAAATTTGACATAGAAGAATAGTAAATAGTGGACGCCGAGCAACTTTGAGGTTTCGAAGTTGCTCAACTATCTCTATGGAGGATCTTTTAACGGTTTTGTTCATTTGTCATAGAAAGTTGGTGTTTTGGCATCGAAATAATCTAGCAATTTTATACTTGTAAAATTTGACATAGAAGAATAGTAAATAGTGTACGCCGAGCAACTTTGATGGTCCGAAGTTGCTCAACTCTCTCTATGGAAGTGCTTTTAACGGTTTTGTCCATTTTTCGTAGAAATTTAGGGTTTTGGGATTGAAATAATCTAGGAAGCTTATACTCGTAAAATTTGACATAGAAGAACAATAAAAAGTGTATCTCGAGCAACTTTGTTGGTTCGAAGTTCATCAACTCTCTCGATTGAGGAGCTTTTAACGGTTTTGTCCATTTGTCATAGAAAGTTGGTGTTTTTGTAATCGAAATAATCTACGAAGCTTGTACTAGTAAAATTTGACATAGAAGAACAATAAAAAGTGTATCCCGAGCAACTTTGTTGGTCCGTAGTTGCTCAACTCTCTCTATGGAGGAGCTTTTAACGGTTTATTCCATTTGTCATAGAAAGTTGGTGTTTTTGTAATCGAAATAATCTTTGAAGCTTCTACTCATAAAATATGACGTAGAAGAACAATAAAAGTGTACACCGAGGAACTTTGATGGTCCGAAGTTGCTCAACTCTCTCTAAGGAGGAGCTTTTAGCTGTTTTGTCCATTTGTCGTAGAAAGTTGGTGTTTTGTCATCGAAATAATCTAGGAAGCTTATACTCCTAAAATTTGACATAGAAGAACAATATAAGGTGTACGCCGAGCAACTTTGATGGTCCGAAGTTGCTCAACTCTCTCTATGGAGGAGCTTTTAACATTTTTATCGCTTTGTGATAGAAAGTTGGTGTTTTGGCATCGAAATAATCTAGAAAGCTTATACTCGTAAAATTTGACATAGAAGAATAGTAAATAGTGTACGCAGAGCAACTTTGATGGTTCGAAGTTGCTCAACTATCTCTATGGAGGATCTTTTAACGGTTTTGTTCATTTGTCATAGAAAGTTGGTGTTTTGTCATCGAAATAATCTAGGAAGCTTATACTCGTAAAATTTGACATAGAACAACAATATAAGGTGTACGCCGAGCAACTTTGATGGTCCGAAGTTGCTCAACTCTCTCTATGGAGGAGCATTTAACAGTTTTGTCGCTTTGTGATAGAAAGTTGGTGTTTTGGCATCGAAATAATCTAGAAAGCATATACTCGTAAAATTTGACATAGAAGAATCGTAAAAAGTGTACGTCGAACAATTTTTATGGTCCGAACTTGCTCAACTCTGTCTATGGAGTAGCTTTTAACGGGTTTGTCAATTTGTCATAGTAAGTTGGTCTTTTGGCATCGCAATAATCTAGGAAGCTCATATACTCATAATATTTGACATAGAAGAACAATAAAAAGTGTACACCGAGCAACTAAGATGGTCCGAAGTTGGACAACTCTCTCTATGGAGGAGCTTTTAACAGTTTTGTCGCTTTGTGATAGAAAGTTGGTGTTTTGGTTTCGAAATAATCTGGGAAGCTTATACTCATAAAATATGACGTAGAAGAACAATAAAAGTGTACACCGAGGAACTTTGATGGTCCGAAGTTGCTCAACTCTCTCTATGGAGGAGCTATTAACAGTTTTGTCGCTTTGTGATAGAAAGTTGGTGTTTTGGCATCGAAATAGTCTAGAAAGCTTATACTCGTAAAATTTGACATAGAAGAATAGTAAATAGTGGACGCCGAGCAACTTTGATGGTTCGAAGTTTCTCAACTATCTCTATGGAGGATCTTTTAACGGTTTTGTTCATTTGTAATAGAAAGTTGGTGTTTTGGCATCAAAATAATCTAGCAATTTTATACTTGTAAAATTTGACATAGAAGAATAGTAAATAGTGTACGCCGAGCAACTTTGATGGTCCGGAGTTGCTCAACTCTCTCTATGAAAGTGTTTTTAACGGTTTTGTCCATTTCTCGTAGAAATTTGGTGTTTTGGGATTGAAATAATCTAGGAAGCTTATACTCGTAAAATTTGACATAGAAGAACAATAAAAAGTGTATCTCGAGCAACTTTGTTGGTTTGAAGTTCATCAACTCTCTCGATTGAGGAGCTTTTAACGGTTTTGTCCATTTGTCATAGAAAGTTCGTGTTTTTGGAATTGAAATAATCTTGAAAGCTTCTACTCATAAAATTTGATGTAGAAGAAAAATAAAAGTGTACACCGAGGAACTTTGATGGTCCGAAGTTACTCAACTCTCTCTATGAAGGAGCTTTTAACGGTTTTGTCAATTTCTCATGGAAAGATGGTGTTTTAGTATCGAAATAATCTACGAAGCTTATACTAGTAAAATTTGACATAGAAGAACAATAAAAAGTGTATCCCGAGCAACTTTGTTTGTCCGTAGTTGCTCAACTCTCTCTATGGAGGAGCTTTTAACGGTTTTGTCCATTTGTCATAGAAAGTTGGTGTTTTTGTAATCGAAATAATCTAGGAAGCTTATACTAGTAAAATTTGACATAGAAGAACAATAAAAACTGTATCCCGAGCAACTTTGTTGGTCCGTAGTTACTCAACTCTCTGTATGGAGGAGCTTTTAACGGTTTTGTTCATTTGTCATAGAAAGTTGGTGTTTTTGGAATCGAAATAATCTTTGAAGCTTCTACTCATAAAATATGACGTAGAAGAACAATAAAAGTGTACACCGAGGAACTTTGATGGTCCGAAGTTGCTCAACTCTCTCTAAGGAGGAGCTTTTAGCTGTTTTGTCCATTTGTCGTAGAAAGTTGGTGTTTTGTCATCGAAATAATCTAGGAAGCTTATACTCGTAAAATTTGACACAGAAGAACAATATAAGGTGTACGCCGAGCAACTTTGATGGTCCAAAGTTGCTCAACTCTCTCTATGGAGGAGCTTTTAACAATTTTGTCGCTTTGTGATAGAAAGTTGGTGTTTTGGCATCGAAATAATCTAGAAAGCTTATACTCGTAAAATTTGACATAGAAGAATAGTAAATAGTGTACACCGAGGAACTTTGATGGTCCGAAGTTGCTCAACTCTCTCTAAGGAGGAGCTTTTAGCTGTTTTGTCCATTTGTCGTAGAAAGTTGGTGTTTTGTCATCGAAATAATCTAGGAAGCTTATACTCCTAAAATTTGACATAGAAGAACAATATAAGGTGTACGCCGAGCAACTTTGATGGTCCGAAGTTGCTCAACTCTCTCTATGGAGGAGCTTTTAACAGTTTTGTCGCTTTGTGATAGAAAGTTGGTGTTTTGGCATCGAAATAATCTAGAAAGCTTATACTCGTAAAATTTGACATAGAAGAATAGTAAATAGTGTACGCAGAGCAACTTTGATGGTTCGAAGTTGCTCAACTATCTCTATGGAGGATCTTTTAACGGTTTTGTTCATTTGTCATAGAATGTTGGTGTTTTGTCATCGAAATAATCTAGGAAGCTTATACTCGTAAAATTTGACATAGAACAACAATATAAGGTGTACGCCGAGCAACTTTGATGGTCCGAAGTTGCTCAACTCTCTCTATGGAGGAGCATTTAACAGTTTTGTCGCTTTGTGATAGAAAGTTGGTGTTTTGGCATCGAAATAATCTAGAAAGCATATACTCGTAAAATTTGACATAGAAGAATCGTAAAAAGTGTACGTCGAACAATTTTTATGGTCCGAACTTGCTCAACTCTGTCTATGGAGTAGCTTTTAACGGGTTTGTCAATTTGTCATAGTAAGTTGGTCTTTTGGCATCGCAATAATCTAGGAAGCTCATATACTCATAATATTTGACATAGAAGAACAATAAAAAGTGTACACCGAGCAACTAAGATGGTCCGAAGTTGGACAACTCTCTCTATGGAGGAGCTTTTAACAGTTTTGTCGCTTTGTGATAGAAAGTTGGTGTTTTGGTTTCGAAATAATCTGGGAAGCTTATACTCATAAAATATGACGTAGAAGAACAATAAAAGTGTACACCGAGGAACTTTGATGGTCCGAAGTTGCTCAACTCTCTCTATGGAGGAGCTATTAACAGTTTTGTCGCTTTGTGATAGAAAGTTGGTGTTTTGGCATCGAAATAGTCTAGAAAGCTTATACTCGTAAAATTTGACATAGAAGAATAGTAAATAGTGGACGCCGAGCAACTTTGATGGTTCGAAGTTTCTCAACTATCTCTATGGAGGATCTTTTAACGGTTTTGTTCATTTGTAATAGAAAGTTGGTGTTTTGGCATCAAAATAATCTAGCAATTTTATACTTGTAAAATTTGACATAGAAGAATAGTAAATAGTGTACGCCGAGCAACTTTGATGGTCCGGAGTTGCTCAACTCTCTCTATGAAAGTGTTTTTAACGGTTTTGTCCATTTCTCGTACAAATTTGGTGTTTTGGGATTGAAATAATCTAGGAAGCTTATACTCGTAAAATTTGACATAGAAGAACAATAAAAAGTGTATCTCGAGCAACTTTGTTGGTTTGAAGTTCATCAACTCTCTCGATTGAGGAGCTTTTAACGGTTTTGTCCATTTGTCATAGAAAGTTCGTGTTTTTGGAATTGAAATAATCTTGAAAGCTTCTACTCATAAAATTTGATGTAGAAGAAAAATAAAAGTGTACACCGAGGAACTTTGATGGTCCGAAGTTGCTCAACTCTCTCTATGAAGGAGCTTTTAACGGTTTTGTCAATTTGTCATGGAAAGATGGTGTTTTAGTATCGAAATAATCTACGAAGCTTATACTAGTAAAATTTGACATAGAAGAACAATAAAAAGTGTATCCCGAGCAACTTTGTTTGTCCGTAGTTGCTCAACTCTCTCTATGGAGGAGCTTTTAACGGTTTTGTCCATTTGTCATAGAAAGTTGGTGTTTTTGTAATCGAAATAATCTAGGAAGCTTATACTAGTAAAATTTGACATAGAAGAACAATAAAAACTGTATCCCGAGCAACTTTGTTGGTCCGTAGTTACTCAACTCTCTGTATGGAGGAGCTTTTAACGGTTTTGTTCATTTGTCATAGAAAGTTGGTGTTTTTGGAATCGAAATAATCTTTGAAGCTTCTACTCATAAAATATGACGTAGAAGAACAATAAAAGTGTACACCGAGGAACTTTGATGGTCCGAAGTTGCTCAACTCTCTCTAAGGAGGAGCTTTTAGCTGTTTTGTCCATTTGTCGTAGAAAGTTGGTGTTTTGTCATCGAAATAATCTAGGAAGCTTATACTCGTAAAATTTGACACAGAAGAACAATATAAGGTGTACGCCGAGCAACTTTGATGGTCCAAAGTTGCTCAACTCTCTCTATGGAGGAGCTTTTAACAGTTTTGTCGCTTTGTGATAGAAAGTTGGTGTTTTGGCATCGAAATAATCTAGAAAGCTTATACTCGTAAAATTTGACATAGAAGAATAGTAAATAGTGTACGCGGAGCAACTTTGATGGTTCGAAGTTGCTCAACTATCTCTATGGAGGATCTTTTAACGGTTTTGTTCATTTGTCATAGAAAGTTATTGTCTTGTCATCGAAATAATCTAGGAAGCTTATACTCGTAAAATTTGACATAGAACAACAATATAAGGTGTACGCCGAGCAACTTTGATGGTTCGAAGTTGCTCAACTATCTCTATGGAGGATCTTTTAACGGTTTTGTTCATTTGTCATAGAAAGTTATTGTCTTGTCATCGAAATAATCTAGGAAGCTTATACTCGTAAAATTTGACATAGAACAACAATATAAGGTGTACGCCGAGCAACTTTGATGGTCCGAAGTTGCTCAACTCTCTCTATGGAGGAGCATTTAACAGGTTTGTCGCTTTGTGATAGAAAGTTGGTGTTTTGGCATCGAAATAATCTAGAAAGCTTATACTCGTAAAATTTGACATAGAAGAATCGTAAAAAGTGTACGTCGAACAATTTTTATGGTCCGAACTTGCTCAACTCTGTCTATGGAGTAGCTTTTAACGGGTTTGTCAATTTGTCATAGTAAGTTGGTCTTTTGGCATCGCAATAATCTAGGAAGCTCATATACTCATAATATTTGACATAGAAGAACAATAAAAAGTGTACACCGAGCAACTAAGATGGTCCGAAGTTGGACAAATCTCTCTATGGAGGAGCTTTTAACAGTTTTGTCGCTTTGTGATAGAAAGTTGGTGTTTTGGTTTCGAAATAATTTGGGAAGCTTATACTCATAAAATTTGACATAGAAGAACAATAAAAAGTGTACACGAGCAACTTTGATGGTCCGAAGTTGCTCAACACTCTCAATGGAGGAGCTTTTAACGGTTTTTTCCATTTCTCATAGAAAGTTGCTGATTTGGAATCGAAATAAACTTGGAAGCTTATACTCATAAAATATGACGTAGAAGAACAATAAAAGTGTACACCGAGGAACTTTGATGGTCCGAAGTTGCTCAACTCTCTCTATGGAGGAGCTTTTAACAGTTTTGTCGCTTTGTGATAGAAAGTTGGTGTTTTGGCATCGAAATAGTCTAGAAAGCTTATACTCGTAAAATTTGACATAGAAGAATAGTAAATAGTGGACGCCGAGCAACTTTGATGGTTCGAAGTTTCTCAACTATCTCTATGGAGGATCTTTTAACGGTTTTGTTTATTTGTAATAGAAAGTTGGTGTTTTGGCATCAAAATAATCAAGCAATTTTATACTTGTAAAATTTGACATAGAAGAATAGTAAATAGTGTACGCCGAGCAACTTTGATGGTCCGAAGTTGCTCAACTCTCTCTATGAAAGTGTTTTTAACGGTTTTGTCCATTTCTCGTAGAAATTTGGTGTTTTGGGATTGAAATAATCTAGGAAACTTATACTCGTAAAATTTGACATAGAAGAAAAATAAAAAGTGTATCTCGAGCAACTTTGTTGGTTTGAAGTTCATCAACTCTCTCGATTGAGGAGCTTTTAACGGTTTTGTCCATTTGTCATAGAAAGTTCGTGTTTTTGGAATTGAAATAATCTTGGAAGCTTCTACTCATAAAATTTGATGTAGAAGAAAAATAAAAGTGTACACCGAGGAACTTTGATGGTCCGAAGTTGCTCAACTCTCTCTATGGAATAGCTTTTAACGGTTTTGTCCATTTGTCATGGAAAGATGGTGTTTTAGTATCGAAATAATCTACGAAGCTTATACTAGTAAAATTTGACATAGAAGAACAATAAAAAGTGTATCCCGAGCAACTTTGTTTGTCCGTAGTTGCTCAACTCTCTCTATGGAGGAGCTTTTAACGGTTTTGTCCATTTGTCATAGAAAGTTGGTGTTTTTGTAATCGAAATAATCTAGGAAGCTTATACTAGTAAAATTTGACATAGAAGAACAATAAAAAGTGTATCCCGAGCAACTTTGTTGGTCCGTAGTTACTCAACTCTCTGTATGGAGGAGCTTTTAACGGTTTTGTCCATTTGTCATAGAAAGTTGGTGTTTTTGGAATCGAAATAATCTTTGAAGCTTCTACTCATAAAATATGACGTAGAAGAACAATAAAAGTGTACACCGAGGAACTTTGATGGTCCGAAGTTGCTCAACTCTCTCTAAGGAGGAGCTTTTAGCTGTTTTGTCCATTTGTCGTAGAAAGTTGGTGTTTTGTCATCGAAATAATCTAGGAAGCTTATACTCGTAAAATTTGACATTGAAGAACAATATAAGGTGTACGCCGAGCAACTTTGATGGTCCGAAGTTGCTCAACTCTCTCTATGGAGGAGCTTTTAACAGTTTTGTCGCTTTGTGATAGAAAGTTGGTGTTTTGGCATCGGAATAATCTAGAAAGCTTATACTCGTAAAATTTGACATAGAAGAATAGTAAATAGTGTACGCGGAGCAACTTTGATGGTTCGAAGTTGCTCAACTATCTCTATGGAGGATCTTTTAACGGTTTTGTTCATTTCTCATAGAAAGTTATTGTCTTGTCATCGAAATAATCTAGGAAGCTTATACTCGTAAAATTTGACATAGAACAACAATATAAGGTGTACGCCGAGCAACTTTGATGGTCCGAAGTTGCTCAACTCTCTCTATGGAGGAGCATTTAACGGTTTTGTCGCTTTGTGATAGAAAGTTGGTGTTTTGGCATCGAAATAATCTAGAAAGCTTATACTCGTAAAATTTGACATAGAAGAATCGTAAAAAGTGTACGTCGAACAATTTTTATGGTCCGAACTTGCTCAACTCTGTCTATGGAGTAGCTTTTAACGGGTTTGTCAATTTGTCATAGTAAGTTGGTCTTTTGGCATCGCAATAATCTAGGAAGCTCATAATACTCATAATATTTGACATAGAAGAACAATAAAAAGTGTACACCGAGCAACTATGATGGTCCGAAGTTGGACAACTCTCTCTATGGTGGAGCTTTTAACGGTTTTGTCCATTTGTGATAAAAAGTTGGTGTTTTGGCATCGAAATAATCTGGGAAGCTTATACTCATAAAATTTGACATAGAAGAACAATAAAAAGTGTACACCGAGCAACTTTGATGGTCCGAAGTTGCTCAACACTCTCTATGGAGGAGCTTTTAACGGTTTTTTCCATTTCTCATAGAAAGTTGGTGATTTGGAATCGAAATAATTCTGGAAGCTTATACTCATAAAATTTGACATAGAATAATAATAAAAAGTGTACAGCGAGCAACGTTGATGGTCCGAAGTTGCTCAACTCTCTCTATGGAGGAGCTTTTAACGGTTTTGTCCATTTGTCATAGAAAGATGTTGTTTTAGCATCGAAATAATCTAGGAAGCTTATACTCGTAAAATTTGACATAGAAGAACAATAAAAAGTGTATCCCAAGCAACTTTTTTGGTCCGAAGTTGCGAGCAACTCTCTCTATGGAGTAGCTTTTAACGGTTTTCTTCATTTGTCATAGAAAGTTGGTGTTTTTGGAATCGAAATAATCTTGGAAGCTTCTACTCATAAAATATGACGTAGAAGAACAATAAAAGTGTACACCGAGGAACTTTGATGGTCCGAACTTGCTCAACTCTGTCTATGGAGTAGCTTTTAACGGGTTGTCTATTTGTCATAGTAAGTTGGCCTTTCGGCATCGAAATAATCTAGGAAGCTCTTATACTCATAATATTTGATGTAGAAGAACAACAAAAAGTGTACACCGAGCAAATATGATGGTCCGAAGTTGCTCAACTCTCTTTATGGAGGAGCTTTTAACGGTTTTGTCCATTTGTGATAAAAAGTTGGTGTTTTGGCATCGAAATAATCTTGGAAGCTTATACTAGTAAAATTTGACATAGAAGAACAATAAAAAGTGTACACCGAGCAACTTTGATGGTTCGAAGTTTCTCAACTCTCTCTATGGAGGAGCTTTTAACGGTTTTGTCCATTTGTCATAGAAAGTTGATGTTTTTGGAATCGAAATAATCTAGGAAGATTATACTAGTAAAATTTGACATAGAAGAATAGTAAATAGTTTACGCGGAGCAACTTTGATGGTTCGAAGTTGCTCAACTATCTCTATGAAGGATCTTTTAACGGTTTTGTTCATTTGTCATAGAAAGTTATTGTCTTGTTATCAAAATAATCTAGGAAGCTTATACTCGTAAAATTTGACATAGAACAACAATATAAGGTGTACGCCGAGCAACTTTGATGGTCCGAAGTTGCTCAACTCTCTCTATGGAGGAGCGTTTAACAGTTTTGTCGCTTTGTGATAGAAAGTTGGTGTTTTGGCATCGAAATAATCTAGAAAGCTTATACTCGTAAAATTTGACATAGAAGAATCGTAAAAAGTGTACGTCGAACAATTTTTATGGTCCGAACTTGCTCAACTCTGTCTATGGAGTAGCTTTTAACGGGTTTGTCAATTTGTCATAGTAAGTTGGTCTTTTGGCATCGAAATAATCTAGGAAGCTTATACTCATAATATTTGACATAGAAGAACAATAAAAAGTGTACACCGAGCAACTTTGATGGTCCGAAGTTTCTCAACTCTCTCTATGGGGGAGCTTTTAACGGTTTTGTCCATTTGTCATGGAAAAATGGTGTTTTAGTATCGAAATAATCTACGAAGCTTATACTAGTAAAATTTTACATAGAAGAACAATAAAAATTGTATCCCGAGCAACTTTGTTGGTCTGTACTTGCTCAACTCTCTCTATGGAGAAGCTTTTAACGGTTTTGTCAATTTTTCATAGAAAGTTGGTGTTTTTGTAATCGAAATAATCTAGGAAGCTTATACTAGTAAAACTTGACATAGAAGAACAATAAAAAGTGTATCCCGAGCAACTTTGTTGGTCTGTAGTTGCTCAACTCTCTGTATGGAGGAGCTTTTAACGGTTTTGTCCATTTGTCATAGAAAGTTGGTGTTTTTGGAATCGAAATAATCTTTGATGCCTCTACTCATAAAATATGACGTAGAAGAAAAATAAAAGTGTACACCGAGCAACTTTGATGGTCCGAAGTTGCTCAACTCTCTCTAAGGAGGAGCTTTTAACTGTTTTGTCCATTTGTCGTAGAAAGTTGGTGTTTTGTCATCGAAATAATCTAGGAAGCTTATACTCGTAAAATTTGACATAGAAGAACAATATAAGGTGTACGCCGAGCAACTTTGATAGTCCGAAGTTGCTCAACTCTCTCTATGGAGGAGCTTTTAACAGTTTTGTCGCTCTATGATAGAAAGTTGGTGTTTTGGCATCGAAATAATCTAGAAAGCTTATACTCGTAAAACTTGACATAGAAGAATAGTAAATAGTGTACGCCGAGCAACTTTGATGGTTCGAAGTTGCTCAACTATCTCTATGGAGGATCTTTTAACGGTTTTGTTCATTTGTCATAGAAAGTTGGTGTTTTTTCATCGAAATAATCTAGGAAGCTTATACTCGTAAAATTTGACGTAGAACAACAATATAAAGTGTACGCCGAGCAACTTTGATGGTCCGAAGTTGCTCAACTCTCTCTATGGAGGAGCTTTTAACAGTTTTGTCGCTTTGTGATAGAAAGTTGGTGTTTTGGCATCGAAATAATCTAGAAAGCTTATACTCGTAAAATTTGACATAGAAGAATCGTAAAAAGTGTACGTCGAACAATTTTTATGGTCCGAACTTGCTCAACTCTGTCTATGGAGTAGCTTTTAACGGGTTTGTCAATTTGTCATAGTAAGTTGGTCTTTTGGCATCGAAATAATCTAGGAAGCTTATACTCATAATATTTGACATAGAAGAACAATAAAAAGTGTACACCGAGCAACTTTGATGGTCCGAAGTTTCTCAACTCTCTCTATGGGGGAGCTTTTAACGGTTTTGTCCATTTGTCATGGAAAAATGGTGTTTTAGTATCGAAATAATCTACGAAGCTTATACTAGTAAAATTTTACATAGAAGAACAATAAAAATTGTATCCCGAGCAACTTTGTTGGTCTGTACTTGCTCAACTCTCTCTATGGAGGAGCTTTTAACGGTTTTGTCAATTTTTCATAGAAAGTTGGTGTTTTTGTAATCGAAATAATCTAGGAAGCTTATACTAGTAAAACTTGACATAGAAGAACAATAAAAAGTGTATCCCGAGCAACTTTGTTGGTCTGTAGTTGCTCAACTCTCTGTATGGAGGAGCTTTTAACGGTTTTGTCCATTTGTCATAGAAAGTCGGTGTTTTTGGAATCGAAATTATCTTTGATGCCTCTACTCATAAAATATGACGTAGAAGAAAAATAAAAGTGTACACCGAGCAACTTTGATGGTCCGAAGTTGCTCAACTCTCTCTAAGGAGGAGCTTTTAACTGTTTTGTCCATTTGTCGTAGAAAGTTGGTGTTTTGTCATCGAAATAATCTAGGAAGCTTATACTCGTAAAATTTGACATAGAAGAACAATATAAGGTGTACGCCGAGCAACTTTGATAGTCCGAAGCTGCTCAACTCTCTCTATGGAGGAGCTTTTAACAGTTTTGTCGCTCTGTGATAGAAAGTTGGTGTTTTGGCATCGAAATAATCTAGAAAGCTTATACTCGTAAAACTTGACATAGAAGAATAGTAAATAGTGTACGCCGAGCAACTTTGATGGTTCGAAGTTGCTCAACTATCTCTATGGAGGATCTTTTAACGGTTTTGTTCATTTGTCATAGAAAGTTGGTGTTTTTTCATCGAAATAATCTAGGAAGCTTATACTCGTAAAATTTGACGTAGAACAACAATATAAAGTGTACGCCGAGCAACTTTGATGGTCCGAAGTTGCTCAACTCTCTCTATGGAGGAGCTTTTAACAGTTTTGTCGCTTTGTGATAGAAAGTTGGTGTTTTGGCATCGAAATAATCTAGAAAGCTTATACTCGTAAAATTTGACATAGAAGAATAGTAAATAGTGTACGCCGAGCAACATTGATGGTTCGAAGTTGCTCAACTATCTCTATGGAGGATCTTTTAACGGTTTTGTTCATTTGTCATAGAAAGTTGGTGTTTTGGCATCGAAATAATCTAGGAAGCTTATACTCATAATATTTGACGTAGAAGAACAATAAAAAGTGTACACCGAGCAACTTTGATGGTCCGAAGTTTCTCAACTCTCTCTATGGGGGAGCTTTTAACGGTTTTGTCCATTTGTCATGGAAAAATGGTGTTTTAGTATCGAAATAATCTACGAAGCTTATACTAGTAAAATTTTACATAGAAGAACAATAAAAATTGTATCCCGAGCAACTTTGTTGATCTGTACTTGCTCAACTCTCTCTATGGAGGAGCTTTTAACGGTTTTGTCAATTTTTCATAGAAAGTTGGTGTTTTTGTAATCGAAATAATCTAGGAAGCTTATACTAGTAAAACTTGACATATAAGAACAATAAAAAGTGTATCCCGAGCAACTTTGTTGGTCCGTAGTTGCTCAACTCTCTGTATGGAGGAGCTTTTAACGGTTTTGTACATTTGTCATAGAAAGTTGGTGTTTTTGGAATCGAAATAATCTTTGATGCCTCTACTCATAAAATATGACGTAGAAGAAAAATAAAAGTGTACACCGAGCAACTTTGATGGTCTGAAGTTGCTCAACTCTCTCTAAGGAGGAGCTTTTAACTGTTTTGTCCATTTGTCGTAGAAAGTTGGTGTTTTGTCATCGAAATAATCTAGGAAGCTTATACTCGTAAAATTTGACATAGAAGAACAATATAAGGTGTACGCCGAGCAACTTTGATAGTCCGAAGTTGCTCAACTCTCTCTATGGAGGAGCTTTTAACAGTTTTGTCGCTCTGTGATAGAAAGTTGGTGTTTTGGCATCGAAATAATCTAGAAAGCTTATACTCGTAAAACTTGACATAGAAGAATAGTAAATAGTGTACGCCGAGCAACTTTGATGGTTCGAAGTTGCTCAACTATCTCTATGGAGGATCTTTTAGCGGTTTTGTTCATTTGTCATAGAAAGTTGGTGTTTTTTCATCGAAATAATCTAGGAAGCTTATACTCGTAAAATTTGACGTAGAACAACAATATAAAGTGTACGCCGAGCAACTTTGATGGTCCGAAGTTGCTCAACTCTCTCTATGGAGGAGCTTTTAACAGTTTTGTCGCTTTGTGATAGAAAGTTGGGGTCTTGGCCTCGAAATAATCTAGAAAGCTTATACTCGTAAAATTTGACATAGAAGAATAGTAAATAGTGTACGCCGAGCAACATTGATGGTTCGAAGTTGCTCAACTATCTCTATGGAGGATCTTTTAACGGTTTTGTTCATTTGCCATAGAAAGTTGGTGTTTTGGCATCGAAATAATCTAGCAAGCTTATACTCGTAAAATTTGACATAGAAGAATAGTAAATAGTGTACTCCGAGCAACTTTGATGGTCCGAAGTTGCTCAACTCTCTCTATGGAAGAGCTTTTAACGGTTTTGTCCATTTGATGTCGAAAGTTGGTGTTTTGGCATCGAAATAATCTAGGAAACTTATACTTGTAAAATTTGACATAGAAGAATCGTAAAATGTGTACGTCGAACAATTATTATGGTCCGAACTTGCTCAACTCTGTCTATGGAGTTGCTTTTAACGGGTTTGTCCATTTATCATAGTAAGTTGATCTTTTGGCATCGAAATAATCTAGGAAGCTCATATAGTCATAATATTTGACATAGAAGAACAATTAAAAGTGTACACCGAGCAAATATGATGGTCAGAAGTTGCTCAACTCTCTCTATGGTGGAGCTTTTAACGGTTTTGTCCATTTGTGATAAAAAGTTGTTGTTTTGGCATCGAAATAATCTTGGAAGCTTATACTCGTAAAATTTGACATAGAAGAACAATAAAAAGTGTACACCGAGCAACTTTGATGGTCCGAAGTTGCTCAACTCTCTCTATGGAGGAGCTTTTAACGGTTTTGTCCATTTCTCATAGAAAGTTGGTGTTTTGGCATCGAAATAATCTAGCAAGCTTATACTCGTAAAATTTGACATAGAAGAATAGTAAATAGTGTACACCGAGCAACTTTGATGGTCCGAAGTTGCTCAACTCTCTCTATGGAGGAGCTTTTAACGGTTTTGTCCATTTGTCATAGAAAGATGTTGTTTTGGCATCGAAATAATCTAGCAAGCTTATACTCGTAAAATTTGACATAGAAGAATAGTAAATAGTGTACTCCGAGCAACTTTGATGGTCCGAAGTTGCTCAACTCTCTCTATGGAGGAGCTTTTAACGGTTTTGTCCATTTGTCATTGAAAGATGGTGTTTTAGCATCGAAATAATCTAGGAAGCTTATACTCGTAAAATTTGACATAGAAGAACAATAAAAAGTGTATCCCGAGCAACTTTGTTGGTCCGAAGTTGTGAGCAACTCTCTCTATGGAGTAGCTTTTAACGGTTTTCTTCATTTGTCATAGAAAGTTGGTGTTTTTGAAATCGAAATAATCTTGGAAGCTTCTACTCATAAAATATGACGTAGAAGAACAATAAAAGTGTACACCGAGGAACTTTGATGGTCCGAAGTTGTTCAACTCTCTCTAAGGAGTAGCATTTAGCTGTTTTGTATATTTGTCATAGACAGTTGGTGTTTTGTCATCGAAATAATCTAGGATGCTTATACTCGTAAAATTTAACATAGAAGAATCGTAAAAAGTGTACGTCGAATAACTTTTATGGTCCGAAGTTGCTCAACTCTGTCTGTGGAGTAGCTTTTAACGGGTTTGTCCATTTTTCGTAGAAAGTTGGTCTTTTGGCATCGAAATAATCTAGGAACCTTATACTCATAATATTTGACATAGAAGAAAAATAAAAAGTGTACACCGAGCAACTATAATGGTCCGAAGTTGCTCAACTCTGTCTATGGAGGAGCTTTTAACGGTTTTGTCCATTTGTCTTAAAAAGTTTATTATTTGGCATCGAAATAATCTACAAAGCTAATACTCAAAAAATTTAACATAGAAGAACAATAAAAAGTGTACATCGAGCAACTTTGATGGTTCGATGTTGCTCCACTCTCTCTATGGAGGAGCTTTTAACGGTTTTGTCCATTTCTTATAGAAAGTTGGTGATTTGGAATCGAAATAATCCTGGAAGCTTATACTCATAAAATTTGACATAGAATAACAATAAAAAGTGTACACCGAGCAACTTTGATGGTCCGAAGTTGCTCAACTCTCTCTAAGGAGGAGCATTTAGCTGTTTTGTACATTTGTCATAGAAAGTTGGTGTTTTGTCATCGAAATAATTTAGGATGCTTATACTCGTAAAATTTTACATAGAAGAATCGTAAAAAGTGTACGTCGAACAATTTTTATTGTCCGAACTTGCTCAACACTTTCTATGGGGTAGCTTTTAACGGGTTTGTCTATTTGTCATAGTAAGTTAGTCTTTTGGCATCAAAATAATCTAGGAAGCTCATATACTCATAATATTTGACATAGAAGAACAATAAAAAGTGTACACCGAGCAACTATGATGGTCCGAAGTTGCTCAACTCTCTCTATGGTGGAGCTTTTAACGGTTTTATCCATTTGTGATAAAAAGTTGGTGTTTTGGCATCGAAATAATCTGGGAAGCTTATACTCGTAAAATTTGACATAGAAGAACAATAAAAAGTGTACACCGAGCAACTTTGATGGTCCGAAGTTGCTCAACTCTCTCTATGGAGGAGCTTTTAACGGTTTTGTCCATTTCTCATAGAAATTTGGCGATTTGGAATCGAAATAATCTTGGAAGCTTATACTCATAAAATTTGACATAGAATAACAATAAAAAGTGTATACCGAGCAACTTTTATGGTCCGAAGTTGCTCAACTCTCTCTATGGAGGAGCTTTTAACGGTTTTGTCCATTTGTCATAGAAAGATGGTGTTTTAGCATCGAAATAATCTAGGAAGGCTATACTCGTAAAATTTGACATAGAAGAACAATAAAAAGTGTATCCTGAGCAACATTGTTGGTCCGAAGTTGCGAGCAACTCTCTCTATGGAGTAGCTTTTAACGGTTTTCTTCATTTGTCATAGAAAGTTGGTGTTTTTGGAATCGAAATAATCTTGGAAGCTTCTACTCATAAAATATGACGTAGAAGAACAATAAAAGTGTACACCGAGGAACTTTGATGGTCCGAAGTTGTTCAACTCTCTCTAAGGAGTAGCATTTAGCTGTTTTGTATATTTGTCATAGAAAGTTGGTGTTTTGTCATCGAAATAATCTAGGATGCTTATACTCGTAAAATTTGACATAGAAGAATCGTAAAAAGTGTACGTCGAATAACTTTTATGGTCCGAAGTTGCTCAACTCTGTCTATGGAGTAGCTTTTAACGGGTTTGTCCATTATTCATAGAAAGTTGGTCTTTTGGCATCGAAATAATCTAGGAACCTTATACTCATAATATTTGACATAGAAGAACAATAAAAAGTGTACACCGAGCAACTATAATGGTCCGAAGTTGCTCAACTCTGTCTATGGAGGAGCTTTTAACGGTTTTGTCCATTTGTCGTAAAAAGTTTATTTTTTGGCATCGAAATAATCTACAAAGCTTATACTCATAAAATTTAACATAGAAGAACAATAAAAAGTGTACATCGAGCAACTTTGATGGTTCGATGTTGCTCCAATCTCTCTATGGAGGAGCTTTTAACGGTTTTGTCCATTTTTCGTAGAAAGTTGGTGTTTTTGCATCGAAATAATCTAGGAAACTTATACTCGTAAAATTTGATATATAAGAACAATAAAAAGTATATCCCGAGCAACTTTATTGGTTCGAAGTTCATCAACTCTCTCTATTGAGGAGGTTTTAACGATTTTGTCCATTTGTCATAGAAAGTTCGTGTTTTTGGAATTGAAATAATCTTGGAAGCTTCTACTCATAAAATTTGATGTAGAAGAACAATAGAAGTGTACACCGAGGAACTTTGATGGTCTGAAGTTGCTCAACTATCTCTAAGGAGGAGCTTTTAGCTGTTTTGTCTATTTGTCGTAGAAAGTTAGTGTTTTTTCATCGAAATAATCGAGGAAGCTTATACTCGTAAAATTTGACATAGAAGAATCGTAAAAAGTGTACGTCGAACAATTTTTATTGTCTGAACTTGCTCAACTCTGTCTATGGAGTAGCTTTTAAGGGGTTTGTCAATTTGTCATAGTAAGTTGGTCTTTTGGCATCGAAATAATCTAGGAAGGTCATATACTCATAATATTTGACATAGAAGAACAATAAAAAGTGTACACCGAGCAACTATGATGGTCCGAAGTTGCTCAACTCTCTCTATGGTGGAGCTTTTAACGGTTTTGTCCATTTGTGATAAAAAGTTGGTGTTTTGGCATCGAAATAATCTGGGAAGCTTATACTTATAAAATTTGACATAGAAGAACAATAAAAAGTGTACACCGAGCAACTTTGATGGTCCGAAGTTGCTCAACAATCTCTATGGAGGACCTTTTAACGGTTTTGTCTATTTCTCATAGAAAGTTGGTGATTTGGAATCGAAATAATCTTGGAAGCTTATACTCATAAAATTTGACATAGAATAATAATAAAAAGTGTACACCGAGCAACTTTGATGGTCCGAAGTTGCTCAACTCTCTCTATGGAGGAGCTTTTAACGGTTTTGTCCATTTGTCTTAGAAAGATGGTGTTTTAGCATCGAAATAATCTAGGAAGGTTATACTCGTAAAATTTGACATAGAAGAACAATAAAAAGTGTATCGTGAGAAACTTTGTTGGTCCGAAGTTGCGAGCAACTCTCTCTATGGAGTAGCTTTTAACGGTTTTCTTCATTTGTCATAGAAAGTTGGTGTTTTTGGAATCGAAATAATCTTGGAAGCTTCTACTCATAAAATATGACGTAGAAGAACAATAAAAGTGTACACCGAGGAACTTTGATGGTCCGAAGTTGTTCAACTCTCTCTAAGGAGTAGCATTTAGCTGTTTTGTATATTTGTCATAGAAAGTTGGTGTTTTGTCATCGAAATAATCTAGGATGCTTATACTCGTAAAATTTGACATAGAAGAATCGTAAAAAGTGTACGTCGAATAACTTTTATGGTCCGAAGTTGCTCAACTCTGTCTATGGAGTAGCTTTTAACGTGTTTGTCCATTTTTCATAGAAAGTTGGTCTTTTGGCATCGAAATAATCTAGGAACCTCATACTCATAATATTTGACATAGAAGAACAATAAAAAGTGTACACCGAGCAACTATAATGGTCCGAAGTTGCTCAACTCTGTCTATGGAGGAGCTTTTAACGGTTGTGTCCATTTGTCGTAAAAAGTTTATTTTTTGGCATCGAAATAATCTACAAAGCTTATACTCATAAAATTTAACATAGAAGAACAATAAAAAGTGTACATCGAGCAACTTTGATGGTTCGATGTTGCTCCACTCTCTCTATGGAGGTCGTTTAACGGTTTTGTCCATTTTTCGTAGAAACTTGATGTTTTGGCATCGAAATAATTTAGGAAGCTTATACTCTTAAAATTTGATATAGAAGAACAATAAAAGGTGTATCCCGAGCAACTTTATTGGTTCGAAGTTCAACAACTCTCTCTATTGAGGAGGTTTTAACGATTTTGTCCATTTTTCATAGAAAGTTCGTGTTTTTGGAATTGAAATAATCTTGGAAGCTTCTACTCATAAAATTTGATGTAGAAGAACAATAAAAGTGTATACCGAGGAACTTTGATGGTCTGAAGTTGCTCAACTATCTCTAAGGAGGAGCTTTTAGTTGTTTTGTCTATTTTTCGTAGAAAGTTAGTGTTTTGTCATCAAAATAATCGATGAAGCTTATACTCGTAAAATTTGACATAGAAGAATCGTAAAAAGTGTACGTCGAACAATTTTTATTGTCCGAACTTGCTCAACTCTGTCTATGGAGTAGCTTTTAAGGGGTTTGTCAATTTGTCATAGTAAGTTGGTCTTTTGGCATCGAAATAATCTAGGAAGGTCATATACTCATAATATTTGACATAGAAGAACAATAAAAAGTGTACACCGAGCAACTATGATGGTCCGAAGTTGCTCAACTCTCTCTATGGTGGAGCTTTTAACGGTTTTGTCCATTTGTGATAAAAAGTTGGTGTTTTGGCATCGAAATAATCTGGGAAGCTTATACTCGTAAAATTTGACATAGAAGAACAATAAAAAGTGTACACCGAGCAACTTTGATGGTCCGAAGTTGCTCAACTCTCTCTATGGAGGAGCTTTTAACGGTTTTGTCCATTTCTCATAGAAATTTGGTGATTTGGAATCGAAATAATCTTGGAAGCTTATACTCATAAAATTTGACATAGAATAACAATAAAAAGTGTATACCGAGCAACTTTTATGGTCCGAAGTTGCTCAACTCTCTCTATGGAGGAGCTTTTAACGGTTTTGTCCATTTGTCATAGAAAGATGGTGTTTTAGCATCGAAATAATCTAGGAAGGCTATACTCGTAAAATTTGACATAGAAGAACAATAAAAAGTGTATCCTGAGCAACATTGTTGGTCCGAAGTTGCGAGCAACTCTCTCTATGGAGTAGCTTTTAACGGTTTTCTTCATTTGTCATAGAAAGTTGGTGTTTTTGGAATCGAAATAATCTTGGAAGCTTCTACTCATAAAATATGACGTAGAAGAACAATAAAAGTGTACACCGAGGAACTTTGATGGTCCGAAGTTGTTCAACTCTCTCTAAGGAGTAGCATTTAGCTGTTTTGTATATTTGTCATAGAAAGTTGGTGTTTTGTCATCGAAATAATCTAGGATGCTTATACTCGTAAAATTTGACATAGAAGAATCGTAAAAAGTGTACGTCGAATAACTTTTATGGTCCGAAGTTGCTCAACTCTGTCTATGGAGTAGCTTTTAACGGGTTTGTCCATTATTCATAGAAAGTTGGTCTTTTGGCATCGAAATAATCTAGGAACCTTATACTCATAATATTTGACATAGAAGAACAATAAAAAGTGTACACCGAGCAACTATAATGGTCCGAAGTTGCTCAACTCTGTCTATGGAGGAGCTTTTAACGGTTTTGTCCATTTGTCGTAAAAAGTTTATTTTTTGGCATCGAAATAATCTACAAAGCTTATACTCATAAAATTTAACATAGAAGAACAATAAAAAGTGTACATCGAGCAACTTTGATGGTTCGATGTTGCTCCAATCTCTCTATGGAGGAGCTTTTAACGGTTTTGTCCATTTTTCGTAGAAAGTTGGTGTTTTTGCATCGAAATAATCTAGGAAACTTATACTCGTAAAATTTGATATATAAGAACAATAAAAAGTATATCCCGAGCAACTTTATTGGTTCGAAGTTCATCAACTCTCTCTATTGAGGAGGTTTTAACGATTTTGTCCATTTGTCATAGAAAGTTCGTGTTTTTGGAATTGAAATAATCTTGGAAGCTTCTACTCATAAAATTTGATGTAGAAGAACAATAGAAGTGTACACCGAGGAACTTTGACGGTCTGAAGTTGCTCAACTATCTCTAAGGAGGAGCTTTTAGCTGTTTTGTCTATTTGTCGTAGAAAGTTAGTGTTTTTTCATCGAAATAATCGAGGAAGCTTATACTCGTAAAATTTGACATAGAAGAATCGTAAAAAGTGTACGTCGAACAATTTTTATTGTCTGAACTTGCTCAACTCTGTCTATGGAGTAGCTTTTAAGGGGTTTGTCAATTTGTCATAGTAAGTTGGTCTTTTGGCATCGAAATAATCTAGGAAGGTCATATACTCATAATATTTGACATAGAAGAACAATAAAAAGTGTATACCGAGCAACTATGATGGTCCGAAGTTGCTCAACTCTCTCTATGGTGGAGCTTTTAACGGTTTTGTCCATTTGTGATAAAAAGTTGGTGTTTTGGCATCGAAATAATCTGGGAAGCTTATACTCATAAAATTTGACATAGAAGAACAATAAAAAGTGTACACCGAGCAACTTTGATGGTCCGAAGTTGCTCAACAATCTCTATGGAGGACCTTTTAACGGTTTTGTCTATTTCTCATAGAAAGTTGGTGATTTGGAATCGAAATAATCTTGGAAGCTTATACTCATAAAATTTGACATAGAATAATAATAAAAAGTGTACACCGAGCAACTTTGATGGTCCGAAGTTGCTCAACTCTCTCTATGGAGGAGCTTTTAACGGTTTTGTCCATTTGTCTTAGAAAGATGGTGTTTTAGCATCGAAATAATCTAGGAAGGTTATACTCGTAAAATTTGACATAGAAGAACAATAAAAAGTGTATCGTGAGAAACTTTGTTGGTCCGAAGTTGCGAGCAACTCTCTCTATGGAGTAGCTTTTAACGGTTTTCTTCATTTGTCATAGAAAGTTGGTGTTTTTGGAATCGAAATAATCTTGGAAGCTTCTACTCATAAAATATGACGTAGAAGAACAATAAAAGTGTACACCGAGGAACTTTGATGGTCCGAAGTTGTTCAACTCTCTCTAAGGAGTAGCATTTAGCTGTTTTGTATATTTGTCATAGAAAGTTGGTGTTTTGTCATCGAAATAATCTAGGATGCTTATACTCGTAAAATTTGACATAGAAGAATCGTAAAAAGTGTACGTCGAATAACTTTTATGGTCCGAAGTTGCTCAACTCTGTCTATGGAGTAGCTTTTAACGTGTTTGTCCATTTTTCATAGAAAGTTGGTCTTTTGGCATCGAAATAATCTAGGAACCTCATACTCATAATATTTGACATAGAAGAACAATAAAAAGTGTACACCGAGCAACTATAATGGTCCGAAGTTGCTCAACTCTGTCTATGGAGGAGCTTTTAACGGTTGTGTCCATTTGTCGTAAAAAGTTTATTTTTTGGCATCGAAATAATCTACAAAGCTTATACTCATAAAATTTAACATAGAAGAACAATAAAAAGTGTACATCGAGCAACTTTGATGGTTCGATGTTGCTCCACTCTCTCTATGGAGGTGCTTTTAACGGTTTTGTCCATTTTTCGTAGAAAGTTGATGTTTTGGCATCGAAATAATTTAGGAAGCTTATACTCTTAAAATTTGATATAGAAGAACAATAAAAGGTGTATCCCGAGCAACTTTATTGGTTCGAAGTTCAACAACTCTCTCTATTGAGGAGGTTTTAACGATTTTGTCCATTTTTCATAGAAAGTTCGTGTTTTTGGAATTGAAATAATCTTGGAAGCTTCTACTCATAAAATTTGATGTAGAAGAACAATAAAAGTGTATACCGAGGAACTTTGATGGTCTGATGTTGCTCAACTATCTCTAAGGAGGAGCTTTTAGTTGTTTTGTCTATTTTTCGTAGAAAGTTAGTGTTTTGTCATCAAAATAATCGATGAAGCTTATACTCGTAAAATTTGACATAGAAGAATCGTAAAAAGTGTACGTCGAACAATTTTTATTGTCCGAACTTGCTCAACTCTGTCTATGGTGTAGCTTTTAACGGGTTTGTCAATTTGTCATAGTAAGTTGGTCTTTTGGCATCGAAATAATCTAGGAAGGTCATATACTCATAATATTTGACATAAAAGAACAATAAAAAGTGTATACCGAGCAACTATGATGGTCCGAAGTTGCTCAACTCTCTCTATGGTGGAGCTTTTAACGGTTTTGTCCATTTGTGATAAAAAGTTGGTGTTTTGGCATCGAAATAATCTGGGAAGCTTATACTCATAAAATTTGACATAGAAGAACAATAAAAAGTGTACACCGAGCAACTTTGATGGTCCGAAGTTGCTCAACAATCTCTATGGAGGACCTTTTAACGGTTTTGTCTATTTCTCATAGAAAGTTGGTGATTTGGAATCGAAATAATCTTGGAAGCTTATACTCATAAAATTTGACATAGAATAATAATAAAAAGTGTATACCGAGCAACTTTGATGGTCCGAAGTTGCTCAACTCTCTCTATGGAGGAGCTTTTAACGGTTTTGTCCATTTGTCTTAGAAAGATGGTGTTTTAGCATCGAAATAATCTAGGAAGGTTATACTCGTAAAATTTGACATAGAAGAACAATAAAAAGTGTATCGTGAGAAACTTTGTTGGTCCGAAGTTGCGAGCAACTCTCTCTATGGAGTAGCTTTTAACGGTTTTCTTCATTTGTCATAGAAATTTGGTGTTTTTGGAATCGAAATAATCTTGGAAACTTCTACTCATAAAATATGACGTAGAAGAACAATAAAAGTGTACACCGAGGAACTTTGATGGTTCGAAATTGTTCAACTCTCTCTAAGGAGTAGCATTTAGCTGTTTTGTATATTTGTCATAGAAAGTTGGTGTTTTGTCATCGAAATAATCTAGGATGCTTATACTAGTAAAATTCGACATAGAAGAATCGTAAAAAGTGTACGTCGAATAACTTTTATGGTCCGAAGTTGCACAACTCTGTCTATGGAGTAGCTTTTAACGTGTTTGTCCATTTTTCATAGAAAGTTGGTCTTTTGGCATCGAAATAATCTAGGAATCTTATACTCATAATATTTGACATAGAAGAACAATAAAAAGTGTACACCGAGCAACTATAATGGTCCGAAGTTGCTCAACTCTGTCTATGGAGGAGCTTTTAACGGTTTTGTCCATTTGTCGTAAAAAGTTTATTTTTTGGCATCGAAATAATCTACAAAGCTTATACTCATAAAATTTAACATAGAAGAACAATAAAAAGTGTACATCGAGCAACTTTGATGGTTCGATGTTGCTCCGCTCTCTCTATGGAGGTGCTTTTAACGGTTTTGTCCATTTTTCGTAGAAAGTTGATGTTTTGGCATCGAAATAATTTAGGAAGCTTATACTCTTAAAATTTGATATAGAAGAACAATAAAAAGTGTATCCCGAGCAACTTTATTGGTTCGAAGTTCAACAACTCTCTCTATTGAGGAGGTTTTAACGATTTTGTCCATTTTTCATAGAAAGTTCGTGTTTTTGGAATTGAAATAATCTTGGAAGCTTCTACTCATAAAATTTGATGTAGAAGAACAATAAAAGTGTATACCGAAGAACTTTGATGGTCTGAAGTTGCTCAACTATCTCTAAGGAGGAGCTTTTAGTTGTTTTGTCTATTTGTCGTAGAAAGTTAGTGTTTTGTCATCAAAATAATCGAGGAAGCTTATACTCGTAAAATTTGACATAGAAGAATCGTAAAAAGTGTACGTCGAACAATTTTTATTGTCCGAACTTGCTCAACTCTGTCTATGGTGTAGCTTTTAACGGGTTTGTCAATTTGTCATAGTAAGTTGGTCTTTTGGCATCGAAATAATCTAGGAAGGTCATATACTCATAATATTTGACATAAAAGAACAATAAAAAGTGTACACCGAGCAACTATGATGGTCCGAAGTTGCTCAACTCTCTCTATGGTGGAGCTTTTAATGGTTTTGTCCATTTGTGATAAAAAGTTGGTGTTTTGGCATCGAAATAATCTGGGAAGCTTATACTCATAAAATTTGACATAGAAGAACAATAAAAAGTGTACACCGAGCAACTTTCATGGTCCGAAGTTGATCAACAATCTCTATGGAGGAGCTTTTAACGGTTTTGTCTATTTCTCATAGAAAGTTGGTGATTTGGAATCGAAATAATCTTGGAAGCTTATACTCATAAAATTTGACATAGAATAATAATAAAAAGTGTACACCGAGCAACTTTGATGGTCCGAAGTTGCTCAACTCTCTCTATGGAGGAGCTTTTAACGGTTTTGTCCATTTGTCATAGAAAGATGATGTTTTAGCATAGAAATAATCTAGGAAGGTTATACTCGTAAAATTTGACATAGAAGAACAATAAAAAGTGTATCCCGAGCAACTTTGTTGGTCCGAAGTTGCGAGCAACTCTCTCTATGGAGTAGCTTTTAACGGTTTTCTTCATTTGTCATAGAAAGTTGGTGTTTTTGGAATCGAAATAATCTTGGAAGCTTCTACTCATAAAATATGACGTAGAAGAACAACAAAAGTGTACACCGAGGAACTTTGATGGTCCGAAGTTGTTCAACTCTCTCTAAGGAGTAGCATTTAGCTGTTTTGTATATTTGTCATAGAAAGTTGGTGTTTTGTCATCGAAATAATCTAGGATGCTTATACTCGTAAAATTTGACATAGAAGAATCGTAAAAAGTGTACGTCGAATAACTTTTATGGTCCGAAGTTGCTCAACTCTGTCTATGGAGTAGCTTTTAACGGGTTTGTCCATTTTTCATAGAAAGTTGGTCTTTTGGCATCGAAATAATCTAGGAACCTTATACTCATAATATTTGACATAGAAGAACAATAAAAAGTGTACACCGAGCAACTATAATGGTCCGAAGTTGCTCAACTCTGTCTATGGAGGAGCTTTTAACGGTTTTGTCCATTTGTCGTAAAAAGTTTATTTTTTGGCATCGAAATAATCTACAAAGCTTATACTCATAAAATTTAACATAGAAGAACAATAAAAAGTGTACATCGAGCAACTTTGATGGTTCGATGTTGCTCCACTCTCTCTATGGAGGAGCTTTTAACGGTTTTGTCCATTTCTCATAGAAAGTTGATGATTTGGAATCGAAATAATCCTGGAAGCTTATACTCATAAAATTTGACGTAGAATAACAATAAAAAGTGTACACCGAGCAACTTTGATGGTCCGAAGTTGCTCAACTCTCTCTATGGAGGAGCTTTTAACGGTTTTGTCCATTTTTCGAAGAAAGTTGCTGTTTTGGCATCGAAATAATCTAGGAAGCTTATACTCGTAAAATTTGACATAGAAGAACAATAAAAAGTGTATCCCGAGCAACTTTATTGGTTCGAAGTTCATCAACTCTCTCTATTGAGGAGGTTTTAACGATTTTGTCCATTTGTCATAGAAAGTTCGTGTTTTTGGAATTGAAATAATCTTGGAAGCTTCTACTCATAAAATTTGATGTAGTAGAACAATAAAAGTGTACACCGAGGAACTTTGATGGTCTGAAGTTGCTCAACTATCTCTAAGGAGGAGCTTTTAGCTGTTTTGTCTATTTGTCGTAGAAAGTTAGTGTTTTGTCATCGAAATAATCGAGGAAGCTTATACTCGTAAAATTTGACATAGAAGAATCGTAAAAAGTGTACGTCGAACAATTTTTATTGTCCGAACTTGCTCAACTCTGTCTATGGAGTAGCTTTTAACGGGTTTGTCAATTTGTCATAGTAAGTTGGTCTTTTGGCATCGACATAATCTAGGAAGCTCACATACTCATAATATTTGACATAGAAGAACAATAAAAAGTGTACACCGAGCAACTATGATGGTCCGAAGTTGCTCAACTCTCTCTATGTTGGAGCTTTTAACGGTTTTGTCCATTTGTGATAAAAAGTTGGTGTTTTGGCATCGAAATAATCTGGGAAGCTTATACTCATAAAATTTGACATAGAAGAACAATAAAAAGTGTACACCGAGCAACTTTGATGGTCCGAAGTTGCTCAACAATCTCTATGGAGGAGCTTTTAACGGTTTTGTCTATTTCTCATAGAAAGTTGGTGATTTGGAATCGAAATAATCTTGGAAGCTAATACTCATAAAATTTGACATAGAATAACAATAAAAAGTGTACACCGAGCAACTTTGATGGTCCGAAGTTGCTCAACTCTCTCTATGGAGGAGCTTTTAACGGTTTTGTCCATTTGTCATAGAAATATGGTGTTTTAGCATCGAAATAATCTAGCAAGGTTATACTCGTAAAATTTGACATAGAAGAACAATAAAAAGTGTATCCCGAGCAACTTTGTTGGTCCGAGGTTGCGAGCACCTCTCTATGGAGGAGCTTTTAACGGTTTTGTCCATTTGTCATAGAAAGATGGTGTTTTAGCATCGAAATAATCTAGGAAACTTATACTCGTAAAATTTGACATAGAAGAACAATAAAAAGTGTATCCCGAGCAACTTTGTTGGTCCGAAGTTGCGAGCAACTCTCTCTATGGAGTAGCTATTAACGGTTTTATTCATTTGTCATAGAAAGTTGGTGTTTTTGGAATCGAAATAATCTTGGAAGCTTCTACTCATAAAATATGACGTAGAAGAACAATAAAAGTGTACACCGAGGAACTTTGATGGTCCGAAGTTGTTCAACTCTCTCTAAGGAGTAGCATTTAGCTGTTTTGTATATTTGTCATAGACAGTTGGCGTTTTGTCATCGAAATAATCTAGGATGCTTATACTCGTAAAATTTGACATAGAAGAATCGTAAAAAGTGTACGTCGAATAACTTTTATGGTCCGAAGTTGCTCAACTCTGTCTGTGGAGTAGCTTTTAACAGGTTTGTCCATTTTTCGTAGAAAGTTGGTCTTTTGGCATCGAAATAATCTAGGAACCTTATACTCATAATATTTGACATAGAAGAACAATAAAAAGTGTACACCGAGCAACTATAATGGTCCGAAGTTGCTCAACTCTGTCTATGGAGGAGCTTTTAACGGTTTTGTCCATTTGTCTTAAAAAGTTTATTATTTGGCATCGAAATAATCTACAAAGCTTATACTCATAAAATTTAACATAGAAGAACAATAAAAAGTGTACGTCGAGCAACTTTGATGGTTCGATGTTGCTCCACTCTCTCCATGGAGGAGCTTTTAACGGTTTTGTCCATTTCTCATAGAAAGTTGGTGATTTGGAATCGAAATAATCCTGCAAGCTTATACTCATAAAATTTGACATAGAATAACAATAAAAAGTGTACACCGAGCAACTTTGATGGTCCGAAGTTGCTCAACTCTCTCTAAGGAGGAGCATTTAGCTGTTTTGTACATTTGTCATAGAAAGTTGGTGTTTTGTGATCGAAATAATCTAGGATGCTTATACTCGTAAAATTTGACATAGAAGAATCGTAAAAAGTGTACGTCGAACAATTTTTATGGTCCGAACTTGCTCAACTCTGTCTATGGAGTAGCTTTTAACGGGTTTGTCCATTTGACATAGTAAGTTAGTCTTTTGGCATCGAAATAATCTAGGAAGCTCATATACTCATAATATTTGACATAGAAGAACAACAAAAAGTGTACGCCGAGCAACTATGATGGTCCAAAGTTGCTCAACTCTCTCTATGGTGGAGCTTTTAACGGTTTTATCCATTTGTGATAAAAAGTTGGTGTTTTGGCATCGAAATAATCTGGGAAGCTTATACTCGTAAAATTTTACATAGAAGAACAATAAAAAGTGTACACCGAGCAACTTTGATGGTCCGAAGTTGCTCAACTCTCTCTATGGAGGAGCTTTTAACGGTTTTGTCTATTTCTCATAGAAATTTGGTGATTTGGAATCGAAATAATCTTGGAAGCTTATACTCATAAAATTTGACATAGAATAACAATAAAAAGTGTATACCGAGCAACTTTTATGGTCCGAAGTTGCTCAACTCTCTCTATGGAGGAGCTTTTAACGGTTTTGTCCATTTGTCATAGAAAGATGGTGTTTTAGCATCGAAATAATCTAGGAAGGTTATACTCGTAAAATTTGACATAGAAGAACAATAAAAAGTGTATCCTGAGCAACTTTGTTGGTCCGAAGTTGCGAGCAACTCTCTCTATGGAGTAGCTTTTAACGGTTTTCTTCATTTGTCATAGAAAGTTGGTGTTTTTGAAATCGAAATAATCTTGGAAGCTTCTACTCATAAAATATGACGTTGAAGAACAATAAAAGTGTACACCGAGGAACTTTGATGGTCCGAAGTTGTTCAACTCTCTCTAAGGAGTAGCATTTAGCTGTTTTGTATATTTGTCATAGAAAGTTGTTGTTTTGTCATCGAAATAATCTAGGATGCTTATACTCGTAAAATTTGACATAGAAGAATCGTAAAAAGTGTACGTCGAATAACTTTTATGGTCCGAAGTTGCTCAACTCTGTCTATGGAGTAGTTTTTAACGGGTTTGTCCATTTTTCATAGAAAGTTGGTCTTTTGACATCGAAATAATCTAGGAACCTTATTCTCGTAAAATTTGATATAGAAGAACAATAAAAAGTGTATCCCGAGCAACTTTATTGGTTCGAAGTTCATCAACTCTCTCTATTGAGGAGGTTTTAACGATTTTGTCCATTTGTCATAGAAAGTTCGTGTTTTTGGAATTGAAATAATCTTGGAAGCTTCTACTCATAAAATTTGATGTAGAAGAACAATAAAAGTGTACACCGAGGAACTTTGATGGTCTGAAGTTGCTCAACTATCTCTAAGGAGGAGCTTTTAGCTGTTTTGTCTATTTGTCGTAGAAAGTTAGTGTTTTGTCATCGAAATAATCGAGGAAGCTTATACTCGTAAAATTTGACATAGAAGAATCGTAAAAAGTGTACGTCGAACAATTTTTATTGTCCGAACTTGCTCAACTCTGTCTATGGAGTAGCTTTTAACGGGTTTGTCAATTTGTCATAGTAAGTTGGTCTTTTGGCATCGAAATAATCTAGGAAGGTCATATACTCATAATATTTGACATAGAAGAACAATAAAAAGTGTACACCGAGCAACTATGATGGTCCGAAGTTGCTCAACTCTCTCTATGGTGGAGCTTTTAACGGTTTTGTCCATTTGTGATAAAAAGTTGGTGTTTTGGAATCGAAATAATATGGGAAGCTTATACTCATAAAATTTGACATAGAAGAACAATAAAAAGTGTACACCGAGCAACTTTGATGGTCCGAAGTTGCTCAACAATCTCTATGGAGGACCTTTTAACGGTTTTGTCTATTTCTCATAGAAAGTTTGTGATTTGGAATCGAAATAATCTTGGAAGCTTATACTCATAAAATTTGACATAGAATAATAATAAAAAGTGTACACCGAGCAACTTTGATGGTCCGAAGTTGCTCAACTCTCTCTATGGAGGAGCTTTTAACGGTTTTGTCCATTTGTCATAGAAAGATGGTGTTTTAGCATCGAAATAATCTAGGAAGGTTATACTCGTAAAATTTGACATAGAAGAACAATAAAAAGTGTATCCCGAGCAACTTTGTTGGTCCGAAGTTGCGAGCAGCTCTCTCTATGGAGTAGCTTTTAACGGTTTTCTTCATTTGTCATAGAAAGTTGGTGTTTTTGGAATCGAAATAATCTTGGAAGCTTCTACTCATAAAATATGACGTAGAAGAACAATAAAAGTGTACACCGAGGAACTTTGATGGTCCGAAGTTGTTCAACTCTCTCTAAGGAGTAGCATTTAGCTGTTTTGTATATTTGTCATAGAAAGTTGGTGTTTTGTCATCGAAATAATCTAGGATGCTTATACTCGTAAAATTTGACATAGAAGAATCGTAAAAAGTGTACGTCGAATAACTTTTATGGTCCGAAGTTGCTCAACTCTGTCTATGGAGTAGCTTTTAACGGGTTTGTCCATTTTTCATAGAAAGTTGGTCTTTTGGCATCGAAATAATCTAGGAACCTTATACTCATAATATTTGACATAGAAGAACAATAAAAAGTGTACACCGAGCAACTATAATGGTCCGAAGTTGCTCAACTCTGTCTATGGAGGAGCTTTTAACGGTTTTGTCCATTTGTCGTAAAAAGTTTATTTTTTGGCATCGAAATAATCTACAAAGCTTATACTCATAAAATTTAACATAGAATAACAATAAAAAGTGTACATCGAGCAACTTTGATGGTTCGATGTTGCTCCACTCTCTCTATGGAGGAGCTTTTAACGGTTTTGTCCATTTTTCGTAGAAAGTTGGTGTTTTGGCATCGAAATAATCTAGGAAGCTTATACTCGTAAAATTTGATATAGAAGAACAATAAAAAGTGTATCCCGAGCAACTTTATTGGTTCGAAGTTCATCAACTCTCTCTATTGAGGAGGTTTTAACGATTTTGTTCATTTGTCATAGAAAGTTCGTGTTTTTGGAATTGAAATAATCATGGAAGCTTCTACTCATAAAATTTGATGTAGAAGAACAATAAAAGTGTACACCGAGGAACTTTGATGGTCTGAAGTTGCTCAACTATCTCTAAGGAGGAGCTTTTAGCTGTTTTGTCTATTTGTCGTAGAAAGTCAGTGTTTTGTCATCGAAATAATCGAGGAAGCTTGTACTCGTAAAATTTGACATAGAAGAATCGTAAAAAGTGTACGTAGAACAATTTTTATTGTCCGAACTTGCTCAACTCTGTCTATGGAGTAGCTTTTAACGGGTTTGTCAATTTGTCATAGTAAGTTGGTCTTTTGGCATCGAAATAATCTAGGAAGGTCATATACTCATAATATTTGACATAGAAGAACAATAAAAAGTGTACACCGAGCAACTATGATGGTCCGAAGTTGCTCAACTCTCTCTATGGTGGAGCTTTTAACGGTTTTGTCCATTTGTGATAAAAAGTTGGTGTTTTGGCATCGAAATAATCTGGGAAGCTTATACTCATAAAATTTAACATAGAAGAACAATAAAAAGTGTACACCGAGCAACTTTGATGGTCCGAAGTTGCTCAACAATCTCTATGGAGGACCTTTTAACGGTTTTGTCTATTTCTCATAGAAAGTTGGTGATTTGGAATCGAAATAATCTTGGAAGCTTATACTCATAAAATTTGACATAGAATAATAATAAAAAGTGTACACCGAGCAACTTTGATGGTCCGAAGTTGCTCAACTCTCTCTATGGAGTTGCTTTTAACGGGTTTGTCCATTTGTCATAGAAAGTTGGTATTTTGACATCGAAATAATCTAGAAAGCTTATACTCATAATATTTGACATAGAAGAACAATAAAAAGTGTACACCGAGCAACTATAATGGTCCGAAGTTGCTCAACTCTGTCTTTGGAGTAGCTTTTAATGGTTTTGTCCATTTGTCGTAAAAAGTTCATTTTTTGGCATCGAAATAATCTACGAGTCTTATACTCATAAAATTTAACATAGAAGAACAATAAAAAGTGTACATCGAGCAACTTTGATGGTTCGATGTTGCTCCACTCTCTCTATGGAGGAGCTTTTAACGGTTTTGTCCATTTCTTATAGAAAGTTGGTGATTTGGAATCGAAATAATCCAGGAAGCTTATACTCATAACATTTGACATAGAATAAAAATAAAAAGTGTACAGCGAGCAACTTTGATGGTCCGAAGTTGCTCAACTCTCTCTATGGAGGAGCTTTTAATGGTTTTGTCCATTTGTCATAGAAAGATGGTGCTTTAGTATCGAAATAATCTAGGAAGCTCATACTCGTAAAATTTGACATAGAAGAACAATAAAAAGTGTATCCCGAGCAACTTTGTTTGTCCGAAGTTGCTCAACTCTCTCTAAGGAGGAGCTTTTAGCTGTTTTGTCCACTTCTCGTAGAAAGTTGGTGTTTTATCATCGAAATAATCTAGGAAGCTTATATTCATAAAATTTGACATAGAAGAATCGTAAAAAGTGTACGTCGAACAATTTTTATGGTCCGAACTTGCTCAACTCTGTCTATGAAGTAGCTTTTAACGGGTTTGTCTATTTGTCATAGTAGGTTGGTCTTTTGGCATCGAAACAATCAAGGAAGCTCTTATACTCATAATATTTGACATAGAAGAACAACAAAAAGTGTACACCGAGCAACTGTGATGGTCCAAAGTTGCTCAACTCTCTCTATGGAGGAGCTTTTAACGATTTTGTCCATTTGTGATAAAAAGTTGGTGTTTTGGCATCGAAATAATCTTGGAAGCTTATACTAGTAAAATTTGACATAGAAGAACAATAAAAAGTGTACACCGAGCATCTTTGATAGTTCGAAGTTTCTCAACTCTCTCTATGGAGGAGCTTTAAACGGTTTTGTCCATTTGTCATAGAAAGTTGGTGTTTTCGGAATCGAAATAATCTAGGAAGCTTATACTAGTAAAATTTGACATAGAAGAACAATAAAAAGTGTATCCCTTGCAACTTTGTTGGTCCGTAGTTGCTCAACTCTCTCTATGGAGGAGCTTTTAACGGTTTTGTCCATTTGTCGTAGAAAGTTGGTGTTTTTCGAATCGAAATAATCTTTGAAGCTTCTCTCATAAAATATGACGTAGAAGAACAATAAAAGTGTACACCGAGGAACTTTAATGGTCCGAAGTTGCTCAACTCTCCCTAAGGATGAGCATTTAGCTGTTTTTTGTACATTTGTCATAGAAAGTTGGTGTTTTGTTATCGAAATAATCTAGGATGCTTATACTCGTAAATTTGACATAGAAGAATCGTAAAAAGTGTACGTCGAACAAATTTTATGGTCCGAACTTGCTCAACTCTATCTATGGAGTAGCTTTTAACGGGTTTGTCCATTTATCATAGAAAGTTGGTCCATTGGCATCGAATTAATCTGGGAAGCTTAGACTCAAAATATTTGACATAAAAGAACAATAAAAAGTGTACACCGAGCAACTTTGATGGTCCGAAGTTTCTCAACTCTCTCTATGGAGGAGCTTTTAACGGTTTTGTCCATTTGTCATGGAAAGATGGTGTTTTAGTATCGAAATAATCTAGGAAGCTTCTACTCATAAAATATGACGTAGAAGAACAATAAAAGTGAACACCGAGGAACTTTGATGGTCCGAAGTTGCTCAACTCTCTCTAAGGAGGAGCTTTTAGCTGTTTTGTCCATTTGTCGAAGAAATTTGGTGTTTTGCCATCGAAATAATCTAGGAAGCTTATACTCATAAAATTTGATATATAAGAACAAAATAAGGTGTATGCCGAGCAACTTTGATGGTCCGAAGTTGCTCAACTCTCTCTATGGAGTTGCTTTTAACAGTTTTGTCGCTTTGTTATAGAAAGTTGGTGTTTTGGCATCGAAATAATCTAGAAAGCTTATACTCGTAAAATTTGACGTAGAAGAATAGTAAATAGTGTATGCCGAGCAATTTTGATGGTTCGAAGTTGCTCAACTATCTCTATGGAGGATCTTTTAACGGTTTTGTTCATTTGTCATAGAAAGTTGGTGTTTTGGCATCGAAATAATCTAGCAAGCTTATACTCGTAAAATTTGACATAGAAGAATAGTAAATATTGTACTCCGAGCAACTTTGATGGTCCGAAGTTGGTCAACTCTCTCTATGGAAGAGCTTTTAACGGTTTTGTCCATTTGTTATAGAAAGTTGGCGTTTTGGCATCGAAATAATCTAGGAAGCTTATACTCATAAAATTTGACATAGAAGAACAATAAAAAGTGTACACCGAGCAACTTTGATGGTCCAAAGTTATTCAACTCTCTCTATGGAAGTGCTTTTAACGGTTTTGTCCATTTCTCGTAAAAATTTGGTGTTTTGGTATCGAAATAATCTAGGAAACTTATACTCATAAAATTTGACATAGAAGAACAATAAAAAGTGTATCCCGAGCAACTTTGTTGGTTCGAAGTTCATCAACTCTCTCTATTGAGGAGCTTTTAACGGTTTTGTCCATTTGTCATAGAAAGATGGTGTTTTTGGAATCGAAATAATATTGGAACCTTCTACTCATAAAATTTCATGTAGAAGAACAATAAAAGTGTACACCGAGGAACTTTGATGGTCTGAAGTTGCTCAACTCTCTCTAAGGAGGAGCTTTTAACTATTTTGTCTATTTGTCCTAGAAAGTTGGTGTTTTGTCATCGAAATAATCTAGGAAGCTTATACTCGTAAATTTGACATAGAAGAATCGTAAAAAGTGTACGTCGAACAATTTTTATGGTCCGAACTTGCTCAACTCTGTCTATGGAGTAGCTTTTAACGCGTTTGTCCATTTGTCATAGTAAGTTGGTCTTTTGGCATGGAAATAATCTAGGAAGCTCATATACTCGTAATATTTGACATAGAAGAACAATTAAAAGTGTACACCGAGCAAATATGATGGTCCGAAGTTGCTCAACTCTCTCTATGGTGGAGCTTTTAACGGTTTTGTCCATTTGTGACAAAAACTTGGTGTTTTGGCATCGAAATAATCTTGGAAGATTATACTCGTAAAATTTGACATAGAAGAACAATAAAAAGTGTACACCGAGAAACTTTGATGGTCCGAAGTTGCTCAACTCTATCTATGGAGGAGCTTTTAACGGTTTTGTCCATTTCTCATAGAAAGTTGGTGATTTGGAATCGAAATAATCTTCGAAGCTTATACTCATAAAATTTGACATAGAATAACAATAAAAAGTGTACACCTAGCAACTTTGATGGTCCGAAGTTGCTCAACTCTCTCTATGGAGGAGCTTTTAACGGTTTTGTCCATTTGTCATAGAAAGATGGTGTTTTAGCATCGAAATAATCTAGGAAGCTTATACTCGTAAAATTTGACATAGAAGAACAATAAAAACTGTATCCCGAGCAACTTTGTTGGTCCAAAGTTGCGAGCAACTCTATCTATGGAGTAGCTTTTAACGGTTTTCTTCATTTGTCATAGAAAGTTGGTGTTTTTGGAATCGAAATAATATTGGAAGCTTCTACTCATAAAATATGACGTAGAAGAACAATAAAATTGTACACCGAGGAAATTTGATGGTCCGAAGTTGCTCAACTCTCTCTAAGGAGGAGCATTTAGCTGTTTTGTACATTTGTCATAGAAAGTTGGTGTTTGGTCATCGAAATAATTTAGGATGCTTATACACGTAAAATTTTACGTAGAAGAATCGTAAAAAGTGTACGTCGAACAATTTTTATGGTCCGAACTTGCTCAACCCTGTCTATGGAGTAGCTTTTAACGGGTTTGTCCATTTGTCATAGTAAATTGGTCTTTTGGCATCGAAATAATCTAGGAAGCTCGTATACTCATAATATTTGACATAGAAGAACAATAAAAAGTGTACACCGAGCAACTATGATGGTCCGAAGTTGCTCAACTCTCTCTATGGTGGAGCTTTTAACGGTTTTGTCCATTTGTGATAAAAAGTTGGTGTTTTGGCATCGAAATAACCTTGGAAGCTTATACTCGTAAAATTTGACATAGAAGAACAATAAAAATTGTAGCCCGAGCAACTTTGTTTGTCCGAAGTTGCTCAACTCTCTCTAAGGAGGAGCTTTTAGCTGTTTTGTCTATTTGTCATAGAAAGTTGGTGTTTTGTCATCGAAATAATTTTGGAAGCTTATGCTCGTAAAATTTGACATAGAAGAATCGTGAAAAATGTACGTCGAACAATTTTTATGGTCCGAACTTACTCAACTCTGTCTATGGAGTAGCTTTTAACGGGTTTGTCCATTTCTCATAGTATGTTGTCCTTTTGGCATCGAAATAATCTAGGAAGCTTATACTCGTAAAATTTGACTTAGAAGAATCGTAAAAAGTGTACGTCGAACAATTTTTATGGTCCGAACTTGCTCAACTCTGTCTATGGAGTAGCTTTTAACAGGTTTGTCCATTTGTCATACTAAGTTGGTCTTTTGGCATGGAAATAATCTAGGAAGCTCATATACTCATAATATTTGACATAGAAGAACAATAAAAAGTGTACACCGAGCAACTATGATGGTCCGAAATTGCTCAACTCTCTCTATGGTGGAGCTTTTAACGGTTTTGTCCATTTGTGATAAAAAGTTGGTGTTTTGGCATCGAAATAATCCTGGAAGTTTATACTCGTAAAATTTGACATAGAAGAACAATAAAAAGTGTACACCGAGCAACTTTGATGGTCCGAAGTTGCTCAACTCTCTCTATGGAGGAGCTTTTAACGGTTTTGTCCATTTCTCATAGAAAGTTGGTGATTTGGAATCGAAATAATCTTGGAAGCTTATACTCATAAAATTTGACATAGAATAACAATAAAAAGTGTACACCGAGCAACTTTGATGGTCCGAAGTTGGTCAACTCTCTCTATGGAAGTGCTTTTAACGGTTTTGCCCATTTGTCATAGAAAGATGGTGTTTTAGCATCGAAATAATCTAGGAAGCTTATACTCATAAAATTTGACATAGAAGAACAATAAAAAGTGTATCCCGAGCAACTTTGTTTGTCCGAAGTTGCTCAACTCTCTCTATGAAGGAGCTTTTAACGGTTTTGTTCATTTGTCATAGAAAGTTCGTGTTTTTGGAATCGAAATAATCTAGGAAGCTTCTACTCATAAAATATGACGTAGAAGAACAATAAAAGTGTACACCGAGAAACTTTGATGGTCCGACGTTGCTCAACTCTCCCTAAGGAGGAGCATTTAGCTATTTTTTGTACATTTGTCATAAAAAGTTGTGTTTTGTCATCGAAATAATCTAGGATGCTTATACTCGTAAAATTTGACATAGAAGAACCGTAAAAAGTGTACGTCGAACAACTTTTATGGTCCGAACTTGCTCAACTCTGTCTATGGAGTAGCTTTGAACGGGTTTGTCCATTTGTCATAGAAAGTTGGTCTTTTGGCATCGAAATAATCTAGGAAGCTTATACTCATAATATTTGACATAGAAGAACAACAAATAGTGTACACCGAGTAACTTTGATGGTCCGAAGTTTCTCAACTCTCTCTATGGAGGAGCTTTTAACGGTTTTGTCCATTTGTCATGGAAAGATGTTGTTTTACTATCGAAATAATCTAGGAAGCTTATACACATAAAATTTGACAAAGAAGAACAATAAAAAGTGTAACCCGAGCAACTTTGTTGGTCCGTAGTTGCTCAACTCTCTCTATGGAGGAGCTTTTAACGGTTTTGTTCATTTGTCATAGAAAGTTGGTGTTTTTGGAATCGAAATAATCTTTGAAGCTTGTACTCATAAAATATGACGTAGAAGAACAATAAAAGTGTACACCGAGGAACTTTCATGGTCCGAAGTTGCTTAACTCTCTCTAAGGAGGTGCTTTGAGCTGTTTTGTCCATTTGTCGTAGAAAGTTGGTGTTTTGTCATCGAAATAATCTAGGAAGCTTATACTCGTAAAATTTGACTTAGAAGAACAATATAAGGTGTACGCCGAGCAACTTTGATGGTCCGAAGTTGCTCAACTCTCTCTATAGAGGAGCTTTTAATAGTTTTGTCGCTTTGGGATAGAAAGTTGGCGTTTTGGCATCGAAATAATTTAGAAAGCTTATACTCGTAAAATTTGACATAGAAGAATAGTAAATAGTGTACGCCGAGTAACTTTGATGGTTCGAAGTTGCTCAACTACCTCTATGGAGGATCTTTTAACGGTTTTGTTCATTTGTCATAGATAGTTGGAGTTTTGGCATCGAAATAATCTAGCAAGCTTATACTCGTAAAATTTGACATAGAAGAATAGTAAATAGTGTACGCTGAGCAACTTTGATGGTCCGAAGTTGCTCAACTCTCTCTAAGGAAGAGCGTTTAACGGTTTTGTCCGTTTGTTGTAGAAAGTTGGTGTTTTGGCATCGAAATAATCTAGGAAATTTATACTCGTAAAATTTGACATAGAAGAACAATAAAAAGTGTATCCCGAGCAACTTTGTTGGTTTGAAGTTCATCAACTCTCTCTATTGAGGAGCTTTTAACGGTTTTGTCCATTTGTCATAGAAAGATGGTGTTTTTGGAATCGAAATAATCTTGGAAGCTTCTACTCACAAAATTTGATGTAGAAGAACAATAAAAATGTACACCGAGGAACTTTGATGGTCCGAAGTTGCTCAACTCTCTCTAAGGAGGAGCTTTTAGCTGTTTTGTCTATTTGTCTTAGAAAGTTGGTGTTTTGTCATCGAAATAATGTAGGAAGCTTATACTCGTAAAATTTGACATAGAAAAATCGTAAAAAGTGTACGTCGAACAATTTTTATGGTCCGAACTTGCTCAACTCTGTCTATGGAGTAGCTTTTAACGGGTTTGTCCATTTGTCATAGTAAGTTGGTCTTTTGGCATCGAAATAATATAGGAAGCTCATATACTCATAATATTTGACATAGAAGAACAAAAAAAAGTGTACACTGAGCAAATATGATGGTCCGAAGTTGCTCAACTCTCTCTATGGTGGAGCTTTTAACGGTTTTGTCCATTTGTGATAAAAACTTAGTGTTTTGGCATCGAAATAATCTTGGAAGCTTATACTCGTAAAATTTGACATAGAAGAACAATAAAAAGTGTACACCGAGCAACTTTGATGGTCCGAAGTTGCTCAACTCTCTCTATGGAGGAGCTTTTAACGGTTTTGTCCATTTCTCATAGAAAGTTGGTGATTTCGAATCGAAATAATCTTGGAAGCTTATACTCATAAAATTTGACATAGAATAACAATAAACAGTGTACAACGAGCAACTTTGATGGTCCGAAGTTGCTCAACTCTCTCTATGGAGGTACTTTTAACGGTTTTGTCCATTTGTCATAGAAAGATGGTGTTTTAGCATCGAAATAATCTAGGAAGCCTATACTCGTAAAATTTGACATAGAAGAACAATAAAAAGTGTATCCGGAGCAACTTTGTTGGTCCGAAGTTGTGAGCAACTCTCTCTATGTAGTAGCTTTTAACGGTTTTGTTCATTTGTCATAGAAAGTTGGTGTTTTCGGAATCGAAATGATCTTGGAAGCTTCTACTCATAAAATATGACGTAGAAGAACAATAAAAGTGTACACCGAGAAACTTTGATGGTCCGAAGTTGCTCAACTCTCTCTAAGGAGAAGCATTTAGCTTTTTTGTACATTTGTCATAGAAAGTTGGTGTTTTGTCATCAAAATAATCTAGGATGCTTATACTCGTAAAATTTTACATAGAAGAATCGTAAAAAGTGTACGTCGAACAACTTTTATGGTCCGAACTTGCTAAACTCTGTCTATGGAGCAGCTTTTAACGGGTTTGTCCATTTGTCATAGAAAGTTGGTCTTTTGGCATCGAAATAATCTACAAAGCTTATACTAATAAAATTTTACATAGAAGAACAAAAAAAAGTTTATATCGAGCAACTTTGATTGTTCGAAGTTGCTCCACTCTCTCTTTGGGGGAGCTTTTAACGGTTTTGTCCATTTCTCGTAGAAAGTTGGCGTTTTAGCATTGAAATAGTCTAGGAAGCTTATACTCATAAAATTTGACATAGAATAACAATAAAAAGTGTACACCGAACAAATTTGATGGTACGAAGTTGCTCAACTCTCTCTATAGAAGAGCTTTTAACGGTTTTGTCCATTTGTCATAGAAAGATGGTATTTTTGGAATCGAAATAATCTAGGAAGCTCATATACTCATAATATTTGACATAGAAGAACAATAAAAAGTGTACACCGAGCAAATATGATGGTCCGAAGTTGCTCAACTCTCTCCATGGTGGAGCTTTTAATGGTTTTGTCCATTTGTGATAAAAAGTTGGTGTTTTGGCATTGAAATAATCTTGGAAGCTTATACTCGTAAAATTCGACATAGAAGAACAATAAAAAGTGTATCGCAAGCAACTTTTTTTGTCCGAAGTTGCTCAACTCTCTCTAAGGAGGAGCTTTTAGCTGTTTTGTCCATTTGTCGTAGCAAGTTGGTGTTTTGTCATCGAAATAATCAAGGAAACTTATACTCGTAAAATTTGACATAGAAGAATCGTAAAAAGTGTACGTCGAACAATTTTTATGGTCCGAACTTGCTCAACTCTGTCTATGGAGTAGCTTTTAACGGGTTTGTCCATTTGTCATAGTAAGTTGGTCTTTTGGCATCGAAATAATCTAGGAAGCTCATATACTCATAATATTTGACATAGAAGAACAATAAAAAGTGTACACCGAGCAAATATGATGGTCCGAAGTTGCTAAACTCTCTCTATGGTGGAGCTTTTAATGGTTTTGTCCATTTGTGATAAAAAGTTGGTGTTTTGGCCTCGAAATAATCTTGGAAGCTTATACTCGTAAAATTTAACATATAAGAACAATAAAAAGTATATACCGAGCAACTTTGTTTGTCCGAAGTTGCTCAACTCTCTCTATGGTGGAGCCTTTAACGGTTTTGTCCATTAGTGATAAAACTTGGTGTTTTGGCATCGAAATAATCCTGGAAGATTATACTCGTAAAATTTGACATAGAAGAATCGTAAAAAGTGTACGTCGAACAATTTTTATGGTTCGAACTTGCTCAACTCTGTCTATGGAGTAGCTTTTAACGGGTTTGTCCATTTGTCATAGTAAGTTGGTCTTTTGGCATCGAAATAATCTAGGAAGCTCATATCCTCATAATATTTGACATAGAAGAACAATAAAAAGTGTACACCGAGCAACTATGATGGTCCGAAGTTGCTCAACTCTCTCTATGGTGGAGCCTTTAACGGTTTTGTCCATTAGTGATAAAAAGTTGGTGTTTTGGCATCGAAATAATCCTGGAAGCTTATACTCGTAAAATTTTACATAGAAGAACAATAAAAAGTGTACACCGAGCAACTTTGATGGTCCGAAGTTGCTCAACTCTCTCTATGTAGGAGCTTTTAACAGTTTTGTCCATTTCTCATAGAAAGTTGGTGTTTTGGCATCGAAATAATCTAGGAAGCTTATACTCGTAAAATTTGACATAGAAGAATCGTAAAAAGTGTACGTCGAACAATTTTTATCGTCCGAACTTGCTCAACTCTGTCTATGGAGTAGCTTTTAACGGGTTTGTCCATTTGTCATAGTAAGTTGGTCTTTTGGCATCGAAATAATCTAGGAAGCTCATATACTCATAATATTTGACATAGAAGAATAGTAAATAGTGTACGCCGAGCAACTTTGATGGTCCGAAGGTGCTCAACTCTCTCTATGGAAGAGCTTTTAACGGTTTTGTCCATTTCTTATAGAAAGTTGGTGTTTTGGCATCGAAATAATCTAGGAAGCTTATACTCATAAAATTTGACATAGAAGAACTGTAAAAAGTGTACACCGAGCAACTTTGATGGTCCGAAGTTTCTCAACTCTCTCTATGGAAGAGCTTTTAACGGTTTTGTCCATTTGTCGAAAAAAGTTGGTGTTTCTGTATCGAAATAATCTAGGAAACTTATACTCGTAAAATTTGACATAGAAGAACAATAAAAAGTGTATCCCGAGCAACTTTGTTGGTTTGAAGTTCATCAACTCTCTCTATTGAGGAGCTTTTAACGGTTTTGTCTATTTGTCGTAGAAAGTTGTTGTTTTGTCATCGAAATAATCTAGGAAGCTTATACTCGTAAAATTTGACATAGAAGAATCGTAAAAACTGTACGTCGAACAACTTTTATGGTCCGAACTTGCTCAACTCTGTCTACGGAGTAGCTTTTAACGGGTTTGTCCATTTGTCATAGAAAGTTGGTCTTTTGGCATCGAAATAATCTAGGAAGCTTCTACTCATAAAATATGACGTAGAAGAACAATAAAAGTGTACACCGAGGAACTTTGATGGTCCGAAGTTTGTCAACTCTCTCTATGGAAGAGCATTTAGCTGTATTGTACATTTGTCATAGAAAGTTGGTGTTTTGTCATCGAAATAATCTAGGATGCTTATACTCGTAAAAGTTGACATAGAAGAACAATAAAAAGTGTACGTCGAACAACTTTTATGGTACGAACTTGCTCAACTCTGTCTATGGAGTAGGTTTTAACGGGTTTGTCCATTTGTCATAGAAAGTTGGTCTTTTGGCATCGAAATAATCTAGGAAGCTTATACTCATAATATTTGACATAGGAGAACAATAAAAAGTGTACACCGAGCAACTTTGATGGTCCGAAGTTTCTCAACTCTCTCTATGGAGGAGCTTTTACCGGTTTTGTACATTTGTCATAGAAAGTTAGTGTTTTGTCATCGAAATAATCTAGGATGCTCATAATCGTAAAATATTACATTGAAGAATCGTAAAAAGTGTACGTCGAACAACTTTTATGGTCCGAACTTGCTCGACTCTCTCTATGGAGTAGCTTTTAACGGGTTTGTCCATTTGTCATAGAAAGTTGGTCTTTTGGCATCGAAATATTCTAGGAAGCTTCTACTCATAAAATATGACGTAGAAGAACAATAAAAGTTTACACCGAGGAACTTTGATGGTCCGAAGTTGCTCAACTCTCTCTATGGAAGAGCATTTAGCTGTTTTGTACATTTGTCATAGAAAGTTTGTGTTTTGTCATCGTAATATTCTTGGATGCTTATACTCGTAAAATTTTACATAAAAGAATCATAAAAAGTGTACGTCGAACAACTTTTATGGTTCGAACTTGCTCAACTCTGTCTATGGAGCAGCTTTTTAACGGGTTTGTCCATTGGTCATAGAAAGTTGGTCTTTTGGCATCGAAATAATCTAGGAAGCTTATACTCATAATATTTGACATAGAAGAACAATAAAAAGTGTACAACGAGCAACTTTGACGGTCCGAAGTTGCTCAACTCTCTCTATGGAGGAGCTTTTAACGGTTTTGTACATTTGTCATAGAAAGTTGGTGTTTTGTCATCGAAATAATCTAGGATGCTCATACTCGTAAAATTTTACATAGAAGAATCGTAAAAAGTTTACGTCGAACAACTTTTATGGTCCGAACTTGCTCCACTCTCTCTATGGAGTAGCTTTTAACGGGTTTGTCCATTTGTCATAGAAAGTTGGTCTTTTGGCATCGAAATATTCTAAGAAGCTTCTACTCATAAAATATGACGTAGAAGAACAATAAAAGTGTACACCGAGGAACTTTGATGGTCCGAAGTTGCTCAACTCTCTCTATGGAAGAGCATTTAGCTGTTTTGTACATTTGTCATAGAAAGTTGGTGTTTTTTCATCGATATAATCTAGGATGCTTATACTCGCAAAATTTTACATAGAAGAATCGTAAAAAGTGTACGTCGAACAACTTTTAGGGTCCGAACTTGCTCAACTCTGTCTATGGAGTAGCTTTTAACGGGTTTGTCCATTTGTCATAGAAAGTTGGTCTTTTGGCATCGAAATAATGTAGGAAGCTTATACTCATAATATTTGACATAGAAGAACAATAAAAAGTGTACACCGAGCAACTTTGATGGTCCGAAGTTTCTCAACTCTCTCTATGGAGGAGCTTTTAACGATTTTTACCATTTGTCATGGAAAGATGGTGTTTTAGTATAGAAATAATCTAGGAAGCTTATACTCGTAAAATTTGACATAGAAGAACAATAAAAATTGTATCCCGAGCAACTTTGTTGGTCCGTAGTTGCTCAACTCTCTCTATGGAGGAGCTTTTAACGGTTTTGTCTATTTGTCATAGAAAGTTGGTGTTTTAGGAATCGAAATAATCTTTGAAGCTTCTACTAATAAAATATGACGTAGAAGAACAATAAAAGTGTACATCGAGGAACTTTGATGGTCCGAAGTTGCTCAACTCTCTCTAAGGAGGAGCTTTTAGCTATTTTGTCCATTTGTCGTAGAAATTTGGTGTTTTGTCATCGAAATAATCTAGGAAGCTTATACTCGTAAAATTTGATATAGAAGAATAGTAAATAGTGTACGCCGAGCAACTTTGATGGTCCGAAGTTGCTCCACTCTCTCTATGGAATAGCTTTTAACAGTTTTGTCGCTTTGTGATAGAAAGTTGGTGTTTTTGCATTGAAATAATCTAGAAAGATTATACTCATAAAATTTGACATAGAAGAAAAATAAAAAGTGTACACCGAGCAACTTTGATGGTCCGAAGTTGCTCAACTCTCTCTATGAAGGAGCTTTTAACGGTTTTGTCCATTTGTCATAGAAAGATGGTGTTTTGACATCGAAATAAACTAGGAAGCTTATACTCATAAAATATGACATAGAAGAATCGTAAAAGGTGTACGTCGAACAATTTTTATGGTCCGAACTTGCTCAACTCTGTCTATGGAGTACCTTTTAACGGGTTTTTCTATTTGTCATAGTAAGTTGGTCTTTTGGCATCGAAATAATCTAGGAAGCTCGTATACTCATAATATTTGACATAGAAGAACAATAAAAAGTGTGCACAGAGCAAATATGATGGTCTGAAGTTGCTTAACTCTCTCTATGGTGATGCTTTTAACGGTTTTGACCATTTGTGATAAAAAGTTGGTGTTTTGGCATCGAAATAATCTTGGAAGCTTACACTCGTAAAATTTGACATAGAAGAACAATAAAAAGTGTAGCCCGAGCAACTTTGTTTGTCCGAAGTTGCTCAACTCTATCTAAGGAGGAGCTTTTAGCTGTTTTGTCCATTTCTCATAGAAAGTTGGTGTTTTGTCATCGAAATAATCTTGGAAGCTTATACTCGTAAAATTTGACATAGAAGAATCGTGAAAAATGTACGTCGAACAATTTTTATGGTCCGAACTTGCTCAACTCTGTCTATGGAGTAGCTTTTAATGGGTTTGTCAATTTCTCATAGTATGTTGGCCTTTGGCATCGAAATAATCTAGGAAGCTTATACTCGTAAAATTTGACTTAGAAGAATCGTAAAAAGTGTACGTCGAACAATTTTTATAGTCCGAACTTGCTCAACTCTGTCTATGGAGTAGCTTTTAATAGGTTTGTCCATTTGTCATAGTAAGTTGGTCATTTGACATCGAAATAATCTAGGAAGCTCATATACTCATAATATTTGACATAGAAGAACAATAAAAAGTGTACACCGAGCAACTATGATGGTCCGAAGTTGCTCAACTCTCTCTATGGTCGAGCTTTTAACGGTTTTGTCCATTTGTGATAAAAAGTTGGTGTTTTGGCATCGAAATAATCTTGGAAGCTTATACTCGTAAAATTTGACATAGAAGAACAATAAAAAGTGTACACCGAGCAACTTTGATGGTCCGAAGTTGCTCAACTCTCTCTATGGAGGAGCTTTTAACGGTTTTGTCCATTTCTCATAGAAAGTTGGTGATTTGGAATCGAAATAATCTTGGAAGCTTATACTCATAAAATTTGACATAGAATAACAATAAAAAGTGTACACCGAGCAACTTTGATGGTCCGAAGTTCCTCAACTCTCTCTATGGAAGAGCTTTTAACGGTTTTGCCCATTTGTCATAGAAAGATGGTGTTTTAGCATCGAAATAATCTAGGAAGCTTATACTCATAAAATTTGACATAGAAGAACAATAAAAAGTGTATCCCGAGCAACTTCGTTTGTCCGAATTTGCTCAACTCTCTCTATGGAGGAGCTTTTAACGGTTTTGTTCATTTGTCATAGAAAGTTCGTGTTTTTGGAATCGAAATAATCTAGGAAGCTTCTACTCATAAAATATGACGTAGAAGAACAATAAAAGTGTACACCGAGGAACTTTGATGGTCCGACGTTGCTCAACTCTCCCTAAGCAGGAGCATTTAGCTATTTCCGGTACATTTGTCATAGAAAGTTGTGTTTAGTCATCGAAATAATCTAGGATGCTTATACTCGTAAAATTTGACATAGAAGAACCGTAAAAAGTGTACGTCGAACAACTTTTATGGTCCGAACTTGCTCAATTCTGTCTATGGAGTAGCTTTGAACGGGTTTGTCCATTTGTCATAGTAAGTTGGTCTTTTGGCATCGAAATAATCTAGGAAGCTCATATACTCATAATATTTGACATAGAAGAATAGTAAATAGTGTACGCCGAGCAACTTTGATGGTCCGAAATTGCTCAACTCTCTCTATGGTGGAGCCTTTAACGGTTTTGTCCATTAGTGATAAAAAGTTGGTGTTTTGGCATCGAAATAATCCTGGAAGCTTATACTCGTAAAATTTTACATAGAAGAACAATAAAAAGTGTACACCGAGCAACTTTGATGGTCCGAAGTTGCTCAACTCTCTCTATGAAAGAGCTTTTAACGGTTTTGTCCATTTCTTATAGAAAGTTGGTGTTTTGGCATCGAAATAATCTAGGAAGCTTATACTCATAAAATTTGACATAGAAGAACTGTAAAAAGTGTACACCGAGCAACTTTGATGGTCTGAAGTTCCTCAACTCTCTCTATGGAAGAGCTTTTAACGGTTTTGTCCATTTGTCATAGAAAGATGGTGTTTTAGCATCGAAATAATCTAGGAAGCTTATACTCATAAAATTTGACATAGAAGAACAATAAAAAGTGTATCCCGAGCAACTTTGTTTGTCCGAAGTTGCTCAACTCTCTCTATGGAAGGGCTTTTAACGGTTTTGTCCATTTCTTATAGAAAGTAGGTGTTTTGTCATCGAAATAATCTAGGAAGCTTATACTCGTAAAATTTGACATAGAAGAATAGTAAAAAGTGTACGTCGAACAATTTTTATCGTCCGAACTTGCTCAACTCTGTCTATGGAGTAGCTTTTAACGGGTTTGTCCATTTGTCATAGTAAGTTGGTCTTTTGGCATCGAAATAATCTAGGAAGCTCATATACTCATAATATTTGACATAGAAGAATAGTAAATAGTGTACGCCGAGCAACTTTGATGGTCCGAAATTGCTCAACTCTCTCTATGGAAGAGCTTTTAACGGTTTTGTCCATTTCTTATAGAAAGTTGGTGTTTTGGCATCGAAATAATCTAGGAAGCTTATACTCATAAAATTTGACATAGAAGAACTGTAAAAAGTGTACACCGAGCAACTTTGATGGTCCGAAGTTTCTCAACTCTATCTATGGAAGAGCTTTTAACGGTTTTGTCCATTTGTCGTAAAAAGTTGGTGTTTCTGTATCGAAATAATATAGGAAGCTTATACTCGTAAAATTTGACATAGAAGAACAATAAAAAGTGTATCCCGAGCAACTTTGTTGGTTTGAAGTTCATCAACTCTCTCTATGGAGTAGCTTTTAACGGGTTTGTCCATTTTTCATAGAAAGTTGGTCTTTTGGCATCGAAATATTCTAGGAAGCTTCTACTCATAAAATATGACGTAGAAGAACAATAAAAGTTTACACCGAGGAACTTTGATGGTCCGAAGTTGCTCAACTCTCTCTATGGAAGAGCATTTAGCTGTTTTGTACATTTGTCATAGAAAGTTTGTGTTTTGTCATCGTAATATTCTTGGATGCTTATACTCGTAAAATTTTACATAGAAGAATCATAAAAAGTGTACGTCGAACAACTTTTATGGTTCGAACTTGCTCAACACTGTCTATGGAGCAGCTTTTTAACGGGTTTGTCCATTGGTCAAAGAAAGTTGGTCTTTTGGCAGCGAAATAATCTAGGAAGCTTATACTCATAATATTTGACATAGAAGAACAATAAAAAGTGTACACCGAGCAACTTTGATGGTCCGAAGTTGCTCAACTCTCTCTATGGAGGAGCTTTTACCGGTTTTGTACATTAGTCATAGAAAGTTAGTGTTTTGTCATCGAAATAATCTAGGATGCTCATACTCGTAAAATATTACATAGAAGAATCGTAAAAAGTGTACGTCGAACAACTTTTATGGTCCGAACTTGCTCGACTCTCTCTATGGAGTAGCTTTTAACGGGTTTGTCCATTTGTCATAGAAAGTTGGTCTTTTGGCATCGAAATATTCTAGGAAGCTTCTACTCATAAAATATGACGTAGAAGAACAATAAAAGTTTACACCGAGGAACTTTGATGGTCCGAAGTTGCTCAACTCTCTCTATGGAAGAGCATTTAGCTGTTTTGTACATTTGTCATAGAAAGTTTGTGTTTTGTCATCGTAATATTCTTGGATGCTTATACTCGTAAAATTTTACATAGAAGAATCATAAAAAGTGTACGTCGAACAACTTTTATGGTTCGAACTTGCTCAACTCTGTCTATGCAGCAGCTTTTTAACGGGTTTGTCCATTGGTCATAGAAAGTTGGTCTTTTGGCATCGAAATAATCTAGGAAGCTCATATACTCATAATATTTGACATAGAAGAACAATAAAAAGTATATCCCGAGCAACTTTGTTTGTCCGAAGTTGCTCAACTCTCTCTATGGTGGAGCCTTTAACGGTTTTGTCCATTAGTGATAAAAAGTTGGTGTTTTGGCATCGAAATAATCCTGGAAGCTTATACTCGTAAAATTTGACATAAAAGAATCGTAAAAAGTGTACGTCGAACAATTTTTATGGTTCGAACTTGCTCAACTCTGTCTATGGAGTAGCTTTTAACGGGTTTGTCCATTTGTCATAGTAAGTTGGTCTTTTGGCATCGAAATAATCTAGGAAGCTCATATACTCATAATATTTGACATAGAAGAACAATAAAAAGTGTACACCGAGCAACTATGATGGTCCGAAGTTGCTCAAATCTCTCTATGGTGGAGCCTTTAACGGTTTTGTCCATTAGTGATAAAAAGTTGGTGTTTTGGCATCGAAATAATCCTGGAAGCTTATACTCGTAAAATTTTACATAGAAGAACAATAAAAAGTGTACACCGAGCAACTTTGATGGTCCGAAGTTGCTCAACTCTCTCTATGAAAGAGCTTTTAACGGTTTTGTCCATTTCTTATAGAAAGTTGGTGTTTTGGCATCGAAATAATCTAGGAAGCTTATACTCATAAAATTTGACATAGAAGAACTGTAAAAAGTGTACACCGAGCAACTTTGATGGTCTGAAGTTCCTCAACTCTCTCTATTGAAGAGCTTTTAACGGTTTTGTCCATTTGTCATAGAAAGATGGTGTTTTAGCATCGAAATAATCTAGGAAGCTTATACTCATAAAATTTGACATAGAAGAACAATAAAAAGTGTATCCCGAGCAACTTTGTTTGTCCGAAGTTGCTCAACTCTCTCTATGGAAGGGCTTTTAACGGTTTTGTCCATTTCTTATAGAAAGTAGGTGTTTTGTCATCGAAATAATCTAGGAAGCCTATACTCGTAAAATTTGACATAGAAGAATAGTAAAAAGTGTACGTCGAACAATTTTTATCGTCCGAACTTGCTCAACTCTGTCTATGGAGTAGCTTTTAACTGGTTTGTCCATTTGTCATAGTAAGTTGGTCTTTTGGCATCGAAATAATCTAGGAAGCTCATATACTCATAATATTTGACATAGAAGAATAGTAAATAGTGTACGCCGAGCAACTTTGATGGTCCGAAATTGCTCAACTCTCTCTATGGAAGAGCTTTTAACGGTTTTGTCCATTTCTTATAGAAAGTTGGTGTTTTGGCATCGAAATAATCTAGGAAGCTTATACTCATAAAATTTGACAAAGAAGAACTGTAAAAAGTGTACACCGAGCAACTTTGATGGTCCGAAGTTTCTCAACTCTCTCTATGGAAGAGCTTTTAACGGTTTTGTCCATTTGTCATAAAAAGTTGGTGTTTCTGTATCGAAATAATCTAGGAAGCTTATACTCGTAAAATTTGACATAGAAGAACAATAAAAAGTGTACACCGGGCAACTTTGATGGTCCGAAGTTGCTCAACTCTCTCTATTGAGGAGCTTTTAACGGTTTTGTCTATTTGTCGTAGAAAGTTGTTGTTTTGTCATCGAAATAATCTAGGAAGCTTATACTCGTAAAATTTGACATAGAAGAATCGTAAAAAGTGTACGTCGAACAACTTTTATGGTCCGAACTTGCTCAACTCTGTCTATGGAGTAGCTTTTAACGGGTTTGTCCATTTGTCATAGAAAGTTGGTGTTTTGTCATCGAAATAATCTAGGATGCTTATACTCGTAAAAGTTGACATAGAAGAACAATAAAAAGTGTACGTCGAACAACTTTTATGGTCCGAACTTGCTCAACTCTGTCTATGGAGTAGGTTTTAACGGGTTTGTCCATTTGTCATAGAAAGTTGGTCTTTTGGCAGCGAAATAATCTAGGAAGCTTATACTCATAATATTTGACATAGAAGAACAATAAAAAGTGTACACCGAGCAACTTTGATGGTCCGAAGTTGCTCAACTCTCTCTATGGAGGAGCTTTTACCGGTTTTGTACATTTGTCGTAGAAAGTTAGTGTTTTGTCATCGAAATAATCTAGGATGCTCATACTCGTAAAATATTACATAGAAGAATCGTAAAAAGTGTACGTCGAACAACTTTTATGGTCCGAACTTGCTCGACTCTCTCTATGGAGTAGCTTTTAACGGGTTTGTCCATTTGTCATAGAAAGTTGGTCTTTTGGCATCGAAATATTCTAGGAAGCTTCTACTCATAAAATATGACGTAGAAGAACAATAAAAGTTTACACCGAGGAACTTTGATGGTCCGAAGTTGCTCAACTCTCTCTATGGAAGAGCATTTAGCTGTTTTGTACATTTGTCATAGAAAGTTTGTGTTTTGTCATCGTAATATTCTTGGATGCTTATACTCGTAAAATTTTACATAGAAGAATCATAAAAAGTGTACGTCGAACAACTTTTATGGTTCGAACTTGCTCAACTCTGTCTATGGAGCAGCTTTTTAACGGGTTTGTCCATTGGTCATAGAAAGTTGGTCTTTTGGCAGCGAAATAATCTAGGAAGCTTATACTCATAATATTTGACATAGAAGAACAATAAAAAGTGTACACCGAGCAACTTTGATGGTCCGAAGTTGCTCAACTCTCTCTATGGAGGAGCTTTTACCGGTTTTGTACATTAGTCATAGAAAGTTAGTGTTTTGTCATCGAAATAATCTAGGATGCTCATACTCGTAAAATATTACATAGAAGAATCGTAAAAAGTGTACGTCGAACAACTTTTATGGTCCGAACTTGCTCGACTCTCTCTATGGAGTAGCTTTTAACGGGTTTGTCCATTTGTCATAGAAAGTTGGTCTTTTGGCATCGAAATATTCTAGGAAGCTTCTACTCATAAAATATGACGTAGAAGAACAATAAAAGTTTACACCGAGGAACTTTGATGGTCCGAAGTTGCTCAACTCTCTCTATGGAAGAGCATTTAGCTGTTTTGTACATTTGTCATAGAAAGTTTGTGTTTTTTCATCGTAATATTCTTGGATGCTTATACTCGTAAAATTTTACATAGAAGAATCATAAAAAGTGTACGTCGAACAACTTTTATGGTTCGAACTTGCTCAACTCTGTCTATGGAGCAGCTTTTTAACGGGTTTGTCCATTGGTCATAGAAAGTTGGTCTTTTGGCATCGAAATAATCTAGGAAGCTCATATACTCATAATATTTGACATAGAAGAACAATAAAAAGTATATCCCGAGCAACTTTGTTTGTCCGAAGTTGCTCAACTCTCTCTATGGTGGAGCCTTTAACATTTTTGTCCATTAGTGATAAAAAGTTGGTGTTTTGGCATCGAAATAATCCTGGAAGCTTATACTCGTAAAATTTGACATAAAAGAATCGTAAAAAGTGTACGTCGAACAATTTTTATGGTTCGAACTTGCTCAACTCTGTCTATGGAGTAGCTTTTAACGGGTTTGTCCATTTGTCATAGTAAGTTGGTCTTTTGGCATCGAAATAATCTAGGAAGCTCATATACTCATAATATTTGACATAGAAGAACAATAAAAAGTGTACACCGAGCAACTATGATGGTCCGAAGTTGCTCAACTCTCTCTATGGTGGAGCCTTTAACGGTTTTGTCCATTAGTGATAAAAAGTTGGTGTTTTGGCATCGAAATAATCCTGGAAGCTTATACTCATAAAATTTTACATAGAAGAACAATAAAAAGTGTACACCGAGCAACTTTGATGGTCCGAAGTTGCTCAACTCTCTCTATGAAAGAGCTTTTAACGGTTTTGTCCATTTCTTATAGAAAGTTGGTGTTTTGGCATCGAAATAATCTAGGAAGCTTATACTCATAAAATTTGACATAGAAGAACTGTAAAAAGTGTACACCGAGCAACTTTGATGGTCTGAAGTTCCTCAACTCTCTCTATTGAAGAGCTTTTAACGGTTTTGTCCATTTGTCATAGAAAGATGGTGTTTTAGCATCGAAATAATCTAGGAAGCTTATACTCATAAAATTTGACATAGAAGAACAATAAAAAGTGTATCCCGAACAACTTTGTTTGTCCGAAGTTGCTCAACTCTCTCTATGGAAGGGCTTTTAACGGTTTTGTCCATTTCTTATAGAAAGTAGGTGTTTTGTCATTGAAATAATCTAGGAAGCTTATACTCGTAAAATTTGACATAGAAGAATAGTAAAAAGTGTACGTCGAACAATTTTTATCGTCCGAACTTGCTCAACTCTGTCTATGGAGTAGCTTTTAACTGGTTTGTCCATTTGTCATAGTAAGTTGGTCTTTTGGCATCGAAATAATCTAGGAAGCTCATATACTCATAATATTTGACATAGAAGAATAGTAAATAGTGTACGCCGAGCAACTTTGATGGTCCGAAATTGCTCAACTCTCTCTATGGAAGAGCTTTTAACGGTTTTGTCCATTTCTTATAGAAAGTTGGTGTTTTGGCATCGAAATAATCTAGGAAGCTTATACTCATAAAATTTGACAAAGAAGAACTGTAAAAAGTGTACACCGAGCAACTTTGATGGTCCGAAGTTTCTCAACTCTCTCTATGGAAGAGCTTTTAACGGTTTTGTCCATTTGTCGTAAAAAGTTGGTGTTTCTGTATCGAAATAATCTAGGAAGCTTATACTCGTAAAATTTGACATAGAAGAACAATAAAAAGTGTACACCGAGCAACTTTGATGGTCCGAAGTTGCTCAACTCTCTCTATTGAGGAGCTTTTAACGGTTTTGTCTATTTGTCGTAGAAAGTTGTTGTTTTGTCATCGAAATAATCTAGGAAGCTTATACTCGTAAAATTTGACATAGAAGAATCGTAAAAAGTGTACGTCGAACAACTTTTATGGTCCGAACTTGCTCAACTCTGTCTATGGAGTAGCTTTTAACGGGTTTGTCCATTTGTCATAGAAAGTTGGTGTTTTGTCATCGAAATAATCTAGGATGCTTATACTCGTAAAAGTTGACATAGAAGAACAATAAAAAGTGTACGTCGAACAACTTTTATGGTCCGAACTTGCTCAACTCTGTCTATGGAGTAGGTTTTAACGGGTTTGTCCATTTGTCATAGAAAGTTGGTCTTTTGGCATCGAAATAATCTAGGAAGCTTATACTCATAATATTTGACATAGAAGAACAATAAAAAGTGTACACCGAGCAACTTTGATGGTCCGAAGTTGCTCAACTCTCTCTATGGAGGAGCTTTTACCGGTTTTGTACATTTTTCATAGAAAGTTAGTGTTTTGTCATCGAAATAATCTAGGATGCTCATACTCGTAAAATATTACATAGAAGAATCGTAAAAAGTGTACGTCGAACAACTTTTATGGTCCGAACTTGCTCGACTCTCTCTATGGAGTAGCTTTTAACGGGTTTGTCCATTTGTCATAGAAAGTTGGTCTTTTGGCATCGAAATATTCTAGGAAGCTTCTACTCATAAAATATGACGTAGAAGAACAATAAAAGTTTACACCGAGGAACTTTGATGGTCCGAAGTTGCTCAACTCTCTCTATGGAAGAGCATTTAGCTGTTTTGTACATTTGTCATAGAAAGTTTGTGTTTTGTCATCGTAATATTCTTGGATGCTTATACTCGTAAAATTTTACATAGAAGAATCATAAAAAGTGTACGTCGAACAACTTTTATGGTCCGAACTTGCTCAACTCTGTCTATGGAGTAGCATTTAACGAGTTTGTCCATTTGTCATAGAAAGTTGATCTTTTGGCATTGAAATAATCTAGGAAGCTTATACTCATAATATTTGACATAGAAGAACAATAAAAAGTGTACAACGAGCAACTTTGACGGTCCGAAGTTGCTCAACTCTCTCTATGGAGGAGCTTTTAACGGTTTTGTACATTTGTCATAGAAAGTTGGTGTTTTGTCATCGAAATAATCTAGGATGCTCATACTCGTAAAATTTTACATAGAAGAATCGTAAAAAGTTTACGTCGAACAACTTTTATGGTCCGAACTTGCTCCACTCTCTCTATGGAGTAGCTTTTAACGGGTTTGTCCATTTGTCATAGAAAGTTGGTCTTTTGGCATCGAAATATTCTAAGAAGCTTCTACTCATAAAATATGACGTAGAAGAACAATAAAAGTGTACACCGAGGAACTTTGATGGTCCGAAGTTGCTCAACTCTCTCTATGGAAGAGCATTTAGCTGTTTTGTACATTTGTCATAGAAAGTTGGTGTTTTGTCATCGATATAATCTAGGATGCTTATACTCGTAAAATTTTACATAGAAGAATCGTAAAAAGTGTACGTCGAACAACTTTTATGGTCCGAACTTGCTCAACTCTGTCTATGGAGTAGCATTTAACGAGTTTGTCCATTTGTCATAGAAAGTTGATCTTTTGGCATTGAAATAATCTAGGAAGCTTATACTCATAATATTTGACATAGAAGAACAATAAAAAGTGTACACCGAGCACCTTTGATGGTCCGAAGTTTCTCAACTCTCTCTATGGAGGAGCTTTTAACGATTTTTACCATTTGTCATGGAAAGATGGTGTTTTAGTATCGAAATAATCTAGGAAGCTTATACTCGTAAAATTTGACATAGAAGAACAATAAAAGTTGTATCCCGAGCAACTTTGTTGGTCCGTAGTTGCTCAACTCTCTCTATGGAGGAGCTTTTAACGGTTTTGTCCATTTGTCATAGAAAGTTGGTGTTTTTGGAATCGAAATAATCTTTGAAGCTTCTACTAATAAAATATGACGTAGAAGAACAATAAAAGTGTACACCGAGGAACTTTGATGGTCCGAAGTTGCTCAACTCTCTCTAAGGAGGAGCTTTTTGCTGTTTTGTCCATTTGTCGTAGAAATTTGGTGTTTTGTCATCGAAATAATCTAGGAAGCTTATACTTGTAAAATTTGATATAGAAGAATAGTAAATAGTGTACGCTGAGCAACTTTGATGGTCCGAAGTTGCTCAAATCTCTCTATGGAATAGCTTTTAACAGTTTTGTCGCTTTGTGATAGAAAGTTGGTGTTTTTGCATTGAAATAATCTAGAAAGGTTCTACTCATAAAATTTGACATAGAAGAATAGTAAATAGTGTACGCCGAGCAACTTTGATAGTTCGAAGTTGCGCAACTATCTCTATGGAGGATCTTTTAACGGTTTTGTTCATTTGTCATAGAAAGTTGGTGTTTTGGCATCGAAATAATCTAGCAAGCTTATACTCGTAAAATTTGACATAGAAGAATAGTAAATAGTGTACGCCGAGCAACTTTATGGTCCGAAGTTGCTCAACTCTCTCTATGGAAGAGCTTTTAACGGTTTTGTCCATTTATTGTAGAAAGTTGGTGTTTTGGCATCGAAATAATCTAGGAAGCTTATACTCATAAAATTTGACATAGAAGAAAAATAAAAAGTGTACACCGAGCAACTTTGATGGTCCGAAGTTGCTCAACTCTCTCTATGAAGGAGCTTTTAACGGTTTTGTCCATTTGTCATAGAAAGATGGTGTTTTGACATCGAAATAATATAGGAAGCTTATACTCATAAAATATGACATAGAAGAATCGTAAAAGGTGTACGTCGAACAATTTTTATGGTGCAAACTTGCTCAACTCTGTCTATGGAGTACCTTTTAACGGGTTTTTCTATTTGTCAAAGTAAGTTGGTCTTTTGGCATCAAAATAATCTAGGAAGCTCATATACTCATAATATTTGACATAGAATAACAATAAAAAGTGTGCACAGAGCAAATATGATGGTCTGAAGTTGCTCAACTCTCTCTATGGTGAAGCTTTTAACGGTTTTGTCCATTTGTGATAAAAAGTTGGTGTTTTGGCATCGAAATAATCTTGGAAGCTTACACTCGTAAAATTTGACATAGAAGAACAATAAAAAGTCTAGCCCGAGCAACTTTGTTTGTCCGAAGTTGCTCAACTCTCTCTAAGGAGGAGCTTTTAGCTGTTTTGTCCATTTCTCGTAGAAAGTTGGTGTTTTGACATCGAAATAATCTAGTAAGCTTATACTCATAAAATATGACATAGAAGAATCGTGAAAAATGTACGTCGAACAATTTTTATGGTCCGAACTTGCTCAACTCTGTCTATGGAGTAGCTTTTAATGGGTTTGTCAATTTCTCATAGTATGTTGGCCTTTTGGCATCGAAATAATCTAGGAAGCTTATACTCGTAAAATTTGACTTAGAAGAATCGTAAAAAGTGTACGTCGAACAATTTTTATGGTCCGAACTTGCTCAACTCTGTCTATGGAGTAGCTTTTAATAGGTTTGTCCATTTGTCATAGTAAGTTGGTCTTTTGACATCGAAATAATCTAGGAAGCTCATATACTCATAATATTTGACATAGAAGAACAATAAAAAGTGTACACCGAGCAACTATGATGGTCCGAAGTTGCTCAACTCTCTCTATGGTCGAGCTTTTAACGGTTTTGTCCATTTGTGATAAAAAGTTGGTGTTTTGGCATCGAAATAATCTTGGAAGCTTATACTCGTAAAATTTGACATAGAAGAACAATAAAAATTGTACACCGAGCAACTTTGATGGTCCGAAGTTGCTCAACTCTCTCTATGGAGGAGCTTTTAACGGTTTTGTCCATTTCTCATAGAAATTTGGTGATTTGGAATCGAAATAATCTTGGAAGCTTATACTCATAAAATTTGACATAGAATAAGAATAAAAAGTGTACACCGAGCAACTTTGATGGTCCGAAGTTGCTCAACTCTCTCTATGGAAGAGCTTTTAACGATTTTGCCCATTTGTCATAGAAAGATGGTGTTTTAGCATCGAAATAATCTAGGAAGCTTATACTCATAAAATTTGACATAGAAGAACAATAAAAAGTGTATCCCGAGCAACTTTGTTTGTCCGAAGTTGCTCAACTCTCTCTATGGAGGAGCTTTTAACGGTTTTGTTCATTTGTCATAGAAAGTTCGTGTTTTTGGAATCGAAATAATCTAGGAAGATTCTACTCATAAAATATGACGTAGAAGAACAATAAAAGTGTACACCGAGGAACTTTGATGGTCCGACGTTGCTCAACTCTCCCTAAGCAGGAGCATTTAGCTATTTCCTGTACATTTGTCATAGAAAGTTGTGTTTTGTCATCGAAATAATCTAGGATGCTTATACTCGTAAAATTTGACATAGAAGAACCGTAAAAAGTGTACGTCGAACAACTTTTATGGTCCGAACTTGCCCAATTCTGTCTATGGAGTAGCTTTGAACGGGTTTGTCCGTTTGTCATAGAAAGTTGGTCTTTTGGCATCGAAATAATCTAGGAAGCTTATACTCATAATATTTGACATAGAAGAACAATAAAAAGTGTACACCGAGCAACTTTGATGGTCCGAAGTTGCTCAACTCTCTCTATGGAGGAGCTTTTAACGGTTTTGTCCATTTGTCATGGAAAGATGGTGTTTTACTATCGAAATAATCTAGGAAGCTTATACTCGTAAAATTTGACATAGAAGAACAATAAAAAGTGTATCCCGAGCAACTTTGTTGGTCCGTAGTTGCTCAACTCTCTCTATGGAGGAGCCTTTAACGGTTTTGTTCATTTGTCATAGAAAGTTGGTGTTTTTGGAATCGAAATAATCTTTGAAGCTTGTACTCATAAAATATGACGTAGAAGAACAATAAAAGTGTACACCGAGGAATTTTGATGGTCCGAAGTTGCTTAATTCTCTCTAAGGAGGAGCTTTGAGCTGTTTTGTCCATTTTTCATAGAAAGTCGGTGTTTTGTCATCGAAATAATCTAGGAAGCTTATACTCGTAAAATTTGACATAGGAGAATCATAAAAAGTGTACGTCGAACAATTTTTATGGTCCGAACTTGCTCAACTCTGTCTATGGAGTAGCTTTTAACGGGTTTGTCCATTTGTCATAGTAAGTTGGTCTTTTGGCATCGAAATAATATAGGAAGCTCATATACTCATAATATTTGACATAGAAGAACAAAAAAAAGTGTGCACCGAGCAAATATGATGGTCCGAAGTTGCTCAACTCTCTCTATGGTGGAGCTTTTAACGGGTTTGTCCATTTGTGATAAGAAGTTGGTGTTTTGGCATCGAAATAATCTTGGAAGCTCATATACTCATAACATTTGACATAGAAGAACAATAAAAAGTGTACACCGAGCAACTTTGATGGTCCGAAGTTGCTCAACTCTCTCTATGGAGGAGCTTTTAACGGTTTTGTCCATTTCTCATAGAAAGTTGGTGATTTAGAATCGAAATAATCTTGGAAGCTTGTACACATAAAATTTGACATAGAATAACAATAAAAAGTGTACACCGAGAAACTTTGATGGTCCGAAGTTCCTCAACTCTCTCTATGGAAGAGCTTTTAACGGTTTTGTCCATTTGTCATAGAAAGATGGTGTTTTAGCATCGAAATAATCTAGGAAGCTTATACTCATAAAATTTGACATACAAGAACAATAAAAAGTGTATCCCGAGCAACTTTGTTTGTCCGAAGTTGCTCAACTCTCTCTATGGAAGAGCTTTTAGCTGTTTTGTCTATTTGTCGTAGAAAGTTGGTGTTTTGTCATCGAAATAATCAAGGAAACTTATACTCGTAAAATTTGACATAGAAGAATCGTAAAAAGTGTACGTCGAACAATTTTTATGATTCGAACTTGCTCAACTCTGTCTATGGAGTAGCTTTTAACGGGTTTGTCCATTTGTCATAGTAAGTTGGTCTTTTGTCATCGAAATAATCTAGGAAGCTCATATACTCATAATATTTGACATAGAAGAACAATAAAAAGTGTACACCGAGCAACTATGATGGTCCGAAGTTGCTCAACTCTCTCTATGGTGGAGCCTTTAACGGTTTTGTCCATTAGTGATAAAAAGTTGGTGTTTTGGCATCGAAATAATCCTGGAAGCTTATACTCGTAAAATTTTACATAGAAGAACAATAAAAAGTGTACACCGAGCAACTTTGATGGTCCGAAGTTGCTCAACTCTCTCTATGAAGGAGGTTTTAACAGTTTTGTCCATTTCTCATAGAAAGTTGGTGATTTGGAATCGAAATAATCTTGGAAGCTTATACTCATAAAATTTGACATAGAATAACAATAAAAAGTGTACACCGAGCAACTTTGATGGTCCGAAGTTCCTCAACTCTCTCTATGGAAGAGCTTTTAACGGTTTTCTCCATTTGTCATAGAAAGATGGTGTTTTAGCATCGAAATAATGTAGGAAGCTTATACTCATAAAATTTGACACAGAAAAACAATAAAAAGTGTATCCCGAGCAACTTTGTTTGTCCGAAGTTGCTCAACTCTCTCTATGGAAGAGCTTTTAATGGTTTTGTCCATTTCTTATAGAAAGTTGGTGTTTTGGCATCGAAATAATCTAGGAAGCTTATACTCATAAAATTTGGCATAGAAGAACTGTAAAAAGTGTACACCGAGCAACTTTGATGCTCCGAAGTTCCTCAACTCTCTCTATGGAAGAGCTTTTAACGGTTTTGTCCATTTGTCATAGAAAGATGGTGTTTTAGCATCGAAATAATCTAGGAAGCTTATACTCATAAAATTTGACATAGAAGAACAATAAAAAGTGTATCCCGAGCAACTTTGTTTGTCCGAAGTTGCTCAACTCTCTCTATGGAAGGGCTTTTAACGGTTTTGTCCATTTCTTATAGAAAGTAGGTGTTTTGTCATCGAAATAATCTAGGAAACTTATACTCGTAAAATTTGACATAGAAGAACAATAAAAAGTGTATCCCGAGCAACTTTGTTGGTTTGAAGTTCATCAACTCTCTCTATTGAGGAGCTTTTAACGGTTTTGTCCATTTGTCATAGAAAGATGGTGTTTTTGGAATCGAAATAATCTTGGAAGCTTCTACTCATAAAATTTGATGTAGAAGAACAATAAAAGTGTACACCGAGGAACTTTGATGGTCCGAAGTTCCTCAACTCTCTCTAAGGAGGAGCTTTTAGCTGTTTTGTGTATTTGTCGTAGAAAGTTGGTGTTTTGTCATCGAAATAATCTAGGAAGCGTATACTCGTAAAATTTGACATAGAAGAATCGTAAAAAGTGTACGTCGAACAACTTTTATGGTCCGAACTTGCTCAACTCTGTCAATGGAGTAGCTTTTAACGGGTTTGTCTATTTGTCATAGAAAGTTTGTCTTTTGGCATCGAAATAATCTAGGAAGCTTCTACTCATAAAATATGACGTAGAAGAACAATAAAAGTGTACACCGAGGAACTTTGATGGTCCGAAGTTGCTCAACTCTCTCCATGGAAGAGCATTTAGCTGTATTGTACATTTGTCATAGAAAGTTGGTGTTTTGTCATCGAAATAATCTAGGATGCTTATACTCGTAAAATTTGACATAGAAGAATAATAAAAAGTGTACGTCGAACAACTTTTATGGTCCAAACTTGCTCAACTCTGTCTATGGAGTAGGTTTTAACGGGTTTGTCCATTTGTCATAGAAAGTTGGTCTTTTGGCATCGAAATAATCTAGGAAGCTTATACTCATAGTATTTGACATAGAAGAACAATAAAAAGTGTACACCAAGCAACTTTGATGGTCCGAAGTTGCTCAACTCTCTCTATGGAGGAGCTTTTACCGGTTTTGTACATTTGTCATAGAAAGTTGGTGTTTTGTCATCGAAATAATCTAGGATGCTCATACTCGTAAGATTTTACAAAGAAGAATCGTAAAAAGTGTATGTCGAACAACTTTTATGTTCCGAACTTGCTGCACTCTCTCTATGGAGTAGCTTTTAACGGGTTTGTCCATTTGTCATAGAAAGTTGGTCTTTTGGCATCGAAGTATTCTAGGAAGCTTCTACTCATAAAATATGACGTAGAAGAACAATAAAAGTGTACACCGAGGAACTTTGATGGTCCGAAGTTGCTCAACTCTCTCTATGGAAGAGCATTTAGCTGTTTTGTACATTTTTCATAGAAAGTTTGTGTTTTGTCATCAAAATTTTCTTGGATGCTTATACTCGTAAAATTTTACATAGAAGAATCGTAAAAAGTGTACGTCGAACAACTTTTATGGTCCGAACTTGCTCAAATCTGTCTATGGAGCATCTTTTTAACGGGTTTGTCCATTGGTCATAGAAAGTTGGTCTTTTGGCATCGAAATAATCTAGGAAGCTTATACTCATAATATTTGACATAGAAGAACAATAAAAACTGTACAACGAGCAACTTTGATGGTCCGAAGTTGCTCAACTCTCTCTATGGAGGAGCTTTTAACGGTTTTGTACATTTGTCATAGAAAGTTGGTGTTTTGTCATCGAAATAATCTAGCATGCTCATACTCGTAAAATTTTACATAGAAGAATCGTAAAAGTGTACGTCGAACAACTTTTATGGTCTGAACTTGCTCCACTCTCTCTATGGAGTAGCTTTTAACGGGTTTGTCCATTTGTGATAGAAAGTTGGTCTTTTGGCATCGAAATATTCTAAGAAGCTTCTACTCATAAAATATGACGTAGAAGAACAATAAAAAGTGTACACCGAGCACCTTTGATGGTCCGAACTTTCTCAACTCTCTCTATGGAGGAGTTTTTAACGATTTTTACCATTTTTCATGGAAAGATGGTGTTTTAGTATCGAAATAATCTAGGAAGCTTATACTCGTAAAATTTGACATAGAAGAACAATAAAAAGTGTATCCCGAGCAACTTTGTTGGTCCGTAGTTGCTCAACTCTCTCTATGGAGGAACTTTTAACGGTTTTGTCCATTTGTCATAGAAAGTTGGTGTTTTTGGAATCGAAACAATCTTTGAAGCTTCCGAAGTTGCTCAACTCTCTCTATGGAAGAGCATTTAGCTGTTTTGTACATTTGTCATAGAAAGTTGGTGTTTTGTCATCGAAATAGTCTAGGATGCTTATACTTGTAAAATTTTACATAGAAGAATAGTAAATAGTGTACGTCGAACAACTTTTATGGTCCGAACTTGCTCAACTCTTTCTATGGAGTAGCTTTTAACGGGTTTGTCCATTTGTCATAGAAAGTTGGTCTTTTGGCATCGAAATAATCTAGAAAGCTTATGCTCATAAAATTTGACATAGAAGAATAGTGAACAGTGTACGCCGAGCAACTTTGATGGTTCGAAGTTGCTCAACTATCTCTATGGAGGATCTTTTAACGGTTTTGTTCATTTGTCATAGAAAGTTGGTGTTTTGTCATCGAAATAATCTAGGATGCTCATACTCGTAAGATTTTACAAAGAAGAATCGTAAAAAGTGTATGTCGAAGAACATTTATGGTCCGAACTTGCTCCACTCTCTCTATGGAGTAGCTTTTAACGAGTTTGTCCACTTGTCATAGAAAGTTGGTCTTTTGGCATCGAAGTATTCTAGGAAGCTTCTACTCATAAAATATGACGTAGAAGAACAATAAAAGTGTACACCGAGGAACTTTGATGGTCCGAAGTTGCTCAACTCTCTCTATGGAAGAGCATTTAGCTGTTTTGTACATTTTTCATAGAAAGTTTGTGTTTTGTCATCAAAATATTCTTGGATGCTTATACTCGTAAAATTTTACATAGAAGAATCGTAAAAAGTGTACGTCGAACAACTTTTATGGTCCGAACTTGCTCAACTCTGTCTATGGAGTAGCTTTTAACGGGTTTGTCCATTTGTCATAGAAAGTTGGTGTTTTGTCATCGAAATAATCTAGGAAGCTTATACTCGTAAAATTTGACATAGAAGAACAATAAAAAGTGTATCCCGAGCAACTTTGTTGGTCCGAAGTTGCGAGCAACTCTCTCTATGGAGTAGCTTTTAACGGTTTATTTCATTTGTCATAGAAAGTTGGTGTTTTTGGATCGAAATAATCTTGGAAGCTTATACTCGTAAAATTTGACATAGAAGAACAATAAAAAGTGTACACCGAGCAACTTTGATGGTCCGAAGTTGCTCAACTCTCTCTATGGAGGAGCTTTTAACGGTTTTTGTCCATTTGTCATAGAAAGATGGTGTTTTAGCATCGAAATAATCTAGGAAGCTTATACTCGTAAAATTTGACAAAGAAGAACAATAAAAAGTGTATCCCGAGCAACTTTGTTGGTCCGAAGTTGCGAGCAACTCTCTCTATGTAGTAGCTTTTAACGGTTTTGTTCATTTGTCATAGAAAGTTGGTGTTTTTGGATCGAAATAATCTTGGAAGCTTATACTCGTAAAATTTGACATAGAAGAACAATAAAAATTGTACACCGAGCAACTTTGATGGTTCGAAGTTGCTCAACTCTCTCTATGGAGGAGCTTTTAACGGTTTTGTCCATTTCTCATAGAAAGTTGGTGATTTGGAATCGAAATAATCTTGGAAGCTTATACTCGTAAAATTTGACATAGAATAACAATAAAAAGTGTACACCGAGCAACTTTGATTGTCCGAAGTTGCTCAACTCTCTCTATGGAGGAGCTTTTAACGGTTTTTGTCCATTTGTCATAGAAAGATGGTGTTTTAGCATCGAAATAATCTGGGAAGCTTATACTCGTAAAATTTGACATAGAAGAACAATAAAAGTGTACACCGAGGAACTTTGATGGTCCGAAGTTGCTCAACTCTCTCTATGGTGGAGCTTTTAACGGTTTTGTCCATTTGTGATAAAAAGTTGGTATTTTCGCATCGAAATAATCTTGGAAGCTTATACTCGTAAAATTTGACATAGAAGAACAATAAAAAGTGTACACCGAGCAACTTTGATGGTCCGAAGTTGCTCAACTCTCTCTATGGAGGAGCTTTTAACGGTTTTGTCCATTTCTCATAGAAAGTTGGTGATTTGGAATCGAAATAATCTTGGAAGCTTATACTCATAAAATTTGACATAGAATAACATTAAAAAGTGTACACCGAGCAACTTTGATTGTCCGAAGTTGCTCAACTCTCTCTATGGAGGAGCTTTAAACGGTTTTGTCCATTTCTCATAGAAAGTTGGTGATTTGGAATCGAAATAATCTTGGAAGTTTATACTCATAAAATTTGACATAGAATAACAATAAAAAGTGTACACCGAGCAACTTTGATTGTCCGATGTTGCTCAACTCTCTCTATGGAGGAGCTTTTAACGGTTTTTGTCCATTTGTCATAGAAAGATGGTGTTTTAGCATCGAAATAATCTAGGAAGCTTATACTCGTAAAATTTGACATAGAAGAACAATAAAATGTGTATCCCGAGCAACTTTGTTGGTCCGAAGTTGCGAGCAACTCTCCCTATGGTGTAGCTTTTAACGGTTTTGTTCATTTGTCATAGAAAGTTGGTGTTTTTGGAATCGAAATAATCATGGAAGCTTCTACTCATAAAATATGACGTAGATGAACAATAAAAGTGTACACCGAGGAACTTTGATGGTCCGAAGTTGCTCAACTCTCTCTAAGGAGGAGCATTTAGCTGTTTTGTACATTTGTCATAGAAAGTTGGTGTTTTGTCATCGAAATAATCTAGGTTGCTTATACTCGTAAAATTTTACATAGAAGAATCGTAAAAAGTGTACGTCGAACAACTTTTATGGTCCGAACTTGTTCCACTCTCTCTATGGAGTAGCTTTTAACGGGTTTGTCCATTTGTCATAGAAAGTTGGTCTTTTGGCATCGAAATAATCTAGGAAGCTTATACTCATAATATTTGACATAGAAGAACAATAAAAAGTGTACACCGAGGTACTATAATGGTCCAAAGTTGCTCAACTCTATCTATGGAGGAGCTTTTAACGGTTTTGTCCATTTGTCGTAAAAAGTTCTTTTTTTGGCATCGAAATAATCTACGAAGCTTATACTCATAAAATTTAACATAGAAGAACAATAAAAAGTGTGCATCGAGCAATTTTGATCGTTCGAAGTTGTTCCACTCTCTCTTTGGAGAAGCTTTTAACGGTTTTGTCCATTTCTCATAGAAAGTTGGTGTTTTGGCATCGAAATAATCTAGGATGCTTATACTCGTAAAATTTTACAAAGAAGAATCGTAAAAACTGTATGTCGAACAACTTTTATGGTCCGAACTTGCTCCACTCTGTCTATGGAGTAGCTTTTAACGGTTTTGTCTATTTGTGATAAAAAGTTGGTGTTTTGGCATCGAAATAATCTTGGAAGCTTATACTCGTAAAATTTGACATAGAAGAACAATAAAAAGTGTACACCGAGCAACTTTGATGGTCCGAAGTTTCTCAACTCTCTCTATGGAGGAGATTTTAACGGTTTTCTCCATTTCTCATAAAAAGTTGGTGATTTGGAATCGAAATAATCTTGGAAGCTTATACTCATAAAATTTGACATAGAATAACAATAAAAAGTGTACACCGAGCAACTTTGATGGTTCGAAGTTGCTCAACTCTTTCTATGGAGGAGCTTTTAACGGTTTTGTCCATTTGTCATAGAAAGATGGTGTTTTAGCATCGAAATAATCTAGGAAGCTTATACTCATAAAATTTGACATAGAAGAATAATAAAAAGTGTATCCCGAGCAACTTTGTTGGTTCAAGTTGCGAGCAACTCTCTCTATGCAGTAGCTTTTAACGGTTTTGTTCATTTGTCATAGAAAGTTGGTGTTTTTGGAATCGAAATAATCTTGGAAGCTTCTACTCATAAAATATGACGTAGAAGAACAATAAAAGTGTACAACGAGGAACTTTGGTGGTCCGAAGTTGCTCAATCTCTCTAAGGAGGAGCATTTAGCTGTTTTGTACATTTGTCATAGAAAGTTGGTGTTTTGTCATCGAAATAATCTAGGATGCTTATACTCGTAAAATTTTACATAGAAGAATCGTAAAAGTTGTACGTCGAACAACTTTTATGGTCCGAACTTGTTCAACTCTGTCTATGGAGTAGCTTTTAACGGGTTTGTCTATTTGTCATAGAAAGTTGGTCTTTTGGCATCGAAATAATCTAGGAAGCTTATACTCAAAATATTTGACGTAGAAGAACAATAAAAAGTGTACACCGAGGTACTATAATGGTCCGAAGTTGCTCAACTATGTCTGTGGAGGAGCTTTTAACGGTTTTCTCCATTTGTCGTAAAAAGTTCATTTTTTGGTATCGAAATAATCGACGAAGCTTATACTCATAAAATTGAACGTAGAAGAACAATAAAAAGTGTACATCGAGCAACTTTGATGGTTCGAAGTTGCACCACTCTCTCTTCGGAGGAGCTTTTAACGGTTTTGTCCATTTCTCATAGAAAGTTGGTGTTTTGGCATCGAAATAATCTAGGAAGCTAATACTCATAAATTATGACGTAGAAGAACAATAAAAGTGTACACCGAGGAACTTTGATGGTCCGAAGTTGCTCAACTCTCCCTATGGAAGAGCATTTAGCTGTTTTGTACATTTTTCATAGAAAGTTGGTGTTTTGTCATCGAAAGAATCTAGGATGCTTATACTCGTAAAATTTTGCATAGAAGAATCGTAAAAAGTGTACGTCGAACAACTTTTATGGTCCGAACTTGCTCAACTCTGTCTATGGAGTAGCTTTTAACGGGTTTGTCCATTTGTCATAGAAAGTTGGTCTTTTGGCATCGAAATAATCTAGGAAGCTTATACTCATAATATTTCACATAGAAGAACAATAAAAAGTGTACACCGAGCAACTTTGATGGTCCGAAGTTGCTCAACTCTCTCTATGGAGGAGCTTTTAACGGTTTTGTCTATTTGTCATGGAAAAATGGTGTTTTAGTATCGAAATAATCTAGGAAGCTTATACTTGTAAAATTTGACATAGAAGAACAATAAAAAGTGTATCCCGAGCAACTTTGTTGGTCCGTAGTTGCTCAACTCTCTCTATGGAGGAGCTTTTAACGGTTTTGTCCATTTGTCATAGAAAGTTGGTGTTTTTGGTATCGAAATAATCTTTGAAGCTTCTACTCATAAAATATGACGTAGAAGAACAATCGAAGTGTACACCGAGGAACTTTGATGGTCCAAAGTTGCTCAACTCTCTCTAATGAGGAGCTTTTAGCTGTTTTGTCCATTTGTCATACAAAGTTGGTGTTTTGTCATCAAAATAATCTAGGAAGCTTATACTCGTAAGATTTGTCATAGAAGAACAATATAAGTTGTACGCCGAGCAACTTTGATGGCCCGAAGTTGCTCAACTCTCTCTATGGAGGAGCTTTTAACAGTTTTGTCGCTTTGTCATAGAAAGTTGGTGTTTTGGCATCGAAATAATCTAGAAAGCTTATACTCGTAAAATTTGACATAGAGGAATAGTAAATAGTGTACGCCGAGAAACTTTGATGGTTCGAAGTTGCTCAACTATCTCTATGGAGGATCTTTTAACGGTTTTGTTCATTTGTCATAGAAAGTTGGTGTTTTGGCATCGAAATAATCTAGCAAGCTTATACTCGTAAAATTTGACATAGAAGAATAGTAAATAGTGTACGCCAAGCAACTTTGATGGTCCGAAGTTGCTCAACTCTCTCTATGGAAGAGCTTTTAACAGTTTTGTCCATTTGTTGTAGAAAGTTGGTGTTTTGGCATCGAAATAATCTAGGAAGCTTATACTCAAAAAATTTGACATAGAAGAACAATAAAAAGTTTACATCGAGCAACTTTGATGGTCCGAAGTTGCTCGACTCTCTCTATGGAAGAGCTTTTAACGGTTTTGTCCATTTGTCGTAAAAAGTTGGTGTTTTGGTATCGAAATAATCTAGGAAACTTATTCTCGTAAAATTTGACATAGAAGACAATAAAAAGTGTATCCCGAGGAACTTTGTTGGTTCGAAGTTCATCAACTCTCTCTATTGAGGGGCTTTTAGCGGTTTTATCCATTTGTCATAGAAAGATGGTGTTTTTGGAATCGAAATAATCTTGGAAGCTTCTACTCAGAAAATTTGATGTAGAAGAACAATAAAAGTGTACACCGAGGAACTTTGATGGTCCGAAGTTGCTCAACTCTCTCTAAGGAGGAGCTTTTAGCTGTTTTATCTATTTGTCGTAGAAAGTTGGTGTTTATCATCGAAATAATCTAGGAAGCTTATACTCGTAAAATTTGACATAGAAGAATCATAAAAAGTGTACGTCGAACAATTTTTACGATTCGAACTTGTTCAACTCTGTCTATAGAGTAGCTTTTAACGGGTTTGTCCATTTGTCATAGTAAGTTGGTCTTTTGGCATTGAAATAATCTAAGAAGCTCATATACTCATAATATTTGACATAGAAGAACAATAAAAAGTGTACACCGAGCAAATATGATGGTCTGAAGTTGCTCAACTCTCTCTATGATGGAGCTTTTAACGGTTTTGTCCATTTTGTGATAAAAAGTTGGTGTTTTGGCATCGAAATAATCTTGGAAGCTTATACTCGTAAAATTTGACATAGAAGAACAATAAAAAGTGTACACCGAGCAACTTTGATGGTCCGAAGTTGCTCAACTCTCTCTATGGAGGAGCTTTTAACGGTTTTGTCCATTTCTCATAGAAAGTTGTCGATTTGGAATCGAAATAATCTTGGAAGCTTATACTCATAAAATTTGACATAAAAGAACAATAAAAAGTGTACACCGAGCAACTTTGATTGTCCGAAGTTGCTCAACTCTCTCTATGGAAGAGCTTTTAACGGTTTTGTCCATTTGTCATAGAAAGATGGTGTTTTAGCATCGAAATAATCTAGGAAGCTTATACTCATAAAATTTGACATACAAGAACAATAAAAAGTGTATCCCGAGCAACTTTGTTGGTCCGAAGTTGCGGGCAACTCTCTCTATGGAGTAGCTTTTAACGGTTTTGTTCATTTGTCATAGAAAGTTGGTGTTTTTGGAATCAAAATAATCTTGGAAGCTTCCACTCATAAAATATGACGTAGAAGAACAATAAAAGTGTACACCGAGGAACTTTGGTGGTCCGAATTTGCTCAACTCTCTCTAGGGAGGAGCATTTAGTTGTTTTGTACATTTGTCATAGAAAGTTTGGGTTTTGTCATCGAAATAATCTAGGAAGCTTATACTCGTAAGATTTGTCATAGAAGAACAATATAAGTTGTACGCCGAGCAACTTTGATGGCCCGAAGTTGCTCAACTCTCTCTATGGAGTAGCTTTTAACGGGTTTGTCCATTTGTCATAGAAAGTTGGTCTTTTGGCATCGAAATAATCTAGGAAGCTCATATACTCATAATATTTGACATAGAAGAACAATAAAAAGTGTACACCGAGCAACTATGATGGTCCGAAGTTGCTCAACTCTCTCTATGGAGGAGCTTTTAACGGTTTTGTCCATTTCTCATAGAAAGTTGGTGATTTGGCATCGAAATAATCTTGGAAGCTTATACTCATAATAGTTGACATAGAAGAACAATAAAAAGTGTACACCGAGCAACTTTGATGGTCCGAAGTTGCTCAACTCTCTCTATGGAGGAGCTTTTAACGGTTTAGTCCATTTGTCATGGAAAGATGGTGTTTTAGTATCGAATTAATCGAGGAAGCTTATACTCGTAAAATTTGACATAGAAGAACAATAAAAAGTGTATCCTGAGCAACTTTGTTGGTCCGTAGTTGCTCAACTCTCTCTATGGAGGAGCTTTTAACGATTTTGTCCATTTGTCATAGAAAGTTGGTGCTTTTGGAATCGAAATAATCTTTGAAGCTTCTGCTCATAAAGTATGAGGTAGAAGAACAATAAAATTGTACACCGAGGAACTTTGATGGTCCGAAGTTGCTCAACTCTCTCTAAGGAGGAGCTCTTAGCTGTTTTGTCCATTTGTCATAGAAAGTTGGTGTTTTGTCATCGAAATAATTTAGGAAGCTTATACTCGTAAAATTTCACATAGAAGAACAATATAAGGTGTACGCCGAGCAACTTTCATGGTCCGAATTTGCTCAACTCTCTCTATGGAGGAGGTTTTAACAGTTTTGTCACTTTGTGATAGAAAGTTGGTGTTTTGGGATCGAAATAATCTAGAATGCTTATACTCGTAAAATTTGACATGGAAGAATAGTAAATAGTGTACGCCGAGCAACTTTGATGGTTCGAAGTTGCTCAACTATCTATTTGGAGGATTTTTAACGGTTTTGCTCATTTGTCATAGAAAGTTGGTGTTTTGGCATCGAAATAATCTAGCAAGCTTATACTCGTAAAATTTGACATAGAAGAATAGTAAATAGTGTACGCCAAGCAACTTTGATGGTGCGAAGTTGCTCCACTGTCTCTTTGGAGGAGCTTTTAACGGTTTTGTCCATTTGTCGTAAAAAGTTCATTTTTTGGCATCGAAATAATCTACGAAGCTTATACTCATAAAATTTAACATAGAAAAACAATAAAAAGTGTACAACGAGTAACTTTGATGGTTTGAAGTTGCTCCACTCTCTCTTTCGAGGAGCTTTTAACGGTTTTGTCCATTTCTCATAGAAAGTTGGTGTTTTGGCATCGAAATAATCTAGGAAGCTTATACTCATAAAATTTGACTTAGAATAACAATAAAAAGTGTACACCGAGCAAATTTGATGGTCCGAAGTTGCTCAACTCTCTCTATGGAGGAGCTTTTAACGGTTTTGACCATTTGTCATATAAAGATGGTGTTTTTGGAATCGAAATAATCTTGGAAGCTTCTACTCGTAAAATTTGATGTAGAAGAACAATAAAAGTGTACACCGAGGAACTTTGATGGTCCGAAGTTGCTCAACTCTCTCTAAGGAGGAGCTTTTAGCTGTTTTGTCTATTTGTCGTAGAAAGTTGGTGTTTTGTCATCGAAATAATCTAGGAAGCTTATAATCGTAAAATTTGACATAGAAGAATCGTAAAAAGTGTACGTCGAACAATTTTTCTGGTCCGAACTTGCTCAACTCTGTCTATGGAGTAGCTTTTAACGGGTTTGTCCATTTGTCATAGTAAGTTCGTCTTTTGGCATCGAAATAATCTAGGAAGCTCATATACTCATAATATTTGACATAGAAGAACAATAAAAAGTGTACACCGAGCAACTTTGATCGTCCGAAGTTGCTCAACTCTCTCTATGGAGGAGCTTTTAACGGTTTTGTCCATTTCTCATAGAAAGTTGGTGATTTGGAATCGAAATATTCTTGGAAGCTTATACTCATAAAATTTGACATAGAATAACAATAAAAAGTGTACACCGAGCAACTTTGATGGTCCGAAGTTGCTCAACTCTCTCTATCGAGGAGCTTTTAACGGTTTTGTCCATTTGTCATAGAAAGATGGTGTTTTAGCATCGAAATAATCTTGGAAGCTTATAATCGTAAAATTTGACATAGATGAACAATAAAAAGTGTATTCCGAGCAACTTTGTTGGCCCGAAGTTGCGAGCAACTCTCTCCATCGAGTAGCTTTTAACGGTTTTGTTCATTTGTCATAGAAAGTTGGTGTTTTTGGAATCGAAATAATCTAGGAAGCTTGTACACATAAAATATGACATAGAAGAACAATAAAAGTGTACACCGAGGAACTTTGGTAGTCCGAAGTTGCTCAACTCTCTCTATGGAAGATCATTTAGCTGTTTTGTACTTTTGTCATAGAAAGTTGGTGTTTTGTCATCGAAATAATCTAGGATGCTTATACTGGTAAAATTTTACATAGAAGAATCATAAAAAGTGTACGTCGAACAACTTTTATGGTCCGAACTTGCTCAACTCTGTATATGGAGAAGCTTTTAACGGGTTTGTCCATTTGTCATAGAAAGTTGGTCTTTTGGCATCAAAATAATCTAGGAAGCTTATACTCATAATATTTGACATAGAAGAACAATAAAAAGTGTACACCGAGCAACTTTGATGGTCCGTAGTTGCTCAACTCTCTCTATGGAGGAGCTTTTAACGGTTTTGTCCATTTGTCATAGAAAGATGGTGTTTTAGCATCGAAATAATCTAGGAAGCTTATACTCGTAAAATTGGACATAGAAGAACAATAAAAAGCGTATCCCAAGGAACTTTGTTGGTCCGAAGTTGCGAGCAACTCTCTCCATCGAGTACCTTTTAACGGTTTTGTTCATTTGTCATAGAAAGTTGGTGTTTTTGGAATCGAAATAATCTAGGAAGCTTCTACTCATAAAATATGATGTAGAAGAACAATAAAAGTGTACAACGAGGAACTTTGATCGTCCGAAGTTGCCCGACTCTCTCTATGGAAGAACATTTAGCTGTTTTGTACATTTGTCATCGAAAGTTGGTGTTTTGTCATCGAAATAATCTAGTATGCTTATACTCGTAAAATTTCACATAGAAGAATCGTAAAAAGTGTACGTCGAACAACTTCTATGGTCCGAACTTGCTCAACTCTGTCTTTGGAGTAGCTTTTAACAGTTTTGTCGCTTTGTCATAGAAAGATTGTGTTTTAGCATCGAATTAATCTAGGGAGCTTATACTCGTAAAATTTGACATAGAAGAACAATAAAAAGTGTATCCCGAGCAACTTTGTTGGTCCGAAGTTGCCAGCAACTCTCTCTATCGAGTAGCATTTAACAGTTTTGTTCATTTGTCATAGAAAGTTGGTGTTTTTGGAATCCAAATAATCTAGGAAGCTTCTACTCATAAAATATGACCTAGAAGAACAATAAAAGTGTACACCGAGGAACTTTGATGGTCCGAAGTTGCTCAACTCTCTCTATGGAAGAACATTTAGCTGTTTTGTACATTTGTAATAGAAAGTTGGTGTTTTGTCATCGAAATAATCTAGGATGCTTATGCTCGTAAAATTTTACATAGAAAAATTATAAAAAGTGGATGTCGAACAACTTTTATGGTCCGAACTTGCTCAACTCGGTCTATGGAGTAGCTTTTAACAGTTTTGTCGCTTTGTGATAGAAAGTTGATGTTTTCGCATCGAAATAATCTAGATAGCTTATACTCGTAAAATTTGACATAGAAGAATAGTAAATAGTATACGCCGAGCAACTTCGATGGTCCGAAGTTGCTCAACTCTCTCTATGGAAGAGTTTTTAACGGTTTTGTCCATTTGTGGTAGAAAGTTGGTGTTTTGGCATCGAAATAATCTAGGAAGCTTATACTCACAAAATTTGAAATAGAAGAACAATAAAAAGTGTACACTGAGCAACTTTGATGGTCCGAAGTTGCTCAACTCTCTCTATGGAAGGGCTTTTAACGGTTTTGTCTATTTGTCGTAAAACGTTGGTGTTTTGGTATCGAAATAATCTAGGAAACTTATACTCGTAAAATTTGACATAGAAGAACAATAAAAAGTGTATCCCGAGCAACTTTGTTGGTTCGAAGTTCATCAACTCTCTCTATTGAGGAGCTTTTAACAGTTTTGCCAATTTGTCATAGAAATTTCGTGTTTTTGGAATTGAAATAATCTTGGAAGCTTCTACTCATAAAATTTGATGTAGAAGAACAATAAAAGTGTACACCGAGGAACTTCGATGGTCCGAAGTTGCTCAACTCTCTCTAAGGAGGAGCTTTTAGCTGTTTTATCTATTTGTCGTAGAAAGTTGGTGTTTTGTCATCGAAATAATCTGGGAAGCTTATACTCCTAAAATTTGACATAGAAGAATCGTAAAAAGTGTACGTCGAACAATGTTTATGGTCCGAACTTGCTCAACTCTGTCTATGGAGTAGCTTTTAACGGGTTTGTCCATTTGTCATAGTAAGTTGGTCTTTTCGCATCGAAATAATCTAGGAAGCTCATATACTCATAATATTTGACATAGAAGAACAATAAAAAGTGTACACCGAGCAACTATGACGGTCCGAAGTTGCTCAACTCTCTCTATGGTGGAGCTTTTAACGGTTTTGTCCATTTGTGATAAAAAGTTGGTGTTTTGGCATCGAAATAATCTTGGAAGCTTATACTCGTAAAATTTGACATAGAAGAACAATAAAAAGTGTACACCGAGCAACTTTGATGGTCCGAAGTTGCTCAACTCTCTCTATGGAGGAGCTTTTAACGGTTTTGTCCATTTCTCATAGAAAGTTGGTGATTTGGAATCGAAATAATCTTGGAAGCTTATACTCATAAAATTTGACATAGAATAACAATAAAAAGTGTACACCGAGCAACTTTGTTGGTCCGAAGTTGCTCAACTCTTTCTATGGAGGAGCTTTTAACGGTTTTGTCCATTTGTCATAGAAAGATGGTGTTTTAGCAACGAAATAATCTAGGAAGCTTATACTCGTAAAATTTGACATAGAAGAACAATAAAAAGTGTATCCCGAGCAACTTTGTTGGTTCGAAGTTGCGAGCAACTCTCTCTATCGAGTAGCATTTAACGGTTTTGTTCATTTGTCATAGAAAGTTGGTGTTTTTTGAATCGAAATAATCTAGGAGGCTTCTACTCATAAAATATGACCTAGAAGAACAATAAAAGTGTACACCGAGGAACTTTGATGGTCCGAAGTTGCTCAACTCTCTCTATGGAGGAGCTTTTAACGGTTTTGTCCATTTCTCATAGAAAGTTGGTGATTTGGAATCGAAATAATCTTGGAAGCTTATACTCATAAAATTTGACATAGAATAACAATAAAAAGTGTACACCGAGCAACTTTGATGCTCCGAATTTGCTCAACTCTCTCTATGGAGGACCTTTTAACGGTTTTGTCCATTTTTCATAGAAAGATGGTGTTTTAGCATCGAATTAATCTAGGGATCTTATACTCGTAAAATTTGACATAGAAGAACAATAAAAAGTGTATCTCGAGCAACTTTGTTGGTCCGAAGTTGCCAGCAACTCTCTCTATCGAGTAGTACTTAACGGTTTTGTTCATTTGTCATAGAAAGTTGGTGTTTTTGGAATCGAAATAATCTAGGAAGCTTCTACTCATAAAATATGACCTAGAAGAATAAAAGTGTACACCGAGGAACTTTGATGGTCCGAAGTTGCTCAACTCTCTCTATGGAAGAACATTTAGCTGTTTTGTACATTTGTAATAGAAAGTTGGTGTTTTGTCATCGAAATAATCTAGGATGCTTATGCTCGTAAAATTTTACATAGAAAAATTATAAAAAGTGGATGTCGAACAACTTTTATGGTCCGAACTTGCTCAACTCGGTCTATGGAGTAGCTTTTAACAGTTTTGTCGCTTTGTGATAGAAAGTTGATGTTTTCGCATCGAAATAATCTAGATAGCTTATACTCGTAAAATTTGACATAGAAGAATAGTAAATAGTGTACGCCGAGCAACTTCGATGGTCCGAAGTTGCTCAACTCTCTCTATGGAAGAGTTTTTAACGGTTTTGTCCATTTGTGGTAGAAAGTTGGTGTTTTGGCATCGAAATAATCTAGGAAGCTTATACTCACAAAATTTGAAATAGAAGAACAATAAAAAGTGTACACTGAGCAACTTTGATGGTCCGAAGTTGCTCAACTCTCTCTATGGAAGGGCTTTTAACGGTTTTGTCTATTTGTCGTAAAACGTTGGTGTTTTGGTATCGAAATAATCTAGGAAACTTATACTCGTAAAATTTGACATAGAAGAACAATAAAAAGTGTATCCCGAGCAACTTTGTTGGTTCGAAGTTCATCAACTCTCTCTATTGAGGAGCTTTTAACAGTTTTGCCAATTTGTCATAGAAATTTCGTGTTTTTGGAATTGAAATAATCTTGGAAGCTTCTACTCATAAAATTTGATGTAGAAGAACAATAAAAGTGTACACCGAGGAACTTCGATGGTCCGAAGTTGCTCAACTCTCTCTAAGGAGGAGCTTTTAGCTGTTTTATCTATTTGTCGTAGAAAGTTGGTGTTTTGTCATCGAAATAATCTGGGAAGCTTATACTCCTAAAATTTGACATAGAAGAATCGTAAAAAGTGTACGTCGAACAATGTTTATGGTCCGAACTTGCTCAACTCTGTCTATGGAGTAGCTTTTAACGGGTTTGTCCATTTGTCATAGTAAGTTGGTCTTTTCGCATCGAAATAATCTAGGAAGCTCATATACTCATAATATTTGACATAGAAGAACAATAAAAAGTGTACACCGAGCAACTATGACGGTCCGAAGTTGCTCAACTCTCTCTATGGTGGAGCTTTTAACGGTTTTGTCCATTTGTGATAAAAAGTTGGTGTTTTGGCATCGAAATAATCTTGGAAGCTTATACTCGTAAAATTTGACATAGAAGAACAATAAAAAGTGTACACCGAGCAACTTTGATGGTCCGAAGTTGCTCAACTCTCTCTATGGAGGAGCTTTTAACGGTTTTGTCCATTTCTCATAGAAAGTTGGTGATTTGGAATCGAAATAATCTTGGAAGCTTATACTCATAAAATTTGACATAGAATAACAATAAAAAGTGTACACCGAGCAACTTTGTTGGTCCGAAGTTGCTCAACTCTTTCTATGGAGGAGCTTTTAACGGTTTTGTCCATTTGTCATAGAAAGATGGTGTTTTAGCAACGAAATAATCTAGGAAGCTTATACTCGTAAAATTTGACATAGAAGAACAATAAAAAGTGTATCCCGAGCAACTTTGTTGGTTCGAAGTTGCGAGCAACTCTCTCTATCGAGTAGCATTTAACGGTTTTGTTCATTTGTCATAGAAAGTTGGTGTTTTTTGAATCGAAATAATCTAGGAGGCTTCTACTCATAAAATATGACCTAGAAGAACAATAAAAGTGTACACCGAGGAACTTTGATGGTCCGAAGTTGCTCAACTCTCTCTATGGAGGAGCTTTTAACGGTTTTGTCCATTTCTCATAGAAAGTTGGTGATTTGGAATCGAAATAATCTTGGAAGCTTATACTCATAAAATTTGACATAGAATAACAATAAAAAGTGTACACCGAGCAACTTTGATGCTCCGAATTTGCTCAACTCTCTCTATGGAGGACCTTTTAACGGTTTTGTCCATTTTTCATAGAAAGATGGTGTTTTAGCATCGAATTAATCTAGGGATCTTATACTCGTAAAATTTGACATAGAAGAACAATAAAAAGTGTATCCCGAGCAACTTTGTTGGTCCGAAGTTGCCAGCAACTCTCTCTATCGAGTAGTACTTAACGGTTTTGTTCATTTGTCATAGAATGTTGGTGTTTTTGGAATCGAAATAATCTAGGAAGCTTCTACTCATAAAATATGACCTAGAAGAATAAAAGTGTACACCGAGGAACTTTGATGGTCCGAAGTTGCTCAACTCTCTCTATGGAAGAACATTTAGCTGTTTTGTACATTTGTAATAGAAAGTTGGTGTTTTGTCATCGAAATAATCTAGGATGCTTATACTCGTAAAATTTTACATAGAAAAATCATAAAAAGTGTATGTCGAACAACTTTTATGGTCCGAACTTGCTCAACTCTGTCTATGGAGTAGCTTTTAACAGTTTTGTCGCTTTGTGATAGAAAGTTGGTGTTTTCGCATTGAAATAATCTAAAAAGCTTATACTCGTAAAATTTGACATAGAAGAATAGTAAATAGTGTACGCCGAGCAAATTTGATGGTTCGAAGTTGCTCAACTATCTCTATGGAGGATCTTTTAACGGTTTTGTTCCTTTGTCATAGAAAGTTGGTGTTTTGGCATCAAAATAATCTAGCAAGCTTATACTCGTAAAATTTGACATAGAAGAATAGTAAATAGTGTACGACGAGAAACTTTGATGGTCCGAAGTTGCTCAACTCTCTCTATGAAGAGCTTTTAACGGTTTTGTCCATTTGTGGTAGAAAGTTGGTGTTTTGGCATCGAAATAATCTAGGAAGCTTATACTCACAAAATTTGACATAGAAGAACAGTAAAAAGTGTACACCGAGCAACTTTGATGGTCCGAAGTTGCTCAACTCTCTCTATAGAAGGACTTTTAACGGTTTTGTACATTCGTCGTAAAAAGTTGGTGTTTTGGTATCGAAATAATCTAGGAAACTTATACTCGTAAAATTTGACATAGAAGAACAATAAAAAGTGTATCCCGAGAAACTCTGTTGGTTCGAAGTTCATCAACTCTCTCTATTGAGGAGCTTTTAACGGTTTTGCCAATTTGTCATAGAAATTTCGTGTTTTTGAAATTGAAATAATCTTGGAAGCTTCTACTCATAAAATTTGATGTAGAAGAACAATAAAAGTGTACACCGAGGAACTTCGATGGTCCGAAGTTGCTCAACTCTCTCTAAGGAGGAGCTTTTAACGGTTTTGTCCATTTGTGATAAAAAGTTGGTGTTTTGGCATCGAAATAATCTTGGAAGCTTATACTCGTAAAATTTGACATAGAAGAACAATAAAAAGTGTACACCGAGCAACTTTGATGGTCCGAAGTTGCTCAACTCTCTCTATGGAGGAGCTTTTAACGGTTTTGTCCATTTCTCATAGAAAGTTGATGATTTGGAATCGAAATAATCTTGGAAGCTTATACTCATAAAATTTGACATAGAATAACAATAAAAAGTGTACACCGAGCAACTTTGATGGTCCGAAGTTGCTCAACTCTTTCAAAGGAGGAGCTTTTAACGATTTTCTCCATTTGTCATAGAAAGATGCTGTTTTAGCATCGAAATAATCTAGGAAGCTTATACTCGTAAAATTTGACATAGAAGAACAATAAAAAGTGTATCCCGAGCAACTTTGTTGGTTCGAAGTTGCGAGCAACTCTCTCTATCGAGTAGCATTTAACGTTTTTGTTCATTTGTCATAGAAAGTTGGTGTTTTTGGAATCGAAATAATCTAGGAGGCTTCTACTCATAAAATATGACCTAGAAGAACAATAAAAGTGTACACCGAAGAACTTTGATGGTCCGAAGTTGCTCAACTCTCTCTATGGAAGAATATTTAGCTGTTTTGTACATTTGTCATAGAAAGTTGGTGTTTTGTCATCGAAATAATCTAGGATGCTTATACTCGTAAAATTTTACTTAGAAGAATCGTAAAAATTGTACGTCGAACAACTTTTATGGTCCGAACTTGCTCAACTCTGTATATGGAGAAGCTTTTAACGGGTTTGTCCATTTGTCATAGAAAGTTGGTCTTTTGGCATCAAAATAATATAGGAAGCTTATACTCATAAAATTTGACATAGAAGAACAATAAAAAGTGTACACCGAGCAACTTTGATGGTCCGAAGTTTCTCAACTCTCTCTATGGAGGAGCTTTCAACGGTTTTGTCTATTTGTCATGGAAAGATGGTGTTTTAGTATCGAAATAATCTAGGAAGCTTATACTCGTAAAATTTGACATAGGAGAACAATAAAAAGTGTATCCCGAGCAATTTTGTTGGTCCGTAGTTGCTCAACTAACTCTATGAATGAGCTTTTAAAGGTTTTGTCCATTTGTCATAGAAAGTTGGTGTTTTTGGAATCGAAATAGTCTTTGAAGCTTCTACTCATAAAATATGACGTAGAAGAACAATAAAAGTGTACACCGAGGAACTTTGATGGTCCGAAGTTGCTCAACTCTCTCTAAGGAGGAGCTTTTAGCTGTATTGTCCATTCGTCGTAGAAAGTTGGTGTTTTGTCATCAAAATAATCTAGGAAGCTTATACTCGTAAAATTTGACATAGAAGAATCATAAAATGTGTACGCCGAGCAAATTTGATGGTCCGAAGTTGCTCAACTCTCTCTATGGAGGAGCTTTTAACAGTTTTGTCGCTTTGTAATAGAAAGTTGGTGTTTTGGCATCGAAATAATCTAGAAAGCTTATACTCGTAAAATTTGACATAGAAGAATAGTAAATAGTGTACGCCGAGCAACTTTGATAGTTCGAAGTTGCTCAACTATCTCTATGGAGGATCTTTTAACGGTTTTGTTCATTTGTCATAGAAAGTTGGTGTTTTGGCATCGAAATAATCTAGCAAGCTTATACTCGTAAAATTTGACATAGAAGAATAGTAAATAGTGTACGCCGAGCAACTTTGATGGTCCGAAGTTGCTCAACTCTCCCTATGGAAGAGCTTTTAACGGTTTTGTCAATTTTTGTAGAAAGTTGGTGTTTTGGCATCGAAATAATCTAGGAAGCATATACTCATAAAATTTGACATAGAAGAACAATAAAAAGTGTACACCGAGCAACTTTGATGGTGCGAAGTTGCTCAACTCTCTCTATGGAAGAGCTTTTAACGGTTTTGTCCATTTGTCGTAAAAAGTTGATGTTTTGGTATCGAAATAATCTAGGAAACTTATAATCGTAAAATTTGACGTAGAAGAAGAATAAAAAGTGTATCCCAAGCAACTTTGTTTGTTCGGAGTTCATCAACTCTCTTTATTGAGGAGCTTTTAACGGTTTTTTCCATTTGTCATAGAAAGATGGTGTTTTTGGAATCGAAATAATCTTGGAAGCTTCTACTCACAAAATTTGATGTAGAAGAACAATAAAAGTGTACACCGAGGAACTTTGATGGTCCGAAGTTGCTCAACTCTCTCTAAGGAGGAGCTTTTAGCTGTTTTGTCTATTTGTCGTAGAAAGTTGGTGTTTTGTCATCGAAATAATCTAGGAAGCTTATACTCGTAAAATTTGACATAGAAGAATTGTAAAAAGTGTACGTCGAACAATTTTTATGGTCCGAACTTGCTCAACTCTGTCTATGGAGTAGCTTTTAACGGGTTTGTCCATTTGTCATAGTAAGTTGGTCTTTTGGCATCGAAATAATCTAGAAAGCTCATATACTCATAATATTTGACATAGAAGAACAATAAAAAGTGTACACCGAGCAAATATGATGGTTCGAAGTTGCTCAACTCTCTCTATGGTGGAGCTTTTAACGGTTTTGTCCATTTGTGATAAAAAGTTGGTATTTTGGCATTGAAATAATCTTGGAAGCTTATACTCGTAAAATTTGACATATAAGAACAATAAAAAGTGTACACCGAGCAACTTTGATGGTCCGAAGTTGCTCAACTCTCTCTATGGAGGAGCTTTTAACGGTTTTGTCCATTTCTCTTAGAAAGTTCGTGATTTGGAATAGAAATAATCTTAGAAGCTTATACTCCCAAAATTTGACATAGAATAACAATAAAAAGTGTACACCGAGCAACTTTGATGGTCCGAAGTGTTAGCAAACGATATACAAAATACGCAGCGGAAGCGGCAAAAATTATTACCTCTTGTAGCGTGCTTGATCAAAATTTCCAGTCAATTTCCGATAATACGGAGTTCCTAGGCTGTCCACCGGAACCACCGAAAAAATCAAGCTCTAAAGAATATCAACAATGGAGTTTTGTGTTCTGTATCTTATGTTTCAAAAACACAACAATGCCTACATTTTAAAGTTGAATTCTTCCCGACAAAAGGTAAGTGATAATTCAAACTTTAAAGAGAAACATATATTATTATAACATATAATAATATATTATTCACCTTTCGGTGAATAACATTAATTGTCGCTGACCATCAACAACAATTATATTATTATAATATTATAATATATTATAATAAATTATTAATTAAATCATGACCCATTCTGAATTAATCACAAAATGTGCTAGCAGTGTACATTAATCAATTGGATCCGTTTCGGTTTACAATAAACCTGTATTTAATTAATAATTCGATAATTTTTCATCTCATGTAAATTATCGAATCCACACAATTCTCCTTCCAAAACTTAGCTTAACAATGTTCGTGATTCCTTTATGTGTGACTTTTTAGGTTCATTACCGATTGGCAATAAGAATAATATCAAACTCTTTGATATTAATTAAAATAATTTTTAATCATTTCTTATAAATCACGAGTGACACCTAGCAGTATATCGTGACTACCCAATCAATGATGAATTCTTTCATATGAACCTTTAATTACAATTACCATGTAATTAAATCCTTCTACTGTACAATATCCCAATTGAGTGAGGATCATAGATATCCGTCAAATCCACTAACTCAATTATATGTAAGATCCAATAATTTATTGACAAATGAATAATTAATGAAAACAACCTTTTCATTAATCATTTTACCTCGGCCAAGGATTTCTTGTGTCAATATATATATCCGGATCACATAGGATATTCTCCTCGTTTATTTCGAGGCAATGGATTCCTTATTGACTGCACACAAGTCTCCATATATAACTAACTGAATCCATCAAATGTTAATATTTATTTAATAAATAAATATTTCCAACATTGATAAAATTCAATCACCCATATACAAGACTACTATGTCATCTCAGGTCTAAGGATTATTTACACAATCATAAATAAATAATAAATTATTGACAAGGAAATAAACCTCCATGTGATTCATTATTTAGCAAGTCATGTTCGAAGCATTTATTCAACAATAAACCTCCCATACGGTTTATTTTAATATTTCATATTAAATTGCATAAGACTCACAACCCTATCATTATAGGAAACAAACAGTATACTGATCTTCCGAATTATTATTGTCCACTTAATAATTCTACAACCAGGAACTTTATTTAAGATATTTATACTAGAGATCACTCGTCACTCATATTCTCAACCCTTGAGAATGAGGTCTCTAATAAATATCTACGGACATATTTAATACAACTATTATAATAGAAAATCAAATATATAATAAACTGCCATACATATTAAACAATTAATACAGTACAATTATTATATATGTTCCAAATACAACCGTATTAGAATGGCTATACAGGACATATATCTAACACGAAGTTGCTCAACTCTCTCTATGAAGGAGCTTTTAACGGTTTTGTCCATTTGTTATAGAAAGATGGTGTTTTAGAATCGAAATAATCTAGGAAGCTTATACTCATAAAATTTGACATAGAAGAACAATAAAAAGTGTATCCCGAGCAACTTTGTTGGTCCGAAGTTGCGAGCAACTCTCTCTATGGGTAGCTTTTAACGGTTTTGTTCATTTGTCATAGAAAGTTGGTGTTTTTGGAATCGAAATAATCTTGGAAGCTTCTACTCATAAAATATAACGTAGAAGAACAATAAAAGTGTACACCGAGGAACTTTGATTGTCCGAAGTTGCTCAACTCTCTCTAAGGAGAAGCATTTAGCTGTTTTGTACATTTGTCATAGAAAGTTGGTGTTTTGTCATCGAAATAATCTAGGATGCTTATACTCGTAAAATTTTACATAGAAGAATCGTAAAAAGTGTACGTCGAACAACTTTTATGGTCCGAACTTGCTCAACTCTCTCTATGGAGTAGCTTTTAACGGGTTTGTCCATTTGTCATAGAAAGTTGGTCTTTTGGCATCGAAATAATCTAGGAAGCTTATACTCATAATATTTGACATAGAAGAACAATAAAAAGTGTACACCGAGCAACTATAATGGTGCAAAGTTGCTCAACTCTGTCTATGGAGGAGCTTTTAACGGTTTTGTTCATTTGTCGTAAAAAGTTCATTTTTTGGCATCGAAATAATCTACGAAGCTTATACTCATAAAATTTAACATAGAATAACAACAAAAAGTGTACATCAAGCAACTTTGATGGTTCGAAAATGCTCCACTCTCTCTTTGGAGGAGCTTTTAACGGTTTTGTCCATTTCTCATAGAAAGTTAGTGTTTTGGCATCGAAATAATCTAGGAAGCTTATACTCATAAAAATTGACATAGAATAACAATAAAAAGTGTACGTCGAGCAAATTTGATGGTCCGAAGTTGCTCAACACTCTCTATGGATGAGCTTTTAACAGTTTTTTCCATTTGTCATAGAAAGATGGTGTTTTTGGAATCGAATTAATCTTGGAAGATTCTACTCATAAAATTTGATGTAGAAGAACAATAAAAGTGTACACCGAGGAACTTTGATGGTTCAAAGTTGCTCAATTCTCTCTAAGGGGGAGCTTTGAGCTGTTTTGTCCATTTGTCGTAGAAAGTTGGTGTTTTGTCATCGAAATAATCTAAGAACCGTATACACGTAAAATTTGACAAACAAGAATCGTAAAAAGTGTACGTTGAACAATTTTTATGGTCCGAACTTGCTCAACTCTGTCTATGGAGTATCTTTTAATGGGTTTGTCCATTTGTCATAGTAAGTTGGTCTTTTGGCATCGAAATAATCTAGGAAGCTGTTATACTCATAATATTTGACATAGAAGAACAATAAAAAGTGTACACCGAGCAACTATGATGGTCCGAAGTTGCTCAACTCTCTCTATGGAGGAGCTTTTAACGGTTTTGTCCATTTGTGATAAAAAGTTGGTGTTTTGGCATCGAAATAATCTTGGAAGCTTATTCTCGTAAAATTTGACATAGAAGAACAATAAAAATTTTACACCGAGCAACTTTGACGGTCCGAAGTTGCTCCACTCTGTCTATGGAGGAGCTTTTAACGGTTTTGTCCATTTGTCATAGAAAGTTGGTGATTTGGAATCGAAATAATCCTGGAAGCTTATACTCATAAAATTTGACATAGAATAACAATAAAAATTGTACACCGAGCAAATTTGATGGTCCGAAGTTGCTCAACTATCTCTATAGAGGAGCTTTTAACGGTTTTGTCCATTTATGATAAAAAGTTGGTGTTTTGGCATCGAAATAATCTTGGAAGCTTATACTCGTAAAATTTGACATAGAAGAACAATAAAAAGTGTACGTCGAACAATTTTTATGGTCCGAACTTGCTCAACTCTGTCTATGGAGTAGCTTTTAACGGGTTTGTCCATTTGTCATAGTAAGTTGGTCTTTTGGCATCGAAATAATCTAGGAAGCTCATATACTCATAATATTCGACATAGAAGAACAATAAAAAGTGTACACCGAGCAAATATGATGGTCCGAAGTTGCTCAACTCTCTCTATGGTGGAGCTTTTAACGGTTTTGTCCATTTATGATAAAAAGTTGGTGTTTTGGCATCGAAATAATCTTGGAAGCTTATACTCGTAAAATTTGACATAGAAGAACAATAAAAAGTGTACACCGAGCAACTTTGATGGTCCGAAGTTGCTCAACTCTCTCTATGGAGGAGCTTTTAACGGTTTTGTCCATTTCTCATAGAAAGTTGGTGATTTGGAATCGAAATAATCTTGGAAGCTTATACTCATAAATTTGACATAGAATAACAAAAAAAAGTGTACACCGAGCAATTTTGATGGTCCGAAGTTGCTCTACTCTCTCTACGGAGGAGCTTTTAACGGTTTTGTCCATTTGTCATAGGAAGATGGTGTTTTAGCATCGAAATAATCTAGGAAGCTTATACTCGTAAAATTTGACATAGAAGAACAATAAAAAGTGTATCCCGAGCAACTTTGTTGGTCCGAAGTTGCGAGCAACTCTCTCTATGGAGTAGCTTTTAACGGTTTTGTTCATTTGTCATAGAAAGTTGGTGTTTTTGGAATCGAAATAATCTAGGAAGCTTCTACTCATAAAATATGACTTAGAAGAACAATAAAAGTGTATACCGAGGAACATTGATGGTTCGAAGTTGCTCAACTCTCTCTATGGAAGAGCATTTAGCTGTTTTGTACATTTGTCATAGAAAGTTGTTGTTTTGTCATCGAAATAATCTAGGATGCTTATACTCGTAAAATTTTACATAGAAGAATCGTAAAAAGTGTACGTCGAACAACTTTTATGGTCCGAACTTGCTCAACTCTGTCTATGGAGTAGCTTTTAACGGGTTTGTCCATTTGTCATAGTAAGTTGGTCTTTTGACATCTAAATAATTTAGGAAGCTCTTATACTCATAATATTTGACAATGAAGAACAATAAAAAATGTACACCGAGCAACTATGATGGTCCGAAGTTGCTCAACTCTCTCTATGGAGGGACTTTTAACGGTTTTGTCTATTTGTGATAAAACGTTTGTGTTTTGGCATCGAAATAATCTTGGAGGCTTATACTCGTAAAATTTGACATAGAAGAACAATAAAAAGTGTACATCGAGCAACTTTGATGGTCCGAAGTTGCTCAACTCTCTCTATGGAGGAGCTTTTAACGGTTTTGTCCATTTCTCATAGAAAGTTGGTGTTTTGGCATCGAAATAATCTAGGAAGCTTATACTCATAAAAATTGACATAGAATAACAATAAAAAGTGTACGTCCAGCAAATTTGATGGTCCGAAGTTGCTCAACTTTCTCTATGGATGAGCTTTTAACAGTTTTGTCCATTTGTCATAGAAAGATGGTATTTTTGGAATCGAAATAATCTTGGAAGCTTCTACTCATAAAATTTGATGTTGAAGAACAATAAAAGTGCACACCGAGGAACTTTCATGGTTCGAAGTTGCTCAACTCTCTCTAAGAGGGAGCTTTGAGCTGTTTTGTCCATTTGTCGTAGAAAGTTGGTGTTTTGTCATCAAAATAATCTAGGAAGCTTATACTCATAAAATTTGACATAGAAGAATCGTAAAAACTATACGTCGAACAATTTTTATGGTCCGAACTTGCTCAACTCTGTCTATGGAGTAGCGTTTTAACGGGTTTGTGCATTTGTCATAGTAAGTTGGTCTTTTGGCATCGAAATAATCTAGGAAGCCGTTATACTCACAGTATTTGACATAGAAGAACAATAAAAAGTGTACACCGAGCAACTATGATGGTCCGAAGTTGCTCAACTCTGTCTATGGAGGAGCTTTTAACGGTTTTGTCCATTTGTCGTAAAAAGTTTGTTTTTCGGCTTCAAAATAATCTACGAAGCTTATACTCATAAAATTTAACATAGAACAACGTTAAAAAGTGTACATCGAGCAACTTTGATGGTTCAAAGTTGCTCCACTCTCTCTATGGAGGAGCTTTTAACGGTTTTGTCCATTTCTCATTTAAAGTTGGTGATTTGGAATCGAAATAATCGTGGAAGCTTATACTCATAAAATTTGACATAGAATAACAATAAAAAGTGTACACCGAGCAAATTTGATGGTACGAAGTTGTTCAACTCTCTCTACGGAGGAGCTTTTAACGGTTTTGTCCATTTGTCATAGAAAGATGGTGTTTTTGGAATCGAAATAATCTGGGAAGCTTCTACTCATAAAATTTGATGTAGAAGAACAATAAAAGTGTACACCGAGGAACTTTGATGGTCCGAAGTTGCTCAACTCTTTCTAAGGAGGAGCTTTTAGCTGTTTTGTCCATTTGTCGTAGAAAGTTGGTGTTTTGGAATCGAAATAATCTTGGAAGCTTATACTCGTAAAATTTGACATAGAAGAATCGTAAAAAATGTACGTCGAACAATTTTTATTGTCCGAACTTGCTCAACTCTGTCTATGGAGTAGCTTTTAACGGGTTTGTCCATTTGTTATAGTAAGTTGGTCTTTTGGCATCGAAAAAATCTAGGAAGCTCATATACTCATAATATTTGACATAGAAGAACAATAAAAAGTGTACACCGAGGAAATATGATGGTCCGAAGTTGCTCAACTCTCTCTATGGTGGAGCTTTTAATGGTTTTGTCCATTTGTGATAAAAAGTTGGTGTTTTGGCATCGAAATAATCTTGGAAGCTTATACTCGTAAAATTTGACATAGAAGAACAATAAAAAGTGTACACCGAGCAACTTTAATGGTCTGAAGTTCCTCAACTCTCACTATGGAGGAGCTTTTAACGGTTTTGTCCATTTGTCATAGAAAGTTGGTGATTTGGAATCGAAATAATCATGGAAGCTTATACTCGTAAATTTGACAAAGAATAACAAAAAAAAGTGTACACCGAGCAACTTTGATGGTCCAAAGTTGCTCAACTCTCTCTATGGAGGAGCTTTTAATGGTTTTGTCCATTTGTCATAGAAAAATTGTGTTTTAGCATCGAAATAATCTTGGAAGCTTATACTCGTAAAATTTGACATAGAAGAACAATAAAAAGTGTACACCGAGCAACTTTGATGGTCCGAAGTTGCTCAACTCTGTCTATGGAGGAGCTTTTAACGGTTTTGTCCATTTCTCATAGAAAGATGGTGTTTTTGGAATCGAAATAATCTTGGAAGCTTCTACTCATAAAATTTGATGTAGAAGAACAATAAAAGTGTACACCGAGCAACTTTGATGGTCCGAAGTTGCTCAACTCTCTCTAAGGAGGAGCTTTTAGCTGTTTTGTCAATTTGTCGTAGAAAGTTGGTGATTTGGAATAGAAATAATCTAGGAAGCATATACTCGTAAAATTTGACATAGAAGAATCGTAAAAAGTGTACGTCGAATAACTTTTATGGTCCGAACTTCCTCAACTCTGTCTATGGAGTTGCTTTTAACGGGTTTGTCCATTTTTCATAGTAAGTTGGTCTTTTGGCATCTAAATAATTTAGGAAGCTCTTATACTCATAATATTTGACATAGAAGAACAAAAAAAGTGTACACCGAGCAACTATGATGGTCCGAAGTTGCTCAACTCTCTCTATGGAGGAACTTTTAACGGTTTTGTCCACTTGTGATAAAAAGTTGGTGTTTTGGCATCGAAATAATCTTGGAAGCTTATACTCGTAAAATTTGACATAGAAGAACAATAAAAAGTGTACGTCGAACAATTTTTATGGTCCGAAGTTGCTCAACTCTATCTATGGAGGAGCTTTTAACGGGTTTGTCCATTTGTCATAGTAAGTTGGTCTTTTGGCATCGAAATAATCTAGGAAGCTCATATACTCATAATATTCGACATAGAAGAACAATAAAAAGTGTACACCGAGCAAATATGATGGTCCGAAGTTGCTCAACTCTCTCTATGGTGGAGCTTTTAACGGTTTTGTCCATTTATGATAAAAAGTTGGTGTTTTGGCATCGAAATAATCTTGGAAGCTTATACTCGTAAAATTTGACATAGAAGAACAATAAAAAGTGTACACCGAGCAACTTTGATGGTCCGAAGTTGCTCAACTCTCTCTATGGAGGAGCTTTTAACGGTTTTGTCCATTTCTCATAGAAAGTTGGTGATTTGGAATCGAAATAATCTTGGAAGCTTATACTCATAAATTTGACATAGAATAACAAAAAAAGTGTACACCGAGCAATTTTGATGGTCCGAAGTTGCTCTACTCTCTCTACGGAGGAGCTTTTAACGGTTTTGTCCATTTGTCATAGGAAGATGGTGTTTTAGCATCGAAATAATCTAGGAAGCTTATACTCGTAAAATTTGACATAGAAGAACAATAAAAAGTGTATCCCGAGCAACTTTGTTGGTCCGAAGTTGCGAGCAACTCTCTCTATGGAGTAGCTTTTAACAGTTTTGTCCGTTTGTCATAGAAAGTTGGTGTTTTTGGAATCGAAATAATCTAGGAAGCTTCTACTCATAAAATATGACTTAGAAGAACAATAAAAGTGTATACCGAGGAACATTGATGGTTCGAAGTTGCTCAACTCTCTCTATGGAAGAGCATTTAGCTGTTTTGTACATTTGTCATAGAAAGTTGTTGTTTTGTCATCGAAATAATCTAGGATGCTTATACTCGTAAAATTTTACATAGAAGAATCGTAAAAAGTGTACGTCGAACAACTTTTATGGTCCGAACTTGCTCAACTCTGTCTATGGAGTAGCTTTTAACGGGTTTGTCCATTTGTCATAGTAAGTTGGTCTTTTGGCATCTAAATAATTTAGGAAGCTCTTATACTCATAATATTTGACAATGAAGAACAATAAAAAATGTACACCGAGCAACTATGATGGTCCGAAGTTGCTCAACTCTCTCTATGGAGGGACTTTTAACGGTTTTGTCTATTTGTGATAAAACGTTTGTGTTTTGGCATCGAAATAATCTTGGAGGCTTATACTCGTAAAATTTGACATAGAAGAACAATAAAAAGTGTACACCGAGCAACTTTGATGGTCCGAAGTTGCTCAACTCTCTCTATGGAGGAGCTTTTAACGGTTTTGTCCATTTCTCATAGAAAGTTGGTGTTTTGGCATCGAAATAATCTAGGAAGCTTATACTCATAAAAATTGACATAGAATAACAATAAAAAGTGTACGTCCAGCAAATTTGATGGTCCGAAGTTGCTCAACTTTCTCTATGGATGAGCTTTTAACAGTTTTGTCCATTTGTCATAGAAAGATGGTATTTTTGGAATCGAAATAATCTTGGAAGCTTCTACTCATAAAATTTGATGTTGAAGAACAATAAAAGTGCACACCGAGGAACTTTCATGGTTCGAAGTTGCTCAACTCTCTCTAAGAGGGAGCTTTGAGCTGTTTTGTCCATTTGTCGTAGAAAGTTGGTGTTTTGTCATCAAAATAATCTAGGAAGCTTATACTCATAAAATTTGACATAGAAGAATCGTAAAAACTATACGTCGAACAATTTTTATGGTCCGAACTTGCTCAACTCTGTCTATGGAGTAGCGTTTTAACGGGTTTGTGCATTTGTCATAGTAAGTTGGTCTTTTGGCATCGAAATAATCTAGGAAGCCGTTATACTCACAGTATTTGACATAGAAGAACAATAAAAAGTGTACACCGAGCAACTATGATGGTCCGAAGTTGCTCAACTCTGTCTATGGAGGAGCTTTTAACGGTTTTGTCCATTTGTCGTAAAAAGTTTGTTTTTTGGCTTCAAAATAATCTACGAAGCTTATACTCATAAAATTTAACATAGAACAACGTTAAAAAGTGTACATCGAGCAACTTTGATGGTTCAAAGTTGCTCCACTCTCTCTATGGAGGAGCTTTTAACGGTTTTGTCCATTTCTCATTTAAAGTTGGTGATTTGGAATCGAAATAATCGTGGAAGCTTATACTCATAAAATTTGACATAGAATAACAATAAAAAGTGTACACCGAGCAAATTTGATGGTACGAAGTTGTTCAACTCTCTCTACGGAGGAGCTTTTAACGGTTTTGTCCATTTGTCATAGAAAGATGGTGTTTTTGGAATCGAAATAATCTGGGAAGCTTCTACTCATAAAATTTGATGTAGAAGAACAATAAAAGTGTACACCGAGGAACTTTGATGGTCCGAAGTTGCTCAACTCTTTCTAAGGAGGAGCTTTTAGCTGTTTTGTCCATTTGTCGTAGAAAGTTGGTGTTTTGGAATCGAAATAATTTTGGAAGCTTATACTCGTAAAATTTGACATAGAAGAATCGTAAAAAATGTACGTCGAACAATTTTTATTGTCCGAACTTGCTCAACTCTGTCTATGGAGTAGCTTTTAACGGGTTTGTCCATTTGTTATAGTAAGTTGGTCTTTTGGCATCGAAAAAATCTAGGAAGCTCATATACTCATAATATTTGACATAGAAGAACAATAAAAAGTGTACACCGAGGAAATATGATGGTCCGAAGTTGCTCAACTCTCTCTATGGTGGAGCTTTTAATGGTTTTGTCCATTTGTGATAAAAAGTTGGTGTTTTGGCATCGAAATAATCTTGGAAGCTTATACTCGTAAAATTTGACATAGAAGAACAATAAAAAGTGTACACCGAGCAACTTTAATGGTCTGAATTTCCTCAACTCTCACTATGGAGGAGCTTTTAACGGTTTTGTCCATTTGTCATAGAAAGTTGGTGATTTGGAATCGAAATAATCATGGAAGCTTATACTCGTAAATTTGACAAAGAATAACAAAAAAAAGTGTACACCGAGCAACTTTGATGGTCCAAAGTTGCTCAACTCTCTCTATGGAGGAGCTTTTAATGGTTTTGTCCATTTGTCATAGAAAAATTGTGTTTTAGCATCGAAATAATCTTGGAAGCTTATACTCGTAAAATTTGACATAGAAGAACAATAAAAAGTGTACACCGAGCAACTTTGATGGTCCGAAGTTGCTCAACTCTGTCTATGGAGGAGCTTTTAACGGTTTTGTCCATTTCTCATAGAAAGATGGTGTTTTTGGAATCGAAATAATCTTGGAAGCTTCTACTCATAAAATTTGATGTAGAAGAACAATAAAAGTGTACACCGAGCAACTTTGATGGTCCGAAGTTGCTCAACTCTCTCTAAGGAGGAGCTTTTAGCTGTTTTGTCAATTTGTCGTAGAAAGTTGGTGATTTGGAATAGAAATAATCTAGGAAGCATATACTCGTAAAATTTGACATAGAAGAATCGTAAAAAGTGTACGTCGAATAACTTTTATGGTCCGAACTTCCTCAACTCTGTCTATGGAGTTGCTTTTAACGGGTTTGTCCATTTTTCATAGTAAGTTGGTCTTTTGGCATCTAAATAATTTAGGAAGCTCTTATACTCATAATATTTGACATAGAAGAACAAAAAAAGTGTACACCGAGCAACTATGATGGTCCGAAGTTGCTCAACTCTCTCTATGGAGGAACTTTTAACGGTTTTGTCCACTTGTGATAAAAAGTTGGTGTTTTGGCATCGAAATAATCTTGGAAGCTTATACTCGTAAAATTTGACATAGAAGAACAATAAAAAGTGTACGTCGAACAATTTTTATGGTCCGAAGTTGCTCAACTCTATCTATGGAGGAGCTTTTAACGGGTTTGTCCATTTGTCATAGTAAGTTGGTCTTTTGGCATCGAAATAATCTAGGAAGCTCATATACTCATAATATTCGACATAGAAGAACAATAAAAAGTGTACACCGAGCAAATATGATGGTCCGAAGTTGCTCAACTCTCTCTATGGTGGAGCTTTTAACGGTTTTGTCCATTTATGATAAAAAGTTGGTGTTTTGGCATCGAAATAATCTTGGAAGCTTATACTCGTAAAATTTGACATAGAAGAACAATAAAAAGTGTACACCGAGCAACTTTGATGGTCTGAAGTTGCTCAACTCTCTCTATGGAGGAGCTTTTAACGGTTTTGTCCATTTCTCATAGAAAGTTGGTGATTTGGAATCGAAATAATCTTGGAAGCTTATACTCATAAATTTGACATAGAATAACAAAAAAAGTGTACACCGAGCAATTTTGATGGTCCGAAGTTGCTCTACTCTCTCTACGGAGGAGCTTTTAACGGTTTTGTCCATTTGTCATAGGAAGATGGTGTTTTAGCATCGAAATAATCTAGGAAGCTTATACTCGTAAAATTTGACATAGAAGAACAATAAAAAGTGTATCCCGAGCAACTTTGTTGGTCCGAAGTTGCGAGCAACTCTCTCTATGGAGTAGCTTTTAACAGTTTTGTTCATTTGTCATAGAAAGTTGGTGTTTTTGGAATCGAAATAATCTAGGAAGCTTCTACTCATAAAATATGACTTAGAAGAACAATAAAAGTGTATACCGAGGAACTTTGATGGTTCGAAGTTGCTCAACTCTCTCTATGGAAGAGCATTTAGCTGTTTTGTACATTTGTCATAGAAAGTTGTTGTTTTGTCATCGAAATAATCTAGGATGCTTATACTCGTAAAATTTTACATAGAAGAATCGTAAAAAGTGTACGTCGAACAACTTTTATGGTCCGAACTTGCTCAACTCTGTCTATGGAGTAGCTTTTAACGGGTTTGTCCATTTGTCATAGTAAGTTGGTCTTTTGGCATCTAAATAATTTAGGAAGCTCTTATACTCATAATATTTGACAATGAAGAACAATAAAAAATGTACACCGAGCAACTATGATGGTCCGAAGTTGCTCAACTCTCTCTATGGAGGGACTTTTAACGGTTTTGTCTATTTGTGATAAAACGTTTGTGTTTTGGCATCGAAATAATCTTGGAGGCTTATACTCGTAAAATTTGACATAGAAGAACAATAAAAAGTGTACACCGAGCAACTTTGATGGTCCGAAGTTGCTCAACTCTCTCTATGGAGGAGATTTTAACGGTTTTGTCCATTTCTCATAGAAAGTTGGTGTTTTGGCATCGAAATAATCTAGGAAGCTTATACTCATAAAAATTGACATAGAATAACAATAAAAAGTGTACGTCGAGCAAATTTGATGGTCCGAAGTTGCTCTACTTTCTCTATGGATGAGCTTTTAACAGTTTTGTCCATTTGTCATAGAAAGATGGTATTTTTGGAATCGAAATAATCTTAGAAGCTTCTACTCATAAAATTTGATGTTGAAGAACAATAAAAGTGCACACCGAGGAACTTTCATGGTTCGAAGTTGCTCAACTCTCTCTAAGAGGGAGCTTTGAGCTGTTTTGTCCATTTGTCGTAGAAAGTTGGTGTTTTGTCATCAAAATAATCTAGGAAGCTTATACTCATAAAATTTGACATAGAAGAATCGTAAAAACTATACGTCGAACAATTTTTATGGTCCGAACTTGCTCAACTCTGTCTATGGAGTAGCGTTTTAACGGGTTTGTGCATTTGTCATAGTAAGTTGGTCTTTTGGCATCGAAATAATCTAGGAAGCCGTTATACTCACAGTATTTGACATAGAAGAACAATAAAAAGTGTACACCGAGCAACTATGATGGTCCGAAGTTGCTCAACTCTGTCTATGGAGGAGCTTTTAACGGTTTTGTCCATTTGTCGTAAAAAGTTTGTTTTTTGGCTTCAAAATAATCTACGAAGCTTATACTCATAAAATTTAACATAGAACAACGTTAAAAAGTGTACATCGAGCAACTTTGATGGTTCGAAGTTGCTCCACTCTCTCTATGGAGGAGCTTTTAACGGTTTTGTCCATTTCTCATTTAAAGTTGGTGATTTGGAATCGAAATAATCGTGGAAGCTTATACTCATAAAATTTGACATAGAATAACAATAAAAAGTGTACACCGAGCAAATTTGATGGTCCGAAGTTGTTCAACTCTCTCTATGGAGGAGCTTTTAACGGTTTTGTCCATTTGTCATAGAAAGATGGTGTTTTTGGAATCGAAATAATCTGGGAAGCTTCTACTCATAAAATTTGATGTAGAAGAACAATAAAAGTGTACACCGAGGAACTTTGATGGTCCGAAGTTGCTCAACTCTTTCTAAGGAGGAGCTTTTAGCTGTTTTGTCCATTTGTCGTAGAAAGTTGGTGTTTTCGAATCGAAATAATCTTGGAAGCTTATACTCGTAAAATTTGACATAGAAGAATCGTAAAAAATGTACGTCGAACAATTTTTATTGTCCGAACTTGCTCAACTCTGTCTATGGAGTAGCTTTTAACGGGTTTGTCCATTTGTTATAGTAAGTTGGTCTTTTGGTATCGAAAAAATCTAGGAAGCTCATATACTCATAATATTTGACATAGAAGAACAATAAAAAGTGTACACCGAGGAAATATGATGGTCCGAAGTTGCTCAACTCTCTCTATGGTGGAGCTTTTAATGGTTTTGTCCATTTGTGATAAAAAGTTTGTGTTTTGGCATCGAAATAATCTTGGAAGCTTATACTCGTAAAATTTGACATAGAAGAACAATAAAAAGTGTACACCGAGCAACTTTAATGGTCTGAAGTTCCTCAACTCTCACTATGGAGGAGCTTTTAACGTGAAGCAACCGGCTTGAAAAAATGAAGTCGCCACCAATTGATTTTTAAGGTGCAATTGGACACCTAATATGGTCTACGAAAAAAAAATGGGTAAGAGGGTCTATTGAGCATGGGGAAGGTGTTAGGCACCCCACAACTCCCGAAGAACGGTTGCCTTGAAAATGTTATCTTATTTGGCTCGAATTTTGTTTTGAAAGGGTTTGTATGTCTCAATTGTTTTGATGAATTTTCATATATGCCAGAAAATCCATGTTTCAATTGAGTGGGCTTGGCCCATTAATATTGTGGCAATTTGATGCTTAGATGAAAAATTCACTTGAAGTGATTTTGATGATTTGAAAAGGTGCACGGGATCACTACAGCCATTCCCGGCTTGGCTGAAAATATTTTTGGAGAATGATGAAAAATCCACTTGGAGTGGTTTTGATAATTTAAAAGAGGTGCACGGGATCACTACAGCCATTCCCGGCTTGGCTGAAAAATACTTTGGAGAATGATGAAAAATCCACTTGAAGTGGTTTTAAAAAGGTACACGGAATCACTACAGCCATTCCCGGCTTGGCTGAAAAACATTTTTGGAGAATGATGAAAAATCCACTTGAAGTGGTTTTGATAATTTTGAAAAGGTGCACGGGATCACTACAGCCATTCCCGGCTTGGCTGAAAATATTTTTGGAGAATGATGAAAAATCCACTTGGAGTGGTTTTGATAATTTTGAAAAGGATGTGAATTTTTGGAATTCGATTGATGCATCAAATCGATCCACAGACACCCACTAGGTCAATTTAAGCCATACTCACAATCATATTCTTTATGAGAAAAGAAAGAATACATTTAAGGCTCATTAGATGGGTCAAATATCTTTAAACCCCCTCTTGAGTCCTTAAATAGATTCTTCTAATCCCTAAAAATGAATTTGCTTTTTGGTTCCACGAAAATCAAGTGTTCTGAATAAATGCCGACAAAAACCCCAATATCTTGAAGGCTCTTTTGGTATTTAAACGGAATACGAGTTTCTCATATTAGTCTTGGTGTCATTATTTAAAGTGAGACGGCTTAGATTTAATTGTTATCGCGTTGTATCTTTTTCATGGCATATCAATGAAATAATATTTTAAGTATACAATCCGAATATTCACAATTTACATAAAGTCTAAACATGCATACCAAGCAACAAAATTTATGTGTTTCTAACATCCTAAATATACATGTATGTATTTCACTATTTACATTCATTATTTACATGGGTTACAATTTATATGACTTTGGGCCTATTAAATTCTAACCCAACAATCCCAATATATATTTTATAAACCCAAAGCCCAAATATATAAGCATGCTCTAAATATACGCAAATATAAGTCATGGCCCAACGATCTATACATATAACCCACATGCATGTAAACCCAAAACCAACCTACTGGCACATATGCAAATATCCCAAACCAGCCCACATATATTGACCCAATGTTCTACCCATATAGCCCAAATAATCAATAACAACACTTACTGGCCCAATATATCACAAATTTGTAACCGGCCCAACAAACATTTCTAGGCCTAAACTGATAGCCCAATCTATCCTGGCCCAATATAACAGCCCGAAATTGGGCTCCTCCTTCTCGACATGGCTGGAGTTTTCCGGTCTCCTCCTCCGGTGATGCATCTCCGGCCGGTTTCAGTGTATGGAACCAAGAACCAAAAGAAGCAAGCAACAATATACAGAAAAACACAAAGCACAAACAGAAAATCGAACCAATGATCACAGAGTACCAATAAGCATCCTAATCAATCGGATATGAATTCTCAAATTAATTTTGAGAACCAACAGTTTAATCAAAACAAATCCGAATATCAGTGATAGAAATCTTACCTTTCGAAGTTCAAAACAGAAACAATATCCAATGTAACTGAGGAGCGGTGAGATGTCGCTGGCGGCGATGATGGGACTTCTGGGTTACCAGACGAAGGAGCCCGATTGAGATTTCAGGGGGGAGAGGATGATGGGTCGAGGATGGTGTTTCTGGTTTTTGAAGTTGGTGGGGGCTGGGTTCTCTCTCCGATTCTGCTTTTCTTTCTCCTTGTTCGACCCAGATTTTTATTTCTGGTCCCCGTGCTTTTCTCTCTAGATCTTCGGTGCTCTGTGGTTTTCTCTCGATCTCCGGTGCTCTGTGGTTTTCTCTCCTTCTCCGGTGCTCTCTGGTTTTCTCTCGATCTCCGGTGCTCTCTGGTTTTCTCTCGATCTCACTGTGCTCTCTGGTTTTTTCTTATCTCTCCCTCACTTCTTTTCCTGGCTTTTGCTTTTCTTTCCCTCCGTCTCTCCCACTTCTTTCTCTGGCTCCCTTCTTGTAGTATCCCAGCCCATGCTCCACTTCCTCTGCCCATACCCTCACGTCTGGCCTTTCATTTTTTATTCACCCCAACCCATGCTCCCTCTTCAATCCAACCTGTCAAACCCGAGTGCACCACCAAAATTTGTCTCCACTAACATCTTTTGTCTCCACTAACATTTTTTGTCTCTTCCTCTCCTTGCTTGGAAGCTTCTTGGTGATGGGCTCTGAAAATATAGATTGCTAGGTTTGGGCCAAGACATGAGTTAACATTTGGATAGTTGGACTTATAAATTTTATCCTCTCTTGTGAACATTTGGACCAAGTGGGAGAAGGATTGGGCCTTTGATTTTTGTTTTTGTACCTTATTTATTTTATATATTTTTCTATGTTGTTTTTCTATTTTTTTTATTTTTATTACATGGAGGAAATCCGGACAAAAATGGGGTATAACAGCTGCCCCCCTTTGTGTGACCTTTACAAAGTAATGGCGCACAAAGGGTTAGTAAACCAATTTTTGGCCGAATCTCAAAAACTGCACGGAAACACTACAGTCATTCCCGGCTTGATAGATCGGCTCAGGTCAGAAAACTGGGAGAGAGAGGAAGTGATGAGAGATGATGAAGTCAGCGGTTCATGGAAGGGAAGAAAAAGTTGTCCAGAAAAGACATGACATTAATGACGGTTCTCGAAATGGTCAAGAGATGCCGAACATTGGGATTGCAGGTGATGAAGGGGGTAGAAAAACGTCACTCAGTGACAGAGATGCAATGATTAGGCTAGATAGGGCCAAACATTTAAAAGAAAGTCGAGAATTTGTCAAAAAGAGGGTGAAAGTTAGAATCGCCCCCTCATCTTTTCCTTTCTTTTTTTATTATTTTTTTTTATTTTCAATGATGTATGCGTACAAGACGTGAATATGGCTCAAAAGACCGGATCAGGGTTTGTAGCCTCTTGTTAGGACAGCTTGTAACCACTTATTTGACTTGAGAAGCATGATGTCATCCCTCTCTTACCCCTCGACCAAACCTGAAACCAATTCACAAAGGACAAACCAAAAATGCCATGATGATGCATGTAACGACCTATTTTAATACACCGTGAATGCTTAATTAATGAATGAAGGCACACTCTCTCTACATTCTCAAGCACGTGTACAATTGTGAATTGCCAGACCAATCTGCTTTCTTCTGGGGATTGTCTCTTTGACTCATAAGGTTCATCAACATAAGATTCAATGCTCATGATGCCATTTCTTCCTAACTGGTCTTAGTAACCGGCCATGTGTGTATTTCTTAATTTAGATCCTTTCTGTTTGGGATGCCAACATCCATCGGCTTCTTGTCAAAAGTAATGTTCTAAATGCCCCATCACAATTCATGTCATAACTTTGTCAGTGATAAATTTAATAGTACGGCTATGCACATCCTCAATGTGAATTCGAAGATATAACTTTGGGAAATGGAGTGGGAATGTGAGTAGAGTATAGAGGTGGAGAAACAAGTAATAAAAACTGAAGAAATGAATAGTCTCATTAATTTATTAAGAATGATGAGCAGCAATCAAGAAACTCTTTTGGAGTAAAATATACAAGAATACGAGAAAGTCATGAGTATGAAGAACCAATCGAACTTCTCCAAGATTGAAACTGTGATAACTTAGAAAATTGCACCCCAAAACTGCCCCAGTTTTGGTGTGCACCCAATTAACAATGATAAAATCTAACTTGTATGAGGTTGTTTTTGAATCCTCCCCGTTTGTCAGTAGGCCCTCCTTCTTTTAATAAGCTGCAAATCTTCAACAGTATAAATGACGCGCCAAAAACTGCCCCAGTTTTGGTGCCTTTTTCAATTAACTGCTTTTAACATCACGAAATCAAATATTGTATCTCTCTTCCTTGCTTACGTGAGGACAAAATCCATCAAAAGCAAAGTTTTTCCCGTACGAATCACTGGTAGGACCAGATTTTTCCGAGCGCCCCTTCGGGTTTTCGCTCTAACATTTTATATATCCCTAATTTTTGCCTAAAGCGCCCTCTCGGGTTTTCACTCTAGCGGGATTTTTATTATTTTTTTCATCATCATCATGTTTTTTTTTTTTTTTTTTTTTTTTTTTTTTTTGGCTTGAGCGCCCTTTCGGGTTTTCACCCTAGCGTTTTCATATATCCCTAATTTTTGCCTAAAGCGCCCTCTCGGGTTTTCACTCTAGCGGGGTTTTTTTTTTTTTTTTTTTTTTTTTTTTTAAGCGTAATACTTCTTAAGAACGTCAGCATTCACGGGATGAGGCAAATCATCTCCATCCATCCTTGTCAAGATTAGAGCTCCCCCAGAGAATGCCTTCTTTACCACATACGGTCCTTCATAGGTGGGAGTCCACTTTCCGCGATAGTCTTTTTGCGGTGGTTGAATCATCTTTAATACCAAATCTCCCTCTCTGAAACAACGAGGGTGCATCTTCTTGTCATGTGCTCTTATCATTCGTCTCTGATAAAGCTGTCCCCTACACAACGCCCCTAACCTTCTTTCTTCAATGAAGTGTAAATGTTCATACCGAGTTTGAACCCAATCTGCTTCTTCTAAGTTAGCCTCTACCGCCACTCTCAGCGAGGGAATTTCTACTTCAATGGGAAGAACCGCCTCTGTCCCATATACTAAAGAGAAAGGACTTTCACCGGTAGAGGTACGTATAGAAGTTCTGTACCCATACAAAGCAAAGGGAAGTTTCTCATGCCAATCCTTGTAATTTTCTGTCATTTTTTGAATGATCTTCTTGAGGTTTTTGTTAGCCGCCTCAACGGCTCCATTCATCCTGGGACGGTAAGGAGATGAATTATGATGCTTGATCTTGAACTGCTCCCTAAAGTCCTTTACTATCTTGCTATTGAAATTTGTTCCATTGTCTGTAATAATCCTCTCAGGAACCCCATAACGGCATACAATATCCTTCCTCAAAAATCGAACTATCACATTGCTTGTCACATTGGCATAAGAATTTGCCTCTACCCACTTAGTAAAATAATCAATGGCAACGAGAATGAAACGATGTCCGTTGGAGGCCTTCGGCTCGATAGGACCGATGACATCTATACCCCACATCGAGAATGGCCAAGGCGATGCTAGTACGTGTAGCGGGTGTACTGGAACATGAGTTTTATTAGCATAAATTTGGCACTTATGGCATCTGACCGCGTAGTTGATACAATCTCTCTCCATGGTGAGCCAATAGTAACCTGCCCGTAATATTTTCCTTGCTGTTGGATAGCCGCTTGAATGAGTGCCGCATGCTCCTTCGTGAATCTCTTCCATAATCTGTCTAGCCTCCTTCATATCAACGCAACGAAGAAGAACAAATCCTGGACTTCTTTTGTATAAAGTATTCCTGTCTAAGAAAAAGGAAAACGCAAGCCTCCTCAAGGTGCGTTTGTCGTTTTCCGATGCATCAATAGGATATTCTCCTTTTTCTAAGTATTGTTTCACATCATGATACCAGGGTTTCCCATCGGGCTCTTCAGTTATATTTAAACAATGTGCTTCAACCGTGCGTTTTTCAATTTTGATAACTTCGACCTCACCTCGTGGATCTAGATCAAACATGGCTGCTAGGGTGGCCAACGCGTCTGCCATCTGATTTTCCTCTCTTGGAATATGATCAAACTTTACACAATCAAAAACCCTGATCAACCTTTTGATATGGTGATAGTACGGGACTAATTTGACATCCTTGGTCTCCCATTCATTGCTCAATTGTCTGATCACAAGTTGAGAATCACCATAAACCTGAAGTTTTTTAATCTCCATATCAACAGCGGCCTGGATGCCCATGGTGCATGCTTCATACTCGGATACGTTATTGGTACATTTGAAGTAAAGCTTAGCGGTAAAAGGTGTAACTTTACCCTCCGGAGAGATAAGTACAGCCTCAATTCCACAACCAGTGATGTTAGAGGCCCCATCGAATAACATGACCCATTTTTCTGAGTCTTCTTGGTCATCCGACTCTAAGGTCAAAACCTCTTCGTCTGGAAATCCTGGATTCATAGTCTGGGAGTCATCCACTGCTTGCTCCGCCAAATAATCTGCTATCGCACTTCCCTTTACGGCCTTCTGAGTAACATATAAGATGTCATATTCTGATAATAACATTTGCCATTTTGCGATCCTACCTGATAGAGACGGTTTCTCAAAAATGTACTTGATTGGGTCCATTCTGGAGATTAGCCAAGTAGTGTGATACAACATATATTGTCTGAGCCGATGAGCGGCCCATGCCAATGAACAACAAGTTTTCTCTAACATAGAATAATTGATCTCACAATTAGAAAACTTTTTGCTCAAATAGTAGATCGCATGCTCTACCTTCCCTGACGAATCATGTTGTCCCAACATACATCCCATCGAGTTATCTGATACTGTCAAGTAGAGAATAAGCGGCTTCCCAACAATCGGAGGCATTAAGATCGGTGGATTTTGCAAGTATTGTTTGATTTTCTCAAAAGCAATTTGACAATCTTCATTCCATTTAGATGGGTTGTTCTTCCGGAGCAACTTGAATATCGGTTCGCATGTGGTAGTCAATTGTGAAATGAATCTGGCAATGTAATTAAGCCTCCCCAAAAAGCCTCTGACCTGTTTCTCAGTGCGGGGGGGTGGCATTTCCAGAATGGCTTTTACCTTGTCTGGGTCCACTTCGATACCTTTTCTACTTACAATAAAACCCAACAACTTCCCAGAAGTTGCTCCAAATGTACACTTTGAGGGATTCAACTTCAACTGGTGCTTTCTCAACCTTTTAAACAACTTCTCAAGATTAAACATATGATCTTCATCGTCTTTTGACTTTGCAATCATATCATCTACATACACTTCAATCTCTTTATGCATCATATCATGGAACAGAGTAACCATAGCCCGTTGATACGTTGCTCCCGCATTTTTCAAACCAAATGGCATCACTTTATAACAAAAAGTACCCCACAAAGTGATGAACGTGGTCTTTTCCTGATCTTCTGGCGCCATTTTGATTTGATTGTAACCTGAAAATCCATCCATGAAGGAGAATGCAAAATGTTTAGCAGTGTTATCGACCAGTATGTCAATCTGAGGTAAAGGGAAGTTATCCTTCGGACTTGCTCGATTAAGATCTCTGTAATCCACGCACATTCGAACTTTGCCATCCTTTTTTGGGACTGGCACGATATTTGCTACCCAATCAGGGTATTTTGCCACTGCAAGGAATCTGGCATCAAATTGGTTTTTTACTTCGTCTCTAATTTTCAAAAGCATATCTGGCTTCAATCTTCTCAATTTTTGTTTAACTGCAGGACAATCCGGTTTTAATGGTAATCTATGGACCACTATGTCCGTATCGAGCCCCGGCATATCTTCGTAAGACCATGCAAAGATATCCTGGTATTCATGTAACAACACCATCAATCTCTTCTTGTCCTCCCCGTCAAAGGCAGTGCCTATTCGAACCTCTTTTTTCTGATCCTCAGTCCCTAAATTAACAACCTCAGTTGTTTCTTTGTGCGGCTGAATCATCTTTTCTTCCGAATCAACCTGCCTTAGAATTTCTGATGATATCTCGGATTCTTCCTCAGAGTCAGAGTCAAATTTTACATTGTTAATGGGTGCGCCAAAATCTGGTTCATTAGATTCATCTTCTTCATTATCATCAATTTCAATCCTGTTAAATGGAATGTATGAGATTTGGGAATTGGGAAGTGGTAGGAGAACAAAGGCGAATGAACATGCAAATTTGGAATCAAGGACTTTTATTCAGGATGAACAAGAATGGAAATTGCTGGACACAAGAACAATAAAAAAGATAAACATGCAACAGCCGTACTAAAGGAAATTTATCAAAGAAAAAGTAAAGACATGCTCAAATACAAAAACCCAATTAGTGACCGTGAGCTGAGTCACCGATGGTAGTGCATATAGTAATTACTCTTGCAGGTTGTCGATAGATACTGGTAATTCCACACTGGTCCAATTATTGAGCTTGAAACCTGGTGGACGAGGGATGATGTAACCGGGATTAGTAGTGGAGCTCTCCCCCTTTTCTACCCTAGCAACATGGAATTCTTTAAACTCATCACACAGCTTCCCAAAAGCAACTCCAGCTCGACCCTCTTCTACTGTTTCAACAGATAAAATCAGAGGTAGTTTCCCGAAAATCGCTCTAGTTTTGGGTGGACTGATTTCTTCCAAAAAGTTTCCAAACACAAAGCTGTCATAAAGCCACGGGATTGTCTTCTTCTGAACGTATGATCCTCTTCCCTCCAGTCGAGCAATTCGTTTGGCCTGTTTCTCTGCACGTGCCTGTATCTTGTCACCCCTGCTTGGCTTATATCCAAGCCCCCAAGACTCCGCGTGTTTTAGTATCTCTACAGGCTTTTTTATCCCTTGTCCTTTTCTGCCAAGACCTCCTCCTGGTTGAAAACCCATCCTCAACATCACCCTGCCAATGAATTTGGCCACTTTCGACAATCGTGGTTCTACTGGAGATTGTTCTTCTTTCACAAAGCTGGTGGTGGCAATTTCAAAAGATTGAAATGTGCTTTCAATACCCTGCAGAGGGGCATCAATGTGGAGGGAATTGGAAACACTAGCCACCATCCATTCGGTCTGTCCTTTGATAATGTACACTCTTCCCTTGTAAGCAAACTTGAGGCTTTGATGTAATGACGACGGGACAGCGCCAGCAGCGTGGATCCATGGTCTACCCAATAAACAGCTGTAAGTGGGTGAAATGTCCATCACCATGAAAGAAATGTTAAAGGTTACATTCCCAATCTCCAATGGAACCTCAATCTCTCCCATTATCTCCTTTTTAGTCCCATCAAATGCTTTAGCCACAACGAGCACTTGCTTCAGATAAGATCTGTCAATTGGGAGGCGATCGAAAGTTTGCTTTGGCAATATGTTTAACGACGACCCATTATCAATCAAGATGCTGGCCACTTCAAATCCTTTGCACATAGCTGAAATGTGCAGCGCCTTATTGTGCCCCATTCCTTCATCTGGGATCTCTTCTTCAGTAAATGATAGCAAGTGAGTGGCGAGAACATTTCCCACAATTTCATCTAAAGACTCCGTCGAGATCTTCTCTGGCACGTAGGCTTGATTCAGCATTCTCAGCCGCACCTTCCGATGCGTCTCTGAGCTCATAATTAAATCCAATATGGAAATCTTTGCTGGGGTTTTCTTCAATTGGTCTACAATCATGTATTCGCTTTGACGAACAATCTTTAAAAACTCATGGATTTCACTTTCAGTTACTGCTCTCTTCACTCCATCACTTTCAATCAAGTCTTCCTTTGTTTCACTTCCACTTTCCTTCATGCTTGCTACTTCTTTTCCTTTGTTCCTCTTTTCAGCCTCTGTTTTCAACTTTAGGCTGACACTCGGTTCTTCAGAAGAATAAACTCGTCCACTGCGTGTCATCCTACTAACACCTGAAATGTTATCTACACCACCCTCCGAGTTATTTTTCTCATATGTCCATGGGACAGCCTTATCACTTGAGTATATTGGCTTCAGGTGGACAACTGGCGCGTCATCCAAGAAGTATTTCAACACGATCGGTTTCCCACGCCCTCCAGGTCTTAGTCCCTTACTAAGCTCCTGTCCAATGACATTGATTGTTTCTAGATCATCCTTCTTCTCATCAAATTTTATTCTTTTAGTGTCAATCAAGTATTGTACTCTGCTCTGGAACTGAAAACAATCCTCCAAGGAGTGTCCCCTCACCGCCTGATGGAATCCACAAGTTTTGGACTCATCATAGCCATCGTACCTTAGCCTTGGGTCCAGCTCCTCCCTCTTGATAAGTCCCTCTTTCTCTAGGGCATCTAGCACCACACTCAACGACATCGTTATTCCAGCAACCTCTTTTTTGGATCCAACTGAGCTTTCAATCACATTAATGCTTTCCTTCCCGTGATCAGGTAAAGGGTTATGGATGACATCAGGCCTCTTGATCCCATCAAAGTCCAACCATCCAGATTTAACCATGTTTTCCACAATCCTCATAAAAGCGAAACACTTCTCAATCGAATGTCCCGGAAAGCCTCCGTGATAGACACATGTCAACTCTGGGTTATACCATGGTGGGTAAGGTAGATTTTCATGTTTCCCTGGGATGGGCGCGATTGCTGACTGTGCAAATAACATGTCGTAACACTGGGCATAAGTTATTGGGATAGGATTAAAGTGTTCCGGCTGTCTTCGGGGTCGGAAATTGTTTTGGAAATTCTGGTTATTTTGGCGGGATGGCTGATAATTGTTTGGATTTGGATTATGGTTATACTGGTTTGGTGGTCTAGGAGCAGAGTTTTGGGATTTGTATTCAGTAGTAGGAAGGCTATAGGTCGGATTAAAGCCATAGTTGACAGCATGCACCTCGTTCTCTTTTTTCTTCCCTTTTCCTCCTTTCTGAGACTCAGACTTCTCTGGTGAGGAAATATCAATGATGATAGTTCCCCTCTGCACACACCGTTCAATACGCTCCCCTGATCGAATTATTTCATTCAAATCATTATGTCCTCCTCCAGCAATTTTCGAGGTGTATGGCTCTCTCAGCGCATCAGTAAATGCATTAACCAGATCCAGTTCTGCCAGCGGTGGATGCATTTGAGATGCCAGGTCTCTCCACCTGTGTGCCCAATCCCGGAAGCTTTCTCCTTCCTTCATGATATTTCCCTGGAGATCATAAATAGTAGGAACTTTTTCAACATTATGCTCGTATTTCCTCAAAAAGGAGTTTGCCAAATCTTCCCAAGTCACTACTGAAGATGGATCCAATCCAGTAAACCAACGAGTTGCTCCTCCTGTTAGACTCTCCTGAAAAAAGTGGATCAGTATTTTTTCATTATGGACATATGGTTGCATTCGCCGGCAATACATAGTCAGGTGGTCGAGAGGGACTCCAGTGCCATCAAAAAGGGTGAAAGCAGGGAGTTTAAAATCTGAAGGAATTGTCAGGTCCTTCACCAAACACAACTTTTGGGCACTCAATGCGCCAGCGAGTCCGAATCCTTCTGTGGTATTTCTCCAGTTCTCCCACCTTTTAAATTGCTCCAAGGTAAGACCCTTCCCTTCTTCTTCTTTATCAGCCACAAGCACGATATTGGTCCTTTGTTGAGATTCCACTGAAGGACCATTATTTCGAGTAATTCCAACGCTCCCTGTCGGCGCCTCCCCTGAGAAATTCATCAATGTATGGTCATAAGGGAAATATTTGGGATCCTCTTTGAGCGGGGATTCCCCCATCACCGCTTTCGCCTTTGTTAACTGTGATATTTGGCTGATCAGCAAAGCCATCTGTTCCTTCAAATCCGCTATCTCCTGACTCTGTTTTTGCACCAACTCTTTCTGCTGCTCATTCTCCATGGCTTTGGCAATCCGCAATTGTAACCTCGTGCGGTGAGGATGGCTATGATGTGAATGAATCGGTGCAGTTCCCTTTTTATCTGCCACCTTTCAAAAGTCTAATTTTAGTTATTTACATTTTATTATTATTTTTATTATTTGTAATGATGCATGATTTGTGAATTGATGTGCTTCCTAAATATCTTTTTTAATTTGACAAGACGATTGAAAGCATAACATTCTTCTTTTATTACTTTTATTCAAAATATTGCATACAAGAAGTAACTTTATTCTACTTGGACAACTGGGACCTCATCCAGAACTACATTCAATCTCCTCTGAAGCTCTTGTAGGTCCCCCTTCAAATCTCTCAAGAGCGCCCAAATCCCTGTTAGCCCTGTCATCTCCAGTGCGGGATTTGAGTCCAACTTCCTCAAACGCCCTTCATAGCTCCTAGCCCATTCAGACAAAGACATCAAGCGGCTCATCATTAGCCGCACTCTAAATCTCGTATTTTTTTGCTCTAGCTGGCTTTCTTCTAGCATCGCATGTAAATCATTATTGTTCCTATTCAAAACTTCAATCTCATCCATCTGCTGCTGATTTTTTTCCCATACCTCATTTATTTGCTCAATCGATCTCTCTCTCTCAGCTTCAGCCTCCTTTTTTTCCCTCCTGTCTCGATGCATTTGCAGTTGTAGCTGATAAACATCTTCTTTCCATGAGACGAGCTCTACATTTAGCTCTCGAATTTGCCCGCGTAGTTCGTGAGACTCTACTTGCATCCTCGTCCTTTCCTCTTCTACTTGGCTCATCCTCATTTTATCTCTCTCTTCTTGCAACTTCATGAATTGCCTCTCTAGTGCATCGAATTTCTTTTTCTCAATTTCTCTTTCTTCTAAAATCTTCCTTTTCAGCCCTCTACATTCACTTTCGCTTTTTTGGAACCTTTGCTTCCACGAATTCTGAAATGCTGCTATTTCGATTGGGGCATCAACTCCTTCTTCATCCCTATCTGACAAAACCTCCAGAGTCAGACTTTCCTTCCCATAAGACATCTTCTTTTGAGTAAGGAGACTGCTAGGCTGTGTTATCGTCTTTTTCCTTTCTTGGAGCCAATGAACATATCGATCTTTTCCTTTGGTGTCCATAGTGAGTTTTCCCCGCATCATCACATGAGTTCTTTTCCATGCATCTACCGCCTGCCGAGATAACCCCTTCCCTTTCTCATCTCCATGTGAGAAGTCGAACTCCATCAGACCATGTGTAACAGGCACGCATAGATTGCACCCTTCTTGACGGAGGAACATTGCCGGTGCTTGACTAGTGCCGCCCCAAGGTCCTATCAAAGGTAGCCAATTATACTCCCCACACTTGTAGAGTAAACCCTTTGGCTTGTACCATACCGCTCTATCAAAAGTAAGCTCAGGCTTCAATTCTTCCAAGAAGCGTCTCCACACATCAACCCCCGGCACCTTGGACTGTATCTTTGCTGCTTTGAAATTATGAAACGGATCTCTGAGCGGACGAGTATGATCTTCAAACATAACAATTGGAGCCCCAATCTTTTTTGGATATCTTAAGTGACTCACCAACCAGAGACCGAGTAATTGTGAGCATCCCCTAAAACTGCCCTCTCCTTGAATGCGGCAATGATTGAGAGATCGAATTGTCTCACATATGATTGATGGTATAGGATTGGTGCCATACTTGACAAGGTGAACCAACTTAATCACATTTTTCTCCACATAGCCTCCTGCACACGGAAACAATACCGCTCCATATATAGCTAGAGCAAAAGCCATCTGTCCCTCTGGAGTCTCAAACTTTCCTTGAGCAAAACTCATCAATTTGTCTATAGGAAACACCCAGACAGTGCCTTTATCTTTTCCTGGAGTCTTAGTCTGATCTATCTTCAACAGCTTGTGAACGATCTTCCTGCCGTCTGTAACTTCTCCTGGGTTGTAGACTTTGTTAACATGTGGGTCATACCCCAAAAGTTGACCATATTCTTCCACCAAGGGGGACATATCTGTTGAGTTAAAAGTGTAACATCGGTATGCTGGGTCCCAATAATGTGTAGCTGCTTGGAGAAGGGTTATAGGTACCCTTATGGTCAGCAAATGCCCGATATGCCCATAGATCTTCCCGAAGCTTTTACGTGCTTCAATGCTTTGTTTCTCCCAAAACTGTGCCAGACCTGGTGGCGCTTGCTCTTGAAATTGCGTTTTTCGAACAACTCCAAGAGGCAAATCATCCTTCAAACTGTCCCCAAGCTCTATTTGCAAACCTTCCAATGCTTCCTTAACCTCCCATGAATGGTCTCGCTCCATATGGCTCGTCCCTATCACTGCTTCTGCAAACATCATCTTGTCAAATTGCAAAGAGTGTGCCTAGTGAATGTATGGGCGTATGAAAAAATGAGTATGTACATAATGTCAAGAAGTATGGTACAAAATATATGTACAAACAAATAACACGTATGCTGACAAATATATGAATACAAACTAAATCAATATGTACACAATAACTGCATAAAATAATATATGAACATGTATCTAAACACTGTATGCTTATGTGTGGATATTCTAGGTGAACGTAAAATATGTAAACAAAACAAAAATAAATGGAGATAAGGATAGATGAATCTCTCCATTGTCTTTAAACGGGGCCAAATTCTTATATACTTTTGAAGGTCTCGAACCGGATCTAAGGATGAACTGATGTGCGTATAGGTAGCATATCTAACTACATCGCGAATACGCGAGAGGTTACTGGATTAGGTTAGCACACACCCCATATCTGGAAGTGGAGCCCATCCCCCAATATCTTGAAGGGACGTCAATCCAGGAGGATGTTTTTCCTTGCTTACGTGAGGACAAAGTCCATCAAAAGCAAGGATCAACCCTCACTAATCACTAGTAAGACTCGGGTTTTTATGGGTCGTTTGTGTGCATGTGAATAGTGATGTGTGTGTGGAGCAATCATACCGTATCTATACTTGTAACCACAGAACCTGTCAAATATCTACAATCATGGACAAACGTATTAAATCATTCATAAAAATTATATAACAAACAAATTAGCCAAGATAAGAAAACAAAAAGAAAAAGGCTCGACCCCTTTGGTATCATAACCATACGTCCCCAGTGAAGTCGCCAGCTGAAGCAACCGGCTTGAAAAAATGAAGTCGCCACCAATTGATTTTTAAGGTGCAATTGGACACCTAATATGGTCTACGAAAAAGAAATGGGTAAGAGGGTCTATTGAGCATGGGGAAGGTGTTAGGCACCCCACAACTCCCGAAGAACGGTTGCCTTGAAAATGTTATCTTATTTGGCTCGAATTTTGTTTTGAAAGGGTTTGTATGTCTCAATTGTTTTGATGAATTTTCATATATGCCAGAAAATCCATGTTTCAATTGAGTGGGCTTGGCCCATTAATATTGTGGCAATTTGATGCTTAGATGAAAAATTCACTTGAAGTGATTTTGATGATTTGAAAAGGTGCACGGGATCACTACAGCCATTCCCGGCTTGGCTGAAAATATTTTTGGAGAATGATGAAAAATCCACTTGGAGTGGTTTTGATAATTTAAAAGAGGTGCACGGGATCACTACAGCCATTCCCGGCTTGGCTGAAAAATACTTTGGAGAATGATGAAAAATCCACTTGAAGTGGTTTTAAAAAGGTACACGGAATCACTACAGCCATTCCCGGCTTGGCTGAAAAACATTTTTGGAGAATGATGAAAAATCCACTTGAAGTGGTTTTGATAATTTTGAAAAGGTGCACGGGATCACTACAGCCATTCCCGGCTTGGCTGAAAATATTTTTGGAGAATGATGAAAAATCCACTTGGAGTGGTTTTGATAATTTTGAAAAGGTTGTGAATTTTTGGAATTCGATTGATGCATCAAATCGATCCACAGACACCCACTAGGTCAATTTAAGCCATACTCACAATCATATTCTTTATGAGAAAAGAAAGAATACATTTAAGGCTCATTAGATGGGTCAAATATCTTTAAACCCCCTCTTGAGTCCTTAAATAGATTCTTCTAATCCCTAAAAATGAATTTGCTTTTTGGTTCCACGAAAATCAAGTGTTCTGAATAAATGCCGACAAAAACCCCAATATCTTGAAGGCTCTTTTGGTATTTAAACGGAATACGAGTTTCTCATATTAGTCTTGGTGTCATTATTTAAAGTGAGACGGCTTAGATTTAATTGTTATCGCGTTGTATCTTTTTCATGGCATATCAATGAAATAAGATTTTAAGTATACAATCCGAATATTCACATTTTACATAAAGTCTAAACATGCATACCAAGCAACAAAATTTATGTGTTTCTAACATCCTAAATATACATGTATGTATTTCACTATTTACATTCATTATTTACATGGGTTACAATTTATATGACTTTGGGCATATTAAATTCTAACCCAACAATCCCAATATATATTTTATAAACCCAAAGCCCAAATATATAAGCATGCTCTAAATATACGCAAATATAAGTCATGGCCCAACGATCTATACATATAACCCACATGCATGTAAACCCAAAACCAACCTACTGGCACATATGCAAATATCCCAAACCAGCCCACATATATTGACCCAATGTTCTACCCATATAGCCCAAATAATCAATAACAACACTTACTGGCCCAATATATCACAAATTTGTAACCGGCCCAACAAACATTTCTAGGCCTAAACTGATAGCCCAATCTATCCTGGCCCAATATAACAGCCCGAAATTGGGCTCCTCCTTCTCGACATGGCTGGAGTTTTCCGGTCTCCTCCTCCGGTGATGCATCTCCGGCCGGTTTCAGTGTATGGAACCAAGAACCAAAAGAAGCAAGCAACAATATACAGAAAAACACAAAGCACAAACAGAAAATCGAACCAATGATCACAGAGTACCAATAAGCATCCTAATCAATCGGATATGAATTCTCAAATTAATTTTGAGAACCAACAGTTTAGTCAAAACAAATCCGAATATCAGTGATAGAAATCTTACCTTTCGAAGTTCAAAACAGAAACAATATCCAATGTAACTGAGGAGCGGTGAGATGTCGCTGGCGGCGATGATAGGACTTCTGGGTTACCAGACGAAGGAGCCCGATTGAGATTTCAGGGGGGAGAGGATGATGGGTCGAGGATGGTGTTTCTGGTTTTTGAAGTTGGTGGGGGCTGGGTTCTCTCTCCGATTCTGCTTTTCTTTCTCCTTGTTCGACCCAGATTTTTATTTCTGGTCCCCGTGCTTTTCTCTCTAGATCTTCGGCGGTCTCTGGTTTTCTCTCGATCTCCGGTGCTCTGTGGTTTTCTCTCCTTCTCCGGTGCTCTCTGGTTTTCTCTCGATCTCCGGTGCTCTCTGGTTTTCTCTCGATCTCACTGTGCTCTCTGGTTTTTTCTTATCTCTCCCTCACTTCTTTTCCTGGCTTTTGCTTTTCTTTCCCTCCGTCTCTCCCACTTCTTTCTCTGGCTCCCTTCTTGTAGTATCCCAGCCCATGCTCCACTTCCTCTGCCCATACCCTCACGTCTGGCCTTTCATTTTTTATTCACCCCAACCCATGCTCCCTCTTCAATCCAACCTGTCAAACCCGAGTGCACCACCAAAATTTGTCTCCACTAACATCTTTTGTCTCCACTAACATTTTTTGTCTCTTCCTCTCCTTGCTTGGAAGCTTCTTGGTGATGGGCTCTGAAAATATAGATTGCTAGGTTTGGGCCAAGACATGAGTTAACATTTGGATAGTTGGACTTATAAATTTTATCCTCTCTTGTGAACATTTGGACCAAGTGGGAGAAGGATTGGGCCTTTGATTTTTGTTTTTGTACCTTATTTATTTTATATATTTTTCTATGTTGTTTTTCTATTTTTTTATTTTTATTACATGGAGGAAATCCGGACAAAAATGGGGTATAACATAACGGTTTTGTCCATTTGTCATAGAAAGTTGGTGATTTGGAATCGAAATAATCTTGGAAGCTTATACTCGTAAATTTGACAAAGAATAACAAAAAAAAGTGTACACCGAGCAACTTTGATGGTCCAAAGTTGCTCAACTCTCTCTATGGAGGAGCTTTTAATGGTTTTGTCCATTTGTCATAGAAAAATTGTGTTTTAGCATCGAAATAATCTAGGAAGCTTATAGTCGTAAAATTTGACATAGAAGAACAATAAAAAGTGTATCCCGAGCAACTTTGTTGGTCCGAAGTTGCGAGCAACCCTCTCTATGGAGTAGCTTTTAACGGTTTTGTTCATTTGTCATAGAAAGTTGGTGTTTTTGGAATCGAAATAATCTAGGTAGCGTCTACTCATAAAATATGAAGTAGAAGAACAATAAAAGTGTATACCGAGGAACTTTGATGGTTCGAAGCTGCTCAACTCTCTCTATGGAAGAGCATTTAGCTCTTTTGTACATTTGTCATAGAAAGTTGGTGTCTTGTCATCGAAATAATCTAGGATGCTTATACTCGTAAAATTTTACATAGAAGAATCGTAAAAAGTGTACGTAGAACAATTTTTATGGTCCGAACTTGCTCAACTCTGTCTATGGAGTAGCTTTTAACGGGTTTGTCCATTTGTTATAGTAAGTTGGTTTTTTGGCATCAAAAAAATCTAGGAAGCTCATATACTCATAATATTTGACATAGAAGAACAATAAAAAGTGTACACCGAGGAAATATGATGGTCCGAAGTTGCTCAACTCTCTCTATGGTGGAGCTTTTAATGGTTTTGTCCATTTGTGATAAAAAGTTGGTGTTTTGGCATCGAAATAATCTTGGAAGCTTATACTCGTAAAATTTGACATAGAAGAACAATAAAAAGTGTACACCGAGCAACTTTGATGGTCCAAAGTTGCTCAACTCTCTTTATGGAGGAGCTTTTTGAAATCACTAGGCTAACACAAGAGGGGGGGGTGAATTGTGTCTCCAAAAGCTAAGTATAAACCCCAAATACAAAAACCACAATCTAAAAACGTACAAATGATCAAAACTGTGTTTATAGTACAAATCTGCCACCCAACCAAGTAGATATTATTTTACCTAGCAATTCGAGTCCAAATGCAACGAAATTTGGTATGCAATATCACAAAACCTTAATGAATACTATATCAAAAATGCAGATCAAAATTCAAAGTCTAGCTATATGAACAGTGCACGGATAGATTGCTATTCCAGAAAATTAACTATCAAAAGTATACCTAGAATCCACTAATCACAAGTTGTTCAAACACAAGCAATATCCCAACAAGCAATGGCAGCAAGCAACACCCTAATATCAATTTCTAAGGCACACAAATCACTAATAGCACCAAACAAGAAAGGAAATCAAAAATAGAGTGCACAAGGATATATAGTGGTTCGGTGCTCACACCTACATCCACTACCTAAGCCCTCAAGCTTAGGATTTCCAAATCCACTAAAGGATATAAATGGTTTTGCAAGTTCACCACAAACTTAGGGTTTTCAAGCACACCCCAAACTTGTACACCACCAAGGTTTGAAGCTAACCTTAAACTTTCACACACCTCTCAAAGGTAATGCCCTCAAAAGGGACTTTTACAAGTGATTTGGTTTTTGGTTCTCTCAAGATTAGCTCTAAGCTATTTTGATGAGGAACATTTAATCTCTCAATGTATAGCTCACTGGTAGGATATAAATTTGGCTCAAATTCGTGGCTTTCACTCAACCAAAAGTTCACACAAAGTCTCACAAAGATGGAAATAAGTTTAGGAGAAGCTTTTGTGGAAAGTAGCTCAAGAACACTCAAAGAAATACCTTAATGATTTTGGCTTGAAAGTGTGTCTTAGCTTGAGGTTGATGAAGGGAAGATGATGACAATAATCTCAGCAAATGATGATCAAAAGATCAAGAGAAGATCACTCAAAAATTGTAGAATCAAGAACAAAAGCTCTCTTGGTGATTTTTTTTACATATGTTTTCCAAGTGTGGAATGAAGCATGATTTTCCTCTTCATTTGTCTCCATTTAATCTTGGCCATTGGATCTTGTTAATCTTCAATCTCAGCCCTCAATCAAATTATAATCTCTGCCCTTCATCTTCAAAAACGAAATCAATCAACACCATTGAAAGGCTAGCCGTTATTGACTTTTGGTCAACCTTTGATTCAAATTTCAAATCTTGGCTCCAAGGTTTGTTTGGATCTTTTGTGCTTCTTGTTAAACTCTTCTTCATGCTTACAAAGGCTTCAACACTCAACCAAACAACCCCTGCAAGTCTCACACGAAATTCCCCCCAAAATACTTGAAAACAAGAACATAATAGTACACGGTGATGTGGACAATTTTCCTCCAAGTGTTTTGGCTCCAATCTTTTTCATTTGATTTCAAATGAATCCAAGGCTTCTCAAACTCCCTCCAAAGGCTCCTAAGGCTTTCTAGAAGGGTTATGACCGAGCCCCTACTCCAAATAAATCATCCAACATTAATTCAACTTAGTCTAACCCATGGAAGGTCAATTTGAGGAATTTAGGCTATTTTGGATAAGAATGGGTTGCACCAATTTAAGTCTTCTTCACTCCAAATTTGGTCAAGTTTCTCAATAAATATGTCTTAGACTATTTCCTAAATAAATCCTTCAATGTAGCTCACATAGTCTCAATTACTCCCAAATAGGGTTTCCTAGGGGATTTCGGGTTCTAAGTGCCTAAACACTGAAACCTCAATACTCCATGACCATTTCACATCCTCAATTAATGTCCCAAATAAGTTTATGATTTGTACCTACAAAGAAATGAGTGATAGAACACTCCAATTTTGCTTGTAAGCTCAAAGAGCTTCAATGCTTGCACTTGGGTTAACCAATATGATATAAGCTCAATAAAATTCAAGTAAGCACATGATAAATCAATTCATCTATATAAGGATGTGCATACAAAATTTCACTTATAATTGAGGTCATTTGGTCATTCAATTTGATCATGCAAATCTCAACTAGGCTAGTTTCACAACTACACTAGTGAATTAATTTCAACTGACAAATTGAACCTGATACACTTAAAATTGACCTGACACTATTTGACAATGAAAAATTCCAGAGTGTCTTAAATAATTTTCAGAACAAGAATCAAGTCAATCAGAGCTCATATGAATAAGTTATGACTATTCAACCAACGTGTGCGCAGTGTGATGTTGTGACAGATTTTAGCATCGAAAAATAAGTCAGTCCAGATTCATCCAATTTATATCAAACATGATCAATCATGATTCCAAAGATATATAATGAAGCTTAAATCAGTAGATATAATTCATTTCATGATTTGTCCAAATTCATCCAAACTTAAGCACAATCAAATAGTCCAATATGTATTTTTGCATCAAAACACAAATGTAGGACATATGGTCCAACACTTTTAACGGTTTTATCCATTTCTCATAGAAAGTTGGTGATTTGGAATCGAAATAATCTTGGAAGCTTATACTCATAAAATTTGACATAGAATAAAAATAAAAAGTGTACACCGAGCAACTTTGATGGTCCGAAGTTGCTCAACTCTCTCTATGGAGGAGCTTTTAACGGTTTTGTCCATTTGTCATAGAAAGATGGTGTTTTAGCATCGAAATAATCTAGGAAGCTTATACTCGTAAAATTTGACATAGAAGAACAATAAAAAGTGTATCCCGAGCAACTTTGTTGGTCTGAAGTTGCGAGCAACTCTCTCTATGGAGTAGCTTTTAACGATTTTGTTCATTTGTCATAGAAAGTTGGTGTTTTTGGAATCGAAATAATCTAATAAGCTTCTACTCATAAAATATGACGTAGAAGAACAATAAAAGTGTACACCGAGGAACTTTGATGGTCGAAGTTCCTCAACTCTCTCTATGGAAGAGCATTTAGCTGTTTTGTACATTTGTCATAGAAAGTTTGTGTCTTGTCATCGAAATAATCTAGGATGCTTATACTCGTAAAATTTTACATAGAAGAATCGTAAAAAGTGTACGTCGAACAAATTTTATGGTACGAACTTGTCAACTCTGTCTATGGAGTAGCTTTTAACGGGTTTGTCCATTTGTAATAGTAAGTTGGTCTTTTGGCATCTAAATAATTTAGGAAGCTCTTATACTCATAATATTTGACATAGAAGAACAATAAAAAGTGTACACCGAGCAACTATGATGGTCCGAAGTTGCTCAACTCTCTCTATGGGGGAACTTTTAACGGTTTTGTCCATTTGTGATAAAAAGTTTGTGTTTTGGCATCGAAATAATCTTGGAAGCTTATACTCGTAAAATTTGACATAGAAGAACAATAAAAAGTGTACACCGAGCAACTTTGATGGTCTGAAGTTGCTCAACTCTGTCTATGGAGGAGCTTTTAACGGTTTTGTCCATTTCTCATAGAAAGATGGTGTTTTTGGAATCGAAATAATCTTGGAAGCTTCTACTCATAAAATTTGATGTAGAAGAACAATAAAAGTGTACACCGAGCAACTTTGATGGTCCGAAGTTGACCAACTCTCTCTAAGGAGGAGCTTTTAGCTGTTTTGTCAATTTGTCGTAGAAAGTTGGTGATTTGGAATAGAAATAATCTAGGAAGCATATACTCGTAAAATTTGACATAGAAGAATCGTAAAAAGTGTACGTCGAATAACTTTTATGGTCCGAACTTCCTCAACTCTGTCTATGGAGTAGCTTTTAACGGGTTTGTCCATTTTTCATAGCAAGTTGGTCTTTTGGCATCTAAATAATTTAGGAAGCTCTTATACTCATAATATTTGACATAGAAGAACAAAAAAAGTGTACACCGAGCAACTATGATGGTCCGAAGCTGCTCAACTCTCTCTATGGAGGAACTTTTAACGGTTTTGTCCATTTGTGATAAAAATTTTGTGTTTTGGCATCGAAATAATCTTGGAAGCTTATACTCGTAAAATTTGACATAGAAGAACAATAAAAAGTGTACACCGAGCAACTTTGATGGTCCGAAGTTGCTCAACTCTCTCTATGGAGGAGCTTTTAACAGTTTTGTCCATTTGTCATATAAAGATGGTGTTTTAGCATCGAAATAATCTATGAAGCTTATACTGATAATATTTGACATAGAAGAATAATAAAAAGTGTACACCGAGCAACTATGATTGTCCGAAGTTGCTCAACTCTCTTTATGGAGGAGCTTTTAACAGTTTTGTCCATTTGTGTTAAAAAGTTTGTGTTTTAGCATCGAAATAATTTTGGAAGCTTATACTCGTAAAATTTGACATAGAAGAACAATTAAAAGTGTACACCGAGCAACTTTGATGGTTCAAAGTTGCTCAACTCTCTCTATGGAGGAACTTTTAACGGTTTTGTCCATTTGTGATAAAAAGTTTGTGTTTTGGCATCGAAATAATATTGGAAGCTTATACTCGTAAAATTTGACATATAAGAACAATAAAAAGTGTACACCGAGCAACTTTGATGGTCCGAAGTTGCTCAACTCTCTCTATGGAGGAGCTTTTAACGGTTTTGTCCATTTGTCATATAAAGATGGTGTTTTAGCATCGAAATAATCTAGGAAACTTATACTCATAATATTTGACATAGAAGAATAATAAAAAGTGTACACCGAGCAACTATGATTGTCCGAAGTTGCTCAACTCTCCTTATGGAGGAGCTTTTAATGGTTTTGTCCATTTGTGATAAAAAGTTTGTGTTTTAGCATCGAAATAATTTTGGAAGCTTATACTCGTAAAATTTGACATAGAAGAACAATTAAAAGTGTACACCGAGCAACTATGATGGTCCGAAGTTGCTGAACTCTCTCTATGGAGGAGCTTTTAACGGTTTTGTCCATTTGTGATAAAAAGTTTGTGTTTTGGCATCGAAATAATCTTTGAAGCTTATACTCGTAAAATTTTACATAGAAGAAAAATAAAAAGTGTACACTGAGCAACTTTGATGGTCCGAAGTTGCTCAACTCTCTCTATGGGGGAGCTTTTAACGGTTTTGTCCATTTGTCATATAAAGATGGTGTTTTAGCATCAAAATAATCTAGGAAGCTTATACTCATAATATTTGACATAGAAGAATAATAAAAAGTGTACACCGAGCAACTATGATGGTCCGAAGTTGCTCAACTCTCTTTATGGAGGAGCTTTTAACGGTTTTGTCCATTTGTGATAAAAAGTTTGTGTTTTAGCATCGAAATAATTTTGGAAGCTTATACTCGTAAAATTTGACATAGAAGAACAGTAAAAAGTGTACACCGAGCAACTTTGATGGTCCGAAGTTGCTCAACTCTCTCTAAGGAGGAGCTTTTAACGGTTTTGTCCATTTGTCATAGAAAGATGGTGTTTTAGCATCGAAATAATCTAGGAAGCTTGTAATATCCCGAACCCAAATTAAAAAAATATATAATAAATTTTCAAATTTTATATTTTTAATAAATACTACATATTATTAGAAAAATATAGGCGCGAGAATCACCGAAATCGGAGTTGAATTGGATTTGTTACGAATTATGGAAGTTTAAGTAATTAAGATTAAAATGAGGGGCAAAATGGTAATTATGCATAAATCTGGTATAACCCAGATTTTTCTGGGCGATTTCCAGTAAGAATAGGCAGACACGCGAGGGAGAGAGAGAAAATGCAATTTGATATGGGTTTTTCGGGTTTGTGGTCTGATTGGGTCAAGTGAGGTGTCGAAACGAAGCTTGTGTAGAGAGGAACAAAACCCAACCAGAATCGTCGTCATCGGACCACCACAGGCGGCGGAATCAGGCGGCGTAGTTTCGGTTTTTCAAGATTTCAAAGCTCGATCCCGGTGGATTCTGAAGGAGTTTTTGAACGAGACAAGTACCAATGAATTGTTCGTCTTATGAGCTTTAATTTGATATATGGTTCGCCGGAAAAAGTCGCCGGAATCGTCGGCTCCGGCGACGTCAGTGGCTGTGACACTGTTCACCGGTGACCCGAGTTGACCGGGTTGACTTTTACCCGAGTTGACTTTGACCGGGTTTGACTTTTTACCCGAGTTGACTATTTGACCCGGTTTGACTATTTGACCCGGTTTGACCGTTGACTTTTACTAGGGTTGACCGTTGACTTTTCAGACGTACTACGGATTAGCGTAGTCGACATTTCAGGTAGGGATCCTGCCCTACTTCTTATTTGGGGTTCTGAGGGTTCCGTATTCGACGGACTTCTATTTGTCTGTTGGTGTGAAATTCCCGGAGGTTGGGAATTTCTCTGTTTCTACTCTTATTTGATTTATTTCCGCAATTGCAATTTGTTATGATTATATGTTGTCTGTTTGGAGGTATATGTACGACTGGCGGCATTTTTGTGCATCGTATCTCTTGCGGGGCCCACTATCCTGGTGCGGCCCACTTATCCTCATTTGGGGCCCACTATCCTGGTGGGGCCCACTTATCATTTTGTGGGGCCTACCTCGTGATGTTTGGTTTTTTTCCTCGAGAGTCCGGATAGGACTTCATTATGATGATCTTCTATGATTTGTGAGATTATGGAGGGATGTTTGTAGAGCGTGGGACCCACATCGGGCGACCCAGCTTACTAGATGATTTATCGATGGTTTCGATCGGGTACGTACCTGGAGACCGGATTGAGGTGAGGTACATCCTAGGGGACGCTCTTCGATGTAGGCGATGCTATCGAGTACCTGAAGTAGGCTCGATCCTCATCCAATCTGAGGAGTACCTGGACTAGGAGACACGTTGCGGGGATCAGGGTGGGTCCAGGGGAGGATTTTCTGTTGTTATGTGGATTTGTGTTGATACAGATTTGAGTTGATATGGATTTGAGTTGGATTATGATTGAGTACTGATTTGAGAGTTGTACTTGAGGATGGTAGTGGTGGAGCCTACTCGATATCTACCCTACGGATTGACTGATTGTGATGAGATGTGATGTGTATCACTTATGGTTTCTATGTATGTATTCTATATCTTACATGCTTTCTTACTTTATCTCTGATTTAGTGGAGTTCGGTGGTACGGGAGTGTATCACTATTTGAGTTTCCTGTTCATTTCACATACATCTTGAGTTCTACTTTCCGTTTATTCTGATAATCGATATTTCTCCATATCCCTACTGAGCTTTGTAGCTCACCCTTTTCATTCACATATTTTCAGGTGAGATAGCCGGAGTGGATGATCAGCGCAGGGATGCGTGAGATGTGATGTGTGGCTGCTGGATGGATATTTGTGTCTTTGAATTTACATTCGGTATTCAGTATCCATAGATTTTCCGCCATAGACTCTGGTTTGTATGGTACATTTCATTATGATAGTATTTGGGATTTTGTTGAGACATATATATGGGAGACTATTTATGTAGTGTTGAGGTAGATGTTTCGTGTAAATCCGGTTAGGGGAACGAAGGAGTTCCTTGCCGGACACGTCTCTGGGATTCATGGGTGCTCATCTGCACCTATCTGGGAGAGGGGCGTGACAAAGCTTATACTCATAATATTTGATATAGAAGAATAATAAAAAGTGTACACCGAGCAACTATGATGGTCTGAAGTTGCTCAACTCTCTTTATGGAGGAGCTTTTAACGGTTTTGTCCATTTCTAATAAAAAGTTTGTGTTTTAGCATCGAAATAATTTTGCAAGCTTATACTCGTAAAATTAGACATAGAAGAACAATAAAAAGTGTATCCCGAGCAACTTTGTTGGTTCGAAGTTGCTCAACTCTCTCTAAGGAGGACCTTTTAGCTGTTTTGTCTATTTGTCGTAGAAAGTTGGTGTTTTGTCATCAAAATAATTTAGGAAGCTTATACTCGTAAAATTTGACATAGAAGAATCGTAAAAAGTGTACGTCGAACAATTTTTATGGTCCGCACTTGCTCAACTCTGTCTATGGAATAGCTTTTAACGGGTTTGTCCATTTGTCATAGTAAGTTGGTCTTTTGGCATCTAAATAATCTAGGAAGCTCTTATACTCATAATATTTGACATAGAAGAACAATAAAAAGTGTACACCGAGCAACTATGATGGTCCGAAGTTGCTCAACTCTCTCTATGGAGGAGCTTTTAAAGGTTTTGTCCATTTGTGATAAAAATTTTGTGTTTTGGCATCGAAATAATCTTGGAAGCTTATACTCATAAAATTTAACATAGAACAACATTAAAAAGTGTACATCGAGCAACTTTGATGGTTCGAAGTTGCTCCACTCTCTCTATGGAGGAGCTTTTAACGGTTTTGTCCATTTCTCATTTAAAGTTGGTGATTTGGAATCGAAATAATCGTGGAAGCTTATACTCATAAAATTTGACATAGAATAACAATAAAAAGTGTACACCGAGCAAATTTGATGGTCCGAAGTTGTTCAACTCTCTCTATGGAGGAGCTTTTAACGGTTTTGTCCATTTGTCATAGAAAAGATGGTGTTTTTGGAATCGAAATAATCTTGGAAGCTTCTACTCATAAAATTTGATGTAGAAGAACAATAAAAGTGTACACCGAGGAACTTTGATGGTCCGAAGTTGCTCAACTCTTTCTAAGGAGGAGCTTTTAGCTGTTTTGTCTATTTGTCGTAGAAAGTTGGTGTTTTGGAATCGAAATAATCTAGGAAGCTTATACTCGTAAAATTTGACATAGAAGAATCGTAAAAAATGTACGTCGAACAATTTTTATGGTCCGAACTTGCTCAACTCTGTCTATGGAGTAGCTTTTAACGGGTTTGTCCATTTGTTATAGTAAGTTGGTCTTTTGACATCGAAAAAATCTAGGAAGCTCATATACTCATAATATTTGACATAGAAGAACAATAAAAAGTGTACACCGAGGAAATATGATGGTCTGAAGTTGCTGAACTCTCTCTATGGTGGAGCTTTTAATGGTTTTGTCCATTTGTGATAAAAAGTTGGTGTTTTGGCATCGAAATAATCTTGGAAGCTTATACTCGTAAAATTTGACATAGAAGAACAATAAAAAGTGTACACCGAGCAACTTTGATGGTCCAAAGTTGCTCAACTCTCTTTATGGGGGAGCTTTTTGAAATCACTAGGCTAACACAAGAGGGGGGGGGGGGGGGGGGGTGAATTGTGTCTCCAAAAACTAAGTATAAACCCCAAATACAAAAACCACAATCTAAAAACGTACAAATGATCAAAACTGTGTTTATAGTACAAATCTGCCACCCAACCAAGTAGATATTATTTTACCTAGCAATTCAAGTCCAAATGCAACGAAATTTGGTATTCAATATCACAATACCTTAATGAATACTATATCAAAAATTTCAGATCAAAATTCAAAGTCTAGCTATATGAACAGTGCACGGATAGATTGCTATTCCAGAAAATTAACTATCAAAAGTATACCTAGAATCCACTAATCACAAGTTGTTCAAACACAAGCAATATCCCAACAAGCAATGGCAGCAAGCAACACCCTAATATCAATTTCTAAGGCACACAAATCACTAATAGCACCAAACAAGAAAGGAAATCAAAAATAGAGTGCACAAGGATATATAGTGGTTCGGTGCTCACACCTACATCCACTACCTAAGCCCTCAAGCTTAGGATTTCCAAATCCACTAAAGGATATAAATGGTTTTGCAAGTTCACCACAAACTTAGGGTTTTCAAGCACACCCCAAACTTGTACACCACCAAGGTTTGAAGCTAATCTTAAACTTTCACACACCTCTCAAAGGTAATGCCCTCAAAAGGGACTTTTACAAGTGATTTGGTTTTTGGTTCTCTCAAGATTAGCTCTGAGCTATTTTGATGAGGAACATTTAATCTCTCAATGTATAGCTCACTGGTAGGATATAAATTTGGCTCAAATTCGTGGCTTGCACTCAACCAAAAGTTCACACAAAGTCTCACAAAGATGGAAATAAGTTTAGGAGAAGCTTTTGTGGAAAGTAGCTCAAGAACACTCAAAAAAATACCTTAATGATTTTGGCTTGAAAGTGTGTCTTAGCTTGAGGTTGATGAAGGGAAGATGATGACAATAATCTCAGCAAATGATGATCAAAAGATCAAGAGAAGATCACTCAAAAATTGTAGAATCAAGAACAAAAGCTCTCTTGGTGATTTTTTTACATATGTTTTCCAAGTGTGGAATGAAGCATGATTTTCCTCTTCATTTGTCTCCATTTAATCTTGGCCATTGGATCTTGTTAATCTTCAATCTCAGCCCTCAATCAACGTATAATCTCTGCCCTTCATCTTCAAAAGTGAAATCAATCAACACCATTGAAAGGCTAGCCGTTATTGACTTTTGGTCAACCTTTGATTCAAATTTCAAATCTTGGCTCCAAGGTTTGTTTGGATCTTTTGTGCTTCTTGTTAAACTCTTCTTCATGCTTACAAAGGCTTCAACACTCAACCAAACAACCCCTGCAAGTCTCACACGAAATTTCCCCCAAAATACTTGAAAACAAGAACATAATAGTACACGGTGATGTGGACAATTTTCCTCCAAGTGTTTTGGCTCCAATCTTTTTCATTTGATTTCAAATGAATCCAAGGCTTCTCAAACTCCCTCCAAAGGCTCCTAAGGCTTTCTAGAAGGGTTATGACCGAGCCCCTACTCCAAATAAATCATCCAATATTAATTCAACTTAGTCTAACCCATGGAAGATCAATTTGAGGAATTTAGGCTATTTTGGATAAGAATGGGTTGCACCAATTTAAGTCTTCTTCACTCCAAATTTGGTCAAGTTTCTCAATAAATATGTCTTAGACTATTTCCTAAATAAATCCTTCAATGTAGCTCACATAGTCTCAATTGCTCCCAAATAGGGTTTCCTAGGGGATTTTGGGTTCTAAGTGCCTAAACACTGAAACCTCAATACTCCATGACCATTTCACATCCTCAATTAATGTCCCAAATAAGTTTATGATTTTTACCTACAAAGAAATTAGTGATAGAACACTCCAATTTTGCTTGTAAGCTCAAAGAGCTTCAATGCTTGCACTTGGGTTAACCAATATGATATAAGCTCAATAAAATTCAAGTAAGCACATGATAAATCAATTCATCTATATAAGGATATGCATACAAAATTTCACTTATAATTGAGGTCATTTGGTCATTCAATTTGATCATGCAAATCTCAACTAGGCTAGTTTCACAACTACACTAGTGAATTAATTTCAACTGACAAATTGAACCTGATAAACGTAAAATTGACCTGACACTATTTGACAATGAAAAATTCCAGAGTGTCTTAAATAATTTGCAGAACAAGAATCAAGTCAATCAGAGCTCATATGAATAAGTTATGACTGTTCAACCAACGTGTGCGCAGTGTGATGTTGTGACAGATTTTAGCATCGAAAAATAAGTCAGTCCAGATTCATCCAATTTATATCAAACATGATCAATAATGATTCCAAAGATATATAATGAAGCTTAAATCAGTAGATATAATTCATTTCATGATTTGTCCAAATTCATCCAAAGTTAAGCACAATCAAATAGTCCAATATGTATTTTTGCATCAAAACACAAATGTAGGACCTATGGTCCAACACTTCTAACGGTTTTGTCCATTTCTCATAGAAAGTTGGTGATTTGGAATCGAAATAATCTTGGAAGCTTATACTCATAAAATTTGACATAGATTAACAATAAAAAGTGTACACCGAGCAACTTTGATGGTCCGAAGTTGCTCAACTCTCTCTATGGAGGAGCTTTTAACGGTTTTGTCCATTTGTCATAGAAAGATGGTGTTTTAGCATCGAAATAATCTAGGAAGCTTATACTCGTAAAATTTGACATAGAAGAACAATAAAAAGTGTATCCCGAGCAACTTTGTTGGTCTGAAGTTGCGAGCAACTCTCTCTATGGAGTAGCTTTTAACGATTTTGTTCATTTGTCATAGAAAGTTGGTGTTTTTGGAATCGAAATAATCTAATAAGCTTCTACTCATAAAATATGACGTAGAAGAACAATAAAAGTGTACACCGAGGAACTTTGATGGTCGAAGTTGCTCAACTCTCTCTATGGAAGAGCATTTAGCTGTTTTGTACATTTGTCATAGAAAGTTGGTGTCTTGTCATCGAAATAATCTAGGATGCTTATACTCGTAAAATTTTACATAGAAGAATCGTAAAAAGTGTACGTCAAACAAATTTTATGGTACGAACTTGTCAACTCTGTCTATGGAGTAGCTTTTAACGGGTTTGTCCATTTGTAATAGTAAGTTGGTCTTTTGGCATCTAAATAATTTAGGAAGCTCTTATACTCATAATATTTGACATAGAAGAACAATAAAAAGTGTACACCGAGCAACTATGATGGTCCGAAGTTGCTCAACTCTCTCTATGGAGGAACTTTTAACGGTTTTGTCCATTTGTGATAAAAAGTTTGTGTTTTGGCATCGAAATAATCTTGGAAGCTTATACTCGTAAAATTTGACATAGAAGAACAATAAAAAGTGTAAACCGAGCAACTTTGATGGTCCGAAGTTGCTCAACTCTGTCTATGGAGGAGCTTTTAACGGTTTTGTCCATTTGTCGTAAAAAGTTTGTTTTTTGGCTTCGAAATAATATACGAAGCTTATACTCATAAAATTTAACATAGAACAACATTAAAAAGTGTACATCGAGCAACTTTGATGGTACGAAGTTGCTCCACTCTCTCTATGGAGGAGCTTTTAACGGTTTTGTCCATTTCTCATAGAAAGTTGGTGATTTGGAATCGAAATAATCCTGGAAGCTTATACTCATCAAATTTGACATAGAATAACAATAAAAAGTGTACACCGAGCAAATTTGATGGTCCAAAGTTGCTGAAATCTCTCTATGGAGGAGCTTTTAACGGTTTTGTCCATTTGTCATAGAAAGATGGTATTTTTGGAATCGAAATAATCTTGGAAGCTTCTACTCATAAAATTTCATGTAGAAGAACAATAAAAGTGTTCACCGAGCAACTTTGATGGTCCGAAGTTGCTCAACTCTCTCCAAGGAGGAGCTTTTAGCTGTTTTGTCTATTTGTCGTAGAAAGTTGGTGATTTGGAATCGAAATAATCTAGGAAGCATATACTCGTAAAATTTGACATAGAAGAATCGTAAAAAGTGTGCGTCGAACAAGTTTTATGGTCCGAACTTGCTCAACTTTGTCTATGGAGTAGCTTTTAGCGGGTTTGTCTATTTGTTATAGTTAGTTGGTCTTTTGGCATCGACATAATCTAGGAAGCTCATATACTCATAATATTCGACATAGAAGAACAATAAAAAGTGTACACCGAGCAAATATGATGGTCCGAAGTTGCTCAACTCTGTCTATGGTGGAGCTTTTAATGGTTTTGTCCATTTGTGATAAAAAGTTGGTGTTTTGGCATCGAAATAATCTTGGATGCTTATACTCGTAAAATTTGACATAGAAGAACAATAAAAGTGTACACCGAGCAACTTTGATGGTCCGAAGTTGCTCAACTCTCTTTATGGAGGAGCTTTTAACGGTTTTGTCCATTTCTCATAGAAAGTTGGTGATTTGGAATCGAAATAATCTTGGAAGCTTATACTCATAACATTTGACATAGAATAACAATAAAAAGTGTACACCGAGCAACTTTGATGGTCCGAAGTTGCTCAACTCTCTCTATGGAGGAGCTTTTAACGGTTTTGTCCATTTGTCATAGAAAGATGGTGTTTTAGCATCGAAATAATCTAGGAAGCTTATACTCGTAAAATTTGACATAGAAGAACAATAAAAAGTGTATCCCGAGCAACTTTGTTGGTCCGAAGTTGCGAGCAACTCTCTCTATGGAGTAGCTTTTAACGGTTTTGTCCATTTTTCATAGAAAGTTGGTGTTTTTGGTATCGAAATAATCTAGGAACTTCTTCTCATAAAAAATGACGAAGAAGAACAATAAAAGTGTACACCGAGGAACTTTGATGGTCGAACTTGCTCAACTCTCTCTATGGAAGAGCATTTAGCTGTTTTGTACATTTTTTATAGAAAGTTGTTGTCTTCTCATCGAAATAATCTAGGATGCTTATACTCGTAAAATTTTACATAGAAGAATCGTAAAAAGTGTACGTCGAACAAGTTTTATGGTCCGAACTTGCTCAACTGTGTCTATGGAGTAGCTTTTAGCGGGTTTGTCCATTTGTTATAGTAAGTTGGTCTTTTGGCATCGACATAATCTAGGAAGCTCATATACTCATAATATTCGACATAGAAGAACAATAAAAAGTGTACACCGAGCAAATATGATGGTCCGAAGTTGCTCAATTCTGTCTATGATGGAGCTTTTAATGGTTTTGTCCATTTGTGATAAAAAGTTGGTGTTTTGGCATCGAAATAATCTTGGATGCTTATACTCGTAAAATTTGACATAGAAGAACAATAAAAGTGTACACCGAGCAACTTTGATGGTCCGAAGTTGCTTAACTCTCTTTATGGAGGAGCTTTTAACGGTTTTGTCCATTTCTCATAGAAAGTTGGTGATTTGGAATCGAAATAATCTTGGAAGCTTATACTCATAACATTTGACATAGAATAACAATAAAAAGTGTACACCGAGCAACTTTGATGGTCCGAAGTTGCTCAACTCTCTCTATGGAGGAGCTTTTAACGGTTTTGTCCATTTGTCATAGAAAGATGGTGTTTTAGCATCGAAATAATCTAGGAAGCTTATACTCGCAAAAATTTAAAATAGAAGAACAATAAAAAGTGTATCCCGAGCAACTTTGTTGGTCCGAAGTTGCGAGCAACTCTCTCTATGGAGTAGCTTTTAACAGTTTTGTCCATTTTTCATAGAAAGTTGGTGTTTTTGGTATCGAAATAATCTAGGAACTTCTACTCATAAAAAATGACGAAGAAGAACAATAAAAGTGTACACCGAGGAACTTTGATGGTCGAACTTGCTCAACTCTCTCTATGGAAGAGCATTTAGCTGTTTTGTACATTTGTTATAGAAAGTTGTTGTCTTCTCATCGAAATAATCTAGGATGCTTATACTCGTAAAATTTTACATAGAAGAATCGTAAAAAGTGTACGTCGAACAAGTTTTATGGTCCGAACTTGCTCAACTTTGTCTATGGAGTAGCTTTTAGCGGGTTTGTCCATTTGTTATAGTAAGTTGGTCTTTTGGCATCGACATAATCTAGGAAGCTCATATACTCATAATATTCGACATAGAAGAACAATAAAAAGTGTACACCGAGCAAATATGATGGTCCGAAGTTGCTCAACTCTGTCTATGGTGGAGCTTTTAATGGTTTTGTCTATTTGTGATAAAAAGTTGGTGTTTTGGCATCGAAATAATATTGGATGCTTATACTCGTAAAATTTGACATAGAAGAACAATAAAAGTGTACACCGAGCAACTTTGATGGTCCGAAGTTGCTCAACTCTCTTTATGGAGGAGCTTTTAACGGTTTTGTCCATTTCTCATAGAAAGTTGGTGATTTGGAATCGAAATAATCTTGGAAGCTTATACTCATAACATTTGACATAGAATAACAATAAAAAGTTTACACCGAGCAACTTTGATGGTCCGAACTTGCTCAACTCTCTCTATGGAGGAGCTTTTGACGGTTTTGTCCATTTGTCATAGAAAGATGGTGTTTTAGCATCGAAATAATCTTGGATGCTTATACTCGTAAAATTTGACATAGAAGAACAGTAAAAGTGTACACCGAGCAACTTTGATGGTCCGAAGTTGCTCAACTCTCTTTATGGAGGAGCTTTTAACGGTTTTGTCCATTTCTCATAGAAAGATGGTGTTTTAGCATCGAAATAATCTAGGAAGCTTATACTCGTAAAATTTGACATAGAATAACAATAAAAAGTGTACACCGAGCAACTTTGTTGGTCCGAAGTTGCGAGCAACTCTCTCTATGGAGTAGCTTTTAACGGTTTTGTCCATTTTTCATAGAAAGTTGGTGTTTTTGGAATCGAAATAATCTAGGAACTTCTACTCATAAAAAATGACGAAGAAGAACAATAAAAGTGTACACCGAGGAACTTTGATGGTCGAACTTGCTCAACTCTCTCTATGGAAGAGCATTTAGCTGTTTTGTACATTTGTTATAGAAAGTTGTTGTCTTCTCATCGAAATAATCTAGGATGCTTATACTCGTAAAATTTTACATAGAAGAATCCTAAAAAGCGTACGTCGAACAACTTTTATGGTACGAACTTCCTCAACTCTGTCTATGGAGTAGCTTTTAACGGGTTTGTCCATTTGTCATAGTAAGTTGGTCTTTTGGCATCTAAATAATTTAGGAAGCTCTTATACTCATAATATTTGACATAGAAGAACAAAAAAAGTGTACACTGAGCAACTATGATGGTCCGAAGTTGCTCAACTCTCTCTATGGAGGAACTTTTAACGGTTTTGTCCATTTGTGATAAAAATTTTGTGTATTGGCATCGAAATAATCTTGGAAGCTTATACTCATAAAATTTGACATAGAAGAACAATAAAAAGTGTACACCGAGCAACTTTGATGGTCCGAAGTTGCTCAACTCTCTCTATGGAGGAGCTTTTAACGGTTTTTTCCATTTGTGATAAAAATTTTGTGTATTGGCATCGAAATAATCTTGGAAGCTTATACTCATAAAATTTGACATAGAAGAACAATAAAAAGTGTACACCGAGCAACTTTGATGGTCCGAAGTTGCTCAACTCTCTCTATGGAGGAGCTTTTAACGGTTTTGTCCATTTGTCATATAAAGATGGTGTTTTAGCATCGAAATAATCTAGGAAGCTTATACTCATAATATTTGACATAGAAGAATAATAAAAAGTGTACACCGAGCAACTATGATTGTCCGAAGTTGCTCAACTCTCTGTATGGAGGAGCTTTTAATGGTTTTGTCCATTTGTGATAAAAAGTTTGTGTTTTAGCATCGAAATAATTTTGGAAGCTTATACTCGTAAAATTTGACATAGAAGAATAATTAAAAGTCTACACCGAGCAACTATGATGGTCCGAAGTTGCTCAACTCTCTCTATGGAGGAGCTTTTAACGGTTTTGTCCATTTGCGATAAAAAGTTTGTGTTTTGGAATCGAAATAATCTTGGAAGCTTATACTCGTAAAATTTTACATAGAAGAAAAATAAAAGGTGTACACTGAGCAACTTTGATGGTCCGAAGTTGCTCAACTCTCTCTATGGAGGAGCTTTTAACGGTTTTGTCCATTTGTCATATAAAGATGGTGTTTTAGCATCGAAATAATCTAGGAAGCTTATACTCATAATATTTGACATAGAAGAATAATAAAAAGTGTACACCGAGCAACTATGATGGTCCGAAGTTGCTCAACTCTCTTTATGGAGGAGCTTTTAACGGTTTTGTCGATTTGTGATAAAAAGTTTGTGTTTTAGCATCGAAATAATTTTGGAAGCTTATACTCGTAAAATTTGACATAGAAGAACAGTAAAAAGTGTACACCGAGCAACTTTGATGGTCCGAAGTTGCTCAACTTTCTCTAAGGAGGAGCTTTTAACGGTTTGGTCCATTTGTCATAGAAAGATGGTGTTTTAGCATCGAAATAATCTAGGAAGCTTGTAATATCCCGAACCCAAATTAAAAAAATATATAATAAATTTTCAAATTTTATATTTTTAATAAATACTACATATTATTAGAAAAATATAGGCGCAAGAATCACCGAAATCGGAGTTGAATTGGATTTGTTACGAATTATGGAAGTTTAAGTAATTAAGATTAAAATGAGGGGCAAAATGGTAATTACGCATAAATCTGGTATAACCCAGATTTTTCAGGGCGATTTCCAGTAGGAATAGGCAGACACGCGAGGGAGAGAGAGAAAATGCAATTTGATATGGATTTTTCGGGTTTGTGGTCTGATTGGGTCAAGTGAGGTGTCGAAACGAATCTTGTGGAGAGAGGAACAAAACCCAACCAGAATCGTCGTCATCGGACCACCACAGGCGGCGGAATCAGGCGGCGAAGTTTCAATTTTTCAAGATTTCAAAGCTCGATCCCGGTGGATTCTGAAGGAGTTTTTGAACGAGACAAGTACCAATGAATTGTTCGTCTTATGAGCTTTAATTTGATATATCGTTCGCCAGAAAAAGTCGCCGGAATCGTCGGCTCCGGCGACGTCAGTGGCGGTGACACTGTTCACCGGTGACCCGAGTTGATCGGGTTGACTTTTACCCGAGTTGACTTTGACCGGGTTTGACTTTTTACCCGAGTTGACTATTTGACACAGTTTGACTATTTGACCCGGTTTGACCGTTGACTTTTACTAGGGTTGACCGTTGACTTTTTAGACGTACTACGGATTAGCGTAGTCGACATTTCAGGTAGGGATCCTGCCCTACTTCTTATTTGGGGTTCCGGGGGTTCCGTATTCGACGGACTTCTATTTGTCTGTTGGTGTGAAATTCCCGGAGGTTGGGAATTTCTCTGTTTCTACTCTTATTTGATTTATTTCCGCAATTGCAATTTGTTATGATTATATGTTGTCTGTTTGGAGGTATATGTATGACTGGCGGCATTTTTGTGCATCGTATCTCTTGCGGGGCCCACTTATCCTCATATGGGGCCCACTATCCTGGTGGGGCCCATCTTTCCTCTCGTTGGTTCCACTATCCTGGTGGGGCCCACTTATCATTTTATGGGGCCCACATCCATTGGTGGGGCCTACCTCTTGATGTTTGGTTTTTTTCCTCGAGAGTCCGGATAGGACTTCATTATGATGATGTTCTATGATTTGTGAGATTATGGAGGGATGATTTGTAGAGCGTGGGACCCACATCGGGCGACCCAGCTTACTGGATGATTTATCGATGGTTTTGATCGGGTACGTACCTGGAGACCGGATTGAGGTGAGGTACATCCTAGGGGACGCTCTTCGATGTAGGCGATGCTATCGAGTACCTGATGTAGGCTCGATCCTCATCCAGTCTGGGGAGTACCTGGACTAGGAGACACGTTGCGGGGATCAGGGTGGGTCCAGGGGAGGATTTTCTGTTGTTATGTGGATTTGTGTTGATACAGATTTGAGTTGATATGGATTTGAGTTGGATTATGATTGAGTACTGATTTGAGAGTTGTACTTGAGGATGGTAGTGGTGTAGCCTACTCGGTATCTACCCTACGGATTGTCTGATTGTGATGAGATGTGATGTGTATCGCTTATGGTTTCTCTGTATGTATTCTATATCTTACAGGCTTTCTTACTTTATCTCTGATTTAGTGGAGTTCGGTGGTACGGGAGTGTATCACTATTTGAGTTTCCTGTTCATTTCACATACATCTTGAGTTCTACTTTCCGTTTATTCTGATAATCGATATTTCTCCATATCCCTACTGAGCTTTGTAGCTCACCCTTTTCATTCACATATTTTCAGGTGAGATAGCCGGAGTGGATGATCAGCGCAGGGATGCGTGAGATGTGATGTGTGGCTGCTGGGTGGATATTTGTGTCTTTGTATTTACATTCGGTATTCAGTATCCATGGATTTTCCGCCATAGACTCTGGTTTGTATGGTACATTTCATTATGATAGTATTTGGGATTTTGTTGAGACATATATATGGGAGACTATTTATGTAGTGTTGAGGTAGATGTTTCGTGTAAATCCGGTTAGGGGAACGGAGGAGTTCCTCGCCGGACACGTCTCTGGGATTCATGGGTGCTCATCTGCACCTATCTGGGAGAGGGGCGTGACAAAGCTTATACTCATAATATTGGACATAGAAGAATAATAAAAAGTGTACACCGAGCAACTATGATGGTCTGAAGTTGCTCAACTCTCTTTATGGAGGAGCTTTTAACGGTTTTGTCCATTTCTGATAAAAAGTTTGTGTTTTAGCATCGAAATAATTTTGCAAGCTTATACTCGTAAAATTTGACATAGAAGAACAATAAAAAGTGTATCCCGAGCAACTTTGTTGGTTCGAAGTTGCTCAACTCTCTCTAAGGAAGAGCTTTTAGCTGTTTTGTCTATTTGTCGTAGAAAGTTGGTGTTTTGTCATCAAAATAATCTAGGAAGCTTATACTCGTAAAATTTGACATAGAAGAATCGTAAAAAGTGTACGTCGAACAATTTTTATGGTCCGCACTTGCTCAACTCTGTCTATGGAGTAGCTTTTAACGGGTTTGTCCATTTGTCATAGTAAGTTGGTCTTTTGGCATCTAAATAATCTAGGAAGCGCTTATACTCATAATATTTGACATAGAAGAACAATAAAAAGTGTACACCGAGCAACTATGATGGTCCGAAGTTGCTCAACTCTCTCTATGGAGGAGCTTTTAAAGGTTTTGTCCATTTGTGATAAAAAGTTTGTGTTTTGGCATCGAAATAATCTTGGAAGCTTATACTCGTAAAATTTGACATAGAAGAAAAATAAAAAGTGTACACTGAGCAACTTTGATGGTCCGAAGTTGCTCAACTCTCTCTATGGAGGAGCTTTTAACGGTTTTGTCCATTTGTCATATAAAGATGGTGTTTTAGCATCGAAATAATCTAGGAAGCTTATACTCATGATATTTGACATAGAAGAATAATAAAAAGTGTACACCGAGCAACTATGATGGTCCGAAGTTGCTCAACTCTCTTTATGGAGGAGCTTTTAACGGTTTTGTCCATTTGTGATAAAAAGTTTGTGTTTTGCAAAGAAATAATTTTAGAAGCTTATACTCGTAAAATTTGACATAGAAGAACAATAAAAAGTGTACACCGAACAACTTTGATGGTCCGAAGTTGATCAACTCTCTCTAAGGAGGAGCTTTTAACGGTTTTGTCCATTTGTCGTAGAAAGTTGGTGTTTTGTCATCGAAATAATCTAGGAAGCTTATACTCGTAAAATTTGACATAGAAGAATCGTAAAAAGTGTACGTCGAACAATTTTTATGGTCCGAACTTATTCAACTCTTTCTATGGAGTAGCTTTTAACGGGTTTGTCCATTTGTCATAGTAAGTTGGTCTTTTGGCATCTAAATAATCTAGGAAGCTCTTATACTCATAATATTTGACATAGAAGAACAATAAAAAGTGTACACCGAGCAACTATGATGGTCCGAAGTTGCTCAACTCTCTCTATGGAGGAGCTTTTAAAGGTTTTGTCCATTTGTGATAAAAAGTTTGTGTTTTGGCATCGAAATAATCTTGGAAGCTTATACTCGTAAAATTTGACATAGAAGAAAAATAAAAAGTGTACACTGAGCAACTTTGATGGTCCGAAGTTGCTCAACTCTCTCTATGGAGGAGCTTTTAACGGTTTTGTCCATTTGTCATATAAAGATGGTGTTTTAGCATCGAAATAATCTAGGAAGCTTATACTCATGATATTTGACATAGAAGAATAATAAAAAGTGTACACCGAGCAACTATGATGGTCCGAAGTTGCTCAACTCTCTTTATGGAGGAGCTTTTAACGGTTTTGTCCATTTGTGATAAAAAGTTTGTGTTTTGCAAAGAAATAATTTTAGAAGCTTATACTCGTAAAATTTGACATAGAAGAACAATAAAAAGTGTACACCGAACAACTTTGATGGTCCGAAGTTGATCAACTCTCTCTAAGGAGGAGCTTTTAACGGTTTTGTCCATTTGTCGTAGAAAGTTGGTGTTTTGTCATCGAAATAATCTAGGAAGCTTATACTCGTAAAATTTGACATAGAAGAATCGTAAAAAGTGTACGTCGAACAATTTTTATGGTCCGAACTTATTCAACTCTTTCTATGGAGTAGCTTTTAACGGGTTTGTCCATTTGTCATAGTAAGTTGGTCTTTTGGCATCTAAATAATCTAGGAAGCTCTTATACTCATAATATTTGACATAGAAGAACAATAAAAAGTGTACACCGAGCAACTATGATGGTCCGAAGTTGCTCAACTCTCTCTATGGAGGAGCTTTTAAAGGTTTTGTCCATTTGTGATAAAAAGTTTGTGTTTTGGCATCGAAATAATCTTGGAAGCCTATACTCGTAAAATTTGACATAGAAGAAAAATAAAAAGTGTACACCGAGCAACTTTGATGGTCCGAAGTTGCTCAACTCTCTCTATGGAGGAGCTTTTAACGGTTTTGTCCATTTGTCATATAAAGATGGTGTTTTATCATCGAAATAATCTAGGAAGCTTATACTCATAATATTTGACATAGAAGAACAATAAAAAGTGTACACCGAGCAACTATGATGGTCCGAAGTTGCTCAACTCTCTCTATGGAGGAGCTTTTAAAGGTTTTGTCCATTTGTGATAAAAAGTTGGTGATTTGGAATCGAAATAATCTTGGAAGCTTATAGTCATAAAATTTGACATCGAATAACAATAAAAAGTGTACATCGGGCAACTTTGATGGTCTGAAGTTGCTCAACTCTCTCTATGGAGGAGCTTTTAACGGTTTTGTCCATTTGTCAAATATAGATGGTGTTTTAGCAACGAAATAATTTTGGAAGCTTATACTCGTAAAATTTGGTATAGAAGAACAATAAAAAGTGTACACCGAGCAACTTTGATGGTCCGAAGTTGCTCAACTCTCTCTATGGAGGAGCTTTTAACGGTTTTGTCCATTTGCCATATAAAGATGGTGTTTTAGCATCGTTATAATCTAGGAAGCTTATACTCATAATATTTGACATAGAAGAACAATAAAAAATGTACACCGAGCAACTATGATGTTCCGATGTTGCTCAACTCTTTTTATGGAGGTGTTTTTAAAGGTTTTGCCCATTTGTGATAAAAAGTCAGTGATTTGGAATCGAAATAATCTTGGAAGCTTATACTCATAAAATTTGACATCGAATATCAATAAAAAGTGTACACCGAGCAACATTGATGGTCCGAACTTGCTCAACTTTGTCTATGGAGTAGCTTTTAACGGGTTTGTCCATTTGTCATAGTAAGTTGGTCTTTTGGCATCTAAATAATCTAGGAAGCTCTTATACTCATAATATTTGACATAGAACAACAATAAAAAGTGTACACCGAGCAACTATGATGGTCCGAAGTTGCTCAACTCTCTCTATGGAGGAGCTTTTAAAGGTTTTGTCCATTTGTGATAAAAAGTTGGTGATTTGGAATCGAAATAATCTTGGAAGCTTATACTCATAAAATTTGACATCGAATAACAATAAAAAGTGTACACCGAGCAACTTTGATGGTCCGAAGTTGCTCAACTCTCTCTATGGAGGAGCTTTTAACGGTTTTGTTCATTTGTCAAATAAAGATGGTGTTTTAGCATCGAAATAATCTAGGAAGCTTATACTCATAATATTTGACATAGAAGAACAATAAAAAGTGTACACCGAGCAACTATGATTGTCCGAAGTTGCTCAACTCTCTTTTTGGAGGAGCTTTTAACGGTTTTGTCCATTTGTGGCAAAAAAGTTTGTGTTTTGGCATCGAAATAATCTTTGAAGCTTATACTCGTAAAATTTGACATAGAAGAAAAATAAAAAGTGTACACGAGCAACTTTGATGGTCCGAAGTTGCTCAACTCTCTCTATGGAGGAGCTTTTAACGGTTTTGTCCATTTGTCATATAAAGATGGTGTTTTAGCATCGAAATAATCTAGGAAGCTTATACTCATAATATTTGACATAGAAGAATAATAAAAAGTGTACACCAAGAAATTTTTATGGTCCGAACTTGCTCAACTCTGTCTATAGAGTAGCTTTTAACGGGTTTGTCCATTTGTCATAGTAAGTTGGTCTTTTGGCATCTAAATAATCTAGGAAGCTCTTATACTCATAATATTTGACATAGAAGAACAATAAAAAGTGTACACCGAGCAACTATGATGGTCCGAAGTTGCTCAACTCTCTCTATGGAGGAGCTTTTAAAGGTTTTGTCCATTTGTGATAAAAAGTTTGTGTTTTGGCATCGAAATAATCTAGGAAGCTTATACTCGTAAAATTTGACATAGAAGAAAAATAAAAAGTGTACACCGAGCAACTTTGATGGTCCGAAGTTGCTAACTCTCTCTATGGAGGAGCTTTTAACGGTTTTGTCCATTTTTCATATAAAGATGTTGTTTTAGTATCGAAATAATCTAGGAAGCTTATACTCATAATATTTGACATAGAAGAACAATAAAAAGTGTACACCGAGCAACTAAGATGGTCCGAAGTTGCTCAACTCTCTCTATGGGGGAGCTTTTAAAGGTTTTGTCCATTTGTGATAAAAAGTTGGTGATTTGGAATCGAAATAATCTTTGAAACTTATACTCATAAAATTTGACATAGAAGAAAAATAAAAAGTGTACACGAGCAACTTTGATGGTCCGAAGTTGCTCAACTCTCTCTATGGAGGAGCTTTTAACGGTTTTGTCCATTTGTCATATAAAGATGGTGTTTTAGCATCGAAATAATCTAGGAAGCTTATACTCATAATATTTGACATAGAAGAATAATAAAAAGTGTACACCAAGCAATTTTTATGGTCCGAACTTGCTCAACTCTGTCTATAGAGTAGCTTTTAACGGGTTTGTCCATTTGTCATAGTAAGTTGGTCTTTTCGCATCTAAATATTCTAGGAAGCTCTTATACTCATAATATTTGACATAGAAGAACAATAAAAAGTGTACACCGAGCAACTATGATAGTCCGAAGTTGCTCAACTCTCTCTATGGAGGAGCTTTTAAAGGTTTTGTCCATTTGTGATAAAAAGTTTGTGTTTTGGCATCGAAATAATCTTGGAAGCTTATACTCGTAAAATTTGACATAGAAGAAAAATAAAAAGTGTACACCGAGCAACTTTGATGGTCCGAAGTTGCTCAACTCTCTCTATGGAGGAGCTTTTAACGGTTTTGTCCATTTTTCATATAAAGATGTTGTTTTAGCATCGAAATAATCTAGGAAGCTTATACTCATAATATTTGACATAGAAGAACAATAAAAAGTGTACACCGAGCAACTAAGATGGTCCGAAGTTGCTCAACTCTCTCTATGGAGGAGCTTTTAAAGGTTTTGTCCATTTGTGAAAAAAAGTTGGTGAGTTGGAATCGAAATAATCTTTGAAACTTATACTCATAAAATTTGACATCGAATAACAATAAAAAGTGTACACCAAGCAACTTTGATGGTCCGAAGTTGCTCAACTCTCTCTAAGGAGGAGCTTTTAACGGTTTTGTCCATTTGTCGTAGAAAGTTGGTGTTTTGTCATCGAAATAATCTAGGAAGCTTATACTCGTAAAATTTGACATAGAAGAACAATAAAAAGTGTACACCGAACAACTTTGATGGTCCGAAGTTGATCAACTCTCTCTAAGGAGGAGCTTTTAACGGTTTTGTCCATTTGTCGTAGAAAGTTGGTGTTTTGTCATCGAAATAATCTAGGAAGCTTATACTCGTAAAATTTGACATAGAAGAATCGTAAAAAGTGTACGTCGAACAATTTTTATGGTCCGAACTTATTCAACTCTTTCTATGGAGTAGCTTTTAACGGGTTTGTCCATTTGTCATAGTAAGTTGGTCTTTTGGCATCTAAATAATCTAGGAAGCTCTTATACTCATAATATTTGACATAGAAGAACAATAAAAAGTGTACACCGAGCAACTATGATGGTCCGAAGTTGCTCAACTCTCTCTATGGAGGAGCTTTTAAAGGTTTTGTCCATTTGTGATAAAAAGTTTGTGTTTTGGCATCGAAATAATCTTGGAAGCCTATACTCGTAAAATTTGACATAGAAGAAAAATAAAAAGTGTACACCGAGCAACTTTGATGGTCCGAAGTTGCTCAACTCTCTCTATGGAGGAGCTTTTAACGGTTTTGTCCATTTGTCATATAAAGATGGTGTTTTATCATCGAAATAATCTAGGAAGCTTATACTCATAATATTTGACATAGAAGAACAATAAAAAGTGTACACCGAGCAACTATGATGGTCCGAAGTTGCTCAACTCTCTCTATGGAGGAGCTTTTAAAGGTTTTGTCCATTTGTGATAAAAAGTTGGTGATTTGGAATCGAAATAATCTTGGAAGCTTATAGTCATAAAATTTGACATCGAATAACAATAAAAAGTGTACATCGGGCAACTTTGATGGTCTGAAGTTGCTCAACTCTCTCTATGGAGGAGCTTTTAACGGTTTTGTCCATTTGTCAAATATAGATGGTGTTTTAGCAACGAAATAATTTTGGAAGCTTATACTCGTAAAATTTGGTATAGAAGAACAATAAAAAGTGTACACCGAGCAACTTTGATGGTCCGAAGTTGCTCAACTCTCTCTATGGAGGAGCTTTTAACGGTTTTGTCCATTTGCCATATAAAGATGGTGTTTTAGCATCGTTATAATCTAGGAAGCTTATACTCATAATATTTGACATAGAAGAACAATAAAAAATGTACACCGAGCAACTATGATGTTCCGATGTTGCTCAACTCTTTTTATGGAGGTGTTTTTAAAGGTTTTGCCCATTTGTGATAAAAAGTCAGTGATTTGGAATCGAAATAATCTTGGAAGCTTATACTCATAAAATTTGACATCGAATATCAATAAAAAGTGTACACCGAGCAACATTGATGGTCCGAACTTGCTCAACTTTGTCTATGGAGTAGCTTTTAACGGGTTTGTCCATTTGTCATAGTAAGTTGGTCTTTTGGCATCTAAATAATCTAGGAAGCTCTTATACTCATAATATTTGACATAGAACAACAATAAAAAGTGTACACCGAGCAACTATGATGGTCCGAAGTTGCTCAACTCTCTCTATGGAGGAGCTTTTAAAGGTTTTGTCCATTTGTGATAAAAAGTTGGTGATTTGGAATCGAAATAATCTTGGAAGCTTATACTCATAAAATTTGACATCGAATAACAATAAAAAGTGTACACCGAGCAACTTTGATGGTCCGAAGTTGCTCAACTCTCTCTATGGAGGAGCTTTTAACGGTTTTGTTCATTTGTCAAATAAAGATGGTGTTTTAGCATCGAAATAATCTAGGAAGCTTATACTCATAATATTTGACATAGAAGAACAATAAAAAGTGTACACCGAGCAACTATGATTGTCCGAAGTTGCTCAACTCTCTTTTTGGAGGAGCTTTTAACGGTTTTGTCCATTTGTGGCAAAAAAGTTTGTGTTTTGGCATCGAAATAATCTTTGAAGCTTATACTCGTAAAATTTGACATAGAAGAAAAATAAAAATTGTACACGAGCAACTTTGATGGTCCGAAGTTGCTCAACTCTCTCTATGGAGGAGCTTTTAACGGTTTTGTCCATTTGTCATATAAAGATGGTGTTTTAGCATCGAAATAATCTAGGAAGCTTATACTCATAATATTTGACATAGAAGAATAATAAAAAGTGTACACCAAGAAATTTTTATGGTCCGAACTTGCTCAACTCTGTCTATAGAGTAGCTTTTAACGGGTTTGTCCATTTGTCATAGTAAGTTGGTCTTTTGGCATCTAAATAATCTAGGAAGCTCTTATACTCATAATATTTGACATAGAAGAACAATAAAAAGTGTACACCGAGCAACTATGATGGTCCGAAGTTGCTCAACTCTCTCTATGGAGGAGCTTTTAAAGGTTTTGTCCATTTGTGATAAAAAGTTTGTGTTTTGGCATCGAAATAATCTAGGAAGCTTATACTCGTAAAATTTGACATAGAAGAAAAATAAAAAGTGTACACCGAGCAACTTTGATGGTCCGAAGTTGCTAACTCTCTCTATGGAGGAGCTTTTAACGGTTTTGTCCATTTTTCATATAAAGATGTTGTTTTAGTATCGAAATAATCTAGGAAGCTTATACTCATAATATTTGACATAGAAGAACAATAAAAAGTGTACACCGAGCAACTAAGATGGTCCGAAGTTGCTCAACTCTCTCTATGGGGGAGCTTTTAAAGGTTTTGTCCATTTGTGATAAAAAGTTGGTGATTTGGAATCGAAATAATCTTTGAAACTTATACTCATAAAATTTGACATAGAAGAAAAATAAAAAGTGTACACGAGCAACTTTGATGGTCCGAAGTTGCTCAACTCTCTCTATGGAGGAGCTTTTAACGGTTTTGTCCATTTGTCATATAAAGATGGTGTTTTACCATCGAAATAATCTAGGAAGCTTATACTCATAATATTTGACATAGAAGAATAATAAAAAGTGTACACCAAGCAATTTTTATGGTCCGAACTTGCTCAACTCTGTCTATAGAGTAGCTTTTAACGGGTTTGTCCATTTGTCATAGTAAGTTGGTCTTTTCGCATCTAAATATTCTAGGAAGCTCTTATACTCATAATATTTGACATAGAAGAACAATAAAAAGTGTACACCGAGCAACTATGATAGTCCGAAGTTGCTCAACTCTCTCTATGGAGGAGCTTTTAAAGGTTTTGTCCATTTGTGATAAAAAGTTTGTGTTTTGGCATCGAAATAATCTTGGAAGCTTATACTCGTAAAATTTGACATAGAAGAAAAATAAAAAGTGTACACCGAGCAACTTTGATGGTCCGAAGTTGCTCAACTCTCTCTATGGAGGAGCTTTTAACGGTTTTGTCCATTTTTCATATAAAGATGTTGTTTTAGCATCGAAATAATCTAGGAAGCTTATACTCATAATATTTGACATAGAAGAACAATAAAAAGTGTACACCGAGCAACTAAGATGGTCCGAAGTTGCTCAACTCTCTCTATGGAGGAGCTTTTAAAGGTTTTGTCCATTTGTGATAAAAAGTTGGTGAGTTGGAATCGAAATAATCTTTGAAACTTATACTCATAAAATTTGACATCGAATAACAATAAAAAGTGTACACCAAGCAACTTTGATGGTCCGAAGTTGCTCAACTCTCTCTAAGGAGGAGCTTTTAACGGTTTTGTCCATTTGTCGTAGAAAGTTGGTGTTTTGTCATCAAAATAATCTAGGAAGCTTATACTCGTAAAATTTGACATAGAAGAATCGTAAAAAGTGTACGTCGAACAATTTTTATGGTCCGAACTTATTCAACTCTTTCTATGGAGTAGCTTTTAACGGGTTTGTCCATTTGTCATAGTAAGTTGGTTTTTTGGCATCTAAATAATCTACGAAGCTCTTATACTCATAATATTTGACATAGAAGAACAATAAAAAGTGTACACCGAGCAACTATGATGGTCCGAAGTTGCTCAACTCTCTCTATGGAGGAGCTTTTAAAGGTTTTGTCCATTTGTGATAAAAAGTTTGTGTTTTGGCATCGAAATAATCTTGGAAGCCTATACTCGTAAAATTTGACATAGAAGAAAAATAAAAAGTGTACACCGAGCAACTTTGATGGTCCGAAGTTGCTCAACTCTCTCTATGGAGGAGCTTTTAACGGTTTTGTCCATTTGTCATATAAAGATGGTGTTTTATCATCGAAATAATCTAGGAAGCTTATACTCATAATATTTGACATAGAAGAACAATAAAAAGTGTACACCGAGCAACTATGATGGTCCGAAGTTGCTCAACTCTCTCTATGGAGGAGCTTTTAAAGGTTTTGTCCATTTGTGATAAAAAGTTGGTGATTTGGAATCGAAATAATCTTGGAAGCTTATAGTCATAAAATTTGACATCGAATAACAATAAAAAGTGTACATCGGGCAACTTTGATGGTCTGAAGTTGCTCAACTCTCTCTATGGAGGAGCTTTTAACGGTTTTGTCCATTTGTCAAATATAGATGGTGTTTTAGCAACGAAATAATTTTGGAAGCTTATACTCGTAAAATTTGGTATAGAAGAACAATAAAAAGTGTACACCGAGCAACTTTGATGGTCCGAAGTTGCTCAACTCTCTCTATGGAGGAGCTTTTAACGGTTTTGTCCATTTGCCATATAAAGATGGTGTTTTAGCATCGTTATAATCTAGGAAGCTTATACTCATAATATTTGACATAGAAGAACAATAAAAAATGTACACCGAGCAACTATGATGTTCCGATGTTGCTCAACTCTTTTTATGGAGGTGTTTTTAAAGGTTTTGCCCATTTGTGATAAAAAGTCAGTGATTTGGAATCGAAATAATCTTGGAAGCTTATACTCATAAAATTTGACATCGAATAACAATAAAAAGTGTACACCGAGCAACATTGATGGTCCGAACTTGCTCAACTTTGTCTATGGAGTAGCTTTTAACGGGTTTGTCCATTTGTCATAGTAAGTTGGTCTTTTGGCATCTAAATAATCTAGGAAGCTCTTATACTCATAATATTTGACATAGAACAACAATAAAAAGTGTACACCGAGCAACTATGATGGTCCGAAGTTGCTCAACTCTCTCTATGGAGGAGCTTTTAAAGGTTTTGTCCATTTGTGATAAAAAGTTGGTGATTTGGAATCGAAATAATCTTGGAAGCTTATACTCATAAAATTTGACATCGAATAACAATAAAAAGTGTACACCGAGCAACTTTGATGGTCCGAAGTTGCTCAACTCTCTCTATGGAGGAGCTTTTAACGGTTTTGTTCATTTGTCAAATAAAGATGGTGTTTTAGCATCGAAATAATCTAGGAAGCTTATACTCATAATATTTGACATAGAAGAACAATAAAAAGTGTACACCGAGCAACTATGATTGTCCGAAGTTGCTCAACTCTCTTTTTGGAGGAGCTTTTAACGGTTTTGTCCATTTGTGGCAAAAAAGTTTGTGTTTTGGCATCGAAATAATCTTTGAAGCTTATACTCGTAAAATTTGACATAGAAGAAAAATAAAAAGTGTACACGAGCAACTTTGATGGTCCGAAGTTGCTCAACTCTCTCTATGGAGGAGCTTTTAACGGTTTTGTCCATTTGTCATATAAAGATGGTGTTTTAGCATCGAAATAATCTAGGAAGCTTATACTCATAATATTTGACATAGAAGAATAATAAAAAGTGTACACCAAGCAATTTTTATGGTCCGAACTTGCTCAACTCTGTCTATAGAGTAGCTTTTAACGGCTTTGTCCATTTGTCATAGTAAGTTGGTCTTTTGGCATCTAAATAATCTAGGAAGCTCTTATACTCATAATATTTGACATAGAAGAACAATAAAAAGTGTACACCGAGCAACTATGATGGTCCGAAGTTGCTCAACTCTCTCTATGGAGGAACTTTTAAAGGTTTTGTCCATTTGTGATAAAAAGTTTGTGTTTTGGCATCGAAATAATCTAGGAAGCTTATACTCATAATATTTGACATAGAAGAACAATAAAAAGTGTACACCGAGCAACTAAGATGGTCCGAAGTTGCTCAACTCTCTCTATGGAGGAGCTTTTAAAGGTTTTGTCCATTTGTGATAAAAAGTTGGTGATTTGGAATCGAAATAATCTTTGAAACTTATACTCATAAAATTTGACATAGAAGAAAAATAAAAAGTGTACACGAGCAACTTTGATGGTCCGAAGTTGCTCAACTCTCTCTATGGAGGAGCTTTTAACGGTTTTGTCCATTTGTCATATAAAGATGGTGTTTTAGCATCGAAATAATCTAGGAAGCTTATACTCATAATATTTGACATAGAAGAATAATAAAAAGTGTACACCAAGCAATTTTTATGGTCCGAACTTGCTCAACTCTGTCTATAGAGTAGCTTTTAACGGGTTTGTCCATTTGTCATAGTAAGTTGGTCTTTTCGCATCTAAATATTCTAGGAAGCTCTTATACTCATAATATTTGACATAGAAGAACAATAAAAAGTGTACACCGAGCAACTATGATAGTCCGAAGTTGCTCAACTCTCTCTATGGAGGAGCTTTTAAAGGTTTTGTCCATTTGTGATAAAAAGTTTGTGTTTTGGCATCGAAATAATCTTGGAAGCTTATACTCGTAAAATTTGACATAGAAGAAAAATAAAAAGTGTACACCGAGCAACTTTGATGGTCCGAAGTTGCTCAACTCTCTCTATGGAGGAGCTTTTAACGGTTTTGTCCATTTTTCATATAAAGATGTTGTTTTAGCATCGAAATAATCTAGGAAGCTTATAGTCATAATATTTGACATAGAAGAACAATAAAAAGTGTACACCTAGCAACTAAGATGGTCCGAAGTTGCTCAACTCTCTCTATGGAGGAGCTTTTAAAGGTTTTGTCCATTTGTGATAAAAAGTTGGTGAGTTGGAATCGAAATAATCTTTGAAACTTATACTCATAAAATTTGACATCGAATAACAATAAAAAGTGTACACCAAGCAACTTTGATGGTCCGAAGTTGCTCAACTCTCTCTATGGAGGAGCTTTTAACGGTTTTGTCTATTTGTCATATAAAGTTGGTCTTTTGGCATCTAAATAATCTAGGAAGCTCTTATACTCATAATATTTGACATAGAAGAACAATAAAAAGTGTACACCGAGCAACTATGATGGTCCGAAGTAGCTCAACTCTCTCTATGGAGGAGCTTTTAAAGATTTTGTCCATTTGTGATAAAAAGTTTGTGTTTTGGCATCGAAATAATCTTGGAAGCTTATACTCGTAAAATTTGACATAGAAGAAAAATAAAAAGTGTACACCAAGCAACTTTGATGGTCCGAAGTTGCTCAACTCTCTCTATGGAGGAGCTTTTAACGGTTTTGTCCATTTATCATATAAGGATGGTGTTTTAGCATCGTAATAATCTCGGAAGCTTATACTCATAATATTTGACATAGAAGAACAATAAAAAATTTACACCGAGCAACTATGATGGTCCGATGTTGCTCAACTCTCTTTATGGAGGAGCTTTTAAAGGTTTTGCCCATTTGTGATAAAATGTTAGCGATTTGGAATCGAAATAATCTTGGAAGCTTATACTCATAAAATTTCACATCGAATAGCAATAAAGGGTGTACACCGAGCAATATTGATGGTCCGAACTTGCTCAACTCTGTCTATGGAGTAGCTTTTAATGGGTCTGTCCATTTGTCATAGTAAGTTGGTCTTTTGGCATCTAAATAATCTAGGAAGCTCTTATACTCATAATATTTGACATAGAAGAACAATAAAAAGTGTACACCGAGCAACTATGATGGTCCGAAGTTGCTCAACTCTCTCTATGGAGGAGCTTTTAATGATTTTGCCCATTTGTGATAAAAAGTTTGTGTTTTGGCATCGAAATAATCTTGAAAGCTTATACTCGTAAAATTTGACATAGAAGAAAAATAAAAAGTGTACACCGAGCAACTTTGATGGTCCGAAGTTGCTCAACTCTCTCTATGGAGGAGCTTTTAACGGTTTTTTCCATTTATCATATAAAGATGGTGTTTTAGCATCGAAATAATCTAGGAAGCTTATACTCGTAAAATTTGACATAGAAGAAAAATAAAAACTGTACACCGAGCAACTTTGATGGTCCGAAGTTGCTCAACTCTCTCTATGGAGGAGCTTTTAACTGTTTTGTCCATTTATCATATAAAGATGGTGTTTTAGCATCGAAATAATCTAGGAAGCTTATACTCATAATATTTGACATAGAAGAACAATAAAAAGTGTACACCAAGCAACTATGATGGTCCGAAGTTGCTCAACTATCTCTATGGAGGAGCTTTTAAAGGTTTTGTCCATTTGTGATAAAAAGTTGGTGATTTGGAATCGAAATAATCTCGGAAGCTTATACTAATAAAATTTGACATCGAATAACAATAAAAAGTGTACACCGAGCAACTTTGATGGTCCGAAGTTGCTCAACTCTCTCTATAGAGGAGCTTTTAACGGTTTTGTCTATTTGGCATGTAAAGATGGTGTTTTAGCATCGAAATAATCTAGGAAGCTTATACTCATAATATTTGACATAGAAGAACAATCAAAAGTGTACACCGAGCAACTATGATTGTCCGAAGTTGCTCAACTCTCTTTATGGAGGAGCTTTTAACGGTTTTTTCCATTTCTGATAAAAAGTTTTTGTTTTGGCATCAAAATAATCTTGGAAGCTTATACTCATAAAATTTGATATAGAAGAAAAATAAAAAGTGTACACCGAGCAACTTTGATGGTCCGAAGTTGCTCAACTCTCTCTATGGAGGAGCTTTTAACGGTTTTGTCCATTTGTCATATAAAGATGGTGTTTTAGCATCGAATTAATCTAGGAAGCTTATACTCATAATATTTGACATAGAAGAATAATAAAAAGTGTACACTGAGCAATTTTTATGTTCCGAACTTGCTCAACTCTGTCTATGGAGTAGCTTTTAACGGGTTTGTCCATTTGTCATAGTAAGTTGGTCTTTTGGCATCTAAATAATCTAAGAAGCTCTTATATTCATAATACTTGACATAGAAGAACAATAAAAAGTGTACACCGAGCAACTATGATGGTCCGAAGTTGCTCAACTCTCTCTATGGAGGAGCTTTTAAAGGTTTTGTCCATTTGTGATAAAAAGTTTGTGTTTTGGCATCGAAATAATCTAGGAAGCTTATACTCGTAAAATTTGACATAGAAGAAAAATAAAAAGTGTACACCGAGCAACTTTGATGGTCCGAAGTTGCTCAACTCTCTCTATGGAGGAGCTTTTAACGGTTTTGTCCATTTGTCATATAAAGATGGTGTTTTAGCATCGAAATATCTAGGAAGCTTATACTCATAATATTTGACATAGAAGAACAATAAAAAGTGTACACCGAGCAACTAAGATGGTCCGAAGTTGCTCAACTCTCTCTATGGAGGAGCTTTTAATGGTTTTGTCCATTTGTGATAAAAAGTTGGTGATTTGGAATCGAAATAATCTTGGAAGCTTATACTCATAAAATTTGACATCGATTAACAATAAAAAGTGTACACCGAGCAACTTTGATGGTCCGAAGTTGCTCAACTCTCTCTATGGAAGAGCTTTTAACGGTTTTGTCCATTTGTCATATAAAGATGGTGTTTTAGCATCGAAATAATCTAGCAAGCTTATACTCGTAATATTTGACATAGAAGAATAATAAAAAGTGTACACCGAGCAACTATGATGGTCCGAAGTTGCTCAACTCTCTTTATGGAGGAGCTTTTAACGGTTTTGTCCATTTGTGATAATAAGTTTGTGTTTTGCCATCGAAATAATCTTGGAAGCTTATACTCGTAAAATTTGACATAGAAGAAAAATAAAAAGTGTACACCGAGCAACTTTGATGGTCCGAAATTTCTCAACTCTCTCTATGGAGGAGCTTTTAACGCTTTCGTCCATTTGTCATATAAAGATGGTGTTTTAGCATCGAAATAATCTAGGAAGCTTATACTCGTAATATTTGACATAGAAGAATAATAAAAAGTGTACACCGAGCAACTATGATGGTCCGAAGTTGCTCAACTCTCATTTATGGAGGAGCTTTTATCGATTTTTTCCATTTCTGATAAAAAATTTGTGTTTTAGCATCGAAATAATTTTGGATGCTTCTACTCATAAAATTTGACGTAGAAGAACAATAAAAGTGTACACCGAGGAACTTTGATGGTCCGAAGTTGCTCAACTCTCTCTAAGGAGGAGCTTTTAGCTGTTTTGTCCATTTATCGTAGAAAGTTGGTGTTTTGTCATCGAAATAATCTAGGAAGCTTACACTCGTAAAATTTAACATAGAAGAATCTTAAAAAGTGTACGTCGAACCATTTTTATAGTCCGAACTTGTTCAACTCTGTCTATGGAGTAGCTTTCAACGGGTTTGTCCATTTGTCATATTAAGTTGGTCTTTTGGCGTCGAAATAATCTAGGAAGCTCATATACTCATAATATTTGACATAGAAGAACAGTAAAAAGTGTACACCGAGCAACTATGATGATTCGCAGTTGCTCAACTCTCTCTATGGTGGAGCTTTTAACGGTTTTGTCCATTTGTGATAAAAAGTTTGTGTTTTGGCATCGAAATAATCTGGGAAGCTTATACTCATAAAATTTGACATAGAAGAACAATAAAAAGTGTACACCGAGCAACCTTGACGGTCCAAAGTTGCTCAACTCTCTCTATGGAGGAGCTTTTAACGGTATTTTCCATTTGTCATAAAAAAATGGTGTTTTAGCATCGAAATAATCTAGGAAGCTTATACTCAAAAAATTTGACATAGAAGAACAATAAAAAGTGTACATCGAGCAACTTTGATGGTTCGAAGTTGCTCAACTCTCTCTATTTAGGAGCTTTTAACGGTTTTGTCCATTTCTTATAGAAAGTTCGTGATTTGGAATCGAAATAATCTTGGAAGCTTATACTCATAAAATTTGACATCGAATAACAATAAAAAGTGTACACCGAGCAACTTTGAAGGTCCGAAGTTGCTCAACTCTCTCTATGGAGGAGCTTTTAACGGTTTTGTCCATTTATCATATAAAGATGGTGTTTTAGCATCGAAATAATCTAGGAAGCTATTACTCATAATATTTGACATAGAAGAATAATAAAAATTGTACACCGAGCAACTATGATTGTCCGAAGTTGCTCAACTCTCTTTATGGAGGAGCTTTTAACAGTTTTGTCCATTTGTGATAAAAAGTTTGTGTTTTAGCATCGAAATAATTTTGGATGCTTATACTCGTAAAATTTGACATAGAAGAACAATAAAAAGTGTACACCGAGCAACTTTGATGGTCCGAAGTTTCTCAACTCTCTCTACCGAGGAGCTTTTAATGGTTTTGTCCATTTGTCATAGAAAGATGGTGTTTTAGCATCGAAATAATCTAGGAAGCTTATACTCATAATATTTGACATAGATGAATAATAAAAAGTGTACACCGAGCAACTATGATGGTCCGAAGTTGCTCAACTCTCTTTATGGACGAGCTTTTAACGGTTTTGTCCATTTCTGATAAAAATTTTGTGTTTTAGCATCGAAATAATTTTGGAAGCTTCTACTCATAAAATTTGACGTAAAAGAACAATAAAAGTGTACACCGAGGAAATTTGATGGTCCGAAGTTGCTCAACTCTCTCTAAGGAGGAGCTTTTAGCTGTTTTGTCCATTTATCGTAGAAAGTTGGTGTTTTGTCATCGAAATAATCTAGGAAGCTTATACTCATAAAATTTAACATAGAAGAATCTTAAAAAGTGTACGTCGAACAATTTTTATGTTACGAACTTGTTCAACTCTGTCTATGGAGTAGCTTTCAACTGGTTTGTCCATTTGTCAAGTAAGTTGGTCTTTTGGCATCGAAATAATCTAGGAAGCTCATATACGCATAATATTTGACATAGAAGAACAGTAAAAAGTGTACACCGAGCAACTATGATGATTCGCAGTTGCTCAACTCTCTCTATAGTGGAGCTTTTAACGGTTTTGTCCATTTGTGATAAAAAGTTTGTGTTTTGGCATCGAAATATTCTGCGAAGCTTATACTCATAAAATTTGACATAGAAGAACAATAAAAAGTGTACACCGAGCAACCTTGACGGTCCGAAGTTGCTCAACTCTCTCTATGGAGGAGCTTTTAACGGTATTTTCCATTTGTCATAAAAAAATTGTGTTTTAGCATCGAAATAATCTAGGAAGCTTATACTCATAAAATTAAACATAGAAGAATAATAAAAAGTGTACACCGAGCAACTATGATTGTCCGAAGTTGCTCAACTCTCTTTATGGAGGAGCTTTTAACAGTTTTGTCCATTTGTGATAAAAAGTTTGTGTTTTAGCATCAAAATAATTTTGGAAGCTTATACTCGTAAAATTTGACATAGAAGAACAATAAAAAGTGTACACCGAGCAACTTTGATGGTCCGAAGTTGCTCAACTCTCTCTATGGATGAACTTTTAACGGTTTTGTCCATTTGTGATAAAAAGTTTGTGTTTTGACATCGAAATAATCTTGGAAGCTTATACTCGTAAAATTTGACATGGAAGAATAATAAAAAGTGTACACCGAGCAACTTTGATGGTCCGAAGTTGCTCAACTCTCTCTATGGAGGAGCTTTTAACGGTTTTGTCCATTTCTCATATAAAGATGGTGTTTTAGCATAGAAATAATCTTGGAAGCTTATACTCATAATATTTGACATAGATGAATAATAAAAAGTGTACACCGAGCAACTATGATGGTCCGAAGTTGCTCAACTCTCTTTATGGACGAGCTTTTAACGATTTTGTCCATTTCTGATAAAAATTTTGTGTTTTAGCATCGAAATAATATTGCTAGCTTATACTCGTAAGATTTTACATAGAAGAACAATAAAAGGTGTATCCCGAGCAACTTTGTTGGTTCGAAGTTGCTCAACTCTCTCTAAGGAGGAGCTTTTAGCTGTTTTGTCCATTTGTCGGAAAAAGTTGGTATTTTGTCATCGAAATAATCTAGGAAGCTTATACTCATAAAATTTGACATAGAAGAATCGTAAAAAGTGTACGTCAAACAATTTTTATGGTCCGAACTTGCTCAACTCTGTCTATAGAGTAGCTTTTAACGCGTTTGTCCATTTGTCATAGTAAGTTGGTCTTTTGGCATCTAAATAATCTAGGAAGCTCTTATACTCATAATATTTGACATAGAAGAACAATAAAAAGTGTACACCTAGCAACTATGATGGTCCAAAGTTGCTCAACTCTCTCTATGGAGGAACTTTTAACGATTTTGTCCACTTGTGATAAAAAGTTTGTTTTTTTGGCATCAAAATAATCTTGGAAGCTTATACTCGTAAAATTTGACATAGAAGAACAATAAAAAGTGTACACCGAGCAACTTTGATGGTCCGAAATTGCTCAACTCTCTCTATGAGAGCTTTTAACGGTTTTGTCCATTTGTCATATAAAGATGGTGTTTTAGCATCGAAATAATCTAGGAATCTTATACTCATAATATTTGACATAGAAGAATAATAAAAAGTGTACACCGAGCAACTATGATGGTCCGAAGTTGCTCAACTCTCTTTATGGAGGAGCTTTTAACGGTTTTGTCCATTTATGATAAAAAGTTTGTGTTTTAGCATCCAAATAATTTTGGAAGCTTATACTCGTAAAATTTGACACAGAAGAACAATAAAAAGTGTACACCGAGCAACTTTGATGGTCCGAAGTCGCTCAACTCTCTCTATGAAGGAGCTTTTAACGGTTTTGTCCATTTGTCATAGAAAAATGGTGTTTTAGCATCGAAATAATCGGGGAAGCTTATACTCATAAAATTTGACATAGAAGAACAATAAAAAGTGTATCCCGAGCAAGTTTGTTTGTCCGAAGTTGCTCAACTCTCTATGGTGGAGCTTTTAACGGTTTTGTTCGTTTGTCATAGAAAGTTGGTGTTTTTGGAATCGAAATAATCTTGGAAGCTTCTACTCATAAAATATGACGTAGAAGAACAATAAATGTGTACACCGAGGAACTTTGATGGTCCGAAGTTGCTCAACTCTCCCTAAGGAGGCACTTTTAGCTGTTTTGTCCATTTGTCATAGAAAGTTGGTGTTTTGTCATCAAAATAATCTAGGATGCTTATACTCGTAAAATTTTACATAGAAGAAACCTAAAAAGTGTACGTCGAACAACTTTTATGGTCCGAACTTGCTCAACTCTGTCTATGGGGTAGCTTCTAACGGGTTTGTCCATTTGTCATAGTAAGTTGGTCTTTTGGCATCGAAATAATCTAGGAACTCTTATACTCATAGTATTTGACATAGAAGAACAATAAAAAGTGTACACCGAGCAACTATGAAAGTCCGAAGTTGCTCAACTTTGTCTATGGAGTAGCTTTTAACGGGTTTGTCCATTTCTCATAGTAAGTTGGTCTTTTGGCATCGAAATTATCTAGGAAGCTCTTATACTCATAGTATTTGACATATAAGAACAATAAAAACTGTACACCGAGCAACTATGATGGTCCGAAGTTGCTCATCTCTCTATGGAGGAGCTTTTAACGGTTTTGTCCAATTGTGATAAAAAGTTGGTGTTTTGGCATCGAAATAATCTTGGAAGCTTATACTCGTAAAATTTGACAAAGAAGAACAATAAAAAGTGTACACCGAGCAACTTTGATGGTCCGAAGTTGCTCAACTCTGTCTATGGTGGAGCTTTTAACGGTTTTGTCCATTTGTCGTAAAAAGTTCATTTTTTGGCTTCGAAATAATCTACGAAGCTTATACTCATAAAATTTAACATAGAAGAACATTAAAAAGTGTACATTGAGCAACTTTGATGGTTCGAAGTTGCTCCACTCTCTCTATAGAGGAGCTTTTAACGGTTTTATCCATTTCTCATAGAAAGTTGGTGATTTAGAATCGAAATAATCCTGGAAGCCTATACTCATAAAATTTGGCATAGAATAACAATAAAAAGTGTACACCGAGCAACTTTGATGGTCCGAAGTTGCTCAACTCTCTCTATGGAGGAGCTTTTAACGGTTTTGTCCGTTTGTCATAGAAAGATGGTGTTTTAGTATCGAAATAATCTAGGAAGCTTGTACTCGTAAAATTTGACATAGAAGAACAATAAAAAGTGTACACCGAGCAACTATGATGGTCCGAAGTTGCTCAACTCTCTTTATGGAGGAGCTTTTAACGGTTTTGTCCATTTCTGATAAAAAGTTTGTGTTTTAGCATCGAAATAATTTTGCAAGCTTATACTCGTAAAATTTGACATAGAAGAACAATAAAAAGTGTATCCCGAGCAACTTTGTTGGTTCGAAGTTAATCAACTCTCTCTAAGGAGGAGCTTTTAGCTGTTTTGTCCGTTTGTCGTAGAAAGTTGGTGTTTTGTCATCGAAATAATCCAGGAAGCTTATACTCGTAAAATTTGACATAGAAGAATCGTAAAAAGTGTTCGTCGAACAATTTTTATGGTCCGAACTTGCTCAACTCTGTCTATGGAGTACCTTTTAACGGGTTTGTCCATTTGTCATAGTAAGTTGGTCTTTTGGCATCTAAATAATCTAGGAAGCTCTTATACTCATAATATTTGACATAGAAGAACAATAAAAACTGTACGCCGAGCAACTATGATGGTACGAAGTTGCTCAACTCTCCCTATGAAGGAGCTTTTAAAGGTTTTTTCCATTTGTGATAAAAACTTTGTGTTTTGGCATCGAAATAATCTTGGAAGCTTATACTCGTAAAATTTGACATAAAAGAAAAATAAAAAGTGTACACCGAGCAACTTTTATGGTCCGAAGTTGCTCAACTCTCTCTATGGAGGATCTTTTAACGGTTTTGTCCGTTTGTCATATAAAGATGGTGTTTTATCATCGAAATAATCTGGGAAGCTTATACTCATAATATTTGACATAGAAGAATAATAAAAAGTGTACACCGAGCAACTTTGATGGTCCGAAGTTGCTCAACTCTCTCTAAGGTGGAGCTTTTAGCTGTTTTGTCTATTTGTCATAGAAAGTTAGTGTTATGTCATCGAAATAATCTAGGAAGCTTCTACTCGTAAAATTTGACATAGTAGAATCGTAAAAAGTGTGCATTGAACAATTTTTATGGTCCGAACTTGTTCAACTCTGTCTATGGAGTAGCTTTCAACGGGTTTTTCTATTTGTCATAGAAATATGGTGTTCTAGCATCGAAATAATCTAGGAAGCTTATACTCATAACATTTGACATAGAAGAACAATAAAAAGTGTATCCCGAGCAACTTTGTTGGTCCGAAGTTGCTCAACTCTCTCTATGGAGGAGCTTTTAACGGTTTTCTTCATTTGTCATAGAAAGTTGGTGTTTTTGGAATCGAAAAAATCTTGGAAGCTTCTACTCATAAAATATGGGGTAGAAGAACAATAAAAGTGTACACCGAGAAACTTTGATGGTCCGAAGTTGCTCAATTCTGTCTATGGAGTAGCTTTTAGCTGTTTTGTCCATTTGTCACAGAAAGTTGGTGTTTTGTCATCGAAATAATCAACGAAGCTTATACTCGTAAAATTTGACATAGAAGAATCGTAAAAAGTGTACATCGAACAACTTTTATGGTCCGAACTTGCTCAACTCTGTCTATGGAGTAGCTTTTAACGGGTTTGTACATTTGTCATAGAAAGTTGGTCTTTTGGCATCGAAATAATCTAGGAAGCTTATACTCATAATATTTGACATAGAAGAACAATAAAAAGTGTATATCGAGCAACTTTGATGGTTCGAAGTTGCTCAACTCTCTCTATGCAGGTTCTTTTAACGGTTTTATCCATTTGTCATAGAAAGATGGTGTTTTAGCATCGAAATAATCTAGGAAGCTTATACTCATAAACTTTGACATAGAAGAACAATGAAAAGTGTATCCCGAGCAACTTTGTTTGTCCGAAGTTGCTCAACTCTCTGTATGGAGGAGCTTTTAGCTGTTTTGTCAATTTGTCGTAGAAATTTGGTGTTTTGGCATCGAAATAATCTTGGAAGCTTTTACTCGTAAAATTTGACATAGAAGAACAATAAAAGGTGTACACCAAGCAACTATGATTGTCCGAAGTTGCTCAACTCTCTCTATGAAGGAGCTTTTAAAGGTTTTGTCCATTTGTGATAAAAACTTTGTGTTTTGGCATCGAAATAATCTTGGAAGCTTATACTCGTAAAATTTGACATAGAAGAAAAATAAAAAGTGTACACCGAACAACTATGATGGTCCGAAGTTGCTCAACTCTCTCTATGGAGGAGCTTTTAACGGTTTTGTCCATTTCTGATAAAAAGTTTGTGTTTTAGCATCGAAATAATCTAGGAAGCTTATACTCATAATATTTGACATAGAAGAATAATAAAAAGTGTACACCGAGCAACTTTGATGGTCCGAAGTTGCTCAACTCTCTCTAAGGAGGAGCTTTTAGCTGTTTTGTCTATTTGTCCTAGAAAGTTAGTATTTTGTCATCGAAATAATCTAGGAAGCTTATACTCGTAAAATTTGACATAGAAGAATCGTAAAAATTGTGCGTCGAACAATTTTTATGGTCCGAACTTGTTCAACTCTGTCCATGGAGTAGCTTTCAACGGGTTTGTCCATTTGTCATAGAAATATGATGTTTTAGCATCGAAATAATCTAGGAAGCTTATACTCATAACATTTGACATAGAAGAAAAATAAAAAGTGTATCCCGAGCAACTTTGTATGTCCGAAGTTGCTCAACTCTCTCTATGGAGGGGCTTTTAACGGTTTTCTTTATTTGTCAAAAAAAGTTGGTGTTTTTGGAATCGAAAAAATCTTGGAAGCTTCTACTCATAAAATATGGGGTAGAAGAACAATAAAAGTGTACACCGAGGAACTTTGATGGTCCGAAGTTGCTCAACTCTCTCTAAGGAGGAGCTTTTAGCTGTTTTGTCCATTTGTCATAGAAAGTTGGTGTTTTGTAACAGAAATAATATAGGATGCTTATACTCGTAAAATTTTACATAGAAGAATCGTAAAAAGGGTACGTCGAACAACTTTTATGGTCCGCACTTGCTCCACTCTGTCTATGGAGTAGCTTTTAACGGGTTTGTCCATTTGTCATAGAAAGTTGGTCTTTTGGCATCGAAATAATCTAGGAAGCTTATGCTCATAATATTTGACATAGAAGAACAATAAAAAGTGTACACCGAGCAACTTTGATGGTTCGAGGTTGCTCAACTCCCTCTATGGATGAGCTTTTAATGGTTTTGTCCATTTGTCATAGAAAGATGGTGTTTTAGTATCGAAATAATCTAGGAAGCTTATACTCGTAAAAATTGACATGGAAGAATAATAATAAGTGTATCCCGAGCAACGTTTTTGGTCCAAAGTTGCTCAACTCTCTCTATGGAGGAGCTTTTAACGGTTTTGTCCATTTGTCATACAAATTCGGTGTTTTTGGAATCGTAATAATCTTTGAAGCTTCTACTCATAAAATTTGACGTAAAAGAACAATAAAAGTGTACACGGAGGAACTTTGATGGTCCGAAGTTGCTCAACTCTCTCTAAGGTGGAGCTTTTAGCTGTTTTGTCCATTTGTCACAGAAAGTTGGTGTTTTGTCATCGAAATAATCTATGAAGCTTATACTCGTAAAATTTGACAAAGAAGAATCATAAAAGTGTACATTGAACAACTGTTATGGTCCGAACTTGCTCAACTCTGTCTATGGAGTAGCTTTTAAAGGGTTTGTCCATTTGTCATAGAAAGTCGGTCTTTTGGCATCGAAATAATCTAGGAAGCTTATACTCATAATATTTGACATAGAAGAACAATAAAAATTGTACATCGAGCAACTTTGATGGTTCAAAGTTGCTCAACTCTCTCTATGGAGGTGCTTTTAACGGTTTTGTCTATTTGTCATTGAAAAATGGTGTTTTAACATAGAAATAATCTAGGAAGCTTATACTCATAAACTTTGACATAGAAGAACAATAAAAAGTGTATCTCGAGCAACTTTGTTGGTCCGAAGTTGCTCAACTCTCTCTATGGAGGAGCTTTTAGCTGTTTTGTCAATTTGTCGTAGAAAGTTGGTGTTTTGGCATCGACATAATCTTGGAAGCTTATACTCGTAAAATATGACATAGAAGAACAATAAAAAGTGTACACGAAGCAACTTTGATGGTCCGAAGTTGCTCAACTCTCTCTATGGAGGAGCTTTTAACGGTTTTGTCCATTTGTCATATAAAGATGGTGTTTTAGCATCGAAATAATCTAGGAAGTTTATACTCATAATATTTGACATAGAAGAATAATAAAAAGTGTACACCGAGCAACTTTGATGGTTCGAAGTTGCTCAACTCTCTCTAAGGAGGAGCTTTTAGCTGTTTTGTCTATTTGTCGTAGAAAGTTAGTGTTTTGTCATCGAAATAATCTAGGAAGCTTATACTCGTAAAATTTGACATAGAAGAATCGTAAAAAGTGTGCGTCGAACAATTTTTATGGTCCGAACTTGTTCAACTCTGTCTATGGAGTAGCTTTCAACGGGTTTGTCCATTTGTCATAGAAATATGGTGTTTTAGCATCGAAATAATCTAGGAAGCTTATACTCATAACATTTGACATAGAAGAGCAATAAAAAGTGTATCCCGAGCAACTTTGTTGGTTCGAAGTTGCTTAACTCCTTCTATGGAGGAGATTTTAACGGTTTTCTTCATTTTTCATAGAAAGTTGGTGTTTTTGGAATCGAAAAAATCTTGGAAGCTTCTACTCATAAAATATGGGGTAGAAGAACAATAAAAGTGTACACCGAGGAACTTTGATGGTCCGAAGTTGCTCAACTCTCTCTAAGGAGGAGCTTTTAGCTGTTTTGCCCATTTGTCATAGAAAGTTGGTGTTTTGTTATAGAAATAATATAGGATGCTTATACTCGTAAAATTTTACATAGAAGAATCGTAAAAAGGGTACGTCGAATAACTTTTATGGTCCGCACTTGCTCCACTCTGTCTATGGAGTAGCTTTTAACGGGTTTGCCCATTTGTCATAGAAAGTTGGTCTTTTGGAATCGAAATAATCTAGGAAGCTTATACTCATAATATTTGACATAGAAGAACAATAAAAAGTGTACACCGAGCAACTTTGATGGTTCGAAGTTGCTCAACTCTCTCCATGGAGGAGCTTTTAATGGTTTTGTCCATTTGTCATAGAAAGATGGTGTTTTAGGATCGAAATAATCTAGGAAGCTTATACTCGTAAAAATTGACATAGAAGAACAATAAAAAGTGTATGCCGAGCAACGTTTTTGGTTCGAAGTTGCTCAACACTCTCTATGGAGGAGCTTTTTACGGTTTTGTCTATTTGTCATACAAAGTCGGTGTTTTTGGAATCGTAATAATCTTTGAAGCTTCTACTCATAAAATTTGACGTAAAAGAACAATAAAAGTGTACACGGAGGAACTTTGATGGTCCGAAGTTGCTCAACTCTCTCTAAGGTGGAGCTTTTAGCTGTTTTGTCCATTTGTCACAGAAAGTTGGTGTTTTGTCATCGAAATAATCTATGAAGCTTATACTCGTAAAATTTGACATAGAAGAATCGTAAAAAGTGTACATCGAACAACTGTTATGGTCCGAACTTGCTCAACTCGGTCTATGGAGTAGCTTTTAACGGGTTTGTCCATTTGTCATAGAAAGTTGGTCTTTTGGCGTCGAAATAATCTAGGAAGCTTATACACATAATATTAGACATACAAGAACAATAAAAAGTGTATATCGAGCAACTTTGATGGTTCGAAGTTGCTCAACTCTCTCTATGGAGGTGCTTTTAACGGTTTTGTCCATTTGTCATAGGAAGATGGTGTTTTAGCATCGAAATAATCTAGGAAGCTTATACTCATAAACTTTGACATAGAAGAACAATAAAAAGTGTATCCCGAGCAACTTTGTTGGTCCGAAGTTGCTCAACTCTCTCTATGGAGGAGCTTTTAGCTGTTTTGTCAATTTGTCGTAGAAAGTTGGTGTTTTGGCATCGAAATAATCTTGGAAGCTTATACTCGTAAAATTTGACATAGAAGAACAATAAAAAGTGTACACCAAGAAACTTTGATGGTCCGAAGTTGCTCAACTCTCTCTATGGACGAGCTTTTAACGGTTTTGTCCAGTTGTCATAGAAAGATGGTGTTTTAGCATCGAAATAATCTTGGAAGCTTATACTCGTGAAATTTGACATAGAAGAAAAATAAAAAGTGTACACCGAGCAAGTATGATGGTCCGAAGTTGCTCAACTCTCTCTATGAAGGAGGTTTTAAAGGTTTTGTCCATTTGTGATAAAAACTTTGTGTTTTGGCATCGAAATAATCTTGGAAGCTTATACTCGTAAAATTTGACATAGAAGAAAAATAAAAAGTGTACACCGAGCAACTTTGATGGTCCGAAGTTGCTCAACTCTCTCTATGGAGGAGCTTTTAACGGTTTTGTCCATTTGTCATATAGAGATGGTGTTTTAGCATCGAAATAATCTAGGAAGCTTATACTCATAATATTTGACATAGAAGAATAATAAAAAGTGTACACCGAGAAACTTTGATGGTCCGAAGTTTCTCAACTCTCTCTAAGGAGAAGCTTTTAGCTGTTTTGTCCATTTGTCATAGAAAGTTAGTGTTTTGTCATCGAAATAATCTAGGAAGCTTATACTCGTAAAATTTGACATAGAAGAATCGTAAAAAGTGTGCGTCGAACAATTTTTATGGTCCGAACTTGTTCAACTCTGTCCATGGAGTAGCTTTCAGCGGGTTTGTCCATTTTTCATAGAAATATGGTGTTTTAGCATCGAAATAATCTAGGAAGCTTATACTCATAACATTTGACATAGAAGAACAATAAAAAGTGTATCCCGAGCAACTTTGTTGGTCCGAAGTTGCTCAACTCTCTCTACGGAGGAGCTTTTAACGGTTTTCTTTATTTGTCATATAAAGTTGGTGTTTTTGGAATCGAAAAAATTTTGGAAGCTTCTACTCATAAAATATGGGGTAGAAGAACAATAAAAGTGTACACCGAGGAACTTTGATGGTCCGAAGTTGCTCAACTCTCTCTAAGGAGGAGCTTTTAGCTGTTTTGTCCATTTGTCATAGAAAGTTGGTGTTTTGTTATAGAAATAATATAGGATGCTTATACTCGTAAAATTTTAAATAGAAGAATCATAAAAAGGGTACGTCGAATAACTTTTATGGTCCGCACTTGCTCCACTCTGTCTATGGAGTAGATTTTAACGGGTTTGTCCATTTGTCATAGAAAGTTGGTCTTTTGGCATCAAAATAATCTAGGAAGCTTATACTCATAATATTTGATATAGAAGAACAATAAAAAGTGTACATCGAGCAACTTTGATGGTTCGAAGTTGCTCAACTCTCTCTATGGAGGAGCTTTTAATAGTTTTGTTCATTTGTCATAGAAAGATGGTGTTTTAGTATCGAAATAATCTAGGAAGCTTATACTCGTAAAAATTGACATAGAAGAACAATAAAAAGTGTATCCCGAGCAACGTTTTTGGTCCGAAGTTGATCAACTCTCTCTATGGAGAAGCTTTTAACGGTTTTGTCCATTTGTCATACAAAGTCGGTGTTTTTGGAATCGTAATAATCTTTGAAGCTTCTACTCATAAAATTTGACGTAAAAGAACAATAAAAGTGTACACGGAGGAACTTTGATGGTCCGAAGTTGCTCAACCCTCTCTAAGGTGGAGCTTTTAGCTGTTTTGTCCATTTGTCACAGAAAGTTGGTGTTTTGTCATCGAAATAATCTATGAAACTTATACTCGTAAAATTTGACATAGAAGAATCATAAAAAGTGTACATCGAACAACTGTTATGGTCCGAACTTGCTCAACTCTGTCTATGGAGTAGCTTTTAAAGGGTTTGTCAATTTGTCATAGAAAGTTGGTCTTTTGGCATCGAAATAATCTAGGAAGCTTATACACATAATATTAGACATACAAGAACAATAAAAAGTGTATATCGAGCAACTTTGATGGTTCGAAGTTGCTCAAGTCTCTCTATGGAGGTGCTTTTAACGGTTTTGTCCATTTGTCATAGAAATATGGTGTTTTAGCATCGAAATAATCTAGGAAGCTTATACTCATAAACTTTGACATAGAAGAACAAAAAAAAGTGTATCCCGAGCAACTTTGTTGGTCCGAAGTTGCTCAACTCTCTCTATGGAGGAGCTTTTAAAGGTTTTGTCCATTTGTGATAAAAACTTTGTGTTTTGGCATCGAAATAATCTTGGAAGCTTATACTCGTAAAATTTGACATAGAAGAAAAATAAAAAGTGTACACCGAGCAACTTTGATGGTCCGAAGTTGCTCAACTCTCTCTATGGACGAGCTTTTAACGATTTTGTCCATTTGTCATAGAAAGATGGTGTTTTAGCATTGAAATAATCTTGGATGCTTATACTCGTAAAATTTGACATAGAAGAAAAATAAAAAGTGTACACCGAGCAAATATGATGGTCCGAAGTTGCTCAACTCTCTCTATGAAGGAGCTTTTAAAGGTTTTGTCCATTTGTGATAAAAACTTTGTGTTTTGGCATCGAAATAATCTTGGAAGCTTATACTCGTAAAATTTGACATAGAAGAAAAATAAAAAGTGTACACCGAGCAACTTTGATGGTCCGAAGTTGCTCAACTCTCTCTATGGAGGAGCTTTTAACGGTTTTGTCCATTTGTCATATAAAGATGGTGTTTTAGCGTCGAAATAATCTAGGAAGCTTATACTCATAATATTTGACATAGAAGAATAATAAAAAGTGTACACCGAGCAACTTTGATGGTCCGAAGTTGCTCAACTCTCTCTAAGGAGAAGCTTTTAGCTGTTTTTGTCCATTTGTCGTAGAAAGTTAGTGTTTTGTCATCGAAATAATCTTGGAAGCTTATACTCGTAAAATTTGACATAGAAGAATCGTAAAAGTGTACGTCGAATAACTTTTATGATCCGCACTTGCTCCACTCTGTCTACGGAGTAGCTTTTAACGGGTTTGTCGATTTGTCATAGAAAGTTGGTCTTTTGGCATCGAAATAATCTAGGAAGCTTATACTCATAATATTTGACATAGAAGAACAATAAAAAGTGTACACCGAGCAACTTTGATGGTTCGAAGTTGCTCAACTCTCTCTATGGGGGAGCTTTTAATGGTTTTGTCCATTTTTCATAGAAAGATGGTGTTTTAGTATCGAAATAATCTAGGAAGCTTATACTCGTAAAAATTGACATAGAAGAATAATAAAAAGTGTATCCCGAGCAACTTTTTTGGTCCGAAGTTGCACAACTCTCTCTATGGAGGAGCTTTTAACGGTTTTGTCCATTTGTCATACAAAGTCGGTATTTTTGGAATCGTAATAATCTTTGAAGCTTCTACTCATAAAATTTGACGTAAAAGAACAATAAAAGTGTACACGGAGGAACTTTGATGGTCCGAAGTTGCTCAACTCTCTCTAAGGTGGAGCTTTTAGCTGTTTTGTCCATTTGTCACAGAAAGTTGGTGTTTTGTCATCGAAATAATCTATGAAGCTTATACTCGTAAAATTTGACATAGAAGAATCATAAGAAGTGTACATCGAACAACTGTTATGGTCCGAACTTGCTCAACTCTGTCCATGGAGTAGCTTTTAAAGGATTTGTCCATTTGTCATAGAAAGTTGGTCTTTTGGCATCGAAATAATCTAGGAAGCTTATACTCATAATATTTGACATAGAAGAACAATAAAAAGTGTACATCGAGCAACTTTGATGGTTCGAAGTTGCTCAACTCTCTCTATGGAGGTGCTTCTAACGGTTTTGTCCATTTGTCATTGAAAGATTGTGTTTTAGCATCGAAATAATCTAGGAAGCTTATACTCATAAACTTTGACATAGAAGTACAATAAAAAGTGTATCCCGAGCAACTTTGTTGGTCCGAAGTTGCTCAACTCTCTCTATGGAAGAGCTTTTAGCTGTTTTGTCAATTTGTCGTAGAAAGTTGATGTTTTGGCATCGAAATAATCTTGGAAGCTTATACTCGTAAAATTTGACATAGAAGAACAATAAAAAGTGTACACCAAGCAACTTTGATGGTCCGAAGTTGCTCAACTCTCTCTATGGATGAGCTTTTAACGGTTTTGTCCATTTTTCATATAAAGATGGTGTTTTAGCATCGAAATAATCTAGGAAGTTTGTACTCATAATATTTGACATAGAAGAATAATAAAAAGTGTACACCGAGCAACTTTGATGGTTCGAAGTTGCTCAACTCTCTCTAAGGAGGAGCTTTTAGCTGTTTTGTCCATTTGTCGTAGAAAGTTAGTGTTTTGTCATCGAAATAATCTAGGAAGCTTATACTCGTAAAATTTGACATAGAAGAATCGAAAAAGTGTGCGTCGAACAATTTTTATGGTCCGAACTTGTTCAACTCTGTCTATGGAGTAGCTTTCAACGGGTTTGTCCATTTGTCATAGAAATATGGTGTTTTAGCATCGAGACAATCTAGGAAGCTTATACTCATAACATTTGACATAGGAGAACAATAAAAAGTGTATCCCGAGCAACTTTGTTGGTCCGAAGTTGCTTAACTCCTTCTATGGAGGAGCTTTTAATGGTTTTCTTCATTTTTCATAGAAAGTTAATGTTTTTGGAATCGAAAAAATCTTGGAAGCTTCTACTCATAAAATATGGGGTAGAAGAACAATAAAAGTGTACACCGAGGAACTTTGATGGTCCGAAGTTGCTCAACTCTCTCTAAGGAGGAGCTTTTAGCTGTTCTGTCCATTTGTCATAGAATGTTGGTGTTTTGTTATAGAAATAATATAGGATGCTTATACTCGTAAAATTTTACATAGAAGAATCGTAAAAGGGTACGTCGAATAACATTTATGGTCCGCACTTGCTCCACTCTCTCTATGGAGTAGCTTTTAACGGGTTTGTGCATTTATCATAGAAAGTTGGTCTTTTGGCGTCGAAATAATCTAGGAAGCTTATACTCATAATATTTGACATAGAAGAACAATAAAAAGTGTACATCGAGCAACTTTGACGGTTCGAAGTTGCTCAACTCTCTCTATGGAGGTGCTTTTAACGGTTTTGTCCATTTGTCATAGAAAGATGGTGTTTTACGATCCAAATAATCTAGGAAGCTTATACTCGTAAACTTTGACATAGAAGAACAATAAAAAGTGTATCCCGAGCAACTTTGTTGGTCCGAAGTTGCTCAACTCTCTCTATGGAGGAGCTTTTAGCTGTTTTGTCTATTTGTCGTAGAAAGTTGGTGTTTTGGCATCGAAATAATCTTGGAAGCTTATACTCGTAAAATTTGACATAGAAGAACAATAAAAAGTGTACACCAAGCAACTTTGATGGTCCGAAGTTGCTCAACTCTCTCTATGGACGAGCTTTTAACGGTTTTGTCCATTTGTCATAGAAAGATGGTGTTTTAGCATCGAAATAATCTTGGAAGCTTATACTCGTGAAATTTGACATAGAAGAAAAATAAAAAGTGTACACCGAGCAACTATGATGGTCCGAAGTTTCTCAACTCTCTCTATGAAGGAGCTTTTAAAGGTTTTGTCCATTTGTGATAAAAACTTTGTGTTTTGGCATCGAAATAATCTTGGAAGCTTATACTCGTAAAATTTGACATAGAAGAACAATAAAAAGTGTACACCCAGCAACTTTGATGGTCCGAAGTTGCTCAACTCTCTTTATGGACGAGCTTTTAACGGTTTTGTCTATTTGTCATAGAAAGATGGTGTTTTAGCATCGAAATAATCTTGGAAGCTTATACTCGTGAAATTTGACATTGAAGAAAAATAAAAAAAGTACACCGAGCAACTATGGATGGTCCGAAGTTGCTCAACTCTCTCTATGAAGGAGCTTTTAAAGGTTTTGTCCATTTGTGATAAAAACTTTGTGTTTTGGCATCGAAATAATCTTGGAAGCTTATACTCGTAAAATTTGACATAGAAGAAAAATAAAAAGTGTACACCGAGCAACTTTGATGGTCCGAAGTTGCTCAACTCTCTCTATGGAGGAGCTTTTAACGGTTTTGTCCATTTTTCATATAAAGATGGTGTTTTAGCATCGAAATAATCTAGGAAGTTTGTACTCATAATATTTGACATAGAAGAATAATAAAAAGTGTACACCGAGCAACTTTGATGGTTCGAAGTTGCTCAACTCTCTCTAAGGAGGAGCTTTTAGCTGTTTTGTCCATTTGTCGTAGAAAGTTAGTGTTTTGTCATCGAAATAATCTAGGAAGCTTATACTCGTAAAATTTGACATAGAAGAATCGAAAAAGTGTGCGTCGAACAATTTTTATGGTCCGAACTTGTTCAACTCTGTCTATGGAGTAGCTTTCAACGGGTTTGTCCATTTGTCATAGAAATATGGTGTTTTAGCATCGAGACAATCTAGGAAGCTTATACTCATAACATTTGACATAGGAGAACAATAAAAAGTGTATCCCGAGCAACTTTGTTGGTCCGAAGTTGCTTAACTCCTTCTATGGAGGAGCTTTTAATGGTTTTCTTCATTTTTCATAGAAAGTTAATGTTTTTGGAATCGAAAAAATCTTGGAAGCTTCTACTCATAAAATATGGGGTAGAAGAACAATAAAAGTGTACACCGAGGAACTTTGATGGTCCGAAGTTGCTCAACTCTCTCTAAGGAGGAGCTTTTAGCTGTTCGGTCCATTTGTCATAGAATGTTGGTGTTTTGTTATAGAAATAATATAGGATGCTTATACTCGTAAAATTTTACATAGAAGAATCGTAAAAGGGTACGTCGAATAACATTTATGGTCCGCACTTGCTCCACTCTCTCTATGGAGTAGCTTTTAACGGGTTTGTGCATTTATCATAGAAAGTTGGTCTTTTGGCGTCGAAATAATCTAGGAAGCTTATACTCATAATATTTGACATAGAAGAACAATAAAAAGTGTACATCGAGCAACTTTGACGGTTCGAAGTTGCTCAACTCTCTCTATGGAGGTGCTTTTAACGGTTTTGTCCATTTGTCATAGAAAGATGGTGTTTTACGATCCAAATAATCTAGGAAGCTTATACTCGTAAACTTTGACATAGAAGAACAATAAAAAGTGTATCCCGAGCAACTTTGTTGGTCCGAAGTTGCTCAACTCTCTCTATGGAGGAGCTTTTAGCTGTTTTGTCTATTTGTCGTAGAAAGTTGGTGTTTTGGCATCGAAATAATCTTGGAAGCTTATACTCGTAAAATTTGACATAGAAGAACAATAAAAAGTGTACACCAAGCAACTTTGATGGTCCGAAGTTGCTCAACTCTCTCTATGGACGAGCTTTTAACGGTTTTGTCCATTTGTCATAGAAAGATGGTGTTTTAGCATCGAAATAATCTTGGAAGCTTATACTCGTGAAATTTGACATAGAAGAAAAATAAAAAGTGTACACCGAGCAACTATGATGGTCCGAAGTTTCTCAACTCTCTCTATGAAGGAGCTTTTAAAGGTTTTGTCCATTTGTGATAAAAACTTTGTGTTTTGGCATCGAAATAATCTTGGAAGCTTATACTCGTAAAATTTGACATAGAAGAACAATAAAAAGTGTACACCCAGCAACTTTGATGGTCCGAAGTTGCTCAACTCTCTTTATGGACGAGCTTTTAACGGTTTTGTCTATTTGTCATAGAAAGATGGTGTTTTAGCATCGAAATAATCTTGGAAGCTTATACTCGTGAAATTTGACATTGAAGAAAAATAAAAAAAGTACACCGAGCAACTATGGATGGTCCGAAGTTGCTCAACTCTCTCTATGAAGGAGCTTTTAAAGGTTTTGTCCATTTGTGATAAAAACTTTGTGTTTTGGCATCGAAATAATCTTGGAAGCTTATACTCGTAAAATTTGACATAGAAGAAAAATAAAAAGTGTACACCGAGCAACTTTGATGGTCCGAAGTTGCTCAACTCTCTCTATGGAGGAGCTTTTAAAGGTTTTGTCCATTTGTCATATAAAGATGGTGTTTTAGCATCGAAATAATCTAGGAAACTTATACTCATAATATTTGACATAGAAGAATAATAAAAAAGTGTACACCGAGAAACTTTGATGGTCAGAAGTTGCTCAACTCTCTCTAAGGAGAAGCTTTTAGCTGTTTTGTCCATTTGTCGTAGAAAGTTATTGTTTTGTCATCGAAATAATCTAGGAAGCTTATACTCGTAAAATTTGACATAGAAGAATCGTAAAAAGTGTGCGTCGAACAATTTTTATGGTCCGAACTTGTTCAACTCTGTCCATGGAGTAGCTTTCAACGGGTTTGTCCATTTTTCATAGAAAGTTGGTCTTTTGGCATCGAAATAATCTAGGAAGCTTATACTCATAATATTTGACATAAAAGAACAATAAAAAGTGTACACCGAGCAACTTTGATGGTTCGAAGTTGCTCAACTCTCTCTATGGAGGAGCTTTTAATGGTTTTGTCCATTTGTCATAGAAAGATGGTGTTTTAGTATCGAAATAATCTAGGAAGCTTATACTCGTAAAAATTGACATAGAAGAACAATAAAAAGTGTATCCCGAGCAACGTTTTTGGTCCGAAGTTGCTCAACTCTCTCTATGGAGGAGCTTTTAATGGTTTTGTCCATTTGTCATACAAAGTCGGTGTTTTTGGAATCGTAATAATTTTTGAAGCTTCTACTCATAAAATTTGACGTAAAAGAACAATAAAAGTGTACACGGAGGAACTTTGATGGTCCGAAGTTGCTCAACTCTCTCTAAGGTGGAGCTTTTAGCTGTTTTGTCCATTTGTCACAGAAAGTTGGTGTTTTGTCATCGAAATAATCTATGAAGCTTATACTCATAAAATTTGACAAACAATAATCATAAAAAGTGTAGATCGAACAACTGTTATGGTCCGAACTTGCTCAACTCTGTCTATGGAGTAGCTTTTAAAGGATTTGTCCATTTGTCATAGAAAATTGGTCTTTTGGCATCGAAATAATCTAGGAAGCTTATACACATAATATTTGACATACAAGAACAATAAAAAGTGTACATCGAGCAACTTTGATGGTTCGAAGTTGCTCAACTCTCTCTAGTGAGGTGCTTTTAACGGTTTTGTCCATTTGTCATAGAAAGATGGTGTTTTAGCATCGAAATAATCTAGGAAGCTTATACTCATAAACTTTGACATAGAAGAACAATAAAAAGTGTATCCCGAGCAACTTTGTTGGTCCGAAGTTGCTCAACTCTCTCTATGGAGGAGCTTTTAAAGGTTTTGTCCATTTGTGATAAAAACTTTTTGTTTTGGCATCGAAATAATCTTGGAAGCTTATACTCGTAAAATTTGACATAGAAGAAAAATAAAAAGTGTACACCGAGCAACTTTGATGGTCCGAAGTTGCTCAACTCTCTCTATGGACGAGCTTTTAACGGTTTTGTCCATTTGTCATAGAAAGATGGTGTTTTAGCATCGAAATAATCTTGGAAGCTTATACTCGTAAAATTTGACATAGAAGAAAAATAAAAAGTGTACACCGAGCAACTATGATGGTCCGAAGTTGCTCAACTCTCTCTATGAAGGAGCTTTTACGGGTTTTGTCCATTTGTGATAAAAACTTTGTGTTTTGGCATCGTAATAATCTTGGAAGCTTATACTCGTAAAATTTGACATAGAAGAAAAATAAAAAGTGTACACCGAGCAACTTTGATGGTCCGAAGTTGCTCAACTCTCTCTTTGGAGGAGCTTTTAACGGTTTTGTCCATTTGTCATATAAAGATGGTGTTTTAGCATCGAAATAATCTAGGAAGCTTATACTCATAATATTTGACATAGAAGAATAATAAAAAGTGTACACCGAGCAACTTTGATGGTCCGAAGTTGCTCAACTCTCTCTAAGGAGAAGCTTTTAGATGTTTTGTCCATTTTTCGTAGAAAGTTAGTGTTTTGTCATCGAAATAATCTAGGAAGCTTATACTCGTAAAATTTGACATAGAAGAATCGAAAAAAGTGTGCGTCGAACAATTTTTATGGTCCGAACTTGTTTAACTCTGTCCATGGAGTAGCTTTCAGCGGGTTTGTCCATTTTTCATAGAAATATGGTGTTTTAGCATCGAAATAATCTAGGAAGCTTATACTCATAACATTTGACATAGAAGAACAATAAAAAGTGTATCCCGAGCAACTTTGTTGGTCCGAAGTTGCTCAACTCTCTCTATGAAGGAACTTTTAACGGTTTTCTTTATTTGTCATAGAAAGTTGGTGTTTTTGGAATCGAAAAAATCTTGGAAGCTTCTACTCATAAAATATGGGGTAGAAGAACAATAAAAGTGTACACCGAGGAACTTTGATGGTCCGAAGTTGCTCAACTCTCTCTAAGGAGGAGCTTTTAGCTGTTTTGTCCATTTGTCATAGAAAGTTGGTGTTTTGTTATCGAAATAATATAGGATGCTTATACTCGTAAAATTTTACATAGAAGAATCGTAAAAAGGGTACGTCGAACAACTTTTATTGTCCGCACTTGCTCCACTCTGTCTATGGAGTAGCTTTTAACGGGTTTGTCCATTTGTCATAGAAAGTTCGTCTTTTGGCATCGAAATAATCTGGGAAGCATATACTCATAATATTTGACATAGAAGAACAATAAAAAGTGTACACCGAGCAACTTTGATGGTTCGAAGTTGCTCAACTCTCTCTATGGAGGAGCTTTTAATGGTTTTGTCCATTTGTCATAGAAAGATGGTGTTTTAGTATCGAAATAATCTAGGAAGCTTATACTCGTAAAAATTGACATAGAAGAACAATAAAAAGTGTATCCCGAGCAACGTTTTTGGTCCGAAGTTGCTCAACTCTCTCTATGGAGGAGCTTTTAACGGTTTTGTCCATTTGTCATACAAAGTCGGTGTTTTTGGAGTCGTAATAATCTTTGAAGCTTCTACTCATAAAATTTGACGTAAAAGAACAATAAAAGTGTACACGGAGGAACTTTGATGGTCCGAAGTTGCTCAACTCTCTCTAAGGTGGAGCTTTTAGCTGTTTTGTCCATTTGTCACAGAAAGTTGGTGTTTTGTCATCGAAATAATCTATGAAGCTTATACTCGTAAAATTTGACATAGAAGAATCGTAAAAAGTGTACATCGAACAACTGTTATGGTCCGAACTTGCTCAACTCGGTCTATGGAGTAGCTTTTAACGGGTTTGTCCATTTGTCATAGAAAGTTGGTCTTTTGGCGTCGAAATAATCTAGGAAGCTTATACTCATAATATTTGCCATAGAAGAACAATAAAAAGTGTACACCGAGCAACTTTGATGGTTCGAAGTTGCTCAACTCTCTCTATGGAGGAGCTTTTAATGGTTTTGTCCATTTGTCATAGAAAGATGGTGTTTTAGTATCGAAATAATCTAGGAAGCTTATACTCGTAAAAATTGACATAGAAGAACAATAAAAAGTGTATCCCGAGCAACGTTTTTGGTCCGAAGTTGCTCAACTCTCTCTATGGAGGAGCTTTTAACGGTTTTGTCCATTTGTCATACAAAGTCGATGTTTTTTGAATCGTAATAATCTTTGAAGCTTCTACTCATAAAATTTGACGTAAAAGAACAGTAAAAGTGTACACGGAGGAACTTTGATGGTCCGAAGTTGCTCAACTCTCTCTAAGGTGGAGCTTTTAGCTGTTTTGTCCATTTGTCACAGAAAATTGGTGTTTTGTCATCGAAATAATCTATGAAGCTTATACTCATAAAATTTGACAAAGAATAATCATAAAAAGTGTACATCGAACAACTGTTATGGTCCGAACTTGCTCAAATCTGTCTATGGAGTAGCTTTTAAAGGGTTTGTCCATTTGTCATAGAAAATTGGTCTTTTGGCATCGAAATAATCTAGGAAGCTTATACACATAATATTTGACATACAAGAACAATAAAAAGTGTACATCGAGCAACTTTGATGGTTCGAAGTTGCTCAACTCTCTCTATGGAGGTGCTTTTAACGGTTTTGTCCATTTGTCATAGAAAGATGGTGTTTTAGCATCGAAATAATCTAGGAAGCTTATACTCATAAACTTTAACATAGAAGAACAATAAAAAGTGTATCCCGAGCAACTTTGTTGGTCCGAAGTTGCTCAACTCTCTCTATGGAGGAGCTTTTAAAGGTTTTGTCCATTTGTGATAAAAACTTTTTGTTTTGGCATCGAAATAATCTTGGAAGCTTATACTCGTAAAATTTGACATAGAAGAAAAATAAAAAGTGTACACCGAGCAACTTTGATGGTCCGAAGTTGCTCAACTCTCTCTATGGACGAGCTTTTAACGGTTTTGTCCATTTGTCATAGAAAGATGGTGTTTTAGCATCGAAATAATCTTGGAAGCTTATACTCGTAAAATTTGACATAGAAGAAAAATAAAAAGTGTACACCGAGCAACTATGATGGTCCGAAGTTGCTCAACTCTCTCTATGAAGGAGCTTTTACGGGTTTTGTCCATTTGTGATAAAAACTTTGTGTTTTGGCATCGAAATAATCTTGGAAGCTTATACTCGTAAAATTTGACATAGAAGAAAAATAAAAAGTGTACACCGAGCAACTTTGATGGTCCGAAGTTGCTCAACTCTCTCTTTGGAGGAGCTTTTAACGGTTTTGTCCATTTGTCATATAAAGATGGTGTTTTAGCATCGAAATAATCTAGGAAGCTTATACTCATAATATTTGACATAGAAGAATAATAAAAAGTGTACACCGAGCAACTTTGATGGTCCGAAGTTGCTCAACTCTCTCTAAGGAGAAGCTTTTAGATGTTTTGTCCATTTTTCGTAGAAAGTTAGTGTTTTGTCATCGAAATAATCTAGGAAGCTTATACTCGTAAAATTTGACATAGAAGAATCGAAAAAAGTGTGCGTCGAACAATTTTTATGGTCCGAACTTGTTTAACTCTGTCCATGGAGTAGCTTTCAGCGGGTTTGTCCATTTTTCATAGAAATATGGTGTTTTAGCATCGAAATAATCTAGGAAGCTTATACTCATAACATTTGACATAGAAGAACAATAAAAAGTGTATCCCGAGCAACTTTGTTGGTCCGAAGTTGCTCAACTCTCTCTATGAAGGAACTTTTAACGGTTTTCTTTATTTGTCATAGAAAGTTGGTGTTTTTGGAATCGAAAAAATCTTGGAAGCTTCTACTCATAAAATATGGGGTAGAAGAACAATAAAAGTGTACACCGAGGAACTTTGATGGTCCGAAGTTGCTCAACTCTCTCTAAGGAGGAGCTTTTAGCTGTTTTGTCCATTTGTCATAGAAAGTTGGTGTTTTGTTATCGAAATAATATAGGATGCTTATACTCGTAAAATTTTACATAGAAGAATCGTAAAAAGGGTACGTCGAACAACTTTTATTGTCCGCACTTGCTCCACTCTGTCTATGGAGTAGCTTTTAACGGGTTTGTCCATTTGTCATAGAAAGTTCGTCTTTTGGCATCGAAATAATCTGGGAAGCATATACTCATAATATTTGACATAGAAGAACAATAAAAAGTGTACACCGAGCAACTTTGATGGTTCGAAGTTGCTCAACTCTCTCTATGGAGGAGCTTTTAATGGTTTTGTCCATTTGTCATAGAAAGATGGTGTTTTAGTATCGAAATAATCTAGGAAGCTTATACTCGTAAAAATTGACATAGAAGAACAATAAAAAGTGTATCCCGAGCAACGTTTTTGGTCCGAAGTTGCTCAACTCTCTCTATGGAGGAGCTTTTAACGGTTTTGTCCATTTGTCATACAAAGTCGGTGTTTTTGGAGTCGTAATAATCTTTGAAGCTTCTACTCATAAAATTTGACGTAAAAGAACAATAAAAGTGTACACGGAGGAACTTTGATGGTCCGAAGTTGCTCAACTCTCTCTAAGGTGGAGCTTTTAGCTGTTTTGTCCATTTGTCACAGAAAGTTGGTGTTTTGTCATCGAAATAATCTATGAAGCTTATACTCGTAAAATTTGACATAGAAGAATCGTAAAAAGTGTACATCGAACAACTGTTATGGTCCGAACTTGCTCAACTCGGTCTATGGAGTAGCTTTTAACGGGTTTGTCCATTTGTCATAGAAAGTTGGTCTTTTGGCGTCGAAATAATCTAGGAAGCTTATACTCATAATATTTGCCATAGAAGAACAATAAAAAGTGTACACCGAGCAACTTTGATGGTTCGAAGTTGCTCAACTCTCTCTATGGAGGAGCTTTTAATGGTTTTGTCCATTTGTCATAGAAAGATGGTGTTTTAGTATCGAAATAATCTAGGAAGCTTATACTCGTAAAAATTGACATAGAAGAACAATAAAAAGTGTATCCCGAGCAACGTTTTTGGTCCGAAGTTGCTCAACTCTCTCTATGGAGGAGCTTTTAACGGTTTTGTCCATTTGTCATACAAAGTCGATGTTTTTTGAATCGTAATAATCTTTGAAGCTTCTACTCATAAAATTTGACGTAAAAGAACAGTAAAAGTGTACACGGAGGAACTTTGATGGTCCGAAGTTGCTCAACTCTCTCTAAGGTGGAGCTTTTAGCTGTTTTGTCCATTTGTCACAGAAAATTGGTGTTTTGTCATCGAAATAATCTATGAAGCTTATACTCATAAAATTTGACAAAGAATAATCATAAAAAGTGTACATCGAACAACTGTTATGGTCCGAACTTGCTCAAATCTGTCTATGGAGTAGCTTTTAAAGGGTTTGTCCATTTGTCATAGAAAATTGGTCTTTTGGCATCGAAATAATCTAGGAAGCTTATACACATAATATTTGACATACAAGAACAATAAAAAGTGTACATCGAGCAACTTTGATGGTTCGAAGTTGCTCAACTCTCTCTATGGAGGTGCTTTTAACGGTTTTGTCCATTTGTCATAGAAAGATGGTGTTTTAGCATCGAAATAATCTAGGAAGCTTATACTCATAAACTTTAACATAGAAGAACAATAAAAAGTGTATCCCGAGCAACTTTGTTGGTCCGAAGTTGCTCAACTCTCTCTATGGAGGAGCTTTTAAAGGTTTTGTCCATTTGTGATAAAAACTTTTTGTTTTGGCATCGAAATAATCTTGGAAGCTTATACTCGTAAAATTTGACATAGAAGAAAAATAAAAAGTGTACACCGAGCAACTTTGATGGTCCGAAGTTGCTCAACTCTCTCTATGGACGAGCTTTTAACGGTTTTGTCCATTTGTCATAGAAAGATGGTGTTTTAGCATCGAAATAATCTTGGAAGCTTATACTCGTAAAATTTGACATAGAAGAAAAATAAAAAGTGTACACCGAGCAACTATGATGGTCCGAAGTTGCTCAACTCTCTCTATGAAGGAGCTTTTACGGGTTTTGTCCATTTGTGATAAAAACTTTGTGTTTTGGCATCGAAATAATCTTGGAAGCTTATACTCGTAAAATTTGACATAGAAGAAAAATAAAAAGTGTACACCGAGCAACTTTGATGGTCCGAAGTTGCTCAACTCTCTCTTTGGAGGAGCTTTTAACGGTTTTGTCCATTTGTCATATAAAGATGGTGTTTTAGCATCGAAATAATCTAGGAAGCTTATACTCATAATATTTGACATAGAAGAATAATAAAAAGTGTACACCGAGCAACTTTGATGGTCCGAAGTTGCTCAACTCTCTCTAAGGAGAAGCTTTTAGCTGTTTTGTCCATTTTTCGTAGAAAGTTAGTGTTTTGTCATCGAAATAATCTAGAAAGCTTATACTCGTAAATTTTGAGATAGAAGAATCGTAAAAAGTGTGCGTCGAACAATTTTTATGGTCCGAACTTGTTCAACTCTGTCCATGGAGTAGCTTTCAGCGGGTTTGTCCATTTTTCATAGAAATATGGTGTTTTAGCATCGAAATAATCTAGGAAGCTTATACTCTTAACATTTGACATAGAAGAACAATAAAAAGTGTATCCCGAGCAACTTTGTTGGTCCGAAGTTGCTCAACTCTCTCTATGGAGGAGCTTTTAACGGTTTTCTTTATTTGTCATAGAAAGTTGGTGTTTTTGGAATCGAAAAAATCTTGGAAGCTTCTACTCATAAAATATGGGGTAGAAGAACAATAAAAGTGTACACCGAGGAACTTTGATGGTCCGAAGTTGCTCAACTCTCTCTAAGGAGGAGCTTTTAGCTGTTTTGTCCATTTGTCATAGAAAGTTGGTGTTTTGTTATCGAAATAATATAGGATGCTTATACTCGTAAAATTTTACATAGAAGAATCGTAAAAAGGGTACGTCGAACAACTTTTATGGTCCGCACTTGCTCCACTCAATCTATGAAGTAGCTTTTAACGGGTTTGTCCATTTGTCATAGAAAGTTCGTCTTTTGGCATCGAAATAATCTAGGAAGCTTATACTCATAATATTTGACATAGAAGAACAATAAAAAGTGTACACCGAGCAACTTTGATGGTTCGAAGTTGCTCAACTCTCTCTATGGAGGAGCTTTTAATGGTTTTGTCCATTTGTCATAGAAAGATGGTGTTTTAGTATCGAAATAATCTAGGAAGCTTATACTCGTAAAAATTGACATAGAAGAACAATAAAAAGTGTATCCCGAGCAACGTTTTTGGTCCGAAGTTGTTCTTTCTCTCTCTATGGAGGAGCTTTTAACGGTTTTGTCCATTTGTCATACAAAGTCAGTGTTTTTGGAGTCGTAATAATCTTTGAAGCTTCTACTCATAAAATTTGACGTAAAAGAACAATAAAAGTGTACACGGAGGAACTTTGATGGTCCGAAGTTGCTCAACTCTCTCTAAGGTGGAGCTTTTAGCTGTTTTGTCCATTTGTCACAGAAAGTTGGTGTTTTGTCATCGAAATAATCTATGAAGCTTATACTCGTAAAATTTGACATAGAAGAATCGTAAAAAGTGTACATCGAACAACTGTTATGGTCCGAACTTGCTCAACTCGGTCTATGGAGTAGCTTTTAACGGGTTTGTCCATTTATCATAGAAAGTTGGTCTTTTGGCGTCGAAATAATCTAGGAAGCTTATACTCATAATATTTGACATAGAAGAACAATAAAAAGTGTACACCGAGCAACTTTGATGGTTCGAAGTTGCTCAACTCTCTCTATGGAGGAGCTTTTAATGGTTTTGTCCATTTGTCATAGAAAGATGGTGTTTTAGTATCGAAATAATCTAGGAAGCTTATACACGTAAAAATTGACATAGAAGAACAATAAAAAGTGTATCCCGAGCAACGTTTTTGGTCCGAAGTTGCTCAACTCCCTCTATGGAGGAGCTTTTAACGGTTTTGTCCATTTGTCATACAAAGTCGGTGTTTTTGGAATCGTAATAATCTTTGAAGCTTCTACTCATAAAATTTGACGTAAAAGAACAATAAAAGTGTACACGGAGGAACTTTGATGGTCCGAAGTTGCTCAACTCTCTCTAAGGTGGAGCTTTTATCTATTTTGTCCATTTGTCACAGAAAGTTGGTGTTTTGTCATCGAAATAATCTATGAAGCTTATACTCATAAAATTTGACAAAGAATAATCATAAAAAGTGTACATCGAACAACTGTTATGGTCCGAACTTGCTCAACTCTGTCTATGGAGTAGCTTTTAAAGGGTTTGTCCATTTGTCATAGAAAATTGGTCTTTTGGCATCGAAATAATCTAGGAAGCTTATACACATAATATTTGACATACAAGAACAATAAAAAGTGTACATCGAGCAACTTTGATGGTTCGAAGTTGCTCAACTCTCTCTATGGAGGTGCTTTTAACGGTTTTGTCCATTTGTCATAGAAAGATGGTGTTTTAGCATCGAAATAATCTAGGAAGCTTATACTCATAAACTTTGACATAGAAGAACAATAAAAAGTGTATCCCGAGCAACTTTGTTGGTCCGAAGTTGCTCAACTCTCTCTATGGAGGAGCTTTTAAAGGTTTTGTCCATTTGTGATAAAAACTTTTTGTTTTGGCATCGAAATAATCTTGGAAGCTTATACTCGTAAAATTTGACATAGAAGAAAAATAAAAAGTGTACACCGAGCAACTTTGATGGTCCGAAGTTGCTCAACTCTCTCTATGGACGAGCTTTTAACGGTTTTGTCCATTTGTCTTAGAAAGATGGTGTTTTAGCATCGAAATAATCTTGGAAGCTTATACTCGTAAAATTTGACATAGAAGAAAAATAAAAAGTGTACACCGAGCAACTATGATGGTCCGAAGTTGCTCAACTCTCTCTATGAAGGAGCTTTTAAAGGTTTTGTCCATTTGTGGTAAAAACTTTGGGTTTTGGCATCGAAATAATCTTGGAAGCTTATACTCGTAAAATTTGACATAGAAGAAAAATAAAAAGTGTACACCGAGCAACTATGATGGTCCGAAGTTGCTCAACTCTCTCTATGAAGGAGCTTTTACGGGTTTTGTCCATTTGTGATAAAAACTTTGTGTTTTGGCATCGAAATAATCTTGGAACCTTATACTCGTAAAATTTGACATAGAAGAAAAATAAAAAGTGTACACCGAGCAACTTTGATGGTCCGAAGTTGCTCAACTCTCTCTTTGGAGGAGCTTTTAACGGTTTTGTCCATTTGTCATATAAAGATGGTGTTTTAGCATCGAAATAATCTAGGAAGCTTATACTCATAATATTTGAGATAGAAGAATAATAAAAAGTGTACACCGAGCAACTTTGATGGTCCGAAGTTGCTCAACTCTCTCTAAGGAGAAGCTTTTAGCTGTTTTGTCCATTTTTCGTAGAAAGTTAGTGTTTTGTCATCGAAATAATCTAGGAAGCTTATACTCGTAAAATTTAACATAGAAGAATCATAAAAAGTGTGCGTCGAACAATTTTTATGGTCCGAACTTGTTCAACTCTGTCCATGGACTAGCTTTCAGCGGGTTTGTCCATTTTTCATAGAACTATGGTGTTTTAGCATCGAAATAATCTAGGAAGCTTATACTCATAACATTTGACATAGAAGAACAATAAAAAGTGTATCCCGAGCAACTTTGTTGGTCCGAAGTTGCTCAACTCTCTCTATGGAGGTGCTTTTAACGGTTTTCTTTATTTGTCATAGAAAGTTGGTGTTTTTGGAATCGAAAAAATCTTGGAAGCTTCTACTCATAAAATATGGGGTAGAAGAACAATAAAAGTGTACACCGAGGAACTTTGATGGTCCGAAGTTGCTCAACTCTCTCTAAGGAGGAGCTTTTAGCTGTTTTGTCCATTTGTCATAGAAAGTTGGTGTTTTGTTATCGAAATAATATAGGATGCTTATACTCGTAAAATTTTACATAGAAGAATCGTAAAAAGGGTACGTCGAACAACTTTTATGGTCCGCACTTGCTCCACTCAATCTATGGAGTAGCTTTTAACGGGTTTGTCCATTTGTCATAGAAAGTTCGTCTTTTGGCATCGAAATAATCTAGGAAGCTTATACTCATAATATTTGACATAGAAGAACAATAAAAAGTGTACACCGAGCAACTTTGATGGTTCGAAGTTGCTCAACTCTCTCTATGGAGGAGCTTTTAATGGTTTTGTCCATTTGTCATAGAAAGATGGTGTTTTAGTATCGAAATAATCTAGGAAGCTTATACTCGTAAAAATTGACATAGAAGAACAATAAAAAGTGTATCCCGAGCAACGTTTTTGGTCCGAAGTTGCTCAACTCTCTCTATGGAGGAGCTTTTAACGGTTTTGTCCATTTGTCATACAAAGTCGGTGTTTTTGGAGTCGTAATAATCTTTGAAGCTTCTACTCATAAAATTTGACGTAAAAGAACAATAAAAGTGTACACGGAGGAACTTTGATGGTCCGAAGTTGCTCAACTCTCTCTAAGTTGGAGCTTTTAGCTGTTTTGTCCATTTGTCACGGAAAGTTGGTGTTTTGTCATCGAAATAATCTATGAAGCTTATACTCGTAAAATTTGACATAGAAGAATCGTAAAAAGTGTACATCGAACAACTGTTATGGTCCGAACTTGCTCAACTCGGTCTATGGAGTAGCTTTTAACGGGTTTGTCCATTTGTCATAGAAAGTTGGTCTTTTGGCGTCGAAATAATCTAGGAAGCTTATACTCATAATATTTGACATAGAAGAACAATAAAAAGTGTACACCGAGCAACTTTGATGGTTCGAAGTTGCTCAACTCTCTCTATGGAGGAGCTTTTAATGGTTTTGTCCATTTGTCATAGAAAGATGGTGTTTTAGTATCGAAATAATCTAGGAAGCTTATACTCGTAAAAATTGACATAGAAGAACAATAAAAAGTGTATCCCGAGCAACGTTTTTGGTCCGAAGTTGCTCAACTCTCTCTATGGAGGAGCTTTTAACGGTTTTGTCCATTTGTCATACAAAGTCGGTGTTTTTGGAATCGTAATAATCTTTGAAGCTTCTACTCATAAAATTTGACGTAAAAGAACAATAAAAGTGTACACGGAGGAACTTTGATGGTCCGAAGTTGCTCAACTCTCTCTAAGGTGGAGCTTTTATCTGTTTTGTCCATTTGTCACAGAAAGTTGGTGTTTTGTCATCGAAATAATCTATGAAGCTTATACTCATAAAATTTGACAAAGAATAATCATAAAAAGTGTACATCGAACAACTGTTATGGTCCGAACTTCCTCAACTCTGTCTATGGAGTAGCTTTTAAAGGGTTTGTCCATTTGTCATAGAAAATTGGTCTTTTGGCATCGAAATAATCTAGGAAGCTTATACACATAATATTTGACATACAAGAACAATAAAAAGTGTACATCGAGCAACTTTGATGGTTCGAAGTTGCTCAACTCTCTCTATGGAGGTGCTTTTAACGGTTTTGTCCATTTGTCATAGAAAGATGGTGTTTTAGCATCGAAATAATCTAGGAAGCTTATACTCATAAACTTTGACATAGAAGAACAATAAAAAGTGTATCCCGAGCAACTTTGTTGGTCCGAAGTTGCTCAACTCTCTCTATGGAGGAGCTTTTAAAGGTTTTGTCCATTTGTGATAAAAACTTTTTGTTTTGGCATCGAAATAATCTTGGAAGCTTATACTCGTAAAATTTGACATAGAAGAAAAATAAAAAGTGTACACCGAGCAACTTTGATGGTCCGAAGTTGCTCAACTCTCTCTATGGACGAGCTTTTAACGGTTTTGTCCATTTGTCTTAGAAAGATGGTGTTTTAGCATCGAAATAATCTTGGAAGCTTATACTCGTAAAATTTGACATAGAAGAAAAATAAAAAGTGTACACCGAGCAACAATGATGGTCCGAAGTTGCTCAACTCTCTCTATGAAGGAGCTTTTAAAGGTTTTGTCCATTTGTGGTAAAAACTTTGGGTTTTGGCATCGAAATAATCTTGGAAGCTTATACTCGTAAAATTTGACATAGAAGAAAAATAAAAAGTGTACACCGAGCAACTTTGATGGTCCGAAGTTGCTCAACTCTCTCTATGGAGGAGCTTTTAACGGTTTTGTCCATTTGTCATATAAAGATGGTGTTTTAGCATCGAAATAATCTAGGAAGCTTATACTCATAATATTTGACATAGAAGAATAATAAAAAGTGTACACCGAGCAACTTTGATGGTCCGAAGTTGCTCAACTCTCTCTAAGGAGAAGCTTTCAGCTGTTTTGTCCATTTTTCGTAGAAAGTTAATGTTTTGTCATCGAAAAAATCTAGGAAGCTTATACTCGTAAAATTTGACATAGAAGAATCATAAAAAGTGTGCGTCGAACAATTTTTATGGTCCGAACTTGTTCAACTCTGTCCATGGACTAGCTTTCAGCGGGTTTGTCCATTTTTCATAGAACTATGGTGTTTTAGTATCGAAATAATCTAGGAAGCTTATACTCATAACATTTGACATAGAAGAACAATAAAAAGTGTATCCCGAGCAACTTTGTTGGTCCGAAGTTGCTCAACTCTCTCTATGGAGGTGCTTTTAACGGTTTTCTTTATTTGTCATAGAAAGTTGGTGTTTTTGGAATCGAAAAAATCTTGGAAGCTTCTACTCATAAAATATGGGGTAGAAGAACAATAAAAGTGTACACCGAGGAACTTTGATGGTCCGAAGTTGCTCAACTCTCTCTAAGGAGGAGCTTTTAGCTGTTTTGTCCATTTGTCATAGAAAGTTGGTGTTTTGTTATCGAAATAATATAGGATGCTTATACTCGTAAAATTTTACATAGAAGAATCGTAAAAAGGGTACGTCGAACAACTTTTATGGTCCGCACTTGCTCCACTCAATCTATGGAGTAGCTTTTAACGGGTTTGTCCATTTGTCATAGAAAGTTCGTCTTTTGGCATCGAAATAATCTAGGAAGCTTATACTCATAATATTTGACATAGAAGAACAATAAAAAGTGTACACCGAGCAACTTTGATGGTTCGAAGTTGCTCAACTCTCTCTATGGAGGAGCTTTTAATGGTTTTGTCCATTTGTCATAGAAAGATGGTGTTTTAGTATCGAAATAATCTAGGAAGCTTATACTCGTAAAAATTGACATAGAAGAACAATAAAAAGTGTATCCCGAGCAACGTTTTTGGTCCGAAGTTGCTCAACTCTCTCTATGGAGGAGCTTTTAACGGTTTTGTCCATTTGTCATACAAAGTCGGTGTTTTTGGAGTCGTAATAATCTTTGAAGCTTCTACTCATAAAATTTGACGTAAAAGAACAATAAAAGTGTACACGGAGGAACTTTGATGGTCCGAAGTTGCTCAACTCTCTCTAAGTTGGAGCTTTTAGCTGTTTTGTCCATTTGTCACGGAAAGTTGGTGTTTTGTCATCGAAATAATCTATGAAGCTTATACTCGTAAAATTTGACATAGAAGAATCGTAAAAAGTGTACATCGAACAACTGTTATGGTCCGAACTTGCTCAACTCGGTCTATGGAGTAGCTTTTAACGGGTTTGTCCATTTGTCATAGAAAGTTGGTCTTTTGGCGTCGAAATAATCTAGGAAGCTTATACTCATAATATTTGACATAGAAGAACAATAAAAAGTGTACACCGAGCAACTTTGATGGTTCGAAGTTGCTCAACTCTCTCTATGGAGGAGCTTTTAATGGTTTTGTCCATTTGTCATAGAAAGATGGTGTTTTAGTATCGAAATAATCTAGGAAGCTTATACTCGTAAAAATTGACATAGAAGAACAATAAAAAGTGTATCCCGAGCAACGTTTTTGGTCCGAAGTTGCTCAACTCTCTCTATGGAGGAGCTTTTAACGGTTTTGTCCATTTGTCATACAAAGTCGGTGTTTTTGGAATCGTAATAATCTTTGAAGCTTCTACTCATAAAATTTGACGTAAAAGAACAATAAAAGTGTACACGGAGGAACTTTGATGGTCCGAAGTTGCTCAACTCTCTCTAAGGTGGAGCTTTTATCTGTTTTGTCCATTTGTCACAGAAAGTTGGTGTTTTGTCATCGAAATAATCTATGAAGCTTATACTCATAAAATTTGACAAAGAATAATCATAAAAAGTGTACATCGAACAACTGTTATGGTCCGAACTTCCTCAACTCTGTCTATGGAGTAGCTTTTAAAGGGTTTGTCCATTTGTCATAGAAAATTGGTCTTTTGGCATCGAAATAATCTAGGAAGCTTATACACATAATATTTGACATACAAGAACAATAAAAAGTGTACATCGAGCAACTTTGATGGTTCGAAGTTGCTCAACTCTCTCTATGGAGGTGCTTTTAACGGTTTTGTCCATTTGTCATAGAAAGATGGTGTTTTAGCATCGAAATAATCTAGGAAGCTTATACTCATAAACTTTGACATAGAAGAACAATAAAAAGTGTATCCCGAGCAACTTTGTTGGTCCGAAGTTGCTCAACTCTCTCTATGGAGGAGCTTTTAAAGGTTTTGTCCATTTGTGATAAAAACTTTTTGTTTTGGCATCGAAATAATCTTGGAAGCTTATACTCGTAAAATTTGACATAGAAGAAAAATAAAAAGTGTACACCGAGCAACTTTGATGGTCCGAAGTTGCTCAACTCTCTCTATGGACGAGCTTTTAACGGTTTTGTCCATTTGTCTTAGAAAGATGGTGTTTTAGCATCGAAATAATCTTGGAAGCTTATACTCGTAAAATTTGACATAGAAGAAAAATAAAAAGTGTACACCGAGCAACTATGATGGTCCGAAGTTGCTCAACTCTCTCTATGAAGGAGCTTTTACGGGTTTTGTCCATTTGTGATAAAAACTTTGTGTTTTGGCATCGAAATAATCTTGGAACCTTATACTCGTAAAATTTGACATAGAAGAAAAATAAAAAGTGTACACCGAGCAACTTTGATGGTCCGAAGTTGCTCAACTCTCTCTTTGGAGGAGCTTTTAACGGTTTTGTCCATTTGTCATATAAAGATGGTGTTTTAGCATCGAAATAATCTAGGAAGCTTATACTCATAATATTTGAGATAGAAGAATAATAAAAAGTGTACACCGAGCAACTTTGATGGTCCGAAGTTGCTCAACTCTCTCTAAGGAGAAGCTTTTAGCTGTTTTGTCCATTTTTCGTAGAAAGTTAGTGTTTTGTCATCGAAATAATCTAGGAAGCTTATACTCGTAAAATTTAACATAGAAGAATCATAAAAAGTGTGCGTCGAACAATTTTTATGGTCCGAACTTGTTCAACTCTGTCCATGGACTAGCTTTCAGCGGGTTTGTCCATTTTTCATAGAACTATGGTGTTTTAGCATCGAAATAATCTAGGAAGCTTATACTCATAACATTTGACATAGAAGAACAATAAAAAGTGTATCCCGAGCAACTTTGTTGGTCCGAAGTTGCTCAACTCTCTCTATGGAGGTGCTTTTAACGGTTTTCTTTATTTGTCATAGAAAGTTGGTGTTTTTGGAATCGAAAAAATCTTGGAAGCTTCTACTCATAAAATATGGGGTAGAAGAACAATAAAAGTGTACACCGAGGAACTTTGATGGTCCGAAGTTGCTCAACTCTCTCTAAGGAGGAGCTTTTAGCTGTTTTGTCCATTTGTCATAGAAAGTTGGTGTTTTGTTATCGAAATAATATAGGATGCTTATACTCGTAAAATTTTACATAGAAGAATCGTAAAAAGGGTACGTCGAACAACTTTTATGGTCCGCACTTGCTCCACTCAATCTATGGAGTAGCTTTTAACGGGTTTGTCCATTTGTCATAGAAAGTTCGTCTTTTGGCATCGAAATAATCTAGGAAGCTTATACTCATAATATTTGACATAGAAGAACAATAAAAAGTGTACACCGAGCAACTTTGATGGTTCGAAGTTGCTCAACTCTCTCTATGGAGGAGCTTTTAATGGTTTTGTCCATTTGTCATAGAAAGATGGTGTTTTAGTATCGAAATAATCTAGGAAGCTTATACTCGTAAAAATTGACATAGAAGAACAATAAAAAGTGTATCCCGAGCAACGTTTTTGGTCCGAAGTTGCTCAACTCTCTCTATGGAGGAGCTTTTAACGGTTTTGTCCATTTGTCATACAAAGTCGGTGTTTTTGGAGTCGTAATAATCTTTGAAGCTTCTACTCATAAAATTTGACGTAAAAGAACAATAAAAGTGTACACGGAGGAACTTTGATGGTCCGAAGTTGCTCAACTCTCTCTAAGTTGGAGCTTTTAGCTGTTTTGTCCATTTGTCACGGAAAGTTGGTGTTTTGTCATCGAAATAATCTATGAAGCTTATACTCGTAAAATTTGACATAGAAGAATCGTAAAAAGTGTACATCGAACAACTGTTATGGTCCGAACTTGCTCAACTCGGTCTATGGAGTAGCTTTTAACGGGTTTGTCCATTTGTCATAGAAAGTTGGTCTTTTGGCGTCGAAATAATCTAGGAAGCTTATACTCATAATATTTGACATAGAAGAACAATAAAAAGTGTACACCGAGCAACTTTGATGGTTCGAAGTTGCTCAACTCTCTCTATGGAGGAGCTTTTAATGGTTTTGTCCATTTGTCATAGAAAGATGGTGTTTTAGTATCGAAATGATCTAGGAAGCTTATACTCGTAAAAATTGACATAGAAGAACAATAAAAAGTGTATCCCGAGCAACGTTTTTGGTCCGAAGTTGCTCAACTCTCTCTATGGAGGAGCTTTTAACGGTTTTGTCCATTTGTCATACAAAGTCGGTGTTTTTGGAATCGTAATAATCTTTGAAGCTTCTACTCATAAAATTTGACGTAAAAGAACAATAAAAGTGTACACGGAGGAACTTTGATGGTCCGAAGTTGCTCAACTCTCTCTAAGGTGGAGCTTTTATCTGTTTTGTCCATTTGTCACAGAAAGTTGGTGTTTTGTCATCGAAATAATCTATGAAGCTTATACTCATAAAATTTGACAAAGAATAATCATAAAAAGTGTACATCGAACAACTGTTATGGTCCGAACTTCCTCAACTCTGTCTATGGAGTAGCTTTTAAAGGGTTTGTCCATTTGTCATAGAAAATTGGTCTTTTGGCATCGAAATAATCTAGGAAGCTTATACACATAATATTTGACATACAAGAACAATAAAAAGTGTACATCGAGCAACTTTGATGGTTCGAAGTTGCTCAACTCTCTCTATGGAGGTGCTTTTAACGGTTTTGTCCATTTGTCATAGAAAGATGGTGTTTTAGCATCGAAATAATCTAGGAAGCTTATACTCATAAACTTTGACATAGAAGAACAATAAAAAGTGTATCCCGAGCAACTTTGTTGGTCCGAAGTTGCTCAACTCTCTCTATGGAGGAGCTTTTAAAGGTTTTGTCCATTTGTGATAAAAACTTTTTGTTTTGGCATCGAAATAATCTTGGAAGCTTATACTCGTAAAATTTGACATAGAAGAAAAATAAAAATTGTACACCGAGCAACTTTGATGGTCCGAAGTTGCTCAACTCTCTCTATGGACGAGCTTTTAACGGTTTTGTCCATTTGTCTTAGAAAGATGGTGTTTTAGCATCGAAATAATCTTGGAAGCTTATACTCGTAAAATTTGACATAGAAGAAAAATAAAAAGTGTACACCGAGCAACTATGATGGTCCGAAGTTGCTCAACTCTCTCTATGAAGGAGCTTTTAAAGGTTTTGTCCATTTGTGGTAAAAACTTTGGGTTTTGGCATCGAAATAATCTTGGAAGCTTATACTCGTAAAATTTGACATAGAAGAAAAATAAAAAGTGTACACCGAGCAACTTTGATGGTCCGAAGTTGCTCAACTCTCTCTATGGAGGAGCTTTTAACGGTTTTGTCCATTTGTCATATAAAGATGGTGTTTTAGCATCGAAATAATCTAGGAAGCTTATACTCATAATATTTGACATAGAAGAATAATAAAAAGTGTACACCGAGCAAATTTGATGGTCCGAAGTTGCTCAACTCTCTCTAAGGAGAAGCTTTTAGCTGTTTTGTCCATTTTTCGTAGAAAGTTAATGTTTTGTCATCGAAAAAATCTAGGAAGCTTATACTCGTAAAATTTGACATAGAAGAATCATAAAAAGTGTGCGTCGAACAATTTTTATGGTCCGAACTTGTTCAACTCTGTCCATGGAGTAGCTTTCAGCGGGTTTGTCCATTTTTCATAGAAATATGGTGTTTTAGCATCGAAATAATCTAGGAAGCTTATACTCATAACATTTGACATAGAAGAACAATAAAAAGTGTATCCCGAGCAACTTTGTTGGTCCGAAGTTGCTCAACTCTCTCTATGGAGGAGCTTTTAACGGTTTTCTTTATTTGTCATAGAAAGTTGGTGTTTTTGGAATCGAAAAAATCCTGGAAGCTTCTACTCATAAAATATGGGGTAGAAGAACAATAAAAGTGTACACCGAGGAACTTTGATGGTCCGAAGTTGCTCAACTCTCTCTAAGGAGGAGCTTTTAGCTGTTTTGTCCATTTGTCATAGAAAGTTGGTGTTTTGTTATCGAAATAATATAGGATGCTTATACTCGTAAAATTTTACATAGAAGAATCGTAAAAAGGGTACGTCGAACAACTTTTATGGTCCGCACTTGCTCCACTCTGTCTATGGAGTAGCTTTTAACGGGTTTGTCCATTTGTCATAGAAAGTTCGTCTTTTGGCATCGAAATAATCTAGGAAGCTTATACTCATAATATTTGACATAGAAGAACAATAAAAAGTGTACACCGAGCAACTTTGATGGTTCGAAGTTGCTCAACTCTCTCTATGGAGGAGCTTTTAATGGTTTTGTCCATTTGTCATAGAAAGATGGTGTTTTAGTATCGAAATAATCTAGGAAGCTTATACTCGTAAAAATTGACATAGAAGAACAATAAAAAGTGTATCCCGAGCAACGTTTTTGGTCCGAAGTTGCTCAACTCTCTCTATGGAGGAGCTTTTAACGATTTTGTCCATTTGTCATACAAAGTCGGTGTTTTTGGAATCGTAATAATCTTTGAAGCTTCTACTCATAAAATTTGACGTAAAAGAACAATAAAAGTGTACACGGAGGAACTTTGATGGTCCGAAGTTGCTCAACTCTCTCTAAGGTGGAGCTTTTAGCTGTTTTGTCCATTTGTCACAGAAAGTTGGTGTTTTGTCATCGAAATAATCTATGAAGCTTATACTCGTAAAATTTGACATAGAAGAATCGTAAAAAGTGTACATCGAACAACTGTTATGGTCCGAACTTGCTCAACTCGGTCTATGGAGTAGCTTTTAACGGGTTTGTCCATTTGTCATAGAAAGTTGGTCTTTTGGCGTCGAAATAATCTAGGAAGCTTATACTCATAATATTTGAAATAGAAGAACAATAAAAAGTGTACACCGAGCAACTTTGATGGTTCGAAGTTGCTCAACTCTCTCTATGGAGGAGCTTTTAATGGTTTTGTCCATTTGTCATAGAAAGATGGTGTTTTAGTATCGAAATAATCTAGGAAGCTTATACTCGTAAAAATTGACATAGAAGAACAATAAAAAGTGTATCCCGAGCAACGTTTTTGGTCCGAAGTTGCTCAACTCTCTCTATGGAGGAGCTTTTAACGGTTTTGTCCATTTGTCATACAAAGTCGGTGTTTTTGGAATCGTAATAATCTTTGAAGCTTCTACTCATAAAATTTGACGTAAAAGAACAATAAAAGTGTACACGGAGGAACTTTGATGGTCCGAAGTTGCTCAACTCTCTCTAAGGTGGAGCTTTTATCTGTTTTGTCCATTTGTCACAGAAAGTTGGTGTTTTGTCATCGAAATAATCTATGAAGCTTATACTCATAAAATTTGACAAAGAATAATCATAAAAAGTGTACATCGAACAACTGTTATGGTCCGAACTTCCTCAACTCTGTCTATGGAGTAGCTTTTAAAGGGTTTGTCCATTTGTCATAGAAAATTGGTCTTTTGGCATCGAAATAATCTAGGAAGCTTATACACATAATATTTGACATACAAGAACAATAAAAAGTGTACATCGAGCAACTTTGATGGTTCGAAGTTGCTCAACTCTCTCTATGGAGGTGCTTTTAACGGTTTTGTCCATTTGTCATAGAAAGATGGTGTTTTAGCATCGAAATAATCTAGGAAGCTTATACTCATAAACTTTGACATAGAAGAACAATAAAAAGTGTATCCCGAGCAACTTTGTTGGTCCGAAGTTGCTCAACTCTCTCTATGGAGGAGCTTTTAAAGGTTTTGTCCATTTGTGATAAAAACTTTTTGTTTTGGCATCGAAATAATCTTGGAAGCTTATACTCGTAAAATTTGACATAGAAGAAAAATAAAAAGTGTACACCGAGCAACTTTGATGGTCCGAAGTTGCTCAACTCTCTCTATGGACGAGCTTTTAACGGTTTTGTCCATTTGTCTTAGAAAGATGGTGTTTTAGCATCGAAATAATCTTGGAAGCTTATACTCGTAAAATTTGACATAGAAGAAAAATAAAAAGTGTACACCGAGCAACTATGATGGTCCGAAGTTGCTCAACTCTCTCTATGAAGGAGCTTTTAAAGGTTTTGTCCATTTGTGGTAAAAACTTTGGGTTTTGGCATCGAAATAATCTTGGAAGCTTATACTCGTAAAATTTGACATAGAAGAAAAATAAAAAGTGTACACCGAGCAACTTTGATGGTCCGAAGTTGCTCAACTCTCTCTATGGAGGAGCTTTTAACGGTTTTGTCCATTTGTCATATAAAGATGGTGTTTTAGCATCGAAATAATCTAGGAAGCTTATACTCATAATATTTGACATAGAAGAATAATAAAAAGTGTACACCGAGCAACTTTGATGGTCCGAAGTTGCTCAACTCTCTCTAAGGAGAAGCTTTTAGCTGTTTTGTCCATTTTTCGTAGAAAGTTAATGTTTTGTCATCGAAAAAATCTAGGAAGCTTATACTCGTAAAATTTGACATAGAAGAATCATAAAAAGTGTGCGTCGAACAATTTTTATGGTCCGAACTTGTTCAACTCTGTCCATGGAGTAGCTTTCAGCGGGTTTGTCCATTTTTCATAGAAATATGGTGTTTTAGCATCGAAATAATCTAGGAAGCTTATACTCATAACATTTGACATAGAAGAACAATAAAAAGTGTATCCCGAGCAACTTTGATGGTCCGAAGTTGCTCAACTCTCTCTATGGACGAGCTTTTAACGGTTTTGTCCATTTGTCTTAGAAAGATGGTGTTTTAGCATCGAAATAATCTTGGAAGCTTATACTCGTAAAATTTGACATAGAAGAAAAATAAAAAGTGTACACCGAGCAACTATGATGGTCCGAAGTTGCTCAACTCTCTCTATGAAGGAGCTTTTAAAGGTTTTGTCCATTTGTGGTAAAAACTTTGGGTTTTGGCATCGAAATAATCTTGGAAGCTTATACTCGTAAAATTTGACATAGAAGAAAAATAAAAAGTGTACACCGAGCAACTTTGATGGTCCGAAGTTGCTCAACTCTCTCTATGGAGGAGCTTTTAACGGTTTTGTCCATTTGTCATATAAAGATGGTGTTTTAGCATCGAAATAATCTAGGAAGCTTATACTCATAATATTTGACATAGAAGAATAATAAAAAGTGTACACCGAGCAACTTTGATGGTCCGAAGTTGCTCAACTCTCTCTAAGGAGAAGCTTTTAGCTGTTTTGTCCATTTTTCGTAGAAAGTTAATGTTTTGTCATCGAAAAAATCTAGGAAGCTTATACTCGTAAAATTTGACATAGAAGAATCATAAAAAGTGTGCGTCGAACAATTTTTATGGTCCGAACTTGTTCAACTCTGTCCATGGAGTAGCTTTCAGCGGGTTTGTCCATTTTTCATAGAAATATGGTGTTTTAGCATCGAAATAATCTAGGAAGCTTATACTCATAACATTTGACATAGAAGAACAATAAAAAGTGTATCCCGAGCAACTTTGTTGGTCCGAAGTTGCTCAACTCTCTCTATGGAGGAGCTTTTAACGGTTTTCTTTATTTGTCATAGAAAGTTGGTGTTTTTGGAATCGAAAAAATCCTGGAAGCTTCTACTCATAAAATATGGGGTAGAAGAACAATAAAAGTGTACACCGAGGAACTTTGATGGTCCGAAGTTGCTCAACTCTCTCTAAGGAGGAGCTTTTAGCTGTTTTGTCCATTTGTCATAGAAAGTTGGTGTTTTGTTATCGAAATAATATAGGATGCTTATACTCGTAAAATTTTACATAGAAGAATCGTAAAAAGGGTACGTCGAACAACTTTTATGGTCCGCACTTGCTCCACTCTGTCTATGGAGTAGCTTTTAACGGGTTTGTCCATTTGTCATAGAAAGTTCGTCTTTTGGCATCGAAATAATCTAGGAAGCTTATACTCATAATATTTGACATAGAAGAACAATAAAAAGTGTACACCGAGCAACTTTGATGGTTCGAAGTTGCTCAACTCTCTCTATGGAGGAGCTTTTAATGGTTTTGTCCATTTGTCATAGAAAGATGGTGTTTTAGTATCGAAATAATCTAGGAAGCTTATACTCGTAAAAATTGACATAGAAGAACAATAAAAAGTGTATCCCGAGCAACGTTTTTGGTCCGAAGTTGCTCAACTCTCTCTATGGAGGAGCTTTTAACGATTTTGTCCATTTGTCATACAAAGTCGGTGTTTTTGGAATCGTAATAATCTTTGAAGCTTCTACTCATAAAATTTGACGTAAAAGAACAATAAAAGTGTACACGGAGGAACTTTGATGGTCCGAAGTTGCTCAACTCTCTCTAAGGTGGAGCTTTTAGCTGTTTTGTCCATTTGTCACAGAAAGTTGGTGTTTTGTCATCGAAATAATCTATGAAGCTTATACTCGTAAAATTTGACATAGAAGAATCGTAAAAAGTGTACATCGAACAAATGTTATGGTCCGAACTTGCTCAACTCGGTCTATGGAGTAGCTTTTAACGGGTTTGTCCATTTGTCATAGAAAGTTGGTCTTTTGGCGTCGAAATAATCTAGGAAGCTTATACTCATAAAATTTGACATAGAAGAACAATAAAAAGTGAACATCGAGCAACTTTGATGGTTCGAAGTTGCTCAACTCTCTCTATGGAAGTGCTTTTAACGGTTTTGTCAATTTGTCATTGAAAGATGGTGTTTTAGCATCGAAATAATCTAGGAAGCTTATACTTATAAACTTTGACATAGAAGAACAATAAAAAGTGTATCCCGAGCAACTTTGTTGGTCCGAAGTTGCTCAACTCTCTCTATGGAGGAGCTTTTAGCTGTTTTGTCAATTTGTCGTAGAAAGTTGGTGTTTTGGCATCGAAATAATCTTGGAAGCTTATACTCGTAAAATTTGACATAGTAGAACAATTTAAAGTGTACACCAAGCAACTTTGATGGTCCGAAGTTGCTCAACTCTCTCTATGGAGGAGCTTTTAACGGTTTTGTCCATTTGTCATATAAAGATGGTGTTTTAGCATCGAAATAATCTAGGAAGTTTACACTCATAATATTTGACATAGAGGAATAATAAAAAGTGTACACCGAGCAACTTTGATGGTTCGAAGTTGCTCAACTCTCTCTAAGGAGGAGCTTTTAGCTGTTTTGTCCATTTGTCGTAGAAAGTTAGTGTTTTGTCATTGAAATAATCTAGGAAGCTTATACTCGTAAAATTTGACATAGAAGAATCGTAGAAAGTGTACGTCGAACAATTTTTATGGTCCGAACTTGTTCAACTCTGTCTATGGAGTAGCTTTCAACGGGTTTGTCCATTTGTCATAGAAATATGGTGTTTTAGCATCGAGATAATCTAGGAAGCTTATACTCATAACATTTGACATAGAAGAACAATAAAAAGTATATCCCGAGCAACTTTGTTGGTCCGAAGTTGCTTAACTCCTTCTATGGAGGAGCTTTTAACGGTTTTCTTCATTTTTCATAGAAAGTTGGTGTTTTTGGAATCGAAAAAATCTTGGAAGCTTCTACTCATAAAATATGGGGTAGAAGAACAATAAAAGTGTACACCGAGGAACTTTGATGGTCCGAAGTTGCTCAACTCTCTCTAAGGAGGAGCTTTTAGCTATTTTGTCCATTTGTCATAGAAAGTTGGTGTTTTTTTATAGAAATAATATAGGATGCTTATACTCGTAAAATTTTACATAGAAGAATCGTAAAAAGGGTACGTCGAATAACTTTTATGGTCCGCACTTGCTCCACTCTGTCTATGGAGTAGCTTTTAACGGGTTTGTCAATTTGTCATAGAAAGTTGGTCTTTTGGAATCGAAATAATCTAGGAAGCTTATAGTCATAATATTTGACATAGAAGAACAATAAAAAGTGTACACCGAGCAACTTTGATGGTTCGAAGTTGCTCAACTCTCTCTATGGAGGAGCTTTTAATGGTTTTGTCCATTTGTCATAGAAAGATGGTGTTTTAGTATCGAAAAAATCTAGGAAGCTTGTACTCGTAAAAATTGACATAGAAGAACAATAAAAAGTGCATCCCGAGCAATGTTTTTGGTCCGAAGTTGCTCAACTCTCTCTATGGAGGAGCTTTTAACGGTTTTGTCCATTTGTAATACAAAGTTGGTGTTTTTGGAATCGTAATAATCTATGAAGCTTCTACTCATAAAATTTAAAGTAAAAGAATACTAAAAGTGTATACGGAGTAACTTTGATGGTCCGAAGTTGCTCAACTCTCTCTAAGGTGGAGCTTTTAGCTGTTTTGTCCATTTGTCACAGAAAGTTGGTGTTTTGTCATCGAAATAATCTATGAGGCTTATACTCGTAAAATTTGACATAGAAGAATCGTAAAAAGTGTACATCGAACAACTGTTATGGTCCGAACTTGCTCAACTCTGTCTATGGAGTAGCTTTTAACGGGTTTGTCCATTTGTCATAGAAAGTTGGTCTTTTGGCGTCGAAATAATCTAGGAAGCTTATACTCATAATATTTGACATAGAAGAACAATAAAAAGTGTACATCGAGCAACTTTGATGGTTCGAAGTTGCTCAACTCTCTCTACGGAGGTGCTTTTAACGGTTTTCTCAATTTGTCATTGAAAGATGGTGTTTTAGCATCGAAATAATCTGGGAAGCTTATACTCATAAACTTTGACATAGAAGAACAATAAAAAGTGTATCCGAGCAACTTTGTTGGTCCGAAGTTGCTCAACTCTCTCTATGGAGGAGCTTTTAGCTGTTTTGTCAATTTGTCGTAGAAAGTTGGTGTTTTGGCGTCGAAATAATCTTGGAAGCTTATACTCGTAAAATTTGACATAGAAAAACAATAAAAAGTGTACACCAAGCAACTTTGATGGTCCGAAGTTGCTCAACTCTCTCTATGGAAGAGCTTTTAACGGTTTTGTCCATTTGTCATATGAAGATGGTGTTTTAGCATCGAAATAATCTAGGAAGTTTATACTCATAATATTTGACATAGAAGAATAATAAAAAGTGTATACCGAGCAACTTTGATGGTCCGAAGTTGCTCAACTCTCTCTAAGGAGGAGCTTTTAGCTGTTTTGTCCATTTGTCGTAGAAAGTTAGTGTTTTGTCATCGAAATAATCTAGGAAGCTTATACTCGTAAAATTTGACATAGAAGAATCGTAAAAAGTGTGCGTCGAACAACTGTTATGGTCCGAACTTGTTCAACTCTGTCTATGGAGTAGCTTTCAACGGGTTTGTCCATTTGTCATAGAAATATGGTGTTTTAGCATCGAAATAATCTAGGAAGCTTATACTCATAACATTTGACATAGAAGAACAATAAAAAGTGTATCCCGAGCAACTTTGTTGGTCCAAAGTTGCTTAACTCCTTCTATGGAGGAGCTTTTAACGGTTTTCTTCATTTTTCATAGAAACTTGGTGTTTTTGGAATCGAAAAAATCTTGGAAGCTTCTACTCATAAAATATGGGGTAGAAGAACAATAAAAGTGTACACCGAGGAACTTTGATGGTCCGAAGTTGCTCAACTCTCTCTAAGGAGGAGCTTTTAGCTGTTTTGTCCATTTGTCATAGAAAGTTGGTGTTTTGTTATAGAAATAATATAGGACGCTTATATTCGTAAAATTTTACATAGAGGAATCGTAAAAAGTGTACGTCGAACAACTTTTATGGTCCGCAATTGCTCCACTCTGTCTATGGAGTAACTTTTAATGGGTTTGTCCATTTGTCATAGAAAGTTGATCTTTTGGCATCGAAATAATCTAGGAAGCTTATACTCATAATATTTGACATAGAAGAACAATAAAAAGTGTACACCGAGCAACTTTGATGGTTCGAAGTTGCTCAACTCTCTCTATGGATGAGCTTTAAATGGTTTTGTCCATTTGTCATAAAAAGATTGTGTTTTAGTATCAAAATAATCTAGGAAGCTTATACTCGTAAAAATTGACATAGAAGAACAATAAAAAGTGTATCCCGAGCAACTTTTTTGGTCCGAAGTTGCTCAACTCTCTCTATGGAGGAGCTTTTAACAGTTTTGTCCATTTGTCATAGAAAATTGGTGTTTTTGGAATCGTAATAATCTTTGAAGCTCCTACTCATAATATTTGACGTAAAAGAACAATAAAAGTGTACACCGAGGAACTTTGATGGTCCGAAGTTGCTCAACTCTCTCTAAGGAGGAGCTTTTAGCTATTTTGTCCATTTGTCACAGAAAGTTTGTGTTTTGCCATCGAAATAATCTACGAAGCTTATACTCGTAAAATTTGACATAGAAGAATCGTAAAAAGTGTACATCGAACAACTGTTATGGTCCGAACTTTCTCAACTCTATCTATGGAGTAGCTTTTAACGGGTTTGTCCATTTGTCACAGAAAGTTGGTGTTTTGTCATCGAAATAATCTACGAAGATTATAATCATAAAATTTGACATAGAATAATAATAAAAAGTGTACACCGAGCAAATTTGATGGTCCGAAGTTGCTCAACTCTCTCTTTGGAGGAGCTTTTAATGGTTTTGTCCATTTGTCATAGAAAGATGGTGTTTTTGGAATCGAAATAATCTTGGAAGCTTCTACTCATAAAATTTGATGTAGAAGAACAATAAAAGTGTACACCGAGGAACTTTGATGGTCCGAAGTTGCTCAACTCTCTCTAAGGAGGAGCTTTTAGCTGTTTTGTCTATTTGTCGAAGAAAGTTAGTGTTTTGTCATCGAAATAATCTAGGAAGCTTATACTCGTAAAATTTGACATAGAAGAATCGTAAAAAGTGTACGTCGAACAATTTTTATGGTCCGAACTTGCTCAACTCTGTCTATGGAGTAGCTTTTAACGGGTATGTCCATTTGTCATAGTAAGTTGGTCTTTTGGCATCGAAACAATCTAGGAAGCTCATATACTCATAATATTTGACATAGAAGAACAATAAAAAGTGTACACCGAGAAAATATGATGGTCCGAAGTTGCTCAACTCTCTCTATGGTGGAGCTTTTAACGATTTTGTACATTTCTCATAGAAAGTTGGTGATTTGGAATCGAAATAATCTTGGAAGCTAATAATCATAAAATTTGACATAGAATAATAATAAAAAGTGTACACCGAGCAACTATGATGGTCCGAAGTTGCTCAACTCTCTTTATGGAGGAGTTTTAACGGTTTTGTCCATTTGTCATAGAAAGATGGTGTTTTAGCATCGAAATAATCTAGGAAGCTTATACTCGTAAAAATTGACATGGAAGAACAATAAAAAGTGTACACCGAGCAACTTTGTTGGTCCGAAGTTGCGAGCAACTCTCTCTATGGAGGAGCTTTTAACGGTTTTGTCCGTTTGTCATAGAAATATGACGTTTTAGCATCGAAATAATCTAGGAAGCTTATACTCATAAAATTTGACATAGATGAACAATAAAAAGTGTATCCCGAGCAACTTTGATGGTCCGAAGTTGCTCAACTCTCTCTATGGATGAAATTTTAACGGTTTTGTCCATTTGTGATAAAAAGTTTGTGTTTTGGCATCGAAATAATCTTGGAAGCTTATACTCGTAAAATTTGACATAGAAGAACAATAAAAAGTGTACACCGAGCAACTTTGATGGTCCGCAGTTGCTCAACTCTCTCTATGGAGGAGCTTTTAACGGTTTTGTCCATTTGTCATATAAAGATGGTGTTTTAGCATCGAAATAATCTAGGAAGCTTATACTCATAAAATTTGACATAGAAGAACAATAAAAAGTGTACACCGAGCAACTTTGATGGTCCGCAGTTGCTCAACTCTCTCTATGGAGGAGCTTTTAACGGTTTTGTCCGTTTGTCATAGAAATATGGTGTTTTAGCATCGAAATAATCTCGGAAGCTTATACTCATAAAATTTGACATAGAAGAACAATAAAAAGTGTATCCCGAGCAACTTTGTTTGTCCGAAGTTGCTCAACTCTCTCTATGGAGGAGCTTTTAACGGTTTTGTTCATTTGTCATAGAAAGTTGGTGTTTTTGGAATCGAAATAATCTTGGAAGCTTCTACTCATAAAATATGACGTAGAAGAACAATAAATGTGTACACCGAGGAACTTTGTTGTTCCGAAGTTGCTCAACTCTCTTTATGGAGGAGCTTTTAATGGTTTTGTCTATTTGTCATAGAAAGATGGTGTTTTAGTATCGAAATAATCTAGGAAGCTTATACTCATAATATTTGACATAGAAGAATAATAAAAAGTGTACACCGAGAAACTATGATGGTCCGAAGTTGCTCAACTCTCTTTATGGAGGAGCTTTTAACGGTTTTGTCCATTTGTGGTAAAAAGTTTGTGTTTTGGCTTCGAAATAATTTTGGAAGCTTAAACTCGTAAAATTTGACATAGAAGAATAATAAAAAGTGTACACCGAGCAACTTTGATGGTCCGAAGTTGCTCAACTCGCTCTATGGATGAGCTTTTAACGGTTTTGTCCATTTGTCATAGAAAGATGGTGTTTTAGCATCGAAATAATCTAGGAAGCTTATACTCATAATATTTGACATAGAAGATTAATAAAAAGTGTACACCGAGCAACTATGATGGTCCGAAGTTGCTCAACTCTTTTTATGGAGGAGCTTTTAACGGTTTTGTCCATTTCTGATAAAAAGTTTGTGTTTTAACATCGAAATAATTTTGGAAGCTTATACTCGTAAAATTTGACATAGAAGAACAATAAAAAGTGTATCCCGAGCAACTTTGTTGGTCCGAAGTTGCTCAACTCTCTCTAAGGAAGAGCTTTTAGCTGTTTTGTCTATTTGTCGTAGAAAGTTGGTGTTTTGTCATCGAAATAATTTAGGAAGCTTATACTCGTAAAATTTGACATAGAAGAATCGTAAAAAGTGTACGTCGAACAATTTTTATGGTCCGAACTTGCTCAGCTCTGTCTATGGAGTAGCTTTTAACGGGTTTGTCTATTTGTCATAGTAAGTTGGTCTTTTAGCATCTAAATAATCTAGGAAGCTCTTATACTCATAATATATGCTCAACTCTGTCAATGGAGGAGCTTTTAGCGGTTTTGTCCATTTCTCATATAATGATGGTGTTTTAGCATCGAAATAATCTAGGAAGCTTATACTCATAATATTTGACATAGAAGAATAATAAAAAGTGTACACCGAGAAATTATGATGGTCCGAAAATGCTCAACTCTCTTTATGGAGGAGCTTTTAACGGTTTTGTCCATTTGTGATAAAAAGTTTGTGTTTTAGCATCGAAATAATTTTGGAAGCTTATACTCGTAAAATTTGACATAGAAGAACAATAAAAATTGTACACCGAGCAACTTTGATGGTCCGAAGTTGCTCAACTCTCTCTATGGAGGAGCTTTTAACGGTTTTGTCCGTTTGCCATAGAAATATGGTGTTTTAGCATCGAAATAATCTCGGAAGCTTATACTCATAAAATTTGACATAGAAGAACAATAAAAAGTGTATCCCGAGCAACTTTGTTTGTCCGAAGTTGCTCAACTCTCTCTATGGAGGAGCTTTTAACGGTTTTGTTCATTTTTCATAGAAAGTTGGTGTTTTTGGAATCGAAATAATCTTGGAAGCTTCTACTCATAAAATATGACGTAGAAGAACAATAAATGTGTACACCGAGGAACTTTGTTGTTCCGAAGTTGCTCAACTCTCTCTAAGGAGGAACTTTTAACTGTTTTGTCTATTTGTCATAGAAAGTTGGTGTTTTGTCATCGAAATAATGTAGGATGCTTATACTCGTAAAATTGACATAGAAGAAACCTTAAAAGTGTACGTCGAACAGCTTTTATGGTCCGAACTTGCTCAACTCTCTCTATGGAGTAGCTTTTAACGGGTTTGTCCATTTCTTATAGTAAGTTAGTCTTTTGGCATCGAAATAATCTAGGAAGCTCTTATACTCATAGTATTTGACATAGAAGATCAATAAAAAGTGTACACCTAGCAACTATGATGGTCCGAAGTTGCTCAACTCTCTCTATGGAGGAGCTTTTAACGGTTTTGTCCATTTGTGATAAAAGGTTGGTGTTTTGTCATAGAAATAATTTTGGATGCTTATACTCGTAAAATTTTACAAAGAAGAACAATAAAAAGTGTACACCGAGCAACTTTGATGGTCCGAAGTTGCAAAACTCTGTCTATGGAGGAGCTTTTAACGGTTTTGTCTATTTGTCATAAAAAGTTCATTTTTTGGCTTCGAAATAATCTACGAAGCTTATACTCACAAAATTTAACATAGAAGAACATTAAAAAGTGTACATTAGCAACTTTGATGGTTCGAAGTTGCTCAACTCTCTCTAAGGAGGAACATTTAGCTGTTTTGTCTATTTGTCATAGAAAGTTGGTGTTTTGTCATCGAAATAATGTAGGATGCTTATACTCGTAAAATTTGACATAGAAGAAACCTTAAAAGTGTACGTCGAACAACTTTTATCGTCCGAACTTGCTCAACTCTCTCTATGGGGTAGCTTTTAACGGGTTTGTCCATTTCTTATAGTAAGTTAGTCTTTTGGAATCGAAATAATCTTGGAAGCTTCTACTCATAAAATATGACGTAGAAGAACAATAAATGTGTACACCGAGGAACTTTGTTGTTCCGAAGTTGCTCAACTCTCTCTAAGGAGGAACTTTTAGCTGTTTTGTCTATTTGTCATAGAAAGTTGGTGTTTTGTCATTGAAATAATGTAGGATGCTTATACTCGTAAAATTGACATAGAAGAAACCTTAAAAGTGTACGTCGAACAGCTTTTATGGTCCGAACTTGCTCAACTCTCTCTATGGAGTAGCTTTTAACGGGTTTGTCCATTTCTTATAGTAAGTTAGTCTTTTGGCATCGAAATAATCTAGGAAGCTCTTATACTCATAGTATTTGACATAGAAGATCAATAAAAAGTGTACACCTAGCAACTATGATGGTCCGAAGTTGCTCAACTCTCTCTATGGAGGAGCTTTTAACGGTTTTGTCCATTCGTGATAAAAAGTTTGTGTTTTAGCATCGAAATAATTTTGGAAGCTTATACTCGTAAAATTTGATATAGAAGAACAATAAAAATTGTACACCGAGCAACTTTGATGGTCCGAAGTTGCTCAACTCTCTCTATGGAGGAGCTTTTAACGGTTTTGTCCGTTTGTCATAGAAATATGGTGTTTTAGCATCGAAATAATCTCGGAAGCTTATACTCATAAAATTTGACATAGAAGAACAATAAAAAGTGTATCCCGAGCAACTTTGTTTGTCCGAAGTTGCTCAACTCTCTCTATGGAGGAGCTTTTAACGGTTTTGTTCATTTGTCATAGAAAGTTGGTGTTTTTGGAATCGAAATAATCTTGGAAGCTTCTACTCATAAAATATGACGTAGAAGAACAATAAATGTGTACACCGAGGAACTTTGTTGTTCCGAAGTTGCTCAACTCTCTCTAAGGAGGAGCTTTTAATGGTTTTGTCCATTTGTCATAGAAAGATGGTGTTTTAGTATCGAAATAATCTAGGAAGCTTATACTCATAATATTTGACATAGAAGAATAATAAAAAGTGTACACCGAGAAACTATGATGGTCCGAAGTTGCTCAACTCTCTCTATGGATGTTGCTCAACTCTCTTTATGGAGGAGCTTTTAACGGTTTTGTCCATTTGTAGTAAAAAGTTTGTGTTTTGGCTTCGAAATAATTTTGGAAGCTTAAACTCGTAAAATTTGACATAGAAGAATAATAAAAAGTGTACACCGAGCAACTTTGATGGTCCGAAGTTGCTCAACTCGCTCTATGGATGAGCTTTTAACGGTTTTGTCCATTTGTGGTAAAAAGTTTGTGTTTTGGCTTCGAAATAATTTTGGAAGCTTAAACTCGTAAAATTTGACATAGAAGAATAATAAAAAGTGTACACCGAGCAACTTTGATGGTCCGAAGTTGCTCAACTCGCTCTATGGATGAGCTTTTAACGGTTTTGTCCATTTGTCATAGAAAGATGGTGTTTTAGCATCGAAATAATCTAGGAAGCTTATACTCATAATATTTGACATAGAAGATTAATAAAAAGTGTACACCGAGCAACTATGATGGTCCGAAGTTGCTCAACTCTTTTTATGGAGGAGCTTTTAACGGTTTTGTCCATTTCTGATAAAAAGTTTGTGTTTTAACATCGAAATAATTTTGGAAGCTTATACTCGTAAAATTTGACATAGAAGAACAATAAAAAGTGTATCCCGAGCAACTTTGTTGGTCCGAAGTTGCTCAACTCTCTCTAAGGAAGAGCTTTTAGCTGTTTTGTCTATTTGTCGTAGAAAGTTGGTGTTTTGTCATCGAAATAATTTAGGAAGCTTATACTCGTAAAATTTGACATAGAAGAATCGTAAAAAGTGTACGTCGAACAATTTTTATGGTCCGAACTTGCTCAGCTCTGTCTATGGAGTAGCTTTTAACGGGTTTGTCTATTTGTCATAGTAAGTTGGTCTTTTAGCATCTAAATAATCTAGGAAGCTCTTATACTCATAATATATGCTCAACTCTGTCAATGGAGGAGCTTTTAGCGGTTTTGTCCATTTCTCATATAATGATGGTGTTTTAGCATCGAAATAATCTAGGAAGCTTATACTCATAATATTTGACATAGAAGAATAATAAAAAGTGTACACCGAGAAATTATGATGGTCCGAAAATGCTCAACTCTCTTTATGGAGGAGCTTTTAACGGTTTTGTCCATTTGTGATAAAAAGTTTGTGTTTTAGCATCGAAATAATTTTGGAAGCTTATACTCGTAAAATTTGACATAGAAGAACAATAAAAATTGTACACCGAGCAACTTTGATGGTCCGAAGTTGCTCAACTCTCTCTATGGAGGAGCTTTTAACGGTTTTGTCCGTTTGCCATAGAAATATGGTGTTTTAGCATCGAAATAATCTCGGAAGCTTATACTCATAAAATTTGACATTGAAGAACAATAAAAAGTGTATCCCGAGCAACTTTGTTTGTCCGAAGTTGCTCAACTCTCTCTATGGAGGAGCTTTTAACGGTTTTGTTCATTTGTCATAGAAAGTTGGTGTTTTTGGAATCGAAATAATCTTGGAAGCTTCTACTCATAAAATATGACGTAGAAGAACAATAAATGTGTACACCGAGGAACTTTGTTGTTCCGAAGTTGCTCAACTCTCTCTAAGGAGGAACTTTTAACTGTTTTGTCTATTTGTCATAGAAAGTTGGTGTTTTGTCATCGAAATAATGTAGGATGCTTATACTCGTAAAATTGACATAGAAGAAACCTTAAAAGTGTACGTCGAACAGCTTTTATGGTCCGAACTTGCTCAACTCTCTCTATGGAGTAGCTTTTAACGGGTTTGTCCATTTCTTATAGTAAGTTAGTCTTTTGGCATCGAAATAATCTAGGAAGCTCTTATACTCATAGTATTTGACATAGAAGATCAATAAAAAGTGTACACCTAGCAACTATGATGGTCCGAAGTTGCTCAACTCTCTCTATGGAGGAGCTTTTAACGGTTTTGTCCATTTGTGATAAAAGGTTGGTGTTTTGTCATAGAAATAATTTTGGATGCTTATACTCGTAAAATTTGACAAAGAAGAACAATAAAAAGTGTACACCGAGCAACTTTGATGGTCCGAAGTTGCAAAACTCTGTCTATGGAGGAGCTTTTAACGGTTTTGTCTATTTGTCATAAAAAGTTCATTTTTTGGCTTCGAAATAATCTACGAAGCTTATACTCACAAAATTTAACATAGAAGAACATTAAAAAGTGTACATTAGCAACTTTGATTGTTCGAAGTTGCTCAACTCTCTCTAAGGAGGAACATTTAGCTGTTTTGTCTATTTGTCATAGAAAGTTGGTGTTTTGTCATCGAAATAATGTAGGATGCTTATACTCGTAAAATTTGACATAGAAGAAACCTTAAAAGTGTACGTCGAACAACTTTTATCGTCCGAACTTGCTCAACTCTCTCTATGGGGTAGCTTTTAACGGGTTTGTCCATTTCTTATAGTAAGTTAGTCTTTTGGCATCGAAATAATCTAGGAAGCTATTATACTCATAGTATATGACATAGAAGATCAATAAAAAGTGTACACCTAGCAACTATGATGGTCCGAAGTTGCTCAACTCTCTCTATGAAGGAGCTTTTAACGGTTTTGTCCATTTGTGATAAAAGGTTGGTGTTTTGGCATAGAAATAATTTTGGATGCTTATACTCGTAAAATTTGACATAAAAGAACAATAAAAAGTGTACACCGAGCAACTTTGATGGTCCGAAGTTGCTCAACTCTGTCTATGGAGGAGCTTTTAACGGTTTTGTCTATTTGTCATAAAAAGTTCATTTTTTGGCTTCGAAATAATCTACGAAGCTTATACTCATAAAATTTAACATAGAAGAACATTAAAAAGTGTACATTGAGCAACTTTGATGGTTCGAAGTTGCTCCACTCTCTCTATGGAGGAGCTTTTAACGGTTTTGTCCATTTCTCATAGAAAGTTGGTGATTTGGAATCGAAATAATCCTGGAAGCTTATACTCATAAAATTTGACATAGAATAACAATAAAAAGTGTACACCGAGCAACTTTGATGGTCCGAAGTTGCTCAACTCTCTCTATGGAGGAGCTTTTAACGGTTTTGTCCATTTGTCATAGAAAGATGGCGATTTAGTATCGAAATAATCTAGGAAGCTTGTACTCGTAAAATTTGACATAGAAGAACAATAAAAAGTGTATCTCGAGCAACTTTGTTGGTCCGAAGTTGCTCAACCCTCTCTATGGAGGAGCTTTTAACTGTTTTGTCCATTTGTCATAGAAAGTTGGTGTTTTTAGAATCGAAATAATCTTTGAAGCTTCTACTCATAAAATTTTGATGTAGAAGAACAATAAAAGTGTACACCGAGGAACTTTGATGGTCCGAAGTTGCTCAACTCTCTCTAAGTGGGAGCTTTGAGCTGTTTTGTCCATTTGTCGTAGAAAGTTGGTGTTTTGTCATCGAAATAATCTAGGAAGCTTATACTCGTAAAATTTGACATAGAAGATTAATAAAAAGTGTACACCGAGCAACTATGATGGTCCGAAGTTGCTCAACTCTTTTTATGGAGGAGCTTTTAACGGTTTTGTCCATTTCTGATAAAAAGTTTGTGTTTTAACATCGAAATAATTTTGGAAGCTTATACTCGTAAAATGTGACATAGAAGAACAATAAAAAGTGTATCCCGAGCAACTTTGTTGGTCCGAAGTTGCTCAACTCTCTCTAAGGAAGAGCTTTTAGCTGTTTTGTCTATTTGTCGTAGAAAGTTGGTGTTTTGTCATCGAAATAATTTAGGAAGCTTATACTCGTAAAATTTGACATAGAAGAATCGTAAAAAGTGTACGTCGAACAATTTTTATGGTCCGAATTTGCTCAACTCTGTCTATGGAGTAGCTTTTAACGGGTTTGTCTATTTGTCATAGTAAGTTGGTCTTTTGGCATCTAAATAATCTAGGAAGCTCTTATACTCATAATATATGCTCAACTCTGTCAATGGAGGAGCTTTTAACGGTTTTGTCCATTTCTCATATAATGATGGTGTTTTAGCATCGAAATAATCTAGCAAGCTTATACTCATAATATTCGACATAGAAGAATAATAAAAAGTGTACACCGAGAAATTATGATGGTCCGAAAATGCTCAACTCTCTTTATGGAGGAGCTTTTAACGGTTTTGTCCATTTGTGATAAAAAGTTTGTGTTTTAGTATCGAAATAATTTTGGAAGCTTATACTCGTAAAATTTGACATAGAAGAACAATAAAAATTGTACACCGAGCAACTTTGATGGTCCGAAGTTGCTCAACTCTCTCTATGGAGGAGCTTTTAACGGTTTTGTCCGTTTGTCATAGAAATATGGTGTTTTAGCATCGAAATAATCTCGGAAGCTTATACTCATAAAATTTGACATAGAAGAACAATAAAAAGTGTATCCCGAGCAACTTTGTTTGTCCGAAGTTGCTCAACTCTCTCTATGGAGGAGCTTTTAACGGTTTTGTTCATTTGTCATAGAAAGTTGGTGTTTTTGGAATCGAAATAATCTTGGAAGCTTCTACTCATAAAATATGACGTAGAAGAACAATAAATGTGTACACCGAGGAACTTTGTTGTTCCGAAGTTGCTCAACTCTCTCTAAGGAGGAACTTTTAACTGTTTTGTCTATTTGTCATAGAAAGTTGGTGTTTTGTCATCGAAATAATGTAGGATGCTTATACTCGTAAAATTGACATAGAAGAAACCTTAAAAGTGTACGTCGAACAGCTTTTATGGTCCGAACTTGCTCAACTCTCTCTATGGAGTAGCTTTTAACGGGTTTGTCCATTTCTTATAGTAAGTTAGTCTTTTGGCATCGAAATAATCTAGGAAGCTCTTATACTCATAGTATTTGACATAGAAGATCAATAAAAAGTGTACACCTAGCAACTATGATGGTCCGAAGTTGCTCAACTCTCTCTATGGAGGAGCTTTTAACGGTTTTGTCCATTTGTGATAAAAGGTTGGTGTTTTGTCATAGAAATAATTTTGGATGCTTATACTCGTAAAATTTGACAAAGAAGAACAATAAAAAGTGTACACCGAGCAACTTTGATGGTCCGAAGTTGCAAAACTCTGTCTATGGAGGAGCTTTTAACGGTTTTGTCTATTTGTCATAAAAAGTTCATTTTTTGGCTTCGAAATAATCTACGAAGCTTATACTCACAAAATTTAACATAGAAGAACATTAAAAAGTGTACATTAGCAACTTTGATTGTTCGAAGTTGCTCAACTCTCTCTAAGGAGGAACATTTAGCTGTTTTGTCTATTTGTCATAGAAAGTTGGTGTTTTGTCATCGAAATAATGTAGGATGCTTATACTCGTAAAATTTGACATAGAAGAAACCTTAAAAGTGTACGTCGAACAACTTTTATCGTCCGAACTTGCTCAACTCTCTCTATGGGGTAGCTTTTAACGGGTTTGTCCATTTCTTATAGTAAGTTAGTCTTTTGGCATCGAAATAATCTAGGAAGCTATTATACTCATAGTATATGACATAGAAGATCAATAAAAAGTGTACACCTAGCAACTATGATGGTCCGAAGTTGCTCAACTCTCTCTATGGAGGAGCTTTTAACGGTTTTGTCCATTTGTGATAAAAGGTTGGTGTTTTGGCATAGAAATAATTTTGGATGCTTATACTCGTAAAATTTGACATAAAAGAACAATAAAAAGTGTACACCGAGCAACTTTGATGGTCCGAAGTTGCTCAACTCTGTCTATGGAGGAGCTTTTAACGGTTTTGTCTATTTGTCATAAAAAGTTCATTTTTTGGCTTCGAAATAATCTACGAAGCTTATACTCATAAAATTTAACATAGAAGAACATTAAAAAGTGTACATTGAGCAACTTTGATGGTTCGAAGTTGCTCCACTCTCTCTATGGAGGAGCTTTTAACGGTTTTGTCCATTTCTCATAGAAAGTTGGTGATTTGGAATCGAAATAATCCTGGAAGCTTATACTCATAAAATTTGACATAGAATAACAATAAAAAGTGTACACCGAGCAACTTTGATGGTCCGAAGTTGCTCAACTCTCTCTATGGAGGAGCTTTTAACGGTTTTGTCCATTTGTCATAGAAAGATGGCGATTTAGTATCGAAATAATCTAGGAAGCTTGTACTCGTAAAATTTGACATAGAAGAACAATAAAAAGTGTATCTCGAGCAACTTTGTTGGTCCGAAGTTGCTCAACCCTCTCTATGGAGGAGCTTTTAACTGTTTTGTCCATTTGTCATAGAAAGTTGGTGTTTTTAGAATCGAAATAATCTTTGAAGCTTCTACTCATAAAATTTTGATGTAGAAGAACAATAAAAGTGTACACCGAGGAACTTTGATGGTCCGAAGTTGCTCAACTCTCTCTAAGTGGGAGCTTTGAGCTGTTTTGTCCATTTGTCGTAGAAAGTTGGTGTTTTGTCATCGAAATAATCTAGGAAGCTTATACTCGTAAAATTTGACATAGAAGATTAATAAAAAGTGTACACCGAGCAACTATGATGGTCCGAAGTTGCTCAACTCTTTTTATGGAGGAGCTTTTAACGGTTTTGTCCATTTCTGATAAAAAGTTTGTGTTTTAACATCGAAATAATTTTGGAAGCTTATACTCGTAAAATTTGACATAGAAGAACAATAAAAAGTGTATCCCGAGCAACTTTGTTGGTCCGAAGTTGCTCAACTCTCTCTAAGGAAGAGCTTTTAGCTGTTTTGTCTATTTGTCGTAGAAAGTTGGTGTTTTGTCATCGAAATAATTTAGGAAGCTTATACTCGTAAAATTTGACATAGAAGAATCGTAAAAAGTGTACGTCGAACAATTTTTATGGTCCGAACTTGCTCAACTCTGTCTATGGAGTAGCTTTTAACGGGTTTGTCTATTTGTCATAGTAAGTTGGTCTTTTGGCATCTAAATAATCTAGGAAGCTCTTATACTCATAATATATGCTCAACTCTGTCAATGGAGGAGCTTTTAACGGTTTTGTCCATTTCTCATATAATGATGGTGTTTTAGCATCGAAATAATCTAGCAAGCTTATACTCATAATATTCGACATAGAAGAATAATAAAAAGTGTACACCGAGAAATTATGATGGTCCGAAAATGCTCAACTCTCTTTATGGAGGAGCTTTTAACGGTTTTGTCCATTTGTGATAAAAAGTTTGTGTTTTAGCATCGAAATAATTTTGGAAGCTTATACTCGTAAAATTTGACATAGAAGAACAATAAAAATTGTACACCGAGCAACTTTGATGGTCCGAAGTTGCTCAACTCTCTCTATGGAGGAGCTTTTAACGGTTTTGTCCGTTTGTCATAGAAATATGGTGTTTTAGCATCGAAATAATCTCGGAAGCTTATACTCTTAAAATTTGACATAGAAGAACAATAAAAAGTGTATCCCGAGCAACTTTGTTTGTCCGAAGTTGCTCAACTCTCTCTATGGAGGAGCTTTTAACGGTTTTGTTCATTTGTCATAGAAAGTTGGTGTTTTTGGAATCGAAATAATCTTGGAAGCTTCTACTCATAAAATATGACGTAGAAGAACAATAAATGTGTACACCGAGGAACTTTGTTGTTCCGAAGTTGCTCAACTCTCTCTAAGGAGGAACTTTTAACTGTTTTGTCTATTTGTCATAGAAAGTTGGTGTTTTGTCATCGAAATAATGTAGGATGCTTATACTCGTAAAATTGACATAGAAGAAACCTTAAAAGTGTACGTCGAACAGCTTTTATGGTCCGAACTTGCTCAACTCTCTCTATGGAGTAGCTTTTAACGGGTTTGTCCATTTCTTATAGTAAGTTAGTCTTTTGGCATCGAAATAATCTAGGAAGCTCTTATACTCATAGTATTTGACATAGAAGATCAATAAAAAGTGTACACCTAGCAACTATGATGGTCCGAAGTTGCTCAACTCTCTCTATGGAAGAGCTTTTAACGGTTTTGTCCATTTGTGATAAAAGGTTGGTGTTTTGTCGTAGAAATAGTTTTGGATGCTTATACTCGTAAAATTTGACAAAGAAGAACAATAAAAAGTGTACACCGAGCAACTTTGATGGTCCGAAGTTGCAAAACTCTGTCTATGGAGGAGCTTTTAACGGTTTTGTCTATTTGTCATAAAAAGTTCATTTTTTGGCTTCGAAATAATCTACGAAGCTTATACTCACAAAATTTAACATAGAAGAACATTAAAAAGTGTACATTAGCAACTTTGATGGTTCGAAGTTGCTCAACTCTCTCTAAGGAGGAACATTTAGCTGTTTTGTCTATTTGTCATAGAAAGTTGGTGTTTTGTCATCGAAATAATGTAGGATGCTTATACTCGTAAAATTTGACATAGAAGAAACCTTAAAAGTGTACGTCGAACAACTTTTATCGTCCGAACTTGCTCAACTCTCTCTATGGGGTAGCTTTTAACGGGTTTGTCCATTTCTTATAGTAAGTTAGTCTTTTGGCATCGAAATAATCTAGGAAGCTATTATACTCATAGTATATGACATAGAAGATCAATAAAAAGTGTACACCTAGCAACTATGATGGTCCGAAGTTGCTCAACTCTCTCTATGGAGGAGCTTTTAACGGTTTTGTCCATTTGTGATAAAAGGTTGGTGTTTTGGCATAGAAATAATTTTGGATGCTTATACTCGTAAAATTTGACATAGAAGAACAATAAAAAGTGTACACCGAGCAACTTTGATGGTCCGAAGTTGCTCAACTCTGTCTATGGAGGAGCTTTTAACAGTTTTGTCTATTTGTCATAAAAAGTTCATTTTTTGGCTTCGAAATAATCTACGAAGCTTATACTCATAAAATTTAACATAGAAGAACATTAAAAAGTGTACATTGAGCAACTTTGATGGTTCGAAGTTGCTCCACTCTCTCTATGGAGGAGCTTTTAACGGTTTTGTCCATTTCTCATAGAAAGTTGGTGATTTGGAATCGAAATAATCCTGGAAGCTTATACTCATAAAATTTGACATAGAATAACAATAAAAAGTGTACACCGAGCAACTTTGATGGTCCGAAGTTGCTCAACTCTCTCTATGGAGGAGCTTTTAACGGTTTTGTCCATTTGTCATAGAAAGATGGCGATTTAGTATCGAAATAATCTAGGAAGCTTGTACTCGTAAAATTTGACATAGAAGAACAATAAAAAGTGTATCTCGAGCAACTTTGTTGGTCCGAAGTTGCTCAACCCTCTCTATGGAGGAGCTTTTAACTGTTTTGTCCATTTGTCATAGAAAGTTGGTGTTTTTAGAATCGAAATAATCTTTGAAGCTTCTACTCATAAAATTTTGATGTAGAAGAACAATAAAAGTGTACACCGAGGAACTTTGATGGTCCGAAGTTGCTCAACTCTCTCTAAGTGGGAGCTTTGAGCTGTTTTGTCCATTTGTCGTAGAAAGTTGGTGTTTTGTCATCGAAATAATCTAGGAAGCTTATACTCGTAAAATTTGACATAGAAGATTAATAAAAAGTGTACACCGAGCAACTATGATGGTCCGAAGTTGCTCAACTCTTTTTATGGAGGAGCTTTTAACGGTTTTGTCCATTTCTGATAAAAAGTTTGTGTTTTAACATCGAAATAATTTTGGAAGCTTATACTCGTAAAATTTGACATAGAAGAACAATAAAAAGTGTATCCCGAGCAACTTTGTTGGTCCGAAGTTGCTCAACTCTCTCTAAGGAAGAGCTTTTAGCTGTTTTGTCTATTTGTCGTAGAAAGTTGGTGTTTTGTCATCGAAATAATTTAGGAAGCTTATACTCGTAAAATTTGACATAGAAGAATCGTAAAAAGTGTACGTCGAACAATTTTTATGGTCCGAACTTGCTCAACTCTGTCTATGGAGTAGCTTTTAACGGGTTTGTCTATTTGTCATAGTAAGTTGGTCTTTTGGCATCTAAATAATCTAGGAAGCTCTTATACTCATAATATATGCTCAACTCTGTCAATGGAGGAGCTTTTAACGGTTTTGTCCATTTCTCATATAATGATGGTGTTTTAGCATCGAAATAATCTAGCAAGCTTATACTCATAATATTCGACATAGAAGAATAATAAAAAGTGTACACCGAGAAATTATGATGGTCCGAAAATGCTCAACTCTCTTTATGGAGGAGCTTTTAACGGTTTTGTCCATTTGTGATAAAAAGTTTGTGTTTTAGCATCGAAATAATTTTGGAAGCTTATACTCGTAAAATTTGACATAGAAGAACAATAAAAATTGTACACCGAGCAACTTTGATGGTCCGAAGTTGCTCAACTCTCTCTATGGAGGAGCTTTTAACGGTTTTGTCCGTTTGTCATAGAAATATGGTGTTTTAGCATCGAAATAATCTCGGAAGCTTATACTCATAAAATTTGACATAGAAGAACAATAAAAAGTGTATCCCGAGCAACTTTGTTTGTCCGAAGTTGCTCAACTCTCTCTATGGAGGAGCTTTTAACGGTTTTGTTCATTTGTCATAGAAAGTTGGTGTTTTTGGAATCGAAATAATCTTGGAAGCTTCTACTCATAAAATATGACGTAGAAGAACAATAAATGTGTACACCGAGGAACTTTGTTGTTCCGAAGTTGCTCAACTCTCTCTAAGGTGGAACTTTTAACTGTTTTGTCTATTTGTCATAGAAAGTTGGTGTTTTGTCATCGAAATAATGTAGGATGCTTATACTCGTAAAATTGACATAGAGGAAACCTTAAAAGTGTACGTCGAACAGCTTTTATGGTCCGAACTTGCTCAACTCTCTCTATGGAGTAGCTTTTAACGGGTTTGTCCATTTCTTATAGTAAGTTAGTCTTTTGGCATCGAAATAATCTAGGAAGCTCTTATACTCATAGTATTTGACATAGAAGATCAATAAAAAGTGTACACCTAGCAACTATGATGGTCCGAAGTTGCTCAACTCTCTCTATGGAGGAGCTTTTAACGGTTTTGTCCATTTGTGATAAAAGGTTGGTGTTTTGTCGTAGAAATAGTTTTGGATGCTTATACTCGTAAAATTTGACAAAGAAGAACAATAAAAAGTGTACACCGAGCAACTTTGATGGTCCGAAGTTGCAAAACTCTGTCTATGGAGGAGCTTTTAACGGTTTTGTCTATTTGTCATAAAAAGTTCATTTTTTGGCTTCGAAATAATCTACGAAGCTTATACTCACAAAATTTAACATAGAAGAACATTAAAAAGTGTACATTAGCAACTTTGATGGTTCGAAGTTGCTCAACTCTCTCTAAGGAGGAACATTTAGCTGTTTTGTCTATTTGTCATAGAAAGTTGGTGTTTTGTCATCGAAATAGTGTAGGATGCTTATACTCGTAAAATTTGACATAGAAGAAACCTTAAAAGTGTACGTCGAACAACTTTTATCGTCCGAACTTGCTCAACTCTCTCTATGGGGTAGCTTTTAACGGGTTTGTCCATTTCTTATAGTAAGTTAGTCTTTTGGCATCGAAATAATCTAGGAAGCTATTATACTCATAGTATATGACATAGAAGATCAATAAAAAGTGTACACCTAGCAACTATGATGGTCCGAAGTTGCTCAACTCTCTCTATGGAGGAGCTTTTAACGGTTTTGTCCATTTGTGATAAAAGGTTGGTGTTTTGGCATAGAAATAATTTTGGATGCTTATACTCGTAAAATTTGACATAGAAGAACAATAAAAGGTGTACACCGAGCAACTTTGATGGTCCGAAGTTGCTCAACTCTGTCTATGGAGGAGCTTTTAACAGTTTTGTCTATTTGTCATAAAAAGTTCATTTTTTGGCTTCGAAATAATCTACGAAGCTTATACTCATAAAATTTAACATAGAAGAACATTAAAAAGTGTACATTGAGCAACTTTGATGGTTCGAAGTTGCTCCACTCTCTCTATGGAGGAGCTTTTAACGGTTTTGTCCATTTCTCATAGAAAGTTGGTGATTTGGAATCGAAATAATCCTGGAAGCTTATACTCATAAAATTTGACATAGAATAACAATAAAAAGTGTACACCGAGCAACTTTGATGGTCCGAAGTTGCTCAACTCTCTCTATGGAGGAGCTTTTAACGGTTTTGTCCATTTGTCATAGAAAGATGGCGTTTTAGTATCGAAATAATCTAGGAAGCTTGTACTCGTAAAATTTGACATAGAAGAACAATAAAAAGTGTATCTCGAGCAACTTTGTTGGTCCAAAGTTGCTCAACCCTCTCTATGGAGGAGCTTTTAATGGTTTTGTCCATTTGTCATAGAAATTTGGTGTTTTTAGAATCGAAATAATCTTTGAAGCTTCTACTCATAAAATTTTGATGTAGAAGAACAATAAAAGTGTACACCGAGGAACTTTGATGGTCCGAAGTTGCTCAACTCTCTCTAAGTGGGAGCTTTGAGCTGTTTTGTCCATTTGTCGTAGAAAGTTGGTGTTTTGTCATCGAAATAATCTAGGAAGCTTATACTCGTAAAATTTGACATAGAAGAATCGTAAAAAGTGTACGTCGAACAATTTTTATGGTCCGAACTTGCTCAACTCTTTCTATGGTGTAGCTTTAAACGGGTTTGTCCATTTGTCATAGTAAGTTGGTCTTTTGGCATCGAAATAATCTAGGAAGTTGTTATACTCATAGTATTCGACATAGAAGAACAATAAAAAGTGTACACCGAGCAACTATGATGGTCCGAAGTTGGTCAACTCTCTCTACGGAGGAGCTTTTAACGGTTTTGTCCATTTGTGATAAAAAGTTGGTGTTTTGGCATCGAAATAATCTTGAAATCTTATACTCATAAAATTTGACATAGAAGAACAATAAAAAGTGTACACCGAGCAACTTTGATGGTCCGAAGTTGCTCAACCCTATCTATGGAGGAGCTTTTAAAGGTTTTGTCCATTTGTCGTAAAAAGTTCATTTTTTGGCTTCGAAATAATCTACGAAGCTTATACTCATAAAATTTAACATAGAATAACATTAAAAAGTGTACATCGAGCAACTTTGATGGTTCGAAGTTGCTCCACTCTCTCTATGGAGGAGCTTTTAATGGTTTTTTCCATTTCTCATAGAAAGTTGGTGATTTGGAATCGAAATAATCCTGGAATCTTATACTCATAAAATTTGACATAGAAGAACAATAAAAAGTGTATCCCGAGCAACTTTGTTTGTCCGAAGTTGCTCAACTCTCTCTATGGAGGAGCTTTTAACGGTTTTGTTCATTTTTCATAGAAAGTTGGTGTTTTTGGAATCGAAATAATCTTGGAAGCTTCTACTCATAAAATATGACGTAGAAGAACAATAAATGTGTACACCGAGGAACTTTGTTGTTCCGAAGTTGCTCAACTCTCTCTAAGGAGGAACTTTTAACTGTTTTGTCTATTTGTCATAGAAAGTTGGTGTTTTGTCATCGAAATAATGTAGGATGCTTATACTCGTAAAATTGACATAGAAGAAACCTTAAAAGTGTACGTCGAACAGCTTTTATGGTCCGAACTTGCTCAACTCTCTCTATGGAGTAGCTTTTAACGGGTTTGTCCATTTCTTATAGTAAGTTAGTCTTTTGGCATCGAAATAATCTAGGAAGCTCTTATACTCATAGTATTTGACATAGAAGATCAATAAAAAGTGTACACCTAGCAACTATGATGGTCCGAAGTTGCTCAACTCTCTCTATGGAGGAGCTTTTAACGGTTTTGTCCATTTGTGATAAAAGGTTGGTGTTTTGTCGTAGAAATAGTTTTGGATGCTTATACTCGTAAAATTTGACAAAGAAGAACAATAAAAAGTGTACACCGAGCAACTTTGATGGTCCGAAGTTGCAAAACTCTGTCTATGGAGGAGCTTTTAACGGTTTTGTCTATTTGTCATAAAAAGTTCATTTTTTGGCTTCGAAATAATCTACGAAGCTTATACTCACAAAATTTAACATAGAAGAACATTAAAAAGTGTACATTAGCAACTTTGATGGTTCGAAGTTGCTCAACTCTCTCTAAGGAGGAACATTTAGCTGTTTTGTCTATTTGTCATAGAAAGTTGGTGTTTTGTCATCGAAATAGTGTAGGATGCTTATACTCGTAAAATTTGACATAGAAGAAACCTTAAAAGTGTACGTCGAACAACTTTTATCGTCCGAACTTGCTCAACTCTCTCTATGGGGTAGCTTTTAACGGGTTTGTCCATTTCTTATAGTAAGTTAGTCTTTTGGCATCGAAATAATCTAGGAAGCTATTATACTCATAGTATATGACATAGAAGATCAATAAAAAGTGTACACCTAGCAACTATGATGGTCCGAAGTTGCTCAACTCTCTCTATGGAGGAGCTTTTAACGGTTTTGTCCATTTGTGATAAAAGGTTGGTGTTTTGGCATAGAAATAATTTTGGATGCTTATACTCGTAAAATTTGACATAGAAGAACAATAAAAGGTGTACACCGAGCAACTTTGATGGTCCGAAGTTGCTCAACTCTGTCTATGGAGGAGCTTTTAACAGTTTTGTCTATTTGTCATAAAAAGTTCATTTTTTGGCTTCGAAATAATCTACGAAGCTTATACTCATAAAATTTAACATAGAAGAACATTAAAAAGTGTACATTGAGCAACTTTGATGGTTCGAAGTTGCTCCACTCTCTCTATGGAGGAGCTTTTAACGGTTTTGTCCATTTCTCATAGAAAGTTGGTGATTTGGAATCGAAATAATCCTGGAAGCTTATACTCATAAAATTTGACATAGAATAACAATAAAAAGTGTACACCGAGCAACTTTGATGGTCCGAAGTTGCTCAACTCTCTCTATGGAGGAGCTTTTAACGGTTTTGTCCATTTGTCATAGAAAGATGGCGTTTTAGTATCGAAATAATCTAGGAAGCTTGTACTCGTAAAATTTGACATAGAAGAACAATAAAAAGTGTATCTCGAGCAACTTTGTTGGTCCAAAGTTGCTCAACCCTCTCTATGGAGGAGCTTTTAATGGTTTTGTCCATTTGTCATAGAAATTTGGTGTTTTTAGAATCGAAATAATCTTTGAAGCTTCTACTCATAAAATTTTGATGTAGAAGAACAATAAAAGTGTACACCGAGGAACTTTGATGGTCCGAAGTTGCTCAACTCTCTCTAAGTGGGAGCTTTGAGCTGTTTTGTCCATTTGTCGTAGAAAGTTGGTGTTTTGTCATCGAAATAATCTAGGAAGCTTATACTCGTAAAATTTGACATAGAAGAATCGTAAAAAGTGTACGTCGAACAATTTTTATGGTCCGAACTTGCTCAACTCTTTCTATGGTGTAGCTTTAAACGGGTTTGTCCATTTGTCATAGTAAGTTGGTCTTTTGGCATCGAAATAATCTAGGAAGTTGTTATACTCATAGTATTCGACATAGAAGAACAATAAAAAGTGTACACCGAGCAACTATGATGGTCCGAAGTTGGTCAACTCTCTCTACGGAGGAGCTTTTAACGGTTTTGTCCATTTGTGATAAAAAGTTGGTGTTTTGGCATCGAAATAATCTTGAAATCTTATACTCATAAAATTTGACATAGAAGAACAATAAAAAGTGTACACCGAGCAACTTTGATGGTCCGAAGTTGCTCAACCCTATCTATGGAGGAGCTTTTAAAGGTTTTGTCCATTTGTCGTAAAAAGTTCATTTTTTGGCTTCGAAATAATCTACGAAGCTTATACTCATAAAATTTAACATAGAATAACATTAAAAAGTGTACATCGAGCAACTTTGATGGTTCGAAGTTGCTCCACTCTCTCTATGGAGGAGCTTTTAATGGTTTTTTCCATTTCTCATAGAAAGTTGGTGATTTGGAATCGAAATAATCCTGGAATCATATACTCATAAAATTTGACATAGAATAACAATAAAAAGTGTACATCGAGCAACTTTGATGGTCTGAAGTTGCTCAACTCTCTCTATGGAGGAGCTTTTAACGGTTTTGTCCATTTGTCATAGAATGATAGTGTTTTAGTATCGAAATAATCTGGAAAGCTTATACTCGTAAAATTTGACATAGAAGAACAATAAAAAGTGTATCCCGAGCAACTTTTTTGGTCCGAAGTTGCTCAACTCTCTCTATGGATGAGTTTTTAACGGTTTTGTCCATTTGTCATAGAAAGTTGGTGTTTTTGGAATCGAAATAATCTTTGTAGCTTCTACTCATAAAATTTGACGTAGAAGAACAATAAAAGTGTACACCGAGGAACTTTGATGGTCCGAAGTTGCTCAACTCTCTCTAAGAATGAGCTTTTAGCTGTTTTGTCCGTTTGTCGTAGAAAATTGGTGTTTTGTCATCCAAATAATCTAGGAAGCTTATACTCGTAAAATTTGACATAGAAGAATCGTAAAAAGTGTACGTCGAACAATTTTTATGGTCCGAACTTGTTCAACTCTGTCTATGGAGTAGCTTTCAACGGGTTTGTCCATTTGTCATAGTAAGTTGGTCTTTTGGCATCGAAATAATCTAGGAAGCTCTTATACTCATAATATTTGACATAGAAGAACAATAAAATGTGTACACCGAGCAACTATGATGGTTCGAAGTTGTTCAACTCTCTCTATGGAGGAGCTTTTAACGGTTTTGTCCATTTGTGATAAAAAGTTGGTGTTTTCGCATCGAAATAATCTTGGAAGCTTATACTCGTAAAATTTGACATAGAAGAACAATAAAAAATGTACACCGAGCAACCTTGACGGTCCGAAGTTGCTCAACTCTCTCTATGGAGGAGCTTTTAACGGTTTTTTCCATTTGTCATAAAAAAAATGGTGTTTTTGCATCGAAATAATCTAGGAAGCTTATACTCATAAAATTTGACATAGAAGAACAATAAGAAGTGTACATCGAGCAACTTTGATGGTTCGAAGTTGCTCAACTCTCTCTATGGAGGAGCTTTTAACGGTTTTATCCATTTCTTATAGAAAGTGGGTTATTTGGAATCGAAATAATCTTGGAAGCTTATACTCATAAAGTTTGACATCGAATAAAAATAAAAAGTGTACACCGAGCAACTTTGATGGTTCGAAGTTGCTCAACTCTCTCTATGGAGGAGCTTTTAGCGGTTTTGTCCATTTGTCATAGAAAGATGGTGTTTTAGTATCGAAATAATCTAGGAAGCTTATACGCGTAAAAATTGACATAGAAGATCAATAAAAAGTGTATCCCGAGCAACTTTGTTGGTCCGAAGTTGCTCAACTCTCTCTATGGAAGGGCTTTTAACGGTTTTGTCCATTTGTCATAGAAAGTTGGTGTTTTTGGAATCGTAATAATCTTTGAAGCTTCTACTCATAAAATTTGACGTAAAAGAACAATAAAATTGTACACCGAGGAATTTTGATGGTCCGAAGTTGCTCAACTCTCTCTAAGGAGGAGCTTTTAGCTGTTTTGTCCATTTGTCATAGAAAGTTGTTGTTTTTTCATCGAAATAATCTACGAAGCTTATACTCGTAAAATTTGACATAGAAGAATCGTAAGAAGTGTACATCGAACAACTCTTATGGTCCGAACTTGCTCAACTCTGTCTATGGAGTAGCTTTTAACGGGTTTGTCCATTTGTCATAGAAAGTTGGTATTTTGGCATCGAAATAATCTAGGAAGCTTATACTCATAATATTTGACATAGAAGAACAATAAAAAGTGTACATCGAGCAACTTTGATGGTCCGAAGTTTCTCAACTCTCTCTAAGGAGGAGCTTTTAGCTGTTTTGTCCATTTGTCGTAGAAATTTTGTGTTTTGTCATCGAAATAATCTAGGAAGCTTATACTCGTAAAATTTGAAATAGAAGAACAATAAAAAGTGTACACCGAGCAACTTTGATGGTCCGAAGTTGCTCAACCCTATCTATGGAGGAGCTTTTAAAGGTTTTGTCCATTTGTCGTAAAAAGTTCATTTTTTGGCTTCGAAATAATCTACGAAGCTTATACTAATAAAATTTAACAAAGAATAACATTAAAAAGTGTACATCGAGCAACTTTGATGGTTCGAAGTTGCTACACTCTCTCTATGGAGGAGCTTTTAATGGTTTTTTCCATTTCTCATAGAAAGTTGGTGATTTGGAATCGAAATAATCCTGGAAGCTTATACTCATAAAATTTGACATAGAATAACAATAAAAAGTGTACACCGAGCAACTTTGATGGTCTGAAGTTTCTCAACTCTCTCAATGGAGGAGCTTTTAACGGTTTTGTCCATTTGTCATAGAAAGATGGAGTTTTAGTATCGAAATAATCTGGAAAGCTTATACTCGTAAAATTTGACATAGAAGAACAATAAAAAGTGTATCCCGAGCAACTTTGATGGTCCGAAGTTGCTCAACCCTATCTATGGAGGAGCTTTTAAAGGTTTTGTCCATTTGTCGTAAAAAGTTCATTTTTTGGCTTCGAAATAATCTACGAAGCTTATACTAATAAAATTTAACAAAGAATAACATTAAAAAGTGTACATCGAGCAACTTTGATGGTTCGAAGTTGCTCCACTCTCTCTATGGAGGAGCTTTTAATGGTTTTTTCCATTTCTCATAGAAAATTGGTGATTTGGAATCGAAATAATCCTGGAAGCTTATACTCATGAAATTTGACATAGAATAACAATAAAAAGTGTACACCGAGCAACTTTGATGGTCTGAAGTTGCTCAACTCTCTCTATGGAGGAGCTTTTAACGGTTTTGTCCATTTGTCATAGAAAGATGGTGTATTAGTATCGAAATAATCTGGAAAGCTTATACTCGCAAAATTTGACATAGAAGAACAATAAAAAGTGTATCCCGAGCAACTTTTTTGGTCCGAAGTTGCTCAACTCTCTCTATGGATGAGTTTTTAACGGTTTTGTCCATTTGTCATAGAAAGTTGGTGTTTTTGGAATCGAAATAATCTTTGTAGCTTCTACTCATAAAATTTGACGTAGAAGAACAATAAAAGTGTACACCGAGGAACTTTGATGGTCCGAAGTTGCTCAACTCTCTCTAAGAATGAGCTTTTAGCTGTTTTGTCCGTTTGTCGTAGAAAGTTGTTGTTTTGTCATCCAAATAATCTAGGAAGCTTATACTCGTAAAATTTGACATAGAAGAATCGTAAAAAGTGTACGTCGAACAATTTTTATGGTCCGAACTTGTTCAACTCTGTCTATGGAGTAGCTTTCAACGGGTTTGTCCATTTGTCATAGTAAGTTGGTCTTTTGGCATCGAAATAATCTAGGAAGCTCTTATACTCATAATATTTGACATAGAAGAACAATAAAATGTGTACACCGAGCAACTATGATGGTTCGAAGTTGTTCAACTCTGTCTATGGAGGAGCTTTTAATGGTTTTGTCCATTTGGGATAAAAAGTTGGTGTTTTCGCATCGAAATAATCTTGGAAGCTTATACTCGTAAAATTTGACGTAGAAGAACAATAAAAAATGTACACCGAGCAACCTTGACGGTCCGAAGTTGCTCAACTCTCTCTATGGAGGAGCTTTTAACGGTTTTTTCCATTTGTCATAAAAAAATGGTGTTTTAGCATCGAAATAATCTAGGAAGCTTATACTCATAAAATTTGACATAGAAGAACAATAAAAAGTGTACATCGAGCAACTTTGATGGTTCGAAGTTGCTCAACTGTCTCTATGGAGGAGCTTTTAATGGTTTTGTCCATTTCTTATAGAAAGTTGGTTATTTGGAATCGAAATAATCTTGGAAGCTTATACTCATAAAGTTTGACATCGAATAAAAATAAAAAGTGTACACCGAGCAACTTAGATGGTTCGAAGTTGCTCAACTCTCTCTATGGAGGAGCTTTTAGCGGTTTTGTCCATTTGTCATAGAAAGATGGTGTTTTAGTATCGAAATAATCTAGGAAGCTTATACGCGTAAAAATTGACATAGAAGAACAATAAAAAGTGTATCCCGAGCAACTTTTTTGGTCCGAAGTTGCTCAACTCTCTCTATGGAAGGGCTTTTAACGGTTTTGTCCATTTGTCATAGAAAGTTGGTGTTTTTGGAATCGTAATAATCTTTGAAGCTTCTACTCATAAAATTTGACGTAAAAGAACAATAAAATTGTACACCGAGGAATTTTGATGGTCCGAAGTTGCTCAACTCTCTCTCAGGAGGAGCTTTTAGCTGTTTTATCCATTTGTCATAGAAAGTTGGTGTTTTTTCATCGAAATAATCTACGAAGCTTATACTCGTAAAATTTGACATAGAAGAATCGTAAGGAGTGTACATCGAACAACTCTTATGGTCCGAACTTGCTCAACTCTGTCTATGGAGTAGCTTTTAACGGGTTTGTCCATTTGTCGTAGAAAGTTGGTCTTTTGGCATCGAAATAATCTAGGAAGCTTATACTCATAATATTTGACATAGAAGAACAATAAAAAGTGTACATCGAGCGACTTTGATGGTCCGAAGTTTCTCAACTCTCTCTAAGGAGGAGCTTTTAGCTGTTTTGTCCATTTGTCGTAGAAATTTTGTGTTTTGTCATCGAAATAATCTAGGAAGCTTATACTCGTAAAATTTGAAATAGAAGAATCGTAAAAAGTGTACGTCGAACAATTTTTATGGTCCGAACTTGCTCAACTCTATCTATGCAGTAGCTTTTAACGGGTTTGTCCATTTGTCATAGAAAGTTGGTCTTTTGGCATCGAAATAATCTTGGAAGCTTATACTCGTAAAATTTGACATAGAAGAACAATAAAAAGTGTACACCAAGCAACTTTGATGGTCCGAAGTTGCTCAACTCTATCTATGGAGGAGCTTTTAACGGTTTTTTCCATTTGTCATATAAAAATGGTGTTTTAGCGTCGAAATAATCTAAGAAGCTTGTACTCATAAAATTTGACATAGAAGAATCCTAAAAAGAGTACATCGAGCAACTTTGATGGTTTGAAGTTGCTCAACTCTCTCTATGGAGGAGCTTTTAACGGTTTTGTCCATTTCTCATAGAAAGTTGGTGATTTGGAATCCAAATAATCTTGGAAGCTTATACTCATAAAATTTGACATAGAATAACAATAAAAAGTGTACACCGAGCAACTTTGATGGTCCGAAGTTGCTCAACTCTCTCTATGGAGGAGCTTTTAGCTGTTTTGTCCATTTGTCGTAGAAAGTTGGTATTTTGTCATCAAAATAATCTAGGAAGCTTATACTCGTAAAATTTGACATAGAAGAATCGTAAAAAGTGTACGTCGAACAATATTTATGGTCCGAACTTGCTCAATTCTGTTTATGGAGTAGCTTTTAACGGGTTTGTCCATTTGTCGTAGTAAGTTGGTCTTTTGGCATCGAAGTAATCTACGAAGCCTATACTCATAAAATGTAACATAGAAGAACAAGAAAAAGTGTACATCGAGCAACTTTGATGGTTCAAAGTCGCTCCACTCTCTCTATGGAGGAGCTTTTAACAGTTTTGTCCATTTCTCATAGAAAGTTAGTGATTTGGAATCGAAATAATCCTGGAAGCTTATACTCATAAAATTTGACATAGAATAACAATAAAAAGTGTACACCGAGCAACTTTGATGGCCCGAAGTTGCTCAACTCTCTCTATGGAGGAGCATTTAACGGTTTTGTCCATTCGTCATAGAAAGATGGTGTTTTACTATCGAAATAATCCGGAAGCTTATACTCGTAAAATTTGACATTGAAGAACAGTAAAAAGTGTATCCCGAGCAACTTTATTGGTCCGAAGTTGCTCAACTCTCCCTATGGAGGAGCTTTTAACGGCTTTGTCCATTTGTCATAGAAAGTTGGTGTTTTTGGAATCGAAATAATCTTTGAAACTTCTACTCATAAAATTTGACGTAAAAGAACAATAAAAGTGTACACCGAGGAACTTTGATGGTCCGAAGTTGCTCAACTCTCTCTAAGGAGGAGCTTTTAGCTGTTTTGTCCATTTGTCGTAGAAAGTTAGTGTTTTGTCATCAAAATAATCTAAGAAGCTTATACTCGTAAAATTTGATAGAAGAATCGTAAAAAGTGTACGTCGAACAATTTTTATGGTCCGAACTTGCTCAACTCTGTCTATGGAGTAGCATTTAAGGGTTTGTCCATTTGTCATAGTAAGTTGGTCTTTTGGCATGGAAATAATCCAGGAATCTCTTATACTCATAGTACTTGACATAGAAGAAAAATAAAAAGTGTACACCGAGAAACTATGATGGTCCGAAGTTGGTCAACTCTCTCTATGGAGGAGCTTTTAACGGTTTTGTCCATTTGTAATAAAAAGTTGGTGTTTTGGCATCGAAATAATCTAGGAAGTTTATACTCGTAAAATTTGACATAGAAGAACAATAAAAAGTGTACACCGAGCAACTTTGATGGTCCGAAGTTGCTCAACTCTGTCTATGGAGGAGCTTTTAACGGTTGTGTCTATTTCTCGTAAAAAGTTCGTTTTTTGGCAACGAAATAATCTACGAAGCTTATACTCATAAAATTTAACCTAGAAGACCATTAAAAAGTGTACATCGAGCAACTTTGAAGGTTTGAAGTTGCTCCACTCTCTCTATGGAGGAGCTTTTAACGGTTTTTTCCATTTCTGATAAAAACTTGGTGTTTTGGCATCGAAATAATCTTGGAAGCTTATACTCGTAAAATTTGACATAGAAGAACAATAAAAAGTGTACACCGAGCAACTTTGATGGTCCGAAGTTGCTCAACTCTCTCTATGGAGGAGCTTTTAACGGTTTTGTCCATTTGTCATAGAAAGATGGTGTTTTACTATCGAAATAATCCGGAAGCTTATACTCGTAAAATTTGACATTGAAGAACAGTAAAAAGTGTATCCCGAGCAACTTTGATGGTCCGAAGTTGCTCAACTCTCTCTATGGGGGAGCTTTTAACGGCTTTGTCCATTTGTCATAGAAAGTTGGTGTTTTTGGAATCGAAATAATCTTTGAAGCTTCTACTCATAAAATTTGACGTAGAAGAACAATAAAAGTGTACACCGAGGAACTTTGATGGTCCGAAGTTGCTCAACTCTCTCTAAGGAGGAGTTTTAGATGTTTTGTCCGTTTGTCGTAGAAAGTTGGTGTTTTGTCATCGAAATAATCTAAGAAGCTTATACTCGTAAAATTTGACATAGAAGAATCGTAAAAAGTGTACGTCGAACAATTTTTATGGTCCGAACTTGCTCAACTCTGTCTATGGAGGAGCTTTTATCGATTTTTTCCATTTGTCATAGAAAGATGGTGTTTTACTATCGAAATAATCCGGAAGCTTATACTCGTAAAATTTGACATTGAAGAACAGTAAAAAGTGTATCCCGAGCAACTTTATTGGTCCGAAGTTGCTCAACTCTCTCTATGGAGGAGCATTTAACGGCTTTGTCCATTTTTCATAGAAAATTGGTGTTTTTGGAATCGAAATAATCTTTGAAACTTCTACTCATAAAATTTGACGTAAAAGAACAAGAAAAGTGTACACCGAGGAACTTTGATGGTCCGAAGTTGCTCAACTCTCTCTAACGAGGAGCTTTTAGCTGTTTTGTCCATTTGTCGTAGAAAGTTGGTGTTTTGTCATCGAAATAATCTAAGAAGCTTATACTCGTAAAATTTGACATAGAAGAATCGTAAAAAGTGTACGTCGAACAATTTTTATGGTCCGAACTTTCTCAACTCTGACTATGGAGTAGCATTTAACGGGTTTGTCCATTTGTCATAGTAAGTTGGTCTTTTGGCATGGAAATAATCTAGGAATCTCTTATACTCATAGTACTTGACATAGAAGAAAAATAAAAAGTGTACACCGAGAAACTATGATGGTCCGAAGTTGCTCAACTCTCTCTATGGAGGAGCTCTTAACGGTTTTGTCCATTTGTGATAAAAAGTTGGTGTTTTGGCATTGAAATAATCTAGGAAGCTTATACTCGTAAAATTTGACATAGAAGAACAATAAAAAGTGTTCACCGAGCAACTTTGATGGTCTGAAGTTGCTCAACTCTGTCTATGAAGGAGCTTTTAACGGTTGTGTCTATTTGTCATAGAAAGATGGTGTTTTACTAACTAAATAATCCAGGAAGCTTATACTCATAAAATTTGACATTGAAGAACAATAAAAAGTGTATCCCGAGCAACTTTATTTGTCCGAAGTTGCTCAACTCTCTCTATGGAGGAGCTTTTAACGGCTTTGTCCATTAGTCATAGAAAATTGGTGTTCTTGGAATCGAAATAATCTTTGAAGCTTCTACTCATAAAATTTGACGTAGAAGAACAATAAAAGTGTACACCGAGGAACTTTGATGGTCCGAAGTTGCTCAACTCTCTCTAAGGAGAAGCGTTTAGCTGTTTTGTCCATTTGTCGTAGAAAGTTGGTGTTTTGTCATCGAAATAATCTAAGAAGCTTATACTCGTAAAATTTGACATAGAAGAATCGTAAAAAGTGTACGTCGAACAATTTTTATGGTCCGAACTTGCTCAACTCTGTCTATGGAGTAGCATTTAACGGGTTTGTCCATTTGTCATAGTAAGTTGGTCTTTTGGCATGGAAATAATCTAGGAATCTCTTATACTCATAGTACTTGACATAGAAGAAAAATAAAAAGTGTACACCGAGAAACTATGATGGTCCGAAGTTGCTCAACTCTCTCTATGGAGGAGCTCTTAACGGTTTTGTCCATTTGTGATAAAAAGTTGGTGTTTTGGCATTGAAATAATCTAGGAAGCTTATACTCGTAAAATTTGACATAGAAGAACAATAAAAAGTGTTCACCGAGCAACTTTGATGGTCTGAAGTTGCTCAACTCTGTCTATGAAGGAGCTTTTAACGGTTGTGTCTATTTGTCATAGAAAGATGGTGTTTTACTAACTAAATAATCCAGGAAGCTTATACTCATAAAATTTGACATTGAAGAACAATAAAAAGTGTATCCCGAGCAACTTTATTTGTCCGAAGTTGCTCAACTCTCTCTATGGAGGAGCTTTTAACGGCTTTGTCCATTAGTCATAGAAAATTGGTGTTCTTGGAATCGAAATAATCTTTGAAGCTTCTACTCATAAAATTTGACGTAGAAGAACAATAAAAGTGTACACCGAGGAACTTTGATGGTCCGAAGTTGCTCAACTCTCTCTAAGGAGAAGCGTTTAGCTGTTTTGTCCATTTGTCGTAGAAAATTGGTGTTTTGTCATCGTAATAATCTAAGAAGCTTATACTCGTAAAATTTGACATAGAAAAATCGTAAAAAGTGTACGTCGAACAATTTTTATTGTCCGAACTTGCTCAACTCTGTCTATGGAGTAGCTTTTAACGGGTTTGTCCATTTGTCATAGTAAGTTGGTCGTTTGGCATTGAAATAATCTAGGAAGTTCTTACACTCATAGTATTTGACATAGAAGAAAAATAAAAAGTGTACACCGAGCAACTATGATGGTCTGAAGTTGCTCAAGTCTCTCTATGGAGGAGCTTTTAACGGTTTTGTCCATTTGTGATAAAAAGTCGGTGTTTTGGCATCGAAATAATCTTGGAAGCTTATACTCGTAAAATTTGACATAGAAGAACAATAAAAAGTGTACACCGAGCAACTTGGATGGTCTGAAGTTGCTCAACTCTGTCTGTGGAGGAGCTTTTAACGGTTTTGTCCATTTGTCGTAAAAAGTTCATTTTTTGGCATCGAAATAATCTACGAAGCTTATACTCATAAAATTTAACATAGAAGAACATTAAAAAGTGTACATCGAGCAACTTTGAAGGTTCGAAGTTGCTCCACTCTCTCTATGGAGGAGCTTTTAACGGTTTTTTCCATTTCTGATAAAAATTTGGTGTTTTGGCATCGAAATAATCTTTGAAGCTTATACTCGTAAAATTTGACATAGAAGAACAATAAAAAGTGTACTCCGAGCAACTTTGATGGTCCGAAGTTGCTCAACTCTGTCTATGAAGGAGCTTTTAACGGTTTTGTCCATTTGTCATAAAAAGTTCATTTTTTGTCATCGAAATAATCTAAGAGGCTTATACTCATAAAATTTGACATAGAATAACAATAAAAAGTGTACACCGAGCAACTTTGATGGTCCCAAGTTGCTCAAATCTCTCTATGGAGGAGCTTTTAACGGTTTTGTCAATTTGTCATAGAAAAATGGTGTTTTATTATCGAAATAATCTGGGAAGCTTATACGCGTAAAATTTGACATAGAAGAACAATAAAAAGTGTATCCCGAGCAACTTTATTAGTCCGAAGTTGCTCAACTCTCTCTAAGGAGGAGCATTTAGCTGTTTTGTCCATTTGTCAAAGAAAGTTGGTGTTTTGTCATCGAAATAATCTAGGATGCTTATACTCTTAAAATTTGACATAAAAGAATAGTAATAAGTGTGCGTCGAACAACTTTTATGGTCCGAACTTGCTCAACTCTGTCTATGGAGTAGCTTTAAACGGGTTTGTCCATTTGTAATAGAAAGTTGTTGTTTTTGGAATCGAAATAATCTTGGAAGCTTATACTCGTAAAATTTGACATAGAAGAACAATAAAAAGTGTACACCGAGCAACTTTGATGTTCTGAAGTTGCTCAACTCTGTGTATGGAGGAGCTTTTAACGGTTTTGTCCATTTAGCGTAAAAAGTTCATTTTTTGGCATCAAAATAATCTACGAAGCTTATACTCCTAAAATTTAACATAGAAGAAATTTAAAAAGTGTACATCGAGCAACTTCAATGGTTCGAAGTTGCTCCACTCTCTCTATGGAGGAGCTTTTAACGGTTTTATCCATTTCTCATAAAAAGATGGTGTTTTAGTATCGAAATAATCTAGGAAGCTTATACTCATAAAATTTGACATTGAAGAACAATAAAAAGTGTATCCCGAGAAACTTTATTGGTCCGAAGTTGCTCAACTCTCTCTATGGAGGAGCTTTTAACGGTTTTGCCCATTTGTCATAGAAAGTTGGTGTTTTTGGAATCGATATAATCTTTGAAGCTTCTACTCATAAAATTTGACGTAGAAGAACAATAAAAGTGTACACCGAGGAACTTTGATGGTCCGAAGTTGCTCAACACTCTCTAAGGAGGAGCATTTAGCTGTTTTGTCCATTTTTCATAGAAAGTTGGTGTTTTGTCATCGAAATAATCTTGGATGCTTATACTCGTAAAACTTGACGTAGAGGAATCGTAAAACGTGTACGTCGAACAACTTTTATGGTCCGAACTTGCTTAACTCTGTCTATGGAGTAGCTTTTAACGGGTTTGTCCATTTGTCATAAAAAGATGGTCTTTTGGCATCGAAATAATCTAGGAAGCTTATACTCATAAAATTTAACATAGAACAACAATAAAAAGTGTACATCGAGCAACTTTTATGGTTCGAAGTTGCTCCATTCTCTCTATCGAGGAGCTTTTAATGGTTTTGTCCATTTCTCATAGAAAGTGGTTGATTTGGAATTGAAATAATCCTAAAAGCTTATACTCATAAAAATTTGAAATAAAATAACAATAAAAAGTGTACACCGAGCAACTTTGATGGTCCGAAGTTGCTCAATTTTCTCTAAGGAGGAGCTTTTAACGGTTTTGTCCACTTGTCATGAAAGTTGGTGTTTTTGGAATCGAAATAATCTTTGAAGCTTCTACCCATAAAATTTGACGTAGAAGAACAATAAAAGTGTACACCGAGGAACTTTGATGGTCCGAAGTTGCTCAACTTTCTCTAAGGAGGAGCTTTTAGCTGTTTTGTACATTTGTCGTAGAAAGTTGGTGTTTTGTCATCGAAATAATCTAGGAAGCTTATACTCGTAAAATTGGACATAGAAGAATCGTAAAAAGTGTACGTCGAACAATTTTTATGGTCCGAACTTGCTGAACTCTATCTATGGAGGAGGTTTTAACGGTTTTATCCATTTGTCATATAAAGATGGTGTTTTAGCATCGAAATAATCTAGGAAGCTTATACTCATAATATTTGACATAGAAGAATAATAAAAAGTGTACACCGAGCAACTATGATGGTCCTAAGTTGCTCAACTCTCTTTATGGAGGAGCTTTTAACGATTTTGTCCATTTGTGATAAAAAGTTTGTGTTTTAACATCGAAATAATCTTGGAAGCCTATACTCGTAAAATTTTACATAGAAGAACAATAAAAAGTGTATACCGAGCAACTTTGATGGTCCGAAGTTGCTCAACTCTCTCTATGGGGGAGCTTTTAACGGTTTTGTTCATTTGTCATAGAAATATGGTGTTTTAGCATCGAAATAATCTAGGAAGCATACACTCATAAAATTTGACATAGAGGAACAATAAAAAGTATATCCCGAGCAACTTTGTTTGTCCGAAGTTGCTCAACTCTTTCTATGGAGGAGCTTTTAACGGTTTTGTTCATTTGTCATAGAAAGTTGGTGTTTTTGGAATCGAAATAATCTTGGAAGCTTCTACTCATAAAATATGACGTAGAAGAACAATAAAAGTGTACACCGAGGAACTTTGATGGTCCGAAGTTGCTCAACTCTCTCTAAGGAGGAACTTTTAGCTGTTTTGTCCATTTGTCATAGAAAGTTGGTATTTTGTCATCGAAATAATCTAGGATGCTTATACTCGTAAAATTTGACATAGAAGAATCCTAAAAAGTGTACGTCGAACAACTTTTATGGTCCGAACTTGCTCAACTCTGACTATGGAGTAGCTTTTAACGGGTTTGTCCATTTGTCATAGAAAGTTGGTCTTTTGGCATCAAAATAATCTAGGAAGCTTATACTCATAATATTTGACATAGAAGAACATTAAAAAGTGTACACCGACCAACTATAATGGTCTGAAGTTGCTCAATGCTCTCTATGGAGGAGCTTTTAACGGCTTTGTCCATTTGTTGTAAAAAGTTCATTTTTTGGCATCGAAATAATCTAAGAAGCTTATACTTATAAAATTTGACATAGAAGAACAATAAAAGTGTACATCGAGCAACATTGATGGTTCGAAGTTGCTCCACTCTCTCTATAGAGGAGCTTTTAACGGTTTTGTCCATTTCTTATAGAAAGTTGGTGATTTGGAATCGAAATAATCCTGGAAGCTTATACTCATAAAATTTGACATAGAATAACAATAAAAAGTCTACACCAAGCAACTTTGATGGTCCGAAGTTGCTCAACTCTCTCTATGGAGGAGCTTTTAACGATTTTGTCCATTTGTCATAGAAAGATGGTGTTTTACTATCGAAATAATCTGAGAAGCTTATACTCGTAAAATTTGACATAGAAGAACAATAAAAAGTGTATCCCGAGCAACTTTATTGGTCCGAAGTTGCTCAACTCTCTCTAAGCAGGAGCTTTCAGCTGTTTTGTCCATTTGTCGTAGAAAGTTGGTGTTTTGTCATCGAAATAATCTAGGAAGCTTATACTCGTAAAATTTCACATAGAAGAATCGTAAAAAGTGTACGTCGAACAACTTTTATGTTCCGAACTTGCTCAACTCTGTCTATGGAAGAGCTTTTAACGGTTTTGTCCATTTGTCGTAAAAAGTTGGTGTTTTGGCATCGAAATAATCTAGGAAGCTTATACTCGTAAAATTTGACATAGAAGAACAATAAAAAGTGTATCTCGAGTAACTTTGTCGGTTCGAAGTTCATCAACTCTCTCTATGGAGGAGCTTTTAACGGTTTTTGTCCATTTGTTATAGAAAGTTGGTGTTTTTGGAATCGAAATAATCTTTGAAGCTTCTACTCATAATATTTGACATAGGAGAACAATAAAAAGTGTACACCGAGAAACTATGATGGTCCGAATTTGCTCAACTCTCTCTATGGATGAGATTTTAACGGTTTTGTCTATTTGTGATAAAAAGTTGGTGTTTTGGCATCGAAATAGTCTTGGAAGCTTATACTCGTAAAATTTGACATAGAAGAACAATAAAAAGTGTACGCCGAGCAACCTTGATGGTCCGAAGTTGCTCAACTCTCTCTGTAGAGGAGCTTTTAACGGTTTCGTCGATTTGTCATAGAAAGTTAGTGTTTTGAAATCCAAATAATCATGGAAGCTTATACTCATAAAATTTGACATAGAAGAAGAATGTAAGGTGTACGCCGAGCCACATTGATAGTCCGAAATTGCTCAACTCTCTCTATGGAAGAGCTTTTAACAGTTTTGTCGCTTTGTGATAGAAAGTTAGTATTTTGGCATCGAAATAATCTAGAAAGCTTATATTCGTAAAATTTGACATAGAAGAACAATAAAAAGTGTCTCCCGAGCAACTTTGTTGGTTCGAAGTTGATCAACTCTCTCTATGGAGGAGCTTTTAACGGTTTTTTCCATTTGTCATAGAAAGTTGGTGTTTTTGGAATCGAAATAATATTTGAAGCTTCTACTCATAATATTTGACATAGGAGAACAACAAAAAGTGTACACCGAGAAACTATGATGGTCCGAAGTTGCTCAACTCTCTCTATGGATGAGCTTTTAACGGTTTTGTCTGTTTGTGATAAGAAGTTGGTGTTTTGGCATCGAAATAGTCTTGGAAGCTTATACTCATAAAATTTGACATAGAAGAACAGTAAAAAGTGTACGCCGAGCAACCTTGATGGTCCGAAGTTGCTCAACTCTCTCTATAGAGGAGCTTTTAACGGTTTCGTCCATTTGTCATAGAAAGTTAGTGTTTTGAAATCTAAATAATCATGGAAGCTTATACTCATAAAATTTGACATAGAAGAAGAATATAAGTTGTACGCCGAGCAACTTTGATGGTCCGAAGTTGCTCAACTCTCTCTATGGAGGAGCTTTTAACAGTTTTGTCGCTTGGTGATAGAAAGTTGGTATTTTGGCATCGAAATAATCTAGAAAGCTTATACTCGTAAAGTTTGAAATAGAAGAATAGTAAATAGTGTACACCGAGCAACTTTGATGGTTCGAAGTTGCTCAACTCTCTCTATGGAGGATCTTTTAACCGTTTTGTTCATTTGTCATAGAAAGTTGGTGTTTTGGCATCGAAATAATCTAGCAAGCTTATACTCGTAAAATTTGACATAGAAGAATAGTAAATAGTGTACGCCGAGCAACTTTGATGGTCCGAAGTTGCTCAACTCTCTCCATGGAAGAGCTTTTAACGGTTTTTTCCATTTGTCGAAGAAAGTTGGGGTTTTGGCATCGAAATAATCTAGGAAGCTTATACTCATAAAATTTGACATAGAAGAACAATAAAAAGTGTACACCGAGCAACTTTGATGGTCCGAAGTTGCTCAACTCTCTCTATGGAAGAGCTCTAAACGATTTTGTCCATTTGTCGTAAAGAGTTGGTGTTTTGGCATCGAAATAATCTAGGAAGTTTATACTCGTAAAATTTTATATAGAAGAACAATAAAAAGTGTATCCCGAGCAACTTTGTTAGTTCGAAGTTGATCAACTCTCTCTATGGAGGAGGTTTTAACGGTTTTGTCCATTTGTCATAGAAAGTTGGTGTTTTTGTAATCGAAATAATCTTGGAAGCTTCTACTCATAAAATTTGATGTATAAAAACAATAAAAGTGTCCACCGAGGAACTTCGGTGGTCCGAAGTTGCTCAACTTTCTCTAAGGAGGAGCTTTTGGCTGTTTTGTCTATTTCTCGTAGAAATTTGGTATTTTGTCATCGAAATAATCTAGGAAGCTTATACTCGTAAAATTTGTCATAGAAGAATCTTAAAAAATGTACGTCGAACAATTTTTATGCTTCGAATTTGCTCAACTCTGTCTATGGAGTAGCTTTTAACGTGTTTGTCCATTTCTCACATAGTAAGTTGGTCTTTTGGCATGGAAATAGTCTAGGAAGCTTATACTCATAATATTTGACATAGAAGAACAATAAAAAATGTACACCGAGCAACTATGATGGTCCGAAGTTGCTCAACTCTCACTATTGAGGAGCTTTTAACGGTTTTGTCCATTTGTGATAAAAAGTTGGTGTTTTGGCATCGAAATAATCTAGCAAGCTTATACTCGTAAAATTTGACGTAGAGGAACAATAAAAAGTGTATCCCGAGCAACTTTGTTTGTCCGAAGTTGCTCAACTCTCTCTATGGAGGAGATTTTAACGATTTTGTCCATTTGACATAGAAAGTTGGTGTTTTTGGAATCGAAATAATCTTTGAAGCTTCTACTCATAAAATTTGACGTAGAAGAACAATAAAAGTGTACACCGAGGAACTTTGATGGTCCGAAGTAGCTCAACTATCTTTAAGGTGGAGCTTTTAGCTGTTTTGTCCATTAGTCATAGAAAGTTGGTATTTTTTCATCGAAATAATCTAGGAAGCTTATACTCGTAAAATTTGACATAGAATAATCATAAAAAGTGTACATCGAACAACTTTTATGGTCCAAACTTGCTCAACTCTGTCTATGGAGTAGCTTTTAACGGGTTTGTCCATTTGTCATAGAAAGTTGGTCATTTGGCATCGAAATAATCTAGGAAGCTTATACTCATAATATTTGACATAGAAGAACAATAAAAATTGTACATCGAGCAACTTTGATGGTTCGATGTTGCTCAACTCTCTCTATGGAAGTGCTTTTAACGGTTTTGCGCATTTGTCATAGAATGATGGTGTTTTAGCATCGGAATAATCTAGGAAGCTTATTCTCATAAACTTTGACATAGAAGAACAATAAAAAGTGTATCCCGAGCAACTTTGTTGGTCCGAAGTTGCTCAACTCTCTCTATGGGGGAGCTTTTAACGGTTTTGTCCATTTGTGATAAAAAGTTGGTGTTTTGGCATCGAAATAATCTAGCAAGCTTATACTCGTAAAATTTGACGTAGAGGAACAATAAAAAGTGTATCCCGAGCAACTTTGTTGGTCCGAAGTTGCTCAACTCTCTCTATGGAGGAGATTTTAACGATTTTGTCCATTTGTCATAGAAAGTTGGTGTTTTTGGAATCGAAATAATCTTGGAAGCTTCTACTCATAAAATATGACGTAGAAGAACAATAAAAGTGTACACCAAGGAACTTTGATGGTCCGAAGTTGCTCAACTCTCTCTAAGGAGGAGCTTTTAGCTGTTTTGTCCATTTATCATAGAAAGTTGGTGTTTTGTCATCTAAATAATCTAGGATGCTTATACTCGTAAAATTTGACATAGAAGAATCGTAAAAAGTGTACGTCGAACAACTTTTATGGTCCGAACTTGCTCAACTCTGTCTATGGAGTAGCTTTTAACAGGTTTGTCCATTTGTCATAGAAAGTTGGTCTTTTGGCATCGAAATAATCTAGGAAGCTTATACTCATAATATTTGACGTAGAAGAACAATAAAAGTGTACACCGAGGAACTTTGATGGTCCGAAGTTTCTCAACTCTCTCTAAGGAGGAGCTTTTCGCTGTTTTGTCCATTTATTATAGAAAGTTGGTGTTTTGTCATCGAAATAATCTAGGATGCTTATACTTGTAAAATTTGACATAGAAGAACAATAAAAAGTGTATCCCGAGCAACTTTGTTGGTGCGAAGTTGCTCAACTCTCTCTATGGAGGAGCTTTTAACGATTTTGTCCATTTGACATAGAAAGTTGGTGTTTTTGGAATCGAAATAATCTTTGAAGCTTCTACTCATAAAATTTGACGTAGAAGAACAATAAAATTGTACACCGAGGAACTTTGATGGTCCGAAGTTCCTCAACTCTCTCTAAGGAGGACCTTTTAGCTGTTTTGTCCATTAGTCATAGAAAGTTGGTGTTTTGTCATCGAAATAATCTAGGGAGCTTATACTCGTAAAATTTGACATAGAAGAATCGTAAAAAGTGTACATCGAACAACTTTTATGGTCCGAACTTGCTGAACTCTGTCTATGGAGTAGCTTTTAACAGATTTGTCCATTTGTCATAGAAAGTTGGTCATTTGACATCGAAATAATCTAGGAAGCTTATACTCATAATATTTGACATAGAAGAACAATAAAAAGTGTACATCGAGCAACTTTGATGGTTCGAAGTTGCTCAACTCTCTCTATGGAGGTGCTTTTAACGGTTTTGTTCATTTGTCATAGAAAGATGGTGTTTTGGCATCGAAATAATCTTGGAAGCTTATACTCATAAACTTTGACATAGAAGAATAATAAAAAGTGTATCCCGAGCAACTTTGTTGGTCCGAAGTTGCTCAACTCTCTCTATGGAGGAGCTTTTAACGGTTTTGTTCATTTGTCATAGAAAGTTGGTGTTTTTGGAATGGAAATAATCTTGGAAGCTTCTACTCATAAAATATGACGTAGAAGAACAATAAAAGTGTGCACCGAGGAACTTTGGTGGTCCGAAGTTGCTCAACTCTCTCTAAGGAGGAGCTTTTAACTGTTTTGTCCATTTATCATAGAAAATTGGTGTTTTGTTATCGAAATAATCTAGGATGCTTATACTCGTAAAATTTGACATAGAAGAATCGTAAAAAGTGTACGTCGAATAACTTTTATAGTCCAAACTTGCTCCACTCTGTCTATGGGGTAGCTTTTAACAGGTTTCTCTATTTGTCATAGAAAGTTATTTTTTTGGCATCGAAATAATCTAGGAAGCTTATACTCATAATATTTGACATAGAAGAAAAATAAAAAGTGTACACCGAGCAACTTTTATGGTCCGAAGTTGCTCAACTCTCTCTATGGAGGAGCTTTTAACGGTATTGTCCATTTGTCATAAAAAGATGGTGTTTTAGTATCGAAATAATCTAGGAAGCATATACTCGAAAAATTTGACATAGAAGAACAATAAAAAGTGTAAGCCGAGCAACTTTGTTGGTCCGAAGTTGCTCAACTCTCTCTATGGAGGAGCTTTTAACGATTTTGTCCATTTGACATAGAAAGTTGGTGTTTTTGGAATCGAAATAATCTTTGAAGCTTCTACTCATAAAATTTGACGTAGAAGAACAATAAAAGTGTACACCGAGGAACTTTGATGGTTTGAAGTTGCTCAACTCTCTCTATGGAGGTTCTTTTAACGGTTTTGTCCATTTGTCATAGAAAGATGGTGTTTTACCATCGAAATAATCTAGGAAGCTTATACTCATAAACTTTGACATAGAAGAACAATAAAAAGTGTATCTCGAGCAACTTTGTTGGTCCGAAGTTGCTCAATTCTCTCTATGGAGGAGCTTTTAACGGTTTTGTTCATTTGTCATAGAAAGTTGGTGTTTTTGGAATCGAAATAATCTTGGAAGCTTCTACTCATAAAATATGACGTAGAAGAACAATAAAAGTGTACACCGAAGAACTTCGATGGTCCGAAGTTGCTCAACTCTCTCTAAGGAGGAGCTTTTAGCTGTTTTGTCCATTTATCATAGAAAGTTGGTGTTTTGTCATCGAAATAATCTAGGATGCTTATACTCGTAAAATTTGACATAGAAGAATCGTTAAAAGTGTACGTCGAACAACTTTTATGGTCTGAACTTGCTCATCTCTGTCTATGGAGTAGCTTTTAATAGGTTTGTCCATTTGTCATAGAAAGTTGGTCTTTTGGCATCGAAATAATCTAGGAAGCTTATACTCATAATATTTGACGGAGAAGAACAATAAAAGTGTACACCGAGGAAATTTGATGGTCCGAAGTTGCTCAACTCTCTCTAAGTGGGAGCTTTTAGCTGTTTTGTCCATTTATTATAGAAATGTGGTGTTTTGTCATCGAAATAATCTAGGATGATTATACTCGTAAAATTTGACATAGAAGAACATTAAAAAGTGTATCCCAAGCAACTTTGTTGGTCCGAAGTTGCTCAACTCTCTCTATGGAGGAGCTTTTAATGATTTTGTCCATTTGACATAGAAAGTTGGTGTTTTTGGAATCGAAATAATCTTTGAAGCTTCTACTCATAAAATTTGACGTAGAAGAACAATAAAAGTGTACACCGAGCAACTTTGATGGTCCGAATTTGCTCAACTCTCTCTAAGGAGGAGCTTTTAGCTGTTTTGTCCATTATTCATAGAAAGCTGGTGTTTTGTCATCGAAATAATCTAGGAAGCTTATACTCGTAAAATTTGACATAGAAGAATCGTAAAAAGTGTATCCCGAGCAACTTTTATGGTCCGAAGTTGCTCAACTATGTCTATGGAGGAGATTTTAACGATTTTGTCCATTTGACATAGAAAGTTGGTGTTTTTGGAATCGAAATAATCTTTGAAGCTTCTACTCATAAAATTTGACGTAGAAGAACAATAAAAGTGTACACCGAGGAACTTTGATGGTCCGAACTTGCTCAACTATCTTTAAGGTGGAGCTTTTAGCTGTTTTGTCCATTAGCCATAGAAAGTTGGTGTTTTTTCATCGAAATAATCTAGGAAGCTTATACTTGTAAAATTTGACATAGAATAATCGTAAAAAGTGTACATCGAACAACTTTTATGGTCCAAACTTGCTCAACTCTGTCTATGGAGTAGCTTTTAACGGATTTGTCCATTTGTCATAGAAAGTTGGTCATTTGGCATCGAAATAATCTAGGAAGCTTATACTCATAATATTTGACATAGAAGAACAATAAAAAGTGTACATCGAGCAACTTTGATGGTTCGAAGTTGCTCAACTCTCTCTATGGAAGTGCTTTTAACGGTTTTGCGCATTTGTCATAGAATGATGGTGTTTTAGCATCGGAATAATCTAGGAAGCTTATTCTCATAAACTTTGACATAGAAGAACAATAAAAAGTGTATCCCGAGCAACTTTGTTGGTCCGAAATTGCTCAACTCTCTCTATGGAGGAGCTTTTAACGGTTTTGTTCATTTGTCATAGAAAGTTGGTGTTTTTGGAATAGAAATAATCTAGCAAGCTTCCACTCACAAAATATGACGTAGAAGAACAATAAAAGTGTACACCGAGAAACTTTGATGGTCCGAAGTTGCTCAACTCTCTCTAAGAAGGAGCTTTTAGCTGTTTTGTCCATTTATCATAGAAAGTTGGTGTTTTGTCATCTAAATAATCTAGGATGCTTATACTCGTAAAATTTGACATAGAAGAATCGTAAAAAGTGTACGTCGAACAACTTTTATGGTCCGAACTTGCTCAACTCTGTCTATGGAGTAGCTTTTAACAGGTTTGTCCATTTGTCATAGAAAGTTGGTCTTTTGGCATCGAAATAATCTAGGAAGCTTATACTCATAATATTTGACGTAGAAGAACAATAAAAGTGTACACCGAGGAACTTTGATGGTCCGAAGTTTCTCAACTCTCTCTAAGGAGGAGCTTTTAGCTGTTTTGTCCATTTATTATAGAAAGTTGGTGTTTTGTCATCGAAATAATCTAGGATGCTTATACTTGTAAAATTTGACATTGAAGAACAATTAAAAGTGTATCCCGAGCAACTTTGTTGGTCCGAAGTTGCTCAACTCTCTCTATGGAGGAGCTTTTAACGATTTTGTCCATTTGACACAGAAAGTTGGTGTTTTTGGAATCGAAATAATCTTTGAAGCTTCTACTCATAAAATTTGACGTAGAAGAACAATAAAAGTGTACACCGAGGAACTTTGATGGTCCGAAGTTGCTCAACTCTCTCTAAGGAGGACCTTTTAGCTGTTTTGTCCATTAGTCATAAAAGTTGGTGTTTTGTTATCGAAATAATCTAGGGAGCTTATACTCGTAAAATTTGACATAGAAGAATCGTAAAAAGTGTACATCGAACAACTTTTATGGTCCGAACTTGCTCAACTCTGTCTATGGAGTAGCTTTTAACTGATTTGTCAATTTGTCATAGAAAGTTGGTCATTTGGCATCGAAATAATCTAGGAAGCTTATACTCATAATATTTGACATAGAAGAACAATAAAAAGTGTACATCGAGCAACTTTGATGGTTCGAAGTTGCTCAACTCTCTCTATGGAGGTGCTTTTAACGGTTTTGTTCATTTGTCATAGAAAGATGGTGTTTTGGCATCGAAATAATCTTGGAAGCTTATACTCATAAACTTTGACATAGAAGAATAATAAAAAGTGTATCCCGAGCAACTTTGTTGGTCCGAAGTTGCTCAACTCTCTCTATGGAGGTGCTTTTAACGGTTTTGTTCATTTGTCATAGAAAGTTGGTGTTTTTGGAATAGAAATAATCTCGGAAGCTTCTACTCATAAAATATGACGTAGAAGAACAATAAAAGTGTGCACCGAGGAACTTTGATGGTCCGAAGTTGCTCAACTCTCTCTAAGGAGCAGCTTTTAACTGTTTTGTCCATTTATCATAGAAAATTGGTGTTTTGTCATCGAAATAATCTAGGATGCTTATACTCGTAAAATTTGACATAGAAGAATCGTAAAAAGTGTACGTCGAACAACTTTTATAGTCCAAACTTGCTCCACTCTGTCTATAGGGTAGCTTTTAACAGGTTTGTCTATTTGTCATAGAAAGTTGTTTTTTTGGCATCGAAATAATCTAGGAAGCTTATACTCATAATATTTGACATAGAAGAAAAATAAAAAGTGTACACCGAGCAACTTTTATGGTCCGAAGTTGCTCAACTCTCTCTATGGAGGAGCTTTTAACGGTTTTGTCCATTTGTCATAAAAAGATGGTGTTTTAGTATCGAAATAATCTAGGAAGCATATACTCAAAAAATTTGACATAGAAGAACAATAAAAAGTGTATGCCGAGCAACTTTGTTGGTCCGAAGTTGCTCAACTCTCTCTATGGAGGAGCTTTTAACGATTTTGTCCATTTGACATAGAAAGTTGGTGTTTTTGGAATCGAAATAATCTTTGAAGCTTCTACTCATAAAATTTGACGTAGAAGAACAATAAAAGTGTACACCGAGGAACTTTGATGGTCCGAACTTGCTCAACTCTCTCTATGGAGGAGCTTTTAGCTGTTTTGTCCATTAGTCATAGAAAGTTGATGTTTTGTCATCGAAATAATCAAGGAAGCTCATACTCATAAAATTTGACATAGAAGAATCGTAAAAAGTGTACGTCGAACAACTTTTATGGTCCGAACTTGCCCAACTCTGTCTACGGAGTAGCTTTTAACGGGTTTGTCTATTTGTCGAAGAAAGTTGGTGTTTTGGCATCGAAATAATCTAGGAAGCTTATACTCATAAAATTTGACATAGAAGAACAATAAAAAGTGTACACCGAGAAACTTTTATGGTCCGAACACGCTCAACTCTGTGTATGGAGTAGCATTTAACGGGTTTGTCCATTTTTCATAGAAAGTTGGTCATTTGGCATCGACATAATCTAGGAAGCTTATACTCATAATATTTGACATAGAAGAACAATAAAAAGTGTACATCGAGTAACTTTGATGGTTCGAAGTTGCTCAACTCTCTCTATGGAGGTTCTTTTAACGGTTTTGTCCATTTGTCATAGAAAGATGGTGTTTTACCATCGAAATAATCTAGGAAGCTTATACTCATAAACTTTGACATAGAAGAACAATAAAAAGTGTATCCCGAGCAACTTTGTTGGTCCGAAGTTGCTCAATTCTCTCTATGGAGTAGCTTTTAACGGTTTTGTTCATTTGTCATAGAAAGTTGGTGTTTTTGGAATCGAAATAATCTTGGAAGCTTCTACTCATAAAATATGACGTAGAAGAACAATTAAAGTGTACACCGAAGAACTTTGATGGTCCGAAGTTGCTCAACTCTCTCTAAGGAGGAGCTTTTAGCTGTTTTGTCCATTTATCATAGAAAGTGGGTGTTTTGTCATCGAAATAATCTAGGATGCTTATACTCGTAAAATTTGACATAGAAGAAACATAAAAAGTGTACGTCGAACAACTTTTATGGTCTGAACTTGCTCATCTCTGTCTATGGAGTAGCTTTTAACGGGTTTGTCCATTTGTCATAGAAAGTTGGTCTTTTGGCATCGAAATAATCTAGGAAGCTTCTACTCATAATATTTGACATAGAAGAACAATAAAAAGTGTACATCGTGCAACTTTGATGGTCCGAAGTTGCTCAACTCTCTCTATGGAGGAGCTTTTAGCTGTTTTGTCCATTTCTCATAGAAACATGGTGTTTTGTCATCGAAATAATCTTGGAAGCTTATACTCGTAAAATTTGACATAGAAAAACATTAAAAAGTGTATCCCGAGCAACTTTGTTGGTCCGAAGTTGCTCAACTCTCTCTATGGAGGAGCTTTTAACGATTTTGTCCATTTGACATAGAAAGTTGGTGTTTTTGGAATCGAAATAATCTTGGAAGCTTCTACTCATAAAATATGACGTAGAAGAACAATAAAAGTGTGCACCGAGGAACTTTGATGGTCCGAAGTTGCTCAAATCTCTCTAAGGAGGAGCTTTTAACTGTTTTGTCCATTTATCATAGAAAATTGGTGTTTTGTAATCGAAATAATCTAGGATGCTTATACTCGTAAAATTTGACATAGAAGAATCGTAAAAAGTGTACGTCGAACAACTTTTATAGTCCAAACTTGCTCCACTCTGTCTATGGAGTAGCTTTTAACAGGTTTGTCCATTTGTCATAGAAAGTTGGTCTTTTGGCATCGAAATAATCTAGGAAGCTTATACTCATAATATTTGACATAGAAGAACAATAAAAAGTGTACATCGAGCAACTTTGATGGTTCGTAGTTGCTCCACTCTCTCTTTGGAGGTGCTTTTAACGGTTTTGTCCATTTGCCATAGAAAGATGGTGTTTTAACATCGAAATAATCTAGGAAGCTTATACTCGTAATATTTGACATAGAAGAACAATAAAAAGTGTACATCGAGCAACTTTAATGGTTCGAAGTTGCTCAACTCACTCTATGGAGGTGCTTTTAATGGTTTTGACCATTTGTCATAGAAAGATGGTGTTTTAGCATCGAAATAATCTAGGAAGCTTATACTCATAAACTTTGACATAGAAGAATAATAAAAAGTGTATTTTGAGAAACTTTGATGGTCCGAAGTTGCTCAACTCTCTCTAAGGAGGAGCTTTTAGCTGTTTTGTCCATTAGTCATAGAAAGTTTGTGTTTTGTCATCGAAATAATCTAGGACGCTTATACTCGTAAAATTTGACATAGAAGAATCGTAAAAAGTGTACATCGAACAACTTTTATGGTCCGAACTTGCTCAACTCTGTCTATGGAGTAGCTTTTAACGGGTTTGTCCATTTGTCATAGAAAGTTGGTCATTTGGCATTGAAATAATCTAGGAAGCTTATACTCATAATATTTGACATAGAAGAACAATAAAAAGTGCACATTGAGCAACTTTGATGGTTCGAAGTTGCTCAACTCTCTCTATGGAGGTGCGTTTAACGGTTTTGTCCATTTGTCATAGAAAGTTGGTGTTTTAGCATCGAAATAATCTTGGAAGCTTATACTCATAAACTTTGACATAGAAGAATAATAAAAAGTGTATCCCGAGCAACTTTGTTGGTCCGAAGTTGCTCAACTCTCTCTATGGAGGAGCTTTTAATGGTTTGTTCATTTGTCATAGAAAGTTGGTGTTTTTGGAATCGAAATAATCTTGGAAGCTTCTACTCATAAAATATGACGTAGAAGAACAATAAAAGTGTACACCGAGGAACTTTGATGGTCCGAAGTTGCTCAACTCTCTCTAAGGAGGAGCTATTAGCTGTTTTGTCCATTTATCATAGAAAATTGGTGTTTTGTCATCGAAATAATCTAGGATGCTTATACTCATAAAATTTGACATAGAAGAATCGTAAAAAGTGTACGTCGAACAACTTTTATGGTCCCACCTTGATCAACACTGTCAATGGAGTAGCTTTTAACAGGTTTTGTCCATTTGTCATAGAAAGTTGGTCTTTTGGCATCGAAATAATCTAGGAAGCTTACACTCATAATATTTGACATAGAAGAACAATAAAAAGTGTACACCGAGCAACTTTTATGGTCCGAAGTTGCTCAACTCTCTCTATGGAGGAGCTTTTAACGGTTTTGTCCATTTGTCATAGAAAGATAGTGTTTTAGTATCGAAATAATCTTTGAAGCTTCTACTCATAAAATTTGACGTAGAAGAACAATAAAAGTGTACACCGAGGAACTTTGATGGTCCGAAGTTGCTCAACTCTTTCTAAGGAGGAGCTTTTAGCTGTTTTGTCCATTAGTCATAGAAAGTTGGTGTTTTGTCATCGAAATAATCTAGGAAGCTTATACTCGTAAAATTTGACATAGAAGAATCGTAAAAAGTGTACATCGAACAACTTTTATGGTCCGAACTTGCTCAACTCTGTCTATGGAGTAGCTTTTAACGGGTTTGTCCATTTGCCATAGAAAGTTGGTCATTTGGCATCGAAATAATCTAGGAAGCTTCTAGTCATAATATTTGACATAGAAGAACAATAAAAAGTGTACATCGTGCAACTTTGATGGTTCGAAGTTGCTCAACTCTCTCTATGGAGGAGCATTTAACGGTTTTGTTCATTTGTCATAGAAACTTGGTGTTTTTGGAATCGAAATAATCTTGGAAGCTTCTACTCATAAAATATGACGTAGAAGAACAATAAAAGTGTGCACCGAGGAACTTTGATGGTCCGAAGTTGCTCAAATCTCTCTAAGGAGGAGCTTTTAACTGTTTTGTCCATTTATCATAGAAAATTGGTGTTTTGTCATCGAAATAATCTAGGATGCTTATACTCGTAAAATTTGACATAGAAGAATCGTAAAAAGTGTACGTCGAACAACTTTTATAGTCCAAACTTGCTCCACTCTGTCTATGGAGTAGCTTTTAACAGGTTTGTCCATTTGTCATAGAAAGTTGGTCATTTGGCATGGAAATAATCTAGGAAGCTTATACTCATAATATTTGACATAGAAGAACAATAAAAAGTGTACATCGAGCAACTTTGATGGTTCGAAGTTGCTCAACTCTCTCTATGGAGGTGCGTTTAACGGTTTTGTCCATTTGTCATAGAAAGTTGGTGTTTTAGCATCGAAATAATCTTGGAAGCTTATACTCATAAACTTTGACATAGAAGAATAATAAAAAGTGTATCCCGGGCAACTTTGTTGGTCCGAAGTTGCTCAACTCTCTCTATGGAGGAGCTTTTAACGGTTTTGTTCATTTGTCATAGAAAGTTGGTGTTTTTGGAATCGAAATAATCTTGGAAGCTTCTACTCATAAAATATGACGTAGAAGAACAATAAAAGTGTACACCAAGGAACTTTGATGGTCCGAAGTTGCTCAACTCTCTCTAAGGAGGAGCTTTTAGCTGTTTTGTCCATTTATCATAGAAAATTGGTGTTTTGTCATCGAAATAATCTAGGATGCTTATACTCATAAAATTTGACATAGAAGAATCGTAAAAAGTGTACGTCGAACAACTTTTATGGTCCCACCTTGATCAACACTGTCAATGGAGTAGCTTTTAACAGGTTTTGTCCATTTGTCATAGAAAGTTGGTCTTTTGGCATCGAAATAATCTAGGAAGCTTACACTCATAATATTTGACATAGAAGAACAATAAAAAGTGTACACCGAGCAACTTTTATGGTCCGAAGTTGCTCAACTCTCTCTATGGAGGAGCTTTTAATGGTTTTGTCCATTTGTCATAGAAAGATGGTGTTTTAGTATCGAAATAATCTTTGAAGCTTCTACTCATAAAATTTGACGTAGAAGAACAATAAAAGTGTACACCGAGGAACTTTGATGGTCCGAAGTTGCTCAACTCTCTCTAAGGAGGAGCTTTTGGCTGTTTTGTCCATTAGTCATAGAAAGTTGGTGTTTTGTCATCGAAATAATCTAGGAAGCTTAAACTCGTAAAATTTGACATCGAAGAATCGTAAAAAGTGTACATCGAACAACTTTTATGGTCCGAACTAGCTCAACTCTGTCTATGGAGTAGCTTTTAACGGGTTTGTCCATTTGTCATAGAAATTTGGTCATTTGGCATCGAAATAATCTAGGAAGCTTCTACTCATAATATTTGACATAGAAGAACAATAAAAAGTGTACATCGTGCAACTTTTATGGTTCGAAGTTGCTCAACTCTCTCTATGGAGCTGCTTTTAACAGTTTTGTCCATTTGTCATAGAAAGATGGTGTTTTGGCATCGAAATAATCTTGGAAGCTTATACTCATAAACTTTGACATAGAAGAATAATAAAAAGTGTATCCCGAGCAACTTTGTTGGTCCGAAGTTGCTCAACTCTCTCTATGGAAGAGCTTTTAACGGTTTTGTTCATTTGTCATAGAAAGTTGGTGTTTTTGGAATCGAAATAATCTTGGAAGCTTCTACTCATAAAATATGACGTAGAAGAACAATAAAAGTGTGCACCGAGGAACTTTGATGGTCCGAAGTTGCTCAACTCTCTCTAAGGAGGAGCTTTTAGCTGTTTTGTCCATTTGTCATAGAAAGTTGGTGTTTTCTCATCGAAATAATCTAGGAAGCTTATACTCGTAAAATTTCACATAGAAGAATCGTAAAAAGTGTACGTCGAACAACTTTTATGGTCCGAACTTGCTCAACTCTGTCTATGGAGTAGCTTTTAACGGGTTTGTCCATTTGTCATAGAAAAATGGTGTTTTAGTATCGAAATAATCTTTGAAGCTTCTACTCATAAAATTTGACGTAGAAGAACAATAAAAGTGTACACCGAGGAACTTTGATGGTCCGAAGTTGCTCAACTTTCTCTAAGGAGGAGCTTTTAGCTGTTTTGTCCATTTGTCGTAGAAGGTTGGTGTTTTGTCATCGAAATAATCTAGGAAGCTTATACTCGTAAAATTTCGCATAGAAGAATCGTAAAAGGTGTACGTCGAACAACTTTTATGGTCCGAACTTGCTCAACTCTGTCTAAGGAGTAGCTTTTAACGGGTTTGTCTATTTGTCGAAGAAAGTTGCTGTTTTGCCAACGAAATAATCTAGGAAGCTTATACTCATAAAATTTGACATAGAAGAACAATAAAAAGTGTACACCGGGCAACTTTGATGGTCCGAAGTTGCTCAACTCTCTTTATGGAAGAGCTTTTAACGGTTTTGTCCATTTGTCGTAAAAATATGGTGTTTTGGCATCGAAATAATCTAGGAAGCTTATACTCGTAAAATTTGACATAGAAGAACAATAAAAAGTGTATCTCGAGCAACTTTGTTGGTCCGAAGTTGATCAACTCTCTCTATGGAGGAGCTTTTAACGGTTTTGTCTATTTGTCATAGAAAGTTGGTGTTTATGGAATCGAAATAATCTTTGCAGCTTCTATTCATAATATTTGACGTAGGAGAACAATAAAAGTGTACACCGAGGAACTTTGATGGTCCGAAGTTGCTCAACTCTCTCTAAGGAGGAGCTTTTAGCTGTTTTGTCCATTAGTCATAGAAAGTTGGTGTTTTGTCATCGAAATAATCTAGGAAGCTTATACTCGTAAAATTTGACATAGGAGAACAGTAAAAAGTGTACATCGAACTACTTTTATGGTCCGAACGTGCTCAACTCCGTCTATGGAGTAGCTTTTAAAGGGTTTGTCCATTTGTCATAGAAAGTTGGTCATTTGGCATGGAAATAATCTAGGAAGCTTATACTCATAATATTTGACATAGAAGAACAATAAAAAGTGTACATCGAGCAACTTTGATGGTTCGAAGTTGCTCAACTCTCTCTATGGAGGTGCGTTTAACGGTTTTGTCCATTTGTCATAGAAAGATGGTGTTTTAGCATCGAAATAATCTAGGAAGCTTATACTCGTAAAATTTCACATAGAAGAATCGTAAAAAGTGTACGTCGAACAACTTTTATGGTTCGAACTTGCTCAACTCTGTCTATGGAGTAGCTTTTAACGGGTTTGTCTATTTGTCGAAGAAAGTTGCTGTTTTGCCAACGAAATAATCTAGGAAGCTTATACTCATAAAATTTGACATAGAAGAACAATAAAAAGTGTACACCGAGCAACTTTAATGGTCCGAAGTTGCTCAACTCTCTTTATGGAAGAGCTTTTAACGGTTTTGTCCATTTGTCGTAAAAAGATGTTGTTTTGGCATCGAAATAATCTAGGAAGCTTATATTCGTAAAATTTGACATAGAAGAACAATAAAAAGTGTACACCGAGGAACTTTGATAGTCCGAAGTTTCTCAACTCTCTCTAAGGAGGAGCTTTTAGCTGTTTTGTCCATTTGTCGTAGAAAGTTGGTGTTTTCTCATCGAAATAATCTTGGAAGCTTATACTCGTAAAATTTCACATAGAAGAATCGTAAAAAGTGTACGTCGAACAACTTTTATGGTCCGAACTTGCTCAACTCTGTCTATGGAGTAGCTTTTAACGGGTTTGTCCATTTGTCATAGAAAGATGGTGTTTTAGTATCGAAATAATCTTTGAAGCTTCTACTCATAAAATTTGACGTAGAAGAACAATAAAAGTGTACACCGAGGAACTTTGATGGTCCGAAGTTGCTCAACTCGCTTTATGGAGGAGCTTTTAACGGTTTTGTCCATTTGTCATAGGAAGTTGGTGTTTTTGGAATCGAAATAATCTTTGAAGCTTCTACTCATAAAATTTGACGTAGAAGAACAATAAAAGTGTACACCGAGGAACTTTGATGGTCCGAAGTTGCTCAACTCTCTCTAACGAGGAGCTTTTAGCTGTTTTGTCCATTTGTCATAGAAGATTGGTGTTTGTCATCGAAATAATCTAGGAAGCTTATACTCGTAAAATTTCACATAGAAGAATCGTAAAAAGTGTACGTCGAACAACTTTTATGGTCCGAACTTGCTCAACTCTGTCTATGGAGTAGCTTTTAAAGGGTTTGTCTATTTGTCGAAGAAAGTTGCTGTTTTGCCAACAAAATAATCTAGAAAGCTTATACTCATAAAATTTGACATAGAAGAACAATAAAAAGTTTACACCGAGCAACTTTGATGGTCCGAAGTTGCTCAACTCTCTTTATGGAAGGGCTTTTAACGGTTTTGTCCATTTGTCGTAAAAAGATGGTGTTTTGGCATCGAAATAATCTAGGAAGCTTATACTCGTAAAATTTGACATAGAAGAACAATAAAAAGTGTATCTCGAGCAACTTTGTTGGTTCGAAGTTGATCAACTCTCTCTATGGAGGAGCTTTTAACTGTTTTGTCCATTTGTCATAGAAAGTTGGTGTTTTTGGAATCGAAATAATCTTTGCAGCTTCTATTCATAATATTTGATGTAGGAGGACAATACAAAGTGTACACCGAGAAACTATGATGGTCCGAAGTTGCTCAACTCTTTCTATGGATGAGCTTTTAACGGTTTTGTCTATTTGTGATAAAAAGTTGGTGTTTTGGCATCGAAATAGTCTTGGAAGCTTATACTCGTAAAATTTGACATAGAAGAACAGTAAAAGGTGTACACCGAGCAACCTTGATGGTCCAAAGTTGTTCAACTCTCTCTATAGAGGAGCTTTTAACGGTTTCGTCCATTTGTCATAGAAAGTTAGTGTTTTGAAAAACAAATAATCATGGAAGCTTATACTCATAAAATTTGACATAGAAGAAGAATATAAGGTGTACGCCTAGCAACTTCGATAGTCCGAAGTTGCTCAACTCTCTCTATGGAGGAGCTTTTAACAGTTTTGTCGCATTGTGATAGAAAGTTGGTATTTTGTCATCGAAATAATCTAGAAAGCTTATACTCGTAAAATTTGACGTAGAAGAACAATAAAAAGTGTATCCCGAGCAACTTTGTTGGTTCAAAGTTGATCAACTCTCTCTATGGAGGAGCTTTTAACGGTTTTGTCCATTTGTCATAGAAAGTTGGTGTTTTTGGAATGGAAATAATCTTTGAAGCTTCTACTCATAATATTTGACATAAGAGAACAATAAAAAGTGTACACCGAGAAACTATGATGTTCCGAAGTTGCTCAACTCTCTCTATGGATGAGCTTTTAACGGTTTTGTCTAATTGTGATAAAAAGTTGATGTTTTGGCATCGCAATAGTCTTGGAAGCTTATACTCGTAAAATTTGACATAGAAGAACAGTAAAAAGTGTACGCCGAGCAACTTTGATGATCCGAAGTTGCTCAACTCTCTCTATAGAGGAGCTTTTAACGGTTTCGTCCATTTGTCATAGAAAGTTGGTGTTTTTGGAATCGAAATAATCTTTGAAGCTTCTACTCATAAAATTTGACGTAGAAGAACAATAAAAGTGTACACCGAGGAGCTTTTAGCTGTTTTATCCATTTGTCATAGAAGATTTGTGTTTGTCATCGAAATAATCTAGGAAGCTTATACTCGTAAAATTTCACATAGAAGAATCGTAAAAAGTGTACGTCGAACAACTTTTATGGTCCGAACTTGCTCAACTCTGTCTATGGAGTAGCTTTTAAAGGGTTTGTCTATTTGTCAAAGAAAGTTGCTGTTTTGCCAACAAAATAATCTAGGAAGCTTATACTCATAAAATTTGACATAGAAGAACAATAAAAAGTTTACACCGAGTAACTTTGATGGTCCGAAGTTGCTCAACTCTCTTTATGGAAGGGCTTTTAACGGTTTTGTCCATTTGTCGTAAAAAGATGGTGTTTTGGCATCGAAATAATCTAGGAAGCTTATACTCGTAAAATTTGACATAGAAGAACAATAAAAAGTGTATCTCGAGCAACTTTGTTGGTTCGAAGTTGATCAACTCTCTCTATGGAGGAGCTTTTAACTGTTTTGTCCATTTGTCATAGAAAGTTGGTGTTTTTGGAATCGAAATAATCTTTGCAGCTTCTATTCATAATATTTGACGTAGGAGGACAATACAAAGTGTACACCGAGAAACTATGATGGTCCGAAGTTGCTCAACTCTCTCTATGGATGAGCTTTTAACGGTTTTGTCTATTTGTGATAAAAAGTTGGTGTTTTGGCATCGAAATAGTCTTGGAAGCTTATACTCGTAAAATTTGACATAGAAGAACAGTAAAAAGTGTACACCGAGCAACCTTGATGGTCCAAAGTTGTTCAACTCTCTCTATAGAGGAGCTTTTAACGGTTTCGTCCATTTGTCATAGAAAGTTAGTGTTTTGAAAAACAAATAATCATGGAAGCTGATACACATAAAATTTGACATAGAAGAAGAATATAAGGTGTACGCCTAGCAACTTCGATAGTCCGAAGTTGCTCAACTCTCTCTACGGAGGAGCTTTTAATAGTTTTGTCGCATTGTGATAGAAAGTTGGTGTTTTGTCATCGAAATAATCTAGAAAGCTTATACTCGTAAAATTTGACGTAGAAGAACAATAAAAAGTGTATCCCGAGCAACTTTGTTGGTTCAAAGTTGATCAACTCTCTCTATGGAGGAGCTTTTAACGGTTTTGTCCATTTGTCATAGAAAGTTGGTATTTTTGGAATGGAAATAATCTTTGAAGTTTCTACTCATAATATTTGACATAAGAGAACAATAAAAAGTGTACACCGAGAAACTATGATGTTCCGAAGTTGCTCAACTCTCTCTATGGATGAGCTTTTAACGGTTTTGTCTATTTGTGATAAAAAGTTGATGTTTTGGCATCGAAATAGTCTTGGAAGCTTATACTCGTAAAATTTGACATAGAAGAACAGTAAAAAGTGTACGCCGAGCAACTTTGATGATCCGAAGTTGCTCAACTCTCTCTATAGAGGAGCTTTTAACGGTTTCGTCCATTTGTCATAGAAAGTTGGTGTTTTTGGAATCGAAATAATCTTTGAAGCTTCTACTCATAAAATTTGACGTAGAAGAACAATAAAAGTGTACACCGAGGAACTTTGATGGTCCGAAGTTGCTCATCTCTCTCTAAGGAGGAGCTTTTAGCTGTTTTGTCCATTTGTCATAGAAGATTGGTGTTTGTCATCGAAATAATCTAGGAAGCTTATACTCGTAAAATTTCACATAGAAGAATCGTAAAAAGTGTACGTCGAACAACTTTTATGGTCCGAACTTGCTCAACTCTGTCTATGGAGTAGCTTTTAAAGGGTTTGTCTATTTGTCGAAGAAAGTTGCTGTTTTGCCAACAAAATAATCTAGGAAGCTTATACTCATAAAATTTGACATAGAAGAACAATAAAAAGTTTACACCGAGCAACTTTGATGGTCCGAAGTTGCTCAACTCTCTTTATGGAAGGGCTTTTAACGGTTTTGTCCATTTGTCGTAAAAAGATGGTGTTTTGGCATCGAAATAATCTAGGAAGCTTATACTCGTAAAATTTGACATAGAAGAACAATAAAAAGTGTATCTCGAGCAACTTTGTTGGTTCGAAGTTGATCAACTCTCTCTATGGAGGAGCTTTTAACTGTTTTGTCCATTTGTCATAGAAAGTTGGTGTTTTTGGAATCGAAATAATCTTTGCAGCTTCTATTCATAATATTTGACGTAGGAGGACAATACAAAGTGTACACCGAGAAACTATGATGGTCCGAAGTTGCTCAACTCTCTCTATGGATGAGCTTTTAACGGTTTTGTCTATTTGTGATAAAAAGTTGGTGTTTTGGCATCGAAATAGTCTTGGAAGCTTATACTCGTAAAATTTGACATAGAAGAACAGTAAAAAGTGTACACCGAGCAACCTTGATGGTCCAAAGTTGTTCAACTCTCTCTATAGAGGAGCTTTTAACGGTTTCGTCCATTTGTCATAGAAAGTTAGTGTTTTGAAAAACAAATAATCATGGAAGCTTATACACATAAAATTTGACATAGAAGAAGAATATAAGGTGTACGCCTAGCAACTTCGATAGTCCGAAGTTGCTCAACTCTCTCTATGGAGGAGTTTTTAACAGTTTTGTCGCATTGTGATAGAAAGTTGGTGTTTTGTCATCGAAATAATCTAGAAAGCTTATACTCGTAAAATTTGACGTAGAAGAACAATAAAAAGTGTATCCCGAGCAACTTTGTTGGTTCAAAGTTGATCAACTCTCTCTATGGAGGAGCTTTTAACGGTTTTGTCCATTTGTCATAGAAAGTTGGTGTTTTTGGAATGGAAATAATCTTTGAAGTTTCTACTCATAATATTTGACATAAGAGAACAATAAAAAGTGTACACCGAGAAACTATGATGTTCCGAAGTTGCTCAACTCTCTCTATGGATGAGCTTTTAACGGTTTTGTCTATTTGTGATAAAAAGTTGATGTTTTGGCATCGAAATAGTCTTGGAAGCTTATACTCGTAAAATTTGACATAGAAGAACAGTAAAAAGTGTACGCCGAGCAACTTTGATGATCCGAAGTTGCTCAACTCTCTCTATAGAGGAGCTTTTAACGGTTTCGTCCATTTGTCATAGAAAGTTGGTGTTTTTGGAATCGAAATAATCTTTGAAGCTTCTACTCATAAAATTTGACGTAGAAGAACAATAAAAGTGTACACCGAGGAACTTTGATGGTCCGAAGTTGCTCATCTCTCTCTAAGGAGGAGCTTTTAGCTGTTTTGTCCATTTTTCATAGAAGATTGGTGTTTGTCATCGAAATAATCTAGGAAGCTTATACTCGTAAAATTTCACATAGAAGAATCGTAAAAAGTGTACGTCGAACAACTTTTATGGTCCGAACTTGCTCAACTCTGTCTATGGAGTAGCTTTTAAAGGGTTTGTCTATTTGTCGAAGAAAGTTGCTGTTTTGCCAACAAAATAATCTAGGAAGCTTATACTCATAAAATTTGACATAGAAGAACAATAAAAAGTTTACACCGAGCAACTTTGATGGTCCGAAGTTGCTCAACTCTCTTTATGGAAGGGCTTTTAACGGTTTTGTCCATTTGTCGTAAAAAGATGGTGTTTTGGCATCGAAATAATCTAGGAAGCTTATACTCGTAAAATTTGACATAGAAGAACAATAAAAAGTGTATCTCGAGCAACTTTGTTGGTTCGAAGTTGATCAACTCTCTCTATGGAGGAGCTTTTAACTGTTTTGTCCATTTGTCATAGAAAGTTGGTGTTTTTGGAATCGAAATAATCTTTGCAGCTTCTATTCATAATATTTGACGTAGGAGGACAATACAAAGTGTACACCGAGAAACTATGATGGTCCGAAGTTGCTCAACTCTCTCTATGGATGAGCTTTTAACGGTTTTGTCTATTTGTGATAAAAAGTTGGTGTTTTGGCATCGAAATAGTCTTGGAAGCTTATACTCGTAAAATTTGACATAGAAGAACAGTAAAAAGTGTACGCCGAGCAACTTTGATGATCCGAAGTTGCTCAACTCTCTCTATAGAGGAGCTTTTAACGGTTTCGTCCATTTGTCATAGAAAGTTGGTGTTTTTGGAATCGAAATAATCTTTGAAGCTTCTACTCATAAAATTTGACGTAGAAGAACAATAAAAGTGTACACCGAGGAACTTTGATGGTCCGAAGTTGCTCAACTCTCTCTAAGGAGGAGCTTTTAGCTGTTTTGTCCATTTGTCATAGAAGATTGGTGTTTGTCATCGAAATAATCTAGGAAGCTTATACTCGTAAAATTTCACATAGAAGAATCGTAAAAAGTGTACGTCGAACAACTTTTATGGTCCGAACTTGCTCAACTCTGTCTATGGAGTAGCTTTTAAAGGGTTTGTCTATTTGTCGAAGAAAGTTGCTGTTTTGCCAACAAAATAATCTAGGAAGCTTATACTCATAAAATTTGACATAGAAGAACAATAAAAAGTTTACACCGAGCAACTTTGATGGTCCGAAGTTGCTCAACTCTCTTTATGGAAGGGCTTTTAACGGTTTTGTCCATTTGTCGTAAAAAGATGGTGTTTTGGCATCGAAATAATCTAGGAAGCTTATACTCGTAAAATTTGACATAGAAGAACAATAAAAAGTGTATCTCGAGCAACTTTGTTGGTTCGAAGTTGATCAACTCTCTCTATGGAGGAGCTTTTAACTGTTTTGTCCATTTGTCATAGAAAGTTGGTGTTTTTGGAATCGAAATAATCTTTGCAGCTTCTATTCATAATATTTGACGTAGGAGGACAATACAAAGTGTACACCGAGAAACTATGATGGTCCGAAGTTGCTCAACTCTCTCTATGGATGAGCTTTTAACGGTTTTGTCTATTTGTGATAAAAAGTTGGTGTTTTGGCATCGAAATAGTCTTGGAAGCTTATACTCGTAAAATTTGACATAGAAGAACAGTAAAAAGTGTACGCCGAGCAACTTTGATGATCCGAAGTTGCTCAACTCTCTCTATAGAGGAGCTTTTAACGGTTTCGTCCATTTGTCATAGAAAGTTGGTGTTTTTGGAATCGAAATAATCTTTGAAGCTTCTACTCATAAAATTTGACGTAGAAGAACAATAAAAGTGTACACCGAGGAACTTTGATGGTCCGAAGTTGCTCAACTCTCTCTAAGGAGGAGCTTTTAGCTGTTTTGTCCATTTGTCATAGAAGATTGGTGTTTGTCATCGAAATAATCTAGGAAGCTTATACTCGTAAAATTTCACATAGAAGAATCGTAAAAAGTGTACGTCGAACAACTTTTATGGTCCGAACTTGCTCAACTCTGTCTATGGAGTAGCTTTTAAAGGGTTTGTCTATTTGTCGAAGAAAGTTGCTGTTTTGCCAACAAAATAATCTAGGAAGCTTATACTCATAAAATTTGACATAGAAGAACAATAAAAAGTTTACACCGAGCAACTTTGATGGTCCGAAGTTGCTCAACTCTCTTTATGGAAGGGCTTTTAACGGTTTTGTCCATTTGTCGTAAAAAGATGGTGTTTTGGCATCGAAATAATCTAGGAAGCTTATACTCGTAAAATTTGACATTGAAGAATAATAAAAAGTGTATCTCGAGCAACTTTGTTGGTTCGAAGTTGATCAACTCTCTCTATGGAGGAGCTTTTAACTGTTTTGTCCATTTGTCATAGAAAGTTGGTGTTTTTGGAATCGAAATAATCTTTGCAGCTTCTATTCATAATATTTGACGTAGGAGAACAATACAAAGTGTACACCGAGAAACTATGATGGTCCAAAGTTGCTCAACTCTCTCTATGGATGAGCTTTTAACGGTTTTGTCTATTTGTGATAAAAAGTTGGTGTTTTGGCATCGAAATAGTCTTGGAAGCTTATACTCGTAAAATTTGACATAGAAGAACAGTAAAAAGTGTACACCGAGCAACCTTGATGGTCCAAAGTTGTTCAACTCTCTCTATAGAGGAGCTTTTAACGGTTTCGTCCATTTGTCATAGAAAGTTAGTGTTTTGAAAAACAAATAATCATGGAAGCTTATACTCATAAAATTTGACATAGAAGAAAAATATAAGGTGTACGCCTAGCAACTTCGATAGTCCGAAGTTGCTCAACTCTCTCTATGGAGGAGCTTTTAACAGTTTTGTCGCATTGTGATAGAAAGTTGGTATTTTGTCATCGAAATAATCTAGAAAGCTTATACTCGTAAAATTTGACGTAGAAGAACAATAAAAAGTGTATCCCGAGCAACTTTGTTGGTTCAAAGTTGATCAACTCTCTCTATGGAGGAGCTTTTAACGGTTTTGTCCATTTGTCATAGAAAGTTGGTGTTTTTGGAATGGAAATAATCTTTGAAGCTTCTACTCATAATATTTGACATAAGAGAACAATAAAAAGTGTACACCGAGAAACTATGATGTTCCGAAGTTGCTCAACTCTCTCTATGGATGAGCTTTTAACGATTTTGTCTATTTGTGATAAAAAGTTGATGTTTTGGCATCAAAATAGTCTTGGAAGCTTATACTCGTAAAATTTGACATAGAAGAACAGTAAAAAGTGTACGCCGAGCAACTTTGATGATCCGAAGTTGCTCAACTCTCTCTATAGAGGAGCTTTTAACGGTTTCGTCCATTTGTCATAGAAAGTTAGTGATTTGAAATCCAAATAATCATGGAAGCTTATACCCATAAAATTTGACATAGAAGAAGAATATAAGGTGTACGCCGAGCAACTTTGATGGTCCGAAGTTGCTCAACTCTCTCTCTATGGAGGAGCTTTTAACAGTTTTGTCGCTTTGTGATAGAAAGTTGGTATTTTGGCATCGCTATAATCAAGAAAACTTATACTCGTAAAATTTGACATAGAGGAATAATAAAAAGTGTATCCCGAGCAACTTTTGTCGGTTCGAAGTTGATCATTTCTCTCTATGAAGGAGCTTTAAACGGTTTTGTCCATTTCTCATAGAAAGTTGGTGTTTTTGGAATCAAAATAATCTTTGAAGCTTCTACTCATAATATTTGACATAGAAGAACAATAAAAAGTGTACACCGAGAAACTATGATGGTCCGAAGTTGCTCAAACCTTTCTATGGATAAGCTTTTAACGGTTTTGTCTATTTGTGATAAAAAGTTGGTGTTTTGGCATCGAAATAGTCTTGGAAGCTTATACTCCTAAAATTTGACATAGAAGAACAGTAAAAACTGTACGACGAGCAACCTTGATGGTCCGAAATTGCTCAACTGTCTCTATGGAGGAGCTTTTAACGGTTTCATCCATTTGTCATAGAAAGTTAGTGTTTTGAAATCCAAATAATCATGGAAGATATACTCATAAAATTTGACATAGAAGAAGAATATAAGGTGTACGCCGAGCAACTTTGATGTTCCGAAGTTGCTCAACTCTCTCTATGGAGGAGCTTTTAACAGTTTTGTCGCTTTGTGATAGAAAGTTGGTATTTTGGAATCGAAATAATCTAGAAAGCTTATACTCGTAAAATTTGAAATAGAAGAATAGTAAATAGTTTACGCCGAGCAACTTTGATGGTTCGAAGTTGCTCAACTCTCTCTATGGAGGATCTTTTAACGGTTTTGTTCATTTGTCATAGAAAGTTGGGGTTTTGTCATCGAAATAATCTAGCAAGCTTATACTCGTAAAATTTGACATAGAAGAATAGTAAATAATGTACGTCGAGCAACTTTGATGGTCCGAAGTTGCTCAACTCTCTCTATGGAAGAGCTTTTAACGATTTTGTTCATTTGTTGAAGAAAGTTGGTGTTTTGGCATCGAAATAATCTAGGAAGCTCATACTCATAAAATTTGACATAGAAGAATAATAAAAAGTGTACACCGAGCAACTTTGATGGTCCGAAGTTGCTCGACTCTCTCTATGGAAGAGCTTTTAACGGTTTTGTCCATTTCTCGTAAAAAGTTGGCGTTTTGGCATCGAAATAATCTAGGAAGCTTATACTCATAAAATTTGACATAAAAGAACAATAAAAAGTGTATCCCGAGAAACTCTAATGGTTCGAAATTGATCAACTCTCTCTATGGAGGAGCTTTTAACAGTTTTGTCCATTTGTCATAGAAAGTTGGTGTTTTTGGAATTGAAATAATCTTGGAAGCTTCTACTCATAAAATTTGATGTAGAAGAACAATAAAAGTGTACACCGAGGAACTTTGATGGTCCGAAGTTGCTCAACTCTCTCCAAGGAGGAGCTTTTAGCTGTTTTGTCCATTTATCATACAAAGTTGGTGCTTTGGCATCGAAATAATCTAGGAAGCTTATACTCATAAAATTTGACATAGAAGAACAATAAAAAGTGTACACCGAGCAACTTCGATGGTCCGAAGTTGCTCAACTCTCTCTATGGAAGAGCTTTTAACAGTTTTGTCCCTTTGTGATAGAAAGTTGGTATTTTGGCATCGAAATAATCTAGAAAGCTTAGACTCGTAAAATTTGACATAGAAGAAAAGTAAATAGTTTACGCCGAGCAACTTTGATGGTTCGAAGTTGGTCAACTCTCTCTATGGAGGATCTTTTAACGGCTTTGTTCATTTGTCATAGAAAGTTGGTGTTTTGGCATCGAAATAATCTAGCAAGCTTATACTCGTAAAATTTGACATAGAAGAATAGTAAATAGTGTACGCCGAGCAACTTTGATGGTCCGAAGTTGCTCAACTCTCTCTATGGAAGAGCTTTTAACGATTTTGTCCATTTCTCGTAAAAAGTTGGCGTTTTGGCATCGAAATAATCTGGGAAGCTTATACTCATAAAATTTGACATAAAAGAACAATAAAAAGTGTATCCCGAGAAACTTTAATGGTTCGAAATTGATCAACTCTCTCTATGGAGGAGCTTTTAACAGTTTTGTCCATTTGTCATAGAAAGTTGGTGTTTTTGGAATTGAAATAATCTTGGAAGCTTCTACTCATAAAATTTGATGTAGAAGAACAATAAAAGTGTACACCGAGGAACTTTGATGGTCCGAAGTTGCTCAACTCTCTCCAAGGAGGAGCTTTTAGCTGTTTTGTCCATTTATCATACAAAGTTGGTGCTTTGGCATCGAAATAATCTAGGAAGCTTATACTCATAAAATTTGACATAGAAGAACAATAAAAAGTGTACACCGAGCAACTTTGATGGTCCGAAGTTGCTCAACTCTCTCTATGGAAGAGCTTTTAGCGGTTTTGTCCATTTGTCATAGAAAGTTGGTCTTTTAGGAATCGAAATAATCTTTGAAGCTTCTACTCATAAAATTTGACATAGAAGAATTGTAAGTTGGTGTTTTGGCATCGCAATAATCTAGGAAGCTTATAGTCGTAAAATTTGACATAGAAGAATTGTAAAAAGTGTACGTCGAACAACTTTTATGGTCCGAACTTGCTCAACTCTGTCTATGGAGTAGCTTTTAACGGGTTTTTCTATTTGTCCAAGAAAGTTGGTGTTTTGGCATCGAAATAATCTAGGAAGCTTATACTCATAAAATTTGACATAGAAGAACAATAAAAAGTGTACACCGAGCAACTTTGATGGTCCGAAGTTGCTCAACTCTCTCTATGGAAGAGCTTTTAACGGTTTTGTCCATTTGACATAGAAAGATGGTGTTTTAGCATCGAAATAATCTTGGAAGCTTATACTCATAAACTTTGACATAGAAGAATAATAAAAAGTGTATCCCGAGCAACTTTCTTGGTCCGAAGTTGCTCAACTCTCTCTAAGGAGGAGCTTTTAACGGTTTTGTCCATTTCTCGTAAAAAGTTGGTGTTTTGGCATCGAAATAATCTGGGAAGCTTATACTCATAAAATTTGACATAGAAGAACAATAAAAAGTGTATCCCGAGAAACTTTGATGGTTCGAAGTTGATCAACTCTCTCTATGGAGGAGCTTTTAAGAGTTTTGTCCATTTGTCATAGAAAGTTGGTGTTTTTGGAATTGAAATAATCTTGGAAGCTTCTACTCATAAAATTTGATGTAGAAGAACAATAAAAGTGTACACCGAGGAACTTTGATGGTCCGAAATTGCTCAACTCTATCTAAGGAGGAGCTTTTAGCTGTTTTGTCCATTTATCATACAAAGTTGGTGTTTTGGCATCGAAATAATCTAGGAAGCTTATACTCATAAAATTTGACATAGAAGAACAATAAAAAGTGTACACCGAGCAACTTTGATGGTCCGAAGTTGCTCAACTCTCTCTATGGAAGTGCTTTTAGCGGTTTTGTCCATTTGTCATAGAAAGTTGGTCTTTTAGGAATCGAAATAATCATTGAAGCTTCTACTCATAAAATTTGACATAGAAGAATTGAAAGTTGGTGTTTTGGCATCGCAATAATCTAGGAAGCTTATACTCGTAAAATTTGACATAGAAGAATTGTAAAAAGTGTACGTCGAACAACTTTTATGGTCCGAACTTGCTCAACTCTGTCTATGGAGTAGCTTTTAACGGGTTTTTCTATTTGTCGAAGAAAGTTGGTGTTTTGGCATCGAAATAATCTAGGAAGCTTATACTCATAAAATTTGACATAGAAGAACAATAAAAAGTGTACACCGAGCAACTTGGGTGGTCCGAAGTTGCTCAACTCTCTCTATGGAAGAGCATTTAACGGTTTTGTCCATTTGTCATAGAAAGATGGTGTTTTAGCATCGAAATAATCTTGGAAGCTTATACTCATAAACTTTGACATAGAAGAATAATAAAAAGTGTATCCCGAGCAACTTTCTTGATTCGAAGTTGCTCAACTCTCTCTAAGGAGGAGCTTTTAGCTGTTTTGTCCATTTATCATACAAAGTTGGTGTTTTGTCATCGAAATAATCTAGGATGCTTATACTCATAAAATTTGACATAGAAGAACAATAAAAAGTGTATCCCGAGCAACTTTGTTGGTCCGAAGTTACTCAACTCTCTCTATGGAGGAGCTTTTAACGATTTTCTCCATTTGACCTAGAAAGTTGGTGTTTTTGGAATCGAAATAATCTTTGAAGCTTTTACTCATAAAATTTGACGTAGAAGAACAATAAAAGTGTACACCGAGGAACTTTGATGGTCCGAAGTTGCTCAACTCTCTCTTAGGAGGAGCTTTTAGCTGTTTTGTCCATTTATCATACAAAGTTGGTGTTTTGTCATCGAAATAATCTAGGATTCTTATACTCGTAAAATTTGACATAGAAGAACAATAAAAAGTGTACGCCGAGCAGCCTCGATGGTCCGAAGTTGCTCAACTCTCTCTATAGAGGAGCTTTTAACGATTTTGTCCATTTGACATAGAAAGTTGGTGTTTTTTGAATCGAAATAATCTTTGAAGCTTCTACTCATAAAATTTGACGTAGAAGAACAATAAAAGTGTACACCGAGGAACTTTGATGGTCCGAAGTTGCTCAACTCTCCCTAAGGAGGAGCTTTTAACGATTTTGTCCATTTGACATAGAAAGTTGGTATTTTTGGAATCGAAATAATCCTTGAAGCTTCTACTCATAAAATTTGACGTAGAAGAACAATAAAAGTGTACACCGAGGAACTTTGATGGTCCGAAGTTGCTCAACTCTCTCTATAGAGGAGCTTTTAGCTGTTTTGTCCATTTATCATACAAAGTTGGTGTTTTGTCACCGAAATAATCTAGGATGCTTATACTCGTAAAATTTGACATAGAAGAACAATAAAAAGTGTACGCCGAGCAACTTTGATGGTCCGAAGTTGCTCAACTCTCTCTATAGAGGAGCTTTTAACGATTTTGTCCATTTGACATAGAAAGTTGGTGTTTTTGGAATCGAAATAATCTTTGAAGCTTCTACTCATAAAATTTGACGTAGAAGAACAATAAAAGTGTACACCGAGGAACTTCGATGGTCCGAAGTTGCTCAACTCTCTCAATAGAGGAGATTTTAACGATTTTGTCCACTTGACATTGAAAGTTGGTGTTTTTGGAATCGAAATAATCTTTGAAGCTTCTACCATAAAATTTGACGTAGAAGAACAATAAAAGTGTACACCGAGGAACTTTGATGGTCGGAAGTTGCTCAACTCTCTCTAAGGAGGAGATTTTAGCTGTTTTGTCCATTTATCATACAAAGTTGGTGTTTTGTCATCGAAATAATCTAGGATGCTTATACTCATAAAATTTGACATAGAAGAACAATAAAAAGTGTATCCCGAGCAACTTTGTTGGTCCAAAGTTACTCAACTCTATCTATGGAGGAGCTTTTAACGATTTTCTCCATTTGACATAGAAACTTGGTGTTTTTGGAATCGAAATAATCTTTGAAGCTTCTACTCATAAAATTTGACGTAGAAGAACAATAAAAGTGTACACCGAGGAACTTTGATGGTCCGAAGTTGCTCAACTCTCTCTAAGGAGGAGCTTTTAGCTGTTTTGGCCATTTATCATACAAAGTTGGTGTTTTGTCAACGAAATAATCTAGGAGGCTTATACTCGTAAAATTTGACATAGAAGAACAATAAAAAGTGTACGCCGAGCAGCCTCGATGGTCCGAAGTTTCTCAACTCTCTCTATAGAGGAGCTTTTAACGATTTTGTCCATTTGACATAGAAAATTGGTGTTTTTTGAAACGAAATAATCTTTGAAGCTTCTACTCATAAAATTTGACGTAGAAGAACAATAAAAGTGTACACCGAGGAACTTTGATGGTCCGAAGTTGCTCAACTCTCTCTAAGGAGGAGCTTTTAATGATTTTGTCCATTTGACATAGAAAGTTGGTATTTTTGGAATCGAAATAATCTTTGAAGCTTCTACTCATAAAATTTGACGTAGAAGAACAATAAAAGTGTACACCGAGGAACTTTGACGGTCCGAAGTTGCTCAACTCTCTCTATAGAGGAGCTTTTAGCTGTTTTGTCCATTTATCATACAAAGTTGGTGTTTTGTCATCGAAATAATCTAGGATGCTTATACTCGTAAAATTTGACATTGAAGAACAATAAAAAGTGTACGCCGAGCAACTTTGATGGTCCGAAGTTGCTGAACTCTCTCTATGGAGGAGCTTTTAACGATTTTCTCCATTTGACCTAGAAAGTTTGTGTTTTTGGAATCGAAATAATCTTTGAAGCTTCTACTCATAAAATTTGACGTAGAAGAACAATAAAAGTGTACACCGAGGAACGTTGATGGTCCGAAGTTGCTCAACTCTTTCTAAGGAGGAGCATTTAGATGTTTTGTCCATTTGACATACAAAGTTGGTGTTTTTGGAATCGAAATAATCTTTGAAGCTTCTACTCATAAAATTTGACGTAGAAGAACAATAAAAGTGTACACCGAGGAACTTCGATGGTCCGAAGTTGCTCAACTCTCTCAATAGAGGAGATTTTAACGATTTTGTCTACTTGACATTGAAAGTTGGTGTTTTTGGAATCGAAATAATCTTTGAAGCTTCTACCATAAAATTTGACGTAGAAGAACAATAAAAGTGTACACCGAGGAACTTTGATGGTCGGAAGTTGCTCAACTCTCTCTAAGGAGGAGATTTTAGCTGTTTTGTCCATTTATCATACAAAGTTGGTGTTTTGTCATCGAAATAATCTAGGATGCTTATACTCGTAAAATTTGACATAGAAGAACAATAAAAAGTGTACGACGAGCAGCCTCGATGGTCCGAAGTTGCTCAACTCTCTCTATAGAGGAGCTTTTAACGATTTTGTCCATTTGACATAGAAAGTTGGTGTTTTTTGAATCGAAATAATCTTTGAAGCTTCTACTCATAAAATTTGACGTAGAAGAACAATAAAAGTGTACACCGAGGAACTTTGATGGTCCGAAGTTGCTCAATTCTCTCTAAGGAGGAGCTTTTAACGATTTTGTCCATTTGACATAGAAAGTTGGTATTTTTGGAATCGACATAATCTTTGAAGCTTCTACTCATAAAATTTGACGTAGAAGAACAATAAAAGTGTACACCGAGGAACTTTGATAGTCCGAAGTTGCTCAACTCTCTCTATAGAGGAGCTTTTAGCTGTTTTGTCCATTTATCAAACAAAGTTGGTGTTTTGTCACCGAAAAAATCTAGGATGCTTATACTCGTAAAATTTGACATAGAAGAACAATAAAAAGTGTACGCCGAGCAACTTTGATGGTCCGAAGTTGCTCAACTCTCTCTATAGAGGAGCTTTTAACGATTTTGTCCATTTGACATAGAAAGTTGGTGTTTTTGGAATCGAAATAATCTTTGAAGCTTCTACTCATAAAATTTGACGTAGAAGAACAATAAAAGTGTACACCGAGGAACTTCGATGGTCCGAAGTTGCTCAACTCTCTCAATAGAGGAGATTTTAACGATTTTGTCCACTTGACATTGAAAGTTGGTGTTTTTGGAATCGAAATAATCTTTGAAGCTTCTACCATAAAATTTGACGTAGAAGAACAATAAAAGTGTACACCGAGGAACTTTGATGGTCGGAAGTTGCTCAACTCTCTCTAAGGAGGAGATTTTAGCTGTTTTGTCCATTTATCATACAAAGTTGGTGTTTTGTCATCGAAATAATCTAGGATGCTTATACTCGTAAAATTTGACATAGAAGAACAATAAAAAGTGTACGACGAGCAGCCTCGATGGTCCGAAGTTGCTCAACTCTCTCTATAGAGGAGCTTTTAACGATTTTGTCCATTTGACATAGAAAGTTGGTGTTTTTTGAATCGAAATAATCTTTGAAGCTTCTACTCATAAAATTTGACGTAGAAGAACAATAAAAGTGTACACCGAGGAACTTTGATGGTCCGAAGTTGCTCAACTCTCTCTAAGGAGGAGCTTTTAACGATTTTGTCCATTTGACATAGAAAGTTGGTATTTTTGGAATCGACATAATCTTTGAAGCTTCTACTCATAAAATTTGACGTAGAAGAACAATAAAAGTGTACACCGAGGAACTTTGATAGTCCGAAGTTGCTCAACTCTCTCTATAGAGGAGCTTTTAGCTGTTTTGTCCATTTATCAAACAAAGTTGGTGTTTTGTCACCGAAAAAATCTAGGATGCTTATACTCGTAAAATTTGACATAGAAGAACAATAAAAAGTGTACGCCGAGCAACTTTGATGGTCCGAAGTTGCTCAACTCTCTCTATAGAGGAGCTTTTAACGATTTTGTCCATTTGACATAGAAAGTTGGTGTTTTTGGAATCGAAATAATCTTTGAAGCTTCTACTCATAAAATTTGACGTAGAAGAACAATAAAAGTGTACACCGAGGAACTTCGATGGTCCGAAGTTGCTCAACTCTCTCAATAGAGGAGATTTTAACGATTTTGTCTACTTGACATTGAAAGTTGGTGTTTTTGGAATCGAAATAATCTTTGAAGCTTCTACCATAAAATTTGACGTAGAAGAACAATAAAAGTGTACACCGAGGAACTTTGATGGTCGGAAGTTGCTCAACTCTCTCTAAGGAGGAGATTTTAGCTGTTTTGTCCATTTATCATACAAAGTTGGTGTTTTGTCATCGAAATAATCTAGGATGCTTATACTCGTAAAATTTGACATAGAAGAACAATAAAAAGTGTACGACGAGCAGCCTCGATGGTCCGAAGTTGCTCAACTCTCTCTATAGAGGAGCTTTTAACGATTTTGTCCATTTGACATAGAAAGTTGGTGTTTTTTGAATCGAAATAATCTTTGAAGCTTCTACTCATAAAATTTGACGTAGAAGAACAATAAAAGTGTACACCGAGGAACTTTGATGGTCCGAAGTTGCTCAACTCTCTCTAAGGAGGAGCTTTTAACGATTTTGTCCATTTGACATAGAAAGTTGGTATTTTTGGAATCGACATAATCTTTGAAGCTTCTACTCATAAAATTTGACGTAGAAGAACAATAAAAGTGTACACCGAGGAACTTTGATAGTCCGAAGTTGCTCAACTCTCTCTATAGAGGAGCTTTTAGCTGTTTTGTCCATTTATCAAACAAAGTTGGTGTTTTGTCACCGAAAAAATCTAGGATGCTTATACTCGTAAAATTTGACATAGAAGAACAATAAAAAGTGTACGCCGAGCAACTTTGATGGTCCGAAGTTGCTCAACTCTCTCTATAGAGGAGCTTTTAACGATTTTGTCCATTTGACATAGAAAGTTGGTGTTTTTGGAATCGAAATAATCTTTGAAGCTTCTACTCATAAAATTTGACGTAGAAGAACAATAAAAGTGTACACCGAGGAACTTCGATGGTCCGAAGTTGCTCAACTCTCTCAATAGAGGAGATTTTAACGATTTTGTCCACTTGACATTGAAAGTTGGTGTTTTTGGAATCGAAATAATCTTTGAAGCTTCTACCATAAAATTTGACGTAGAAGAACAATAAAAGTGTACACCGAGGAACTTTGATGGTCGGAAGTTGCTCAACTCTCTCTAAGGAGGAGATTTTAGCTGTTTTGTCCATTTATCATACAAAGTTGGTGTTTTGTCATCGAAATAATCTAGGATGCTTATACTCGTAAAATTTGACATAGAAGAACAATAAAAAGTGTACGACGAGCAGCCTCGATGGTCCGAAGTTGCTCAACTCTCTCTATAGAGGAGCTTTTAACGATTTTGTCCATTTGACATAGAAAGTTGGTGTTTTTTGAATCGAAATAATCTTTGAAGCTTCTACTCATAAAATTTGACGTAGAAGAACAATAAAAGTGTACACCGAGGAACTTTGATGGTCCGAAGTTGCTCAACTCTCTCTAAGGAGGAGCTTTTAACGATTTTGTCCATTTGACATAGAAAGTTGGTATTTTTGGAATCGACATAATCTTTGAAGCTTCTACTCATAAAATTTGACGTAGAAGAACAATAAAAGTGTACACCGAGGAACTTTGATAGTCCGAAGTTGCTCAACTCTCTCTATAGAGGAGCTTTTAGCTGTTTTGTCCATTTATCAAACAAAGTTGGTGTTTTGTCACCGAAAAAATCTAGGATGCTTATACTCGTAAAATTTGACATAGAAGAACAATAAAAAGTGTACGCCGAGCAACTTTGATGGTCCGAAGTTGCTCAACTCTCTCTATAGAGGAGCTTTTAACGATTTTGTCCATTTGACATAGAAAGTTGGTGTTTTTGGAATCGAAATAATCTTTGAAGCTTCTACTCATAAAATTTGACGTAGAAGAACAATAAAAGTGTACACCGAGGAACTTCGATGGTCCGAAGTTGCTCAACTCTCTCAATAGAGGAGATTTTAACGATTTTGTCCACTTGACATTGAAAGTTGGTGTTTTTGGAATCGAAATAATCTTTGAAGCTTCTACCATAAAATTTGACGTAGAAGAACAATAAAAGTGTACACCGAGGAACTTTGATGGTCGGAAGTTGCTCAACTCTCTCTAAGGAGGAGATTTTAGCTGTTTTGTCCATTTATCATACAAAGTTGGTGTTTTCTCATCGAAATAATCTAGGATGCTTATACTCATAAAATTTGACATAGAAGAACAATAAAAAGTGTATCCCGAGCAACTTTGTTGGTCCGAAGTTACTCAACTCTCTCTATGGAGGAGCTTTTAACGATTTTCTCCATTTGACATAGAAAGTTGGTGTTTTTGGAATCGAAATAATCTTTGAAGCTTCTACTCATAAAATTTGACGTAGAAGAACAATAAAAGTGTACACCGAGGAACTTTGATGGTCCGAAGTTGCTCAACTCTCTCTAAGGAGGAGCTTTTAGCTGTTTTGGCCATTTATCATACAAAGTTGGTGTTTTGTCATCGAAATAATCTAGGATGCTTATACTCGTAAAATTTGACATAGAAGAACAATAAAAAGTGTACGCCGAGCAGCCTCGATGGTCCGAAGTTTCTCAACTCTCTCTATAGAGGAGCTTTTAACGATTTTGTCCATTTGACATAGAAAATTGGTGTTTTTTGAAACGAAATAATCTTTGAAGCTTCTACTCATAAAATTTGACGTAGAAGAACAATAAAAGTGTACACCGAGGAACTTTGATGGTCCGAAGTTGCTCAACTCTCTCTAAGGAGGAGCTTTTAACGATTTTGTCCATTTGACATAGAAAGTTGGTATTTTTGGAATCGAAATAATCTTTGAAGCTTCTACTCATAAAATTTGACGTAGAAGAACAATAAAAGTGTACACCGAGGAACTTTGACGGTCCGAAGTTGCTCAACTCTCTCTATAGAGGAGCTTTTAGCTGTTTTGTCCATTTATCATACAAAGTTGGTGTTTTGTCATCGAAATAATCTAGGATGCTTATACTCGTAAAATTTGACATTGAAGAACAATAAAAAGTGTACGCCGAGCAACTTTGATGGTCCGAAGTTGCTCAACTCTCTCTATGGAGGAGCTTTTAACGATTTTCTCCATTTGACCTAGAAAGTTTGTGTTTTTGGAATCGAAATAATCTTTGAAGCTTCTACTCATAAAATTTGACGTAGAAGAACAATAAAAGTGTACACCGAGGAACCTTGATGGTCCGAAGTTGCTCAACTCTTTCTAAGGAGGAGCATTTAGATGTTTTGTCCATTTATCATACAAAGTTGGTGTTTTGTCATCGAAATAATCTAGGATGCTTATACTCGTAAAATTTGACATAGAAGAACAATAAAAAGTGTACGCCGAGCAGCCTCGATGGTCCGAAGTTGCTCAACTCTCTCTATAGAGGAGCTTTTAACGATTTTGTCCATTTGACATAGAAAGTTGGTGTTTTTTGAATCGAAATAATCTTTGAAGCTTCTACTCATAAAATTTGACGTAGAAGAACAATAAAAGTGTACACCGAGGAACTTTGATGGTCCGAAGTTGCTCAACTCTCTCTAAGGAGGAGCTTTTAACGATTTTGTCCATTTGACATAGAAAGTTGGTATTTTTGGAATCGAAATAATCTTTGAAGCTTCTACTCATAAAATTTGACGTAGAATAACAATAAAAGTGTACACCGAGGAACTTTGACGGTCCGAAGTTGCTCAACTCTCTCTATAGAGGAGCTTTTAGCTGTTTTGTCCATTTATCATACAAAGTTGGTGTTTTGTCATCGAAATAATCTAGGATGCTTATACTCGTAAAATTTGACATTGAAGAACAATAAAAAGTGTACGCCGAGCAACTTTGATGGTCCGAAGTTGCTCAACTCTCTCTATGGAGGAGCTTTTAACGATTTTCTCCATTTGACCTAGAAAGTTTGTGTTTTTGGAATCGAAATAATCTTTGAAGCTTCTACTCATAAAATTTGACGTAGAAGAACAATAAAAGTGTACACCGAGGAACGTTGATGGTCCGAAGTTGATCAACTCTTTCTAAGGAGGAGCATTTAGATGTTTTGTCCATTTATCATACAAAGTTGGTGTTTTGTCATCGAAATAATCTAGGATGCTTATACTCGTAAAATTTGACATAGAAGAACAATAAAAAGTGTACGCCGAGCAGCCTCGATGGTCCGAAGTTGCTCAACTCTCTCTATAGAGGAGCTTTTAACGATTTTGTCCATTTGACATAGAAAGTTGGTGTTTTTTGAATCGAAATAATCTTTGAAGCTTCTACTCATAAAATTTGACGTAGAAGAACAATAAAAGTGTACACCGAGGAACTTTGATGGTCCGAAGTTGCTCAACTCTCTCTAAGGAGGAGCTTTTAGCTGTTTTGTCCATTTATCATACAAAGTTGGTGTTTTGTCATCGAAATAATCTAGGATGCTTATACTCGTAAAATTTGACATAGAAGAACAATAAAAAGTGTACGACGAGCAGCCTCGATGGTCCGAAGTTGCTCAACTCTCTCTATAGAGGAGCTTTTAACGATTTTGTCCATTTGACATAGAAAGTTGGTGTTTTTTGAATCGAAATAATCTTTGAAGCTTCTACCCATAAAATTTGACGTAGAAGAACAATAAAAGTGTACACCGAGGAACTTTGATGGTCCCAAGTTGCTCAACTCTCTCTAAGGAGGAGCTTTTAACGATTTTGTCCATTTGACATAGAAAGTTGGTATTTTTGGAATCGAAATAATCTTTGAAGCTTCTACTCATAAAATTTGACGTAGAAGAACAATAAAAGTGTACACCGAGGAACTTTGATGGTCCGAAGTTGCTCAACTCTCTCTAAGGAGGAGCTTTTAATGATTTTGTCCATTTGACATAGAAAGTTGGTGTTTTTTGAATCGAAATAATCTTTGAAGCTTCTACTCATAAAATTTGACGTAGAATAACAATAAAAGTGTACACCGAGGAACTTTGACGGTCCGAAGTTGCTCAACTCTCTCTATAGAGGAGCTTTTAGCTGTTTTGTCCATTTATCATACAAAGTTGGTGTTTTGTCATCGAAATAATCTAGGATGCTTATACTCGTAAAATTTGACATTGAAGAACAATAAAAAGTGTACGCCGAGCAACTTTGATGGTCCGAAGTTGCTCAACTCTCTCTATGGAGGAGCTTTTAACGATTTTCTCCATTTGACCTAGAAAGTTTGTGTTTTTGGAATCGAAATAATCTTTGAAGCTTCTACTCATAAAATTTGACGTAGAAGAACAATAAAAGTGTACACCGAGGAACGTTGATGGTCCGAAGTTGATCAACTCTTTCTAAGGAGCAGCATTTAGATGTTTTGTCCATTTATCATACAAAGTTGGTGTTTTGTCATCGAAATAATCTAGGATGCTTATACTCGTAAAATTTGACATAGAAGAACAATAAAAAGTGTACGCCGAGCAGCCTCGATGGTCCGAAGTTGCTCAACTCTCTCTATAGAGGAGCTTTTAACGATTTTGTCCATTTGACATAGAAAGTTGGTGTTTTTTGAATCGAAATAATCTTTGAAGCTTCTACTCATAAAATTTGACGTAGAAGAACAATAAAAGTGTACACCGAGGAACTTTGATGGTCCGAAGTTGCTCAACTCTCTCTAAGGAGGAGCTTTTAGCTGTTTTGTCCATTTATCATACAAAGTTGGTGTTTTGTCATCGAAATAATCTAGGATGCTTATACTCGTAAAATTTGACATAGAAGAACAATAAAAAGTGTACGACGAGCAGCCTCGATGGTCCGAAGTTGCTCAACTCTCTCTATAGAGGAGCTTTTAACGATTTTGTCCATTTGACATAGAAAGTTGGTGTTTTTTGAATCGAAATAATCTTTGAAGCTTCTACCCATAAAATTTGACGTAGAAGAACAATAAAAGTGTACACCGAGGAACTTTGATGGTCCGAAGTTGCTCAACTCTCTCTAAGGAGGAGCTTTTAACGATTTTGTCCATTTGACATAGAAAGTTGGTATTTTTGGAATCGAAATAATCTTTGAAGCTTCTACTCATAAAATTTGACGTAGAAGAACAATAAAAGTGTACACCGAGGAACTTTGATGGTCCGAAGTTGCTCAACTCTCTCTAAGGAGGAGCTTTTAACGATTTTGTCCATTTGACATAGAAAGTTGGTGTTTTTTGAATCGAAATAATCTTTGAAGCTTCTACCATAAAATTTGACGTAGAAGAACAATAAAAGTGTACACTGAGGAACTTTGATGGTCCGAAGTTGCTCAACTCTCTCTAAGGAGGAGCTTTTAGCTGTTTTGTCCATTTATCATACAAAGTTGGTGTTTTGTCACCGAAAAAATCTAGGATGCTTATACTCGTAAAATTTGACATAGAAGAACAATAAAAAGTGTACGCCGAGCAGCCTCGATGGTCCGAAGTTTCTCAACTCTCTCTATAGAGGAGCTTTTAACGATTTTGTCCATTTGACATAGAAAATTGGTGTTTTTTGAAACGAAATAATCTTTGAAGCTTCTACTCATAAAATTTGACGTAGAAGAACAATAAAAGTGTACACCGAGGAACTTTGATGGTCCGAAGTTGCTCAACTCTCTCTAAGGAGGAGCTTTTAGCTGTTTTGGCCATTTATCATACAAAGTTGGTGTTTTGTCATCGAAATAATCTAGGATGCTTATACTCGTAAAATTTGACATAGAAGAACAATAAAAAGTGTACGCCGAGCAGCCTCGATGGTCCGAAGTTTCTCAACTCTCTCTATAGAGGAGCTTTTAACGATTTTGTCCATTTGACATAGAAAATTGGTGTTTTTTGAAACGAAATAATCTTTGAAGCTTCTACTCATAAAATTTGACGTAGAAGAACAATAAAAGTGTACACCGAGGAACTTTGATGGTCCGAAGTTGCTCAACTCTCTCTAAGGAGGAGCTTTTAACGATTTTGTCCATTTGACATAGAAAGTTGGTGTTTTTTGAATCGAAATAATCTTTGAAGCTTCTACCATAAAATTTGACGTAGAAGAACAATAAAAGTGTACACTGAGGAACTTTGATGGTCCGAAGTTGCTCAACTCTCTCTAAGGAGGAGCTTTTAGCTGTTTTGTCCATTTATCATACAAAGTTGGTGTTTTGTCACCGAAAAAATCTAGGATGCTTATACTCGTAAAATTTGACATAGAAGAACAATAAAAAGTGTACGCCGAGCAACTTTGATGGTCCGAAGTTGCTCAACTCTCTCTATAGAGGAGCTTTTAACGATTTTGTCCATTTGACATAGATTGTTGGTGTTTTTGGAATCGAAATAATCTTTCAAGCTTCTACTCATAAAATTTGACGTAGAAGAACAATAAAAGTGTACACCGAGGAACTTCGATGGTCCGAAGTTGCTCAACTCTCTCAATAGAGGAGATTTTAACGATTTTGTCCACTTGACATTGAAAGTTGGTGTTTTTTGAATCGAAATAATCTTTGAAGCTTCTACCATAAAATTTGACGTAGAAGAACAATAAAAGTGTACACCGAGGAACTTTGATGGTCGGAAGTTGCTCAACTCTCTCTAAGGAGGAGATTTTAGCTGTTTTGTCCATTTATCATACAAAGTTGGTGTTTTGTCATCGAAATAATCTAGGATGCTTATACTCGTAAAATTTGACATAGAAGAACAATAAAAAGTGTATCCCGAGCAACTTTGTTGGTCCGAAGTTACTCAACTCTCTCTATGGAGGAGCTTTTAACGATTTTCTCCATTTGACATAGAAAGTTGGTGTTTTTGGAATCGAAATAATCTTTGAAGCTTCTACTCATAAAATTTGACGTAGAAGAACAATAAAAGTGTACACCGAGGAACTTTGATGGTCCGAAGTTGCTCAACTCTCTCTACGGAGGAGCTTTTTGCTGTTTGGCCATTTATCATACAAAGTTGGTGTTTTGACATCGAAATAATCTAGGATGCTTATACTCGTAAAATTTGACATAGAAGAACAATAAAAAGTGTACGCCGAGCAGCCTCGATGGTCCGAAGTTTCTCAACTCTCTCTATAGAGGAGCATTTAACGATTTTGTCCATTTGACATAGAAAGTTGGTGTTTTTTGAATCGAAATAATCTTTGAAGCTTCTACTCATAAAATTTGACGTAGAAGAACAATAAAAGTGTACACCGAGGAACTTTGATGGTCCGAAGTTGCTCAACTCTCTCAAAGGAGGAGCTTTTAACGATTTTGTCCATTTGACATAGAAAGTTGTTATTTTTGGAATCGAAATAATCTTTGAAGCTTCTACTCATAAAATTTGACGTAGGAGAACAATAAAAGTGTACACCGAGGAACTTTGATGGTCCGAAGTTGCTCAACTCTCTCTAAGGAGGAGCTTTTAGCTGTTTTGGCCATTTATCATACAAAGTTGGTGTTTTGTCATCGAAATAATCTAGGATGCTTATACTCGTAAAATTTGACATAGAAGAACAATAAAAAGTGTACGCCGAGCAGCCTCGATGGTCCGAAGTTTCTCAACTCTCTCTATAGAGGAGCTTTTAACGATTTTGTCCATTTGACATAGAAAATTGGTGTTTTTTGAAACGAAATAATCTTTGAAGCTTCTACTCATAAAATTTGACGTAGAAGAACAATAAAGGTGTACACCGAGGAACTTTGATGGTCCGAAGTTGCTCAACTCTCTCTAAGGAGGAGCTTTTAACGATTTTGTCCATTTGACATAGAAAGTTGGTATTTTTGGAATCGAAATAATCTTTGAAGCTTCTACTCATAAAATTTGACGTAGAAGAACAATAAAAGTGTACACCGAGGAACTTTGACGGTCCGAAGTTGCTCAACTCTCTCTATAGAGGAGCTTTTAGCTGTTTTGTCCATTTATCATACAAAGTTGGTGTTTTGTCATCGAAATAATCTAGGATGCTTATACTCGTAAAATTTGACATTGAAGAACAATAAAAAGTGTACGCCGAGCAACTTTGATGGTCCGAAGTTGCTCAACTCTCTCTATGGAGGAGCTTTTAACGATTTTCTCCATTTGACCTAGAAAGTTTGTGTTTTTGGAATCGAAATAATCTTTGAAGCTTCTACTCATAAAATTTGACGTAGAAGAACAATAAAAGTGTACACCGGGGAACGTTTATGGTCCGAAGTTGCTCAACTCTTTCTAAGGAGGAGCATTTAGATGTTTTGTCCATTTATCATACAAAGTTGGTGTTTTGTCATCGAAATAATCTAGGATGCTTATACTCGTAAAATTTGACATAGAAGAACAATAAAAAGTGTACGCCGAGCAGCCTCGATGGTCCGAAGTTGCTCAACTCTCTCTATAGAGGAGCTTTTAACGATTTTGTCCATTTGACATAGAAAGTTGGTGTTTTTTGAATCGAAATAATCTTTGAAGCTTCTACTCATAAAATTTGACGTAGAAGAACAATAAAAGTGTACACCGAGGAACTTTGATGGTCCGAAGTTGCTCAACTCTCTCTAAGGAGGAGCTTTTAACGATTTTGTCCATTTGACATAGAAAGTTGGTATTTTTGGAATCGAAATAATCTTTGAAGCTTCTACTCATAAAATTTGACGTAGAAGAACAATAAAAGTGTACACCGAGGAACTTTGACGGTCCGAAGTTGGTCAACTCTCTCTATAGAGGAGCTTTTAACTGTTTTGTCCATTTATCATACAAAGTTGGTGTTTTGTCATCGAAATAATCTAGGATGCTTATACTCGTAAAATTTGACATTGAAGAACAATAAAAAGTGTACGCCGAGCAACTTTGATGGTCCGAAGTTGCTCAACTCTCTCTATGGAGGAGCTTTTAACGATTTTCTCCATTTGACCTAGAAAGTTTGTGTTTTTGGAATCGAAATAATCTTTGAAGCTTCTACTCATAAAATTTGACGTAGAAGAACAATAAAAGTGTACACCGAGGAACGTTGATGGTCCGAAGTTGCTCAACTCTTTCTAAGGAGGAGCATTTAGATGTTTTGTCCATTTATCATACAAAGTTGGTGTTTTGTCATCGAAATAATCTAGGATGCTTATACTCGTAAAATTTGACATAGAAGAACAATAAAAAGTGTACGCCGAGCAGCCTCGATGGTCCGAAGTTGCTCAACTCTCTCTATAGAGGAGCTTTTAACGATTTTGTCCATTTGACATAGAAAGTTGGTGTTTTTTGAATCGAAATAATCTTTGAAGCTTCTACTCATAAAATTTGACGTAGAAGAACAATAAAAGTGTACACCGAGGAACTTTGATGGTCCGAAGTTGCTCAACTCTCTCTAAGGAGGAGCTTTTAGCTGTTTTGTCCATTTATCATACAAAGTTGGTGTTTTGTCATCGAAATAATCTAGGATGCTTATACTCGTAAAATTTGACATAGAAGAACAATAAAAAGTGTACGACGAGCAGCCTCGATGGTCCGAAGTTGCTCAACTCTCTCTATAGAGGAGCTTGTAACGATTTTGTCCATTTGACATAGAAAGTTGGTGTGTTTTGAATCAAAATAATCTTTGAAGCTTCTACCCATAAAATTTGACGTAGAAGAACAATAAAAGTGTACACCGAGGAACTTTGATGGTCCGAAGTTGCTCAACTCTCTCTAAGGAGGAGCTTTTAACGATTTTGTCCATTTGACATAGAAAGTTGGTATTTTTGGAATCGAAATAATCTTTGAAGCTTCTACTCATAAAATTTGACGTAGAAGAACAATAAAAGTGTACACCGAGGAACTTTGATGGTCCGAAGTTGCTCAACTCTCTCTAAGGAGGAGCTTTTAACGATTTTGTCCATTTGACATAGAAACTTGGTGTTTTTTGAATCGAAATAATCTTTGAAGCTTCTACCATAAAATTTGACGTAGAAGAACAATAAAAGTGTACACTGGGGAACTTTGATGGTCCGAAGTTGCTCAACTCTCTCTAAGGAGGAGCTTTTAGCTGTTTTGTCCATTTATCATACAAAGTTGGTGTTTTGTCACCGAAAAAATCTAAGATGCTTATACTCGTAAAATTTGACATAGAAGAACAATAAAAAGTGTACGCCGAGCAACTTTGATGGTCCGAAGTTGCTCAACTCTCTCTATAGAGGAGCTTTTAACGATTTTGTCCATTTGACATAGAAAGTTGGTGTTTTTGGAATCGAAATAATCTTTGAAGCTTCTACTCATAAAATTTGACGTAGAAGAACAATAAAAGTGTACACCGAGGAACTTTGATGGTCCGAAGTTGCTAAACTCTCTCAATAGAGGAGATTTTAACGATTTTGTCCACTTGACATTGAAAGTTGGTGTTTTTTGAATCGAAATAATCTTTGAAGCTTCTACCATAAAATTTGACGTAGAAGAACAATAAAAGTGTACACCGAGGAACTTTGATGGTCGGAAGTTGCTCAACTCTCTCTAAGGAGGAGATTTTAGCTGTTTTGTCCATTTATCATACAAAGTTGGTGTTTTGTCATCGAAATAATCTAGGATGCTTATACTCGTAAAATTTGACATAGAAGAACAATAAAAAGTGTATCCCGAGCAACTTTGTTGGTCCGAAGTTACTCAACTCTCTCTATGGAGGAGCTTTTAACGATTTTCTCCATTTGACATAGAAAGTTGGTGTTTTTGGAATCGAAATAATCTTTGAAGCTTCTACTCATAAAATTTGACGTAGAAGAACAATAAAAGTGTACACCGAGGAACTTTGATGGTCCGAAGTTGCTCAACTCTCTCTACGGAGGAGCTTTTTGCTGTTTGGCCATTTATCATACAAAGTTGGTGTTTTGACATCGAAATAATCTAGGATGCTTATACTCGTAAAATTTGACATAGAAGAACAATAAAAAGTGTACGCCGAGCAGCCTCGATGGTCCGAAGTTTCTCAACTCTCTCTATAGAGGAGCATTTAACGATTTTGTCCATTTGACATAGAAAGTTGGTGTTTTTTGAATCGAAATAATCTTTGAAGCTTCTACTCATAAAATTTGACGTAGAAGAACAATAAAAGTGTACACCGAGGAAATTTGATGGTCCGAAGTTGCTCAACTCTCTCAAAGGAGGAGCTTTTAACGATTTTGTCCATTTGACATAGAAAGTTGGTATTTTTGGAATCGAAATAATCTTGGAAGCTTCTACTCATAAAATTTGACGTAGAAGAACAATAAAAGTGTATACCGAGGAACTTTGATGGTCCGAAGTTGCTCAACTCTCTCTATAGAGGAGCTTTTAGCTGTTTTGTCCATTTATCATACAAAGTTGGTGTTTTGTCATCGAAATAATCTAGGATGCTTATACTCGTAAAATTTGACATTGAAGAACAATAAAAAGTGTACGCCGAGCAACTTTGATGGTCCGAAGTTGCTCAACTCTCTCTATAGAGGAGCTTCTAACGATTTTGTCCATTTGACATAGAAAGTTGGTGTCTTTGGAATCGAAATAATCTTTGAAGCTTCTACTCATAAAATTTGACGTAGAAGAACAATAAAAGTGTACACCGAGGAACTTTGATGGTCCGAAGTTGCTCAACTCTCTCTAAGGAGGAGCTTTTAGCTGTTTTGTCCATTTATCATACAAAGTTGGTGTTTTGTCATCGAAATAATCTAGGATGCTTATACTCATAAAATTTGACATAGAAGAACAATAAAAAGTGTACGCCGAGCAGCCTCGATGGTCCGAAGTTGCTCAACTCTCTCTATAGAGGAGCTTTTAACGATTTTGTCCATTTGACATAGAAAGTTGGTGTTTTTTGAATCGAAATAATCTTTGAAGCTTCTACTCATAAAATTTGACGTAGAAGAACAATAAAATTGTACACCGAGGAACTTTGATGGTCCGAAGTTGCTCAACTCTCTCTAAGGAGGAGCTTTTAGCTGTTTTATCCATTTATCATAGAAAATTGGTGTTTTGTCATCGAAATAATCTAGGATGCTTATACTCGTAAAATTTGACATAGAAGAATCGTAAAAAGTGTACGTCGAACAACTTTTATGGTCCAAACTTGCTCAACTCTGTCTATGGAGTAGCTTTTAACAGGTTTGTCCATTTGTCATAGAAAGTTGGTCTTTTGGCATCGAAATAATCTAGGAAGCTTATACTCATAATATTTGACATAGAAGAACAATAAAAAGTGTACACCGAGCAAATTTTATGGTCCGAAGTCGCTCAACTCTCTCTAAGGAGGAGCTTTTAGCTGTTTTGTCCATTTATCATAGAAAGTTGGTGTTTTTCCATCGAAATAATCTAGGATGCTTATACTCGTAAAATTTGACATAGAAGAACAATAAAAAGTGTATCCCGAGCAACTTTGTTTGTCCGAAGTTGCTCAACTATCTCTGTGGAGGAGCTTTTAACGATTTTATCCATTTGACATAGAAAGTTGGTGTTTTTTAAATCGAAATAATCTTTGAAGCTTCTACTCATAAAATTTGAGGTAGAAGAAAAATAAAAGTGTACACCGAGGAACTTTGATGGTCCGAAGTTGTTCAACTCTCTCTAAGGAGGAGCTTTTAGCTGTTTCGTCCATTAGTCATAGAAAGTTGGTGTTTTGTCATCGAAATAATCTAGGAAGCTTATACTCGTAAAAGTTTACATAGAAGAATCGTAAAAAGTGTACATCGAACAACTTTTATGGTCCGAACTTGCTCAACTCTGTCTATGGAGTAGCTTTTAACGGATTTGTCCATTTGTCATAGAAAGTTGGTCATTTGGCATCGAAATAATCTAGGAAGCTTATACTCATAATATTTGACATAGAAGAACAATAAAAAGTGTACATCGAGCAACTTTGATGGTTCGAAGTTGTTCAACTCTCTCTATGGAGGTGCTTTTAACGGTTTTGTCCATTTGTCATAGAAAGATGCTGTTTTAGCATCGAAATAATCTAGGAAGCATATACTCATAAACTTTGAAATAGAAGAACAATAAAAAGTGTATCCCGAGCAACTTTGTTGGTCCGAAGTTGCTCAACTCTCTCTATGGAGGAGCTTTTAACGGTTTTGTTCATTTGTCATAGAAAGTTTGTGTTTTTGGAATTGAAATAATCCTGGAAGCATCTACTTATAAAATTTGACGTAGAAGAATAATAAAAGTGTACACCAAGGAACTTTGATGGTCCGAAGTTGCTCAACTCTCTCTAAGGAGGAGCTTTTAGCTGTTTTGTCCATTACACATAGAAAGTTGGTGTTTTGTCATCGAAATAATCTAGGAAACTTATACTCGTAAAATTTGACATAGAAGAATCGTAAAAAGTGTACATCGAACAACTTCTATGGTCCGAACTTGCTCAACTCTGTCTATGGAGTAGCTTTTAACGGGTTTGTCCATTTGTCATAGAAAGTTGGTCATTTGGCATCGAAATAATCTAGGTAGCTTATACTCATAATATTTGACATAGAAGAACAATAAAAAGTGTACATCGAGCAACTTTGATGGTTCGAAGTTGCTCAACTCTCTCTATGGAGGTGCTTTAAACGGGTTTGTCCATTTGTCATAGAAAGTTGGTCATTTGGCATCGAAATAATCTAGGAAGCTTATACTCAGAATATTTGACATAGAAGAACAATAAAAAGTGTACATCGGGCAACTTTGATGGTTTGAAGTTGTTCAACTCTCTCTATGGAGGTGCTTTTAACGGTTTTGTCCATTTGTCATAGAAAGATGCTGTTTTAGCATCGAAATAATCTAGGAAGCATATACTCATAAACTTTGACATAGAAGAATCGTAAAAAGTGTACATCGAACAACTTTGTTGGTCTGAACTTGCTCAACTCTGTCTATGGAGTAGCTTTTAACGGGTTTGTCTATTTGTCATAGAAAGTTGGTCATTTGGCATCGAAATAATCTAAGAAGCTTATACTCATAATATTTGACATAGAAGAACAATAAAAAGTGTATATCGAGCAACTTTGATGGTTCGAAGTTGCTCAACTCTCTCTATGGAGGTGCTTTTAACGGGTTTGTCCATTTGTCATAGAAAGTTCGTCATTTGGCATCGAAATAATCTAGGAAGCTTATACTCAGAATATTTGACATAGAAGAACAATAAAAAGTGTTCATCGAGCAACTTTGATGGTTCGAAGTTGCTGAACTCTTTCTATCTAGGTGCTTTTAACGGTTTTGTCCATTTGTCATAGAAAGATGCTGTTTTGGCATCGAAATAATCTAGGAAGCTTATACTCATAAACATTGACATAGAAGAACAATAAAAAGTGTATCCCGAACAACTTTGTTGGTCCGAAGTTGCTCAACTCTCTCTATGGAGGAGCTTTTAACGGTTTTGTTCATTTGTCATAGAAAGTTGGTGTTTTTGGAATTGAAATAATCCTGGAAGCTTCTACTCATAAAATTTGGCGTAGAAGAACAATAAAAGTGTACACCGAGTAACTTTGATGGTCCGAAGTTGCTCAACTCTCTCTAAGGGGGAGCTTTTAGCTGTTTTGTCCAATAGTCATAGAAAGTTGGTGTTTTGTCATCGAAATAATCTAGGAAGCTTATACTCGAAAAATTTTACATGGAAGAATCGTAAAAAGTGTACATCGAACAACTTTTATGGTCCGAACTTGCTCAACTATGTCTTTGGAGTAGCTTTTAACGGGTTTGTCCATTTGTCATAGAAAGTTGGTCATTTGGCATCGAAATAATCTAGGAAGCTTATACTCATAATATTTGACATAGGAGAACAATAAAAAGTGTACATCGATAAACTATGACGGTCCAAAGTTGCTCAACTCTCTCTATCGAGGTGCTTTTAACGGGTTTGTCCATTTGTCATAGAAAGTTGGTCATTTGGCATCGAAATAATCTAGGAAGCTTATACTCATAATATTTGACATAGAAGAACAATAAAAAGTGTACATCGAGCAACTTTGATGGTTCGAAGTTGTTCAACTCTCTCTATGGAGCTGCTTTTAACGGTTTTGTCCATTTGTCATAGAAAGATGCTATTTTAGCAACGAAATAATCTAGGAAGCTTATACTCATAAACTCTGACATAGAAGAACAATAAAAAGTGTATCCTGAGCAACTTTGATGGTCCGAAGTTGCTCAACTCTCTCTAAGGAGGAGCTTTTAGCTGTTTTGTCCATTAGTCATAGAAAGTTGGTGTTCTGTCATCGAAATAATCTAGGAAACTTATACTCGTAAAATTTGACATAGAAGAATCGTAAAAAGTGTACATCGAACAACTTTTATGGTCCGAACTTGCTCAACTCTGTCTATGGAGTAGCTTTTAACGGGTTTGTCCACTTGTCATAGAAAGTTGGCAATTTGGCATTGAAATAATCTAAGAAGCTTATACTCATAATATTTGACATAGAAGAACAATAAAAAGTGTATATCGAGCAACTTTGATGGTTCGAAGTTGCTCAACTCTCTCTATGGAGGTGCTTTTAACGGGTTTATCCATTTGTCATAGAAAGTTCGTCATTTGGCATCGAAATAATCTAGGAAGCTTATACTCAGAATATTTGACATAGAAGAACAATAAAAAGTGTACATCGAGCAACTTTGATGGTTCGAAGCTGCTCAACTCTCTCTATGGAGGTGCTTTTAACAGTTTTGTCCATTTGTCATAGAAAGATGCTGTTTTGGCATCGAAATAATCTAGGAAGCTTATACTCATAAACTTTGACATAGAAGAATAATAAAAAGTGTATCCCGAGCAACTTTCTTGGTCCGAAGTTGCTCAACTCTCTCTATGGAGGAGCTTTTAACGGTTTTGTTCATTTGTCATAGAAAGTTGGTGTTTTTCAATCGAAATAATCTTGGAAGCTTCTACTCATAAAATTTGACATAGAAGAACAATAAAAGCGTACACCGAGGAACTCTGATGGTCCGAAGTTGCTCAACTCTCTCTAAGGAGGAGCTTTTAGCTGTTTTGTCCATTAGTCATAGAAAGTTGGTGTTTTGTCATCGAAATAATCTAGGAAGCTTATACTCGTAAAATTTGACATAGAAGAATCGTAAAAAGTGTACATCGAACAACTTTTATGGTCCAAACTTGCTCAACTCTGTCTATGGAGTAGCTTTTAACGGATTTGTCCATTTGTCATAGAAAGTTCGTCATTTGGCATCGAAATAATCTAGGTAGCTTATACTCATAATATTTGACATAGAAGAACAATAAAATGTGTACATCGAGCAACTTTGATGGTTCGAAGTTGCTCAACTCTCTCTATGGAGGTGCTTTTAACGGGTTTGTCCATTTGTCATAAAAAGTGTGTCATTTGGCATCGAAATAATCTAGGAATCTTATACTCATAATATTTGACATAGAAGAACAATAAAAAGTGTACATCGAGCAACTTTGATGGTTCGTAGTTGTTCAACTCTCTCTATGGAGGTGCTTTTAACGGTTTTGTCCATTTGTCATAGAAAGATGCTGTTTTAACATCGAAATAATCTAGGAAGCTTATACTCACAGACTTTGACATAGAAGAACAATAAAAAGTGTATCCCGAGCAACTTTGTTGGTCCGAAGTTGCTCAACTCTCTCTATGGAGGAGCTTTTAACGGTTTTGTTCATTTGTCATACAAAGTTGGTGTTTTTGGAATTGAAATAATCCTGGAAGCTTCTACTCATAAAATTTGGCGTAGAAGAACAATAAAAGTGTACACCGAGGAACTTTGATGGTCCGAAGTTGCTCAACTCTCTCTAAGGACGAGCTTTTAGCTGTTTTGTCCATTAGTCATAGAAAGTTAGTGTTTTGTCATCGAAATAATCTAGGAAGATTATACTCGTAAAATTTGACATAGAAGAATTGTAAAAAGTGTACATCGAACAACGTTTATGGTCCGAACTTGCTCAACTCCGTCTTTGGAGTAGCTTTTAACGGGTTTGTCCATTTGTCATAGAAAGTTGGTCATTTGGCATCGAAATAATCTAGGAAGCTTATACTCATAATATTTGACATAGGAGAACAATAAAAAGTGTACATCGATAAACGATGACGGTCCGAAGTTGCTCAACTCTCTCTATGGAGGTGCTTTTAACGGGTTTGTCCATTTGTCATAGAAAGTTGGCCATTTGGCATCGAAATAATCTAGGAAGCTTATACTCATAATATTTGACATAGAAGAACAGTAAAAAGTGTACATCGAGCAACTTTGATGGTTCGAAGTTGTTCAACTCTCTCTATGGAGGTGCTTGTAACGGGTTTGTCCATTTGTCATAGAAAGTTGGTCATTTGGCATCGAAATAATCTAGGAAGCTTATACTCATAATATATGACATAGAAGAACAATAAAAAGTGTACATCGAGCAACTTTGATGGTTCGAAGTTGCTCAACTCTCTCAATGGAGGTGCTTTTAAGGGTTTTGTCCATTTGTCATAGAAAGATGCTGTCTAGGATGCTTATACTCATAAACATTGACATAGAAGAACAATAAAAAGTGTATCCCGAGCAACTTTGTTGGTCCGAAGTTGCTCAACTCTCTCTATGGAGGAGCTTTTAACGGTTTTGTTCATTTGTCATAGAAAGTTGGTGTTTTTGGAATCGAAATAATCTTGGAAGCTTCTACTCATAAAATTTGACATAGAAGAACAATAAAAGTGTACACCGAGGAACTTTGATGGTCCGAAGTTGCTCAACTCTCTCTAAGGAGGAGCTTTAGCTGTTTTGTCCATTAGTCATAGAAAGTTGGTGTTTTGTCATCGAAATAATCTAGGAAGCTTATACTCGTAAAATTTGACATAGAAGAATCGTAAAAAGTGTATATCGAACAACTTTTATGGTCCGAACATGCTCAACTCTGTCTATGGAGTAGCTTTTAACGGATTTGTCCATTTGTCATAGAAAGTTGGTCATTTGGCATCGAAATAATCTAGGTAGCTTATACTCATAATATTTGACATAGAAGAACAATAAAAAGTGTACATCGAGCAACTTTGATGGTTCGAAGTTGCTCAACTCTCTCTATGGAGGTGCTTTAAACGGGTTTGTCCATTTGTCATAGAAAGTTGGTCATTTGGCATCGAAATAATCTAGGAAGCTTATACTCAGAATATTTGACATAGAAGAACAATAAAAAGTGTACATCGGGCAACTTTGATGGTTTGAAGTTGTTCAACTCTCTCTATGGAGGTGCTTTTAACGGTTTTGTCCATTTGTCATAGAAAGATGCTGTTTTAGCATCGAAATAATCTAGGAAGCATATACTCATAAACTTTGACATAGAAGAATCGTAAAAAGTGTACATCGAACAACTTTGTTGGTCCGAACTTGCTCAACTCTGTCTATGGAGTAGCTTTTAACGGGTTTGTCCATTTGTCATAGAAAGTTGGTCATTTGGCATCGAAATAATCTAAGAAGCTTATACTCATAATATTTGACATAGAAGAACAATAAAAAGTGTATATCGAGCAACTTTGATGGTTCGAAGTTGCTCAACTCTCTCCATGGAGGTGCTTTTAACGGGTTTGTCCATTTGTCATAGAAAGTTCGTCATTTGGCATCGAAATAATCTAGGAAGCTTATACTCAGAATATTTGACATAGAAGAACAATAAAAAGTGTTCATCGAGCAACTTTGATGGTTCGAAGTTGCTGAACTCTTTCTATCTAGGTGCTTTTAACGGTTTTGTCCATTTGTCATAGAAAGATGCTGTTTTGGCATCGAAATAATCTAGGAAGCTTATACTCATAAACATTGACATAGAAGAACAATAAAAAGTGTATCCCGAACAACTTTGTTGGTCCGAAGTTGCTCAACTCTCTCTATGGAGGAGCTTTTAACGGTTTTGTTCATTTGTCATAGAAAGTTGGTGTTTTTGGAATTGAAATAATCCTGGAAGCTTCTACTCATAAAATTTGGCGTAGAAGAACAATAAAAGTGTACACCGATTAACTTTGATGGTCCGAAGTTGCTCAACTCTCTCTAAGGGGGAGCTTTTAGCTGTTTTGTCCAATAGTCATAGAAAGTTGGTGTTTTGTCATCGAAATAATCTAGGAAGCTTATACTCGAAAAATTTTACATGGAAGAATCGTAAAAAGTGTACATCGAACAACTTTTATGGTCCGAACTTGCTCAACTATGTCTTTGGAGTAGCTTTTAACGGGTTTGTCCATTTGTCATAGAAAGTTGGTCATTTGGCATCGAAATAATCTAGGAAGCTTATACTCATAATATTTGACATAGGAGAACAATAAAAAGTGTACATCGATAAACTATGACGGTCCAAAGTTGCTCAACTCTCTCTATCGAGGTGCTTTTAACGGGTTTGTCCATTTGTCATAGAAAGTTGGTCATTTGGCATCGAAATAATCTAGGAAGCTTATACTCATAATATTTGACATAGAAGAACAATAAAAAGTGTACATCGAGCAACTTTGATGGTTCGAAGTTGTTCAACTCTCTCTATGGAGCTGCTTTTAACGGTTTTGTCCATTTGTCATAGAAAGATGCTGTTTTAGCAACGAAATAATCTAGGAAGCTTATAGTCATAAACTGTGACATAGAAGAACAATAAAAAGTGTATCCTGAGCAACTTTGATGGTCCGAAGTTGCTCAACTCTCTCTAAGGAGGAGCTTTTAGCTGTTTTGTCCATTAGTCATAGAAAGTTGGTGTTCTGTCATCGAAATAATCTAGGAAACTTATACTCGTAAAATTTGACATAGAAGAATCGTAAAAAGTGTACATCGAACAACTTTTATGGTCCGAACTTGCTCAACTCTGTCTATGGAGTAGCTTTTAACGGGTTTGTCCACTTGTCATAGAAAGTTGGCCATTTAGCATTGAAATAATCTAAGAAGCTTATACTCATAATATTTGACATAGAAGAACAATAAAAAGTGTATATCGAGCAACTTTGATGGTTCGAAGTTGCTCAACTCTCTCTATGGAGGTGCTTTTAACGGGTTTGTCCATTTGTCATAGAAAGTTCGTCATTTGGCATCGAAATAATCTAGGAAGCTTATACTCAGAATATTTGACATAGAAGAACAATAAAAAGTGTACATCGAGCAACTTTGATGGTTCGAAGCTGCTCAACTCTCTCTATGGAGGTGCTTTTAACGGTTTTGTCCATTTGTCATAAAAAGATGCTGTTTTGGCATCGAAATAATCTAGGAAGCTTATACTCATAAACTTTGACATAGAAGAATAATAAAAAGTGTATCCCGAGCAACTTTCTTGGTCCGAAGTTGCTCAACTCTCTCTATGGAGGAGCTTTTAACGGTTTTGTTCATTTGTCATAGAAAGTTGGTGTTTTTCAATCGAAATAATCTTGGAAGCTTCTACTCATAAAATTTGACATAGAAGAACAATAAAAGCGTACACCGAGGAACTCTGATGGTCCGAAGTTGCTCAACTCTCTCTAAGGAGGAGCTTTTAGCTGTTTTGTCCATTAGTCATAGAAAGTTGGTGTTTTGTCATCGAAATAATCTAGGAAGCTTATACTCGTAAAATTTGACATAGAAGAATCGTAAAAAGTGTACATCGAACAACTTTTATGGTCCAAACTTGCTCAACTCTGTCTATGGAGTAGCTTTTAACGGATTTGTCCATTTGTCATAGAAAGTTCGTCATTTGGCATCGAAATAATCTAGGTAGCTTATACTCATAATATTTGACATAGAAGAACAATAAAAGGTGTACATCGAGCAACTTTGATGGTTCGAAGTTGCTCAACTCTCTCTATGGAGGTGCTTTTAACGGGTTTGTCCATTTGTCATAAAAAGTTGGTCATTTGGCATCGAAATAATCTAGGAATCTTATACTCATAATATTTGACATAGAAGAACAATAAAAAGTGTACATCGAGCAACTTTGATGGTTCGTAGTTGTTCAACTCTCTCTATGGAGGTGCTTTTAACGGTTTTGTCCATTTGTCATAGAAAGATGTTGTTTTAACATCGAAATAATCTAGGAAGCTTATACTCACAGACTTTGACATAGAAGAACAATAAAAAGTGTATCCCGAGCAACTTTGTTGGTCCGAAGTTGCTCAACTCTCTCTATGGAGGAGCTTTTAACGGTTTTGTTCATTTGTCATACAAATTTGGTGTTTTTGGAATTGAAATAATCCTGGAAGCTTCTACTCATAAAATTTGGCGTAGAAGAACAATAAAAGTGTACACCGAGGAACTTTGATGGTCCGAAGTTGCTCAACTCTCTCTAAGGACGAGCTTTTAGCTGTTTTGTCCATTAGTCATAGAAAGTTAGTGTTTTGTCATCGAAATAATCTAGGAAGATTATACTCGTAAAATTTGACGTAGAAGAATTGTAAAAAGTGTACATCGAACAACGTTTATGGTCCGAACTTGCTCAACTCCGTCTTTGGAGTAGCTTTTAACGGGTTTGTCCATTTGTCATAGAAAGTTGGTCATTTGGCATCGAAATAATCTAGGAAGCTTATACTCATAATATTTGACATAGGAGAACAATAAAAAGTGTACATCGATAAACGATGACGGTCCGAAGTTGCTCAACTCTCTCTATGGAGGTGCTTTTAACGGGTTTGTCCATTTGTCATAGAAAGTTGGCCATTTGGCATCGAAATAATCTAGGAAGCTTATACTCATAATATTTGACATAGAAGAACAGTAAAAAGTGTACATCGAGCAACTTTGATGGTTCGAAGTTGTTCAACTCTCTCTATGGAGGTGCTTGTAACGGGTTTGTCCATTTGTCATAGAAAGTTGGTCATTTGGCATCGAAATAATCTAGGAAGCTTATACTCATAATATATGACATAGAAGAACAATAAAAAGTGTACATCGAGCAACTTTGATGGTTCGAAGTTGCTCAACTCTCTCTATGGAGGTGCTTTTAAGGGTTTTGTCCATTTGTCATAGAAAGATGCTGTCTAGGATGCTTATACTCATAATCATTGACATAGAAGAACAATAAAAAGTGTATCCCGAGCAACTTTGTTGGTCCGAAGTTGCTCAACTCTCTCTATGGAGGAGCTTTTAACGGTTTTGTTCATTTGTCATAGAAAGTTGGTGTTTTTGGAATCGAAATAATCTTGGAAGCTTCTACTCATAAAATTTGACATAGAAGAACAATAAAAGTGTACACCGAGGAACTTTGATGGTCCGAAGTTGCTCAACTCTCTCTAAGGAGGAGCTTTAGCTGTTTTGTCCATTAGTCATAGAAAGTTGGTGTTTTGTCATCGAAATAATCTAGGAAGCTTATACTCGTAAAATTTGACATAGAAGAATCGTAAAAAGTGTATATCGAACAACTTTTATGGTCCGAACTTGCTCAACTCTGTCTATGGAGTAGCTTTTAACGGATTTGTCCATTTGTCATAGAAAGTTGGTCATTTGGCATCGAAATAATCTAGGTAGCTTATACTCATAATATTTTACATAGAAGAACAATAAAAAGTGTACATCGAGCAACTTTGATGGTTCGAAGTTTCTCAACTCTCTCTATGGAGGTGCTTTTAACGGGTTTGTCAATTTGTCATAGAAAGTTGGTCATTTGGCATCGAAATAATCTAGGAATCTTATACTCATAATATTTGACATAGAAGAACAATAAAAAATGTACATCGAGCAACTTTGATGGTTCGAAGTTGTTCAACTCTCTCTATGGAGGTGATTTTAACGGTTTTGTCCACTTGTCATAGAAAGATGCTATTTTAACATCGAAATAATCTAGGAAGCTTATACTCATAAACTTTGACATAGAAGAACAATAAAAAGTGTATCCCGAGCAACTTTGTTGGTCCGAAGTTGCTCAACTCCCTCTATGGAGAAGCTTTTAACGGTTTTGTTCATTTGTCATAGAAAGTTGGTGTTTTTGGAATTGAAATAATCCTGGAAGCTTCTACTCATAAAATTTGGCGTAGAAGAACAATAAAAGTGTACACCGAGGAACTTTGATGGTACGAAGTTCTCAACTCTCTCTAAGGAGGAGCTTTTAGCTGTTTTGTCCATTAGTCATAGAAAGTTGGTGTTTTGTCATCGAAATAATCTAGGAAGCTTATACTCGTAAAATTTGACATAGAAGAATCGTAAAAAGTGTACATCGAATAACTTTTATGGTCCGAACTTGCTCAACTCTGTCTATGGAGTAGCTTTTAACGGATTTGTCCATTTGTCATAGAAAGTTGGTCATTTGGCATCGAAATAATCTAGGTAGCTTATACTCATAATATTTTACATAGAAGAACAATAAAAAGTGTACATCGAGCAACTTTGATGGTTCGAAGTTTCTCAACTCTCTCTATGGAGGTGCTTTTAACGGGTTTGTCAATTTGTCATAGAAAGTTGGTCATTTGGCATCGAAATAATCTAGGAAGCTTATACTCATAATATTTGACATAGGAGAACAATAAAAAGTGTACATCGATAAACTATGACGGTCCGAAGTTGCTCAACTCTCTCTATGGACGAGCTTTTAACGGTTTTGTCTGTTTGTGATAAAAAGTTGGTGTTTTGGCATCGAAATAGTCTTGGAAGCTTATACTCGTAAAATTTGACATAGAAGAACAGTAAAAAGTGTTCGCCGAGCAACTTTGATGGTCCGAAGTTGCTCAACTCTCTCTATAGAGGAGCTTTTAACGATTTTGTCCATTTGACACAGAAAGTTGGTGTTTTTGGAATGAAAATAATCTTTAAAGCTTCTACTCAAAAAATTTGACGTAGAAGAACAATAAAAGTGTACACCGAGGAACTTTGATGGTCCGAAGTTGCTCAACGCTCTCTAGGGAGGAGCTTTTAGCTGTTTTGTCCATTTATCATATAAAGTTGGTGTTTTATTATCGAAATAATCTAGGATCCTTATACTCATAAAATTTGACATAGAAGTACAATAAAAAGTGTACACCGAGCAACTTTGATGGTCCGAAGTTGCTCAACTCTTTCTATGGAAGAGCTTTTAACGGTTTTGTCCATTTGTCGTAAAAAGTTGCTGTTTTGGCATCGAAATAATCAAGGAAGCATATACTCGTAAAATTTGACATACAAGAACAATAAAAAGTGTATCTCGAGAAACTTTGATGGTCCGAACTTGCTCAACTCTGTCTATGGAGTAGCTTTTAACGGGTTTGTACATTTGTCATAGAAAGTTGGTCATTTGGCATCGAAATAATCTAGGTAGCTTATACTCATAATATTTTACATAGAAGAACAATAAAAAGTGTACATCGAGCAACTTTGATGGTTCGAAGTTTCTCAACTCTCTCTATGGAGGTGCTTTTAACGGGTTTGTCAATTTGTCATAGAAAGTTGGTCATTTGGCATCGAAATAATCTAGGAAGCTTATACTCATAATATTTGACATAGGAGAACAATAAAAAGTGTACATCGATAAACTATGACGGTCCGAAGTTGCTCAACTCTCTCTATGGATGAGCTTTTAACGGTTTTGTCTATTTGTGATAAAAGGTTGGTGTTTTGGCATCGAAATAGTGTTGGAAGCTTATACTCGTAAAATTTGACATAGAAGAACAGTAAAAAGTGTACGCCGAGCAACCATGATGGTCCGAAGTTGTTCAACTCTCTCTATAGAGGAGCTTTTAACGATTTTGTCCATTTGACATAGAAAGTTGGTGTTTTTGGAATCGAAATAATCTTTGAAGCTTCTACTCATAAAATTTGACGTAGAAGAACAATAAAAGTGTACGCCGATGAACTTTGATGGTCCGAAGTTGCTCAACTCTCTCTAAGGAGGAGCTTTTAGCTGTTTTGTCCATTTATCATAGAAAGTTGGTGTTTTGTCATCGAAATAATCTAGGATGCTTATACTCGTAAAATTTGACATAGAAGAACAATAAAAAGTGTATCCCGAGCAATTTTGTTGGTCCGAAGTTGCTCAACTCTCTCTATGGAGGAGCTTTTAACGATTTTGTCCATTTGACATAGAAAGTTGGTATTTTTGGAATTGAAATAATCTTTGAAGCTTCTACTCATAAAATTTGACGTAGAAGAACAATAAAAGTGTACACCGAGGAACTTTGATGGTCCGAAGTTGCTCAACTCTCTCTAAGGAGGAGCTTTTAGCTGTTTTGTCCATTAGTCATAGAAAGTTGGTGTTTTGTCATCGAAATAATCTAGGAAACTTATACTCGTAAAATTTGACATAGAAGAATCGTGAAAAGTGTACATCGAACAACTTTTATTGTCCGAATTTGCTCAACTCTGTCTATGAAGTAGCTTTTAACGGGTTTGTCCATTTGTCATAGAAAGTTTGTCATTTGGCATCGAAATAATCTAAGAAGCTTATACTCATAATATTTGACATAGAAGAACAATAAAAAGTGTACATCGAGCAACTTTGATGGTTTGAAGTTGTTCAACTCTCCCTATGGAGGTGCTTTTAACGGTTTTGTCCATTTGTCATAGAAAGATTTTGTTTTAGCATCGAAATAATCTAGGAAGCTTATACTCATAAACTTTGATATAGAAGAACATTAAAAAGTGTATCCCGAGCAACTTTGTTGGTCCGAAGTTGCTCAACTCTCTCTATGGAGGAGCTTTTAACGGTTTTGTTCATTTGTCATAGAAAGTTGGTGTTTTTGGAATTGAAATAATCCTGGAAGCATCTACTCATAAAATTTGACGTAGAAGAACAATAAAAGTGTACACCGAGGAAATTTGATGGTCCGAAGTTGCTCAACTCTCTCTAAGGAGGAGCTTTAAGCTGTTTTGTCCATTAGTCATAGAAAGTTGGTGTTTTGTCATCGAAATAATCTAGGAAACTTATACTCGTAAAATTTGACATAAAAGAATCGTAAAAAGTGTACATCGAACAACTTTTATGGTCCGAACTTGCTCAACTCTGTCTATGGAGTAGCTTTTAACGGGTTTGTCCATTTGTCATAGAAAGTTGGTCATTTGACATCGAAATAATCTAAGAAGCTTATACTCATAATATTTGACATAGAACAACAATAAAAGGTGTATATCGAGCAACTTTGATGGTTCGAAGTTGCTCAACTCTCTCTATGGAGGTGCTCTTAACGGGTTTGTCCATTTTTCATAGAAAGTTCGTCATTTGGCATCGAAATAATCTAGGAAGCTTATACTCAGAATATTTGACATAGAAGAACAATAAAAAGTGTACATCGAGCAACTTTGATGGTTCGAAGTTGCTCAACTCTCTCTATGGATGAGCTTTTAACGGTTTTTTCTGTTTGTGATAAAAAGTTGGTGTTTTGGCATCGAAATAGTCTTGGAAGCTTATACTCGTAAAATTTGACATAGAAGAACAGTAAAAAGTGTACATCGAACAACTTTTATGGTCCGAACTTGCTCAACTCTGTCTATGGAGTAGCTTTTAACGGGTTTGTCCATTTGTCATAGAAAGTTGGTCATTTGGCATCGAAATAATCTAGGAAGCTTATACTCATAATATTTGACATAGGAGAACAATAAAAAGTGTACATCGATAAACTATGACGGTCCGAAGTTGCTCAACTCTCTCTATGGATGAGCTTTTAACGGTTTTGTCTGTTTGTGATAAAAAGTTGGTGTTTTGGCATCGAAATAGTCTTGGAAGCTTATACTCGTAAAATTTGACATAGAAGAACAGTAAAAAGTGTTCGCCGAGCAACCTTGATGGTCCGAAGTTGCTCAACTCTCTCTATAGAGGAGCTTTTAACGATTTTGTCCATTTGACATAGAAAGTTGGTGTTTTTGGAATCAAAATAATCTTTAAAGCTTCTACTCATAAAATTTGACGTAGAAGAACAATAAAAGTGTACACCGAGAAACTTTGATGGTCCGAAGTTGCTCAACTCTCTCTAAGGAGGAGCTTTTAACTGTTTTGTCCATTTATCATAGAAAGTTGGTGTTTTGTCATCGAAATAATCTAGGATCCTTATACTCATAAAATT